>JAGTWJ010000008.1:1344101-2688202 GCA_020064725.1 Drechslerella dactyloides | reverse complement strand
ACCCTAACCTAACCTAACCCTAACCCTAACCCTAACCTAACCTAACAAACCTAACCTAACTAACCTAACTAACCTAACTAACTAACCTAACCCTAACCTAACCTACTGCCTCAAATACTTCAAATATTAGATTTAAAAGACTAGTTACCTCAAGCCAGTACAGCAGATACTTCTAAAGAAATTAATAGATTTAACCATTATCAATCAAACAATAGCCACTTCTTACTAGGTAATATACCTAACAACAGCAAGCATATCAGAATTCCAATAATAGATATTTTTCAATTAACCCTCAATTAATCTCTAATCAGAATATTCCAAGAAAATATAGGTTACACATGTTTTTTTTGAGTTCTGTAGAATCTAACATCAGTTCAATATACTTACCAGCAATTATACTATGTAATTCTTTTTTATTTACCCAAAAGAGACTCTTTCATTAGAGAAATCAATCCAGAAGAAAATTATAGAACAATAAATAAAATATTTTTATTAGTTTATAGTGGTTATCAGATACATCCAACACCAAATACAACAGCCTTAATCTACAATTAACCATAGACTATAAAATAGATAATAGATGCACTAAAGATAATACAGACAACAAACTAGCAAGATTAACAATTATTCTAATTATTTATCAAAACTCCTCAACTAGTTGCCTCTTTTTGGCCTTGTTTTGGTTTGCTATTAGCTTATCTAAAATCAGAAGATACATCTTTTAAAACTATAATAACTAAAAATTACTTTAATATTCAAAAATCTTTTTGATTTATTTTTTAAAATCCTAGTTTTTGTTTCTAATAAACTAATATAATATTATAATATAGATAAATAAAGATATTGTTATTCCAACAAATCTTTAAATCCTCTTATCACCAGGCCATTTTTGTAGATAGGAACACTCTTTCTATATATTAAGGAGCTTGTATTTCTCCTATATTTTAGAAAACTGATATTATAGGAATAACAATATATTATATTTGATTTTTAGAATTTTATATAATATAATATCTTTATATATACTTTCTGGTAATCTCTTAAATATAGGACAAATCAGCAGGTCAGGCCTACTAGTCAAGAATACCCATACATCTATAGACTATATATCTTTTAACTAAACAAATAAATATATAATAATTTTTATATCTTCCCCTCCATTACACTTATCCAGTATATCAATTAACAAAACCAATTTTAATCTATAAAATATAGACTTAGTTTTAGAAAGAGACTATAAGATTAATTTATCAAATTATTCTTTTAATACTTTTATAAAAATATCTAAATCAGCTTAGATTATTTTTTAGATATTTAATATTATATAATAGTAAAAATTTACTAGCTAACTCACAATTATAATAAAAAAATAAGTACTGTTACTATGATTAGCTTTGCTTCTTCTAAAAAAGAAGCTGGCTATAAATTACTTATTCTTCTACAATTTCCTAGCAATTATTTAAGAGATAGTGGACTTTTTAGTTCCCATTTTACTAATTAATCAGAATATGTTTTTCCCTTATAAATTATCTATCCATTATATAATATTATTTAGAAGATCTACCTGGGTCCCAGCCAGACACTCCAGCTCATGCTAGTCTGCGTAGCTCCCGAAGGCTGCCCCTTCAGTAATAGGCAAGTTGAGTGTAATATTTTCAGGTCAATTGGTCTTATTGTTTGCTGCTATTCACCAGAATCAGTTTAACAGCTATTAGGGATCAAATCAATAAAATAACCAGCAGTCCAGATAGGGCCATTCTCACTTTTAGGCAGCAACCAAAGTAAGAATATCTTCACAAAAGTAGCAGTAAATAATATTATATAAAATTATTATATCTTATTTTTATAATTATCTAAGTAATTGTAGATGCCTTGTATAACTAGTAATAATAATTTATTTATTAGCTCTACTACCTTTATTTTAAAATACAATATACTATATTCCTATATTAAAATATCTCTAGTCATACTGTATTTTATAACCTAGTTATTAGATATAATCAATCTATAGTAAATATATAGTTAATTATACATGTAAAGAGCTCTTCCCACTACTTTACCAGCTTTATATCTATTACAAGACTTATTTCCAGAAAGATAATTATAATCCACTTAAAAAAACCAATTACTATTATTAAATAGGCAGACAAACTCCTTAAAAACAGTCCCATTCCTTGGAAACTTAATAATAATATTGTTGATTCCATTATTTTACTATAACAAAGATTCCAACTTAAGCTTAACTATTACTGTCAGGAATTGTTTTAATAACTTATTAAGAATCCTGGTTTAAATCAAACAATCTTCTTATACTATTTTTTTAAAATTGTATTGTAATATACCTTTAAACCCTAGCCCTAGCTTACTCATAACTATATTACCCAATCTAATATTACATTATGGCAGTACTAATGTTTTACTAATAATACCTACTATTAATTTAGTTTTTATAAATAAAAAGCTCTAATATATCTAAATAATAATATTTACTATAGATATTATACTATATACTCTAGATAGAAAATACATAATAATAATATTATATAAGCCTATCTAGCCAAACTTATATATATTATTATCCTCTTTATGTTATAATAGCAACTAATGATATTTATCTAGGATAACAATCACAGCTATAAACTCCACAGACAAAGCACATATCCAGCCTACAGTATAATCCTCACAGTCCAGCCTGCAATCCATACTCAGTTATCATCCAAGTTTAAGGGTGAGTTGCAACTCATCAGACTGAGGATTCCAAGAGTGGAAACAAAATTTCAGCGGCAGGCCGTCAAACGCAGTCCGACGATGTCGCAATATGAAAAACGGAGCGGAAGATGAGAGAGAATCACCGAGTAGATAGAGAAAACTGGGGATTGTCCGAAAGTGCCGCAAACCTCCCAGCCTCGTGCTCCTGTATGTAAGGCAGAATTCTACGTCTTACCGACAACGTGGTGTTACGCCGCAGCCTCGTGCGGCTGAGTTATTGAAACAGCCAGCAGCGGGGATTTAAGGGCAGGGAAGGCACGACGTTCCGGCATTTCGTGACGCAACGAGGTCCTATGTCTAGATTCGCGAGGAGCATCAAAAGCGAACTCTGCACAACATGGATCTGCTATCACCAGCCCGGCTGGTGTTATCGCGGTGATTCAAGGATTAGTGGTTGCTGGAAAATCTGTTCGGGCATCAAAGATGCTGAAAGGGATGTTGGGGAGCTTCGAACAGAGGTTATCAGTGTCAAGGAACTCGTCAGGCGCGTGGGCTTGTTCGCAGTCAAAGTGGCCAAAACTCTCCGAATCTAGGGGGCTCGAGAATGCGCTCAAGGGCTGCTGTTCCGAACTGTCGAGGCCCAAGGACAAGCTGGGTTCGGGAAAACAGCATAAGATATTGGAACTTGGCCCACGAACGCAGCTTTGGTTCCTAAGCTTGTTTTTCGGTTCGCTTTCTCGGACTGTTTATAATACTATCAAGAGTTGCAAGAATGTCCTTCTCGATTTGTAACCTAGGCTAAGAGTTAACGAAACCCTAAACCATCGAGGACGTGGGTAGCAGACTCTTCTTCTAATAGGTTATTCTTCGAAAGGCAGTCATAGTAGAGGCCTAAGTGACTAATACCCTCAAAGTCACTGAATCTACCACAACATCGACATACAATGCCATGCAAACGGCCAATGCCACCATAATCGAATTGCACACCTGATTGATAGCGTCCGGTATTTATGCCGCATGATATACAGAAACGACTTGCCCTATTCACCAACGAACCAGATGAAATTTTCCCCCTTTTGCCTTTAATCATTGCGTTAGAAAAACCTTCTGCCCGTTTTATCTTCAGACAGAGATGACAAGCGAAAAAGTTACTTGACGGAAAAGCTTGTCTGAGGCAAAGAGGGCGGTCTCCAGCGGGATTATAAAAAGGCCATGTTTCTATTTCCAGTAAATCTGTCATGCTATAGATGTCTGGTTGTTGAAGTATGCCATATAGAGCATGACATGTCCATCTTAGCGCTAGAATCGACGTGTAGCTCATATGCTCCGAGATACTCATCAAAATCTCATTCGGAAGATCTAAAATTCCGATGGCCATGACGATCTGCTGTCCCCTGGTGAGCAGCTGCCCTTACGATCAATGAACTTAACCAAAATATCTACCCCATCCAAGAAGAAATCGAAGCATAAAGTGCTAGGCATCAAATATAATGTTGCGTCAATATTGCCCGATGGTATAGATGTCGGATATAAATTGATCAATGAATGTTGAAAGCTCAAATAACTCACCGGAGAGATTTGTGTTAGTCAAAAATGAATTGATCAAGACGGAGTTAGGTGTGTTGTATCGATTTCCTCTTGTCAGAAGATATCACGGCAGATTACTTGGTCAATTTAAGTATCAATCTGTATACACACTAGTGCCTCATCCTGCCTTGTGACATTTGTGTATTACTTTGATATCCTGAACTTGTTATGAGATAACAGCGCAACACCCGAATATCCTGTATAGACCGGATTCCCATACAGACACCCAGTCCACTCAGTACGCGAAGTAATGGCGTACCTATGCACTACAAGGAGAAGACTCTTACACAGGATACACGACTATGTAGGATTATCCTACATAGACAACCAACCTACATGATAGATCGAACTGCATAGACGACAGGAACTATGCGGACAACGGGACTACATGGAGCCCTGAACTACATGGGTAAACACCGCCACAGAGGAATATTACTTCTAGTATCCTTCTCCAGGCGCGGAGGCTGTCCCGATGACTCACGATCACGTGAGCACAACACCACAACACATCTTACTATTCTATGTATCAGACATCATGTATTTAACCAGCCTGCCCACCGGTTGATTGATGACTTCCTCTTGGACTTCATCGGTCAACGCCTAAACCATAGTATCTCAATAGCCAGTCTATTTACTATTGTTGTTACACACTCTATTCCAACAGTTACTATTGTACTCGATATATACTTATCTCCCTCTACTAAGAACCCCGTACAGTAGCGACTGAGAGTCAGAGACTTCAGAGTGAAGTGCGTTCAGCCCTGACTCGGGCCGAAGTGTAACATCCACTATCTGCTTAATATTTCACTAACAGAGCAGAACCTAGAATTATCTATATATAAAAGTGTTATCTAGTACTGTTATACTCCTAGTTGGTTTGTTGTGTAACAAAGCTCCAACAGCATGATGAGCTCAAAGCAGAAATCGAGGCGGCCGGCGGAGTCAGAAGAATGGTTGTGCGGAAGCGTTGCTCAAAAGCCTTTCGAGTCACAATACTTGAAGCAAGTGTTGCTTGTAAGTTTTTTGGAAGTTGACAGGCCAGGCTCAGCTGAATGTACGCAGTTTGTGGCGTGTTGTACTGCAGCATGATGTTGTATTGCAGCATGCAGTTGCTCTTTCGCTGGTATCTGTAGACGGCACATCTGCTCAAAAGGTTGAGAGAAAAAGACGGGATTATGTAATGCAGAAAGAGGTAAGTTTGATTGTTACTTAAGATCTCTTCATCGGATAAGAGGTGATAGTGAATTCCAATATATCTTCTAATCTATCCCGGTCTGCGAATTATATTTGG
Organism: Drechslerella dactyloides; assembly: GCA_020064725.1. Classification (NCBI taxonomy): domain Eukaryota; kingdom Fungi; phylum Ascomycota; class Orbiliomycetes; order Orbiliales; family Orbiliaceae; genus Drechslerella; species Drechslerella dactyloides. The sequence goes on along the minus strand of JAGTWJ010000008.1, from coordinate 2,682,615 downwards.
GACCTGGTCACCTGGTGCTCCATTGTTGTTTACTCAAAATCCAAGAATAGCGAACTTTTTAAAGTGCATCGATACAAATTGCACCTTTTCGTTTAATCTTAGAGCCGATGATCACGCGAGATAAACTGGGGTATTTTTAGGATCTTATGGTGGGCGAAATTGTTATGGGGCTCCGGAATTCTCCCGCCGGTTCGACGTGGGAGTTCAAATATGCAAATACATCTTCGCAAGCCAGCCCTGCCCAAGGCTATAACCTTTGTGTAGTCTGGGTACGAGATCCGCTATAATTGCTCTATCTCTGATATTCTACTGCATCTGCGTGCTTCTAAGTTCCACCCCAAAAAGTCAACACCAACTTTAGCTGTCGGCGTCGGCGTGCTCTCTTTCTGGATTTGTGGCTGGTGCTAATATATCCTGGTGGAATATTATAGTCAGTCCTCATTTGCGACAAACTTGCCCCTCTCTTGAAATATGAGGCGCTTTGCTGCCTCTGCTGTTATTTAGACTTGGTCGGTTCCTCTGCCAAAGGTATTAACCTTCCTACTTGGTTGATTACTATCGGTAGATGTAGAGATCCTTTATCTGCTTCTATATATGATGTATAATTTTGAAAAAATACTTTTGAATTACCTGAATTACCTAATCCAAGGAATATGTGTCCGTTGATGACCATGTCTCGTGCTCTTTTCATTGTCCACAGCCTGTAACCTCTTAAGCATTACCTGTTATTCCTACACCGTGAATAATATACTACAGGGGATACAGAAGACATTCCCATATAAAGGGGGTATCTGCCTTTTATCATTGGAAGTGCTGTTTCCTTATTATCACCTTCCCAACAACAGTACGACTCAAAATAGTCTCGCTTGCGAAGTAGCCCTGATGTCTAAGTTTCGGATCTGGAACGAGTCACTGAAATGGCCATGTTGCTGGAGCTTTGTGTCCCCTTTTCTCCCTTATCACTGCTCGGTTATGCCGAGAGGAGACTAAGAGTGTGCTCCGATCATGGCTAGCTAAGGATCTCGAACGGATTGATCATATATTTAAATGAAATCAGAAAAGTGGCTAAATTTGGGGAAACTGACATCCACGAGCGCAAAGGCTGAATTAGCGCTCTTTGTTCAGTTCCTGTGAAGAAGTACCTACTTAAATGTTTAAATCAAGTTCACGATATAATTCTGGGACCGTAGAGGTATCGCTTCAGTTATAATGCAGTTGAAACTACCAGGCTGATTTTACGGCAAGTTCCGCAGTGGCTCAAGAACCGTCTGCATAGAAGAGCATTCTGCCATTGGCGGAGGTCTGTCTTTAACTAAAATATGGAAGCTTTGGGTTTCCAGAAAGGGAATAAGCACAATTTCGCCCCAGAATTTATGCACGAAAGCTCCCCATGCACCTACTTTCCGTACCACATGTGCACGTCGAACAAACACACTTATACGAGTATGTCATTTCGGACATGTACATTTATACTCATGTCATGTCACCTTAGCTGTAGGATGTCTTCGGTGTATATATTTGTATTTGTATCCAACAGTCCTCGAAGGTATCGTTCACCAGATACACTGCAAGCTTGAACTTTGATATCCTACAGACCGATGCGCTGCAACGTGGACTCAATGCGCTGCAACGTTGGCCCATTCTATAACTAAATTAACAATCTATTCATAGCGTCATGACCCACCGACTCAGGGACAAAGACAAGGCTAGCCAGCTTCGCGACGCGGCTCCTCTCATTAAATTTCTGAACCCGCAGGCAAACGTGCACCGAGAGTGATACGTCGATATACAATGACGAACTTGGGATAGTCCTCATTACATTTTTCGGGAAGGGCAGAGTATCCAGGCGGATATGCCGTCCGTCACGAAGCGACGCCAAAACACCACCTAGACAATTGCACTTGAACCCCTCCTTCAAGCTTGTACTTACAGCTTTCGAATTTCTTCCTGGACAAGAGTAGAATGCCAGGTTCTTCCTTAATATTATTTCCTTGCGGTACAGATCCAGAGCGCTGGTCGAGTGTATATAAAGACCGGTCTGTCCTTGGGGTATTCCTCCAGATGTTCATCCAGTTGTTAAGAGAGCCGAACACCAAACGGCGGTAGAATTATAAGATATAGGCCAAGCGGTATCTGCCGTGTACAATTCTATCGAGCATTATTGTCACTTTTGTTATATTTGCGGTTCCCAATAATGAAGGTTCAGTCCTTTTTGGCTCTTTTCTGGATCTTTTCGGGAACTATTCTCGCAGCCGCTTCCCCGGAAAAAGTGACAGAACCAGGGTAAGCGTCCTCCGTGCAACTACTATTAATTTGAAACGTTTGTTGCTCAACGTTAGACCTGGTCGAGTGTAGACAGGAACTGGAAATGTGTAGAAAGGAGAGCGATGAACTGAAAAGACAAGTGGACCTGTGCGTACAAGAGAAACGAAGAAAAGAGGCACAACGGAAAAAGTGTGAAGAGGATCTGAAATATTGTAGAGAAGCATTGAATACATGCCGATGTTGTCCGTGTTCTACATTTACAACCACGACCACAACGCCAACGACAGATGGCCCCCCAACCACCACTGACTCTACAACCACCGCTGACTCTGCAACCACCGCTCCCCATGACACAGTGACAGAACCAGGGTAAGTGTTCTCCGTACAACTACTATTAATTTGAAATGTTTGTTGCTTAATGTTGGACCTGGCCGAGTGTAGACAGGAACTGGTCAACTGCATAGCGGAGAAGGAAGCCAGGATGAGAGCCCTGGCCCAGTGCAATAAGGATTCAGGTGCTCTGTCGGAAGAGCTGGGCCAGTGTATGGAGGAACTGGAAAAGTGTAGGAATAGATCGACTGGATGTCAGTGTTGTCAGTGTTCTACATTTATAACTACGACTACATCCGCCTGATTTGCCCGAAGATGACGAAAAGCTGGAGCTGCTACAGTTACCGACTGGAGCTTGTTTTGCTTTGCCTTCAGCTGCACGAGGAGGCTGGAGGTTGTTCTGCTTTGTGGATTGCTGTTTTATGCTGTTTTGTGGATAGAGGGACCGCCCCATTGCGGGATTTTGTTCTGCAGATTGGCTTGAAGTTGAGATACTTTGTAATGAATTAAATTTTGTTTTCTGAACTTGCTAGTTTGTTCTGCAGGTCAAGTGAAGCAGTGTGTATATCATGAAGCAGCTTGGGAAGTGCCTTAGTAAAATATCTACTATCATTTATACCATCGAGATTAAGGTTCTCTTGAATTCTTTTTTGGTCAGCTGTTCTCTGATCTAGAAATGTTATATGTTAAAATGCTTTGTACACTGCTGATTGCCTGGGTCCTAACTTGTCTTGATTGCCCCTTAGTTGTCGCAGTAGAGGGTCATCGTTTTCAAAGAGCTTGAAGAGCCAATTTAATCATACATCGTACAACCTAGGCTAATAAATAACCACAATAAGAATGGTTGTCGGGAAAATACAGGCGCTACTCTGGTTAGGGGAACCACAGAAACACACAATATTGGCATGATGAAATAGGATGTTATCCAAGATTATGTCTCATCACTCCCATATTAATATTATTAATAGTGTCATAATTGGGTAAAAGTGACGGGGTCTGGAAATGAGGTATAAATGATCTGTCCAGACCATACCTCCGTGACAGCAGGCTGCACGACCAAAAAGGTAAGTTAGATGCAAATTCAAACATGCACTATTAATAAACAAACCAGAGGTTTGGTATAAATAGGAAATCATAAAAGGACTTGTGAGCCCTTTATTACATAGTACAAGACAACAAAACAAAAGTATATAACCCTTTAACTCTCCAACAAATATAATCAGAAATATAATTTCTCTGTAGCTTTATTAGAAATATATTATATACTTTATAATGCTTTAGGGATATCCTCAATTCCTCCAAAATTTGTATCTCCACTCTGCTTCCCTTTCTTCACCAATATATAGAAAATAGCCCCCAAAAATACTAAGATAAGGATCCCAGCACCCAAGCCAACTCCTAAAGCAATCTTACTAGCTGTTGAAAATCCACCCTCTGACCCCAACTCAGCAGCACTTCTTTCATTCATAGATATAGACCCACTAACTGCACTGGTCAAATTAGCACTTAATAGTACCAAACCAGTAGTATGAGAAATAGCTAACAGACTTAAACCACAACTAGTTACATCACTAGCACCACTACTCCTTGCTGATGTCACAGCATTCACTGTTACGCAGTACCCATCGTATAAACTGACTGCACTGGACAGATCCGCAGAATCACTGACCACACTACAGAAATTCCCAATGCATAAGGTAAGATATAAACTGGTGATAAATACTAGCCTTGATGAGCAGTAGCAGCCGTTAATAGGGTTTCCACCACAACCAATCCGTCCGCCTAAGTCGTCGTTGCTGCCATAGTAGATACACCGCTGGATATAGGGGTACACAGTAGCATAATCTTGCTTATTATATATAGAAATATACAACATTTGGTCATTTTGGGTGTAGATATAGAAAAGATATAGAAGTGTAAGAAGAGCAGTAAGGAGGATAGTCATAGTTGTAGAATTTGTCTTCGATTTTTACATTATTAATTTTTCTACATTATTTTCTATAGGAAGTTTCAGGTGGAAGGGCGTTGCGGACTTTTTATACATATAAAGTAACCCATCAGAATATGTTAGAGGCCAATCTGAGAACTAAAGTTGTGGTAAAGCACCCAAAATTCTTGGGTACTGCAGCCAAGATTGTACTTACAATTCCTTAGTATTAGATTTAATATTTTTGATCCATTCAATTTTAGCCCTCCTCAGCCGCATTTCTTCTAATTGATAATAATCCAGAGAAAAAGTGAAATAAAGACGTTCCATTCGTATGACAAATATAGAAAACGTCACTTAGTCATCGAGCTGCACATGTCCGAAAAATTTGAAATTTGAGATACAATGAAGTTACCTTTCGGTCTCCACACAACATACCAAGATGCAACCACTTCATTTTAGAATGCAACTGTCATTCCGCCGCAGTTTGATTATAACGATTATCTTCCTACCTGAGCAGCCGCCAGGGCTATAACTCAAGGTCACGTGGGTGCTCACCGCTCAACACTCACTGCTCAATGTGAGCAGTGAGCAGTGAGCAGTGAGCAGTAAGCACAACACATCAACGCATCCCTACCAAACCGATATCCTATAATCACTTATTTAATCTGCTTTACCATTAATTAGTGTTATTGCGTATATACCTCTGTGGCAGCAATACCACACTAACGCCTGGAGCCGGACAGGGGTCGAGGGAAACATACATTTTCTCTAGCAAATGAAAACGGTTCTACTTCGCTTAAGTCCTCTGAAACCACCAGAAAACTGGGTAAAGTACCAGTACCACACAAGTGCCAAGGTATAAAGGCAAAGCCCTGGAAGGGATCCTCTTTTCTTACCATTTAGCTGCACCCCGTCTGGGGCCAACTCCCGCAGTCTAGGTATACGCACCTAAAAGGGAACCCGCGATTACACTGGCGGTAACCTGGTTCCGGACCCTATAGGGACCCTATAGGGATCTTAAAGAAGTAGGGTCCGGACTGAGAGCTGAGAATCGGAAGGGAACCACCTCCGCGGAGCCCCTTGGGCCGCTCCGTTTTCCTCCTCGCAGCTTCGCAGCTTCACCCCTCTTTTTCTGAATAAGCCTCAAGATACCCCCTAGAGCGATACTATTCTATACTTGCATATATAGATGCGGTTATTGCTGCCGTACGGCGGTGGAGCTACAGTACAGCAGACCTCTAGCTATCTCGATCAGACTTTCATATTTCTTTGAGGAAAAAAGAAAAAAGAAAAAACACTGTTAATATGCGGATAACCCCATCAGACCTCGAGAAAGCATGCCTCGAAGATCTGGAGCGCGAGTACAGCTTACCTCTGACTGATCCAGGTATGTACTGAGCCGGGGCATCTTTGAGCATTCATCCTCGACAAACCTCGTTACCCAATAAATATCCTAATCTGTAATATAAACTCAGTGCGACTCCCGGACACTGCCTCGTGTGACCCAACCAACATGGCCTCCGCTATCTTTGTCCACGCCTGTTCAATATTCGGCATAAACATCCACATGTGCTACAACACCCTTACAGCAGATTTTCTCCTGCACTGCGGTATCGTCTATTTATTGTCGTCCTTTGGAATCATTAAGATGATCGTGTAACCGCTACCGTTGTACCAATGCGTCTGTGTACGGAAGCTGCCCGAGATCGCTTTTGATAGCGGGGAAGATTTCTCCAACGGCTACATTGCTAACTGTGCCAACTCTGGTTTGGCATTTTCGGCAATACGGAAATCAGTCGACGTTTTTCGACATGCATATTTAACGCAATGTCGTGAGGGTAGCTAGCATGCCGAAGCTAAACCTACCCGTCCTGTAGCTGGATATTTAGCCATCACAGTAAATTTTTTAAATTATAATTTTAATGACGGAAGATGCCTGCATCGTTTCGAGAACAACGTATTGGGAAGTTCGGTATCATTCAATGTTTTACTCTACCCGAAGCTTGAGATTAGTTTGCACGCCCGGTTCAGCGCCTATAACGTTGCTCACACCTTCGCTTCCCTCGAATATCTTGTCGAATACCACTTCTTCCCTTCTATCTCTAAATCTCCTTTACCAATAAATAAACTCATAAACGACAAATCCGTCAAAATGCGTTGCAACATCAACCGGTTCCACCGCCGTCACCCTTCTGGAAGAAGATCGAAACAATGTTTACCATTGTCAAACTCTCCGTAAGGAAGCACGTGAGAAGGTATCGGACACCCATCAGAATCTTCTCCAGGACCCGACTAAGAATACTCCTATGTACCAACACGTACCGAATGTATGTGGTTCCAACCCCGTTTCCCAAACTAATAAAAGACAAAAAATCATTGGCCACACCATGTCTCACTTCAAGTATCCCCATACAAAATGGTACCAATTTTCCTGCGTCCAACGTGACCACACTAACGCCTGGAACCAGATAGGGGTTTCTGTTCTACTGCAATTCCCAGACAAAAAATGGTTCCAACCTTGATTAACGCCTCTGGAACCACTGCTTTGGGGAGATTCCTATACCGTTACCCCGAACCGTTCCAAGACCAAAGGGACTTGGGAGCGGAAGGCAACACCCTTTCATCGATAATCCTCCCGGGATAGCCGTAGCGCCGTCGGAGCTGATAAGCAGATGACCAAGGGGGCCTCCGATAGGAAAGCACGAGACGCTGATAAATAAGAAGCGCGGTATCCCTAACCACATTTTTCGTAAAATATTCGAACGCCTCTATAAACGGAGCTGGTCAGCATATTATACATCATACAGTATAGCATGCAAGCCGCCTTTGTGTTCCAAATCTAGCAACATAGGGAGGGAATACCATAGATGAGTGTGTAGCGCGAAAGCGATAACACAGCAAAGTTGTATTAACCTGAGTATCCCCCGGTGAAAGGCTCTGAGGCCTTTAGATTACGAAGGAGGGTTTGGTGCCAAATCTTCTATCAACGTCCGCGACGCCTGCACAATATTAAGGCTATAAGTTAAAGTTAGTAGTGAATCACGATAGTCCTCATATGATTATCATATTTCCGCCAAGCATATTAGTACGTTACACAAAATCTACATTGCGTATGCTGGGCCTTACCTACCTTACCCCTTTTCAGGTGCGCTACACCAAGTTTACCAAGAAAAAATTATACAGAAGGCGGAAGCTGCTGGGCGGCGCAGAGCATTTTATCCATGGAAATAAAGCAGCTAACAGATATCGAACACCCTCTTATCCTAGCTGTAGCCTTGTTAGAAGGCCCGGAGAGGAGAACAGGGACGGACGGACCAACTAAACTCAACACCGACAAAATTTGGACGGGTCCAAGACTGTTTCTTGGAGGCCTCACCATAACGCTTGTGGGCAACATATTCTCTCTTTGCTTGATAGCACTTACGCTAAAGAAAATTGGCTGAAGTGCATTCCTCCCTCACCAGGATAATCCCACAATGAGCTCAATACAATGTTCCGGGGATTCAAAGAAAAGGTTTCTATATGAGTTGGCAATTTTTTGGTTACTGTCTGTGTCACTAAAATAATATAGTATAATTTCTTAGGGACCTCTTACTGGTAAAATCCTTAATTGTATAAAATATTCTTAATATTTATAATCTACACAAATGGCCCGTGAAGAGTATTTACCTGGTAATGTGTGCAACGGTCCCAGGGCGATAGCTGTTAAGTACTGAATCTGGTCGCTCGGATTCGGAGAGCAGGAGCCTTTGAAAAATCGATGCGTATACGTATCTATCCAGCCCTTGCAACGTCACAGATATTGTTCAACTAACGCTCAGTCCCCTGTTAAGTTGGCAGTAACTCGGATAGGTTCGTATTGGGATTAAAGATCGCAACTCATTTTACATCTCGTACAATACAGCTCAAGGCTGGAATATCACAAGTCATACAGGCGCAAGGCTCTCTATGCACACGGCTGGCGTATTGAGTCGGATGACCTTAATATTACAAGACTAAATTTCAAATCGCTAGAACAAGGTCAAAGGTGGCTTCCCTATACGAATGTGTTTCCTATAGTGCAGGACTGGTGCTTAGAACAGTTGTGTATGTGGGCGTGCCTTAACGAGAGAATGAGAATAGCACAGCAAGTAAAAGTATCATAAAAGCAACAGCAAATAATTTGGATAGGGATGCCTATCAGCAAGCAGGCACGAGCACTAGACGGCTAGACATCCCTTCTGATTTGGATACTAACGGCCCATATAGTTCGTCAACCAGACTGCCGTTTGGTATGTGATCGCTGACATGTACACATTATCGTTATTGTTGTGAGCAGCACAGATTGGGAATATGTATACGTCAGACCCGTTTGGAATTGAATGTGCGACCGTTCCAGGGATAATGTGGCCGCCCCTGTCCACTGGTCCGCAGGCAAAGCCATTGAAATTGTACGACGTGCAGGCCACTGGCTGCTGACCGCCATTTACCATTTGCCTCCACAACTCAATCCACGACAGGCCTCTAACCTTGGGATCACCATCACTCCCGATCACATTGGCGAAAAACGTGCCCGCGGGAACAACCGTAGTGCCGTTATAAACCGAGTCAAGCGGGTTTATTTTAACGCCCTCTTCATACTCAGCGGTGGGGTCGTATGGGCCGAGGAACTGGCCATCAGCGCTAGTCACCACGCATAGATTAAGATAATCGTCGATCCGCAAGTCGCTCAGGTTGCTGCGGACCCGCACCATATATATTTGAGCCTCAATCAAAGCTGCGATAAAAGCATCGTTAGCCTGTCGGGCTATGTCTCTGAAATACTTCGCTACGCCAGGCAGCAATTGAGTGTTGTAGTTCCAGTCTTGATGCGGAGCGGCCTCGTCGGCTGCAAAGCCAGATGCAGAATATTCAAAAGCCAACTGATCGGTGCCTTCTGGTCTTGTGATGAGGGTCATGCTACCAGCTGAGGCGTAGTCGGTACCGCAGACCGTGATGACCTGGTTCTTCGAGTCATACGAGTAACCAAATCTCAGCCGCCCCATGATTGTTTTCTGGCCGTTGAGCTTGAAGGTGCCTAGCTCGAATTCAGGCGACGCAATGGTGTGGTCGCCCTCCTTAAGGCCGATATCAACTTGATGGACCTTTCCAGGGAGGTCAAGAAGTGAAACGGAGTAAGGTAGGCGGTTGCCGACAGAGAAAGATATGATGGTGCCGCCACCGCTGCATGGACTGGATTTAGGGTTCATATTGGCAGCGACGTTTAATCAATATAGAAATTATGAAAGACGAAAGAAGCCACAGAAGATTGATCAGATATATCAGTATAATATGTATCGAGAATAGTATGGAGTCTGATAGCGAGGTGTAATGAATCTAGAAGATCGATGGATAAGCGTTACGGGCGGCAATGCTTTATTTATACACTTGTGAGGGCTAGCTGGATACTGATGACTTTCGATTTATAGTAGCATATCGGAAGATACCCGAGCGGTCGATTGGCTCGTTCTCTCGGCTTCTAACAATGATTTACAATGATGCGGAGCTTACCGTCATAGTCACTTGCTATCTGAATATTCAGCTGAGCGAGATAAACAGCTCTTGGGTTGAACCCCCACTGTAAGAAAGCAAGTAAGGACGGGCACGCCGATGGTTGCTACCAATAGACGTCTCGGATTCGATTGCGCTATTGGCTATGCGAAACTTTTACCTAGCTGGACTCTGAATACACGCAGCGGAAATTCACCCTGGGAGCCTTGGAGTTAGCCATATCGGGGCTAACTTTATTATAGTATATACGGTGAGAACGAATATAACTGATAGCTATTATTTAAGAGAATACCTTATCATATAAGAAGCACGCAAAAGTACTGATATATTATGAGAAGTATTACTATCTAAGGATACTTTAATATGCGTAGAGCGAGAATCGGTTGAAATGCGAATGGAGGATGAAACAATATCAATGATCCTGGTTCTAATAAGATATCCTGCAAGATCGTTCTTGGGTTAAGGTAAATTTCGGGAATGATACCGGCTAAGCAAGCCGCCAGAAAATGGATATCGTAGTTAAATTGGCGATATGCGATAGCCATCGCCTTGTCGGCGCAGCATTGAGCTCAGAGCAATACAGGTGAGTTTACTTGCGCTGATTTGGTGAAACGGCCCATTGTGTATAATTTTTTTCGTCAATATATGAATACAGCCCCCGATCTCATATCTTAGCATTTGAAGAAAGGGTCTAGGTTACAGCCTTGGACTACTATGCCGCACAGCACGAATTTATCGCAGTTCATATGCGTAAAGATGTTATTTACTGGCACTTCTATCCACGCTAACTTTATTTTATTAAGGCTGCAGATGCTGATATGCGCGTGTACCTGAGCTGACTTTTACTTGATCGATCTGGAAACATGACGGCCTAAGTATTGGCCGAGCTTTCTCGCTGGCAGCGGACCGAATCCTACCTAATAGCTGTATAATTTATGCTTCACGTAGGGCTGAGAGTCCCGCATGCCAAGAGTCTAGACCTCGTTTGATACTGGCAACATTTGCCGAAGCCGAGACATAGGCGGACCAACAAAATATGATCCTAGTATAGGAGTACACACAAGCCTCGCGCTGAGGAACGGAGGCAGCTGAAGATGACGAACTGGCAGGCGCCTTAAGCGAGACGATATTACAGGATCAAAATTTCTTTATTGCGAGTGGCCAGTCTTATCCTATATTCTAAATCTACCAATCCAATTAATATTAGCGGTCCTATAAGAAAACAGAAATAAACTTAAATCGTCATTGAGATTGGGGGTCTCGTTTTTTCAGGTCGGCTCCTCCTCTATTCTTAAACAGAAAAGCAAAGAAAGCTGAATCGCCAAGCAATATAGGGCTGACATGCGGCTGGACCTTCAAAGCGGGCCTGTCTGTGCAACACAAGGCCCTTGGCATGGTCGAAAGTTCCGCGGCAGGCACTGCAGAGGGGGTCCAAAGCATTAAAGCTCAGGGCGTTGTCGGGGCTCCCGGCAGGCAACAACCAGCTGCCTCCATAGTACTCGTTCACTCTATCTATGGTGTCCGCCCAATAGAATAATTTAGCTCAAGTTCCTTTGTTGAGGATTTGCAGTCCGTCCAGTGTACAGATAATCATACGAGGAGATGCAAAAGAAAAGAAAAAAATCGTTCTAATAACGGCACGAGACTTCAACTGCATCATTCTGCTATCCCGTGACAATCGTAAGGCTGAGTTATTAATTCTGTATCCGTCAGCACTATACGCAGATAACAATTATCTGGGGCGGCTTCGCTAGCTCCTAGTATGCAACATGCAACATGCAACATGCAACATGCAACATCCACACTTTAGAGAAACCAGACATTAGAGATGTTCTCTGTGTTCAAGGGCTGTGTGCTCATACATATTACCTATACCCCGGCTGAAGCCTGCTGCTGTTCTATCGGCAGAATCGCGTCGCAGTAGCTTGTCTTTCGCTATCTAGCCATGCGACATCCGATGAACGCTATAGGCGAGTAGGAACTAGGCCGCACCGGGATCTGCATGAATTCCAAAACGAAAGTACCTCTACCTAGCACCCCTATTGGCTACAATCGCTGCGATTGCGGGATATTCATAACAAATTGTGTAAGGCTTGGTCTTAAACAGGATTAGTCTCAAGATTTGTGGGCTAACTTGCCAGCCTTTCATCTGTAAGGCTATCATGCTTCCACTTTGTCAAGTCTATATGCGACGCTGGAAACGACCCCAAAGCGGAAATTTGGTTTTGGCTATTATCAGGCCTTGCTAGCTCTTATCAAATTGCGTAGAGAAAGCATAGGCACACCTTCGTAATCCCGAGGACCTGCAGGCATTATGGCAAGGTTAAACAAGATAGCCATCAAGGGTGCAGCTTGTCCATCACAAGCTATCCCAAGCCCCGGGGCTCTTCTTTTATAGCCGAATATATTAAAGCTCGGATATTGGCGACAGGAGCAAAAGGTCATGATCGCTGACAGAATTGGTGAGTGGTTCTTTGACTGTGCTAGATATAGAAGACCGCTATCGCTCCACATTTTTATCCTGGTAGGGTAACATCGGCGCCACCGATATGCACGCTAGTATCCAATCGCTGCTCCGTTCGACTATACACTTCAAAAATATACGCAAGTTGATCAGGTAGGCACAGCTCAACTTTGCACACGCTGTGACGATGACAAAGTATACCATCATGGCTATGTTAGTAACTCTCAGCTGAGAATATGAAAATCGAAAATGCGCTGATAGTTGGTCAGACGGCTGAACTGAAAAGATCGTTTCGATTGGGTCACCATGTTATTCCCCGATAATAGTCTATGGCAGCTCCATAGAGCCAGAAAAAGATATAAAAGCAGAACCATTCGCCCTTCGATTCCTACAACCGTTCAGCTCGGCATCACCCCTACAATCCAATACAACCATATCACCCTCAGCAAAAGCTTCTCTGCTATAAATTTTATTATATTTCACTTGTCAGCAATAACCACCGGCAAGATGACCACATACAAGTTGACACTCAACATCGAAGATCCAACCATCTTGCAAGGATGGAAGTTCTGCATTGCTCACGCTATGGGCTCTTCTGATTCCTCGGCTCCCGTTTATAATGTTGTTGCATCTACTTATGGCTAGTAACCCTAATTTGCTTTTGTGGAAATTCTAATCACTGTTGCTGATCTATTACAGATATATTATCCTCTATTGACGCGGAATGGACTACCACATTTTACATGGCTGGCTCAATTACCAATTTTTCTTCTGGAAGCAAAGTTACTTCTAGCACTAAGATTTTGCCTATTGGTTTCGGTGAAAAATTTAGCGTTCCCAACGATGGCACTGACCCAGTGGTAAGGCTATTGGATACTCTTGATATTTTTTCTACGTTTTCAATAACGCCAACTAAAATTTAAACAAAGGTGGGCCCCGACCCAGGAGCACCGGTGGGCGGATTCTTGTTCCACACCGACAAGAAGCTTTCCGCCATAGTTTATCAAGATAGCACCTCATCGCCAATTTACATTTCTCCAACTCCAGATCCACCTCACTCCGGCGAGGAGCTGGTTCCAAAGGAATCCGTAGCTTTGTTCTTTAGCAAGAAGCTCGAGACTAAGACTATGTTTAGCACAGGTAATCAGGCCCTATTTTCACATTCTACAGTTTCCTTGCTCTCGCAACATTGTAAATCAACCTTATATGATCAAGATACTAACACAGCAGTACGCCTGTTTATGGCAGCTACCGTTGATCCGTTCTACCTTAACTACACCGGCAAAACGGCGCATGTTGTTACTTACACTAAAGATGGTAACTGGACCGTCGTTCAGGCTGGTAAGTTCCTTCTTCAACAAGTGTCTCAAGATTAGATAAATTGCTAAACGGGGCATAGATCGCTCCGGAGAGTGCGACGTCGAGGTGCCCCCCCACCGAGAAACTAATGGAGACGGTCTACCAAATGGACCCGCCAAGCGTTACCGAAAGAAGGTGGTCGAGATCACCGAAGAATACGACTAGATTTGAGCAATGGTGTCTCCAAACATTCGACTAAATTCATTCTTAACAATCGTTAAGATTATTTACACACGAACACACACTGTCTACTGTTTCACTATCTTCGCACGTACAACTCGAAGTCCACCTGGTTACATTCCTTTAGGCCCCTTACAAAAATGTGCATAGCCACAGATATAAACGCTCATTTCAACGATATAGCGTGACATTACGAGGATGTTTCTCGCCAAACCACCTTATAATCAAGTCTCGTATGAGATATTCGAGGAAATCCCTTTAATGTTTCGCGCTACACCTAACTCTATGAATTACTCTCGTTCCTTTTAATTTGGATATTCCTGTACCGTAGGAGTCCTGTACTGTAGCAGCTAGCTAGTCCTGTTGCAAATCGAAAGTGTTCTAAATTCGAAATCGTTGAACATACGCTGTACTACAGTGCTGTATCCAGACATAACCTTATTCCTAAATCAAAGTCTTAGACTCGATGATGCTAAACCAAGGAGCACTATAAATATTAGATATCCTAACAGTACACGGAGTAGAATCTCCATTGCGATGTCCAATAAGATGATAGAGTCCCAATGAGAGTTATCTTTCTTCCGATACGCTATAGATGAAATTTCAAGCGCTGTGCTATTTAAAATCGGCGAAATGGGGTTCTAACGGGTTTCCCTCGACAAAGGCGAATCTATTATTAACTCAGACCCCCTTTTACCATAATGATTGGCGCGATGGTAAGTACCAATTATTAATTTATTGTTTATCCATATTCAATTGATATTATATGAACGTATTTTATTAAACAGAAATAGCGCTCAATAGCTTCAGGTTAAAGAGCTTTGTAATTTTGTTATAGGTCGAGTATCATTTGGTTAGAGGTAGTAACGATAGATGTTTCTGATACTTAATCTTGAGTCTTTATTATAAAGCGTTATGAATTGATGATTTAAGATTTCTAGGAAAGGGGCGGGCGGTGGCTCTCGTTTGTGCATTATACCCGGCCACAAGAGAGTCGACTCTTCTATACAGTATGTAGTCTCCTCCCCAATATACGTAATCATTTTTTTATCCCATTCTATACTATACCTCCAACCATTCTTTCCTTTGATCTTTAACTTATCAAGACTAAGTCTTGCAATTCCTAGAACTCATTCCTACAACCATAACGATCAGATATCCATTAACACATACTGCATTTTTACCTTGATCAAAAACCATATTAGCTGCGTTTTTGTGTTAATTACAGTAAGTCCCCATACCCCAGGCAACGCCAGGGCCATTAGTGCACTGGTCAAGGACCCACCCTCCCCAAGAGCAACATCGGAACTACCAGCGCCCATTTAGTTAGCCATAACGAGCTCAATTTTTATTTGCTCTTCATTAGTTTGCAGGGTGTTCTCTTGTTCTAGCAATCTCTCCCAGTTGACTGTAGTGAGAAATAGCCGTCTTAGGCCGCCGCAAATATCGGCAGAAGCATAATTGGGGTAAAACGGTGTTAAGATATATTAAACAAAGAAACGTCTTAGTCAACAAAACTATATATTCTTGGAGAACTTACTATTTAGGTACAGTTGGACTTTGGTCTGTAATAATATCTCTAATCCAGATACATTCGTTGATGGTACACATAGGTGTTGGAATCGTGATCACACAAGGCGTATCGCCTAGGGCAAACAAATATTTATAACATGCCCAAGCGGAAACTGTTGAGCACCAGTTACTCGATAATCCAGTATCGCATGTGGAGATAAAGCGCTTTTGACAATTGATCATTTGACAATGTCTGGCTAAACTCTCTACAATACAGTAATTACATGCGTTAGCTCAGTCTGTCATCGTTTTATATACCCATAAATGCGGCTTTTCTAACAGTTGGTGCACTATTACGATTCCCCTAAATGCCTATTTTGAGCCACTCTACGTGGCTAGCGTAATTATAGGTATCGAACCATACGGGCAGGACAATTTGGGGCACGCCAGAACCTTTGAGTTTGTCAGAAACTGTCCTGCTAAAAGGGACATACATAAGCTTCCGGATATTTCTACTAACCTCACAGCTTCATGGTAAGAATTTGACCAACCATGGTGGACAAAATAATGAACATTTCCACTTCCAAGGATATAAATTTGGTCTACGGACAACCAAGTTTCAATGTGCACCCGGCTCATATTGTCTGGATTACCCAAAAATATGTTATTATAGTCTATTTGTGATTTTTGTATCAACTTCTATAGTATTTGAATGTGAGGGTATTTATGTAAAAGTATATGGAACGCCTGTGTGAATGTTCGTGTATTTTCAGGTGTATAGATTATATAGGATCCTAAATTAACCAATAATTGTAAACATTTGTGCCAATTAAGAGGCTAGCTTGGGGTCTTCCTTGCTAATGGAATGACATGGTTGGAATATCGGCCCGCAGAGTACAAAATTATCCGGGATAAACATGGGAACTCAATGTTGGGTGCTGTAGATAAGAGAGTCGGGATATTTGCCGGAACATGGTGGGAATTGCACAGGGGAGTCTATGGGCATTCCGGTATTTTTTTAAGGCGTGCCAGCAATGGAGAAGTAGCTAGCGCAAGGCTAGAGAGCACAGCAAGGCGCGCATTGGGAATAACGAGGTTCCGGGGCAAAGGGTATGGACAACCAGGAGCTAGTCTAAATTCTATTAGTAGTGGCCTCGAAAGCTTGAAGGAACAGGGGATAAATTACTTACGTTAGGTACTTCCATAAATTCAAAAGTCGTGGTTGACGGACTAGTTCCTTGAAGGTATTTGGGCTCAAGGCAGTGTAGCGTTGACCAAATACTTTAATACAAACCTCAACTGCAGGTGTGAAAAGAAGGTCAATGACCATTATAGCTGGCCAGAGGTTATAAATAACATTAAGGTAGTTCTAGTATATTTTCAGATGCTCAAACCTGTTCCAAAGGATTGTCAATCTTGGATAAAAATTTCTATATGTTTTCAAAGCCAAGCGAAACCTGATGCCATGTATATTAAAAGATTCCATAAAAAGATCATACCGAGCATAAACTTCCTTTACTGATTGTCCAATAATTTTATAGAAAACTATTACATTTTCTTTGGATGCTTCACGGGCGACTCAAGAGTTCACTTCGCGGACAGAGTTGTCTAACGGCGAGAATGATGCAACATGGACGCTATAAAGCTGGATGGCGAGCTCATACACGACAGCCAGGCTTATTGACACCTGGCCTAGTTCGCTAGAAGTAATGAAAAGAACTCCCTCGGCTGAATCCGCTTCCATTGCAATTACCGGATTATGGGATTAACGTTATACCTGGATTCGTTAGTTAGCCTGGCACCTATATATTCTTGAGCACCGAATCTCATGAGGATAGAAGGCTCTCATCGGAAACTGCGGAAAAGGAAGACTATATATTCGGAGTCTTAATAATTACATCACAAGAACACAAATTTATTATCGTATGGTATGGTTCAGGGTTATATAACGAATACTTTCTTGATTTAGGAAAAAGGAGCTCTGCAAAAGGTCAAGGAGTTGAGCAAAGGCAATAATTACTTTATTTGGTGAGATTGCACAAACTTAACACTCCTTAAACAATTATTTCGCGGTCTTAGATAGCGATATATCTCCGAGTAAATGTTACAGTTCAACCCAGGTCCGGGCTGAACGCACTTCACTCTGAAGTCTCTGACTCTCAGTCGCTACTGTACGGGGTTCTTAATGGGGGGAGATAAGTATAGACTGAATACAATAGTGGCTGTGGGAATAGAGTATACAACAACGATAGTAAATAGGCTGGCTGTTAGAATACTATAGTTTGAGAAGTTGACCGATGGTTCCCAAAGAGAGAAGCCATCAATTCAAGGGTGAAGCAGGCTGGTTAAATACATGATGTCTGATACATAGTTGGATGGTAATGTGTTGATGTGTTGCGTTCACGTGATCGTGAGTCATCGCGAGTGGCTCTGCTCAGGGAGAAATATAATAGAGGTAATAGATTAAATTTTATTAAATATTTTTTTCCAATTTTATTATATAAAATTAATATTTGAAAACTTAAAACTTCTTACGATATTGCTGATTTTATTAATATATATATTTTGTAACGAAGCAATCTCAGCAGAAAGAACTTCAAGCAGAAATCCAGGCGGCTGGAGGAGCCCTCAGAATGACCATAGGAAACATCCAGGCAATACTGTGGTTGGAAGAAAAACCAAATGACGCAACGCAACCCGCAGACCCAGGATAAGGAAGCACCCAGATTCAGACTTCCGAAGCTCACAGAGTAAAATTAATGGCGTACCCTTCCTCTAGGAGTTCGAGAGCTTTATTTTAGGCTCCGCTGCCTAAATTTAGTGACTTCCTTCTTCAGAGCATCTACCCTATATAGATGCCATCTCTATTAGTTAACTTAGAGTTTAGCCACCATTCCTGTTCACAGTATATTCACAGGATGCACCACCAAACACAATTTTACATCTTGTGTCATCACAGGGTACCCCGGAATCTTTTTCAAACTAAATTCACGACCTCCTCTCTAACACTCATATACACAAACCCTTATACATACCTCGCCACTAACAGGATAACGGCTTTACTATTCTAACTTGAAGGGAGCAGTGCCCGGGTCGTTTAGAGCTATAACCAAATATAAGCTGGAATATTAAAAGGGCTGTTTTCCACGAATACTATACTGCTATATCCATGTGCTCTCACACACTCTAACACACACACACACACACACACACTCACACTAACACCCACACTTACACTTACACGCACAATCATGCACACTCTCACACACTCTCGCACACTCTCTCATTCACACACTGTCTCTCATTCACACATTTCTCATTCCCACTCACACTCACACTTGCATAGTTACACTCATATTCAGTCATTTATACTTACACCTCCTTCATACACACATAAAATATAGTGTATTATGTGACCGCCACTCATATAATCGTCTGAGTATGCTGCACAGACACCTACAACCCCGACAACCTACTCCGAAATTGGGATACGATAATTACGGACGGTTGAAGAGTTTCTAAGCCTGGTTCTACTCTTGGTTTACATCTGCGCTGAGCAACCGGCTCGTGGCTCCGAGGTCCTGAGTACCTGTTATTCGAACAACCGAAGCCTCAGGATCTTGTTCGTCTACGACGGCTCCATTCTTATAGCATCTGCTACCATAAGAGCCAAAGCCTAACTCAGCAGCAGAGGTAAGCCTGGAGCAACCCCAACCAAACCTACATCAGAGAGTTGACCAAGATCAGATACGTGCACCGCGGCCTGCCCCCCGCATCTGGGTCAGATGGTTGCCAACTTTTTTGGTTTTCGTCATCCCCATCTGTTACCTCGGCCTCTGGTGGACCCTCGCACCCAAGATCCGGATGCCAGACATCACAACCAAAGCCAGCGAGGCCCTGTTCCTGATCTACTTGTGGGCCAGGAGAGTAAGCAGGGGGCACAGCTCGGAGCTGACTGAACTGCTAAGACAGGAGACCATACAATACGGTTTACCTGAGCTGTCTATTCAAAGCCAGCACCAAATAAGCATCACTATTGCCACCCATCTGTCTAAGACTCACCAGGACAATATAGGCTTTAAAGATAACAAGTCCAAGAGCAAAGATGAAATGGGTGGTTTTGAGGACTCAGATCCTTGAAATCAGTTGGGGTCCCACTCCACAACAACAGTCAAGAGAGCTTACAGCATACAGTTGGATATAAGTTATGCCAAGAGCAAAAAAAACTTAGTAGATCATACCAGTACTATACAATCTGGCAGCAATGGTTGAAGATCTGCCAGCATCACCAGCTGCCCAACACCAAGTTGTACAGTTCCACCATCAGTTCCAAGCAGGCCCAGAGCAAATCCAGCACTTTAGTTTACAGCCGGCCCAAAAGTTCTCTCAAGTCCGTTACCATTCACCTCTGATGGACCATAAAGGAAGTTGACAAGAAGGTCCAGTTTCTGTTCAAGACTGAGACCACCAGATACTGGTGTCCAGAATGGAGGATTGCTCTGGAGCACACAGTAACAGGAATGACCCAAGTCTTAGCTGTACTGCCAACCAGCAGAGGCAAATCACTGCCATTTCAAGTGCTTTTCTGTCTCATGGGTTCCAAGTATATGGTTGTCATAGTTTCCTTCAGAGCGCTCCAGGACGACATGATGAAGAAGACCTTGGAGCTGGGTATACAAACAGCCGCTAGGACAGCGCTGCATCCGGCGACCTCATGCACGGCTTGATTTTCGCAAGTCTGGAGCAGAATTGGCCACAGAAGCGGAATGAGGCTGGAAAGACGACGCAGCTAAAGTCGCTGATCTTCGCCAGATATCAAAGATCAAGATATTCTCAGCTTTTATATCTCCGCGAACGATGCCAATCACTTCGACATGTGTCGATATCAGCTTTGTATGGAGCTTGGTGGATATTTAATGGTTCCTCAAGGCTGAGATCGTTGGCTGCACTCAAGCCCAATTTGCATTTACATGATGCCCAGACCACACCTTTTATCTCTTAAAATTCCTCAGCCTTGTATTGACTCTCGTATCATTATCTTCCCATCCTCACCAAATCTCAAGAGCTAGTTATACTGTTGGCGATACCTATTGTTCAGGTGGTGGACCTTACGATCGGCGTGGTTGGGCTCCGCCCTTCACGACAGCAGTTCAAAGGTACCAGTTTATAGCCACAGCGCGAAGCCTTAACGAAGATTCCTCTGTGATATATTGGAGATTTTGAATTGAGCAGATCTGAAGCCTAGGGCCGGTTTTGGGGGGGTTAGAGCGAGGTCATTGGTCGTTGCCCTACAGAACGCTGAGTTACACGAGAGCATCTCTGGCCTCCTTTGAGAGATGTAAATATTGCTTCATAACACGGAGGAGCTTCCTAAAATACGGCTTAACAGTCACAAATTACAAGCCCGGATTCTCATCAAGACCAGAATTTCTTTGGCGGGGAGGTCACCAGACCGAGGAAACAAGCCTTTCCTTCCAAGTTCAAGTATACTTTCATGGATAAAAAGCGAAGTTCGAATCACTCATCGGCGATCCAAAAGCTTTCAATAACGGCCTTTATAGCCTCCTAAAGCTGAAAGGATACAAGGCTGTGAATTCAGTCGGTCGTCGGAGGCCATCCGCACCGCGTGCGAAGTATATTCTCTCCAGGACCTTTGAAATGCAACCCTTGAGTTCAGAAAAGCCGCAGAGCTGAGCTCCCAAAATAGCGAACTTTATGGCGACATCAATCAGGGACTGCCGTTAAAAGCCATTCTCCAGGACGAAGACATCAAGATCGCTGAGTTGAATTCCTTCAAAGGGATCACGAGTGCGCCACACCTAGATCTAAATCTGCCAGCCTGTTAGCATCAATACTTTGCCCCAATACCTTCAAGACTCCTCGTCTAGCCAGCGTACCCTTGCTAAATTTACATACCCTAGTAGTAGGAAGTATCTATGGTACTAATAGAATGAAAGCCAGCTGACCCAGGCCATATAGAAACGAAACTAACAAGGGCATGTATTGACAGTCTTGCTATACTGTTGGTAGCTGAATCCCTGATATATGGTATTAGCATTCTCAATTACTTGGGTTGGTTTAAGATCATGAATCTTATCACGGTTTGGATCTCTTTTAACTGTCTGCTGGAGCTGTTGTAAAGCCGCTGGCTAGTCTATACAATACCCTCTTACGAGACTCAGGCAGGCCCTTCCCTAACCTTAAAATCGCTACGAACTCGCAAGGGGGCTCGCAACTAGCATTCTTCGTTTTACGACTTGGGTTGGGTGTATGGAGAACTACGACTCCATCAACATCGCGCTATTTTGGCACAAGACAGAAAACACAGGCATCCATGCTGCGCTAGCTGCTATGTATTTACACGACAAGGCCCTGTTTATCCCATAGCATCCAGATAAAAACTGAGCATATGTATTACACAGCCATACCTCCTAGGATTCAGATATTCTTATACCACCAATCTAGATACTGAACATCATACCCTAACACTACTTCTCCACATAGTCTGTACCGCCACCCCTGCCTTTAACTTTAAAGTACTGGAGCATTGGTTTCTAATAGTTCATAGGTTAAAAGTGTAGATACTAGTTTTTTGCTTTAATAACTGCTAAATTTTGTTATTTATAGACTCTACTAGCTTGCGAAAGTAGTGTTATAGGATAGCTGCACATATCTGTATGATCACCTGTATATCTGTACATGTTGAACAACACACACACAAGTGCAAATCACTTCTGATATGCATATTGATATCCATGTTACATCGTCTTTAAATTTAGGATATCTTTAACATAGATACCTATATTAGTATCCAATAGTCTTTGAAGCTGCTATTTACCAAATATACTGCAGGCTTGAATTTTGATATCCTTCAGATCAATGCGCTGCAACGTTGGCTCATTCTCTAATTGGATGAACATTCTTAGCGTAGTGCTCCACCGGGGTTAGGCAGCTTTACAACACGGCTCGTTTCTAGTATATTTTGATATCTTTCAGGTCAATGCGCTGCAACGTTGGCTCATTCTCTAATTGGATGAATATTCCTTAGCGGCATGTCACAGCAAGGCTCGCTAGTTTTGCAAAACAGCTTATTCCACTAACTTTCTGAACCTACAAGTAAATACGCACCAATATTGATTCATTAATATACAATCATAAGATTAAGGATGATCCTTATTACATTTTTAAAAAAGTAATATCTAATCAGAAGTGCCATCCACCAAAGAAACACCACATAAAAACCATCTCCAAAAATAATTATACTTACATCCTCTCTTTAAACTTAGCTTATAGTTTTCGAATTTCTTGCTGTTAAATGACACTGTAAATCCAGATCCCACATGGCGCATGCATGTACGGCTGAAAATTCGCACGGAGCCAATGGCCAGACGCTTTTGTTGTACCATTCCACGGTTATATCCTCAGTAGGGTAGCTCACGATATGGTCAGAGATTGCGTGTCATAATGTAATACAGTTTATAAATAAAGGCCGAAGAACCCTCTACCTCCTGGCTTTTATCTAATGTTAACATTAATAAACAATCCAACAACTATACCAAGAAATATCAAAATAAAGTTTATTCATACCTTACTTACAACTACAGCTACTCATAAATTACCACCTTCTATTTACTTATTAATATAATATAAAATAATACTAACTCTAAACTTTTCTATAGATAATACTTTAACTACAATCATCAACTCAGCAACTCCAACAACCACAGATATTATTATTCCTCCCAAAAAACCATCTTATCTTCCCCAACTAATTAATATCCCAGGCCCTACCAACCAAAAAATTAATACTATTATTACAAAGCTAAAGAATAATGTTATTAACATCAACTCCAAATATATTATACAATTGAACACCATCCTTTTTCCCAATTTGATTATATCCTCAATAACTATAACTAGCGAATTTTCTAGATGCTATTTGTATAAATTCTTACAATATAGCTCACATCCAAGCTTGGGGTGACGAGCATGCCTAGGCAGCCAAGGTTGCCATTGCTAAGTTGAGAGGCATCCCCTTTGGATACCTCTACTGGTGGTACCCCAGATTGTAAGTTATTCTCGCAATGTTACCTTTGCTTTTCCAACAAACAACACCAACCAACAACGCATATAGTGTTTAGAACCTTGGATAAATTTGGATCAAGATATACTACACTCTTCGGTTCATCTGGTTCCACACTGGGTTAAATATGCCCTTACTTTCTCAAATAGCCTAGTTAAGTTATTCACCTAACATTAAGTAGCCTAGGAAGTTATCTATTTCAACCACTATCTTTGGAATTTTTATATCTCATAGAGAAGCTTATTCTAGTATTTTAATCAATTTAACAAATAATAAGTTTTCCCTAAACTTTATTAAATATCTTTCCTAATCCCTACACCACATTCCTAGATAAAAAAATACCAATACAGCTATTCTTATAGTTGCTTCTAGCCATACTAATACAAATAGTTCTACCACTACTATTAAAAATGAAGATAAATCTGATGAAATTGGTGAAGAGTTTTCTGGTGGTGGTAGACGCACTAAGACGGTTGAGAACATTATCAGCCCATACCTCAGTTCCAATTCTTCATTTTCGAATATCTCCTCTGGCAAAAGGACAAAAAAATACATATTTCAGTCACTACTCATAATGTATCGAGTGATGTTCTTTAAGTTTAAACAGAATGAATAGCAAACAGAAACTTCGGGACTCCGTAACGTAGACAGCCGGGTCTGTACCGTCGAGAGTAGGGAATAAAATTGTTCGAGGATTTATATGAATCATGGAACATATCACGAGATTTTTTTGTGCGAGAACGGTCTTAAAAGGTTAGGATCAACACAGTAATAGTTTATTTCTAGGCCTACACCCTCGGGGAAGTCTCGGTGTATATAAGGGAATCAATTACTTTGTTAGAAGGCTTTAAAATATTAATTTAAAATAGAGTTCTTATTATAATAAATTTTAGATGTAATAAACAAGTTTGTATTATATTCATTATATATAGTTGTTGAAGCATAGCAATACCCAGCAGCACAATATGTGCAGGTCACTGCTGAAGCAGCATGGCCGCTGGTAGGCCTATGGCCCACCACCAGCGCATGCCACTGCTGTGTAGGCACCCATATATATATGTAGGGCTACTATAACGACAGTAGGCCCAACCATCAAGATATACAACTTCTTAAGGCCTACATACCTATATAGCAGCTTCACCATATAGCACGCCTACCCTATACTACAGCTCTGCGGTGCATGACAGCTGTAGCCACTGACGCAACAACTTCAACAGAGGTAAATGTCAATGTGAAGGGAAGTGTTTTCTCTGCTGATAGAGTATGGGTTATCTGGATTATGGCTTATATTTAATTTTTGTTATTTCAGTTCCTTAATGTCTGTTGGTCGACGGGCAGGACTTTAGATCCAAGTCTTATGCTTGCCATTTGTAAGAAGATGTTGTAAGTTTTGTGTGAAGCCACGAGGTATCCAATGGCGGATAGGAATCGAGCGTCTACCCGGCTATCAAGCAGTACCAGAGCATGCACGATATAGCCGGAGCATTGGGTATAGATGAATGTAATAGAGGGAATAGGATGCATTAAGATTATGAGTATATCCAAAAGAACAACAAGATCAATGCGCTCCAGCGCGGCATGAATGATGCATCCCAGAAAGAAAAGAAATGCGTGCCAGGGGCGAACATGAAAGAGAAGAACCCCAAGCAATATCAAAACAAAAAGTAGGCCTGGGCCCCATCTATCAACTCACAATGTGTGTAGTTAATTTAGTTAATAATTTTGTTGTGTCTACTGAATTTTTCTATACAGTTACTGGTGCTTTTTTCTAGAATTTTGTCCGGCTGATTGGTTGTAAAGATGGTATATTCGGTCTACCTGATGCTTATTTTGGGATTATGGAGAGTAATGGTTGTGGTGTTCTTCATATTTATTATCTGATATAGCTTAAGGGAATATCTTTTAGATTCGAAGTACAGACTTCGCGAATGTTGTCGTCTAAAATACGATCACTGTCTGTTTGACTACATTCGCTGGGTAGACCTGCAGTTTCATCATTGTCAAAAATCTGTATGCAAGTTCATCACCAGACACACTCCCAGAATAATGGAAGCGGACGTACAAGCCTGGAATATATCTCCCAGCCTTCTTTCAGCTTCTGTCTTTCGGGACCTCGGCGTAGAAAGCATACGCTGATAGTTGGGCATCCAGCATCTGAGACGAACATCGCGAAGCAAGAAGCACATCCGAAACTCAAACCAACTAGAATGCCCCTGTTCATCTCGAGGAAGAAGGATGGATTCAGAGTTCGCGAGGGCAAGAAAACTAGAGTAAATGAGAACCCAGCGGGTAAGAAGAGATCCTTGAATCATCGCGGGGAAGGTTTATATCTCGATGCTGCTGTGGATGTTCGGGTTCTTAGTAACCAAGTGGTAAGAGATTCCTTAAGTATTCCAATTACAGGCGGTTGGCAGGCAGAAAGTATGTGCAACACGAGCTGGTTAAAGCTGTGTCTGGAAGCCGCTAGTGTGCCGTGTTTGGAAGCCGCTAGTGTGCTGAAGGTGTGTAAATTCACAGCTTGTATAATTGCAGTACTATCTATTGGCTGACTTTGCGCCAACCGCAAGCCAAATTTGGATGCTCAGGTCGGCTGATAATTTGATGGTGGGAATCCCAGCCGCAGCATCACAAATATTCTAGTGGATCCTTCCGCGAGGAGCACAATGTTTTCTTTCTCTCTTGAAACCGGTATCATTTAAGTCAACCGCTACAAACCAAACATGCTCCACAGCTTTACACACACAGAAGAGTGGTTACCATTGTTGAATTGTTTCGCGGCCTCGCAGAGGGGGCACCTCTTCGACAAGGGCTCCATATGTACTCTATTAGATCATAGTCCCAAGATACTAGATGACGTAACGGTTCGATGGTGGGCAGGTGATGAGGCAACTTTGGGGTCTTCTCACTCTCTCGCAACCCGATTTTTCTGAGTACTTGCGCTCTGATACATTTTGTGGTGGCCTCGAAGAAACTCAAAGCTGCGGCTGAAAAGATCGGAGATTTTAAAAGGAGAGGAGGATTTCTAACCTGGACTAAAGGGGTTCAAACAGAGTGTCACCATTAATCACTTCCTTGCACGATACTTTGTAGTCTCACCCAATAGCCATGAAGCCGCTCAGTTATCTCGGCACCCTCGCTCTCTTTTCCACCATAACATCCGCCCAAAGCGTCTCCCTCCCCTCCTGCGCACAAACCTGCCTCTCCAACGCCGTCTTCCAATCCAGTTGCTCCGAAGAGGACATCAGATGCCTTTGCCGATCAACACTCTACATCGACGCCGCCACGTGCTGCGTGAGATCCACCTGCGAAGACAACGATATCCAACGAGCCGAGGATTATGGAGTTGCATTATGCAGAGTGAATGGGGTCGTTATCAATGTTCCACCCAATTGCGGCGGCGACGGCTCTACCGACACAGGAGCTATTGTTGGAGGAGCCGTAGGTGGCGTTGCCGCGATAGCGTTTGTATTACTTGTATGGCTGCTTATTCGAGAAAGGAGGAAAAGAGCAGCTGTTGAAGCAGCACTTCCGCCACCACCACCGATGCAGCCAAATCTGAATTCTCAAAGCATTTGGATAGGTGAGAACGCGTATAGTTGGAATCCGCAGACGAGTGCGCAAGGTGCGCAGAGAGAGGTGCAAAGTGGAATGCGATTCTAGGAGAAAGCTAGGTTGGCCGTTGGAAAGTATTCTGCCAGCACGATATATCTCTAACGATAGCTGCATGTAAATGTCATGTCGAATATGGTAGTATTACTCATACTGAAATTGGTGTCCTCAAGTAATGTACATCTGCATCGCCATTGTCCAACCGCATTCACAACTGCGCAAAAGTCCGAGCGCACCCTAGCAATCAATGTCTTAAAGTCATCCCAATTCGCCCAGGAAGCGAAGCCCGCCCAAGACCCCGCCTCGAGCTGACCCCAACGTGTATAGTGTGTATTCGTGATTATTTGCAAGGGTGAGTTGTAGAGGGGACCCTTTGGTTTTGGTGTGAAATGGGAGTTTTGGCGCAATTTTTTTTTTAGCTCGCATGCTGGGGTCAGCTCGCAGGTGGGTCTGGACGCTACCAGTGTAATTTTCACTAAAAGTAGTATTTGGAAAGTAGTACGAAGTAACAGCGCAACACCCAAATATCCTGTATAGACAAAAACCCCACAGAAGAAGCTGACACAAACAGGACGCACAGTAATGGAGTACCAATCGGTGGAAAGGACTCCTATACTGGATGCAGGCCTGTGCAGACGGAGACTGCACAGTGCCGGAACCCGCACCGCCACATAAAAGAAGATTACCCGTATTATCTTTCTACCAGAACAGAGCCACCCGCGATGACTCATGATCACGTGAGGTGCTCCTGCTCCCGTGCTTCTGCTTGACAGGAGCAGGAGCAGAGGAGCACTTCAGACAATACATCAACATATTACCCTATATCATGTATTAAGACATCATGTATTTAACCAGCCTACTTCACCCTTAATTAATAATTTCTCTCTAAAAGAACCATTAATCAACTTAAAAACTATAGTATCTTAATAGCTAGTTTATTTACTATTGTTGTTATATATTCTATTTTAATAGTTATTATTATATTTGATATATATCTATCTTCTTCTATTAAGAACCCTGTATAATAGTGACTAAGAGTCAGATATTTCAAAATAAATGTATTCAGCCCAAAATCTAGGTTAAAGTGTAATAAATATTTATTATATTTTCTATAAATAGATAGATATTCTTAGTTTTTATTTATTTTTAATAGCTTTAATAAGTTTGTTAGCAAATATACTAGTATATCCTTGTTTATATTTGTTATAGATTTTTGAAGTTTAATTATTTTGTTTTAAAAATAAATATTTCTATAAAAAATAAATTAGTAGTATTATTTTACAGCTTAAATACTACTATTTTATAGGAATATATTTTTAAAGTTTCTAAATCCCCTAATAATTCTATTAAAAATATCCTTCTTATTTATTAACTTTTTTTGCTATAGTTCTTATGATTTTTAGGGTGACTAATGAATTGGGGAGTTAGCTAGTAGGTATGGTTAAAAGGTAAAACTAGTTTTATAATAAATTATAAAATTTATTAGAGATAATGTTATTTTGGATTATTATGAACTAAAATTTATTATAATCTAATTAATATGATATTTATTTGTTTTTTGGTGAGAGTAACTTAGCCTTCTAGCTGGTTCTATGCTGATTAATATTATTATTATAAATAAGTAAGTATATTGGATATCTTATAGAAATAAAATAATGTAAATATCTATTAATATTAATTAAAAAGATTATATATTAAATTTAAAAAAAATAAAACAAATAAGGATAATATTAAATAAAAAAATCTGAAAATATTAATAATTAAATACTAAAATATTTGTTAAAGTAATTAACTAAACTGTTTCTAAATATATTAAATGTTACTATAATCTATTATATATTGTTTTAGTAGATATTTACCCTAGCTTTTAAATTATATAGTAATATCTATTATTTTATTAGAATTTATATTCTAAATTAATAAATAGGATATTGATAGAAATTTATAAATTAAAATAAATATAAATTGATTTATTTTTTAAATCTACTTAAATTTTAGTTAGCAAGATATGAATTTCTTTTACTATTATATTATATATTATTTAAAATAATTTTAAATTTAGATCTTTTAGTATTTCCAAGAAAGAAATTATATAATATTTATTAATTTCTTTTAATAATTTATCTTTTAGCTAAGGTAAATTAGGTAATTTGAAAATCTTTTTATAAATTTTAATAAAACTAATAATATAAAGATATTTTTTATAATAAGATGTTTTAATAAAAAAGTATCTAATTTTTATATTAATATTAATAAATAGTTTATTTTATGTTAATAATATTATATTAGATATTAGGAAATTGTTATTATATAGAAGATATAAATATAGTTCCAGAATTTTGAAATAATCTCTAAGTTTGATAGTATTAAAAAGAAAGGTGTAATAAAGATATTTAGTAATAGATTTCTAACTCAAGTTGACTAGCTTATATTTTTAAATGATGAGATACCTAAATATAAGTAGATAAGAAATAAAAGCTGGTTTTTAAATATATTTATATATCTGATAAGCTAACTTAGACTAATTAAAGATAATATTAAGTATATAATAAAAATAAATAAGATTAAAGTAGTTTTTACTATATATTTACTTTTTTTTAATATTCTTGATTATAAAGCTAATATTGTAATAAAAAGGTAGTTAATTCTATTTTTATCTAAACTACTAATATTAAGAATTTATACCAACTTAGAAAGAACTCTGTTAATATTATATATTAGTATATATATTAAATATATTGAGCTAGTTATAAATATGAGGTATAGGAAGACTGGAACATACTATTTAGGCTGAATAGGGTTTAAGTCATTGTTGATTACCTAAAATTACTATAGTTAGGTTAGAAGTTAAATTAATTATGATATTATTGATATGTAAGTTTTTGTAGCTAGTTTATATATATTAATAGATATTTATCTGCTGTTGTTATTAGAGTATTAGAAGAAATTAAATATTATTTAAATAATTTAATAAGCTATTGGTTATATTTACCTATTTTAATTATCTAGATATTAGTATTGGTATTAATATTTAGTATCTTTTATAGTTTTTCTTTAATTAATATAATATAAAGGATTTTTTTCTAAAAGATAGTTATAATATGGTGGTTTAAGTTAAGTTAGTTACTCTTATTCTAAAATAATGAAATTAGAAATTGTTTTAAAGGTTTAAATAGTATTAAAGATAATTATAATATGTATATAGGAGGAAATTACTTTGTTATTTAATATAAAATATTCTGTTTAAAAAAGACTAAATATAAAAGTAATTATTGGTTAGTAGTTGTTTTTGATTTGGATACTTTGGCTAGTTTAATATTAGTAATAGATAAAATTATATTATTGATATAAATTTAATAAGAATAATTTATTCTAATTAATATATAGAAGATTAACATATATTTTAATTATCTTCTATTTTTTGGAAATAATATTATCACCTATTTTTATAAATATAATTCTAGACCAAACTTTTTAAACTAATAGTAAAAATTTTTCTATATTATAATAAATAATATAAGCCATTAACTATTAATTAATAAATATTTTTTTTGGAATAATCATATTAATTATATTTAAGAATTATTTTTATAAATATTTTAAATAGAAAACTTATATCTATAATAAAAATAAGAAAAATAAAGAATAAATAGGTTAAAATTACTATATATAGGTTTAGAATAATTCTATATTTAAAAAATGATTATAAATATTAAAGATATTATATATCTTTAGAATATAATTATTTATAATAAAAAATCCTAAAATAATTAAAAATAAATATATTTTAAACTAATAATATTTCTTACTTCCACCTTAATTTCTAAATATATTATTATAGTAACCTCAGGAATATTTATTATTATTACTAATAGAAAACCTCCTATACTATCTAAAATAATTATAAAAGATAATAGTAAAACCTAGGTCATCATAAATTTACTTATATTTATAATATAAGAATACTATCTATAAATTATAAATTTTCTTTATAAAAATATTAACATATAATACTACTCCAAGCAAAATTAATTAAATAAATTTATCTATATAGATATTTAAAATAAACAATATCCCTACTTTTATATTATATATTTTGGTAAAAACTATTATAAATATAAACTCAGGCTAAAAATCATATTACTATAAAATATTTAGATTATATAGTATAATAAAAAAAAAGCAGGTATTGCACCTATTAATTTATTAATTAATAAATAGCTATTATTTACAAATTTTACTTGGCTTAGATTATAGACAGTTAAATTAATTAGTATAATATAATAGAATATTTCTTTTTAAAAATTTTAAAAAAAGTAATTATATATTTTATCAGACTTTTTAACCTATTACAGTTTTATATATTAATATAAATTAAAGAAACTTAATTTTTTAATAATTTATATAAATTTTTTATATTATTAATATTATAAACTGTATAATAGTTCTTTTCTTAATTATTATAATCTTTTATTAAATTTGGTTACCAAATCTGAAAAGTAAATATAAAACAAACTTTTTATTGTTCTTGTTTCTGATAAAATCTTAAATTCTATTTAATATTCATTCTAAGCAAAGCTGTACTATAAACTGCTCCACCACCACCACCACCACCATTACTGGAATCCGGACCAGACACAAATTAAATTCCTTAACTCCCATAAAACAAAAAATTCACTCTTCTTTCTCTTTACCCTCCCCTTCCTCCCCCCCCCCCCTAAAAAAAAAAAAAAAAAAAAAAATATATAAATGTTAATATTAAGAGTATTAAAATAATTGGATATTAAATAACTGAGAACTTCTACAAAATTTATTATTATTGTTACTTATAAAAACCATACCCTTTATATATATATAAAATAAAATCTAATATTCTATTATAAATATACATATAAAAATGTATATTATATATATAGCTAGTTATAGTAAAAATCAAGTATATTTCATATATTATTTAATTTTCTAATTCTTTTAAATAGAACACTATACAAAAATAGCAGTCTCTAGATATTTATTAATAAAAAAAGTTACTATATCTACTCAACTAGATATTATAATTATATAAAATAACCTAACAACTATAATTATCTTTAAAAAAATATATATAATATATATTAAATTTATTAATTAAAATTTTTATTACTTAACTTTAAAATTATAAATATAGTTCAAAATTATACTTATAAATTATATAATAAATAATTACCTTTATATTTAAAAATAAAAATTAAAGTATCCTTCAATAATAAATTCTATAATAATCTTATAAAAAAGAATTTTATACAAAGCAAATTGTGTCTCAGCTATACTAAACAAAATAAAGATCCTGTATAAATTTTTAGGTTCTATCCTCACTTAAATACTTTATTTTTATTGAGCAAATTTCTGCAAAATCTTTAATTTCTAGAGATCTAAGAATAATAATAAGAAATCCACCACTTACAAAACAACCAAGATATAGAATCAAAAATTTTTTATAAAAAATAATCTTATATATTCTATGTCTTTTCTTATTAACTAGAAAAAGTAGCAGTTAATTAATTTTAATTTCTACTCTTTTTTTTTATCAGAACAAAATATTTAATAATTCCTAGATTGTCGAAAAAATACAATAATTCTGTAGTATAAGCAGGGGAAGAAGAAACTAATACTAATATCTAGGTATCTTTAAATCTAAAATATCCTTTTAATATTAGCTTGCTAGGAGGTTCTTAGCTATGACACCCTCACATACTATTCTATCTACATTTGATTCATCAGCAAATCAAACATCACAAGTTAAATAGATTTGAATATGATTTAATATATTCTAACTTTATTTTATAATCTTTATATAATAACTAACAATAGTTTTTTACTAGAGGTTTATATTTTTAAGAAGCACTAATAGTTCTGACTTATTATTCTCTTCTTCTTTATTAATTTATTTAGGGTTTATATAATAATCTAATTCTATATCTAATACTGTTAGTCAATATAGATCCCCTACTATATTAACTAGCTAATTCTTATTACTATGGAATTTAGTGGTTGTGTGATATAGGCTTTCTATTTTATTATTATGATTGTTTTTGATATTAGTATTTTTATTAATTTTAATCTATTAATAATAATATTTTTAGCTATTATTATTATTATGGGTATGTTTGATAATCTTATAAGCAATATCTGGATTAAGAAATAAAAGGGAGAAAATATATACCTTCTAATCTTAAATAATAATTTATTTGAATATAGGGTGATTATTAATGGAATAAGGATAAATAGGATTAATTTGATATAGAAGTTAATTAATATATTTGAACATGAGAGCTTGATTTTAAAAATTAAAATGCTATTTAATCTTATTATTATACTATTTTTATAGGGTATTTAGGATAATAATATTCCCTTTTTTATTTAAATTATTAATTATTTATATTAAAGATTAAATTTTTGAATTTTTGTTGTTGGGGTATTAATAAGTTTAAGTATCTATACTATATATTATATTAATATAAAAACTATATATTTTAATAATATGGTCTAGTAAAATCATTTTATTATTATTTTTTTTATTATAATAACTTATATTGTTTTTATGGTAGTATTAATCTTTTTTTTTAATAAATCTAATAATAGTAGCTAAATTGTTTTTATAATTATTATAGTAATTAGTATTAATTTTATGTATTGGACTAATATATGGGCTGTTATGTTTTGTATTATTTAGTTACTATTATAAGATTAAGGTGCTATTTTTATTGTTTTATTGCTAAGTATTGTATTTGTTATAATTATAAATTATCTAATATTTTATATAGTTTTAATTTATATAATAACTTAATCCTATGATCATTTTATTAAAATAATTATAATAAAATAAAAATTTTGGAAAATTATTATTAAAAAAAAGATAGCTAAATATAATAATAAAGCTAAAACTGAGTTTATATCTATTACTAACTATAAACTATATATTTTTTTATATATTATTATTGGATTTATTGATTTATTAGTCTTAATATTGCTAAATAAGGAATAAATAAGTTTTATAAATTTTATATAGACTAGTTGTTATGTTTTAAATTTAATTATAAAGAATATATTTGACTTTATTTTTTTGGAAAATAGTTACTTAGAAACTGTTATATTAATATTAGAAATTTAGATAAAAAAATTAATATTCTATTTATTATAAATATATATAATAAAGATTTTAAATATTTTAAATATTGATATTATACTAATACTAGACTAAAATATCTTGGATGTTTTTAATATTAATAAAATATATTTTTTAAAAGTATTATAAATCTAATAGGAAATATGATAAAGTTTATTATAAGAAGGTATATTCTTGTTTGGTTATAAATATATATAAATAAAGATTTACTCTATATATCTATTAGTAATATTGAAATAAATATTTTATTAATAAATCAAAAGATTGTATTTAAATTATTTAAATAAGTAAATATAAATTTAATATAGAAATATTTTGAAATTAAATTAAGATTAATAATATATAGGTAGCTTGTGGTAAAGATGAATGGGTAGATTATATTAGAAAATAAGAAAGGAAAGGGGTTAAAATTTATAATTGTGTTTTTAAATTTATAGAATAAGTATTTAATATGGTTGGTAGTATAATATGAAATTAAAATTGTAGTATAATTAAAGAATAAGAGAGGTAGTATGGTTGTGTAGTGGGTATTTTTAATATATTTTATAATTATAACTGTAGATCTAATATACTATATAAATAAATTAAAAAGAATAAAAAAGATTATTATGAATATTAAATATTTTATGTTATAGATTATTTTAGAGATTATTATAATTAAAAGAAAAATATAGTGGTTTATCTTGTATAGAAATAAGAATATAGGGGAACTGAAGAATCTAGAATATATGGTGTTGTTGAAGAAGTTAATTTATATAAATAATTTATTAATTAAATAGTTAATAATAGATAAAGTGGAATTATTATAAAAAAAAAGTATAAATATTATAGATAATTTGGTATTAGAGAAGTTAAAGAAGATTGTGGTGGTATTAAATCTACTGGTATAGAGTCTAGTATTAAAAATCTTATAAAATATATAAAAAATAAATAATATTATACTTCTAATAAAAAATAATTTAGTTAATTAGTAATTTAGTATTAAGATATTAAAGATATTAGAAAGAATAATAAATATAATAAGAAATAATAAGATAGTATTAGAGAAAATTATATAAAATTAATACTAATACTTACTTATATTAATAGATTTATAGATACT
Organism: Drechslerella dactyloides; assembly: GCA_020064725.1. Classification (NCBI taxonomy): domain Eukaryota; kingdom Fungi; phylum Ascomycota; class Orbiliomycetes; order Orbiliales; family Orbiliaceae; genus Drechslerella; species Drechslerella dactyloides. The sequence continues at coordinate 2,647,087 of JAGTWJ010000008.1, read as the reverse complement.
AATACTTAATAGACTAAATATATATTAATAAATTAAGAAGATAAAAATTATTAATAAGTTACTAAATAGATTAAAGATTATTAGTTTGATGATGAATATTGATGTATTAAGTTAAAAAAAGTGTATAAAAGCTGGTAATAATTATTTCTTATTTAAACTATTAATATTAAAATTATTGAGAAATAACTTGAAAAAAATGTTTTAATTTTTTTTTTTCTTTCCTTTTTTTAATATAAAGTTGTATTTAAGCTTTTAATTTATTAAGTTTATAAAAGTTTAAAGATAATGAAGTACTAATATTATTAGATTATTAGTACTGTTCTTTATTTTATTTTTTTTATTCTAAATATTTTTAAAAGTTTTAATATTTAGATTATATTTTTTTTTTTTATTTTTAATTTTATTTTATTTTTAATAGAAAGGGCTTTTATATAAGTATAAGTCTATTATTTATTATATATTTATATAATAAAATATTTAAAAAATTAATAAATAGTATATTTATAAAATCAAAAAAAACTAATTTATTAGCCTAGTTTTGTTTTAGAATAAAAATTTTGTTAAAAATTGTAACGTATTCCACAAGCGAGCGGACCACACAAGCGAGCGGACCACCTCTCAACACTGGTGTGACCACTCCTCTTCCGCACCATATTACCTCCACAACCACTATTATGGCTACCACTACAACTGAATTTCGAGTTATTCTAGCTATTAAAGCTTTGGAAAAAGATCAAAAATTAAACATTCAAACTACTGTTAAGCTTTATGATATCCTTTATATTACTTTATTATACTGGTATAATGGCTATACTTCAAAAACAGACAATACCCCTAAATCATAAAACCTTATAAAATTAGAAGAGAACATTATTGTTTAGTATATACTTAAGTTGTCTACACAATCTTTTCATCCTAGATTAGGTAGTATAGAAGATATAGCCAATTAGCTGTTGTTGATGTGTGCTAGCAATAGTATACAACACATCAGTAAGAATTGGGTGGTAAATTTTGTAAAACACCACCTAAAGCTCCAGACACATCTATCCAAAAAATACAACTACTAGCAAACTAAATACAAAAACCCAGACCTTATTCAAAAATAGTTTCAGTTTTTATAAGCAACAAAAGCAAAATATAATATTATAGATAGTAATATTTATAACTTTGATAAAACAGGCTTTGCAATAGGCATAATCTTTACAACTATGGTTATCACAGGAGCTAAAATACACGATAAAGCTAAGCTAACACAGCCTGGGAATCGCAAATAAGCAACAATCATTCAGAAAATAGGTACAAAAAGTTGGACAGTACCACCATTTATTATCCTAGTTGGTCAACACCACCTAACTAGTTGGTATATAGAGACCAACTTACTAAATAATTGGGCTATTACACTCTCCAATAACAGCTAAACAACAAATAAGATTGCTGTAGAATGGTTAAAGTATTTCAACCATTTTACAACACAGCGCTGCATTTTAGACTACCGGCTATTAGTCCTAGATAGCTATAACAGCCACCACTCAGCATCTTTCAAACTTTACTATCAAGAGCATAAGATTATTACAGTCTACATACCACCACATTCTTCACATCTTCTTCAGCCATTAGACGTTGGGTACTTTGAACCATTGAAGCAGGCATATAGTCACCAGGTGGAGGACTTAATACATACACATATCAACCATATCAGCAAGCTAGAGTTCCTCTCTGGGTTCCACAGGACATTTACTGCTACAATAACACCTAAGAATATATGCAGCAGCTTTGCTGAAGCTAGTATTGTACCTTATGATCCTGACAAGGTCTTCTTAAAGCTAGATATACAACTACCAGTGTCTACCCCAATGAATTCACATCCTAATACCACAAATACAGCAACCACCTAGACAACAAAAACCCCAATAAATCCTTCAAAAACTGGCCTACAATCAGAATTTATTAAAAACCAGATTACCCAACATCAAGATAGTTCTCCAACATCATTACTAGCTACTGTAGACCAATTCACTAAAGGGGCACAAATAATAATACACCAGCTAGCGCTTATACAAACAGAGAATACAACACTACACTCTACTAATAAGGTGTTAAACAAACGCCGGCAGGCAAAAAAACAGCACATACAACATAGAGACACACTTACCATACACCAGGCTAGTAAAATCCTAGATGATAATGCTGTAAGTAGGCAGAGTAAGCAGATAAGGCATCTAAACCATCAGAGCAGCCCCCAGCCAGAGGCCACCTCTAGAAGGATAATTCGCTGCAGCAGTTGTGGTAAACCTGGGCATAACATTCAAACATGCCAGCAGATATCTTAAGTATATAACCAAGCAAACTAGCATATATGTAGCCCAGTGTAATAGCAGTGTGGCCATGAAGCCAGTGTTTTTGCTGGGGTGGGGTGTTGAGGTGGTCCGCTCGCTTGTGTGGTCCGCTCGCTTGTGGAATACGTTATAATAAAAATAATTTAATTATAATATAAGTTTATAAATAAAGCTTTTTTATTTCGATTTCTAGATATATTGTTTTGTAATATTTATTGTAGAAGGTGGTTAATCTGAATTTATAATTAATAAATTGGAACTATTAGGGTTCTAGTTGATTGTTGGGTTAGATATTTAGGTTTAGATTATATAATTTTGAAATATTATGTATATCCATAGTTTAGTCTTAGTTTTTAAAATATTATAGGATTCTTTTTTATTATTTTTATAGTTTAATTCCAATTTTAATATGTGTTTAATTTAGAAATTGATGAGATTGATATATATGATAATTTTTTTATTTATTTAAGATAGTATAGATAAAGTTTTACTATCTTTTATTTTTATATTTATAGCTATATATTTTATAATATTTTTTAGGGTTTTTTAGCTATATTTATTGGTGTTTTTCTTTAATTGATTCTATTTTTAATATTTAATTTTATTATTTAATATTATTAAGAATATTTAAGATTAGGAGATTCTTGTATGTTATTTTAAAATATAGGATATTATTCTATAGATATTTTTTTATATATAATTATTTTTTTTAGTTAACTTTATTAAAGTTTTAAAAAAGAATAAATAGTGGTTAATAACTTTTAAATCTTATTTCTAATATTATAGTTATTTATTTATATTTATTTAGAAAATTGGAATCTGTTATTATATTAATAGGAAGTTAGGTTGTGATTGGTTTATTTTATATAAGAAAATAATATAGTGGTATATATTTTTAAGATATTTTAAGTTAATACTTATATTAGTTTATATTAAATATTTTTTAGTTTTGATTTCTATATCTACTGGATGTGGCTTAGATAAGATGGATATTATAGGTATATATTTAGATATGTTTTGTTGGTTAATTTCTGATTTATATTTTAATAATATTTTTTAATAAATAAAGTTTTTTTAATTATTTAAAATACTCTTGCTTTATTTGTTAATAATATTTGTATTTATATTATTTTATAAGAGAATTCTTATAATATTAAAATTACTTTAAGTAATAGTTTATAAAAAAGATATTTTTTTTTAGGATTAAGTTAATTTATCTTAATTAATTATAATATTTATATTAGGTAAATTTGTATTAGGAAATAATATTTATAATTGATTTGTTGTATATTAGATAGTGGTTATTGTTAATATAATAAAATATATTATATTCTTTTAGTGTAGTAATTTCTTAAAATAGTATTAATATATTAGTTATTATTTAAATAAGGCTAATTTTTATAATTATTGGCTAATTATTTTTAAAAGATATAATATTAAAATTATAATTATTAATATCTTGTTTTTTATATTGATTTTGTTTATATTACTTTATATAGAAGATGTGATATAAAGAGGTTTATAGAAAAAATAATATATATTTTTAATATAAAATATTATATTTTAGGAAACAGAATAGTATTAAATTTAAACAATTTTTTTTAGATTGTATTTTAAAATATTTATAATTATTTTGATTATAATTTTATTATTTAAATATTTTTAAAGTTCTTATACCATTATATTTAAACTATATAGCTTAATAATTAAATATATTATAATTAAAGATATAAAAGAGTTATTTTAGTATTAGTATCTATATCTTAGTTAATTATAGTAATATAATTATAGATTTTTTTATAAAAAGATAAAATTTTTGAAAAATATTAGGTTTTGTATTAATAATTAATTCTATAATTTAAAATATTTTATATTATAGAATTATAGATTTTGGTTAAATTTGTTAATTTTGTTAATACTGTAGTACTATTTGATACTAATAATTGGTAATTAATTAATTAAAATTGAAAAATTATAAGTTTTGATATTAGATTAAATATTATATAATTGATTAAAGTTTATTATAATCCTACTAATTTATTTATTTTGTAATGAATTATATTAAAGTTGTATGGGAATCTTTAGCTATGTAAGTGTTCTATTTAGTAGTTAATACTAATTTACTTTTGTAAATTGTGAAATTATTATAATGATACTATTATTACTATATTATTAAAATTTTTTGTCAAATTTGCTAATATGGTAAATTATACAATATGTAATAATATAGTAGTATGTATTAATATATTATTATTATACTTTAATACTTTCTTTATTAATTATATATTTAATAATTGTTATAATAACTATAGTTAAAATATAGATTTACAATTTTATAATATTGTATATTTAAAAATAGATTATAATAATAATTATAGAAAAAATGTATTTATTTGTATTATAATATATTATAGTTTAAAATTTTCTGCTAATTAAATTATTTTAAATTTAATAAAATTTTTTTTTTTTTTAAGTTGTATAAGAGCTTATTTAATGATGATGTTTTTATATTTTTTTAAATAAATTAATAATTTCCAAGGTTTCTATTATAAGATAAGTAATATAGTGATTTTTATCTTTTATTAGTTTTTTTCCAAAAGTATAAGTATTTATAATTTCTTTTAATATTTTTTAGGTGTGTTTGTTTTTATATTGCTATGATTTTTTAAATGAGTAATATTTAATTTTTTAATATTTTTTAATTTTATGACTTTTAAATCTATTAGTTATTTAAATGAATATAATATTAAGGATTATATTTTTTTTTTAGTTTTAAATATTTTATAAATACTGATAATAACTATAGTATTAATAGTAGCTTTTAAATAATATTAGATCCTACTATTAAAACTTAGTATAGTCTTATTTTATATTATAGAGTTATTTTGTGGTTTTAATGTATTTAATTAAGATTAAATTATGAATTAAAAGATAGTTCTAAATTACTATATTATATAAAAAAAAATAAAATCAAACTACCTTTTTTTTTACTTGATTTTTTCCTGATTTTTAATTGGCAACTTAATGGGTTATAAGGGGATAAAAATTCTATTTTTAAATATAAATTATTAAATAATGCAGACTTTTTGTTTAGTATAATAGAATTGGATATATAAAGTAGTTTTTGTTCTTTATATATATTGATTAAAGGTCTGACTGTGAAGATATAAAGGAGTTGTATTAGTAAGTATTAGTAGATGTTGAGTAGGTTAATAATACCAAATTAGACAACTAGATATAAGTATTTAAATTTGGGTGGCCTAAAACTAGGTAGGATGATTGATAATACCACAATCCTTACTACTAATTTAAGTATTTTATATTATAAATATGTTTTTATTGGTATATAAGAAATATTTATATCTTAAGATAATTTATTATTAATACCTAGATAATATTATGGTTATAGCCTTGGGTCTACTATCCTTTAACTATAAAACTAATATAATAGAATACTATTATAAGACCAAAATTATAGCCAATATTATTACCATATAAGCATTATTTTTTTTAAATAAATTTAAATTTATATTTATAATGGTGTTTAATATCTATTTAGTTAGTTTAAAATTATATTTTATTTTCTTTTTATCTTTTATTTTATTTGTTATATTATAAGTTTTATTGCTATATCTTAATAGAGATTGGATTCTTAAAACCACTTTTACTACTGGTTAATTAATAAATAAGAGTTGAATTAATTTTTAGATATTTATACCTAATTCTAAATATAAGTTGATAATTTTTATATTCTATTTAATCCCTAGGAGATAGTATAAAGTGGTTATTCTTATTCTATATATATTATTAAATATTATTATTATATTTTCAAATTATTTTGATATTTTAAATAGTATCTTTTAATTTTTTAATTTATAAGTCTATAAATTAAAATAAAATTATAAAATTAATTAAAATAAATATTCTATTATTATATATTTACCAAGATTTAATTCCAGCTGTTTGTTATCTAGTATTTAGGTTTAAATAATTATAAATACTAAATATATAATTATACTAATAAACTATTTTTATAATATAATCTTTATTTAATTTCTACTTTCTACTTAATATCTAAATAGTAAAATAGTTTTATATTCACCTAATATTAACATTCTACTTAACACCACTATACTATAATAAATTATAGATATATAATTTATATTTAATATATTTTCTATACTAATTAAGCTAAGATTTTTAATTCTAAATATATTTAAAAAATTAAACATCAGGCATACTACTATATTTAGATATTTACTTAAAGAAACTATTATTTTTGCTGTTATGTTCAATGAGCCATATATTGTTAGAAATTTTAATCTAAATAGTATTTTTTTTAGGTATTTTATATTTAAGAAACTCTATAGGCTCTTTATATTTATTAGGAGACTAGATCATAATAATAATAATAATGTTATATAGTAAATAGGTTGGGATCTAGTTAAAGTATGAAAAAAAAAATTAGTTTTTGCTAATTCTAATTATTTTATATTTATTAATAAACTACTTCTGATTAAATCACTAATTAAAATATAGATTTTGCTACTATCTTTATCTCCAGTATTATTGAAAATACTAAAAACATTAAAAAATAGTTATATATTTAAAATTCTTATTATTTATATTACTATATTTATAGATTTTATTGTTAAAAATAAGTGTTTGATAACTTTTTTGGTTCTAGAATTTCTGGAGATTATTATTAAAAATCCTGACTCTTAATACAAACCTTAGTACCAACACTAGAAAACTTAATAAATAATAATACTAAATTTACTATTTAATTGCTATGATTCTATTATTCTATCACTTAATATTATAGTATAAAACTTATATTATATTAGATTTTTTTTATATATATACTTAAATTTCTAGATATAGTAAAAATTATGGGTACAATTTTTTTAAAATATAGGATATATTTTTGTTTTATTATATTATATCTTGTTTATAATACTATTATATATATTTTAAATATAATCTTTAGTAAGATCTTATAACGTATTCCACAAGCGAGCGAACATCCCAAGCGAGCGAACACCCCCCCAGCCCACCAAAAACCTTTTTATTAATATATTAATAAATATTTATTATAAAATTATAGAAAAATTACTTCTTTAAATAATAGTTTAAAATAATCTAATTAGTATTTTTTTTATTTTTTAATATTAATATTAAATTAATAATAATTATTTTAAATATTGTTAAAAACAACACATTTTTTTATTGTTTGACTCTAAATATCTAAATAATTTACGAACGAAAATCTTTAAAAATTAAAAATCTAATAAATAATGATATAATCTAGGCCTGTTTAAAGCTACTATTTATAATAATAAAAATTAAGTTCTAGAAACTCTGCTAAAGTTGGCACAACACACTAACTATTTTTTTAAAATAATTATACATAAATATCATTAAAAAAATTAAAAAAATAAATTTGAATTTAATATATTAAAACTTTTTTATTTTTATTTTTTTAATTTTTTTTTATATATTATATAATTTAATATCAATATTTTAATTTTTATAATAAAATTTTATAAAAAATTGAATTTTTATTAAAAAAATTTAAAAAAAATTATAAAATAAAATATTAATTTACTTTAATTTAAAAAAAAATTTTAGGATTTTTTTTATTATATTTTTATATATAATTATAATAAAAAATAGCTAGTGTGTAGTCAGTGTGTTGTGCTAACTTTAGCAAAATCTATAAATCTTAATTTTTAATATAATAGATAGAGGTTTTGTACAGGCCTAGATTATATATTTATTTAATAGATTTCTTATTTTTAAAGATTTTTATTTATATATAATAAAGATATTTACTGGCAAACACTTAAGATTATATGCTGTTTTTTAAAAATTTTAAATTAATTATTATTAATTTATTTTTATATTTAAAAAATGTAAAAAAATATAATGAATTGATTTTAATTTATATTAGTTGAAAGATATTTTTTTTATAATTTTTTAAGAGATATTAATTAGAATATTAATAAAAAGGTTTTGGTGGGGTGTTGGGGTGTTCGCTCACTTGGGGTGTTCGCTCGCTTGTGGAATACGTTATATGGTATAGTATAATTTACTACTGAGAAGATAAAAAATATATATTTTAAAGAAAACTATAATAAAATAGAAATAAAATAGTTAAAATTTAAAATAATATACTTTTATTATATATTTAGTTGTAATTTCTTCTCTTCTAATAAGTGTAGTAAATAGAATGGTTTCTTTTTAATTAAGATTTTGTAATGGTATCAGTAAGTATATGTTAGTAATAAAAAAGATTTAATAAAAATAATATATTAATATTTAATATAATTGGTAGTATATTTTTGTTTTTAATAACCAAGGTAAATATAACAAAGGCTATATAATAGTAGTAATGAGTATTTGTTGGTAGGAAAGTACTTGAAATTATAGATGAAGTGGATATTATACTATAAATATAGTTTAAAATAATAATATTTAATTAATTTGAAGACTATTATTATTATAGAAAAAGTTTCTATTTAATATATTTTATAATTATAAGTTAAAAATCATATATAAAGCCAGAAAACACATTTAAAAAACCTTCTATAACTTTAATATTAATTATCATGATTTTATTAAGTTTATTTAATAAATTATTAAATTCTTAGATATTTATTATTATATTACTTATCAGAATATATCTATATTTTTAAGCTTAGAAAACTACCTCTAATTAAAAATATATTTTCTATCTAAAATTTTTTTATAATTAAAAAATCATTAATAATATATAAATATTATATAATTATATTAGATTTTTTTATTCCTTAAATAAGTTAATTTACTTTAAATTTTATATATTTTTTAATAAAATTATTTTTTAAAATATTTAATTTAAGCTTTAATTTAGGTTATCTTCTTAAATCATATTCTATATTATTAATTTTAATTTATTAAAAAAAAATCAACAAAATTTTATTAATAATATCAAACAAATATAAACCACTATAATTAAATAATAGAAAGATTAAATAAATAAAGTACTTAATATTAAAAATAATATTAATAGTATATTAAATCTTTTTTTTTTAAAAATTAAAACCTTAGAAAATTAATAAAAATATGTAAACCAGTATCTTATATTTATATAGTAGTTTCTTCAATACATCTAATTAAAAAAATAATAATATCAGATATTAAAATCTCAGTCTGAATTATTATAGACTTAATATTAGTAATATATTAATATTCAAATTCCTGATTTTTAAAAACATAATTGATTCCTAACTTAATAAACACAAAGTAATATATAAGTAAAACAATATCATTATACCACTAACCATCAAATTTAATAGAAATCAGAACCATACCAAAAACTATAAAATATAGATTATAAAATCCTTATTTTATATCTAGAAAAAAGCTTGGAATTTAATATATTAAAAACTTTATTTAAATAAAAAACAATAATATATAACTATTGTAATAGTGATAAGGTTTAATCACAACACAGTACTTAATTTAGATTTTAATTAAATTATAATATATTTATTAGAGGAGGATAGGACTAATAAAAATTGTATTATTTAGATAATTATAAAGATATTTAAACTTATGGATAAGTATTCTAGACTAGAGTTATATATATTTTCTAGTATTATTACTTTTAATATTAGTAATACTATACTATATAACTTAATAAAAATCAAAGTTTTTAATTTAGATAAATTATTGTTTACTGATATTAACAGTCAATCAGTTGTCTAATTCTTTATGGCTATGTAGTTTAATAAAAAATAAAAGATATGTTAATTATTAATAAGATCAGTATTGTAGGTGCTAAAATGCTCTGGTAAATGGATGTAGCCTTTCAGAAGTATTGTTTGAATGAAATAATATTCAGAGGACTTCTGATGATCCTATTTGTTGGTGATATGCATTAGTTTAAACTAGTGTGTGATATACTATTTTATGGGATCAGCCCTGCTAATATCGATGCTAAACTATATATGGTGGTTGCTCTCTCTATTTGGAAGTTAATTAATCATTGTATATGACTAAAAGAGTAGATGAGATAAAAAAAAAATAAAGAATTTTATTTGATGTTTACTAGGTTGAGGATTGTTGGCCTCTTTTTTTCTAATATTGTATGATTTTACTAAATGACTGTTAATCACGGATTTTGTACTCTTGGTCCATTAATGGAGGCTATTTGTTTTATTGTTTAGAATAATTCTGTGTATTACTATCTTAATTTTTATATAACATATACTTTTGTAGTATAGAATAAAAATGATATCTTTTTATTTGTTGTAGAGCATATAATGGATCCTGCTATCCCTATTGATACTATAAGTCAGAAAAAGTTTTCTTATTGGGTGATTCTACCATAGGTACTATAAATCCAGGCACCATAGTCTTTGTTAAAAGTATGTTTATTATGTTTAATATGAATGATTATTGGGTTTATTTATAATAAATAAAACTAAATTTATTGCTATAAATTTATTATAAATCCCAATATTATTATTTATTAAATAAAATTAAAGTTTTTTATTATAGTTAAACCTCCATTAATAGTTCTTGTTAATTTTGGTGTTAAAAATGTATATTTTATAAGTTTTAATAAGAATATCACTTTAATTAGATATACTAAATATATAATTTATCATAAACTTAATAACTACCAGGCTATTTTAAAATTTTTATCTTAAGTATAATAATTTATATTAAATAAATTTAAATTCCTTATATATCTAGATTTATTATTATAGTAAATAAAGCCTAGAGATATTTATATAATTAAATTAGTCTTGATTTATAAGTATAGAGATAAAAAAATTTATAAAGTAACTATTTTTAATTTTTTTAAATTGGTTTGTTATATATTTAAATTTTTAAAAATCTTATATTTTTATATATATCTTCTGTTAATGTTTTGCACATAAAGCCTGATATTAATATATAAAATTATAAAACTTTTTTTTTTTATATTAAATATAATATTATAATATAAATATATAATTAGCTTATTTTTTTATTTTTATACTCTTTGATATTTAATTAGTGTATAAGTCTCTGTATTATTTTTATTATAAAAATATATATAAAAATATAATACTTATATAAATATCTATAAGATAGTAATTTATATTATTATTTAATCTTAAAGGAATAAATTGTTAAAATTGTTTAGTATTAAACTATGGTTTATATTGTTTAATACTAAATTATTTCTTTTAATATCCTTTTTTTAATTTATAATATTAATATTATAATTAATATTTATAAGCTGTTATAGATAGTTTTTTAGAAGATTTTATTTTAAATATTAATTAGATTTGTGGAGTTATATTATAACTATTGTTTTTTTAAGATTATATTATTGTTAAATAATTATATTAATTTGTTGGTAGTTATGGTTAATACTGTCTTTTAATGAATTATTATGTTGATATTTAATTATTTTTTTTCTATATTATCTAAAGTTTCTAAGAAATTTTTGTTGGTTACTTTATATATAGAATATTATTATAATAATAGCCAATTTAAATTACTATTTAAATATTTATAATATTTAAATATAATTTTATATTACTTATTATGGTTTGATTTTTATTTATTATTATATTTTATATTTAAGATATTATAAATTACTTGATATACTATGTTTAATAATTAATATTAATGTTCCTAATTTCTATAATTATATTTTATAAAAAAGCTATGATAGTATATTTTAAATATATTTTAATAATTTTTAATATAATTAAAAAGATGGTATATTTAAAATATTTTATTGTATGGTATAATGGTGGTTGACTTTAATCTATAATAGTTAATAATATTAATGTAAGATTTGTAATAAAAATTATTTTTTGAAATTTTTTAATAAAAAGGTTTTTAAATAATTAGAATTTTTATTGTTTTTGAGTATCTTTTTATATGTTTTTATTATTTAGGTAAATATTGTTAATATACTATATTAATTATTATATTAAGGATTTCTTTTTCTTGAATTAATAATATAATAATAATAATTATTTAGTATATTTATGATTTTTTATAGTAGTCTTAGTCTAGTTTCTAGAAATTATTAGAGGAGTTTGTTAGAATAAAATATATGAAGAAATCTATAGTCTTATATTAAAAAAGTAAATAATAATATTTTGAATATATTTTTTCATATTTATATAAATTATTTTATAAAATATTTGATTTGTGCTTGTCCAATTTAGGAATATCTAAAAATATAATAATATATATAACGTCAATGATAAGCGAATGGATCAGACAAGTGAGCGGATCACCTTACTACCCCATTTTAATAAAAATACTGATTTTACTATTATAATACTATAGTTTTAAGCTAGATATATACTAAATAATTTATTTATATGTTTAAAATGTTTTTTGATATGTTTAAATATTATGTTTAGTTTTATTGTATTAATTATAGTATAATATTTTTCTAGAGTTTTTTTTTGGTTGTATGTTGTTTTGATAGTTTTTTAGTTTTATTTATTTATATTATTTATTTATAGTATTTTAGTTTAGTATATTATTTGTTTGGTATATGGTAAATATGTTTTTATATTATATATGTTGTTTTTTTATTTATTATTATTTATTTAATATTTTATTAATAGAGTGTAGTATTATGTTTTTTGTATGTATAAATATTAATTAATGTATTATAATTTGTGTTCTTTTAGATAGCTAGTCTATAGTTATTAATAGTAATATAAGAGAATTATTTTAATACTGGATAATCTGGTTTTTGATTAAGCCTACTTGTAGATTAATTTCTAATAGATTTAATAATATTTTTATAGTCCAGGTAGCTGTTATATTTATAATACCTAAATATAAATTTGCTAAAGTAGTTATTAATAATTATATATCCAATTTTAATAAAACTCTATTAGAGTTATAAGATACAATACCAGCTCCAACAAAACTACTACATATATTTTTAAATATTATTATAATAATAAACACCTTATAGAATCTAGTAAGAAACTCTAACTTAAAAATATAATTAACATATATACATACCAAGTTTTCTACCTTATAATTATATACCTACTTTAATAACCCAAAGTAGCCAATATCTAGTAATTAGAGAATATACAATAAATATAATAATATATAAATTATAATAACGTATTCCACAAGCGAGCGAATACCCTAAGCGAGTGAACACCCTACCAAGTAACCTTACCCCTTTTTCTTTTTTACCATCATCTATATCTATAATTACTATAATAACAGTCTCTACAACTAAATCCTGAATAATCTTAATTATTAAAATTTTAGAAAAAAATAAAAAATTAAATATTACAATAATAATTAAATTATATAATATTTTTTAAATAATTTTTGTTTACTAATATAATAGATACCTTTTATAGAACAATAATATATTAAAATTATAAAATCTTACATAATTAAAAAAGGATATTATTATCTAGTATATATTTAAATTATATATATAATCTTTTTATTTTAAATTAGGTAATATAGAAAATATAGTTAACCAGCTATTATTGATATATACTAGCAATAGTTTACATCATATTAACAAGAACTAGGTAATAAATTTTATAAAATATTGTCCAAAGCTCTAAATATATTTATCCAAAAAATATAACTACTAGTAGATTAAATATAAAGATTATAAACTTATTAACAATTAATTATAGCTTGTATAAGTTGTAAAGGCTAAATATAGTATTATAAATAATAATATATATAATTTTAATAAAATAGACTTTATAATAAATATAATCTTTTTTATTATAGTTATTATAAATATTAAAACCTATAATAAAGCAAAGTTAGTATAGTCTGGAAACCACAAATAAGCAATAATTATTTAAGGAATATATGTAGAAGGTTGAATAGTATTACTATTTATTATTTTAACTAGTAAATACTACCTAGCTAGCTAATATACAGAAACTAGTTTACTAAAGAACTAAATTATTATATTTTTTAATAATAACTAGATAATAAATAAGTTTATTATAGAATAAATAAAGTACTTTAATTAATTTATAGTATGATGCTGTATTTCAGATTACTAATTATTAATTTTAAATAGCTATAAAAACCATTATTTGGTTGTTTTTAAGCTTTATTACCAAGAATATAAGATTATTATAGTCTATATATTACCATATTTTTTATATCTTTTTCAATTATTGGATATTGGGTGTTTTAAACTATTAAAATAAATATATAATCATTAGGTGGAGGATTTAATGTATATAAATATTAATTATATTAATAAACTAGAGTTTCTTTTTAGGTTTTATAAGGTATTTACTATTATAATAACATTTAAAAATATATATAGTAGCTTTGTTGAAGTTGGGATTGTATTTTATAATTTTAATAGGGTTTTTTTAAAACTAGATATCCAGTTATTAGTGTTTACCCTAGTAAATTTATATTCTGGTACTGTATATATAGCAGCTATTTGGATAATAAAAATATTAATAAATCTTTTAGAAGTTGATTTATAATTAAAACTTATTAAAAACTAGATTATTTAGTATCTAAATAGTTTTTTAATATTATTATTGGCTGCTGTGGACTAATTTATTAAAGAAATATAGATAATAATACATTAACTAGTGTTTATATAAACAAAGAATATAATATTATGTTCTATAAATTAGACACTATTTAAATACTAATAAATAAAAAGATGGTATATATAGTAAGGAGATATGCTTATTATATATTAAGCTAATAAAATCTTAGATAATAATATTATAAATAGATAGAATAAATAAATAGAATATCTAAATTATTAAAATAACCCCCAGTTAGAGGTTATTTTTAGGAAGATATTATATTATAGTTATTATGATGAGCCTAGCTATAATATCTGAATTTATTAAAAGATATCTTAAAAATTAAGGTTAGTATAGTATGGATTTTCTGTGTTATTTTAGTAGTGGTGTGGTAGTAAAGGTGGTATTTTTGTTAGGGTAGGGTAGGAAGGGTGTTTGCTTACTTGGGATGTTCGCTTGCTTGTGGAATACGTTAATCTTATACTCCTAGTAATATAGTTTAAAAACAATAAAATAGTAATTTTTATAACCATCTAGAACTAATAGTCAATAATTTAAAATGCAATACCACACTATAAACTTATTAAAGTACTTTAGCTATTATAAAACAAACTTATTCATCATCCAGCCATTATTAAAAAACACAATAACCCAATCCACTAATAACTTTATCACTATATACCAACTAATTAAATAATATTACCCAACAAAAACAATAAATAATAATATTACCTAACCTTCTATATTTATCCCCTAAATAATTATTACTTACTTATAATTCCCAGACTATATTAGTTTAGCTTTATTACATATTTTAGTACTTATAATAATAATAATTATAAATATTATACCTATTATAAAACCAATCTTATCAAAATTATAGATATCATTATCCACAATACTATACTTAATCTTTACAACCTCTATTAACTAAAATCATTTACTAATAAATATAGAATTTTTATATTTTATTTACTAATAATTATATTTCTTAGATAAATATATTTATAATTTTAAACAGCATTTAACAAAATTATTAATCCATCTTTTATCAATATATTATATACTATTATTATTACACACCAATAACAGTTAATTAGCCATATCTTCTATATTATTTAATCTAAGATAAAAAGACTACATACATAACTCAAATATATATTAAATAATAATATCTTTCTCCAATTTTATAAGATTTTATAATTTAAAAATACTATTACATCATAAAAAATAGTTATTATATTAATAAATTAAAATAATATAAAGAATATTATAATACTTAATAATAGCTTAAATACTTAATTCTTAATTTTTTTTTATAATTTCAATAACTAAAAGAATTCTGGATTTAGTCATAAAGGTAAATATTATAATAGTTATAAAAATATAAGGTATAAAAGAAGTAGTAAGTACGTAGGTGTGGTGAGGTGATCCACTCACTTGTCTGATCCGTTCGCTTATCATTGACGTTATAGTATATATTTAATTTATTATGACTAAAGATATTCTGTAATAAAAAATTTTAATAATGTTAATAGATGTTTATTTCCTTTTCTATATAAAAATTGTGATAATAATAATTTGATTGATAATTTTTTTTTTTGGGGTTTAATAATTATTTTCTATTTGATGATTTTATTAATAGTAATAATAATAATAGTGATAATAATAAAGGTCTTGATATAAATAGTAATAAATATTTTTTTAAATCTTTTGGTATAGATTTATCTGTTTTTTTTTCTAATTAGCCTCTGCTAATAGTTCTGTTGGATGGTATAATTATAATAATAATATTATTTTTAATAATATTATAGTTAATTCTACTGTTAAATCTTTTGTTAGTTTTATTGTTATATATATTACTAGTATTACTATTATTTAATCTAGGAGTTAATAAGCTACTAGTACTATCTGTTCTGGATTAATAGTGAGATTTTAAAATAATTAATTATTATTAATAGTCTATAATCTCTAGATTTATAATGAATCTAGTTATGATTAATGATTCTAATATTTTTATTAGCTTTGTTTAGAATTTTATTATCTTTAAATATATTTTTATTGTTTAAAAATATAGTAATTATTATGAAGGAAGTAGTAGTTATAATAAATAAAAAAATAGTAATAATGATTATTATTTTAATTATTTAAATAAATTATTTCTTTTAAATTTTATTTCTTTAAGTAGTTTAGATTTTAATTAACGTATTCCACAAGCGAGCGAACACCCCAAGTGAGCGAACACCCCAACACCCCACCAAAACCTTTTTATTAATATTCTAATTAATATCTCTTAAAAAATTATAAAAAAAATATCTTTCAACTAATATAAATTAAAATCAATTCATTATATTTTTTTACATTTTTTAAATATAAAAATAAATTAATAATAATTAATTTAAAATTTTTAAAAAACAGCATATAATCTTAAGTGTTTGCCAGTAAATATCTTTATTATATATAAATAAAAATCTTTAAAAATAAGAAATCTATTAAATAAATATATAATCTAGGCCTGTACAAAACCTCTATCTATTATATTAAAAATTAAGATTTATAGATTTTGCTAAAGTTAGCACAACACACTGACTACACACTAGCTATTTTTTATTATAATTATATATAAAAATATAATAAAAAAAATCCTAAAATTTTTTTTTAAATTAAAGTAAATTAATATTTTATTTTATAATTTTTTTTAAATTTTTTTAATAAAAATTCAATTTTTTATAAAATTTTATTATAAAAATTAAAAATATTGATATTAAATTATATAATATATAAAAAAAAATTAAAAAAATAAAAATAAAAAAGTTTTAATATATTAAATTCAAATTTATTTTTTTAATTTTTTTAATGATATTTATGTATAATTATTTTAAAAAAATAGTTAGTGTGTTGTGCCAACTTTAGCAGAGTTTCTAGAACTTAATTTTTATTATTATAAATAGTAGCTTTAAACAGGCCTAGATTATATCATTATTTATTAGATTTTTAATTTTTAAAGATTTTCGTTCGTAAATTATTTAGATATTTAGAGTCAAACAATAAAAAAATGTGTTGTTTTTAACAATATTTAAAATAATTATTATTAATTTAATATTAATATTAAAAAATAAAAAAAATACTAATTAGATTATTTTAAACTATTATTTAAAGAAGTAATTTTTCTATAATTTTATAATAAATATTTATTAATATATTAATAAAAAGGTTTTTGGTGGGCTGGGGGGGTGTTCGCTCGCTTGGGATGTTCGCTCGCTTGTGGAATACGTTATATTAAGTATAATAATAGCTTTAATTTTGTAAATATTTTTAATAATTTATTTTTAATATTTATTTTGATATATGTAAGTTTTTTAAGATGTTGTTTATATATATAAATGATTTATTTTTAAAGATTAAGATTAAATAATATGTTTGTTGAGTTTTTTTTAAAATTAAGACTAAAAATACTGATTATTATTACTAGTATTATATTAAATCCTAAATTAATATAATATTTAGACTAATAAAAAAAGATTCTAGTTTTAAAAAAAAAATCTTAGATATTAAATATTAATATTATTAGAAAGATAATAGTTTAAAAAAGAAATGTATAATGGAAGTAAATAATGTATTATTATTATAAAAAAATAATTTACTATTATTATAAAGGTTTTAATATCTTTATTTAAATTAAAGTAGATTATAAATATTACTAGTAGTATACTATATAATATTTAAAAAATAAAAATCTAATATAAAGAACTATTAATCTTAAAAAATGATTTAGATCTCTAAAATTTAAGATTAATTATTATATGATAATGGTTGTTGATATTAGAGGATGATAAAATTTAGATATTCTAAAATTATTTTAAAAAGGCTACCATTTTAAATGTTTATTTATGTATATTGTTTTTATTAGATTAGTGTGGCTATGTTGATTCTAGGTCTTTGTATTAGAATATATTTTAGGCTGAGTATATAATTGGCTGCAGGGAGTTAATAATAAGTGATAAAAAATATAGTAATGATGATAATCTATCTCCCTTTTTTAAATGTAAGTAAGTTATAAATATATTGTTATGTGTAGGTTTATTAATAGTATTGATTATATATGTTTTAATATTAGTCTACTATACTTTCAGTACTATCATTATATATAGTATATCTATTAATAGTATAGATTATAAATATTTATATTTTAGTTTATCTGCCAAATCTTGGATTACTATTTTTATTTATAAATTTAATAGATAGTTTATCTGCCTAATTATTAATTTATACTCCTTTTAATAGCATCCACACCTGTGCTAGAAATATAATTAGGATATATTAGATAATTAACTTGATATAGGATATGATAATAAGAGTTTTGCTTAATTTATGGTTGTGTTTTGCTAACACTATTTTGATGATTATTATAGGGGTTTTTTTTTTCCTATTTGTTGCTAATTTGCTGTTGATGTTATTATTATGTTAAGTGTTTTTTGGCAGACTACTCTTGTAGATATCCTTAAAGAATCAATTACCCATATCCACAATAAAAGATCTTTAGAATATTTATATTAGGAAACTTTAGTATTTAAAACTAACACAACTGCTACTTTAATATATTAAAAATATAAATATATTTATAAAAGAAGATTTGCTGAACCATAAATCAAAATATTATATTAAAAATTTTTTATTTTTATTTCTATTATATCTCCCCTAATTAACTACCGCACTGCCTATCTGGAATAACCATAAAAAATAAGAACAATATAAAGAGAATAATATATTAGCAAAAATTTAAAAAAAAGAGATAAAGAAATAATTAAAAAATTATTTTACAAAAATTAATTATTTCTTCCTAATACAATAAAGCTAAATAGACATAATATTTAATAAAAAAACTAAATAATATTATCTAGAAAATTAAGCCCATATAAAAAATAATAAGATAATATAAAATATAAATATCAATCACTTAAAACAAAAATCACATATATATATTAATCAATAAAACCTAAATTAATTTTATTTAGATATTTTTTAATACATTACTATTACATTCTAACAACACATATCCATATACTATGTTTTTTTTCTATAACTATAACGTATTCCACAAGCGAGCGGACCACACAAGCGAGCGGACCACCCCATATAAACCAACACCCTACCAAAACACTTTTTATTGATAACTTAATCAATAATTAATTTAAAATTAGAATAAAATTAATCTTGTTTATATAAACTATTACAAATCTAAAAATATTTTTTTAAATTTTTTTTATATTAAATTAAAGAAATATACAAGGGGGGTGGTCCGGTCGCTTGTCTGGTCCAGTCGCTTATTGTTGACGTTATATAATTATTATAATACTTATATAAAATACTATAGAATTAGTAATATTTTAATATATTATTAGAAATCTAAATTTCTTACTATTAATTAATAAAAATCAAGTATTATAAAATAGTTTATAATTATCAAAACCATTAATTATTTAATAAATAACAATAATATAAATATTTTTTTTTTATTTTTAATTTTATTACTTTTTTTTTTTTTTTTATATATTATTATTATCTAACTTTAAGAAATCATTATTAATCCATATTTTATATTTTTTTTATAATATTACCTTTAGTAAAATCTAAATCTAAGTATAAAAAAAAATCTATCTTTTTAAACATTATTATATATATTAAGTTATATTAAATTCAACACCTTTATTATTTATATAATTATAATTTTACATAAACTACCACTATTAAAAATAGTATAAAAATTCATTATTATAAATAATTTTATATCTTGTTTATAATTATTAATACTAAAAATTCTATAATATAAATTAAATATAACTTTATATATATTTAAATAAAATTTTATTAAATCTAATTATTATTACTATTATTATATAAAACCAAATTTAAGACTAGCCTATAAATCTACTAAAAATATATTAATAAATATAAGCTTAATTAAAAAATTATCTAAATTATTATTATTATTAAATTAAATAAAAATAAAGATATATTTAATCTAAATTTAATAGATATATATTTTTCTATAAACTTTTATTTATTATTTTTAAATATTATTTCTATACAATATCAAATTAATATAAAGTTTTAAAAAAAAGAAACTTATATTTATAACCAACTTTATCTATATATTAGAAATATTATTTAGATAATTATTTAAATTAGATTGCTGTCTAATATATTTGTATCAGAAGGGATCCTAGTCTTTAAGTTGACTATATCAATATTATTATCTTTTATATATAAGAGGAAATCTTTTTTTAAAAATATAAAGATATTAGTTATGTTTAAGAAGCAGAAGTGGATATAATAATTCTAAATATAAAAATAAAATATCTTTTTTTCTGTTTTTAGGTTTTTTTGTTTTTACTTATATTTATTCTTTTATATTGTTTATTATAGTTTATATAATTTATTTTCTGTTTTATGTGATATTTTTAGAAGTACTTAAACCTATAATATATTTTATTTTAAATCTTTTCTATAATATAAGTAAATTTCTGGTATATTAATATTTAAATTAAACAAAGACCTTTTTTATAGTTAGGTATTCAATATTAATTAAAATATAATAAGAATAATTTGTAATATACTCCAACAAATACTAAAATATTCTTCTAGATTATTCTATAAAAAAAAGTCATATATAAGATTTAAATGATTAATATTCCTTAATCAGCACAATTACAATCTATAATATAAATTTATAAATATTAGTTTTTTGTTTAAAAAAAACTAAATATTTAACTCTAATAAAATTATTAACTCCTAAATATATTATAAATATCATAATAAAATTTCTGAATAAACATAAAACTATAATCAAAAAATCTATAACTAAATCTAAAGATTAAATTAAAAATATATAAAACCTACTTAATATAAAAACTTATAGTAACACTATTAGGGACAGCAAATATACCATTAAAAAAAATAGAAAAAATATTAAACAATACCTCAAAATCTGAATTAAGGTTTAGAATATACTAATTAAATCTAATAAGTATTAACCTTAGGAAATGCTACTTTATTTAATCACTAGTAATAATTTATCAAAAGTAAATATATAGACACCACTAATATATTACAAGAATAGATAAGAAATATAGATATTTAACTAGCCATTATATTAATCTACCTAAAATCTGCAGAAAATACAGAAATAAAAAAAAAGACAATATCAAATAATGTTTAGTTATCTGTTCCCAAATATCTAAACAATTGTTACAATGTAAAGATATGATTTTAAGAGTATTAGAATTAATGATAATAAGGAATAGATAATTTTTATAATAATAGAAGATTTATTAATAATAAGATATATTATATTCAAATTATATTCTATATAGTGGCTGGGTTAGATGTTTAGTATATTTTTACAGTAGTTTGTTAATAGAAGGGGTTTAATGTTTTTTTTTTAGATTTAAAAAATATTTGATATATGAAGTCTTATATATTTGAAGGGACTATGAAGCTTGTTAAAAACTAATTATATTATTTAATTGAATTAGTATATTTATAAAATAATTTTTTTTGATTTTATTTAAAAGCCTTAGAATAGTTGGGCTAGGAGTTTGCACACAGCTGATATTTATTCTAATATAATAATATAAATTTTTATAGTATTTATATATTTATAATTTCTGTGGCTTACTGATATATTCCCAAAATAAATTTTGTTTAAATTTTAGCCTATTTTGAATAATTATTTAAAAATTTAGTATAGGTAATATATATTTCTAATAATTCAAGATTAATTACTATAGTAAAGATAATAAATTAATTTCAATAGTTAAGTATTTATTCTATAGTAAGATAAACTACATATAAAATCTTTAGTTACTGTTGAGAGTATATATACACACATATATGATAGACTATAGATTTGTATCTTATTTCAAAAAACATCCTAATATAAGTAGAATTTAAAACAAAAAATTTATATATGAACCACATATCAAATTATCACAAAATTTTATAGCTATTGGCCACCCCCTCCCTATTTAACTTATTAACTACCAAAAAACTTGTCTAATATAAATAGAAACCCATCCCAGATTTAATAATTTAATAATTTATTTTAGAAACTACAGATAACAAAAGAAATAATCACCATAAACTTGGTCTATATTTACATACTAAGAAATATCTTTTATAAATTTAAGATTTATTACTACCTTCTTAACTTATTTAAAATCTTTATTTAAATTTAGCTATACTACTTCTAGTAATATTTTTATAATTAAAACAGCTATTATTTTTGGAATTCTCCATAAAAACTATTATATAGCATTTAGTAGAATTTCAGAAATTATATTAAATTTTTCAGTATATTTCTAGAGATTTTTATTATATATAAACTTTTGGAATTTATAATTTATATATTCTAAATTTATAATTAGTAATATAAATACATAAATAGTATAATATAATAATTATCTTTATTTTACTTTAATAAATATCAGTAATCAAGGTATATTAATTTAAGAAGTGTATTTCTAAGCAGAGCCAATCATTTATTACTATCCATACTACCACTAATAGTTTCTTTGGAAGTAGTGTGGCCAGCCACTTTAAACACCTTAATTAAAAAGTCACTATTTTTAAATTTATATTTTATTATATTCTGAATCTTAGTTTAATCTACTATTTTTCTATATTAATCAAAATAATTGTTGCCATAATACTATACAATTATAACAAAGAAGTATATAAATTTATAATATTACTTATATCAAGCCTCTTAAATATTTGGCTTTCTAATATTTTTAATTTTTATATACTATTAATACACCATTAAAATACTTACTAAAATAATATTAAAAAACATCAATATAAATCTATATATTAAATACAATTTATTCTTGATTTAGATAATAGCTAATTTAACTAAACTTTTCTATCAATAAAATTATTAAGACTAATCCCAATTTTATAATTCAAGTCTATTATAATATCAAAGTAGCTGTTATATTCATTTCTCAATCAACTACACTTATATAATATACTCCACTTACAACTAAGTCAATAGATCCATAGCTTCCCATACAGCTATCTTTTAAAATATTCCACTCAAACAACAATTAACAGATAACTTCAAAAAACATCAATAAACACAAGATTTTATTTCTGTTTAAGTACATAATAACTTTATATTCAACTTATTTACATTAGCAGAAAAACTAGAAATAGCAAAAAAGTATCCCTATCTAAATCAAGTTATCCTAAATTACCAATTTATTATTATATATTAAATTATAAAATAATTAAATCTTATATATTACTCTATAATCTACCATTCCAAGCCAGCCATTAGCTCTTTCAGCTATTATACAAATATCATCAGATATATTTTTATAATTTTGATAAAAACAAGCAGATTCATACTATTTATGAACTGGAGCTTCCTACTTTAAGTATTAACAACAACAACATCTATGCTACTATCAACTACGTCATATCAATCTTAATTAATAATTAAAATTAAAGATATACTACAATATGAGAAGCTTGTAATATATAAGTCACTTCTTCCAAATATCTTACTAAAGTCCTATTCTATTAACTCAAACACTAATATTATAATTATTCTGTAGTGTATTGCAAGCTTTGGTCTTCCATGCTGCACATCTTGAGTGTTCTGAAAGATGAGTCGCACCACGTATTTTGTATCCTGGTTTTTTTTTTCAAGGGATGCTGGTGTAAAAATTAGAACCAAGTGTTATGGGATAACAGCTCAGCACCCAAATATCCTGTACAGACCATATTCCCTCACCAACATCCAACCCACATAGAACATACAATAACATAGTACTCATGCACCATATGAATTGAGCTCCTATACGGGACGCACATCTATGTAGGATAAGCCTACATAGAACCTGGACCTGCATCTGAAGAACCACCAGATGAGCAGGACTTGATCAGCGCTCACCACTGAGCACTGAGCACAACACATCAACACATCCCTATCCTTCTATGTATCAGACATCATGTATTTAACCAGCCTGCTCCACCAGATTGATTGATGACTTCCTCTTGGGAATCATCAGTCAACGCCTAAACCATAGTATCTCAATAGCCAGCCTATTTACTATTGTTGTTACACACTCTATTCCAACAATTACTATTATACTCAATATATACTTATCTCCCTCCATTAAAAACCCCATACAGTAGCAACTAAGAGTCAGGGACTTCAGAGTAAAGTGCGTTCGACCCGGTTCTGGGCCGAAGTGTAACAATATCTAAAAACATCCACACTCTAATCAGAACATTTCACCTGTCATTTCATGATTTCCTTCTGAACCATTCACTCCAGGGGAAAAGTCCTTTTTAGGTAGATAAAAGGGAATTATATAGAATAATTACTAATAAATATATTAGGCAGATATCTAGCTCTAGTGGATTAAAAATAGATATATACAACTTATATCATCCCAGAAAGCTTCAATCAGAGATTAATAGAAACATAATCAAAAAACATTTCCCAGGAAAGCTTCAGTACACCTGTCGCTACTAGGTATATCACTTAAAACAAGACTGGCAAAGTCTCATAAATAATAACCAAACTAACACATTCCTGCAAAAGCACCTACTGCACTAGCTCAAAGCAACAAGTCTCCTTAGAATATCCACAAACAACTTATACCTAATCAAAAATTTACAGTCACTAATCTCAGTAAACCACAAAACACAGCATCCTCATCCTTTAGTTTGTACTAGTTCAGCACTTATAGAATAATATAATATAATATAATAATCAAACTAGTAAATTGTCAGAATTTCTCTAAAACACAAAAAGATTTATTACATTTAATCAATCCATAATTACCAAAGCACCACTGCAAGTATACTATTTGGCCCTCTTTTTTTCACCAGAGAGAAATATTATCAGAGCTATATTCTCTCTTAGTCTCTCAAGCTAGGTCTGGATTGTAACAAGGATACCAGAGTCTTGGGATACTCTGCTGCAGACGCTGGAAGGGCATACGGCTTGGGTCAGGGCCGTCGCGTTCGCTCCCGACAGCAAGGTCCTGGCATCGGCATCCCGTGACAGGACAGTCAGGCTGTGGGACGCGGCCGCCGGGACGCCGGTGCGGACGCTGGAGGGGCATACAGGTTCTGTCGTGGCCGCCGCGTTCTCTCCCGACGGCAAGGTTCTGGCATCGGCATCCTATGACGGGACAGTCAGGCTGTGGGACGCGGCCGCCGGGACGCCGGTGCGTATGCTGGTGGGGCGTGTTACTGACACCCCAGTTGCTCAATTATTTTCCCAAAGAGATAGTCGTTACATCAACGCTAATAATTGGCAGTTGGACACGCACCTCCCAGTGTCTTGGGAGGTAGACCAAACCAGAATTATTTCCGTTGGTGAATGGTTAGCTCGAGGCAAAGAAAGGCTCATTTGGCTTCCGCATAGTCATAGAGCGAATTGTTCGGCTTCTTGTGGAAACCTTGTTGCTTTAGGCCATGCTTCCGGTGGTGTTTCTTTCGTTGAGTTCAATTTCGATCCTTGAATTCTTACAATTATTAGATGTGAAAGCTCTTCTTTAAAGAAGATGAGCGACGAAGCCCCCCTCAAATTCATCCGGTTAATATTATTGATCTTTTCAAAATCTCAAACCTTTAGAAGGCGCCAGAGAACGCATATATTTATAGCTCTCGAAACGGCCTTCTAGAACGTTCTAGTAGTCAGACCAACTCTCTTCCCTGCTTAGCACTTAGTCATACATCTATATCTCGATGTCTTTCCTGCATACTGGCGCCAAACTTCCCCTTCTAGGCAAATGATTTATTAGTCTAAGATGCTATGTAGAATGAACGGAATATCGCAAGCCTTCGACGATGTATCGCATAGGATGACAGCATTACTACAAATGGAAATTGATTTCAAGGTACAGGAATGTAATTTGTATAAGAGCTAATCAGAGTCGCTAAATTTAATTAGTTCCCAAATGTGCCGTATCCGTGGCGTAGTTTTCAGAATTAAGGAGTTGGTTCCGTGTGTTTCCGTTGCACAAAGAGGGGTAAGATAAATATTGTCTTTCTTGCTTCCTTGGTTGGGTCTTTCCTCTCTTCGTCTTCCTCCGTCATGTCGGTGTGTGCGAATTGTTTTGTGTGTCAGCAACAGCTGGCTGATTTTCTTTCTGGTGAGGTGTCTGAACGTTGGGCCGCTAGGGCTAATGCTTCTTCTTCTGTTGGGGTTTCGGATCGTCGCACCGCGTGCTTCGATTCTTTAAATTCCTTGATTTATCGTCTTCGTTGTGGGGAGATTTGTATGTGTGCTCGGGCTCTTGATGAGTGAGTATTGTCGCTGTCTTATATCATGGTTCAACTCTGATGGTTGCAGGCTTGTGTTGCTGCTTGGGGATCTAGTCCCCAGGTAGTTTTATTTCAAGGTCGTCCTCGTCGTCGGGGTGGTGGATCTTACCCTGCTGTGCGAGTATCGGATTCGTCAAGGTATTGTCTGACGCGTTCAGGTGCGACATTCCCTTCCGGTTGCCGTGAATCTTCCTCCGGGGTATCCTTCCGTCTGATAAGGAATTCGTTCTCTAACGTATCTGGGTTGATACGGAGATCTAGGATTTCTAGATCTCGTATTCGTTATCGCCATCTTCCTCGATTTCCAGGTTTTCAACTTCTCTGAGTCCGGTCGGTACGGGCTTGAGCAGAGAGATGTGAAAGGTCTTGTAGATTCAAGAGTTTCCTGGGATATAGAGTTCAAAGAAGTGTTCATTCGAGTTTTTGGTGATGGTGTATGGTCCAAGTTTCTGGTAGTCAAGTTTTTGGTTTGGTCGTTTGCTTTTGAATTTTTCCGCAAGTAGGTACAGTTTGTCTCTTTCCTTTAGAAGAGTTGCTTTGGTTTTTTTCTTGTTATAATAATGCGCCATTCGTTTTGTTGCAAAGTCTAGGTCGTCCTTGGGACTCCGGTGCAGGTGTTTTATTGGTTTGACGTGTTTCTTCCGCCTAAGGAACTGGTTCCTTGGTAGGCAGGGATGGTGCTGTAGTTCGTGGGTTCCGTCCAGCCCGCTGGCCTCTGGCCTGCGAAGCGACTAGTCCCAAGGACCGCGCCGCTGCAACCAGCCTAAACCACAGTATCTCAATAGCCAGCCTATTTAATATTGTTGTTATCTTTCTATGTGGCGGAGCGTTCTCTGTGGTTCCGGGTTCTGTGTAGGGTAAGCCTATATAGGCATGCGTCTGGTATGGGAGTTCAATCCACAAGGTGCATAGCTACGCCATTACTTCGCATACCAGGTGGAATGGGTGTCAGTATGGATGTTGGGTCTGTACAGGATATTCGGGTATTGCGCTGTTATCTCATAACAATATAAATCTAAAATAAAGATTTATCAAATAGGAAATTTAAATAAAATAATATACTTAAGTACCTCACTATGCCCATGACATTTGTGTATTAGCCTGATATTTAGACTCGTCCATATACGATTGCTTACAAAAATCATTAACATAAAATATGAAATTTCGAGATAAACGTACCTTCAACTTGCCCAATTTTAAAATCGGTCGACATCTTTCGACGTCTCCCCTTAACAGCCCGTTCTTCCTCACCTGTTTAAAAAAAAATAATAAAACTCAAAATATCGCGATAAATATTTATTCAGGAGTTTTAGAACCTGCCCAATGGCACGCTTAATCGAGAGATCTCAGGGGCCTCCAGCTAGAGATCATGAATCAAGCAACCTACATACAATCCCATAATACATAACACCTACGCTAGAGGCTGAACAGCGAAAACAACGTAAAGATAACTCAGCCGAAGACCCAAACCCCGCGATCACGCCGCCGGAAAGTGCAGGTTTCAGGTGTTGCACAAAACCTCGAGAAATCGACATAGAGTACGAATGAATAGTTAGAAATAAATAAATATCATACGTTCTTCTTAACGAGTCCGTGATTTGTTCCCCGTGAGGGCATGGTTAACGCGTGTTTGTGGTTCTCACGGAGTGAAGACTGGGTGATATACGGGAACAACGCCGAACAGCTGTGTTGGCTCAGATAGATGTACACAAACCCGGGCGAAATGGTATTCATGTTATAGGCCCGTTTCGATTTCTACCTTGCTCTAGCAAAACAGATTAGGCTCTTTGAGAGATAGAGAAAGAGAACATGAGCCCGAAAGCAATCCTCTTAAACGTTTCGCCTCCTTTCCGCCAGCTTTAAAACTGGGCGAGGCTGGATTACCTATGAGTAGCTAGCAAATCGAGGCTGAAAACATTTGCATCTAACGGACCTATAAATAGTGTCTATTAGGGTCCAAACTTCTAGCCCAAGAAAGAAGTTCGAACAATCATGTCGCCAGCTGCACAAGATCACTACTGAAACCTATATATATAATCATTAGACTAGCTCCATAAATTCGCCCACGGCTCCGTACGCTCGCTTCCCACCACCATAAGTCCATCTAGGTTCGATATGTCCTACAGGGATACCATCATGACAGATTATATTCAACCAGCACAAGCTTCGGCTGTAAGATCTGAATATATCAAAGCGCCAAAAATGAACTAGTAGCTAATTGAATTACAGGCCGGCCCAGCTGTACGACCTGACGGAGACGAAACTCTCAGAACGCTGAAGAACATTGACTTCCTGTTAACCCAGATCCGGGATAGAGATCCACAACACACCGGCCGCTGCACGAGATGGGCCTGGCGATTCAACAAAAATCTAAAGGACTGGGGCCCACTTGTGTGGACCATTATCGGCACAGCCGCCGCGATATGTTTTGGAATCTTTAGCATTTTCGCTTTCAACGAGGCGAAAGTCGCAAACAAGATCGCCTTTGCCGCATTACTGGCCGCCCGGGATGGGAACTCGCTTGCGACGCAAGCATATGGCCAGGGGTATTATATGTACGAATTGGCTCGCGCGCAGATTATATTGGATCAGATCGACAACTGCCGCGATCTATATCCTGTAGGTGTCTTTTCCCCGAAGTCTTCCTTGGTTCTGTTACTAGACAGCAGCGGCGGCAAAAACGGGAGAATTCGTTCGTTTTTTCACGTCCACTAACAAAAGTATCGATGAAACAGGACTTGCTTAGAGATGCGTGCTCAACAATCAGCGCCTGGGCGAGCGATTACGCTATAACGGTAGCATCATTTTACCGACCTACGCCTATGCCTACCATTAGCGCCACTCCGGGGCCAACACCAACACCACCCGTACAAACGTCTCTCAGCGACTTTTACGCCGCCGCTCGCCAGGAAACGAGAAATACGATCAGCGAGCCAGAGAGTGCTGTACTTGTGTTCGTGCCCGCGATTGTCGGGGTGGCGGCGGTTTTGTTCTTTGGCATCGCTGGCATGCATATCTTTCTATGAGAAGGGTAGCGGTTGGTAAGAGAGGTATAGGCGACTTGCATAAACAGTTAGGTCGTCTACTACAATATTATTTAAAGAGGATCTCCAAAAAAGATACAAATCTTTGGTGGTGTTTTTCAGCCAGCTTCGCAGCATCGCGATAACGACTTGAGGGTTAAGGTCTAAATCTGTACCACGGCGGAAAGGAAGTAGATTGGAATGTTATAAAGCTTCTTACAACAACGCAGCTCGAATAATTACATAAGTATTCCGGATTGAATTCTCTTGCAGAGCTTTATTAAATAACGATATTATACTACATCAGGGTTACCGTAGACTGAAATCTTAAGATATAGAACCACACAGGTATACCACAGTCGGCTTGTCTTGGAATTCAAGAGGGGTGCACTTTACTACTCAGTAATACTCCCAAATATGCGCCCGATATTCATAACCCAGCCTCAAAGATTACGAAGTTTGATAATAGACGTGGAAGAAATTCGAAAGAATTAATCAATATTTATGTAGAATATTTCCTGATAGCTTTTAAGTCCAAATAACCCTGTTGATCGATATTACAATTTGGAAGGATCAACTGAGATAGTCCGACAAGCATCCAGCCTTATTAGGGAGCTAATGGTTCCAATATTTTATAGATTTAACTATCGGTTGTTGGATAGATGCTAAATATGCCCGAACTGCGTTAATCAGAAAATCACTTCCGTAATCTTAGGACGGGGACAAAGACCTCCCGTAGCAGCGCTCGAGGATGCAATTTAGGGCTATATTCGCGGGCTCTAAAAACAGCAAAGTCCATCTACAAAATTCCCTAACCCGCAGCAACGCCTTTTACCGCAGGAATAGCCAGAAGCCGCCGTGTTTGATTAAAGGAGATTTACTGTACCTGAGCTAACACGTTTATGGCTGGTAAACGTAACAGTGAAGTCCTACTGCAGAATGGCATCAAAACTGTAGAGATCCAATGCAGGGCCTTTCAGGTCTATTACGTCGTGTGGGGTTGACAACAAGTTGGACAGCTAAAAAGCCGCTACCTTGAAAGTTTAAGACCATCCTCACAAGGCTGTTGTACTCCGTAGACCTTGGCACTAATTGACCTGTCTTGTCATGCAACATGAAGACGGAATAGGATATCTAGGATGCGAAAAGCCACCAGCAAACCCCCTATTATGTAAAGATATATTGTTTTTGCATACAAATACAAAGGAAGTCACATTGGTTGGCTTATCGAGACTTTGTCTCTTAGCTCTGCATGCCCGGAAAGTAGGATCCTCGAGACTACTGCATGCATGCAATTATTGCTGAATAACTGATTTTGAATTGGCGCCAAAATTTTCAATTATACAGTATCATGAATTTAGATTCTATTCAAGTCTTTTATGGCTTCGGAAGTTACAAAAGAGCTGCTAGATCAGAGGCTTATACGATTGTGCTGTCAAGATCGTAGGTCTGTGACACTGACTTGGATATCCGCAAGATATCTGGGCCAGGTGTAACAGTAACAGAAATAATATATAAAAATACTTTTATTATAAACAAATAAATTCGTATAACTAACTTAATAATTTTATAAAAGTTATTATAAAAATCTTTTTTAAAGATCGGTTTATTTCCTTTTTGTGTTGTAAACTTGCTTTATTGGGTCTAGCCTAATTTTTGCGTGCCTTTCTGGTTGTCTTTCCACCTTTTTTCGCATTACTCCTTTTCCAGCACCTTTCCAGCACAGCCTCTTCTCTAGGATTGCACCGTTTTCAGCGTTGCACCCTGATATAATCTATCCCACTCAAAACGATTAGAGCTGGTATAGCAACGGTCACAGTCGCGGATAAGGGATTGGCTTCGTGATCACCTTTCACAAATTCATATCTTCGGTTGACTGGATCAAGCATTGGCTCTGCAAATTTACCCCAAAGTTTGGAGCGATGACACATCAGGCTAGGAGTCTGCCGTAGATACTGGGAGATACCGAAAAACTGGGATGGCCACTAAAAGAAAGAAGACCACAGCTACTCGAAAGCTAACCTTGTTAAAATTCGAAGGACGGGATTAAGACATGTCGTACGGCTGAAAGCACGACAAGTACCGTTAATCCTTCTGGATTTCAAGAAAGAAGTCTTTGCAAAGGACCCTCAGAATAGTTTCTATAATTACTACCGCATCCCCAGCTTTATAGCTTCAGAACTTTATTCTGCTGGCAATGTTCCTCCCGGGGCGATGAGTCGGATCTACCAGACCCTGTCCGGCGGATCACGTGACTCAAGGTGATAAGGTGGCTAGTAACTTATCAACTCAAATTGTGTGAGGGAACCTTTATGTATATAAAACCCTTCACCGCCCTTGACAGATGGCTCTTGACTGGGAGGAACCATCGGTCGACGCGCATAAATCTTAGTATCTAAATAGAGAAGACTATTTACTATTGTTGTTACACACTCTACCCAAACAGTTACTACTGTGCTCGAATATATACTTATCTCCCTTCATCAAGAACCCGCAAGAATAGCGACTGAGAGTCAGGGACTTCAAAGTGAAGTGCGTTCAGGCCCAGCCGGGACTGAAGTGTAACATAATAATTATAGTTGTCAGTTGGTAAATCATTTTGGTGTAGCTTGCTCTCCAACCGTTAGCCGTGTTTTGAACTAGCCTTGTTTAGAACCAAGCAATTCTGTGACCGAAAGCTCTATAAGCTCATTCTAATTAGTGTCATTTGGTAGCAATAACTTTCCCTGGGCGCGGTATCTTGATCACCATAGCTTGAGTAAATTCCCCTGAAGACTAGATAGAATCTGTTACAAAATTCTATAGCCTAGGTTTGCCTGATTGTCTGTTTGATTACTGATGTCTGCCTACCTTTCTGCCTCATACGCTGAGCTCCTAATTGTTTGTTATACCCAGATATCAGGTTCTCCCAGTTGGGGCTGTGTTGAGTGTAATTTTAGCGAGCACGATTATTTAAACCTCGGCCTACTTCGATAAGAGGAAGTCCAACTTATTATCAATAAGATACAAGATCCGGAGATATTCAGCCTTACTTACAAGAGTATAAGGCTAGAAGGTTTACAGCATTCCCAGACAACTCTTTGCTTTCCCTATCTGCTCGATGGTTCTCTATCGTCTTCCGCTCTGTTTTTACCTCGCAACGTTGGAGCACTTCGCTTAACGGGCAGCCTTAGCAAACGCAGCAATGAAATAATTGCCTGTGCTGGGGAAATAACCCGATCGTCTAAAGCAGCACCCGGGTGACAATGAAAAGTGAACAACACACGAGCAAACCCAGATTTCAAACGGCTATAACTCCATCAATTCTGGATTTAAAAATAAATTTTAAGTCTCTGAATATTCTGGAGATACTAGGAAATCTTTGATCCAAATTTTATTTGGAATTATACTAGTTAGTTGTGTCGTGAGGTTGATGGAGAGTACTCGCTAATTCTAAGGTTCACTTTTCATTGTCACCCGGGTGCGCAGGTCCCTTTCGTTCTCGCAGTTTGGGTTTGTGAGACAAGCAGGATCCACTTTCGGGACGTTTTTCAGGCATCGTAAATAGGAGCCATCGGAGGGGACGGGATGGGTTCGAGCCCATGTTCTCTTCGTTGCCAGCTAAAGCAGAATCTTTGCGAAAGCATTAGCTCCGTCGTGCATACTAGAACGCAAGCACTTACACTGCCGATACCCCTCCGCACATGACAGCAATGACGGGGACGATTACTCCAACGGCCCAGTGGGGGAAACCTAAAAATGCAGGTCATTCCTTAGCGTTATTCTGGATCAAGAAACATGAGATGCATATTTAACGTTAGCCTACCTGTCGGCGGTTTCTCCCCGATGACACCGGGGGTAGTCGTGTTTGCGCCGGTGCCGGCCGGAGGCGTGGTATTCGGCACGGAGGATTCGGCTGAGTCGGCTGAGGTTTGGGAGGATTCAGGCGTTGGCGAGGGAAGATTTCAGATGACTGGCTACTTGTGCTCGTTCTCGTCGACGTCGTCGGATCGACGGGCGGGAAGTTGAGATCTCCATCTGATGATGAGGAAATCGATAGACGGAGCATCGTGAAGATGGTTGTTCTGGTCACTGTCGCATGTTGCAAGGGTTTCCCTACCGAAGAATCTGTCGATTTAATCGATTTCTAATCGCGATCAATCACAGCAATTGATTCG
Organism: Drechslerella dactyloides; assembly: GCA_020064725.1. NCBI lineage: Eukaryota > Fungi > Ascomycota > Orbiliomycetes > Orbiliales > Orbiliaceae > Drechslerella > Drechslerella dactyloides. The sequence continues at coordinate 2,612,654 of JAGTWJ010000008.1, read as the reverse complement.
ACGTGCTTGATATTAATTGAAATGCATGTGGTGAAAGCAAATACTGGACATCCGAGTTTAACCTACCGGTTCCGCAACCTCGAGATAATCAATAGGACCAAAGTCATGATTGCAAGTAAGACTCTGGGAATGCTTGTTCCCACTGTCTTTAACGAAACTCAGGGTGCTTAATCGAAAGTCTTTGATATATACTCCGTGAGCCCTGTAGATAGTCCAGGATTAAGGGTACGAAAGGCCGCTAATACCGCGATTGGTAAACCAGGTTGCTATCGAAAGCGCCCATCGGAGTGCCTCTCTCGAAAGCCGGAATAAATATATCTCGACCTGTGACAGCAGTCAGGTGCCCCAGAATCCATGGCATCTAGGACCATGCCTCTCGAGGTGCGAGATTGCGGCTGAGTTGCCTCTGTCCGCTGCGCACACAGCATAAAAATACCGAGAACCAACCACACACCCCCATGGGTGCACTGGGCTTACAGGATGGCGCGGGATTGGTCTGATTTATGTGACGGACAAACGAGGAGGCAGATAAGGCTGCGAGCGCTGAACGGTTTAATTCTCGCCCCGCCGCTGGCTCTACAGATCAAATTTAGCGACGGCTACACTCGTTGACGGACAAGATCATCTCGCGCTCTCTATGCTTCGTTGGCTACTACCTGTTCTCTAATTCTGGAATTCAAACGTTTGCTGGTAGAAGGCGGGATTAAACGTCTGCACGCCGATCTGCTTACCATGACGCAAAACGGCAGCTTGCAACTAGTCAGCTGCTCCGAGCTTGGTGTCCGCACCAGCTTCGAGAACTACATCTCTGAGTTGAGAGAGCTTCTGGGTGAGCCCCAGGATTTCAGCAAACTTTATTTGTGCCAGGACGAAATTTGCGGGGCACTGTGGGGTACTGTCAATACAGACATCGCAGGGCCTGGTGTAAGTAACTTAATCGAAGCCCCGCTACTTAGTTGAATTCATGAAATTTACATACGAAGTTGAAGTTTATAAATTTGTCTAATGATTTATATATGGGAATGACTATCGAATAGGTTACTGCGAGCTACATAATTGGAAACTCTCTCGGTCTTCTATCCGTGGTGGTTCTCATAGTATACTGGGAGACCTCGCGGTACCGTGGAAAACGCTCTCTAAATACCCGAAGCGAGGTCCAAATCTGCAAATGCATCGATACATTGCACCTCTGCTTGCTGTGGCTCTGCGCGCCAGTACAGATCGCCAGCATTGTGCTTCTCGTCAAGGCAGATTTCGGTATTGATGCCGCCGGACTAGAGTTCCCAACACTAAGCATAACTTGGGCTGTGTCACTTCTCACATTGCTTCCACTGGTACATTTGGCTTTCCTCCCAAATGAAATTGGTTGCCATGCTGTAGAAGGTTTATTCGACAGTCCTTCTGACAGTTTCCATTCGCATCGGGATCAGGAGGAAGGGAAAATAGCGCCATCAAACGACAGCCTATTTCGGCTGAAAGCGCTTGCAGTCTGTTGGGTGCTTTCTGCATATTCATTCCTCAGCCGCATGTTGGAAATGTTTAGTCCCGGTAAAATCGGCGACGACGCGGGCAGTGTAGTTTCTACCGACGAGTGGACACAGATCGAGAGCCTATGTCTGGAGGGAGTACAGGACATCAGTGGCGTATCTCGCAAGGTCTTCACCGCGTTTGGTATCCTGGGCTGGATCTGGGTTTCGCTCTTTGCAATCGCCGGTCTGATCAGAATCACCCAGCATCAGCAGAGTTCAGGGCCCAGGAACATTCGAAGCATCGAGAAAATGACAACGGTGATACTGAGGGGAGAATATGATTCGGCGGTTGGTATGATTTTCATGCGAGTTGCACTGGTTATTGTTACCCCTGTGATCGCTGGCGTGAACATTTGGTCCATTTTCGCGACTCAGAACTACCAAGGGGAAATTGCTAGAAATGCTGGAAGTAGCAAGGACACTCCAACGAGGGGATTTGGACAAATTATGGCATACTGATATATGGGCCGGTATGCTTGGAGCTGTACTACCTGTGGAAGGTTCTTTACCAAAGTCATATCCATTATTTCCTGTAACAGGGTTTAGGAGTTTGATGGGCGAATCATGTTGTATGCAGTCGTTCTATTTGGGTAACATGTCAGAGGTTAAACACACCCAGCTGCCACATTTGGATGTACACTAGTTACACAGGAGTTTCTCTACTCACGAAACATCGAAGATCTTCATTGCATTGACCAATCCATCTTGCAATCAGTCATTACATCACCAGAAATCAGGCAAGCTTATCAGGGACAGCCCAATGGACTCTCAGGAATACGGCATTGAGGATGCATCTATTCCTAGCACCAGCTGTTGTGTTGATTATAGTAGCTGTAACGAAGCAATCCTAGCAGAAAGAACTTCAAGGAGAAATCCAGGCGGCCGGAGGAGCCCTCAGAATGACCATAGGAAACATCCAGGCGCTACTATAGTTAGAAAGAAGAAAAACCATGCAACGCAGCACAAACAGCAGACCCAAGACAGGACGCTATCTAATACCAGACCCTGAAACTCCTGAATATTTATCGCGTAATCTTTCTATGTGGCGGTGCGTTCTGTGTAGGTTCCAGTACTGTGCTGTTATTTCATAACAAATATAAAATAATATATTAATATACTATTTAGAATGTTTTTTTTACTTTTACTCCTATTAAACAAAAATATAGGAGTAGAAATATTTTATATAATTGTGATGGATATTGCGCTTCAAGGCCTCAGGCCTGGGTTACCTGACTTGGGCTACACCAAACCAAGAATCCAGAAGACAACCACGAAATTTCAATAGCAAATATAGTCCAATGGGTTACGATATGAAGCCTGGAGGACGATAGGGACCACCAGGCGGGTAAGGGGGGGCTAGGGTCTAAAAGCACCGCAGACCTTTCATAATTGAGGCAGGGTTTCTCCAGATCCTGTACCTTGTGGGTAGCGTAATATTACACCGCAGCCTCGTGCAGCCTCATACAGCCTAGTTACATCAGAAGCTCCAGCACTTATAAAACTTGCAACCCACCGCCTTTCAGATTAAAAAGTCAGCAAGAGAGATTAAGGGCTGGGAAGGCACCACGATATTTCCGGATAACATAACGAGGCCCCAATCTAGACCCACAAAAAGCATCAAAAACAAACTACAAACATGGATCCACTATCAGCCACAGCACTCACTCCAGCTTCACTGGATAGAGTATTTAACCGTGACCCTCTGGTTTCCAATATAGAGAAGTTACACGTAGTCAAATATTACCAATATATTAGATAATAACAGTCTCATGTTGCAGTTTAGTCAAGCACAATTGTATACACGTATCATGATAACACTATTAATATTCTCTGCGAGTTCTGGGGTCTGGATCTGGGTGCTTCCTTATTCTGGGTCTGCATGTTGCGTCGCGTTGTTTGGTTTTTCTTCCAACCACAGTATCGCCTGGATGTTTCCTATGGTCATTCTGAGGGCTCCTCCAGCTGCCTGGATTTCTGCTTGAAGTTCTTTCTGCTGGGATTGCTTCGTTACAGATTATAATATTTTAATAGTTAGCCTATTTATTATTATTATTATTATATATTCTACTCTAACAACTATTATTATACTTTATATATTTTATCTTTTTTATTAAGAATGTTAGAATAGATGTAGCCTACTGAGCTACAGGCACCAAAAATGGATTACAAATGGTATCGCGCTGCCCCATAGAAATTGTATAGCGCTTGGCGGTACCACCTGTGGTCTGCCTTTGGTAGCCACAGGCTGGCAGGGCACCGCCATTCTTGCTGCTATAGCATGGGGGCGCATGAACGCGTGCATGGCGCGTGTGCGCGTGCCTGCTATTCAATAGCAGGTGAGAGTCAGAACTCCAAGGTGGAGTACATTCAGGCCCCATCCAGGACTGAAGTGTAACAAATACTAGATATACAACTACAAGTATTAACACCTGTAAAAAATCGTATATAGACTAGTTCAAGGTATTAAGGTAATATGCAAATATCACAAGAATCGAGAGGCACTAGTGTGTCTACAGATTAATATTTAAATTGTTTTTTGGTTTCTAAATACATGATAGCGAAAATATACAGTTAAATAGACAATGACAAACGAAATAATATGTGTGAATTGGACAGGATATAATTCTGTGAATTGGATGTTTGGATATAGATAGTTGAACTGGAGGAGTTAAGTCTGTGAACTGGATATGGCAGATATTGATGGCTGAACTGGAGAGGAGATAATCTCTGAACTGGATGATGGTTTTATGACTGGTTTTCTTTGTGTTGTGCTGGTGGTTTTGTTGGTTTTCTTCCAACCATAGTAATGCGTGGATGTCTCTGATTGTTCATTCTGATGACACTGCTAGCCGACTTTACCTCTGCCTTAAGTTTGTTACGCTGCTGTAGCTCTGTTGTAACACCCTTGCTATCAAACTCTCGCCTGGTATAGCATGGACTACTAAAACACCGAAGAATCCTTTCGAAGCTAGTTTATGATTAAAACTTATTGAAAACCAAATTACTATTATTAGAATAATTCTCTAATGGTATTATTAGCTATTATAAATAATTTACGAAAGGAATATTACATACAGAGAATGTTATGGAATAACAGCTCAGCACCCGAATTTCCTGTACATACACCCACCCCACTCAGTACGCACAGTAACGGAGTAGGTATTGAACAATTATTTTGTGTCACAGTTAACAAGAATCTTTCAACATGCCAGTTTACTCTACTTAAAGCCAATATACTTTTTCCTATATAACAAATATTAAATTTAGAGCTCTATAACGTATTCCACAAGCGAGCGAACATCCCAAGCGAGCGAACACCCCCCCAGCCCACCAAAAACCTTTTTATTAATATATTAATAAATATTTATTATAAAATTATAGAAAAATTACTTCTTTAAATAATAGTTTAAAATAATCTAATTAGTATTTTTTTTTATTTTTTAATATTAATATTAAATTAATAATAATTATTTTAAATATTGTTAAAAACAACACATTTTTTTATTGTTTGACTCTAAATATCTAAATAATTTACGAACGAAAATCTTTAAAAATTAAAAATCTAATAAATAATGATATAATCTAGGCCTGTTTAAAGCTACTATTTATAATAATAAAAATTAAGTTCTAGAAACTCTGCTAAAGTTGGCACAACACACTAACTATTTTTTTAAAATAATTATACATAAATATCATTAAAAAAATTAAAAAAATAAATTTGAATTTAATATATTAAAACTTTTTTATTTTTATTTTTTTAATTTTTTTTTATATATTATATAATTTAATATCAATATTTTTAATTTTTATAATAAAATTTTATAAAAAATTGAATTTTTATTAAAAAAATTTAAAAAAAATTATAAAATAAAATATTAATTTACTTTAATTTAAAAAAAAATTTTAGGATTTTTTTTATTATATTTTTATATATAATTATAATAAAAAATAGCTAGTGTGTAGTCAGTGTGTTGTGCTAACTTTAGCAAAATCTATAAATCTTAATTTTTAATATAATAGATAGAGGTTTTGTACAGGCCTAGATTATATATTTATTTAATAGATTTCTTATTTTTAAAGATTTTTATTTATATATAATAAAGATATTTACTGGCAAACACTTAAGATTATATGCTGTTTTTTAAAAATTTTAAATTAATTATTATTAATTTATTTTTATATTTAAAAAATGTAAAAAAATATAATGAATTGATTTTAATTTATATTAGTTGAAAGATATTTTTTTTATAATTTTTTAAGAGATATTAATTAGAATATTAATAAAAAGGTTTTGGTGGGGTGTTGGGGTGTTCGCTCACTTGGGGTGTTCGCTCGCTTGTGGAATACGTTACCATCCTTTAAAAGATATTTTAATTAATCAATTTTACAGAACTAAATTTAATATCTTATTATAACTTAAAATACATTACACTATCAAAGATATAGCATCATATTATAAACTTATTTTACTAATATCACAGACCAACAAGTCAACACAACACAGCTATATTTAGCCTCAAAATTAATTATATTTATAAAACTCCATATCATAAACCTCAGAAATATATAATTATTAAATATAAGTTATATCCCAACAAAGTTTTTTTATTATAATAATAACTAATATATATAGATTCCCAGATATCAAGTTAACACCATCCCACATATTTTATTTAAATTTGCAAACTTAGTAAAATTAAATAATACAACTTACAATTTCCCATTTTTAAAAAGATTTTTTCCCTTACTAAACAAATACTAAAATATATATAACATAATTAATACCATATGATTTCACAAAACATACAAACAGTACTATTATTTAAGATATTTACTTATGGAAATTATAAACTTAAGTAATATTTTTAAATTATTAAATAAATAAGATAAAATAATTTATAATTATGATTTATTATAAATTTATAAACTTTTAAAACTTAGGAATTAAAATCTATAGATTATAGTCTTATATTAGTCTATATTTATTATTTAAAGTCTTGAGTAGCTTAGTAAATAGTTAGGTTAGTATATGTATAATTATCTTGTTATAGTTATTGGCTTTAAGCTACTACTGCTTACAAAGTATATTATATGCTATTCTTAGTTTAATGAAAACCCTATATTCTTATCTAATAAATAGGAGGTAGTAATAAACTGAAGTATCACTATTCAGGACATCTACTTTGTACCTGGCACTGGTGAGAAAGTATGTTAGCATGCTTTTATGTTAAAGGCGGGTATTTCGATTAAGGGCAGTTACTAGTATGCATAGTGATATTCTTCTGAGAACAATAGTATTTAAATACATAAGGTAGTAATATTGTATTTGTTTTGTGGTGGGAGTGGATTATATTATTCTATACTATTTTTATATGGTTTTTTGTGGTAGTTGGTATTAAGTTGTTTAGGTATGTTTCTATTAGTGTTATTTTTTTGATATAAAATCTATAGTTCTGGCCCTTTTTTCTAATTATTATAGTTTATAATAGGGTTAATTAGGTGTAATCTGTTAATCAAATCTGTTGTTATATTCTGAATTGTGGTGTTTACCTAAATATCTGATTTATATTATGCTTTTTTAATTTTGAGAGAGGCTAGCTTTTTTCTTTTATTATAAAAATTTATAGTTTTTATTATAGTTAAGACTTCCTTATATAAGGACCTGGGGGGGTCTGTGTTAGTTTGGTATTTCCAAAAGCTGATAAATTAATCTATAGATTGTTAGTTGCTTTTATAAAAATTATAGAATCTTTTTATAAAGTAGAGAAAATTTATAATTTACTGGTGCTAAATCTAAAATAGCTGCTATAGACTTATAAGGAATCACATTTATTAATATATATTTTAATAAATCTCTAGTAGAATGGCTAGGATGCTAGATAGTCTGGGATAATATTATAATTTTTATATATAATTTTTTTGTTAAATTAGTAGTTATTTTTATTAATATTGACTTAGAAGTATCTTGAATAGTAAGGCCTACTATTATAAAATAGAGTTCTTCTGTTTGTGTATTTGACATATGTTTGGGCTGCTTTTCTCTTATTATTAGTGCCTGATTGATAAGATAAGATCTAGGGGACTTTTGTTATATGTATTTATTTTGATAATGAGCAGACTAAAGATGGTCCAGATAGAGGAGGTGATCTTTATTGTGTAATATATAATATTGTAGAGGATTAAGAAGTAATGAAATTAACTTTTAGTTTATTATTGTATATATAAGTATAGAGAATATTCTTTGATTATATTCTAATGGAATTTGATTGGAATTATTTTTTTGGATAACAGATTAATATTTATATAATTTTCTTTTGTAAACCAGACTGTCTTTTCTATATGTATCCTGTGGGATATATGTAGAATAAAAATAAAGGTGTGTATCACTAGTTAGACTGATTTCTACTCTATTAATTTCTTTTTAATTGAAACCAGATATTCTCTAAGACTGTTATGGGATAACAGCTCAGCACCCGAATATCCTGTACCGACCATATTCCCTTACCAGCACCCAACCCACAAGAAGTACACAATAATATGGTACTCATACACCTTATAAATTGCACTCCTATATAAAACACACATTTATATAGGATAAGCCTACATATAACTGGGATTTATATCTAAGATATTACTATATAAAGGGGCTAACTTTTATTATTCTTCTCTTAATACATAAGTACTAAGTAGGACTTAATTAGTACTTATTATTAAATACTAAGTAAAATTTAATTAGTATTTATTATTAAATATTAAACACAACACATTAATATATCTTTATTATTTTATATATTAAATATTATATATTTAACTAGTATATTTTATCTTAGATTGATAACTTTTTTTTTAAGAACCATTAGTTAATACCTAATCTATAGTATCTTAATAACCAGTTTATTTACTATTATTATTATATATTTTATTTTATAGCTATTATTATACTCAATATATATTTATCTTTTTCTATTAAGAACCCTATATAATAGTAACTGAAAGTTAAAAATTTTAAAATAAAATATATTCAATCTAGTCTTAGGCTAAAATATAACATTTTAACCAATCACTTTTAGTAAATAAGAAGAAACAATAAGTATATAATAACCTTTAATATAACTTATAAATTCTTTATAATATATAAAAACAAAATAGAATTTTACAACACAGAACTACAAGAACTACTTATAAATAATAATAACTTTAAATTAGTATTAGATAATAAAAATAATAAATATAAAAAATCTATCAACAATTTCTATATCCTAGGAATATATAAATAAAGAATAATTATAGTAATAACTTAGATAATACTATATATATAAAAAAATAATAATATAATAAATCCTAATCCTTTTAGATTAACTAGTAAATATATAGATAGTTTATAAGAATATAAAAATAAATTCATAATAAATATAGAAATATAAACTTTAAAAGAAGTAAGTAGTACTATACTAGAAAATAATACTAAGTAAAAACTAGAATAAAATTTTAAAATAATATAATAAAAAGTAATTATAATATATTAATAATATATATAAATAGTCTTAATAATAGTTAAAAACATTAAAATAATTATATTAAGAAACTTTAAAGAAATAATAAAATATATTAAAACCCTAATTAACATCTAGATAAATAATATTATTATTTAAAATCTTATATTATTTATTAATTTTAGATTTACTTCAGTTAATAAATTAAAAGCTTAAGAAAATAGAACTATAACTATTTTTATAATAATACTTAATAAAATATTAAAAATAAAAAATCTAATTAAATATAAAGAATAATTTAAGAAACTTAATCAATTTCTCAATCAGCTTAGTAATTATTTTTTTTTTTATAAAAAATAATTTACTATAAAATAGTATAAGATTTATTTTATAGAAATATATTTTAAAAAAAATATTTTTAATATTTATTTAATATATAAATAAATATATAAAAATATACTAAAAAAAAACCAAAAAACATAAATTCTAGAAATTAATAAAATTTTTAATATCTTCTAGGAATTTACAAACTTCTTTAAATAAAAATATAAATATAAAAATAAAGTTAAGAAAACTTTTAAAAAACTTAACTAATTTAAATAAACTAAATTAATATAATTTTATTTTTAATAATTCAACTAGTTAATATATATTTTTTATTAAATATAATAATAATACTTTATTCTATAGAACTAGAGAAAAATTTAAACCTAACTTAAAAATAAAAATCATCAAGTAGAAACTCTTAAAAAAAAAGATAATTTATTATAAAATATAAATTATAGTTATTAAATTAAATAATATACTATATTAATTTTAAAAAGATTTATAGTAAAAGAAATCTTATCATAATTTAAACAAATATTACCCTAATAAATATATCAAAAAACCTTAATAAAATTAAACCTAAATTAGAAAATCTTCTTAAAAACTAAATAAAATCTATAAATTAAAATCTATAAATCTTAATATTACTTAATATTAAAAACCTAAGAAATCTAATATATTTTTCTACTATTAATATAATAAGATAGGATATATTAAACAAAATTACTTTAAAAATAAAAGGAAAAGAAACTTCCAGAAATAATCCTAGTAAAAATAATAATTTAAGATAATAAAATAATTATCTATTCCTAAAAACTTTAATATAGTAGTAAATGAAATATAGAGATATATATATTCTAAAACTAAATTAATCTAGTATTAAAATATTATCTAAAAAATTAATATAATTATTAAATAGAATCCTATCTTATTTATTAATATATAACTAAAAAAAAATAAACTCAACTAATTATAGAATAATCCTATATTAAAAATACACCTAATATATAGAAGAAGCTTAGATAAATATCTATAAAAAAAATACCAAATAAATATAAGAATTTCTATAAAAATAATTTAAATATCTTTAATCTTAATTATACCCCTAGTTTAATTTAATTAATTATAGTAGAAACTTATCCCTAAAAACCCTAGAAAATATAGCTAAGATTATTATATTAAATAAAAATAATAAATAGAAACTATTAATAAAAATATAAGTAGATTAATTTTTTAGATGATTTTTTTTTAATAATATACTTAGATTTATAAATTATAGATCTATATTAAGTATAGATTTAATGTATCTATAGGAGAATAGACTATTTATGGAATGCTTGAAACTAATCTTTACCAAAATTGTTGATAGTAATTAGAATATAATATTATTAAATATAAAAATATAATTAATAAAAAATATAATATCTTTTAATTATACTAAGAATTTATTTATTATTATATAATTATATTATATAGGTAAAACTTTGTTAACTAATAGAAAGTTTATTAATTTTAGGTAAAAAATAACAAAAATCTATCTTAATATAATTCCAATAAATAATAACAATTCTTTAAAAGTATAGAATATCTTTTTTATAAAAAATAAAGATATTATTTTTATAAAAAAGATAGTGCTAATATTTAATTATATAAATATCTTGATTTATATAATAATTATTATAATAAATAGATTTACTAATATTACTATTTTTTATACTTTAATTATATTAAAGAATAATTATTTAGAGAAATTTTTGGTATTTTTAAATAACGTATTCCACAAGCAAGCGGACCACACAAGCGAGCGAACTACCTTTTAACACTAGTACAACTACTCCTCTTCTGTATCATATTATCTTTATAACTATTATTATAGCTACTATTATAACTAAATCCCAAATTATTTTAGCTATTAAAGCTTTGGAAAAAAATTAAAAATTAAATATTTAAACTATTATTAAATTTTATAATATCTTTTATACTACTCTACTATACTAATATAATAGCTATATTTCAAAAATAAACAATACCTTTAAATTATAAAATCTTATAAAATTAAAAAAAGATATTATTATTTAATATATATTTAAACTATCTATATAGTCTTTTTATTTTAAATTAAATAATATAAAAAATATAGTTAACCAATTATTATTAATATATATTAATAATAATATATAATATATTGATAAAAATTAAATAATAAATTTTATAAAATATTGTTTAAAATTTTAGATATATTTATTTAAAAAGTATAATTATTAGTGAGTTAAATATAAAAACTTGGATTTTATTTAAAAATGGTTTTAACTTTTATAAATAATAAAAATAAAGTATGGTATTATAAATAATAATATTTATAACTTTAATAAAATAAATTTTGTAATAGATATAATTTCTATAATTATAATTGTTATAGGAGTTGAAATATATAATAAAGCTAAGCTGGTATAGTCTGGGAATTATAAATAGGTAATAGTTATTTAAAAAATAAATATAAAAGGTTGGGTAATACTGCTATTTATTATTTTAATTAGTTAATACTATTTAGTTAGTTAGTATATAAAAACTAACTTATTAAATAACTAAATTATTATATTTTTTAATAATGGTTAGATAATAAATAAGGTTATTATAAAGTGATTAAAATATTTTAATTATTTTATAATATGGTGTTGTATTTTAGATTATTAGTTATTAATTTTAGATAACTATAATAGTTATTATTTAACATCTTTTAAGTTTTATTATTAAAAGTATAAAAATATTATAGTTTATATATTATTATATTTTTCATATTTTTTTTAATTATTAGATATTAGGTGTTTTAGACTATTGAAATAGATATATAATTATTAGATAGAGAATTTAATATATATATATATTAATTATATTAATAAATTAGAGTTTTTTTTTAAATTCTATAAGATATTTACTATTATAATAATATTTAAAAATATATATAGTAATTTTACTAAAACTAATATTATATCTTATAATTTTAATAAAATTTTCTTAAAATTAAATATATAACTACCAATATCTACCCCAATAAATTTATATCTTAATATTATAAATACAACAACCATCTAAACAACAAAAACCCCAATAAATCTTTTAAAAGTTAATTTATAATTAAAACTTATTAAAAATTAAATTATCTAATATTAAAATAATTTTTTAATATTATTATTAACTGTTATAGATTAATTTACTAAAAGAATATAAATAATAATATATTAGTTAATACTTATATAAACAAAAAACACAATATTATACTTTATTAATAAAATATTAAACAAATATTAATAAATAAAAAAACAGTATATATAATATAAAAATACATTTACCATATACTAGACTAGTAAAATCTTAGATAATAATACTGTAAATAAATAAAATAAACAGATAAAATATTTAAATTGTTAAAATAATCTCCAACTAAAAGCTATTTTTAAAAAAATAATTTATTATAATAATTATAATAAACTTAGATATAATATTTAAATATATTAGTAAATATTTTAAATATATAACCAAACAAATTAGTATATATATAGTTTAATATAATAACAATATAATTATAAAACCAATATTTTTACTAAGGTGGGGTGTTAAGATGGTCTGCTCACTTGTGTGGTCTACTCACTTGTGGAATACATTATATATATTATATTAGATATTTTATAATATAGAATAATTATTATATATATTATTATAATAATTTTAAATTAAGGGAATAAAAGAAATTAATCTAAATAAAATAAATTTAAGAAGATATATTAAATAAAATCAGAAAATTGATATAAAAATATAAAAAAAATTAAAAAATTTATAAAAGAATAAATAATTTTAATCAGTAAAGTGATTCTAGTAAAATAAAATATACTATAAATAATAAATTAAAAGAATTACCCTATATATTATATATAATATGTATTAGAACCTTTAATATATATAAAAAATAGAAATAATATTCTAATACCTATTTTTATTAAAAATATAAAGAAAAAATATTAAAATTTAAAACTAGATATTTTTATAAAAATTATATATATTATTTTAAAAAATATAGAAAAAAATAATATTATTATTATATATATTTAGTAAAGAAAGAAAAAATCTACTACCTAAAATATTTTTATGATTTTAATATTTTAAAAGCTTATAAAAAATATATTTAATAATATAAATTAAAAAACTAGGAATACTTTAGAATTAACAAAAGTATATTAAAATAAAAAATCCTAGTTTCTATAGAAAACTTATTTTTATTTTATTTATCTTTAGAAACTTTATAAAGATTTTAATTAATAGTAAAGTAAAAGAAAGCTATATCTCTACTATAATAATATAAAAATATTAATTTAAAATATAATAAAAATCTAATATCTATTAAGTTACTACCTTTTTATACTAAATTTTAGGAAAAGTTATCTAAGAAACAACTTTCAAATTATTTATTAATAAATATTTAGAAAAATATATAATCAACATCTTAAACCTTTTAAAAAATATTCTATTAGTTCTTAGATTCTTATAGCTAGTAAAATACAATTCTAGTATTAACTAGAAAAGAGGAGAAATCATCTTTAATAACTATAATTACTAAAGAATTATTAAAATACAATTGATTAAGGGAAATATCTCAAAAAAAACTTATTTATAATTTATTATATATTTATCTAAAAAAAAGATTAGAAACAAATATAAGTACAAACCAAACATCTTATAATAAATATAAATCTAAACTAGAGAACTATATATTATATTTAAAAAAATAGATATTCTTATATAAATATTTAGGAAAAGAAGAAATATCTTCTAATCTATATCAGAAAAATAAATCTTATTAGAAATCAACTTATTTAAACATTCAATACTACTATAAAAAGAAACATAATCTTAATTTATACCAATATATAGATATATTAATCAAAAAACAGCAGTACTCCATAAATATATTAAAGAAAATCTTAAAATCCAATATATACAACCTTTTAACTTACTAGTAAAATACTCTATCCTATTTATAAAAAAGAAAAACTTAAATAAATTATAAATTTATATTAATTATTAAACTTTTAATATAATTATTATTAAGAATAAAGAACCCCTACTTTTTATTAACAAATCTTTTAATAAAATATTAAATATTATAATTTATATAAAACTTAACTTTATTAATATATACTATAATATTAAAATTAATCTTAGAAAAAAATAGAAAATTACTTTTAAAATCAAATATAAACTATTCAAATATCTAGTTATATTTTTTAGATTAACTAATATATTTGTAATCTTTTAAACATTTATAAATCATATTCTATAAAAATATATTAATAATATATATATAGTATATCTAGATAATATCTTTATTTATAGTATAAATTTTAATAAATATTAAAAACATATCAATCAAATCCTCAAAACCCTAAATCAATATAAACTTAAAATTAAGCTAAAAAAATCTAAATTTAAAGTTACTAAAGTTAAATTTCTAAAAACTATTATAATTTTATATAGATATAAATAAATTTAAAAAAAATATAAATTATATAAGATTAGTTAACACTAAAGACACTTAAAGAAATATAAGTTTTTTTAAGATTATATAACTACTATTAATAATTTATTTAAGAATACAGCTACCTAATTTTTATTCTCTTAAAATTAATAAAAAAAGATATATAATTTGAAATAACTAAAGAAAGAATCAAGATTTTTTAAATCTTAAAGAAAATCTTTATCTTAGTATCAATTCTTAAACTATACAACCCCAAATTACTAGTATAAATAGAAACTGATATTTTTATAATAATCTTAGAAATTTACTTATTATAGAAATAATTTAATCAGAAATAATACCTAATTACTTACTTATTATATAAATTTAATATTATAGAAATTAAATATTTAATATATAATAAAGAATTTATGATTATCTTATATATTTATAAAAAATAAAAAATCTATTTATAAATTATAGAATTATTTAAAGTATTTTCTAATTATAAAAATTTTATTTATTTTTTGATAATAAAAGAATTTAGTAGATACTAAATTTAATAATAGGAAATATTTAGTAAATATAATATAAAAATTATTTATTTTAAAAAAAAAGAAAATATTAGAGTTGATATTATTAACTAATAATTTAATTTAATAAAAAATATTTCTATAAATAAAGAAATAATCTTAAAATAATAAAGAAATATTATTATTATTAATAAAGAATTTAATCTTACTATTTATAAGATAGAATTTAAAATAATTATAAAACTAAAGGAAAACTATTAGAAAAATATAATAGTAAAAAAAATATTTTAGAACCTTAAAAAAATTATTATATTTTTTATTTTAGAAGATAGATATATTTTTTTAAAAACCTTTTCTATATTTTAGATAAGAAATTATGATTTAAAATCTTATAATTATATTATAATATATCTATATATAATTATTTAAGAATTAAAAGAATATAAAAACTCATTATATAATAATACTTTTAGCCCAAAATAAAATAATAAATCAAAAACTATATTAAAATATATAATCTATACTTAAGAAATAAACTAGTAAAATATATACTTTATAGATATCTATAACCAAATAAAACACCAACTAAACCATTTTAAATTATAATCTATAACTTTATATAAAAATTACCACACTCAAAAGATCCTCTAATAAATTAAATTTATAATAAAATTCTAATTATTATTTACAGACTTACCAAAACTATTATCCTAAAACTATAGAATAATTCTTAGAAAACAGAATAATTCTTAATAATCTATAATAAACAAATATTTAGCTAATATAGATTACAAGAAAAATATATCTATAACAAAAACCCCCTCTTTAATAGTAAATACTAGAAACATATTATAAACACTACAAATACTAAACTTAATATAATAACTAAAGAAAGAGCTTAAACTAATAGAACCTCCAAACAAAGAATCTAAATAATTAAAATATATCTTAGATTATTTTTTAACTATATATAGAATAACTAGATAAAATTATTATTTATAATAAAATTTACTTATAACTCATTTAAACACTCAATTATAAATTACACACCTTACAAAATATTATAAGATTAAAACTTATAAACTATATAACTAGTCTTATCTATAAAAGAAAATATATCTAATACTAAAAACCATTTTAAAATTATAAATAAACTATATAAATATTTAAAAAATAATTTAGATTTTACAGCAAAAATTATGTCTTATTATTATAATAAAAAAAAGACAAAAGTACTTTTTCTAAAGAAAAAAAATAAAGTATAACGTGCACGATAAGCGACCGGGCCGGACAAGTGACTGGGCCATATATGTTGTCTATGCACCTTTTTTCTCTATTATTAGCATATACCACTATTATTATTGTAATAATTATTTTTATAACTAAATCCTATATTATTTTAGCTTTTAAAGTTTTTAAGAAAAATGAAAATTTAAATATTTAAATTACTATAAAGTTATATAATATTTTTAAAATTACCTTTACTTATTGGTATAATAGCTATATTATAAAAATAGATAACTATTCTAAATTATAAAATCTTATATAGTTAAAAAAGAATATTATTATTCAATATATATTTAAATTATATATATATTCTTTTTACTTTAGATTTAATAATATAGAAGATATAGCTAATTAGTTACTATTAACATATAGTAGTAATAATATATAATATATTAGTAAAAGATAAACTAGTAATTTTATTAAATACTATTTAAAACTATAGATATATTTATCTAAAAAATATGATTACTAATAAATAAAATATAAAAATCCTATATTTATTAATAAGTGGTTCCAGTTAATAAAAATTATAAAATACAAATATAATATTATAAATAATAATATCTATAATTTTGATGAAATAAATTTTGTAATAAATATAATATCTACAACTACTATTATTATAAATACAGAAATATATGATAAAATAAAACTAATATAACCTAAGAACTATAAATAGGTAATAGTTATTTAAAAAATAAGAACAGAAGGTTATATAGTACTACTATTTATTATCTTTGTTAGGTAGTATTATTTAGCAAACTAGTATATAAGAATAAAATTATTAAAAAACTAGGTAATCATACTTTTTAATAATAGCTAAATAATAAATAAGTTAGCCTTTAAGTGACTAAAGTATTTTAATAAATTTATAATATAGTATTGTATTTTGGATTATTAGCTCTTAGTCTTAGATAATTATAAAAGTTATTATTTAACTGTTTTTAAGCTTTATTACTAAAAATATAAGATTATTATAATCTATATATTATTATATTCTTTATATCTTCTTTAGCTATTAAATATTGGTTACTTTGGGTTATTAAAACAAATATATAGTTATTAAATAGAAAACTTAATATATATATATATTAACTATATTTTTAAGCTGAAGTTTTTCTCTGGGTTTTATAAAACATTTACTACTATAATAATATTAAAAAATATATATAACGTATTCCACAAGCGAGCGGACCACACAAGCGAGCGGACCACCCCATATAAACCAACACCCTACCAAAACACTTTTTATTGATAACTTAATCAATAATTAATTTAAAATTAGAATAAAATTAATCTTGTTTATATAAACTATTGCAAATCTAAAAATATTTTTTTAAATTTTTTTTATATTAAATTAAAGAAATATACAAGGGGGGTGGTCCGGTCGCTTGTCTGGTCCAGTCGCTTATTGTTGACGTTAGTAGTTTTGTTGGTACTAGTATTATATTTTATAATTTTAATAAAGTTCTATTAAAACTAGATATATAGTTACTAGTAGTTATACTAGTGAATTTATATTTAAATATTATAAATATAGTTACTATTTAAATAATAAAAATACTATTAAACCCAACAAAAACCAGCCTACAAATAGACCTAATTAAAAATCAAATTGCTTAGTATTAGATTAGTTTTTTTATATTATTACTAGCTACTATAGATCAATTATCTAAAAAAACATAAATAATAATATACTAAATAATATTTATACATGTAGAGAATACAATATTCTGTTTTATAAATAAGTTATTAAATAAGCATTAAAAGCTAAAAAAACAATATATATAGTATAAAAACACACTTACTATACACCAAACTAATAAACTAATATGTAATAATATTATAAATGATATGGTTATACTATTAGTACTCCTAAAATACCAGCATACCTTCTAGCTAAAAGCTACTATTATATATATACATTATTATAGTAACTACAGTAAGCCTGACCATAATATTTGAATATATCAGTAAACATCTTTAAAATTTAAATAAATAATTTTCTAATTTTAAACTAGGAAACTAAATACTAATAGTAGTATAACTAATAATTTTATTGGGGTAAGGTGGCAAGGTGGCCCGGTTGCTTGTCCGGCCCGGTTGCTTATCATGCACGTTATTTATTTATTAAAAATATTAAAATAAAAAGATTTAATTAAAAACTCAATTTCTAAAAACTTAGATCCTATACTATAATTAAAAAACTAAATAAATATTTATTTAAACTCTATATTTTTAGAAATTTGAGAATTTATACAATATTTTATATTATTTTACTTAAATTTGTATTAGATAGACTTAGGGAAAAAGCAGATAACCTAAAAATTAAAAAAAATAATTATAATAAATATAAAGTTAAAAAAATCCTAAATTATAAAAAGAACCTAGAAATATTAGTTAATAAATTTCTAATTAAATAAAAGAATTATTTATCTAAAGAAGATTTATAGTAACTAGAAAATAATATCTTACTAGAACTTATTAAATAATATTTTAATAAATTTAATATTTATAAAACAAGATAAGACTTACTATTACAACAACTTTAAAAAAGATTTAGAAAGAATATTAAAATATAAAAAATTAATTATAATAATTATACCAAAAGAATCTATTTTAGTAATAATATAAAAAACTGCCTACTACAACACAAAAATCATATATACTACAAGTATACAAAAAGAAACCTTATAAAAATAATAATATTGGAAATTATTATAACGTCAACAATAAGCGACTGGACCAGACAAGCGACCGGACCACCCCCCTTGTATATTTCTTTAATTTAATATAAAAAAAATTTAAAAAAATATTTTTAGATTTGTAATAGTTTATATAAACAAGATTAATTTTATTCTAATTTTAAATTAATTATTGATTAAGTTATCAATAAAAAGTGTTTTGGTAGGGTGTTGGTTTATATGGGGTGGTCCGCTCGCTTGTGTGGTCCGCTCGCTTGTGGAATACGTTAAAAGATCTAATATATTTCAAATCTAATAAAACTGGACCTTAATAAAATATTATTAAAAACCACTTTAGAAAATACAAAATTTAACTACTCTATATTATTAGAAAATCTATTTATTAAAATCTAGATTTTATCCCTTAGACTAATACTTTTTTTATTAAGAAAATAATTTTTTTTAATATCTTTTATATTTAACAATTTAAGTTTATAGGTTATATTTTTATTATATTTTAAAATAATCAATTCTATTTTCTTCTTATAATATAATATCTTAGATTAAAGATAGGTTAATTCAGCTAAAAATTTAGTAAAATATTAATAAACTTTAGATAACTTAATAGCCTTTTAATAATAAAACTTAAAAATATAATAACGTATTCCACAAACGAGCGGACCACATAAGTAAGCGGACCACCTCAACACCCCACCCTAGTAAAAACATTAGTTTTATGATTATACTGCTATTATATTAGGTTATATATATACTAGTTTATTTAGTTATATATTTAAAATATCTATTAATATATTTAAATATTATATCTAAATTTATTATAATTATTATAATAAATTATCTTTTCAAAAATAATCTTTAGTTAAAGACTATTTTAATAATTTAAATATTTTATTTATTTATTTTATTTATTTATAATATTATTATTTAGGATTTTATTAACCTAGTATATAATAAATATATTTCTATATTATATATATTATTTTTTTATTTATTAATATTTATTTAATATCTTATTAATAAAATATAGTATTATATTCTCTACTTATATAAATATTAATTAATGTATTATTATCTATACCTTTTTAGTAAATTAGTTTATAATAGTTAATAATAATATTAGAAAATTATTTTAATATTAAATAATCTAGTTTTTAATAAATTCTAATTATAAGTTAGTTTTTAAAAGATTTATTAGGGTTTTTATTGTTTAGATGGTTGTTGTATTTATAATATTAAGATATAAATTCATTAAAATAGATATTAACAACTATATATCTAGTTTTAAGAGAATCTTATCAAAATTATAAAATATAATACTAGTGTTAATAAAATTACTATATATATTTTTAGGTATTATTACAATAATAAATACCTTATAGAACCTAAAGAAAAACTCTAGCTTATTAATATAATTAATATATATATATATTAAATCTTTTACTTAGCAATTATATACCTGTTTTAATAGTCCAAAGTATTTAATATTTAATAATTGAAAAAAATATAAAGAATATAATAATATATAAACTATAATAATCTTATATTTTTAATAATAAAATTTAAAAGATATTAAATAATAACTATTATAATTATTTAAAATTAATAATTAATAATCTAAAATATAATACCATACTATAAAATAATTAAAATATTTTAATTATTTTATAATAACCTTATTTATTATCTAATTATTATTAAAAAATATAATAACCCAATTATTTAATAAATTAGTCTCTGTATATTAGTTAGCTAGATAGTATTAGCTAATTAAGATAATAAATAATAATACTACCCAACCTTCCATATCTATTCCCTAAATAATTATTACCTATTTATAATTCCCAAATTATATTAGTTTAGTTTTATTATATATTTTAGTTTTTATAATAATTATAGTTATAAAAATCATATTTATTATAAAACCTATTTTATCAAAATTATAAATATTACTATTTATAATACTATATTTTATTTTTATTATTTATAAAAATTAAAACTATTTTTAAATAAAATTTAAATCTTTATATTTAGCTTACTAATAATTATATTTTCTAAATAAATATATTTAAAATTTTAAATAATATTTTACAAAATTTACTATTTAATTCTTATTAATATATTATATACTATTATTAATATATATTAACAATAGCTAATTAACCATATTTTTTACATTATTTAATCTAAAATAAAAAAACTATATAAATAACTTAAATATATATTAAATAATAATATCCTCTTTTAATTTTATAAAATTTTATAATTTAAAAATATTATCTATTTTTAAAATATAACTATTATACTAATATAATAAAATAATATAAAGAATATCATAAAATTTAACAATAACTCAAATACTTAATTTTTAATTTTTTTCCAAAATTTTAATAACTAAAATAACTCAAAATTCAATCATAGTAACAGCCATAATAATAGTTATAAAAATAATATGGTACAAAAGAGGAGTGGTCACACCAGTGTTGAGAGGTGGTCCGCTCGCTTGTGTGGTCCGCTCGCTTGTGGAATACGTTATACTAAAAAAAATAAATTATAAAAATTATTAAAAATTATTATAGAAAAAATAATACTTACAAAAAATTATATTATATTATAATAAGTTTTATTTAGAATATATAATATATTTCCCTATATCTATAATAACACACTAAAGATTTTTTAAAACACAGATATTATAAAAAATTATTATAAAAAAACTAAATTCCTTAATTTTAAAAATAAAATAATAATAATACTTACTAAAAAAGATTTTACCAACAAATTTAAACTTTATATATTTTTAAATCTAATCTAAAATCATTTGAATAAAATATATTAAAATCTAAATATTTTATAAAAAGAAAAAAAAACTAGGAAAATATTATTATTTTAAAATTTATATATTTAATTATTTAATTCTATTATATATAAAAAATCTATATTATTTTATTCTATATTACTAAATTTTATATATAAATTAACGTCAACAATAAGCGACTGGACCAGACAAGCGACCGGACCACCCCCCTTGTATATTTCTTTAATTTAATATAAAAAAAATTTAAAAAAATATTTTTAGATTTGTAATAGTTTATATAAACAAGATTAATTTTATTCTAATTTTAAATTAATTATTGATTAAGTTATCAATAAAAAGTGTTTTGGTAGGGTGTTGGTTTATATGGGGTGGTCCGCTCGCTTGTGTGGTCCGCTCGCTTGTGGAATACGTTAATATATTATTAATTTTTGCAGAAAGAAAGATAATATTATAAAATAATAATTTAATATTTAAATATCTTATATTAATTATATTTTCTTACTAGTATTTAATCTACAAGAAGTACACAATAACATAGTATTTATATACCTTATAAATTATATTTTTATATAAAATATATATTTATATAAGATAAATCTATATATAATTAAAACCTGTATCTAAGGTATTATTATATAGAGAAATTAATTTTTATTATTTTTCTCCTAATATATAAATACTAAGTAGAACTTAATTAATATTTATTACTAAATATTAAATAGAACTTAATTAGTACTTACTATTAAATACTAAATATAATATATTAATATATCTTTATTATTTTATATATTAGATATTATATATTTAATTAGTATATTTTATTTTAAATTAATAACTTTTTTTTTAAAAATTATCAATTAATACTTAAACCATAGTATCTTAATAGTTAGTCTATTTACTATTATTATTACACACTCTATTTTATAGTTATTATTATATTTAATATATATTTATCTTTTTTTATTAAGAACCCCATACAATAGCAACTGAGAGTCAAGGACTTTAAAGTGAAGTATGTTCGACCCGGTCCTGGGCCGAAGTGTAACAAAGACTGTATTAAAATTAGTTAATCTAATAACTATTAAGGACATCCTGTCTTGGTGGATATTCTCTAGTATATCTATCTGGTGCTAAGATATGGTCTATTTTATAGACCCCATGACTGAGATAAGAAATAGCTCTTTGTATTATCATACAGAAAATAGTTTTAGATATGATATACTACTACTTACATCAGCATAAGTCTATATGATAATAATGAGGATATTGCTAGTAATAGCCCTAATTTGGTGATCCTAGATCAGCTGAGGCTGCTTAGCTATAATATTAGTTGGAATGTAAATATGATGCTGGTAATGTACCAAAATTATGGCTGGTCTGTGATCTGTACCACTTGGACATAGTCTTGTGGATATAATTTTGTCTGTGTTAAGTAATTACTGAATATCTATTTTTCTTAGTAAGACCTGTGATATATGTGTTTCTGTCTTTTCTAAGGCATAACTAGGTATCTTTGATCAAAAGACAAGGCCAAATTAAAGTCTGACTGTCTTTAAAGGTACAATGGTATATACTATGTATATATAGGTGTAGACACAAGGTAGCAAAGATTCTATTATTAATCTTAATACAGTAGTATAGTTGTCTTGGCTTGGTGGCAAAGTAGTACAAAATCCTACAAATAACTGAGCCTTGTTGGCTTATATATATTAGAATATTATTATGAATTTGTTGCTTTAGTGGCTTCTAATTTTAAATATTGTGAGAAGTATTAAGCCTATTAATAATATTATAATACAGTTTTGTTAATTGGTATGGATTGTAGCTGTGATTGTGATCCACTGCCATATATAACTTTGTACTATGGTGGAGCTGTTCAATGTCTTCGGAATCCTTTATGTTGGCAATACTGTCTATTTAGGGTGCACGGAAGATTCCGTTTTATGCGGACAAACGCCGCCTATTTGTATATTGAATGGCGGAGTAAGAGATTAGTCCCGCATTAGTACTGAAAGAATAAACTTCTTATGGTGATATAAATCCTTCTTAGTTAAGGCTGGTGTATATTAGAATCACTAAATGTATAGTTTTTGTTGTGAAAATACAAGTCGAGTCGCAACACACATTTAATGTATTCTGTTTATCAACCCAAGTGTTATATTAACTAAAGCCATATAATAAATATGATTTTATTTAAAATATAAAAACTTGTATCAGATGTAAGCTGTAAAATCCTAAGAACACTCAGACTTAAGTTAATAATAATAAGTTTATAACTCAGACTTTTTGCTTTCTAATAGTAGTAATCTATAGGTTTAATACCTCTTATTTTTTAATTTATACAACAGAGTGGCACAGTAGGAAAGGTCTTTCTAAGAATTCTTTCGAAAATTTAACGGAATTAATCTCCGCAAGGCTGAGATCATTTGAATAAGCTAAGGGTCCTGGGTCCTACTTGATGGAATGGCTGGGTGTGGGCATCTGCTGCTAATCTCGGAAGCAGTCCGCAGTCTTTTATATATAGTTATATACTATTACCTAACTAGATGCTGGAAGGCTATGTCCATGAGACTTCTCTATATGTGAGTCTATGTTATATATGTTAAGCGGAGAGCCTGTGGGTGGTTTCTTGAGACTAGGACTAGATTGGAATTCTGTATAGAAATTTTTTATAATGGAGGATTTGCCGTATTTGGTTGTTTAATGTTGTGATTATCCTAGGAAGATTCGTATGGATATTTTGTCTGGAATGGATTTTTGTAGGAGATTTAAGTTGCATTCAACCAAAGTTTGGGGGGTCTATTTGCCGATGTGGCTGATTAGGTGATAGCTTGAAACTGATATTGCTATTTCAGGGCTATGATGGAAGATGCTATAAACTAATTCTTTTGTTTGTGATTGGGGTTTATTATTACTATTATTATTATTGTCTTTATTATTCGAAAACTTGCTGTGTAAGAAGGAAATAGTTGACGTTAGTAAATGGTTGATGTTAGTGTGATAAATCAACCAATATGTGGTGTTTATTTGAGAGTTGTTAAGATTGATGGTACCAGTTAATTGTACATCTCTTTAGTCTGATCTGAGATAATGATTTCCACTAAGAATAGATCTCCAATGCTTGAGTATCTTCCCTTTGATGGTAGCAATACCTTGGTCTCTCTTGTGGTTTTTGTGTTAGTTCTCTAATGCTTTTTCTCCAAGATATTATTTGATAATGCAGAGTCTGAAATATGAATGGGAGTGATGTAGCTAGAAAAGTAAACTGTTATCAATATTATAACTAATATTATTTAATAACTTGTGATAATATGAACTATGAATATCTTTATATCCTAAATGTGGTGCTTGGACTGGGTTTGACAGTTATTTTTATTGGTCTATTGAAATTTATCTTTGAGTTTTGTATTAATGGTGTGGTTGCTATATTGACTGTGAAACCCGGCTCTTTGCTTTATGGTGTAGCAAGGGCAGTTTTGGAAAACATATTTGTGCTGGTGTGGGGGAATATTTGAAATGTGTTGTTAAAAAGCTTTTGTCTATGCAGCTATGATTGTACTGGTATTGATGCTATTTCTGCTTCTATGTTGACTGTTCTGCTGTTCTTGTATAGCAAATATATATTAATAACATTAATGCTGAGATTTTCAACTGGGCTAAGCTCTCTATCATATGGTCAAGTATGTACACAGTCTAGTCTAACTAAAGTAAAATATGGTATACCTGATTGGTCCATCTGTATAGAATGACTAGTATATTGGTGACTAAGAGTGAGCACACTGTTAGCTGGGCTGGGAAAGCACTCTAAATTCTATTAAGGTTTAAGGATAACTCATATATGCTTAAGTAAGTATTTAAGTATTTACTTAAATATTTACATAAACTTGAGTACTAAGTACTGAAGTATCTATAACATTTATATTAAAATTACCATTCTAATTAGTTTCTAGTGCTCTGACTAACCAACTTTATTAGTAGAAAAAGATTTTAAGTCTACTTATTTTTATGTTGAATATATTATATAGTTGATCAAGCACAAGATAACTATGAGTTAATAAGCTCCCATTTGCATAAAAATTGATTTTATAATTCCTAAAATACTTGAGATAACAAGCAGCTTTTATTTATAAGTAGTATATCTGGTTTTTAACAATATAAATAAACTATTAGGCCTGGGTTGGTTAAGATTTTAGTCTTTAATATCTTGATAAACATAATATAAGAGATATTATTAAATATTTAAATAAATATAGTATTTTTGGGAAGAATCTAAACAGAGATAACTATACACATACAATTTATATTATTTAATTTATAAGGGGTCTGGGTAGTTAACTTAATAAAAGCTTTTACTATTTCTTTTATTATATATTAATATTATATTTTATATAGATAATAAAGCTAAAGCCAATAAATATCCTTATTATTATTATTTTTATTAATAGTAAGGTGGAATTTGGCTTAATATAAGAAAATGAATATTATTGTTAGTATAAATAAGATTTTAATTAAGTTTACTATGTTGGATTTTGGAAATCAAATCTTCTTTGTCTACTCTAGTTGAATATTAATAGCCAGTTATATTTTGGTCCCTGCTCTGGCCTTGATCTTATTTAGAGTGGTTATATTTTAAAGTAGTAATCTTGTTTAAAGCTGTAGGCTTAGAAAGAGAGCTCCTGACTGTGAAACCTGGCACCTTCGACTACAGCAACATGACAACACAAAAATGACTTTCGTTGCTAAACAACCAATCCATGAACTTATTAAGTCATGGTAATACCTGGACTACCAAAACAAGATTCTGGGCACCCAGGGTAGGTTGCCTAGGTTATAGAACACAGGCTCCCAGTTAGAAGTATTTATCAATAAAGTTTTAGAAGCCCATCAACCTCTCGGGAGCACCACAACAAGGAATGATGGTATTGACAAAACCACAATTCATTACTAGAAAACTCTATTAAACAAAAGGCTTCGTGTAACAACACTGGAGATATTCAAATTCTTTAGCTTTATCTCTAAAGACCTTCATGTCACTCTATTTGTGCCAGTTCTCGCCGCTTATAAAAAAATACCTATATCGATTTCTTCAATACAGATAAAGACACAAAAATAGATATCTGTACCTTCAGAAGTATCACAAGATACAAACTAAGATACAGAACTATTAAATCCAACAACTATCAGAAATTCAAACAAACCCAGAACAAAAAAATAAGGTTTCACTATAAAATCAGAGATTTATTCAATATACCATTTACTCTATAATAGCAGCTGATATAAAATCCAGATACACCAGAACAATATTAAATATCTCAGCACAAATTAGCAGGCTCTAATCATATGGAAATTTGTTAATCCTCTATAATAATAAAAACCTAGCAGTAGAGTCGCTACTACATATATATTCAATTAGAAGATCAGATATAGGTTAATATATACTCATTAGATTACTTAATAAGTAGATAATATAGTGCAGTGGGAGGAAGAATCTGTTGTTCTTTTATCACCCTCTTATCTCTCATCTTATATGCACCATATACGCAGTGCGAACGGTAGCATATCATATAGGCCCACAGAAATACCACACAAATAAAGATTTACAACATACAACTACCCTTTTAAAGCATCTAATTCAGCTTTGGATATTCTTATTAGCAATCAGCAGATTTATCAAGGGACTAATAGAGAAAATTCAATGCACAAGTACAAGTTCGATAGTTATTGGTATAAAAGCCAACAGTATATCAGATATAGAATACAATATATAGCTAAGGCTATATTTATCTTTAATAAGAATCCAAAACTTTTACAATAATATCTAACTTTTGACTAACATCTTTCTTAATATTTTATTCTTGTCATCTTTATGTAGACATGTAAGAATATTCGACATATATCTCGGGAAATTTTTGCATGTCTCTGAGTTCAGTCGTTGAAGGCCTTTCTTTCAACCTGCTAGAAAGTATTCTATGAAGTCCCTAGAAGCTGACAAGATACTATTCTCCCATAAAGAGCTTATGATTATCTGTATTCTAGTGGGTGGGAATGCCTGTTGCACTTGTTTATATTCATTAAATTCTTATTGTCTTAATAGGGTGGATTTTCCCCTCGATCTTGGGGCTTCACGCAATCGTACAATGGAGTCTGAATTTGTAGTAATACTTGGTAAGACTTATTAAAGTGCAGTCAGCATTAGTTCTAACATCTTCTTAATTATTTATTCTATTATAACTATATTATACTTGTTCTTACTAACTACTTTATAATTACTTTTATCTAATATTATATTAATATATTATATTAAATTGAGTTTATTTTAAAAACTAAGATTTCTAATAATTATTTTTAGATTTATAGTTATTAAGCTTATTAATTTATTACTACAAATAACCAAATATCTCTCCTTTAAAAATATCCAGAAATCTAACTTTATATCTAAAGGATAAAAGTCTAGAACTCCAAAAAGAACTATTAGGTTCATATTATTATTAAAAAGTAGGTTTTCTGATAGTCTAAAACTAAAAATTAGACAAATATTTAATAATATAACTATTCTTAATTAAGAGGTATAGAGTTTTAAGATTCTTATTTTTTTCTTAATATAATAAATAAATATTTTATAAAATTTTATAGTAATTATTAAAAAAATAGAATCTAAAATTTTTTTAACTATTTCTAAATATATTATTTTAATTATATTTACAATCTTAATATCTATTAATAGTCTTAAAAATATTCTTCTCACTTTTTAAAATTTAATATAAAAGTTTATTATAAACTTTATTTTAATTTATCTCTTATTTAATTTTGGATTTTTTGTTTGTATTATAAAGATTTTTGTAGTATATAAAAGTTTTAATTAACAAAACCTTAATAATTTCTTTATTAAAATTCTATTTATATTATATTTATTTTTTAAAATATATTCAATTTTATTTTAAAAACTTATTCTAATATTTAATAAGGTATTTTTTAGAAAAAAGTATACTTCAATATATCAAAATATTTAAATCACTAGTCTTACTAAAACTAATTAATCTTTTAAATATATAGGAGTATTTATTTAACTTTTTTATAATTAAATACTTGATTTTCTTTAAGTCTATGGTAAACTTTCAGGGTAATCTTCTAAGTTTATAAATAAAATTTAGTTTTTTAAATTTCTAAATAAAGTTTTATTTTCTGAGTTTTTAAAAGAGTTTAAATATATTTGAACCTTTTATAGAAGACATATACCCCTTTTAAATAGATAATATTAATTTTTAGTCTTTTAATCAATATTCTTAAGATTTATGGAGATTATAATTCTATAAGTTTTTAAAATTTTTGTTAATAGTATTAAAAACTCTTTTAAATATTTTAAATATTCTTTATTTATTAAAGATAATAAATTCTTTAGGTTGTTGATTAATTATTCTAGAGATTATTACTTTTCTGTAGAAAATTTTAAAGTTATAATTATTGATAATAGGAAGGAGGTAAATTGTAGATTAATATTTTTCTTATATTAAAGACCTAAGCTTATCTAAGATTTATTTAAACTTGATCTACTTTTTTTTAAGATTTATTTATGGTTCTAGGCTATAATTATAAATATACTAACATATTAATTTAGAGAGTATGAAGTTAATATAGGAAGTATAGATAGATGAGAACACTATAATTTAGGAAATTAAATAAGTTAAGAATATAATAATACTTTATGGTACAGGTATGTTTGTTCTAGTGGGGTTTGAATTATTTTGAGTAGATAGAACTAGGAGTTCTTAAGTAGATATAAGTAAATAAGATTAGAAGTTAGTATTGGGTACTAGAAAATCTTCTACAATAAAATAATTAAAATAGGTTTTGAAATAATAAAAAGATATTATAAAAAAATAATTAATTAAATTTTATTAGTAATTAAATTTTGAAAAATTTAGTAGAATTAAAAGTATATTTTTTATAAATGTGAATAATTTAAAGAAGAAAATAGATCTTATATTAATTATATATTATTGGTTGATATTCTAGAATTTTATATCCCCTTATTTATATGATAATATAATTAATTTAATTAATTTTATGGCTCTTTTATAAAAATAATTTATAGATTTTCAAGATTATATTAAAAAAAGATAATTGAAAATGACCAATGATTTCTTAGTAATAAATTATTTTTATTATATATAAAATATAAGACTTTAAATCCTAATAAAAACTTAGAGATAATATTATAAAAAAGATTAAATTGAGATATATAATTAAGTATACTCTTATACAACAACCAAAACCTTAATGGCTTATCTAATATTTATATTGCTATATTAAGCATAATCTAGAACTATAAAAATTAAAATAAAATAAATTTATTATTAATTATTGGTACAAACCTTCCAAAAGAAGTACATTATTTATTAATAATTATTTAGTATTTAAAAAGATATACTAAATTAGTTATTTATATTAATCTATCATTAAAATAAATATAATATTTTAATAATATTTTAAAAATAGCTAATGATGATTTAGCTAAATTACTAGGATATATAAATTTAATTATATTAAATAAGGCTTCTTTATAAATAATTAAGTAGTATATGATGTAGTTTATTATATATTTATTATTTGTACCTAAGTATTGAGAAAGGTTGATAAAAATATACAATCTATAGAAATTTGTATTATGATATTATCCTGTGACTCTAAAGACTATAATATATTGGCTATATACCTATATACATATATATATATATAGCTATACAGCTGTTTTTTAATATATACTAACTATTAAGTTTAGTGTATCACCATTAGAAGATTGTCTAACATACAAAGGAACTGATTATACAATCTTTCATATAGTTAGTGATATGTTTATAAAGCTACTTGCAGGGCTAGAAAAGGTTTTCTTATAGTAAAGGGTGTATCTTAAGGTCGCTCATATAAACAGTCCTGAGGTATAGTTATCATAGAATAGTAATACAATATAGTATCTTATACATAATTAATAATAATACTATACTAAAATAACTACTAGACCAACCCAGCCTAACTTAGTCTTGGAATCTTATAACTACTTCTTATTAAAAAGTAGCAGTTTCAAGAATATGGTTGATATAAGAGAAATGTCAAGAGCTGGTTCTAGAAAATGGAGTTCTTAGGTTGCCACCAATATCAAGCTGAAATCATATTAACAAACTATCACTTAGCTACTAGACTCTGTGGTTACAGTGTATTCAAGGAAATTGCTAGCAAAATAAAAAGGTCTTCAATCACATCTTATAAACCAGAACGAGGACAGTAAAGGCTTTATATAGATAAGAAATGGGCTCATATATTCGCCATAAAACTCACAAAACCTACCTAACATTGCAGTAATATCTACAGTATATAAGTAAGACTTATTTAACTTCACTAATTAAAATATAGTAGACTAGCTTACAGGGCAACTTATTCAATAAACTAAATAAAATAATATTATGGTTTCTAATATAAGAGGAAAATGACCAGCAATAGTAGCTCACTAATTTATTATAAAATGATAGATTTTAATGGTATAATAATCATAAATCCTATTAGTAGTAAAATTTAATTCTATTATAGTTATATTGTTGGATTAATGAAGGGTTGTTGCTAAAATGGTTGCTGCCTATAATAGGTTAGGAATTTATTTAGATGGCTAGGTTATAGTTTTATACTAGGGTTATGATAATTTAGTAGATATATTAATTATTAATAAAATATTAGATAGTATTTATGAATATAATTTTATATAATATAGTTTTATTTTATTTTTTAAAAAAACTTATATTTTCAGAAAAATTTAGGATAATATCTATTAAGATTATAATTTTAGATCTTAAGTACTTTATGGAGTTTGAATTTTTAAATTATATTTTAATATATATTTCTAAATTAATAGATACTACAGCATTTTATGTAGTAAAGAGATATTTGTTTCCAGTCATTTCAAATAAAACTTTTTAAATAATATACTTAATCTACAATATATTAGAAAATTGTTTATTTAGGTTTGAGGTAACCAATATATTACTCTATATTTTGAACAACACCATTGTTAATATAATGAATACTATACTACAATCACCAATACAAAATGTCCATAATAGCCTTGATTTAGACAAATTAGAAATCTTACTCAGGATATTAAAGATCCTTAGTATTGAGGTTTTTGCTTATTTTAGATCTTAGTAAACATCCTCAATGGAGAGAATTTATAACAAGATTTTAATAATGTATTTAGCAGGTTAAATATATAGACTGTAGTATAGTGATGTCACAAGCCCTCCTCCCCTAGCTAATAAACCTTATTATAAAGTATAGTTATCAAAGCAGCCTATAAGCAAAGAAGTCTCATGGCCAGTCTTGCGCTCTTTGCTCTAATGGTCTCTGATTGGGTCGGACTAACAAGTTGATCCTTAAGGCCTCATATTGTATTGGTTATGGAACATGAAGTATATTTTTGTCTATCACCGCTCTATATATACAACCACTTTCCCTACTATAGATAGTGTTACCTGATTAGCTCTAGTCTCATGGCCAAAGAACTTACACGTGAAGATTCTCTGAGTGATAACTTAAACACAGTCCATACATATACTATGAGGCTGAGCGGTGACAAGAAAATACATCAGGATAGTAGTTGTCTGATACATAAAATAGAATATATCGAAAATAGTATGTATTGAAAAAGGAAACTGGAGGAGACATACCAAAATCTAATCAATCTAAAGATGTAGGTAATCCACAACCTATAAATACAGTCGCTTGATCTTACTCCATCTTAATTTACTTGTCGTTGAATAACAGATTGTTTTATATATTTGTTGAAAGACTGTTACACTTGTCGAACCACAGATACCATCTTCGTATACCATTCTGCATTAACATCTGTTATACATTCAACTAAGAATATTGATCTTCCTCACCTGGAGATACTAATATGACCACTGAACTCACGAGGCCAATGAAGTTTCCTCTGCTACCAAAACTAACATATTGTAGAGTGCCCCAGGGTGATAAAGCTGATAAATTGACAATCCACTAGTCAATAGAGGGAATTTAGGCCAACTCACTTATTAGGGCTAATGGCTAAACATCAGTAAATAATAACAGAATATCAACAACAGTAATTTGAAATATCTTTTAAAAGCTAATAATACTTATTTTGAGTATTTGAATTGAGTTTATATAGATTTATAAAAATTATAACAAAATAAAACTCTTTTAATTAGAATATTTTTTTTTTAATAAATAAAGCTAATTTACTAAAATAATATAATATTTATAGTATTTTATTAGAAGATTTTTTATTAAAAAAACAACCCTGCCTTTATAAAAATATATATTTGAAGGTTATGGAGAAAAGTGAATATTACAATATTTTCTAACTTAATATAAATTAGAAATATAGATAAAAGCTAAAAAATACTAATTACTAAATAAATAAGAAGAAGTTAAAAAAGCAAAATAAAATATTTTTTAATAAATAGATGAAATATTACCACAAAATCCTAGATAAGGAGTAAACAGTCAAAAAAGTACTCAGTATAAGTAACAGGAAAACACAAATCATATAAAAGAATAATATATTACTAATTACTAAATTATAAAAAACAATAGTAATATTTTAAAATACTCATTAGGCCACTTTTAAAAATAAGGATAAACTTTTTAAACATATTTCTTAAAACAATATTACTAAAATCTTTAAAAATCTAGAAAATATTTAAAATCTACTTAATAAATATTATCTATATTAAGATTAATATTCAGAGCTAAAAATCATACTAAAAAAAAAATTCAAAGAACTATCATAACCATAATATACAAGATTATTAAATAGATATACTATCTAAAAAGATTAATATAATAATTAAATTACTCTATATTTAGATATAATATTTTTTTAACTATTCTAAAAATCAAAACTAAAGTTTTAACACTCACTACTGTTATCTCTTACTCTTCACAATTACATGGGCCAACAAAACTTACAATGAAATGAATATATATGAAATATTATCAGCTTTATAGCTAGATCAGATTAAAGACAAGTGTGGCAATGGATGATTAAGCAAGGTGTGTAATTTAATTTTGTATATAGGCATTAAGGTATAGACATGTATATATAATCTTATAATCTGTACATTTGAGCATCTTGTATATTAATTCACTCTAGATAGTGGATATCTATGCCCTACTTTGGTACTGGGGAATATTAAAGAGGGATCTTATTAGCCAAATATTTTATCAATTATTTACTTACTTGGATATTCAGTGATTAGGAACATAGTGACTAATATATATTTAACTTATTGTTGAAAGCTGATGGTTTCCCCATATACCAGCATACTAGTATACTAGAATGCTACCAAACTAGAGAGCCTGTTATTTAGCTGGCCTTCTTGTTTGTTTCTAGTTATATATTTGTTTGGTTGTGTGTTGTGCTATCTAGTTATTGTAAGGTGGTCGTATATCTTTGGTCTTGACCTAGTCTAGAGTTAAGACGAGTACTGGTTCACAGAATGATTGTAGTCTACAAATTTGTTATTATTGGTGCCTATTTGGTACCTAGACCAATCTTGTCTTATCTTTTCTATAAAGTATAAATATACTACAATCCATATAATACCTATGTCATTCAATTCAATATTGCAAATAATAAGAACAAGCTACCAAATAATGTATCAACAAGCTGGATAAGCTACAAGAAGGACTTGATACAACTTAAATACCTCATGATTAGAATTCTCCTTCCTAAATTAAACTTAACTAATAAGATAAGATGCTTAGGTGCTTACCCAACCAGGTCCCCAATACTTTATTACCTATTGTACTTTATATATTATGATAGATGGCCTCTGCTTTGTTTATATTTTTCTTAGTTTTCTTGTAAAAGGCACAATAATAAAGCAGAAATATGCCATATAATATATACATCCTAACCCAGCCAGTTTTAACTTCTTGCGCAGCATATTTTTATACAGCTTCGATAATCCAAGGGGCCCTACAAAATGCCATAAGACAAAATAGCCAACACAAAAGGTGTTGCAAGCAGCCACTGATCCTTCATCCAAATAGGAAGTATTTTGCCATACTATTCCAAGTCATTGAAAAATTCATGTTTCCACTGGGTAATTAGAAGCAGTATGACCAACAATATTTATTTATAAAGCAGATAGCATAAACAACAATTTGAAGTATCTTAATACAAGTATGGAAAACGCCTATAATTCAGGTGGAAACTAGGGGTGGTTATGGTTATTATGTACTTAACCTTTGTGCTTCCGCACTGACATGTGGTCTAGTTTACAAGACCATACTTAACCATAGTAAATTAGTAAGGTCGTCAGTTTAAGATACATCTCTATTGTGGGTCTTGTATCTGTGTAGAATAAGTAAATATATATCTTAGTACCCTATGATGGTGTAATATTTGGATTTTTGTGTTTTATAAATATTATTATCACTTTGCCAGGCTTCCTACTATAGAAATATTTATCTCCATACAGATTTATCTATTATAGATAATGTTATTCTATATAGACCTTTCTACTATATATATCTGTTATAAGTAGGGAAATAAATCTAATAAAGGTAAAAGTTTTGTATAATTCTTAGATCTATATAATAAATTATTATTAATATATATAGATATTTAAAATAGGTACTTTATTCCTTAAAAAACTCAGTTTTTTATAAAATAATTATTGAATAATTTATAATATAGATATAGATTAGCTTAATTATATAAATGATATATATTTTGGAAACCTTGAAGTTAATATTATTATTAAAAGTTATTTTAGGAAAATAATAAATTAATAACTATTATTAAAAAGTGTTACCAGTATTAATAGAATAACTAAAAATTTAATAAAATTATATTATAATTTTTTATAAATACTACTCCTAATATTAATAATATCTTATATTATAAGAAATATTTATATAGATATAATAAAAATAAAATTAAGAGTAAATCATTTTTAAAACCAATAAACATTCAATATAAACTTTATTATTTAAGTAGGAATTATTAAAATAAAAATAAATTTAAGATAATTTTAAAAATAATTAATAAAATATAAAAGTATTTATAAAAATTAATATTTTAGATTAATAATATAAGTAAAAGAGTGAATTAATTTATTTATAAAATATATAAAAATAGTAAAACCAAAAAAGGAACTTATATTATAGAGATTTAGTTAGATATTTTATAGTTAATTAAATATAAAATTGGGAGAAAAACAAAGGTCTATAGAAGCATATAAGATAGGCTAGTAGTCAATTAATCAATTAATTATCTAATTAATCTATTAGTTAGCCAGTCACTCAGCCAGTCAGTTAATTAGTTAATTAATCAATAATAAATAAATTAACTAAGATAGATTATTTTACTTAAGAAGATACTAGTGTTCTTAGTTATTAGATAATAATTGAATTATCTAGTGTATATTAGAATTTATGATTGTCAACTAAGTTTTATCTTTTTATGAGTTAGATAACTAATATAAATCTTGAGGATATGTAAAACTGGTCTTGTTGTAAAAAGAATTAAGTGAAAAAGATCAAATATTAATATTTAAAGAAAGATCTACTTGTTACTTTTTTTAAAAAAAAAAAAAAATTTTTTATTTAGGAATTTTATATGCTCTTTAAAATAAAAAAATATAAATAAGTAATTTATACTATTCAATAATAAAAAAAGGTATTAAAGCAAAGTTTTTAAAGATTATAAAATTTTATAGAATAAGATATAGTTTTAAATTTAGTTCTTATAAATTATAATTTATTTTATTGGTTCTTATTTAATAATATTTAGCTGATTTTTATGGAAGAGTGGTTTATTTATAATATTTAGTATATCTTATGTAATTTTTTTTTGTAAATAAAAATATAGTGGATCTAATAATCTATTAACTTTTAAATAAGGAAATACTGTTAACTATTTATCTTATTATTTTTGCTGTTGTTGCAATTTGAGTGGTGGAATAGTTTACTTGCTTAAAATATTAAATAAATAGTAAATAATAAAAAATTTTGTGATATAACTGGCTGTACTATATGGTGGCACAGGAATTAGAGTTTAAAACTTGTCTATAAGCTTCATCACCTGTGATAACAATTTATCACATTTATTATCTGATAATAGGGATAATAGTGGTGGTTATTATTAAAGTTATTTTTATAATATAATATAAATTAAATATTTTTTTGTTAAACTAGCTGGTGTTTAAAATTTTGTATTTGTAATAGTTGGTTTATTGTTAGGTTTTTTTTATAAAAGGTGGTTCTATTTTTATTTATTATAGCTTTTATTTATTATCTATTTACCTATATTTAACCAACCATCTTCTACTTAAGATTTTTTTTTAAATAATAATCTTATTTTTATTTATTATAGTTTTTATTTACTACCTATTTATTTATGTTTAATAAGCTATCTTCTATTTGGGAGGTTGGTAATCTTGTTTTTATTTATTATAGTTTTTATCTATTACCCATTTGTTTGTGTTTAATAAAGTATTTTCTATTTAGAGTTTTATAATAGAAAAACAACCTTATTCTTTTCTTTTCTGTTTTCTGCTTGTCTATATTAAGGGAAATACTAAATTAGACCCCTGGGATTAGGTAGGGATGGGTCTCATAAAATAAAGAATAAAGATGGAGAGATCTTATGTTTTTATATGTTTTTTAGATGCTGTTATATAGTTGCTGAAATGTTTTAGTATGGTATCTGAAAACTATTATTAATTAATCTAAACTTAATACCTAAATCTAGAACTATAAGAATCAATAAAGTTATTGTGGAAGTTATATTACCTCAGTTCTATTTTAAATATAATTTTTATTTATATTAATTCCAGATTTTATATAGTATATTAAGTTACCTATAATACCAAAAATTCTAAGATAATAATCCAATACTATTGTGGATAATATCAGCCAAAGATTAGAGGAATTAAAGAGTAATAGAAATATAGCTAAGAATAATATTGTATATTTTTTGTATTTATTAACTCTATATTAACAATAACTAAAAAATAAATTCATAATAACCTATTATCCCTCCAGCCCAGACCATACAATTTACATTATCTTAAGTTTATACTATAAGTTAAGCCCCCTTAAAGTACTCAGTAACTAATGCATCAGTATACAATCATAATAGCTAAAATTATATAATTTTTTAGGATAAGAAGATTACACTTATTGTCTCACATCTTATAGATTTTAGAAATAATATTTGCAATCAAAACTATTATGATTTATACACTAGTTATTAATCTTAGTAACATAAGTTAAGATATATAAAGTCTTATACTACAAAAGATTAAGAATAATTAAACACTATATGGGTATAAATCAATAAATCTTAGAATCTAATTATATAATAAACTGAAATAATATAATCTATAGAAGGTTAACTAGCGTAGCTAACTAAAGAGTAATAATTCTAGCTTAATTAATATAAAAAATAAAAAAAAAAGTTTAAATTAGAATTATAATTCTCAACCTTAAATAAAGACTACTATACACTATTTAAAGAATCAAAATTTTTTAAACCAATATATCAAGAATACTTAGAAAAGCACAACAAGACAAGATTCTTAAGATCCCTAAGCAAAATCAAATACAACCCTCACTCCAACAAATTAGTTCAATACAAAAAAAATAATAAAAATATAAAATTAAAAAAAATAGAAAAAAAATGAGAGAAAAAAGAGAAAGATCTAGTATTCTAAAAACTATATAATAGACAAATATTATTAAAAGAAAGGGCTTTAGACTAGTCTACATAAGCCTATTTTAAATTATTATTGATATTAGACCATTATTCCATATATTAATATGGAACACAAGTCAAGAGTTAGTAAATAGAAGACTATATACAATCCTATAACAAACCATTCAATACCACACTAGTAATAATTCAATAAATCAATCTAAAGAATATTTAGTAAGGTGCTGAATATTTTATAATTAAATTTGTTTATATCTTCTAATCAAAATAATAGAAACCTTTTAAGCCAATTTTACCTACAATCCCCAAAAAAAAAAACTACAAACACCAAATAAAACATCAACCACTATTTCTAAAAATATTCAATCTCTACAGATAAATCTTATAAAGATTAAAAATAAAGTCAAAAAACTATTAACACAAATTAAACACTAGGAAGATATACATTATTAACAACACAAAGAACTACTAAACCTAAAGCTAGATATACTAACACTTTACAATAATAAAACAAATAAATTATTTATTCATAAAAACCCTCCAAAATAAATATCAAGAATTCTCAGGAAACTACCATTTTAATATATTCATATAGTTTTTAATAATATGCTTATCTATATTGAAATTATATTATAGCAACTACTTAGTGGTTAATATTATATCTTATTTCTAAGTTAGCTTCTACTTTCATAATCAAATACTTAGTAATAGATTTAGTCACTATTAATAACTCTAATCTTAGATTCACATCTAACATATATATTACTTATATTAAGATATTTAAATCTTAAATACTATAATAGTATTAACTAATGGAATCCACCTAAATCTGCTATCATATAGGCTATTAAAACACAGTATAATAATTCAACACCTAGGTTATTAAAAACCCACTCCCTCTAGTACAATTAGACAAAGGACTAATAATCATAAAAATACCACTCTCTCCTTACACCTAAAACTATTATAACAACAAATAAGGCCATTACTCATAAACCATTAAATCATTTAAAAAATAGATCCTATTAATATACTTCTATTAAATAAAATCAATTATAATATTTAAAATTAATATATACTATCTATAAATCTAAAAAATCTATCTAAACTAAATTTATAATAAATTATTTAATATTAATATTTTAAAACAAATTCTCCAAACTAAGTGTGATGTTATTATTTGGTTCTAATTGTTTAAATATTTAGAATATAAGTAAATTTATTGTATGGAAGTTTTTCTAGATTCCTAATCAACAAAATTTAAGAATATTTTGTTTAAAATTACTAATATGTATTTTTATATATTAAAAGAAAACCTATCTAATTTAATGTGATTATTTTTATTTATTAAAATATTACAAGGCTTAATTTTAATGTGTTTAATGTCTAAACTAAATAGAAAGTTGAGCTCTTTTATAATCTAAATGTTTTGTATGTAAGTGCTGTAAAGTAGATTATGGATAGATTTATCAAAATATATTTACCTCTACAAAAACAAAAAAGAACTAAGATTCTTATATAATAATAGGTAAGTTAATAACCTTAGCTAAAGAAACCTCTAAAATTTTAATAACTAAATAAAGTATAAAATAATTTATATTATAAAAAATTTTAATTAAAATTATTATATTCTTATAATAATTTTAAAAAAAAATTAAGAGAATATCTTCAGATATACTGCCAGCCTTCATAACTAGAATAAATTTTTGAAAAGTTCTATATTAAATAAATATAATTTAGCTATTATAATAAAGTTCAGCAAAAAAAATAAATATATCCCAGATTCTATTATACAAGATAATCCCTAAAGAAACTTATAATTTAATAAGAATTTTCTTTATAACCCTTATAGTAGATCCAATAACATTTTCAACTTTAAATACATCTTTTAAATTATTATTAATAAAATATCAATCATTTAATTCTCCAATATATATTAAATTATCTACAATATATAAATTTCCTGTATTAAATATAAACTACTTTATATATTTATTTAAATTATTTATTTCTAATTATAGCTTTATATTAAATTAAGATTTACTTTGATTTATATCTAAAAAACTTACATCTATTTTTTTAAAATATATATATATTAAATATTCTTAGAAAGAAACAGACCTATGATTTACCTTAGATAATATAATTTAGTTAATACCTAAAATATTACTTTTTCTAATTTTTTGATTCTTAGTTCTACCTAAAATCATCTTAACTATAAAACAAATTAAATTTAAAAAGAAAAAATAAAATAAGAAAAAGCTTATAACTAGAATTAAAAATTTAACATATAAAAATAAAGTTTTTAAAAAATAAATATAGAAATTCTATAAACTCTAGTCCAACTTTTAGAATATAATCATATAAATATCTTATAAAGTTAAGAAAATATTTTTTATTTTATAAAACTTTAATAATACCTATAAATATATAAAAGCAAATTAAATTGAATTCTAAAACAATACTAAATCATTTTTAAGACCAATATAATATAAATATTAGTAAAATTTAATAAGTTTATATAATAACTATTTTAATATTAATATAGAGATATATAATAATATAATAATAATAGGTATCTCTTTTTTTTTTTTTGTTTAATATATTTATAATATATCCAACTATCTTTTGCTTTTAAGATAATAATATATTTATTAGTCTAGTATATAATGAATAATAATTTTTTTATTTTAATTATTAGTGATTTAATGGTTTCTACTTTTTTTGTGTATTTTAAATAAGTAGTAGATAATTTGCTTTTGATTTCTACTAAATTATATAAAATATTATTATAAATATTCTATTATATATATTTTATTAGTATTATTAATCCTTGCATTAATAGTAGCTATAAATCCAAGATATATTATCTTATATCTATCTTAATCTAGATAATACTCATGATTTCAAAGTTGGAAATTTCTAAAAGATTAATGTATCCTTAGTATAGTTATATTCTAAATATAATCTTCAGGAAGGGATAAATTTCGTTTTGAACTTAAATGAATACTCACATATCACATTAAAGTAATTTGCTAGATAATTCAACTAACAAATCTACTAGTTATTTATAAATATATGAATTAGTATTTTTAATTATTATATCTATTTTTTGGTCTCTTTTGGTTATATACCAATATTGTATTCCTATTACTTTAGTAGTTAACTTAAATACTGAACTATAAATTAATATTCTAGTTACATAAACTTTCAACTATAAAAAAATACCTTTATCTAAATCTCAATTTAGTTGGGTAAAAATGGTGGAAGCTGTGTTATTAGGTTTTTTTATTGTGGTTTTGATCTTAACTTTGATGTAATTTATTTTTAATATAATTTCTCTATAAATAAAGTATAAAAATGTTTTCTAAAAGTTTAATTATTTTAAATCTGAATATAAATTACTTTATTAAATTTTATTAAAATTATAAAATAATTATAGAAACTTAGAATAAGTTATTTTTAAATCTACACTTGACTATATTGATCTAATCCTAGATAGAATTTCTAGGCTACTAATAAGATTAGGGGTGATAATAAACTTTCAAATATAAATAAAATAGTTTTTTTATAAGATAAATATTGTTTTTTATCATAAATCACTATCTACTTTTATTTCTATATTAAATTTAGTAATTATTTTTAGAATATAATAAAATTATTATTTATATATTTAATCACAGATATATCAGCTTAATATAGACTTAAACCATAAATATTTACCATAAATACCAAATCTGATTTCAATAATAAAAAATCTAAAACAAATATTTAAAGGTACTTAATAAGCACCAGTACCATACAAAAAGAAATATAAAATTATTAATAACTTACTAATACACTCAGACACATCCAAAATTTTCTCATAAATAATATTAAACTAGGTTTAAATATTCTCAAAATATAATAGTAAAATAGAAACTTTATAAAAATTATAATCTAATTAAATAGATTTAAAAGATATTTAAAT
This sequence comes from Drechslerella dactyloides, assembly GCA_020064725.1. NCBI lineage: Eukaryota > Fungi > Ascomycota > Orbiliomycetes > Orbiliales > Orbiliaceae > Drechslerella > Drechslerella dactyloides. The sequence continues at coordinate 2,569,733 of JAGTWJ010000008.1, read as the reverse complement.
CTAAAATATTACTATAAATTTAAGAATAGTAGTCTAGTTATATATATTAAAACTAATAAGTTCTAGTAATCTTTAAGATAAAAATCCTATAACGTGCACAATAAGCGACCGGGCCGGATAAGCAACCAGGCCACCTCGCTACCCTATCCTGATAAAATTACTAGTTATATTGCTACTAGTGCTTAGTTTCCTGGCCCAGAACTGGGAAATCATTTATTTGGATTTTGAAGATGTTTGTTGGTATGTTTGAATGTTATGGCTAAACTTATTGTAGTTATTATAATAGTATATATACATAGTAGTAGTCTTTGGTTGGGGGGTATGCTGGTGTTTTGGGGGTATTGGTGGTATAATTATGTTATTTATAGTGTTATTGTATATTAGTTTATTAGTTTGGTGTATAGTGAGTGTGTTCCTATGTTGTATATGCTATTTTTTTAGTTTCTGGTGCTTATTTAGCAGCTTATTTATGGAGTGGAGTGTTGTGTTCTCTGTATATATAAACACTATTTAATATATTATTGTTTGTGTTTTTTTAAATAGCTAATCTACAGTAGTTAGTAGTGATATAAAAAAATTGATCTGATATTGGGTAATTTAATTTTTAATTAAGCCTACTTGTAGGTTGGTTTTTGTTGGGTTTAATAGTATCTTTATTATTTAAATAGTAGTTATATTTATAATATTTAAATATAAATTCACTAGTATAACTACTGGTAACTATATATCTAGCTTTAATAAAACTCTATTAGGGTTATAAGGTATAATACCAATACCAGTAAAACTACTATATATATTTTTTAATATTATTACAATAATAAATATTTTATAGAATCTAGAGAGGAACTCCAGTTTAAAAATATGATTAACATATACATATATTAAATTTTCTACTTAACAGCTATATACCTACTTCAATAGCCTAAAGTAACCAATATCCAATAACTGAAGAAAGTATGAAAAATATAATGGTATATAAATTATAATAATCTTATATTTTTAGTAGTAAAACTTAAAGGTAGCTGAGTAATAATTTTTATAACTATCTAAAACTAAAAACCAGTAGTCCAAAATATAATACTATATTATAAATTTATTAAAGTACTTTAGCTATTTAAGGGCCAATTTATTTATTATTTAGTTATTATTAAAAAACATAATTACCTAGTCCTTTGATAACTTTGTTCCTATATACTAATTTACTAGATAGTATTATCTAGTAAAAATAATAAATAGTGGTATTATATAGCCTTCTACTTCTATCCCCTAAATAACTATTACTTATTTACAGTTCCTAAGCTATACTAGTTTTACTTTATTATATATTTCTATACCTATAATAATAATAGTTGTAGATATTATACCTATTACAAAGCCTATTTTATTAAAATTATAAATATCACTATCTATAATATTATATTTATATTTCACAATTTTTATTAGTTAAAACTATTTATTAATAAATATAGAGTCTTTGCATTTTACTTACTAATAATCATATTTCCTAGATAGATATGTCTATAGCTTTAAGCAATATTTAACAAAATTATTAGTCTATCTTTTATTAATATATTATATACTATTATTGCTATATATTAATAATAGTTGGTTGGTTATATTTTCTATATTATTAAGCTTAAGGTAAAAAAAACATATATATAGCTTAAGTATATATTAAATAATAATATCTTTTTCTAATTATATAAGATTCTGTAATTTAAAATGGCTATCTACCTTTATAATACAGCCACTATACTAATAAATGAGGGTAGTTTTAAAAATACTATATAGTTTTATAATAGTCTAAATATTTAAATTTTTATTTTTCTTAAAAGCTTTAGAAACTAAAATAATATAGGATTTAGTTATAGAAATAGCTATTGTAGTAGTGGTGGTAGTATGTGCTAATAATGGAGAGAAGAGGTGTGTAGATAGCATGTGTGGCCCGGTTGCTTGTCCGGCCCGGTCGCTTATCGCGCACGTTAATAGTATTAAAATTATAAATTCTAAATATTAATTAATAATAAAAATATATTTTTATTAAAAATATTTAGTATAAATTATATCAAAAGTTTATTATATTATCTTAATATTTAAATATTATAATAAGATTAATATATATAAATTCTAAAATCTTATTATTAATTACTTAGATTATTAAAATAATATAATTTTAATAATTAGTAAGTTAACTTTATAAATTTAATTTTTATATTAAAGTAAAACTAAAATGAATTTTATAATAGTTTTATATAGTTATTGAATAAATATACTAAATAAATTATAAATAAATTAATTATTATATAACTAAATATAAATAATTTATTTATTTAGATATATTAATCTCTTTTAGTATTTTGAAGTGGTGTGTTGTATTATGTTAGTAATTAATGGAATTTTATAAATAGTAGTAATTCTTTAATTATGCTGAATTGTATTTAAGATGTTTAAGCTCCTGGAATTGGGGTAATATATTATAAATTTTAAGATTTTGAAATTAGTTATGATGTTTTGGAGAGTTAAATTGTGATAGGGTATTAATGTAGTTTTTATTTGTATTTAGAATTTTATTTATCTATATTTTAATTTAATTTTTATGATTTTCTTTTTTTAATATTTAATAAAGTTCAACTTTTTGTGTTTTAATTTTATAATTTAGATGATTAAAGACTATTTGTTGAATATAAAGAAGTTAAATTGTTATTTTTATTTTTAAAATTAACATAATAATAGTTTTGTATTTATTAAAAGGTTTATGAGTTTTATATAGATTTTTAATAAATGTAATATAAGTTGATAATATATTATTAATTCTATAAAATTAATATTTTAGAAGGTTTTTTATAAATTTGAATTTTGGTTGTATAAAAAAATATATAATAGTGTTGTTGTTTTTTTTTTTTTACTAGATTATAAAAAATAGATAAAATTTAAAATAAGCTAAGGGATTGATATTTGGGATGTAAATGTATAGGTATTGTTTAGTTTTAAACTTTTATAATTTTTTTATCTAAAGCTTTAATTTTAGTGTGTTGTCTTGTTTAATAATAAAGATATTATTAAGTTTTTTTTGGAATAATATATTTTTATATAAAAAACTTAATATTTGAAAAAATAAACAACTTATAAGGATTATATAAAAAAAAAGAATATAAAAAAAATTTATAAAAATTGGTTTTTAAATATAGAATATGAGAACTAAAATTGTATATGCTGATAATGTATGGTGGGTAATTAAGAAAAATTTATAGAAAGAATTTTTGAATAATAATAGTATTGCAATAATTAGAAGTTTAATAAAAGACTAGTTAAAATTTCAACAATATAGTTTTTAAAAATTAGAGTTTTTGGTTTATGAGATTAAGGTAATGTAAATTAATTAAAAGATTTGTAGGAGAATCTATGGAAAATGTATATATATTTTGAAATTTATTAAAATATTAGGTTTTGCTAATAAAAAAATTAAAAAGGCTATATATTATTATTTTTATTACTAAAATAATAGAAGTTTATTAATAAAATAAAATTATAAAATAAAAAATAATTTAGAAATAGTTTATAATAAGTATTATATAATCTCCTAAAAATAAAAAAATTATATTAATAAGAGTTATTTGGTTGATATATTTTCTTAATTTTTTATATTTTTATATATTAAATATATAATAAATTATATTAATAGATATAAATATTATAAAAACTATTAAATTAAATTTTATTTTAGTAACTTAAATAAGAAGATATCTATAAATAAGTAATTAAAGGATAATTATATAAAATTTTAATTAAAAAGTAGAGTAGATAAATATAAAGATAATATAATAAGGGTTTAGGTTGAGAAAAAAAAAGCTAACCTAAATTTATACTAAATAAAAAAGTAATAGAAATCTATTTTTTAAATTTATTTATTATTTTAGTTTATAATAGTTATTATTAAAATAATAAGAAGTTTTAAATATTATATATTTCTTATCTCTAATAATTAATTATTGTTATGTGTATAACAGCTATATATAGGGCAACGGCAATGAAATCACCGAGATTTCATATGCGATACTTTTGCTGTCTGTGATGTAGATATTATATTATTACACTACATAATACTATAAAAATCTTACCTGGAGGATATGTGTTTGATTCCCACTGTATGTATTTTGTGATGTAGTAAATACCTATTGTTTGGTATAAGTATAAACTGGTGTTAGTTGTGTGTGTTGTTTATATATAACGTCAATGATAAGCGAATGGATCAGACAAGCAAGCAGATCACCTCACCACACCTACATACCCACCATTTTTCCTATACCTCATACCTCTACAACTACCACAATACCTACCTCTACAACTAAATTTAGAGTTCTTCTAACTATTAAAACTATAAAAAAAAACCAAGAATTAAATATTCAAACTACTATTAAGTATTATAATATTTTTTATACTATTTTAGTCTGCTGATATAATAACTGTTTTTTATAATATAACAGTATTTTTAAATTGTGAAACCTTACAAAATTAAAAGAAGATACTATTATTTAATATATATTTAAATTATGTGTGTAATCTTTTCATCCTAAACTAAGTAGTATAGAAAATATGGCTAATTAACTGCTACTAATATATAACAACAATAGTACATAATATATTAATAAAAAATAGATTAGTAACTTTATTAAATACTATCTAGAGCTATAAATATATTTATCCAAAAAATATAACTATTAACAAATGAAATACAAAAATCTTATACTTATCAACAAATAGTTTTAGTTAATAAAGGTTATAAAAACTAAGTATAGTATCACAGACAATAATATCTACAACTTCAACAAAACTAATTTTGTAATAGACATAATATCTACAACTATTATTATTACAGATACTAAAATATATAATAAAACTAAACTAATATAGCCTGGGAATCATAAATAAGTAATAATTATTTAAAAAATAAATACAGAAGGTTAGATAATACTACTATTTATTGTCCTTACTAAACAATACTATTTAATTAACTAGTATATAGTAACAAAGTTATCAATAAATTAAATTATTATATTTTTTAATAACAATTAAATAATAAATAAGCTCATTTTATAATAATTAAAATACTTTAATAAATTTATAATATAGTATTATATTTTAGATTATCAGTTATTAATCCTAAATAATTACAAAAACTATTATTCTATTATTTTTAAACTATATTACTAGAAATATAAGATTATTATAATCTATATACTACTATATTTATTGTATATTTTTTAGTTACTAGATATTAATTATTTTAAATTATTAAAATAAATATATAACCATAAAATAGAGAGTTTAGTATATATATACATTAACCATATTTTTAAGCTAAAGTTTTTTACCAAATTCCACAAAACATTTACTACTATAATAATATTTAAAAACATATATAGTAGCTTTACTGAAACTAGTATTATACCTTATAACCTTAATAAAATTTTATTAAAGCTAAATATATAATTACTAATAGCTATTTTAGTAAATTCATATCCAAACACTGTAAATACAGCAACTACCTAGACTACAAAAACACTATTAAATTTATTAAAAATTAACCTATAAGTAGATTTAATCAAAAACCAAATTACCCAGTACCAAAATAGCTTTTTTACATTACTACTAACAGCTATAAACCAATTATCTAAAAAAACACAAACTATAATATATTAATTAACACTTATATATATAAAGAATATAATACTATACTCTACTAATAAAGTATTAAATAAATAGTAGCAGGTAAAAAAATAATATATATAGTATAAAAACATACTCACCATACACCAGGCAAATAATATACTAGACCAAAACACTATAAATAAATAGTATAAATAAATAGAGTTAAAAAACTATCAAAATAATATATAATTAAAAAGAGACTCTAAAAAAATATTACACTACAATCAATACAATAAAGCTGGATATAATATTCAAACATATCAAGAAACATCTTAAACATATAAATAAACTATTTAATATATATCTAACCCAAAACTATAGTATTATGGTAGTAAAATCAGTATTTTTGTTGAGATAGGGTGGTAAGATGATCCACTTGCTTGTCTGATCCATTCGCTTATCATTGACGTTATACCTACTTAAAAGCTGTTATTTGCAAAACTTCTCTAGTAAAACTACCTACTACTATATTCTTACTAGCATGGTTGTTTAGTGTGTAATACCTTATATTTTACTATTTTTCTTGGAATGGAGAAGGGGGCTATAAACCCTTGAAGTTGGTTTTTTTGGAGGGGAAGATAGTATTATATATATAACAGCTATATATAGGGTAATGGTAATGAAATTACCAAGATTTTATATGCGATACTTTTGCTGTCTGTGACGTAGGCGTTATGCCGTTGCGCTACGTAACAATTATATTTAAATTATATATTTTTTAAAATTAATAGCTTTATATTAAAACTAAAAATTTCAATATAATTAAATTTAAATATCTTTTTTTGTTATTAAATAAATAAGATTTATAATATAAAAATACTTCTTAAATATAAATAGAATTAATAATAATAGAATACTAATTCTAAGTCTCCCTTACTAAAATAAAAAAAAAATATAAATAAAATACCTAAATAATATAATTTTATAAAAAATATAACAAATTAATAAAAAAAGCTAAATCTTTGTATTTTTTAATAAATATAAATATTATAATATTTATTAAAAAAGATAACTAAATATTTATTTTTAAAACCTCAGATATTTTAGATTAGATTTATAATATAATATAAATTATTTTATTTATATAATAAAATAATTAAGTTAATTAATTAATATTGTTAGATTAAATAGCAATCCAGGTCATGATTAGTATGCAGTTTAATATATAGTAGCATGCAGACTATAGAGTACTCAACCACTAGCTAATAGTAGAGTACTCTAAATAGCTATATAGTTATATAATTTGTAGATTGTTGTTTAATTGTTTTTTAGTACTTTATTATACAATCTATAAATATTATTATAATATATATAGATATATATATAAAATCTCAACTTATATAATATAATATGTTATTAGTATTAGTTTTTTAATCTCAAAAAATAATTTATAGTGTAATTTATTGTTTATAATAATTATTATATTAATTATAATTAGTAAACTATAAAATATGATATATTAAATTAGTTTATTTTTATTTTTGTAATATATATTTTAATCTATATATTAAATTATAATCTAAATTATTAAATAGTATTTTAAAGTAATAAAAGTTTTTTTTATATAAGGATTTTATAATTATAGAATGATAAAATAAATTATATTATCTAGAAGATTAAGATTTATAATAAATTAAAAGTATATACTTGAAATAAATATTGTTTTTTTAATTTTATTAAATTTTTTTATTATAGAAAGTTAGGTGTTGTTAGTGATATTGCTTTATAATCTATCTTATAATTTAAAGTTTCTGGATTTTAGTTTATAAAACAATCTACTAAATTAAATATAGTTATTAGAACTAAATTATAAATTAATATAAATTAAAAAAATAATTTATTAATAAATATAATAGTTTTACTATTAAAATAAGAATTATAAGTTGTTTCTTGAAATATAAAATAGTTTATAGTCTATTTTATATTAAAAGATAAAATTATATATTTTGAGATTATAAAATTTTTTGTGAAAGAATTTATTAAATAATATATTATAAAATAAATAAAGATTTTTATTTATAATAAAAATACTTTTTAGAAAATGATAAAATATTTAAAAAAGAAATTCTAATTATTTGTTTATTTAGTAATTATAGTTTTGTAGGGTAAATTATAAAATATATATATAAATATAAGGAAATTTGTATATTAAATTGTAATTTTTTATTTTTCTAAAGTTAAAGTATTATAAAATGAAAGATTTTTGATTGATCTATAGTCTAGATTTAGTAATAAAGATTTTTTATATTATGCTTTTACTGTTTTTTGTAAATTAAAGTATAAGGAAGTGATTTATTATATAGAGATCTTTAAAATAAATTATATAAAAAATAAGAGTTAATTTATATATAATAATTACTATTTAATTATAAAAGCTGTCCTATTTATAAATAAGAATAAATAAGATATAATTAATTTAAGGTCTTTATTAAATTATAATAACTGCTTTTGTTATGTAAATTAATCTATAATTGTTTAGAGTAGTTTATAAATCTATGTTATAATAACAAAATAAATTATAAAATAGAAAATAAAGAACAATTTAAATACTATAAAATAGTTTATAAAAAAGAAGTTAAAAAAAAACTTAAAAGATTAAAATAAGTAGAAGAAATAGTGATATAAGTATTATAATTTATTAATTTATAATATTAAGGGTTGCTAGAAACTTTTTCTAAAAAAAAACCTTATAAATAAAGATAAGAAGTAAACTATAATTTAGTCTAAAAAACTAATATATTAACTTTCAGATTATTTTCTAAGGACTTATAAAGTCAACTAAAAGGCCAGTCTATAAAATAATTTACAAACCAAATAATATATTAATTTAATAGTAATAAACTAACGTGTATGATAAGCGACCGGATCAGACAAGCGACCGGATCACCTCGCAGTCAAACACCCCACTAAAAACCATTTATTTAATATTATAATAAATATCTATTATAAAATTATAAAAAAAAATACTTTAAAATAAATATATATTCAAAGAGATTAATTATCATTTTTTTAATTTTTTAATATTAATATTAAATTAATAATAATTATTTTAATTATTATAAAAAACAACACAAACTTTTAGGTGTTTGACTGTAAATATCTAAGTAATTTATAAATAAAAACTTCTAAAAATTGAAGATATAATAAATTATTATATAATATAGGATTATAGAGAGTTTTAGTTTATTATATTAAAAATTAAGCTTAATAAAAGTGGTTAAAGTTGGTACAACACACCAACAACACACCAGCTATTTTTTTAAATAATTATATATAAAAATATTATAAAAAAAATTAAAAAAATTAATATTAGATTAAATAAGATTAAATTATAATTTTTCTAATTTTTTTTAATTTTTTTTGTCGAAAATTCAATTTTTTATAATTTTTTATAATAGAAATTAAAAATATTAATATTAAATTATATAATATATAAAAAATTTCAAAAAAATAAAATAATAAATTTTTAATATATTAAAATTAAACTAAATTTTTTTAAAATTTTTTTATAATATTTTTATATATAATTTTTTAAAAAATAGTTGGATGTATTGTACCAACTTTAGCCACCTTTATAAAGCCTAATTTTTAATATAATAAGCTAGAACTCTCTATAATCCTAGATTATATAATAATTTATTATATCTTCAATTTTTAGAAGTTTTTATTTATAAATTACTTAGATATTTACAGTCAAACACCTAAAAGTTTGTGTTGTTTTTTATAATAATTAAAATAATTATTATTAATTTAATATTAATATTAAAAAATTAAAAAAATGATAATTAATCTCTTTGAATATATATTTATTTTAAAGTATTTTTTTTTATAATTTTATAATAGATATTTATTATAATATTAAATAAATGGTTTTTAGTGGGGTGTTTGACTGCGAGGTGATCCGGTCGCTTGTCTGATCCGGTCGCTTATCATACACGTTATATCTATTCAAGATATTTTCCTAAGATTAACTAAAATTTATTAAAAGTCTAAATATTACTAATAATATTAAATAGAAGTTTATTTTTAAGAATGAAATAAATATCTGGATTATAGTTAAATAAAATATCAAGACATATAAAATAACAAAAATATATAGTGTAGTGTGGATAAGATGGCCTTTATTAATAGATTAATATCTTTAAATAATTACTAGTATTTATATATAATAAAATTTTTAATCTCTAATAGCTAAACCTAAGAAATATAAAAGAATTGACCAAGATTCTAATAATTTAAGCTTCTTATTACAGATTAAATATTAATAAAAAGTATATACTTATAAAATTTTAATTCCTTAATCCAGCTAAGGGCTAGATAATTCTTCTTAATATCTCTAATACTTATATAATAACTTTATATTTATAATTTTTATCTTAAAAACTAGGATAATAAAACAAATAGCTATTGTTTTGTAAATTTAAAAAATTTTTATATAAATCTTAATTTCATAAGATAGTTACTATTTAAGATAAAAATCAGTATTACTTCCCAGTAACTGCTTTATCTTATTAACACTACTGCTTTTTAAATTCAAGAAACCCAAAAAATACCTTAGTTATTTAAGTTCTATATCTTTCTAGAATTTATAATCCTATAGGTTTAAATATTAGTAATTTATTTTATAATTTTTATAATTATAAAGATTCTTATTTATATAGTTATCAAAAAATCTAGAAAAAATATAGTATATTACCTAGGAATTATAATATTAATTAAGTCACTATCTAACAAAAAAAAGTTTATAATTCTAATAAATAAATATTCTAGATAATAAACAATTATAAAATTAGATAGAATCTATTAATTTTACTATTATGTATCTTCTTAGATATACATTAAAACATACATCAAAGTCAGGCTTATGGTTTTTGTATGTATATGTTACTTAAAACTTTCTTAGCTCTACATAACAACCAATATCACACCCCTTTTAATTTGGTTATAAAATATATTAACGTATTCCACAAGCGAGCGAACACCCCAAGTGAGCGAACACCCCAACACCCCACCAAAACCTTTTTATTAATATTCTAATTAATATCTCTTAAAAAATTATAAAAAAAATATCTTTCAACTAATATAAATTAAAATCAATTCATTATATTTTTTTACATTTTTTAAATATAAAAATAAATTAATAATAATTAATTTAAAATTTTTAAAAAACAGCATATAATCTTAAGTGTTTGCCAGTAAATATCTTTATTATATATAAATAAAAATCTTTAAAAATAAGAAATCTATTAAATAAATATATAATCTAGGCCTGTACAAAACCTCTATCTATTATATTAAAAATTAAGATTTATAGATTTTGCTAAAGTTAGCACAACACACTGACTACACACTAGCTATTTTTTATTATAATTATATATAAAAATATAATAAAAAAATCTTAAAATTTTTTTTTAAATTAAAGTAAATTAATATTTTATTTTATAATTTTTTTTAAATTTTTTTAATAAAAATTCAATTTTTTATAAAATTTTATTATAAAAATTAAAAATATTGATATTAAATTATATAATATATAAAAAAAAATTAAAAAAATAAAAATAAAAAAGTTTTAATATATTAAATTCAAATTTATTTTTTTAATTTTTTTAATTATATTTATGTATAACGTATTCCACAAGCGAGCGGACCACACAAGCGAGCGGACCACCCCATATAAACCAACACCCTACCAAAACACTTTTTATTGATAACTTAATCAATAATTAATTTAAAATTAGAATAAAATTAATCTTGTTTATATAAACTATTACAAATCTAAAAATATTTTTTTAAATTTTTTTTATATTAAATTAAAGAAATATACAAGGGGGGTGGTCCGGTCGCTTGTCTGGTCCAGTCGCTTATTGTTGACGTTAATTATTTTAAAAAAATAGTTAGTGTGTTGTGCCAACTTTAGCAGAGTTTCTAGAACTTAATTTTTATTATTATAAATAGTAGCTTTAAACAGGCCTAGATTATATCATTATTTATTAGATTTTTAATTTTTAAAGATTTTCGTTCGTAAATTATTTAGATATTTAGAGTCAAACAATAAAAAAATGTGTTGTTTTTAACAATATTTAAAATAATTATTATTAATTTAATATTAATATTAAAAAATAAAAAAAAATACTAATTAGATTATTTTAAACTATTATTTAAAGAAGTAATTTTTCTATAATTTTATAATAAATATTTATTAATATATTAATAAAAAGGTTTTTGGTGGGCTGGGGGGGTGTTCGCTCGCTTGGGATGTTCGCTCGCTTGTGGAATACGTTATTAGATTTTCTACACAGAAATTTGTTTTTTTTAAAAAAAAGGGGGCTTATAAAATAATATAAATTTTTATATTATACATATTGTTAAGTTTATAAATAGTTATAATATCTAACTCTATCTATTTCTCTAAAATTTAGTCTGATTAAATAATTTAAAACTTTTAACTTTGGTTTTAGTGGAATATTTTGAGTAGATATTATAAATGATTTTAAATATATTTATATACTTCTCTAATTTAATTAAAAATATTTTTAAATTAGACTGCCTTTGGCTTCAATCCACACATCAATTATTAATAATAAGTTAACTCTTAGTCTATGATCACGCCGGCAACACGCTGGACCTATCAGGATGTCTTGCTCTGGACACCTCAGACCCTTTTAAATTTAGATTTGATATATAACTATTATTTTAATTAAGATCATTCATGATAAATGTACATTATTTAGATTAAAATAGACATAAGGTGTGATATAAATATACAGTAATAACTAATTTATATAGTAATTATATTACTTATGTATTTATACTACAATATTTATAAAAGGAATATCACAGTAATAGTACATAATATTTTGTATTAAATCCTATAGGTTAAGGGTTATGTTTATATTATTTTGATTAAGAAATGTTTATATCCACTAGGCCTGGTTTTTAATATTTAAAGTAAATTATTGGATTCTCAATGTATTGATAAACTTACTTTAGGAGCTGCCGCTGGCTACTCAAAATTGATTGCAAGCTGTCCTGTGATCTAAAGTAGCTTGGGCTGACATAGCTATATACTGACGCTTGGTGTTGGCAAAACTTAAGCCGTAATATGTCTTTATTACCCACTTTATTGGTAGTTGGGCGGAATATTGCTTGTTATGAGAAAATAATCGTATTTGTTAAGTTAATCTGTTTATAAATCTTTTGTGCAAAATTGATACTGGGATTATATTATAGAAATGTGTTTCTTCTAATATAGAAACACGTTTCTCCAAAGTTTGCAGGCCAATATAAGTATCTAGCACTTTTACGCCCTCACTCTGGCTATAAGAATATTTAGAGCTAGTCATATTAGATGAAACAGTCTAGTTTAAGATAGTTAATCTGTTGCTTAAAAAATATATAATATATTTTAAATATATGATAATAATTATTTATGTTTAGATTATTATAATAATATAAAATGATTTTTTAGGTTTAATAATAATAAATAAATGAATTTATTAAGTTATGGGAATATCTAAATTATTAAAAAAACTTATGGGTACTTTAGAAAAGTTGCCTAGGTTATATGAGGTAAAAATTTAATCTAATAAAATTATGGTTGAAGTTATATAAGTTTATAAGGTTCTGGTATAAACCTATAATAATGTTTCTTAATCAAAATATTTATCTATTATTGATAATACTATAATTTGTTATTGGAAAGTATTGTTAGATAAAAGCTTTATTATTACAATATTAGATATTTTTAAATTTTTTAATTCTATTTTTGACTTTTATTATGCTATCTTATTTCTATTAGTTTTTATTATCTTTAGAAAATAATTTATAGATATTACTAATAAAAATAATAAAATTAGAATAGATATCTATGCTTTCTAAAAGTATTATGAAATGTAATATAAAATAAAAGAATATTTGAATTAATGATATTGTTATGGATAATAGCTCAGCATCTGAATATCCTGTACTGACTATATTCCCTTACCAGCATCTAACCCATATGAAGTATACAATAACATGGTATTTATGCACCTTGTGAATTAGACTCCTATATGGAATATACATCTATGTAGGATAAGCTTATATAGAATTGGGACCTGTATCTAAGGTACTGCCACATAGAGAGGCTAATCTCTATTATCCTTCTCCCGACATATGACCACTTATAGGACTTGATTAACACTTACTATTGAACACTGAGCAGAACTTGATTAGTGCTTACTATTAAGTATTGAATATAATATATCAATACATCCCTACTATTTTATATATCAGATATTATATATTTAATCAACATATTTTATTTTGGATTAATGGCTTTTCTTTTGAGAACTATTAATCAATGTCTAAACCATAATATTTTAATAGTTAGTCTATTTATTATTATTATTATATACTCTATTCCACAATTATTATTATATTTAATATATATTTATCTTTCTTTATTAAGAACCCCATATAATAGTGACTAAGAGTCAGGGACTTCAGAGTAAAGTGTATTTGACCCAGTCCTGGGCCGAAGTGTAACAAAAAGAACTTTTATAAAATATATTTTTTATTTTATTTTAATTTATTATTAATCTTAAGTATAAAAATAATATATTAATTATTTTATTATATTATTAAATAAATATTTTAAATTTTTTTTTATATTAGATTATATTCTATAGAATTTAAAAATTAATTATTATTTTTATATATTATATTTTAAAAAATATAAAATATCTATAAACAGCTATAGTAAATTTATTATAAATATTTATTTAATTAATTATAATCTATAATATTAATCAATAACAATAGTATAAATATAATATTAATAATAATAATTCTTAATGATAATCTAAGATAATAAATTTAAATATTTATTAAAACTAATAATAAATATATATTATCTATAATAATATTATATTTTAATTATTTTAGATAATAATTTTTAATAAATATCTCTAATATTATATAAAATTTGTTATTAAGGATGTTTATAAACTCCTATCATCTAAAATAAATCTTTTAAAGTTATTATCCAAATAACCCTGGATATAGAGAAGTTGTTATGATCATCACATTATCAAATGACCGCCACAACAACACTTTTTTTTGCTGATGTATATAGGATATTTTACTATATAGATATTAGAATTATATAGATAATAGGATTATATGGAATTCTGGACTATGTAGAGAGATATTGTTATAAAGGAATATTACCCTTATTATTTTTTTCCTGGAGTAATAGTTATTAATAAGTTAGGACTATGTGATGGACTGTAGATTGTGGATTGTGGATTAATTCTTGGTGGAGCTATGAGTTATAAGCTATTTAAATAATATATTAATATATCCTTACTATTTTATATATTAAAATATTATATATATAATTAGTATACTTTATCTTGAGATTAATAGCTTCTTTCTTAAAAATTATTAGTTAATACCTAAATTATAGTATCTTAATAGCTAACCTATTTATTATTATTATTATATACTCTATTCTAATAACTACTATTATACTTAATATATACTTATCTTCCACTATTAAGAATCTATTTAATAGTAACTAAGAGTCAGGGACTTTAGAGTGAAGTGCATTCGACCCGGTTCTGGGCCGAAGTGTAACAATTTTAATTTAGATAAATTATGGATATAAATCATTACTATATTTAGAAAAAGTATTTTAAAAACTAGCTTTTAAAATAATATTCTTTAGAAATACTTTTTTTGTTTTCTAAAATAATCCTAATTTTTATGATATAATAAGAATATTGAGGTCTTATAAAGTATTACTATTTTTAATAAGAATAAGATATAATTTATGGATAGATATAATAAGAATTAAAACTAACATTTTAAGTTTTATTCTTATAAAATAAAAGATTTTTTTTATTTTTAATATTTAGATGTTTTTAAATAAGTTTATATTTTTTGCTATTTTTACTTTTTAGATTAATGATAATTAGAGTATTTGATTTTATTTTATTAGATTTAAATAACTTATTAATAAATATATAGAGGTGAATATTATAGAGATTATTTTATAAGTATTAAATTGATTTAATTTTTATAATTATTTTTTTGTAATTATAATTAATAATATTATTAATAATTAATCTATAATAATTTTTATTAGAAAATTACTTTTAAATATTTTTAATTATAAAAGTGATTTTAAGGATTATTATTTTTTTAATATATTAATTAATAAAGAGTTTTAAGTTTAGATTTATAATACTATAGAGTTTATATTTTTAAAATAGTAGAAAATATAATTATATTTTTTTTATTTTATATATATTATTTAGTTTGTTATTAATTTTATTATTAATATAATTTATATAACGTCAATGATAAGCGGCCGGCACAGACAAGTAAGTGGCATAGCTCCCCACCCCACCCCAATAAAAAGTCTAGTTATGTTATTACTACTAAATAATTTCTTATCTTAGGAGTAGGAAACTATTTACTTAGATTCTAAAGATATTTATTAGTAAGTTTAAATATTATATCTAGTCTTACTATAGTTATTATAATAGTATATATATATAATATCACCCTTTAGCTAGAGGATATACTGATATTTTAGAAAGGCTAGCTATCTAATTATTTTATCTATAATATTACTATCTAGGATTTTATTAGTCTAGTATATAATCAGTATATCCTTATACTATATATATTATCTTTCTAGCTACTAATACTTACTTAATAATTTATTTATAAAACAAAATATTGTATTCTCTATATATATAAACATTATTTAATATATTATTATCTATACCCTTTTAAATAGCTAGTCCACAACTACTAATAATAATATAAAAGAACTATTCTAATACTAGATAATCTAGTTTTTAATTAAACCTATTTATAAATTAATTTCTAATAAATTTAATAACATTTTTATAGTCTAGACAACTACCATATTCATAGTACCCAGACATAAATTTACTAAAATAACTATTAATAACTACATATCCAGCTTTAATAGAACTCTATCAAAATTATAAAATACAATACCAGCTCTAATAAAGCTACTACATATATTTTTAAACATTATTACAGCAATAAATACCTTATAAAACCTAAAAAAAAACTCCAGTTTAAAGATATAGCTAATATATATATATATTAAAATCTCCACCTCATAGCTATATACCTACTTCAATAGCCCAAAACAACTAATATCTAATAGCTAAAGAATATATAAAAAATATAATAGCATACAAATAATAATAATTTTTTATTTTTAATAATATAATTTAAAGACCACTAAATAATAGCTTTTATAGCCATCTAAAATTAATAATCAGTAATCTAAAAAATAATATCATATTATAAATTTATTAAAGTATTTTAACCATTCAAAAACCAACTTATTTATTATTTAATTATTATTAAAAAATATAATTACCTAGTTTTTTAATAAGTTAATTCTTATATACTAACTTACTAAATAGTATTTTTTAATAAAAATAATAAATAATAGCACTATATACCCTTCTATATTTATCTTTTAGATAATTATTATCTATTTATAGTTTCTAGGCTACATAAACTTTACTTTATTATATATTTCAATATTTATTACTATAATAATTATAGATATCATATCTATTATAAAACTAGTTTTATTAAAATTATAAATATTATTATTTATAATATTATATTTAGCTTTTATTATTTTTATCAGTTAAAACCATTTATTTATAAGCACTAGATTTTTATATTTCATTTACTAATAATTATATTTTCTAAAAAGATATATTTATAACTTTAAGTAATATTTAACAAAATTATTAATCTATCTTTTATTAATATATTAAATATTATTATTATCATATATTAACAATAGTTAATTAGCTATATCCTTTATATTAAATAACCTAAGATAAAAAAACCACATAGATAACTTAAATATATACTAAATAATAATATCTTCTTTTAATTATATAAAATTTCATAACTTCAAGATATTTTTACTATATAAAAGGTAACTACTATAACAGTATACTAAAATTCTATATAAAATATTATATAGTTTAGTAACTATCTAAATATTTAAAATTTTATCCTTTTTTAATATTTTAATAGTTAAAATAATATAAGATTTAACTGTAGTAGCAGTTATTGTTATAATTATAATAATATATAATATTAAAGGTAGCTTGTTAGGGGTACCTTGAGAGGTGTGCCGGTTGCTTGTCTGTGCCGGCCGCTTATCATTGACGTTAATAGTATTTAATTATTATTATTTAACCCTATTAATAAATACTAAAATAATAAAATATTAGAATATGGTATTTTTATTTTATAAAACCTTCTTAATAGTAAGATAAGTATATTTTTTATAAATAAAATAATACTAATTTTATTAAAAAATTTATATAATTATAAAAATAATTAAGTTATAGTATCTTTAAAATATCTTAAATATTTTAAATAACTTTAGTTATTTTTAGATTATATACATTCTATTATTTATAAGGGTAAAATTTTATAATTTATTGGATTAATTTTTAATGTTAGAATAAAATAGAATTTAATTATTAAGATATTTATATGTTTTATTTGGTTGTGTAGTATTATTTAGGCTTAGATATATATTAATAAGAATTTATAGTATTAGGAAATTTTTTTTATAAATATAGAATAAAGTTAGATATAAAAAATAATTAAAATATTATAGTTTTTTTATTAGTTTATTTTATTTATATTAGTAATTTAGTAGTTAGAAATCTATATTATCTAGGTTTTTTATAATAAATTTTTTAATTATATTGAGAATTGTATGATTTTATATTAAAAACTTTGTATAGATTGGAAAAAAATCTTTATAATATTTTTGAAGTAGGTCTAGATAAATTTAAAAGTTACTATTTAAAAATAGAGGAAAATAGTAGAATTCTTTATAATATTAATTTTATTTTAATACTTTATATTAAATTTAGTATGTATGTTGTATTTAAGTGGGGTTTTTAATTTTATAAAGAGTATTAGAAAGAGTTTATATATTATTATATATTTTATTATTTATAATATAAATAACGTATTCCACAAGTGAGCGGACCACACAAGCGAGCAAACCATCTCTCAACACTGGTGTGACTATTTTTTTTTTGTATTATATTATCTTCATAACTACTATTATAGTTGTTATTATGATTAAATCCTAAGTTATTCTAGCTATTAAAACTTTAGAAAAAAATCAAAAATTAAATATTTAAGTTATTATTAAGTTTTATAATATCTTTTATATTATTTTATTATATTAATATAATAGTTATATTTTAAAGGTAAATAGTATTCTTAAATCATAAAATTTTATAAAATTAAAAGAAGATGTTATTATTTAATATATATTTAAATTATTTATATAGTTTTTTTATTTTAAATTAAATAGTATAGAAGATATGATTAACTAGTTGCTGTTGATGTGTGTTGATAATAGTATATGATGTGTTGGTAAGAATTGGGTGGTAAATTTTGTAAAATATTATTTAAAGTTCTAAATATGTTTATTTAAAAAATATAATTACCAGCAAATTAAATATAAAGATCTGGATTTTATTTAAAAGTAGTTTTAGTTTTTATAAATAATAAAAGTGAAGTATGGTATTATAGATAGTAATATCTATAATTTTAATAAAATAGGTTTTATAATAGATATAATCTTTATAATTATAGTTGTTATAGAAGTTGAAATATGTGATAAAACTAAACTAGTATAGTTTGGGAATTATAAATAAGTAATAATTATTTAGGGGATAAGTGTAAAAGGTTGGGTAATACTATTATTTATTATTTTAGTTAGTTAATATTATTTAGCTAATTAGTATACAAAAATTAATTTATTAAATAACTAGATTATTATACTCTCTGATAATAACTAAACAACAAATAAAGTTATTATAGAATAATTAAAGTATTTCAATCATTTTATAGTATAATACTATATTTTAGACTATTGGTTATTAATCCTAGATAGCTATAATAGCTATTATTTAGTATTTTTTAAATTTTATTGTTAAAAATATAAGATTATTATAGTTTGCATACTACTATATTTTTTACATTTTTTTCAACTATTAGATATTGGATGCTTTAAACCATTAAAACAGGTATATAATCACTAGGTAGAGGATTTAATACATATATATATTAATTATATTAGTAAACTAGAGTTTTTTTCTAGGTTCTATAAAATATTTATTACTACAATAATATCTAAGAATATATATAATAGCTTTATTGGAACTAATATTATACTTTATAATTTTAATAAGGTTTTTTTAAAATTAAATATGTAGTTATTAGTGTTTATTTTAATGAATTTATATCTTAATACTATAAATATAGTAACCATCTAGATAACAAAAATCCTAATAAATTTTTTAAAAACTGGTTTATAATTAAAATTTATTAAAAATTAGATTATTTAGTATTAAAATAGTTTTTTAATATTGTTATTAACTATTATAGATCAATTTATTAAAAGGGTATAAATAATAATACACTAGTTAATACTTATATAAATAGAGAATATAATACTGTGTTTTGTTAATAAGATATTAAGTAAATATTAATAAATAAAAAAATAATATATATAATATAAAAATATACTTATTATATATTAGGTTAATGAAATTTTAGATAATAATATTATAAATAGATAAGGTAAATAAATAGGGTATTTAAATTATTAAAACAGTTTTTAATTAGAAACTATTTTTGGAAAAATAATTTACTATAATGGTTATAATAAATTTAAATATAATATTTAAATATATTAATAAATATTTTAAACATATAACTAAATAAACTAATATATATGTAGTCTAATATAATAACAGTGTAGTTGTAAAGCTAGTGTTTTTGCTGGGGTGGGGTGTTGAGATGGTCCGCTTGCTTGTATGGTCCGCTTGCTTGTGGAATACGTTATCTGGATTTAGAAGAGAAATTAATTACCTTTTAAGACTTAATAATATGGTAATTTTTATTTAAATTTTTTAATAATAAATTCTTTAATTTATAATTTTATGAATTTGATAATTTTAGTTTAAAATCTTAAATATTTTAAAAAAACGAATAATAGCTAAATAAAATTAAGAAGTAGTTTTTAATTAAGAATAAAAATAATAAGTTTTTTATTTATAATATTTTGAATATTACTAATATTACTATTAAAAAGCCTATAAAGTAATTTTAAAAATAATAGAAAAGAAATACTTTATTTTTTATCTTATTTTAATAAAGATAGTAAAAGATTTCTTTATAATCTTAATTATATTTATTAATATAGAATATATTTTTAATAATATTTGTAATATTATTATATATTATTAATATAGTTTTGCTCTGTTAATAATATAATATAAGTATATTTATATATAAAATAATATTTAATTAAGGTTTTAATAATAATAGGTTAATATTAAAAAATAATTATAATTTATAAATACTTTTATTATATAGAATATAAATAAAAGAAGTCTATTAAAAAGTAAAAAATTAAAAAAATAGAATAATTATACTAAGAATATAATTAATTCTATAATTAAATTAAATATATTAAATAGAAAAAATCTTATAAAATTGTTAATATTATAAAAAAATTGAGTTTATAAATACTTTAGAGTAATAATTATAAAGATTTTAATATATCTTCTTTTTGAAAATGTTGTTTCTTAAATTTAAATAATTAGGATCTAAATTATAGATTTTTAAATTTTTTTTATATATTTAGTAGCTTTGAATTAATAATTAATTAAATAGGTTTTATTCTTTATTTTTTTAAAGTTTGTGCTGTTGATACTTGGTAAATATACTATTACTTTATATATAATTTGAGTATTACAAGTAAATAATCTGGTTTAAAAACTAAACTGGTTTTTAAATGGGTTCTGGTTCCAGTTTTAAATAATTTAATTTCTTAGTAGAGGTAACTAGTTTAGGTTCTGGTTCGGGTTGACAACACAAAAAACGGTTCGGGTTGAACCCGGAACTAGATCAAGCTCTATTCTAGACTAAGAATTTTAATATAATTAAGGGATATTGCTGATTTAGGGCTATACTATATTTAGAGTTTGAGTAGTATATCTAAATAGGGCTAATTGTCTTCCTGATTGTATCTGGGTTGCATTTAGGGCGACTAGTTGGGCTTGGGGTGATTGATCCTCCTTGTTGTGACTGGCCAGGCTAGAAATGGTGGTAAAGCCAGGTGTTTTTAGACACATGGGTGAATATAAACATACAGATATTCAGAGACGTACTAGTTATAAAATGAGAATGACATTATGAGAATTACAGAATGAGAATTACAGATGGTCACGTGGGCATCGTTTTCTCGGGTCTTATTATCGTGGCTCGATATCTTAGGCGCAGCTGATCATGATCGGGGTATGCTACGACGATTTCTTCTGAAAGTGTTGTTGTTACGGGAGGCAGCGTTGGCATAAGCCAGTTTGCAGTGGTCCCAATGACCTAGTGGCATAATATACAGGGATAGCACGTTTATTTCTACACATCGCGAAAGTTATCCGAGAATTGCTACCTGAGAAAGAATCGTCTATTTTCATGAAATTTACTTGGATTTACTATTGTTGGCTCTGATCCGTTCATGAATCTCCACCACGAAAGCAATATGGAGAAACTGACGGGGCCGAGACAACAGGAGAATTATAAATCAATCAATTTGGATGATCTTCGTTACCAAAATCATTCAGCACTACTATACACTCATCGTATATGGCTGTTATGTGTTTGGCGTTCCGAAATTGGATCAACAAGCGCGCCATATTAGACCGTAGGTCTGCCTCAAGTTTCCCCTTCATCCCTCTCTAATTACACCATATCCCTGACCGGTAAGCTCTAAGGCTGTCTTGATGTTCAGTAATGCCTGGGTCCCGCATGAGGACCAATATTCGCCGACACTTCCGCGAATGTTGTATTCCTGGCCACCAGAGTACGTTGGTCCGCGTATCCATGCGGAATAAGTTTGGTTGTCTGTTCTGCCACTGAAATATATGGTATTGGTGTGGGTAGCCAGGATGTTGGCTCTCAAAGAGGTTCAGCTAGCAAAGTCTGTTTGCTTGATTGAAAATTACCACCCTAGGGGTATGTTGATAGTAAGATTAATTTGATAAAACTTCTGGCTATTAGTGATCTTGTTTGAGTAGGAAGTATGGTTTGCTGGATTTTATTAAAGTCTGAAAATATGTTAAAACTATTATTAGTATAATCTAAGATTCTTTTAGGGATTTTATATATTTATTGAGTATATATATAAATCAAGATAGCTTATAAGATAAGTAAAAATATAGACTCTAGTATGTCTATATATGAATAGGAGATTTCTAAACTTGTATAAAGAAACCTATTCGCTAGATATCTATATAAAAAGCGATTTTGATATTTACGCTTGACTGCTATACCGATTAGCCACCTGCGACGGAGGAACGAAGGGAGACGACAAACTGTTTTACTTGATTGCACATTAGTCCCCCATGTGAGAACACCGATCTTCATCCTAGCTACGTATAGCTAGATCTAGTTAGATGATCGGTAAATATCACGGTTTACACGTTGCGATTCGAAATGTCACACTATACCCTTGTACTGAGTCAAACAGCTGCTTAATCCAGAACACAGATTCCGCTAAGCGTGCCGCCGGAGAGTTTGACTTAGGGGAATAGCCGAGCACCATAACCAAATATTTTTACTTATTCTCCGATTCGCTGATATCCGGCGCATCGAATTTCATTGTAGATACATGCAAAAGTTAAGTCTTGCATCCGTGTTGTTAGCGAGACAGGACCGGACCGAACCGAAACTTAATATACTTGGTGAATGAGTTGGGAAAGTTCCAATAAAGTTTTTAACCTTAACTAGTCCGCCAACAATATCAAAAAAATCCATATGTTGTAAAAGTTAACACACCAGAATACAGTTCTGAGAAGACGCAGATGCGAAATCGATTTCTCACGACCAGAGTTAGGGGCAAAGCAACCCCCTTGCATCTACCGCAGAAGTAGTTTCGTACACCAAACTCTCCGGCGACCACCCACGTCAACACTTTGGGTTGTGGTCTATTAGACCAACTCAGAAACCCATGCCCAGTCAATCTCGGGAATGTGATTTTTATAGGGATTATCTGTATGGGGAAACAGCGGCATAGGAAACGGCTTCTTCCTTCGATCATTTTTGGTGGTAGAAGTAGCTTTTTGAAAAGTGAACCGTATACCTTCTGATTTGGGACTTCGCGCTAGTGTCGTTCACGATATCTGACAAATCAATACGCCATTACTACGCGGAGGCACTGTTACGATCGCTAGCTATATGCTCTTCAATTACGGCCTAGTATTTGGTCTTCTTTTCTTTATCGTCTTCCCGTAGATGATTTCGCCACCGAGCTGTTGTATATCTTGCAGTCGTAATATCCATCATGGCTTCCGAATTCATCTTAGTGGACTATACTAGGGATCTGACAACTCTAGCAGGGAATATATAAATATTTAAAGTTTTATGGATATTGCCGGATGGTCATAAGATCTTGGTTACACTAGCTCAACCAGTAGCTAGATCGAAAATGAAAATCATGCGTGCTTCGAGAATATCGATGTTTTTATGTCATGAACTGATACAACATTGCGGGCTTCCTTGACCAGGTCATGGGAGCGGACCTAAGCTCAAGGCTCTAAAAACGTACATTCCTAATTTCCAGCAGAATACTTAACTGGGAGCCTAGCCAAGAAGGTGACTTTAGAATAGTTAGAGGATGAGTCAGGCGTCTGCAAGTCGCCTATTCGTGAAGATCTATGCTAACTTGGGGACTCCACAGGGAAAGTTTATTTCCAAGACAATGGAACTAGCTAGTGCACTTTAGCACATCCGGCAATACCAATAGCCCTTCTGAGTGCGTAGTATCTACTTTGAGATGTGTACAGTGAGAAGACTTTCAGCATCAATGCCATCTTTTCCGTGTGGCCGGAATAAGTAGTCATTCGTTATTCTATATGATTACGAGACAAGGTAAAATCTTCATTTGCCTTGCCCCCATCTGGACGTATACTGAGCGCATTGCCCGACAATCGAAATATATATACCTTGTCGTTTTCTCGTTCGAGATTATTGTTCTGAGTTAAACCTTCTAGCTTTGAATCTGTCATCCACATCGTCTGCACCTACTTCAAAATGTTGCTTAGATCCGCTGTCTTCGTCTCGCTGATAACTGCAGCCTCTTGTGCTGCCGTACCAATCCGCAAATTGACTGCGAGACGTAGGTTTACACCGCTGCAGGCCTCCTATCTCAAGACTCTAGGTCAATCTGACGCTTACCTAATTGGACTTCTAGCTGTCAACAATACAGCCAGCCTGTGGCCATGGGTAGGCGATGAACATACCACAGAGAGCTACGTTGCCACTACCGACGATGCTTGGGCGATGGTGGAGCTCGATTTCCCGGTTACACTATTCAATAAAACAAGTCGAGTCGTCTACCTTAATATGAACGGTATCTTGTCTCTAGACGAGCCAAATATAGACGTTCCTACCCTCCCCGAGCAGCCACTCCCTGTTGATCCAGCTCGCTGCAATGGGAAGGGCTGCCTCCCGGGCACTTCCGTAGCCCTCTTATGGAAGGATCTTGCCATGCGGCCAAAGACAGATAACAGTGTCTATGTATTATATGATCCAGGTCACGAGGGCCTCCAGATGCCTCACTACCACATAGGCTGGTACTTATGCGACAAAGCTGTGGCATATATCGGGAAATCTCCTTGTGGAAAGGCCACTCGGTTTTTCCAAGCTATCATACCGAAGGACATACCCGGAACTCTCTTTCTCTTCCATACTTTCTTCGAGATAATTGATGCAGATCAGGTCACTGGTGTTGTGGGCCTTCAATCTTATCCAGATTATTTATCGGTCCCGATCAGGGATATCTACAGATCGGGGCGAGCTTGCACACAAACGACTATCGATACGGTTGCCCGCACTGTGAAAGACTCCACACCTAACTGGTGTCTCGGGAAGGACTCGTCATAATTTGGAGCAATGGAATGTTATGATTGTTACTACAAACGCAAAGTTATAAAAGCTTGTATATTCTTATTTTATTGTGTGTGTGATATTTGTGGTCATACAATATGGTACTTGTAACGGCACGGCCGTACAAAGCTCTCAGGGATACCAGGCGGTGCTAGCTGGTGGCTCGGGGCCAGCTAGCAGCTGGCATAATCCCATTGCATTATAAGCGTACTCAGAGACAAATTATACGCCGGGAATTTGGTAGCATTTTAGCCTCAGTGACTGCGCACTCCAGGGCGTCCCTTGATGGTACTACAATAATAATGGTAGTTAGAATTAAGTCAGCAGCAATCTTCTCCTCTATAAAATTTATAGTCGTGAAGGCAGATATAAAGAATAACAATAACGACGATAAAAACGATACCAACCAAAGAAACTAGTACGGGCTGAAGCATAAAGCCCCACGAACAACTTTTTTTAAAAGGTAGTCAAAACAGATACTGTGATGTCGAAAATCATCAATTCAGCTACTTAGCCCTGTAGTAATAACGATAACAACGAAATAAAGATACACACCCTAATCTACGGATTTGATTAGTTGTAACCGATAACGATTCAAATATAATAACATAAACAGTTTACTTTTATATAGTGGTAATATACCTTGAAAATCTATATTTAGGCAAAGTTATAATGCGAAGCATAGCCGGACTTAGAAACACCGGAACGTTTTAATAGAGAATTGGCGATCTACTCTCACATACCTTTTTGGCCACAGGCCATTAACAACAGGTGTGAATCATTATTCCTGCCTGATTGGAATATTGTACCACAAGACTACATGAGTCTAATATATAAGATTGAAAGAACACATATCACATCGCTTAGGTTCTTGTATCGTCCGTCTTAAGACCAATTATCCTGGACAGTAATGCCTCCTTTCGTGGTTGTAAGCTCCCATTGTTGAAATACAAATGCCAACACTTCAATCTGGTCCGTAGTGCCACTAATCTGATTCACGCTCACAAGCCGCGCATCCGTAAACGTGTACGTTCGAACTGTACTTAGTACCCCAGGTCCCGTTTCTATTATAATATAGACTTTGTTAACAGCCTTTATAGTTACTTCCAAGCAATTTATTTTGACTCGCCTGCCTGTTGTTGAACAGTTATTTTGATTGTTTTCAGTTTTTCATTCGTTACTAGTGACGAAACTACGCCCGTTGAATAATCGTCCATATCTCGAGATACGACGATTGGAGAATAGCGTCGTTTCCCAGAAGCAATGCCCGTAGCGGCGTCAACGGCTGCCGAGATTGTGATGTTGATACTTCGGGCAGGAGACGCGGATCCGAACCCTTTAACTGTAGACTTGAAGATGTCTCCCTTTTGGCCGGTCATTTGAACTGAAGGAAGTTCAAGTTAGCTAAGCAGAGGGAAAATCAAAGGAGAGGCTTACTGAAATAGCGAGCTGTCGCGGCGCTTGTTAGAGGAAGGAGGCAGGCAGCCAGGATTGGAATGAAGAGCTTCATTTTGAGGGGTTGATATTATGAAAGTTGTTATACTACTGACTGAAGTTCGAGTGGATGAGATTCGTTCCGTCGCGGCTTCTTCAATATATAGTATATGGTGTTACTAAGTCCTGCCTCAGAATTTCAGCTGCGGCTGACTTTGAAGCCTTCCGAGTCTCAACGCAGCCCAACGTTAACATGCATTCGTGCCGATGCCAACCACGAACTCCAGCCACACTAGCGAGTGGCGCCTCACTCCTGATGATACTCGCTTTAGATGATACTAAGGTTTGGGCATATAATATCTACAAAGAGTCACTGTCTATAGTTTTAGTGATAGCTGTAGTAGAGGTGGTTGTGGTAGTCTTAATACTAGTTATATGTTTACAGAGTCGTTGGAGTGACATTTCATTCGCATCGTTATAAATCACGTTTGATGAATAGTATATTAGGGGTATTGTGCCCAAGAAGTATTTGCAAGCGACTCCAGCTGCCATATAAAACTTTGGCAAACAGCAGTCAACCTTTGGCGCCGACAACACGAGCGATACCAACCAACCGATTCAGGACATCATGCAATAAGAACCCGAGGCTGTATGGAACTTGCAGGGTTGCAGAGCCGCAGAGACAGTAGGTGCCAAGGTGATCCAGATATCTTTCCGCCCCTTCGATTGGAGATTGTCGGTTCGAACTGTGCTTGCGCTCGAACTTCCCGAGAATCATAACTCTGGAATTTTGTCCAAAGCACAAGAGATCCTGCCAAAGCGATTTCTGGGCCGCACAACCGTCTCAACATGAGATCTCTGTTGTTTCATTCTCCAGTTTGGCATTCGGTATTTGGAACCCCTGCGATATGCACATAGGGGCTATGTGACCTACCGGTTGAGAGCCTAGAATCGACGTATCAGATATATATCGATAACCCCTCATATGATCATGCATGCGCAACCTTACAGCCAGGATCAAGGTATTACCCTTAGCCAACCAGGCCTCGACAACTCAACCGACTTTTATGTTTCCATATCTCGGCTGGAGCGAGCGACCTTGAAGGGTGCGAGCCACAATACTTATACAACTTCACAGGCTCTTGGTGCGACGTCCCTCGCCGGATTCGCTGGTGGTCGATCAAAGGTGGAACTAAAAGGCGATTTCTCTTCCAATGCCTCTACTCACAAACTTGATGATTTACCGATTAGAAACAACGTTGTGTTCCAGAGTAAACATGGATAACAAGCTTTTAAGCTTTTTTTTTCTTCTTCTTTTCGTTTAGCATAAGCCGGGGGTAAATACAATATCGATTTGGCAGAGCTCGATCCTACATATGATAGGCCGCTATGGTCGCTTTCTTTTCGGAAAAACGCCTCCCTGGGTTCTGCAGGAATATTTCTGTTTCTTGCATTTGGAATGATGAGGGCCGTCCAGTTTCAATAGTCGCGGGGTTTTACAGACCGTTGAGCTTTGAACGTGTTAACGAAGGAAACACCCCGTGCAACCAAACATAAAATTTTATCGCGTATTGTTACTAGTGACATCTTCGACGCGGTTCGTATCTGAGACAACACCAAAATGTTCGAATTCTATATAAGTACCAGATGAACTGCCCTGACCATCCCGCGAGAACATAAACCCGACTTTATCAAACTATCGAGCTAGACACTTCCGTTTTAGTAGTAGACTCTTTCACTTCGAGGCTGCTGTGCAGCTACAATTCACACACGATTTTTACAATTGCATTGATTGCAAAGTTATTAAGTAACGAAACCTCGCTTTGTTACGAATTTGCTAGCACATTTACATATTCGTTCATTTAGTTGATTACAGTAACACTTTGAACATTTATTCGTATACCGGTAAACTCCATTCCACTAATACATCACATCCTTTGTTTCCATTATCAATTTGTTGGTGATAGCGTGCGGGACTGCCTCCTTCTATTCCGAGCTTTCTCCCGCTGCGTGACGGTCGGTCAATTGAAATTTTTGACGCTGACGAACTTATATATATATAAATCTCAGGTTCTCTAGATCTGAATTCGGAAGTGATATCTGCGTTCTTCAGCCATAAGAAAATTTAACGTTAGAACTGCGCAATTTTACCACACCACGATATCTGCTTCGCATTGTCTCCTCGATCCTTCAAATTTCAAAGACCCAGGACGCCCAAGATACTTTCTTGTTTATAAACTGCAAAAATATGTATCACTTCGTCTCAATTGCGGTTACAGCGTTCTCGTTGGCGCAGTATGCTCTAGCGGGTCCACATGGCTATCAGTCGGCTCGATGCCCTCCGGGACGACCAGTTAAGGCCATATACTTTCAGACCAATATGCCAACTGGGAACTCGATTGTCGCGATACCGACTTTGCCCAATGGTGGATTAGACATGGGCAAATATAGCACTCATGCTACAAGAGGCAATGGAAGTGCTGGAATGGAAGCCATGAACGCCACCGCAGGGCCTGACGCTTTGTTCTCACAAGATTCCATCATCGTCCAAGACAACGTATGTCGATTTTCACGGTATAACACTCCTATCTAACAAGCCAAATGCTGATCCTTGATTATAGATGCTATTCACAGTTAATGCTGGTTCGAACACGGTCACGATGTTCAACATTGATCCGCAGAACCCTACTTGTCTGACCATGGTTGGCGAGCCTGCTTGCACGATGGGCGACTTTCCAGTCGCTATTGCCTATTCCAAGAAATTGAAAATGGCCTGTGTGCTCAATTCTGGCGCATCGGACGGCGTTGCGTGCTACAGCGTTAGCGCAAGAAAGGGACTAAAACCTCTCGATAAGAGCGCCAGGAAACTCAACCTCGGCCAATCGACTCCTCCCGTCGGCCCCACAGGCACTGTTTCTGACATCTTCTTTACACCAGATTCGAAGAGCCTCATCATTATGGTAAAGGGTAATCCACCGACCAATGTCACCGGATTCGTCGCAGTTTTCCCCGTACAGAACGGCAAAGTTAGCTTGATTCCAGTCAAATCGAACCCAACTGGCTCCGTCGCTCTCTTCGGTAGCTCGATGATCTCAAATACAGACATCATCGCTACTGACGCCGGCTTCGGTACTATAAAACTCACACTTAATCCTCAAACACACGAGGTTGCAGCGGATATCAAGACTACCATCCTCGGACAAGCCGCGACCTGCTGGACCGCGTTCTCATCTAAGACCGGATCTGTGTATGTCACTGATATTAAGATGAATCGCATCAAAGAAATCAGCGCATCCTCTGGAGAAGTTGTCTCTGCTCTCAATTTCACAAACGGTAATATTGGAAACATCGATAATGTTGTAGGAGGTGATTTCTTATACAGCCTCTCTCCATCAGCCACAAAGGTTGATATTGCCGTCGTCAATCTAGCTTGTGGCCAAGGCAAGATGAAAGAGCTTGGAACATTCTCAATCGCAAACGGAGCTAACCAATTCAGCCAGGGCATAGCTATTTATCATTAGTATTCTGTCTATTCAGTTTTTGTACGAGCGTTTCTCTGTATATATTTTATAATAGTATTCCGACATACCAAACAGATCGATATGGCATTACGTACATCTACGGACCAGGACATCCACTCCACGGGTAATTGCAACTACTGAGACCGTGTCCACCAGTGATTTCAACACTGTGGTAACTGAAGTCTTGGCAACTTCCATCGCCACAGAGAACAAAATAGTCCTTCGCAGAAGGAACCACCCATCCAGTAACATTCTTGAATACTATATTCTTAACAAGCACGCCGTTTGTTGGCAGCCCGTTGCCACCGCCATTGTAATAATCCTGCTCGATATCAATTCCGTAAGTCTTTATATTCGAAAGAGCGATGTTAGACCAAGTCACATTAACGACGCTACCAGTAGCATTATAGTCCGTTTTGATACGAAGCCCATTTGTCGAGTTTGTAACAATAGAGTTAGTAAACCTACGGTTTGAGGTAGATTAGTTTTCGATATCCCAAGTTTGCAAGCATCAATCGGCGAAGGGAGGCTATCGCAGTCAAATATCACTCACAGGATATTAGCGATATCGTAGCCATTTCCAGAGCCTCCACCAGCGATGGACAGCCCATGACTCCCAGAACAGAAAACATCTGTTACAGTCACATTTGTTGAATCAGATACCACTACACAGTCGTCTTGGTTATAGACTGTGCAGTTCTTGATTAAGAGATTTTTACAATTTCCAACGTTGAAGCCGTCAGTATTATGGGCCGCAGAAAGACCATGGCTAATTGCATTCGGCGCATCCCCTAGGGAGTTATCGATAAAAACGTTCTGAATAGTAGAGTCAAGAACCCCCGCAACATTGATTCCATGGGTAGGCAGATTTAAAAAGTAGAGATCAGTCATGAGTGAATGATTTGTAACTTGAATCTTCAGGAATTGCCCAGGCCTGGCGGAATCGCATTAATGTTAGCAAAGTACGGGCAGGTTTGTTTAAGCATTGATCTTAATGATCAGAATGCCAAACTCAGCACGCTTACTTCGGAAGGCCACCGTTACCGAGTCCATCCCAATATAACGGACCGCTTCCATCAATTACATGACCAGCTGCTCCTTTAATTGTTACATTATTTCCAGCAATCTGCATCGGTTTGAATTGGGAACTGTTAGTGAACGCAAAGCTAGTATTGCCCGCGAACGTAACAGTCGCCCCCATCTTAAGTTTGGTGAGAATTATAGCACTGCTTCTTGGCGCGTGGACATCCGATAGTGTGATATCCATACAGGCAGCTACTGCTGGAGATATCTGAGAATAGTCGGTGCACAGACATGGTGTTGTAATTGTGGAAACTGTGCTGGTACTGGAAGCGGAGGATGTAGTTGTGGGGACTAGATGTGCGCGATGGTAAATATTTGATACGAATACTGCGAGTCTTGCTGTTCTATATTCGATCAGATTTGTAAAGATATGCGTACCTAAACTGCTGGTCGTGGAAGCTGTCGTCGTCGTTGTCGGCGCCATATACAGACAACCGCAGGCACTTGCGATCCTCGTCGCATCGCCTTGGCAATTAGCCGCAAAACTCGGGATGTCGCCAGGAGTGTATGGCTCGCAGAAGCTATTGATAGCGTCTATCCCAGCGCCGACAAAAGCTCGCAGGCAGTTATCGTGACTACATGCGGCTCTTCCATACACAGCATGGCTGTCGACCGCTGTACCAAGCGATGCGCCAACGAGCGCAATGAGAGGCAATGATAGGCGCATATTGCCTATCAGATCTGCATCAACGGGCAGGTGTAATTAATTCTGGTCGTTATATTGGAATTGAACAGTCTGCGGATCTCTAAGGACTGAAGGGTGCGCACTGCAGACCCGGTAGCTCGGAGGGAGGCTTTAGGAGTTCATATATAAGAGCTTCGCTCTCGCAGGCCAAAAGCCGGCGTAGAGCAAATTGAGTCGATGAGATGCTCGGAATTGTACGTGCAAGGGTCGGAAAATCATTTGCGAGGGTCCTGACCGACGGCATCAATTTTTCCGCCGTTGCGCCAACTGGTCACAGCGTCGAGCGCCGATTAGCAAACTACTCGCATAAGCAACTAAGGGCAGGCTACGGTGCATACGTGAAAGATGGAACGGACAACTGAGGCAAGGTCATACAGTACTTGCGGGGGTTGGGGATCTAAAAGTTCAATTGCTACCTGAGGAAGACATCTCTCTCTGACCAGCTACGTTTATACGACATACCTACATGCCCGGTGTTCGCCTTCAAACTGAATTTACGCCCTACAGCATCAGATTCGCTCAAGTTACCCCATCTGACGGGGTTGTGTCCGCATAGGGTCATCCGTCATGGCTGGCAGCCTCGTGCGTACTGAACGCGTAGATTATATAATCGTACATGTGCATGTGCGTACCCAAGTCGCGCGAAGCACGGCGAAATGAGGTTCCTGGCATTTGAGACCCACGTGGGTCCTTGGAGGGGAGGCCAAAATCCGGAACTCGGCAAGTCCGTTTAAATTATGTCTTGGCGGAGATTGTTCATACTATGCAGCTGCCGAGAAACCTCGCGCCCACCACCAGCGGTTCAACCGGAATATCTTCTGAGTCTGGTTTTGGGAAGACATCATTCTGCTGCCCAAGATTTTCCGGGGCACCTGGCCAGCACATGGGCTACATCTTGGCTATACTCTGCGCCCTGGAAGTTAAAATTCCCAAGCTCCTCGTGGCGGGGGCGCACTAAATATTAGACTCTCAGCTGGTAAACTACCGCTCGAGGGCGAGTTGTATAACGTTACATCCTATTTGCTACCTCAACCGGCTGGAATAAACGTCTTCAGTGCTGCAGAGAGTCAAGTTCCACGGTTCTCAAGAAAATTTCCTATCCCAATATTTGTATATTGAGACATTCGATCTATACCCAGCATTCAACCAGCATCTCAACGACCTGTAATCATCAAGTAAAGACGGAAGAAGCACACCTCTGTCGACAAGAATGGAAGGGAAACTCACTTCTGAGATATATATCTGGATGCCAATCAGTGGATCTGTAAATATGCTTCAACATTCCGGCACAGAATACCCCCGATTCCATTGAACACGGGTATGTAGCTCTTATATCTTGTAAGTTTACCACCTAAAATGACGTCCTGAATGGCAACCAGTCTATATATCGAAATCTGACGAAGTTTAGCATTCAAAACAAAGTGACTTCACCGACGTTGAATGGCTATATATCAACTTCCCTGGATAATCTCCGGTATCATCATGTAATGCACACGTGTAAATGTAAAACGACATTCCTACATGTTTGATATGCTTAAATATATCTCGAAAAGGCGAAGACAAAGGTTCAAAGGCTTATAAGCACGATCGCTATAGTCACCTTATTATTAGCCCGATTCATCGATTATGGGCTGGCAGCACAGCCTAGGCCTATTAGTGATGATATGGTCTATACGATTCTTGTTCGGATTCAAGCGTTAAATCACGGCGTCTCAATAACTATCCCATGCTCTTCGATTATTTACTCCGCTTTGGGACCAGAGGCACCGGTTTACAATATATAACATATATTATACTTAGGGGTCGGTAAGAACATGCGCGGCCACAAGCCCAAGCTGAAAGCCCCAAGGATCCGGTTTCAGATCAGTTTCCGCTCATCAACTATCACAGGCAAGCCGCAACTCTCATAGCATGAGAATGGATCATTAGGGCAACTGTTACGCCGGAAACAGCTATTCTTGCGGACCAGCCGGACCGCGATCGTGTTGGGATCCACTTTATGCAGTGACAGATTCGAATATATCTTCCAACTCACCCTACATATATATAAACTACTACAGAATATTGACGATGTTAATGATGTTTATGTCTCGATCTCTGCGCACGCCTTTTATGCTCCCCGTGGGATGCTACTTAGAGTACTTCCCTCATTTCATATTAATGTGAATACCAACCGCGGACTTGTATCTGAGCAACGTTGTACAGTTTTACGGAATTTTTGGGCTCTCTACAGCATGTCAGCCTGCAACCCAGTACCTTGTCCAGAATTGTTGAAATTTCGTAATCTCAGCTCTGAAAGTTCTGCGAGTTACAAGCAATTGGCATACTCT
This sequence comes from Drechslerella dactyloides, assembly GCA_020064725.1. NCBI lineage: Eukaryota > Fungi > Ascomycota > Orbiliomycetes > Orbiliales > Orbiliaceae > Drechslerella > Drechslerella dactyloides. The sequence continues at coordinate 2,534,928 of JAGTWJ010000008.1, read as the reverse complement.
CGAGTATAACGAATGTATCCCATTACTCTAGAAAACCGGAGTATAAATTAGTCTCAGGGATCAATAACGGTATATCATCGCAAGATACAAGTTGTCTCGCAGGCCAGTCTGCTAGAGCTTAACTGGCAAAGCTATTAGTATACTGAGTTCAGATTGATCGCCTACTTTCTCACTATCAGATTCGTAATTCGCAACTCAATGGCCGCTTGCAAAGTCTGTGACTTTTATAAATTTACTTTGATACGGATACACTTATAACTTGCCAAGAAAACCATAAATGCTGTTGCTCGAAATCGCTTATCAATACCGATTTCCGAGGACCAATTAACCCAGTTGGCCAAGGCCTCTGCTGATTCGCTCAGAGAGCACGCCAACACTTAGCCAGCCGTACAGCGTCTAATCATACAGATTATCATTCTAAAAATAGTAGTAGTCACTCCTTATAGGGGAACCATTATAGCGCTATCAATCGTATAACATAAAATACTAAGACCAGGCCCCGAAGTCCATGGGTAAACCACCTTGCATTATCCGAACATCGATTGGATATCAATCGGCGTCACCTGTCGAGATTGCGGATGTATCAGCATTTGACAGGCGCACCTATCTAATACGAGAATGGGATCGCCTTCGACGTCAGTGTCAGTGTCAGCCATCCCTTCAACATTGCAAGAAAAAATTTTATTGCGTTAACGCGTCCAACACCGTTTATGATCTACTTCGCAATCGGTAATGCAAATGTTGTGAATAAGTCACGTCTTATATCAAGTGGGCTACGACATCATTGCTGCCAGCGGCGCACCGCGGCCGGGGTATCCAAGAGCTAGGAAATACGAGTAGGTCAAGTTAGCCCCGGCCCCCACATATATAGCACCATAACATACATATACAAGATTGCACACAGTTGCCCGTAGGTTCTACAGATTCAACAATTTAAGCGCCGTCGAGATCAGGTTCCAATATCCTGCAACTCGTCGCGCATCCGAGTAAAGTTCGGTCATCAACTGATCTTCAACCTTTAAACTTGGTTGCAAAAGTTTTATAACAACAACCATGGATGAGAAATTCATGCGTGTATCAGCCAAGAAAGACACGGATGCGCTGTGTGTACAGAACCCCCCCAAAACTAGTTGAGCAAGGTGACCCAAAAATTCTAGTAGGCTCGTACTGACAAAGTAGAAGGAGACTCTGATGTATAAGCACGAAATCGTTTTAGTAATCCTACCACAGAATTTCGGCTGCGTCGACAGATATGTAGATCTATTGAGCGTTATATCTTGTTCGCTAAACTAATCAGTTGATAGCCACAGAAGCATATATTAAATTATGTTAATTACTGTGTAGATGAGGGTTCGAGGCTCAGTCAAAGCTTTCAGCATGACCCCCATACACTTTGAAAACATTTGTTTAGCACTTCATATCAAGCGGAGGAGTATTCTAAATATAACTGAATTAGAAAGCCTAGATAAATGACAATGCCCAGAGCCGGGTATTTACATCCGCACCATCTCCCCGACAAAAATTTTGTGAAGAGAACCGAAAGTCAAGTTGGGAAAATCGAGAAAGCACAGCTGGAAGAGCGACTATCGCAGCAGGCTAGTATCTACATCTGCCCAAGCTCCTCCTATACTCCAGGACGATACGGACTAATTAGAACAGTGTGTGAGGGGGTAATCTCAGATGGGGTATATTACGAGTAGACATGTACACAAAACAATTAACAATTACTATCTCTTCAAATGCGCGCAGGCGGGAGAAACGGCGGGAATGTCCATCCGCCGGTCAAGATAGAGATGAGATACTCAAATGCAAGCGCACGACCAAAGCAAACGTATGAAACAGAACAAAATATATCATCGTCTAGACCCCCTTCTTCTCGTAGAAGTAATACTGGGCGGTGTACGGGATCTGTTTCTGGCCCGTCCAGTCGCAAGTCGCCGGAGGTTGGCCTCCAGCCGTGTGCAGTCTGTAGACAGTGGAATAGGTCGAACCCATGTCTGCGTTCGCCGCCAATCTTAACGAGGGGACGGCACCGAAGTTGTACGGTGCCTTGCCCATATCGGAGTTCTGGGAAGCACTGATTTTGCCGGCAGCGGATCCACAGAATTTACTCTTCCTATCCGTGAACTCGAAGTACGGAGTCGCAAAGTTGCCTTTGAAATAGTGTACGCCGCATGAGTATTGAGTGCTTAAAAAGTTGGCAAACATCTTGACGAGTGTCGACTGGAAGGATGGGCTTGTGTGGAGTGCCACAGGAGAAAAATAGTTCCCCAGCTCGGGACTGCTTGTGAGGAGACACGAGATGTCAAAGAGCTGAGCAAGAGCACCGTTGGCAACGGGTTTTCCATCTGCACAGCTATAGTTCTGAGATCCGATCCCAAGCGCAACTCTCATCAATCTCTCATCAGCTGCGGGAGGTGCCAATGTATTCGATGCTACCGGTTTCTATTATTAGCTTCGTCTAACATTTACAAGGATGCAATCGAGAATATCAACTTACCATTTTTATAATCGATCAACAACTCTGATGGAATTGTAATACCGCTGCAATCGCAGTTGATGTACTTGCCCAGAGGAGATGGGCTTGCCACAACTACGGTAGAAGCAGCCAGCAAGGCAGAGACGACGGATAATAAGGAACGCATTGCGAGAAGGTCTGGCTGTCGAAGTGTCGTCTGGGATCGACCAGAATAGGTTGGAAAGCGGACTTGCGTATGCAGACTAGCTATGCTTATGCAAGAGGCGGATGTATAGGGAATGCGAATGTACGATCGATTGTGGGTTCTTTCCAATTGCAGTAGCACGAGAGCAAATCAGAAATTGCTGTACTAGATATCGGTCGCAAGGAGATTCGTGCTGGATATAAAAGCTGTGGTCCAGGCTCGAAAAAACAAAAATAAAAAAGAAATAAAAAAAAACTTAAGTAGCGTTTATTAGTAGAAACCCCAGGGCCGTAATGTTTGAATTGAAGTAATAAAAGAATCCAACCGGATTTTGAGAACGGAAGTTTGACAAAAGGAAATGGTACGTTCTACGCACTCGCGGACGTTTTTTTGGATTAGTTTATGTATGTAAATCGTGTTCCGTAGAAGAGAGGAGGCGTTGGAGGTGGGAGATGTCCCAGCTTTAAGTACACCTCACGGCTCGTGTGCATCTCGAAATTTGATAGCTAGCGCTTCGGCGCGACGGTTGGTTTCTAAGGATGTGCTGCGGTCGTGCTGCGCTGAGCTCAGATAGCTGACAGGGGTCTTCATCGTCGGCCCTCGCATGAATGGCTGCGAACAGGGGTGCTCGCATCGTGCATGTGTGTGGACAGGGCCGGGAACCGAAAAAAGAAGCAATGCGCGCTATCTCCACGATTCAGGAAGGAATTCTTTGTATAGAAAACACGTCCAACTTGCTTTGACGGAATCCTGTGAGTTATCCGGAATCGATATTAATAGCTTGGGACTACGCGCCCCCGGATATTGAGCCCAGAGGATGACCGCTCACAAAACTGTGGGCGAGGTGACGAATCTCAGAAAAAGGCGAGTGTAGCTTCGGGCAGCTATCCTTCCAATCAAGGCGCTGTCCGGCGTGCCTGGGGGGGGAACAGGAAATTGCGCTTTTGCAGGCAAGATTCCGCAGGCTGGTTCCGGCAAAACGGCCAATTAGTCGCGAATGGAGCTTCCGAGCGTGGGCACCTGGCAGCAGGCTCCATACATGGAGACGTATACCTACGTACGTGCGATACGGAGCATATGTGCTGTGCAACTGATTCTGCGCCGGACGTGGGTGCGGGCGCGTACTATTTCTGGCGCGAGCAAAAATCGCAGCGGGGCATTGTTGCTGTTGTCTTTGCGAGGGCGAAACGTGAAACGAGACAGGCCAACGGTCCGGGGCCCTGGCTGGCCTTTGCCCATTGGCCGAAACACCAGCCTGGCCAATGAGAGGGGCTGAATCCCCCAATCATCTCCGCCGGCGTCTAAAAGCTGGTCGTCGCGTCGCCCACAGCTGCTGTAGATAGCTGCTGCGCCGGTTGCACATACATGCACAGGACATCGACGGATGCGTACATACGTATACGCACTTTACCAACCGTTAGTTGATACAATACCAACTGGCGCTGCGCTGTTGCTTTCGTTGGAGCGGTTTTTATTTTGGCCGACCGTGCCCGCTAACACGCAGATAACATCAGGAGATGTCGCGACAGCGCCAGAGCAACGATGCTACTGTGCACGTGGGAGCAGACCATTGAAATGGAGGAACTTTGCGCGAGTTCGACGTTGGAACGCCGTGCCAGTGATTCAATTTGGCTAACAAGACCTCGAAGCCGATATTCAATTGATCAAATGTGCATCTGCATATGCCGCCACATGCTGTCATCAACATTCAAAGGCACGGATTTGAGCATCCAACTGCTCATTCGCTTGATTGAAGAGCGATATGAAGAATTCCGCGGCGCGACAGCGATGATGGCTGGCGCTGCCAAAGAGCGATGGCAATGTCCTGGTTTCTGACACGCCTCGAAACGCGTTAATTACTACCGTGCTGACGTCGAGAGAGATTAGAATCGATACAGCAATTTCAATCTTCGCTCAGCGCGCTCGCGGCAGTTTTCTTTACCCGGACCGGGCGTCGTGTTAAATATTCTGGAAATATTGAAACGGGTCGTCAAGGACATGAAGACCGCCCGCCCGCCTGCATGCTTCCTGGCGAGGGTTTTCGGAGCCATGTCTCCGTAAGGGTTCGGCCTCAATAACCTTTAGTCCTCCTGTAGCTGATGGTCGGAACGAGATAGCGATAGCAAGCTGTGCAGCCTTATATTGCTTGTTTCGTTTCGACTCTGCCAAGGCGATAGGGCGGGAAGAATATCAACCCGGAATCCAGAATTCGAGATCTGAGCGGAAGTCTTAAAGCGTGTTTGGGATCGAGCCCCAGACTTCGGCTGGTAATAAGGCATGAAACGGGCGTCGCTTCAGATCAATGGAACCGAACGGGACCCGATTAAACAGCCGGTCGCGCAATGCGAGAAATCAGCAATTGGAATCGATATCCCAGCATGTCGGGCAGAGTCAAGAACAGACCGCAGAAGCATTAGGCTAGAACTACATCTCACCGCAGTGCACGGGATATTGTTGCTGCAAGATTTAATATGCGACGCATCCAGAGCGAAGTCCGTGTGTCTTTCTGCACCCTGCAGGGTATAAACCTGTAGATTGATATCTCCGCTTCGCGCAAGCTTTGTTCCCTCAGGATGAAGACCATTTCGGCGGACAGCAGCCAGTTTCAGGTTTAATCTCACGGCTCGAACATTTGCTAGGTGTCAATAGAGCGCTGCCTACTACTAGAAATACGTAATACATGCAAGGTGCATGCAGGCGCAATCTATATGATTAGTTGCCGTGCGCAAGTGGCAACAACCGATATCGAGACTGTATATCTGATATGTTCGCCAATGTCAGAAAGATCAACTGCCGAGCTAGTAATTCTGACAGCCAAGTAGTGCTCGGGCATAATTGGGGTATACTAGCTACTCTAGGTTGAGTGACACGGCTCGCATTCTACAAGATTTGAGTTCCCAGTGTCGCAGCAACAGACTCCTTCATCGTTTCCCACTCTTCTCTGTACATCTCAAGCTGTTCTGCCGCTTTCACACTTCCGACGAAAACCCTCCTCATCTGATCTGCTTGGTCCTCTTGTTTCCAACTCCAGGGAGCTACTTTGACCCTCATGAGCTCTAATATTTGCACTGGATGCAACCTTTCCAGCCTGACACTGGGGAAATTATACGATATCTCTTCGCGAAGAATGCGGTCGATAGCATAGGCGATCGCCTCTTGCAAGACGTCCGGGGGCGGAGGGGGCGCATCTGTGTCACTGGATGTTGCGTCATCATATTCCACCGTATCCCGAGATTTAATGAAGGGAGATGCAGTTCCCTTGCGTTTATTCTCATCGCGCTCTGAGATTTCCATAAAGGCAATTTGCTTGCAGTCAAGCGGCACCAGTTGCTCCATATATTTGATAGCATCGTCGTTCCTCACACCTCTCCTCCACGCCTCGTTCAAAAGTCTCGCTAGAATCTCTTCCCGGACGCCCTCCCAGCCTCTAACCTGGGTTATATGCTTGAACATATCCCTAAGTCGTGGGTTTTTCATAGCTAGGATCCCCCAAGATCGAATGTATCCGTCCGTGAGCATGTCTGCTGCCAACCGAAAGCAGTTTTCGTGCTTTGCGACTCTGTGAAGTGCGGTATAAAACTGTGCAGATCGTTTGTCGTCCCATGATTCGGGGAAGACGGGCGTGAGCAGACAGTATTCGTACCTTGAGGTAATGATTGCTGGATACGAAAGAATGAGATGATAGTTGTCCAGCAAAAGCTTGCGACATCGCCTGTTTACGCTGAGTAAAACCCTCAGCTGCTCATATCCGAGCTGTTGGAAGATGCGGATAAGCAGAACGTCTGACAAAGACGCTATGGGAGTTGTCCCAGCAGGTGGATGGTCGACACAGGGGCCATCTGGTGCTGCGATAAGAGGAGCATCACCGGTTTTGAGTGGAGGAGATGCTGATGCCGTTGGCAATCTGGCAGTAACAAGCTTGGTTGTAAGCCTGCCGATTGATGACCCCAGGTTGCGGAGCCGCCTCTTGATGTCACGAGCGAGTTTAGAAGGTGTGCAGATGGTGATTTTGTTCGTGAGATTTAGATAGTTGCCCCTGGAGATGACTCCGAGTTAGATATATCGGTTGCGTCAAGCGATCGAGAGTTCTTGCGCAATTGCAACCACCACCCGTGCACAAGTCACTAAAAACCGTTGCTCTGACAGCTGTCTGGTGAATAAACAGGCTTACATGTCGAAAATTGCCGAATGAACTACATTGTGGCTCTTGGCCCCTCTGGAACTCGGGTGAGCCAGAGCGCTGGCGAAATGCGTCTTGCTGGAGGGCGCCCCCGCTGACATCGTAGGTAAAATGCGCATATCGATTCTCCACGACACGGAGCTGCCGCTGCTGCTGCTGAGGTTCCGATTACGCCATCCGAGGCGCACGTACAAGTTTCTACGCGGGGAGGACTGCGAAGGAAACAAGCTTCTACGATGCATCCGGCGTATTTGCGCATTTCATCTTCGCGCTGAGCACTTTTCCCTGGCCGCCCAGCGGATCCGATCGCCCGCCGGCTCCGACCAGTTGAAGTGACTGGCCGATGTCCCGTCGATGCGGTATGTCAGTGTGTAGAACTTGGCGTATGGTACATATCGGGAAGACCGATGGAAGGCTGATGGTGGCTCGCTCATCCACAGAGCGGCTCCACGCTCTTCTCTTCGCCCTTCGCCCCGCCTCCAAGACGGCCGCCGTCCAAGATCAGACCTTCATTGTCTGCCATATCGTCCTGGACCCGGCGCCATCCGTTGCTCAGCACTTTGCCCCACTCGCCGAACCGTGATTCCAGCGTGGCCCTGTTCCCTTCCACGTCCTCAGACGCCCCCACTACATTCTCCGGCTGCCAAACAGGCTTTATCAGTCCCTTTGCCAACAGCGGATTCCGTGAGAATGTACCGCCACCGTTAGCACCTTCCGCTCCTCGCCCCGTCGCAAACCTACTTCCGATCGCTACTACTACCGGTTCAGAATCTTCCTTTTCCTCTTCTTTCGCGCTAAACTTGGGTCTATCCACACTCTTCATCGTTTTCTCAACTCGCTTGCCCTTCAGATCGATCGAAACGACCACAGTCCGCTTCTCCCATTCCTCCTTATTGTCCCACTCTATATCCCTCATCTTCCGTTGCTGTTCCTTGAGCTGCAGGGCACGCTCCTGTGGTGTCGCCCACATGTTGAGTCCTGTATCCGGCGTCTCCCAGTCCGCTGCTTGGTCTATGATTCTAGTCCGCTTCGCAGACGAACTTTGATATTCCAGAAGCTTATCGCGTTGTTCCATCGCGCTGTTCAGTGCCGCCGACGCCGCGGGGGTTGGGCCGTTCGAGTGCGCCGCGACACCGCCGGCTGACGGGTTGACTTTGGAAGCATATACTGCAGTCGTCTTCGTCGTGTCCGCTTTCTTCTGCCCCGCATTATGCGCATTCATCTTCTCTTTGCTCTGTTCGTCACGGAGAATTCGACGCATGGCTTCCATATCCTCCGCAGATATCAAATCACGACCGCAGAAGGTGCATGGTGCGAGGCCTTCTTTGATACATATGATCTTTCCACAATGCAGACAGTTTGGTGCAGCCAAAAGGAGCTCGTGTTTGCGTCCAGCGCAGCTACAGCGCCGTTTATCGGGGGCGACGACATGCGAACTAGCCAGCGTCGGGTTTGTCTGCAGTTCCAGGCTACGTAGAGCGGCGGAGACATCAGAGATTGTGGATGACGGTGGACGCATACTCGGGCCTGATATCGATACGGTATTTGACTTTTGCTTTGGGGTCTTCTTCTTCGAGTTCAAGAGGTCAGACGTAAGCGTCCCCTGCTGAGCTGGCTGCTTCTGAGACAAGTTTGTAGTGGAGGGCTTGGGTGAAGGAGTTGAGGATGTAGGAGCGGTCGCTGGATTCGGTGTCGGCGATCTCGAAGGTGTTCGCGATGCCAATGCTGACGTCGGTGCTGTTAATGATGCCGAACCCTTCTTCAATCTCGGTGTCGACATGTAATCCTCCAAGTCGTCTTTCCGATATGCCTTGCCCGACAGATCGTCTGAACTGCTCGCGAAGCTGTCATCAACTCTCCGTACTGGTGGCAGCTTGTTCAACGGCTCTTTCTTCTTCGGGCCCTTACGGTTCGACCGTGGCGGGGCATCGCTATCGCTGCGGGTCGTCTGCGTCTGTCGGGGGTTTGATCCAGAAGGTACTGCAGAAGGGAATCTCCGCCGGTTGAACTCCTCGATGAAGGAGAGACATTCCGAAGAAGCGCCGAGGAGATCGGTGAAGTGCGTCGCGATAGCGGACGGGTTCGACAGATCAGGTGATGTCGCAGCGTACGTGACGACCTGTTGTAACTCCTCTTGGGGCAAAGGCAGCAGGTTGGCTAGACGGGGGACCGCCCATGCCGCGAACTCTTGTAAATTAGCCATGGTCGTGGAGAGTTCGAGTTCTGTCGATGTCAAGGTCGTGGCGGGACGCAACAAGGAAGCTTGGGATGGGTGGGAGATAGAAATGCAGCTGAGTCAGTCGTCCGACCAAGCCGAGGCGTCGACGTTGCATTTGGTTCCACAACGCGAGACGACGCATTTTGAAAATCCGACTCGGCGGCGGCGGCGACCGCATCCGCACTCATCACTCTCTCTACAATATCTAAAAGTGTCCATAGCATATCTTCCCGTGCCACCACACATCATTGTCTAGGATGTGTCACGCTTTGAGTATCAGCCAATAGAGCTGGAGTCCTCACATCACCTACCGGCTTGACACCTTCGGGAAGCACAAGGTCTATGACGAATATATCTTCTGTCGCGATATCAATGGGAAGTACTCAAGACTACCATGCATACTAGGCCAACTCGTATTCAAATAGATTGATCTGAGAGCGTCTACAACGGCGACGACGTACATCTCGCGTCTTAGTCCACCAGACCGTAAGCTTGCTGGCGGCTGTCCCCAGACATACTCAGGAGAACTGGACTCATTAAACGCGGGAGGATACTAATCGGAATAAATGAAATTACTCTACAATCAGGATAAACTCCTTAGTCGTGGCCTACGCAGACCATAGGATAGCGTCTGGCGCCACGGGTTGAGCCATGAGATGCACACGCGGATTGATAACGGCTACATGCACGAAGCCTTATCTAAAATTATTTACGGCACCGTAAGTCTATCGGGCACCATATCACAGAGTTCTATAGTTTTGGCATCCTCAAGCTGACTTTCAATTCAGGACAAATCGACAAATCCAAACTATACCGCACTGTTACGGGGGGTTATTGCTGGCCATATTACTTTCAGGTGCAAACAGCCACCGGGTGGCTCTCTGCCAATGTAAATAAACCAGCTTGGATCTTCACTCCAGAGACTATGCCCAATCGTTTCCCATTCGCGTCACCGGCGTGTTGGAACGGCGTCCTGCGTCTGCAGCAGTAGAAGATTAGAATCATTAGTCCCAGGGTCTACAAGCAGTAGTGATGCAAGGTTCTTCGCAATCTTCGCTGCTTCTGAGCATCGAATGCGCATCGCCTCGCTCGAGTAGTATGGAGGCGGATGCCGAACCCCATTTCGTCGCAGAACATTATCAGATAAAGTGAGTCGCCATTAATAGCAGAATGAGGTTGTGCGTAGGAGTAAATCTTTTCTCCCTCCGCCTGATGCCCCTTAGAATATTCGGCGTTCGCGAGCTGCGTGTAGAGGTCGTCTCCAAAAATGGTCGCATCTATATTGAAGTTTCTGTACTGGGATATTGCGTAGGCCTCTAGCCATGTGTACCAGTTTCTGGCTTTAATAGTCATTAATTGGATTTTTCTCGCATCTGTCGGGTTTACTTGATCCTTGGGCTAGTTTCTTATGAATATTTGTGTATTCATTCGTTTGAACCGATCGTAACATGTAAGATCAGGTTCGCTAGTTCCAGCAGGCGGATCCGACATATTAGCCTCATCTCTTCTTGACGCCTCTCGGTGTAAGTTGTCATTGTGTGGGTCAGATGCACGAGAATGGAGTCTAGGGGAGATGTCTCTATTAAAGGATTAACTGTCGGGACTGCAGATAAAGATGTGTCGTCCACCTGTAGAGCTTCGTATTGCTGAACTAGAGAGATAACCGCCCCTGCGGCTAACTCAGTGTTAGCAATTTATACGATAGAAAAGAATGATTAAAGATAACCGGCCAGTTATTTTGTTCTGACTGCGCCAATCGCATTTGCAGACCCCCCAACAAGGCAGCAAAGTAAGAGGCCATATTTCAGTGTCATTTCAATACCAATCTTAATGAAAAAGAGCTAACTTAACGTTATCACTTAGTATCAATGAAGTAAAGCTCCTCTATATACCTAGTGGTACTCAAGTAAACTTGCAAATACCGGATAAACATTCATATAACATACGTAGAAAACGGTTCAATGAATATTGGTGTATATTTTCGGCTTAGCTTTATATATGTCAACCAAAACGGCAGGATGGCCGTACGTCTGGCTCATGACACGATAGCCAGCGATCGACAGGAGATTTCCGATGACAGTTCGAACTAAAACCAGAGGTGTGATGTCGTAATTTGAATGGATGGTATCTCCGTTTCGGCTCACCATCGTGCTAACTGCCCCTACTGAATCGATGTCGTGATAGTTCCGATTTCTCAGCATACTGGGAAGAGCGGTTAGAAAGCTAGCTTTTTCAAACTACTGCTAAGTACTAGTATCAGGCAGTTGTAGCATACTTCGCCTACTAGATTCCGGCAGCCTGGCTCGCGAGACAATGTGCCATAGACGGTACGTTCTTCCCAACTCTCCGGCCATCATACCTGGCTGTCAAGTAATCTTCAGGAAGATGTTTTAATGCTTCAACCATGAATTCTGACACTTCTAGGATCCAGGTCTATAAGCCATCTCAGGTATAGCCTAAATCTCTACTTTGTGTATTCGTTATACATGCACAGACATCAGTCAAAGAAGTCTCTCAGACGCGGTGCGCTCTCGTTCAGAAGCTGGCCCATAAATTTGAACGTATATCTACACAATCTGTCGAGGCGTTGATATCAACAACTGGCCTACTGGCCCAATGGGTAAGCAGCTTTCCAACCATCCAACAACTGGATGTACAATATGCTAACAGCCTCTACAGCAAGGCGTCTGACTACGAATCAGGAGATTGCAGGTTCGATCCCTGCGTAGGTCATCAGTTCTTTTTTGTATTTTTTTTTGTTTTTTTAATACTCTCCTTTTACGCAAGTCGTCGACAAACAGGTTGATGGCAGCAGTTTTTGGCACGAAGAAAGTTTAGACGAAGTAGGCAAACACACCACCAACAAACTGTACAAAACCCGATAGTGAAGTGAGCAAATCGTGATTGTCCTCTCTATCTCTATCCGAGCTGTAATGAGAATAATTCAAATGCACCAGTAGCGCCAGAGGGGTATTTTCTATCCCAAGTCAAAGTATGCCCTTGCACTATCCCCCGAACGAAACTCATCTGCTGTCTAGACAGCCTCGACCTGTCTATAGCTTTAGTTTCCGCCATCGCGACATTCGCATGCTCATCCACCAACATATTACTATTTAGTTCACCTCAGTTCGCGGTTCCTTGCGAAAGCTAAACCACGCTCTCAACGACCTTTCGAACGCTCGCTGCCCATCCGGCGACTCCGCTCTCCCGCCGCATAAAGGCTATGATCTCCTCGCGCGCCTGCTTCCCATCCATGGCGCCGTCGACGACGAATCCCTGAAGAAGCTCGCGTATCCAGAGTTTCTGGGAGTCTGTTACCCCGCCATCCCCTTTTGCCGGCAGCAGGCTCTTGTTTATTCTCGTCTGTAGCATACCATGCTCATTTCGGGCAAGTTTTGTCGGTAGGTTATAGAGCGCCGGTAGAAGTACGTCCAGCGACTTCGTCTCGCCGCTTGTCCTGGAGCTGTCCGGGCCGTCGCCCTCAGATCGTGAGGCGATCTCATCTTTCGGGGTCGAAGCGGAATGTCGTAATGGACTGGCCGAAGCTCCTCGATTGATGCTGCTGCCTATGTTTGGGGTGGCGAGAGTATTCGAGTTCCGGGACGCGGACCGGGACAGAGAGTTTGTAGGAGAGGGAATGTAGCCGGCGGGGAGATCGTTCCAGTGGTTGGTGATGGCACCCTTCTGGTGGGATTGCGGTCGTGATGGTGGGGTGTCTGACATCGCTCCAGCGCCACTCGAGCAGGCAGGGCGGATATACTGGATACTGGTTCGGCTATCGCGCGATCAGGTCAAATTTGCTAAACTCAGTCGTTCGAGGAATGATGTACGATGGCAGTGGCATTGCGGTTCTGGCAGAGAACCCTCGACGGCTGGAAAGGGGGATAAATGTTCCGGCGGAGCTTGTTGACAGCTTGCCGAAGACACGCCAAGCAAATGGTCGTCCGAAAGTCGACGCACTTAGCCAATTTCCCAACCAGGCAAAACCACACCACACAGCTGGACAGCCTCAAGGAATTCTAGAAGCGTAACATCAGCAGATATATTTTATTTAAAGGATGTCAGGAAATCCAGTAATGACCATCACGCTATCTACAACCGACTCGTCATCAAATTACAATAGTAGTTGCGACATTACAAGCATTAGTTCTCAGCTGCGACAGTGTATACCGCTTGTCGGGCGCCCGCTCGACATATATATCAATTCCACCTGGCCTGGGCACTGGAGTCCGGTCCGCTATTATACACATACGGACCTCCTTCCCCCTCCTTCGGCCGCGGGTCGTTGTAAATTGGTACGACGGGTATATCGTCCTTTCGCCGACCCAATCTATACGCGATATAGGCGGCTATCGCGATGACCGGTACGGCCACGCCAATCGCAATCCCAGCGATCGCGCCGCCGCTGAGGCCTGTCCTCCTGCTGCCCTCGCTGCCTTGATTCTGTGACGCGCTCGAGCTCGAGTCGGTGGTGCTAGGGCTACCGGCTGAACTTGAGCCTAGCGAGGAGCCTGTTTCTGTTGCCCCAGAAGTGCTTGAGCCTGGAGATGGGGGTTCCCCAGATGTAGGTAAAGGCTCAGAGCTCGTATTTCCCGCAGAGCTACTCGAAGTGGACGATGTTGCTGGAGTTGGCGTAGGAAGTGACCCATCCGCCTGAAATGTATGTATATCAGATATGTCTGGAGATCTATAGAATTTCAAGCCGCCTAACCACGTAAGGCGACTCTGTGGAAGCTGTACCTACCTCTGCGAATTGAAACGTCACACTCGTCAGCTGCGAGCCAAATACAATAATGGCCCGAGCATTGTAGTTTCCTTGGAATACGATGCCTCGAGAAGTGCTGCTGCTGGCCCACTCGAAACATGAGATGCTGATTGGGTCTCGATTTAGCGGGTTGATGAATGATGTGACAAAGTCTGCGGTTAAGAGTCGGATTGTCGAAGGATCTTTGACGCTGCACAAGACAATACGAGTTAGCTGAACGGTCTCGCAAGAGAGGGGGAGAGACAGAGAGAGGTCACAAGATGCCCGACTCTCGCCCTGACGGCGAGATTGGATCTCAACCTACATAGGACAACAGACGGTGCCTCTCTGGTCGCCTACCCACGGGTTCACATTATTAGTTGGCACAGTGCTGTATCCTTGCGGGCATACGCCAGGTGCGTAAAACCCCCATGTTCGGTATCGCGGCGGGCAGCATGTATTGATTTCGCCGGTATCGTCGTCGACGTTACATCCGACATACCAGCGGCTGAAGAACCGGGTTTGTGAAAGCCCACTCTGGTTGCTATCGTCATAGAACCTGCTCGAGCGCCAGAGGGATGTCGTGAAGCAGTCCGCTGGTGGTGTAAAGGGGGCCAGAGAGCCAAGGCTAGTAATTATTGGTGTGATTTCTGTAAGGTCTTCGCAAACAACCTGTTGGCCGAGGAGAAGAAAGAAGAGCAATATCGAATAACTCATATGCGTCGAAGGCGGTGTTGACAGGCCGCCTCCCATTTTCCACGACTCGGCACTCTGTTCGTGCCCTTTTCCTCTGGGCAGACGGTGCAACTCTGTTTGTTGACGAGAACCTGGGTCGTGTTTGGACAGCCGCGACCAAGCGATGCCAGACCGAGATGTTGGTTCATCTTTAAATCATCTTGCCTTGCTGGGACTCGGCGCGGGGAGTGGCCAGAGGCTTCTGGATCGAACAATCGCATTGGTGGAAACCCATGCAGGATCCATGGATACGGCTAATTCGAGATAACGTTATGCAAGGTGCTGCCTGCTCTCTGCCTGGGAACTTTCCCGGTACCAAACGTCGCAGCCGTGCTTACCCTCAAACATTGTGTGAGGCTGTTATATCTCATAACGTTACCCGAAGATGCACAGGCCAAAGCTATGGAGCAGCGCGGCGCAATCCTCACGCCGGCGCATGCAGCTGGCCCACAGCACAGCATCGCATTCTTAAGACGCAGTCGACTTCCATGTTGTCCCCCTTGGCATTAGAGAGATGGGAAATTAATGAGTGTGTTAAGCAAATGCTTGCTGTGGTACAAGGCCATACCAAGAGATATAGTCTGCTCGGCACCACTACCTTGGTTTGAGCCCTCGCGAATAGCTTCAGGCTACAAGCAGCCGACTCGATGCAGCATAAGTGTACCTGCAGCAGATAGTCTAGAATACGACGCAGAGGATTGTGGTTCTCTTCGCATAATTTGGCAACTATATATCTATACTGACCAGCCTTTGGGACGCTCTGAACGCCTGACCCTCACCCTGAAGCAATATCGTACAGCTAATGAATACCGTCACACATGACAATGAAGCGTTGTCCACATCTCACACACGAGCCCACTCAGGCGACCTTCCTCCCCACGTTGCCCACTCCCTTCCCTACGACTCCCAAGCTGATCAACTGACCCTCATCCATACCGCCCATCCCGCCGCCTGCAAGCCCTTCGCTGCCGGTCCATTCTTTGACCAGTGCTTCTCCACATCCGAACGACCTCCAGTCTCTTAGATGGCCAACGAAATCTTCCTCGAATATTCCTTTCCCTAGGACCACTCTCCCAACGTCTTCGCTGCCCATCATCATCAGACTGACCACCGTCCTCGCTCCAATTCTCTGCACACAACCGCCCTTCGCAATTTCCTCGAGCAGCCTGAGCGCGCAGCCTCTCCCAATCTCCTCAGGCGTCATGATGACATCAGAACCACTCCCCCAATCAGCACTATAGAGGCAATCCGTACTGCTTGTGGCTACCAAGCTCATTCCGAATCCCGGCGTGCCCCTCTTATCCCCTTCGGCACCCGGCGCCCGCGCAACAACCTCAGAATAGATGTATATATCGTTGATGAACTGGTTCAGAACCTCCCTCGCGGCGTGAATCATCCGCTGGTTGTTTCCTGCACTGACGCCAATTGTGTAGCTCACACCACGTATTCGCTTGACTCTGCCCGGGTTTCTTAGATGTAGCGTCGGTGGTAGCCGGATCTGATGTCCGAATGTCAAGCTGACCTCCCCGCCGCCGCCAGGCGAGCACGATCGTTTGGTTATCCGGCATTCGAGCTTCGCGATGATGTTAAAATGCGCGTAAAGTGGTAATATCGCCGTCCTAAACGTGTCGACGCTATAGTCGGCCTGTGTCGCACTAGTGACGCATCCAGGACCCGAGAAGACGACATGGAACGGGGACTTTGAGAAAGGTGCGAGTATGCAAGTTGGTTCGAGGAAATATGTTACTCCGCGGGTAGAGCTTTCAGCGGAAATATCGTGCCTGATAATCCTAGACGCGGAGGAAGTGGCCGAGTTCGGAGAGGGAGTGTGTCCGATCAGACCGGGTTTGTACAGGAGAGTCGTACCCGTTTCCGATATTTGGAAGATGCCACCATTTGTGAGAGAGTCCAGCAGGCGCAAGAACGAGATTTCATGTGGAAGGAGGCCGGGCGTCAAGGACGTCGAGCGGATGGACGTGATCTTGATGGGCTTTCCGGTCAAAGTCGCCTGCACCAACCGATGGCGAAGGGATGCGCTACCTGTGAAATTAAGTATCTGCGGCGCAGTCGAAAGAGACTGCTTCGACGGCATGTTGGGCGTACAGGTGCTGAAGTGCCATGCGACCACGGAAACAGCCGTATGAAAAGCGTGCGAAAAAAAGGAGATGGCGACCTGGAGAGCGTCCGCTGGCGTCCTAAAGTTGGTGCGAATGCGCGCGATGTTCTGTGAAACCTGAACCTCAAAATTTTTGAAGGAAGCTAGGCTGACTAAGCTTGTTACATTTCAGGCAGCGACAACACACTCAATTCCTCTATTCCCAGATGGCTTGTTTGCTCCTCAACACTCAGCTGAGGTTGCTGAAGGCTGTGGGTACTTTAGTCTCGAACTGATTCTCGATTGAATATAGAGCAGTTGTTTGCCTATCTTACAAGTTTGAGCATGCGGATATTCTATATATGATACATATTAATATATAGCAGGTACGTGGTCAGAGATGCATATGGATGAAATTTTACGGAGCCTAGCCAATGTATTGCAATATAATATTGTAATACAAATCAGTTCGAAGCGAGCTGATATTTTTGAGTTAACATGCAGCTGCCCGAATTATATACCCCCCGTCGTGAAATCAGGAATGTAGCCACATAAAAATAGGACCCCGAATATGTTTTTAGAAGCGTCCGTAGATCTCCCGGATGAAAATTGCAGAAGCCTGATATTTATTGAACTAACATTGTAGATTGTTGACTATCCGGTTTGTCGATTTATTGTATGCACCTGAGCTTTAGCCCTCACTCTGCGGTAATCGTATTCGCGATGGCCGCGCTGCGATATAACTTCCTATCTTGACCTTTTATGGCGCCGGTTTCTGTCTAGACAGACTTGTCGTTCGCGGCTGACCTAAGTGTGCACCTATCAGGATGCGATTCTATTAATAGCGCACACCGCATTACAGCCGAGTCAACCCGAACAGCCCAACTGCTTGCATATGTGCAGGTACAACGAATATGGGTACTACTCCGGGCTCTAGCTCTGTCTAGTCTCTCAGGGTCAAAATTAGAATTCTTTCTTTCCGATGACTCAAGACTCGAGATTTCAGCATCGGAATTTATATCATCCCGACTGCCTCAACGTAAACGCGTAGAGTAGTCGTATAGTTTACCGAGGAATTCCCCATATATATGCCCAATCTCCCACTGACGATTCGCCCAACCCCTAGGTCTGCAGATAGAAAGACTGTGCACACCTCCGCCAATACACTATTAATTCAACCTCGACAGTTCCCATCGCTATCATCCTGGTATCCCACATATACGCTCATGTATCAAACAGACCGGATGATGAACGGATCCTCCTTGGTGGCAAAATTATCTCCCTTTGAATGCTGCGCCGTTGATGTTATCCACCTAATACTCAGCCGGGTAAGTTGCAGAATCCATATTTCCCGAGTGCACGGTCAAGGGCCAGAAAGTTTAGTGGAACAGATTCATGAGGCTGGCAGTGATAAAACAAATTGCAGTCTTCCGGAATCTTTCCCGCCAGTAAAAATACGCTAGTGTACCAACTATTCACTCATGTTTCGAGGTAGCGCAGTGCGATATCGACTCCGTTCGCAGTCTCTCCCTTACCAACAAGGCATTTCAGTGCCTCGCTCAGCCTTTCTTATATCGACAGATCGAGTTCTTATTGCTCGATGGTCGTGAATACGAACAGAAAAATTTCATGAGAATCAAGAAGCTACATGACCACGAAAATGCACATATTCGGCCCTATATCCGGGAGGTCTCTGTCCGCAAGGAGTGGTACAAATCGGAAGTTAGGAACAGTGTTCTGCTATATATGATTGAGAAGTTAATACCAAGGTTGGACTGTCTCACAAATATCACGTAAGAGAAACCCTCGTTCCGCTATCCGAGTTCGGTCTCTGCAAGTGCATCCATAAATAGATGAGCATTCCCGAGGCGGCCCAGCGAAAACTATCACCAACGAAGCTAAGAATGATAGGACAAACACTTCGTTCACTACGAAATTCATGCAATACCTCCAAGAGAGAAGCAGAATATCGCGACTAGAGATCTTCTTTAGAGGCCGGATACAGGAAGCCCACATGCTTCTCCCGCCCACTGATGGAACCGGCTACTGTTGGCATTCAGTAACCACCACTGTTGATCCGAGAAGCCCAGAAGAGACGCGTCTCTTGGCTACATTACTTCCCAAGACATCAGACCTCAAGGAGCTTGATGTGGAATTCATCCCCGAGGCCCTTTGTTGGCCAACTTTGCACGACGACCCTTTCTCGATCTTTTTGCAATCGGGGCGCCCCAGCCTAGATCGACTCAGATTGCGAGGATATCACTCGAACTACCCAGCTCAGTCCTCCTTAGATCGTCCTCTTCTACACCGAGTCGCCATCTTAACGTCCATGACAGCCGAAGTCTGCTCCCTCGATATCGATGATGTATCTCAATATCGATAATTCCCACTCCTCGTGTCATCAAGGCACCTAGCCTCTAGGGCGCTCTTCTTGCCGTCTCGATCGTTGATTACCTGAATATATATTTTACGACACGCGCAGATAACAAGTAGTCATGGCTGGAAGAAATACGAGCTTGTCCCGCAATCAACATACGCCTGCCTCTCTTAACAAAACGCTCAAAGTTTCTCCGTTCTGAATGACGCATTGTGCTACTACAAATTTCGATTCCACGAGCAATGATGTTCCTTTACAGCTGAAATGGTCGTACCCGGCGCTTATTGACGTCTGAATGTTCCGTTGGCTGGAAGTTTGCGATACACAGAGCTGAGAGCAGGCTTAGACTCGGAGGTGACGTATTATTGTAGAAGCAGAGTACAATTTGCCCTAAGTCACGGCTCGTACAGTTGTACGAAGTATTCATTGGCAGGCTTGACCGGGCAAGTTCCGCTGACATATGCGCTAAGACTAGTCGACTATTACGTTGATCATTTGTGATGATTTTTTCAGCGGCCCCGAGACTATTTTGATTGTAAAGCACTTGATGCCACTAATGCTCTGTGGACCCGTTGTATCCTTTGTAACAGAGAAATGCATCCACCTTCTGATAGATCAGCAAACTCTGGGGTACCAGATAAGAGATGCATTCCAAGATGAGGGAGCCGTCAGTGCGCTGATTCAAAAATAATATCCAAACTCATGGATATCAATACTGTATTATATAGTTATATAATATTGCCATTTGACGTCGTGCATAACAGGCACTATAAAGCGCTAAACGTGCATCCTAAAAGAAACAAGATCTATAAACAATCAGATACCAGACTCCTAAACAAGACCAAGCAAAATAAATAAGTATATAAATAATATATTTATCGGTCTGGCTCGAGTTAGGGCCTGAAAAGTATGACAATATGAGTGAAGGATCCCATCCGACACAAAGTGAGTAAACCAATGGTACGCTGTACCAGAAAAAGACCCAAAACGTCCCAGCGATATCCGGATCTGAAGACACTCCGACTTGACTATAACCTTCGCTCAACGCGGTCTCAACATGACGATGAGACTTCGCATGATAGGGCAGTGGTTTTCAAGACCCTAGCCGTAACGCATGTAAGGTGGAGGTGGTTCCGAATAACTCTCTTGCTGAAAGGATAGACCATAGTATTCCTGCATCGGATACCATTGCTGCTGTGGTGGAGAAGTGCCGCCATACTGCTGGTGGCTAGACCCTGGAAACGACTGATACGAATGCTGTGCCCCGGTTTGTGGTGGCGAATGCGACTGAGAAGAGTGTCCCCAGCCTGGACAGGGGTTTTCACGGCCCGGGTAGTGATACTGGAAAGGAACAGCCCCTCCGGTAGCGCTGGCATTTGCAATGGCCAGAGCGTTGGATACTGCACCAGTCGACCGCCGGCGTACCTCTGTGTTTGATGTAGGAAAGGTATTCCTGGCCGGGGATCTTCGCTCCACTCCTCGCTCTACCTCCTCACGCGTTCGCCGCTGTGGACTTCGCGAGTTCTCCTCATGGCGAGCACCGCCGGTAAAAGTTGTAAGGAGGCTGCTGATGCCACGAGGGCTTCGACTACGCGCTCGGCTAATGGAAGTATCCTGGTTTTGCTGTTCTTCGGGGTAGCTGCTTATCTGGATCGAGGGCGAGTCAAACGTAGTTGCGCGTGGCCTCGTAGGGGGCGGAGCCACAAGCCCAGCACCGGAAGAGTTAACATAGTATTGTAGTTGGTCAAGCCTGGTTGTGACGGCATGGAGCGAGTCTCGCCATCGAGGATGAACTGCAAAGACGCTTGTTATCCAGTCAGTCAGGTCGGGGCATTGATTTACGAATTTCCGTGCAAAGCTGGTGTCGAAAACTTGAGCGGCCTCGACCCAGGTAACCGCGTTCGTCGAAAGAAAAAAGGTAATCAGGGTCGACACCAGTTCAGACCCGTCCTCAGTCGTGACATCGCTTACTTTGAGCAGATGATGCACGAGGTGTCGCGAGGAATACTCAAGGCAACGGTATTTCGATCGCAAATATGACTTTGCACCGCCAGGTTGAGAGGTGTGGAGTCCCGTGTGTTGATAAGACTCGGAGTTTAAGGATTCCTGGAACGAAGGTGACGATAGGTAGCGGACAGTACTAAAGGCCAAGCGGGTGGGTCCATCGGTAAGTTGAAACTGTGGGCTTTCTTCCATGGTAGTCAGGAGAATGTAATCCGCAAGCCGATGATGGAAAAGCTCGAATTTTCCGTCAAGTGTTGGGAAGATGAGAAACTCTGTTCCAAATCTTAGTAGAAAACGCGACCTGTCGATACGCCGGTGCTCGTAATCGAGGAAAGAACCATCCGAGTCAAAGACCCTGCCGAACGGGAACGATCCCACAGTCAGTGGTTCCATGCAGAAGATTGTCCATTCGAGAGCTTCCAGCATCAAACGTCGCTTGGATTCCGGTTTTTGCCAAATCTTCCACAGTTCCTGTTTCACCAAAATCTTGATCTCATTCGGAATAGCAGTGATTGACTCCCAGAACCTGCCCTGCGCTTGCGCTAACTTGAGGTCGACTAGTAATGCAGATGCCCACTGGAAGTTGCCGTCCGACGCAGCTATCACTTTGGAGATAGCCTCGTTGAATCGCTCAGATCTCCTATGAAAGCCTTCAATCTTCGACATTTCTTCCTCTACATATATCCTCAAATCAGCAGAGTAATTGCCGCTCTGCGGAGTAAGTCGGACGACTGGGTACAATCCATCGGGGTCGAAAGCGTCCGGTCGCATCCTTGAAGATATAAGGACACGGGTGCTGCCATCCATAACGGTCGGAAGCTCCAAAATCGCCTCGAGTACTTCAGAGGGCTGCAGGCATTCGTCGATACCATCAACCACTAGATAAGCTCTCCGGTTCTTCAAGACCTCCCCGAGAAACTCGACAGCCTGTTCCATGGTCGGCATCTGGGAGCCGTTTCTAAGATAGGTCTCTGAGCCTTGAGGCGGCTGACCGTCAGTCGCTGGATGTGATCTGAATATTTGAAAAGCTAGGCTCTTGATGAAGTCTATCGCTTGAGGAGCAGGGTTCAGCTTGTTGGCCCTCTTTCCGAAGATGTAAGCAAATGATGACCTGTGGGAATGACAGTGGGTCTCAACCGCTTGCAGTATGAGTGAGGTCGCTATGCTTTTTCCAACGCCAGGGCGATCGCATAACCAGAGCACCGAAGATTCTGGAGTGGTAGACTTCAGCCATCTTGTGAACTGCCCATCCGTGGTTACTAGCCAATCGAAGGTGCCAGGTATTCTGGTCTTCTGAAGTTGAAGTCTCTCCAGTTGGAAATCGATCGGGCTCAGCCATTGCTTGAGAAGACCTACAGCTGGATTAGCAAAGCGGGGAGAGGATTCTGCGATAACCAATCATTTTGTATGACCCTCACTTGGATAATCTAATACACCAGCGGCCAGCATGCTAACGCTGGCATCCATTGGCATAGACGTCTGACGTTGGACGGGTGAAAGTCCAGGCAAGTTGCCGGCTTGCGTCGTGGTGATAGTTGGCGTCGGGGGATAAAACCCTGTGGAGCTTCTCGGTCGTTCGCCCCATGACGCTTCCCACGTCGTGTCAACGGAATACTGACGTTCGGGACCAGTCCGACTTAAATCTGAGTTTGAGTATGAGTGCCGTCGATCTGGACCGAATGGTAGGTATCCATGGGGCAGAAGTATTGGCGTACCAGCGTTTGGAGATAAGTCAGATATGCTCATACCGCGACTGCCTATGTTCTGCCTGTATCAGCATCTGGGAATGTCTCAGACTCAATTGAAGGGTACGCCAAGTTTCGGAGCATCGGGATCTCTGGAACAGTCGGTAGAGCTTTTGTTCTTACCGTACGATGAAGAATGAGAAATTGAAGGCCTGGAATGCGGGCTCCTTGACTGGCCGTTCGGGGATATAGGTGATATACTATGGTCTCGAAGGTGAGAGTAAGGATCTGTGGCTGAGGAAGGACTCGGGCCCCATGTCGGTTGTCGGACAGCCATATTGTTCGCAGCGGCGGTCTCTCGATCTTACGGTGTTTGTACAAAGTAGATGGAACTCGAAATATGGAAGCGATAGAGGCAGCACTCGGCAGTTCCGCCAACGGTTTGTAACTTTCTCGTAAGTTACTTATATATGTGCGGCGCAATTGTAAGACTCCAAATTTGGGCTTCCGTTCGGTCTCGTATTACGAGACAGTCTTACTAAAGGGTGATGGACTGCTGGTTAGATGTCTGTCTAAACAATTGGGGGCCCAAAGGGCGTGAGGTTAGGTTACTGACCTTTTAAATGGCGAGAATAAGAGCGGACAGAATTCCGTGTTCAAAGAGAGGGGGCTTCACTCTTCAAGTCCCGACTATGCTGAGAGCAATTAAGCAGGTCGGTCTGTCTATTTCGGTCCTTGGGCGCCGGACAGCCCCTACGTACCCGCGGGGAAGCTAGGTGCTCGGTCCCAATACGAAATACGTTTCGAAAACTGAGATCGATTGCTGAGGCGGAGGTTTCCCGGGCACAAAACGACAGGGTCAAGGCCACCGAAGATCCGTAGATTTAGATCAACCCCCGTTCGACCCGACCAAGAGGAAGCCGCAGGCCAGGAAGGGCATGAGAACCGAGGGGGTTACAAGGCGGGTCCGAGATTTATTCCTGGGCCTCAGGCTCAAGCTCTACCAGGGGTTGTGTGTGAGGGTGGCGATGGCGACGGTGGATGTACCGTACTGCTACCCGCTGCAACTGCGAAGCCCGTCGATACACGCTAGCCAAGCAGCCCGCAAATAAAATCGGATCAGGAGGCGGTTGAGCAAAGTCGCTAGCTAATGCCAAGATGGCGTCCTCGCGCCCAAGCTACGAGATTCGGTTCAGGTTGTCGAAAACACTACCTGGCCCATTCCTGTACGAGCAGCATGCAGCACAGGCATCGACTCCTGGTGGCCAAGCAGCTGCTGCACCGTTTGCTTGAACTCTGGTACGTGGCTGATGTAATCCCGCCTTGATTTGGAATTCCAAAGGTTTGGTGTGCAGGTCGCGCTGCGCCCTCGGCTTGGTCTCGTGCGCTCCCGCCCTGCACAGCGACAGGCATGCCCCCAAACACACACGAAGACGGGTCTCGTTGCGCGTGGTCAGGATGTCAACCGACGGCTTTCGAGTCTGTACGCTGACTCGGTGCTCCCCTGTCGTACATGCATGCAGGCTTCGCGAATTGGCATTGAATCTGCTTGCTGTGACAGCTCGACAGACGGCCTGCATGGTGGATGCATGCATTCTGCCGCCGCAGTCTCCAAATGGCCCGCGCGGTCGTTCTGCTAGTGAAACGGCTCCCTGGGCCTCGAGGGCCTCGAAGTCGTCGAAATTGCCTTTAGGGCTGACGGATTGGCGGTGGCGGAACCGACCAAGGCTTGCGGTCTGCTTTCTCTATCATCGCGGAAGTCAGTGAACGGACTCGACGGAGGCTGAGCTTTTCAAGCATGTGTTCAATTTAAAGATTACCAGTCTCGATCGCATTCGCCTGACAGCATCAATTCTTTAGTCCCGGCCGACAGCATCTCCGCTGTTTCCAAGCCGCTCGGGCGTCAGCGCGCGGACCCACATTACCTGCCGTGCCTTCGACATATCTTACCGCAGATAGTTAGCTGGGCGGACAGCTAGCTGGACAGCCAGCTCTCAGCCCTAATTTGAAGCTGTGCATGCGCATCAACGCATCGAATCCTTCCAGATGATTAAGTCCTTACTTACTTACAGCTGGACTGAAGAAGCTCGAATTCTGCCAATTGAGCGGTTAGCGGCTCAAAAATTTGCCGGCTGGCTGGCTGGCATGGAATTCCCTCTATTCTACAGGCTCCGCCCTCCAGCCGTTGTCGGTGCTGTGGGTCTTGTTCGTGATTTCGGAGACTGATGTTGTTGCTGCTGACGTTTGCCGAGTTTTGTCCCAGCCGCCGCCAAGTTGATTGCCGTGTAACGAACGCGGCCGACAAATAATTCAGATTCTCACAAGTCCGAGCACTACGCCGCTCATCAAAGCTCTGGTGGAAAAACTCCATCTATGCTACGAAGGCTTGTCAAATAAGTAACGCTACATTAATTTTGGTGAAACCGCTCATTATTTCGTGTGTGGGGCCTGGGGCTATGCCCGGTGTATGCACAAAAGCAATTATAATACTAATAGTAATGTCAGCTTCTCCAATTGCTAGCAGATACTAGCAGACTTACTCCTCTTCTCCTTCATCAATATCTATAGCCACCATTATCCTATATATATATATATAATATGTCTCCTTAGGCTGAAGACACTACCAGCGATCGCTATTCAACACTATGTTAATGTATCCAGATACTTACCTTGTTAGGTGCCAGCAGCAAGCAGGCTGATGTAGCTACAAGATTTGGGGTCTCTAGGAGTGTAGTTGCTAGGCTGCTGTGTAAGGTTAAAGACTGTGGCTATAATCTCTAGGATTATATGTCCCTGATTATGGAGTATGTTGTTGATGAGCAGAGGGCTGGTAGGCCAAAGAAGGTCACCTAGGCCAAAGAACAGGAGGTTGTCAGTATTGTTACAAAGGATAGGTCAGGGCGCAGTACAAATACACGTTTTCTTGCAGGTACTGTCAAGCTAAGTCACCAAATAGTCAGCACAATACTTAGGTGTAATAAGTTTAAGAAACTAAAGCCTACATGTAAGCCTAGCTTTATACCTGCTATACGCCAGGCCAGGCTGGACTTTGCCCTCAGACACAAAGGCTGGATATTAGAGGATTGGAAGCAGGTTATCTGGAGTGATGAAACAAGTGTAGTGCTTGGGCAGAGGCATGGCAGCTATAAACTATGGAGGCAACCTCATGAGTGCTATCATTCTAACATAGTCTCTGCACGTTGGCATAAGGCCAATGAGTTTATGTTCTGGGGCTGCTATACCTGGGATACTATAGGCCTATGCCACATATGGGAACCAGAGACCAAAAAACAGAAGAAGGCAGCTAAAAAGACAATAGCTGCTATGAATTCAGCAGCAGAACCAAAGGCCAGGGAGGAGTGGGAGTTACTCACTACTATGAGGCATACAGGACTCAGGAACAAACCTGGTAAGAAGCCACAATAGACTTTTGACAAGGCACATAGAGCTCTGGAGCATGATACTGGCAAAGGCATTGATTAATATAAGTACCAGACAGAGGTCATGATCCCAAAGCTAATCCCTTTTGCAAAAAACTGCAAAGCCAAGTATGGGAGGGACTATATTGTCCAGGAGGACAAGGCGCCTTACCACAACCACCATGCCCAAGAGGCTGTCTACAACCTGCATACTGTTAGTAGGCTACTATAGCCTGGTAACTCTCCTGATCTCAACATAATAGAGCCAGCCTGGTACTACCTAAAGCGCAGGATATTCAGGCATAGAGCACCAACCAAGAGGAAGGATATGGAGAAGGCATGGCTCATTGAATAACACCAGCTGCCAATTGCACACATTAAGCTATAGATAACACGCATTATACATCACATTCAGCTGGTTATCAAGCTATATGGAGGCAATAAGTATAAAAAAGATACTACAGATAATATTATTGGCAGGCCAGACCTCATAACAGCTGTGCGCTCCAATTACCCAGTGCCCTAGGGCAAAGGGCGGCTTAGCCCCGGTGAAGCATGTAAATAAGCAAAAAATAATGTAGCGTTACTTATTTGACAAGCCTTCGTATAGTCACCATGATTTCTAATCGCCATCTATATCAATCATGCCAGAGGGATCAAGGCATGCAGGGTAGTCGGGCCCGGCGCCCCAGCTTGCGAAAGATACCCTAACCCCCAACCGTTACTCGACTTAAGGTAGCCCCGGGGCCACGAGATCAGGATTTCCATTTCCCATTTTTATTTTTATTTTTATTTTGAATACCTAGGGTAGGTACGTGCATTTTTTTGAAGATACTAGTTGTCGGTTACCAAATAAAACAGCCAGGACTGCTTAACAGTCGCTTTCCCCAGATTGAGGTGTGAAAAACTTGATTCGGCTTTCACAATATTGCAATGCAGTGATAAGTAATATCAATTGATCAACTATTGCATGTTGAATCGATTGTTGAATCAATGGCAAGCTCTGAAAGACTAACGAGAATCTGGTCTCGTAAATTTTATAAACCAGACCCTCCCGACTACAAACGAAAATCTTAACGTTTCCGTAGACATGCCAATACATGTATACAATGAATGTCCTCCCAAAGAGATTCTCTCGAATTGCGGATAAGTATGTACCTAGGTAAAGACTTATTTAAGTGTATATATATATCCTCATGAACCCAAATCCACTGCCAGTTATACGTATACGAATGCGCATATGCGTGTATGTACATGCATCACGGAAAGATGCATCGCACTTAATTAATTCTGACCTAGCTACCATCCACTCTTGTACGTACGTTAAGGTATCGTGTAGAAAATACGAGGAGTCTCGTTTTTCAACAGACGCATTTTTACCAGAAACGTAAGTATATAGTCCGTTTTGTGTACGAGATTGAATCGGTCGGCGCCATGGCGCGTTCAAATACTACCTACCTAGTAAAATAGACGAACAGGGCCTCAAAAATACGGAGTCACATGCATTGTCTCGTACGCCAGGTCTGCAGAGCCACATACGCCGTAATATTACCCTGCATCACGTATATGTACTGATGCTTGAAAGGCTTTGCGTACCAGACTTTTCAGTGGTACCTTGGGGTAGATAAGGCTCGGGCTCCGTCATCTACGATTGTCATGGTTTGATGATACATTACACATAAAAAGGTTCCAGACGTGCAAATAAGATATTCTCTTATAACTATGCACCCATCAAACCCATGGTATATATTTGTGCGGGGAGAATTCAAGCGGGCCGCGGAAAACTAGATCTATGCTCCGTCAGATAGTAATTATGCGTCCCAAACCTTCCGGTCTGTACTGATTTGATTTACTGTTTTCTTCAAGAATTGTATTCCTATCTCCGGCCACGGATAGGCTTAGCCATTCCTTCTAGATCCGTACGAGGAGATGATAGGCACGTGCGTATGGTTACAATATTCATTGTATGACCCGTGCCTTTCGGTCGGGTGCCTGTGTCGCGCCAGCGGCCATCTTGTTATATCACTTATCGTGGATATGAACGTACAGCTATGCTTAGGTGATTCGTTGTGACTCCATGACGAGCCAGAAGCGCATAATTACCATTGATTTGATCGATTGTTCCGCAAGATAAGCTATGCGTTAATGTGAATTGAAATCAAATCCGGGGCGAGAGCATTGAGCATTCTCCGTTAAACGGGTCGTCGAGTAAGGATGCATAAGCCTATAAATCTCGCCTACTAATGCCACACCTTCCTTGCGGGCCTGTCGTGTTTGGTCAACATCTTAAATCCGCTAACATCGGATGAACTCAACAGCGCTGCGCTGTGATTATCTCATCCACCCGGATCCGTTTACTCGTTCTGTACAAGCACTAGGGCGTGGGAATGCTAGAGCCTGTCTAGACTGCAGCTTTGCACATGCATTACATGCCACAGCTTCCAATATCGATAGCAGTGCAGCCGGCGAGTTTTTTTTGGTAGCTTCTTACCTCAGCTGCCCGGGCGAGGGGAAGCAACATGACACAGCTAGCCCCGCAATTATTGGCCTGCTGGGTCATTCTGCACGATAACTCGCGGTCGAGAATGCGCCCTTCTGGTTAATCGAGCTGGACGACTTCTAAGCTTCTAGCTTGCAGGCCGGGAGTTTGTTTCAGTTCGGGCGGCGATGGCGGTCTAGAAGGCAGACAGGCAGTTCGAAGGCATGCCTGCCCTGTCATTGAGTGCATCCAGAATCTCCAGAATGCTTTGAAACCGATGGAAGGGCAGCTAAAGTCCATGCCCGCAGCATCCGTCGGGCCAACAAGCCCGACTCGACCGGAGTCCCTTATCGCGTCTAGCCGCCGTGGCAGCCTGCCTCGGCCGGGCGTCGTCGTCGTGACTTTCCTGGAAGAGCATCGCTGACGGGATGGACGCCCGTCGATGGTGACAGGTCTCCCAGCAGCGGATATATAAACCTCCCCGCGCGACCCTCCCAACCAACTTTTCTCCCATCTCCATCAGTCCATTTTCAGCTTCAATCCATTGCCATCGAACAGAATCGACCTTTCCCAGCCACAAGATATATATACTACCAACTTCAGCCCTCAACCGCATCTTATATATTGCAACATGCCTACCACCAAGGGATCATGCCACTGCGGCCAAACCGAGTGGGAAGTCACCACCGAGGAGGCACCAGTACGTATCTTGTCCTTCCATTCTGCACAACATCAAACCCCGCCCAACTGCTCGGAGTTACCAGAGTCACTATCAAAAGGCGACATTAGCTAACCGTCCGTTCGTCAACACTAGGCACACGTCCTCTGCCACTGCATGGCCTGCAAGAAGTTGAGCGGGGGCGAATACACCCTCAACATCGTCGTTCCATCCGTATGCACCCAGGATCCCCAACTCTAACATATCTATCACCAAAGAGCCAACAACGTCGTACTAACACACCCCGCCTATGTCTAGGACGACTGCAAAGTCACCAAGGGTGAATTGAGCAAGTACACCTACAAGGGCGACTCTGGCAACGATGTCATCTGCTACTACTGCCCCAACTGCACTACGCACCCATGGCACCACCAGGTACGTCGCCTTCTGCCAACATCTCATCACCAAAGATAGCAATGCTGATCCATAGCCGAAATGTAGACCGTCCAAGGGAACAAGTACGTCGTTCGCAGCGGTCTTCTCGAGGGTGCCTCCGAGTTCTCCACCGCCGCCGAGGTGTACGGAAAGGACCGGTGGTCCTTCCAGCCACAAGTCGCGCACACCTTTCCCGTCGCACCTCCCTCTTAGGCGCGGCGAGGGCATGTGTAGTGGCGCAGAAACGGAATAGAACGCTGTCTCCAGATATAATCTCTTTCCTTTCTTCGATTTCCTTTGTTTCCAAATTGACATGGGCGGGCAATGGGCTTTCTGACGTGTTTCTTTTCATCTGCTTTTATAACCTAGCTAATGATAATCAAGACGAAGGCGTCACGATAACACCAACCTTATAAGATCCAAATGCAGTGGTAGTTAGTAGAGAGCATGGAGCTAGGAGATATATCACTCCCGCCGGAACGATAGTCGTTTTGACACAGGAGACTAAAATCGCAAAAATGCTAGAACCAGACAAACCTGTCATACCGATTTTGAGTTCTCTCGTTGATCCCGCGAAAATCGATACTGACACATGGACCTGCCATCCTATGACAGGTCCAGCAACTAGCAGCAGAGACTTCACATCCAAGATCAATCCATGCAAGCTGTGCTGTCAATGGCAACAGGCCCCGTCTCCCGACGGCTTCGAAATTATAGGCAGCAGGCATTCCTTTTACGGTCATCTATCGGCGGCGTCCATCCAAATGCGGTATGTGGAGTACGACGAGCCAGGATCGGGATAGGAGCTGGGGATTAAGTTGCCGATGTCAGGAAGGATGCCAGACCCTATCTGCCAGCCACAGTTCGAATGTACTGATAAGTGGTGTAGTGAGCTGTGGGGGTTTGGCTTGTTTGCACTCGAACTGGATCGCGAGCAAGAGAGTCTATTATATTATTCGACTAAATGGAGCCGCATCGTACCGCCTAGGACAGGTTTGACCGGTAGTGTGTGGTAAAGAAAACTCTTAATCAAAGTTATATTAATCATTCAATAATGCTGTCGCATGTCGTCTTTATGATCGTGTACGATCGTGTCCTGGGAGAATCGAAAGCAGCAGTCGAATGCTGTCGGATGTTGTTGGAGAAATCGGACAACTGACGAAGTCTGATGCAACTCTTATTACACCGCGTCACTGGCCGCGGTTTTGACACTCGGACTTAGCCATAGTGGAGTTAACCATCTAGCTACGTTGGGTAATCAAGCGCATCGGTACTGCCGTGGCTTCTTAAATGCAATGTTTGCCATTCTCGGACTCGGTTCAAGCCGAAAAAAATGCAGAGGCTTCCATCGGCAGAGGCAGCCAACAGATTTCATCCATTTCGGACGTTTCGTGCATGCATCTAGTGCACCCCACATCGAAGCTACTCAGCTAGCATCGAGGCTAGCTACTAAGCAACGGCTCTGCAAACTTGACTCGAGACAGGATGAGACGGGCAAGGCGGGTTCAGCAGTGTGCATCGATCGGGGAACATTACCTGAATCTCTGATACGTGGCCTACAGTGTATCCAACGCCTGTGGGCTGGGTCATGGACTCATCCTGGACTCCTTCCTACATGTAGCAACCTGCACGCCTGAGCCGTGTCTGTCCTGGTCCTTGAAACACTTGTTGCTTTCTTGAGTTCCTCAATCCAAGTGCACGAGTCAGCAGCAAGGAGTTTCCAGGGTCCTGTGCTTCTGGGCAACCGAGTCAGCTAGCATGCCAGCTATTGCCCGATAGCGAAAGAGGACACGGGATGTAGTCGCCTCTCTTACAAGATCTCAGAATAATCTGGAACTCAATCGGAGGACCATGTTCGTCAGTCTCCCCTTGTAGCTAAGCGGCTGAGGCGAGAGGAGTTTTTTCTCGCGGCTCGCATCCGGAAGCATAAGTGCAAGCGGAGAGAGACCCCCTCAGATCCAAGTGGGCCCTTGAGGCCTCTGCATCTGTCGCGGGGCAAAAGCTTGGCTCAGTCGTCGGCAAGCCCGTAGCGGGCGGACATGGAATTAACGACGATAAGCCGATGCTTAATCACTCCAAGCTGGCCGACGCATGACATCACCTGCCTGGGCCAGCCGGCGGGCGAAGGGCCTGAGCTCTGCTTGCGATTGCAGCGAGGTGGACAAATTTGACTCGCGTCCTGCACAGGCGGGAAGTCAGAGTCTGAAGGAATGTTAACGGTTGTGAGAAGGTGGGTGGGGCATATATATATATATATTCGACGATTACGGGGATAATTCAACTTGCTGCCGTCAGTGTATAAATACTACCTGAGCCCCTCCTCTGACTGCTGTCAATTGTCTCTCGAGATCTTTCATCGATATCCAGACAAGGTAGCTTTGCAGACTGAGGTCAATTGCGATCATACCGATTCCATCAGGCTTGAGCTCCATCACCAAGAGCGCGCAGGAGAAACCACACACCAACACATTCACGCCGTCGTAATCCAGACTGCATGTCGAGCCAGCTTGAACAAGCCAAAGAGACTCTCCACCATCTCGCCCATAAGGACGAGGACACAACCATGTCCGGTACTCTCCCCCGTACATTCAGGGCGGCCGTTGTCGAAAAGCCCGGCAAGAGCGCCGCCTACGGGGCCAAGCCAGAGGAAGTCGAGCCGGTCAAGTTCGTGCTCAAGGACATCCCTCTCCAGGCGCCAGGACACGGACAGGTTCTCGTCAGGGTCATCGCCTCTGGGATCTGTGGCTCAGATGTCCACATTCTGAACGGCATGGTTGGCTCCCAATTGTGAGTAGCCTCTCCGCAGGAAATATCGCCTTCACTTCCCAAATTCTAACATTTCGGGCTGATTGGTTAACTTTCTGAAACGCTGCAGCCCACATGTGTCCGGACACGAGATCATCGGCGAAGTCGCTGCCATCCCAGAGACAGAAGACCACTGGAAGATTGGCGATAGAGTCGGGGGCGGCTGGCATGGCGGCCACTGCCATTTCTGCAAGCAATGCAAGCGCGGAAAGTTCACGCTCTGTGAAAATGAGACCGTTACAGGCGTATCCGCCTGGGGAGGACGTTAGTCTTGCTTACACACCCGAATCTCAATGCTTTCGCTTTTCGATTTCTTCCAAACAAGCCAATTGAAGTAGTATTGACGGAAGGCCGTTTATGTATGCAGTCGCCGAATACGTCCTCCTTCGCCGGGAAGCCGTGGTCTCGGTCCCAGGCGACGTCGATCCAGCTACCTACGCTCCGATCCTCTGCGCTGGTGTCACAGTCTTCAACTCCCTCCGCAACATGGGAATTGCCGCCGGGGGTATCGTCGCTGTTGCTGGCGTAGGTGGTCTCGGCCATCTTGCCGTCCAGTACGCCGCCAGGATGGGCTACAGAGTCGTCGCGATTGCACGAGATCCTTCGAAAAAGGATGAATCCTTCAAGTTCGGTGCCATGAAATATATTGATTCCAGCCAAGACGCTGTGGAGGAGCTGAAGAAGCTTGGAGGAGCAGACTGCATCATCGCCACCGCAAACAGCGGCCCTCTTATGACTAAACTGCAAGGTGGCCTAGCTAGAGATGGCACTCTGTTGACTATCTCCCGTAAGTGATTAATCACTCACTCACTTCCTTACCATAGTTCCTCCGTTCTATTCGTATTCGGAGTGCTGACGCACATTTCTTCGCCTACTTTGATAAAATTAGTCATTGGCCCAACTCCATTCGATACAAATACTCTTGTCACTCAACGCCTTAAGGTCCGAGGCTGGCCTTCCGGCTCGTCCATCGACTCAGAGGAGGCTATCGACTTTGCAAAGAACTTTGGCGTCAACTGCGTTGTTCAAAAGTTCCCGTTGGACAAGATACAAGAGGCATATGACATTGTTGACAGTGGTAAAATCAGGTACCGAAGCGTTATCGTTATGTAGTTAGCGCGCCATATAGGACAATCTAGTGGACAACCTCAACAAATTATGGGCTGGGCAGACTAACTGTCATTAAAAAAATACCAGCTGACCAGACAAATCAAAGAAGTCTCAACGTGATAATCAGTTTTGATACATTTACGTACAAGCATGTTGGTATGATATATAATCAGAGAGCTTATAGTCAATCTAGGGGGCTTCGTGTATGTTCTGTGCTGGCGGTAGAACTTGTGACCATGCCTTTTTTTATACCTTTTCTGATGGCCTATAGCGTCAATTAAACTACACCTGCCGTTCGGCAATATATACAAGAGAAGAGAATAGATGAAAAGAACGAAAGACGGAAATGGTAAACTCGCAGGCAAAGTCCAAACTGAAATACCATCAAGCAAGCAAATACAAAACGCCTCTTGCACTCCAAAGTCCATAGCCCTAGTCGTGAAAAGACCAAAAGAAATTTCATCCGTTGGGAATATGTAGAGAAAAACCGGGATGGTAAGAGAAGGAAGAAGCTTCATCGAGATCAATCCGAGAGTGCGAAAATATGGACGAAACATTAACTGCAAAGGAATGAAGCATGCATAAAAGTAATAGAATGGCAGATAGCATGAAGAGAAATTTGATAACATCATATGAGGCCGTTAATAGCGGAGTGTCGGATCCAGCTGAGAGAAGGGAGTCATCATGTAAATTGTTCTGCATCCACGAACGATGCGTACCAGATGATATTAAAGGGATCGGGCCATGGAAGAACTCGCGGAAGGGCAAACAGCAGTACTAAGAGCAAAGGCGAAACAGAATGGCAAGCAGACTCAAAAACTGTCGCACCGAAAATTAAGGCAAGATGTAGGTACTGTGACTAGCAGTGAGATGATGCGAAAGCAAACGCATGCATGCAACACGCCGGTTATCTCCGTGGGAGACAGCCCATGAGAAGGAAATGCGAAAAACTTTTGGGCATATGCAAACCCGATATATTACACGGTTGGTTTTCGGTTGAATGACTGATTCATGTACGGTATAGGTAGGAGATGTCGTTGGTCGTTAGATGGAGGAGTTCGTAGGCCGTTATATGTGTGGATGTGTATATAGGTGTGAGGAGAGCTGAACCGTTTCCATCGCAGTTAGAACCAGCGAGATGCGGCGCTCTATCCCTGCTCCCCGTAGAAATGCTGCTCTCGCAACACTGGGAGCTCTGATTGCATCTACCGAATTCGCATGCGAACCGCCTTGAATTTGGCGTCCAAGCCTCCGCAGCTGGGGCAGGTTCCGTGTGCTTCGTCGCCATCGGTGTATCCATCGCTTCCCTTTCTCACACAGCTGCGGCACAACCCCGCAATGCACTCCGAACAGGCCATTGCCTCCCCCATGGCTGTCAACAGACCGCATCCGCTGCACTCCACTTTTGGAGTGTAGGTAATCGTGATCTGAGGCGTATACATGCCGCCAGCCCGATTAAGGGCATTCAGGGCATTTAGACTGCCGAGAGGGCTGCCGTTGGCGAACTCAGTTTCCATTTTGTTCGAGCCGAGCATGCCGGTAGATGCACGAGGTGACACCGATCTGCTAAAATTCGGGATTTGCATTTTCTCAAATGTTCCCGAGTCTGGTGGGGTATCCCTGCGATCTGACATTGGTGGTGTGATATTTGTGGTTCGCACCCGCTGTTCCAGATCCGCCATCGACCGCGACTTGGTCAAGGTGTTTCCAGCAAAACCAAACGCTGGCGGTGGCGGTTGATTCAGAAACTCTGGGGCTTGCGAAGCTACAAAAACGAGCTCATCCCAGCGAGTCCGGGCCTCGTCTTCGCCGCTTACGGTCGAGGAGGCGGGCCGGGCAATGTCGTCGTGCTCTAAAGTGCGATCCGGATCTGATTCGTTTCCGGTAGCGCTGCTAGGCTCGTAGGACATAGGGGTGTTCTGTCGTGATAGATGGGGAGAGGTCATCATCTGCGGAAGTCGCTTTCGTTGCCGGGATGGCGCATGCGGGATGTGAAGAGGCTCAAGCCCCTGCATCGTCGAAACCGAGGAAGGATGGAAGGTATGATGGCGGCGGGTATTATCGATGGAGGAATTGTTCTTGCGTTTCCTAGGCTGTGTCGCTTGCAACGGCTTATGAAGTGGCTGGAATTGAAGACAGTCACTGTTAAATTGGTGATCTACGAAGCATTCGACCAGCTAACGAGAGAAGCGGGAGGTCAGATCTGCGAGCTTACCTGTGAAATGTCGCTTCCGAAACTTGAGTACGCCGTGATGCTCCTGCTCATCGAATTGAGAGAAGTATTTGTGCTTGACAAATCGGCGTCGGAGTTCGTCGACGGCGGAGTAAGGTCTTCGGCTCTAGATTCGAATGCATCTTCATATCCTGCCGAATTGTTAGCAAACTGAAGCGCAATTCTATCGTGTCGCCAGCCCCGCCAAACAAACGAGCTCGAGTTGTCGCATAAGAACTTTGTAGACTTACTCCAACCGCTGCTTTTGGCCCTCTCCTCTCCACCGCCAGGGTTGAGATTCCTCCCCCGGCTGGGGCTCGGCGGCCCGCCTGCCATTGACCCATTCGGCAACTGGGGTAGGGTGCCGTTGGGACCTGGATGTAGTGCCGCTCCTCGAATCATCCGTTCAAAGCTATCCTTCGTAGCTGAAAGCCTCGGTACGTAGTCATCGGGGTGTGCACGCCGGATATGCTCCTGCATAGATCTGTATCGACGTTCCTGCAGGCAAGTCAGCTATGCTCTCGAACAAATTGTGGCATTCCACAAGAACCGAGATTAGGCATTGAGCAACTTACTCCTGTGCATTTCTTCAAACACCTGCGGCCGTCCGGCCGGATCAGGGGACATACGACCTCGCCATCGGGATCCACGGGTCCCCCAGCAACATGAGGCTCCGCGGGTACCGTCCGGGACAACATCTGCGCGGCCTGCGGCTCCGAGGAGGCGAAAATGGCGGCCGTCTTGGCGGTTGTGGAGGTGAAGGAGGAGATATTGAATTCGAAGGGGGGCTTCGCGTGGAGCGGCTGAGCTAAGCTAAGCTCTGGGAGTGGACGAGATGTGTTGTCGGTGACAGGAACATGGAAGTGCTGGGCTGCGGGCGGAGGATGCGATTCAACTCCGAGATGCTGGCCGGCGCCAATTCCAGTCCGAGACAGTTTTTCTGAGTGCCCGCGATTGCCGTCGAGGGCTGGCGAGGAGCGAGAGAGTGGTCGGGCGGGAGGGAGCGAGGTCCAAGTCGAGATGGTGAGGTTGAGGTTGATGTTGATGTTGAAGTTGGGGCGCAATGGGAAGACGGCGGACCGCAGCGCTGGGTCTGCTTCCTATTCGTGCCAACTCTTTCCCGTCTCCTTTCTTTCCTTCCTTCCTTTCTATCAGTCGGCCTGCAGTCCTGCCTTCCTTCCTTCCGGCGCGCCGGCCCAGTCGG
The DNA here is from genome assembly GCA_020064725.1 of Drechslerella dactyloides. Classification (NCBI taxonomy): domain Eukaryota; kingdom Fungi; phylum Ascomycota; class Orbiliomycetes; order Orbiliales; family Orbiliaceae; genus Drechslerella; species Drechslerella dactyloides. Next base: position 2,497,905 of record JAGTWJ010000008.1, on the reverse strand, counting down.
TTACGATGAACGATCGGATCAAATCTCGAACGGACAAACACCAGGGAAAAGTCCTCAGCCAGCTCCTCCTCCTGCTCAAGCAAGCAAGTCCGGATGCTAAATCCCAGATGCCTTGGGTCTCGAGCTGGCCTTTATTGGCCCGGCTGGTCAACTGGCTCCACGAGCTAGCGAGCTGGGCTCAGGCTCAGGCAAAGAATAAAAGAGGATACTATAGCAGCAGGAGCAGCAGCAGCGACCAGCAGAGGACACCAAAGCAAATGTGCGCACGGGTCCGGGAGCTGTCCTGGATCCCACCTTTTCGCGGAGGGTAACAGCCACCCCGTATGTAGGTATTCCGCACGGATGGAGGGCTAACGACCGCAAAAGTAATAATCAAATGGCAAGATCGAGCAACCCGCTGTTGATTCGGCGGGTACGCCGGAGCTGCGAGCTTTTTGCTGGCCGCGGAAAGTCGGTAGCGAAGACTGGCTTGAGGATGAGAAGGGAAGCAAGCAGGCAAGCAAGCAAGCAAGACGAAGAAAGAGTGAAAGAACGAGCGAAGGAGTTAAGGCCGAAAAGAAAACAAAACTGTTGCTGTTGCTGCGGGAATTGAATCGATTGATCGATCGAACGAAAGAAGTGACCCGAGCGCTGCCTGAAGTCAACGAGGATGCAATGTTAATGCTGTCGCCTGTCCAAATGCTCATTCAAGCCATCCAGCTTGCGATCGATCCAGGCTCGAAGAACTGAGGGGGAGGGGGCGGGCGGAATAACGGAAGAAAGAACGAAAGACGAAGACCGGAATGATGTTTGGGCAGTTCAACTTAAGCAAGAGCTCCAGTTAAGTTACCATCTGCAGCTGCGAGGCGAGGTGAGGCAGAGACGGAGGCCTAACTAACACGGTGCGAGGAGGAAGGGAAAAGAAAAGACAGAGGCACTTTGTATGCTGTCTGCGAAAGGCGAGTGAGAGAGACAAGAGAAATACTCTGAAGTGCTAAGGCTGCCCAGCTACGGCAATCTTTAAATTTTGCTAGTAGCGCGAAGGGGGGAACGAAGAAAATGCTGGAGGTACAGAGTACAAGGGTCGAAAGTTGTGTGATCGCGGAAAACTCTGGTATCTGCAACTTAGCCCAGAAAAAACTCAAAGGCAGGTTTTCATTTTTTGGACTAATTCAGCGTTCAAACTGCTTCTGTCACTGGTGCCCCATCTCAAACAGGCAGAAGAGTTCGACTGGTCTCAGGTTCTTGTTTTTCCTCGCCTCGACAATGTCAAGCTACCCAAACGCGGGAGGGGCAGCACTGGAGCAGCTTGGAGGAATGAGATTCAGAATTAATGCTTTGGTCAATACATTACTACTAACCGACCAGAATCGACGATGGGGGAGCCATCCACCAGCAAGCAAGCTCCCAGCAGCGGCCGGCAGCCATGGATGCAGCTGCTTCTTCATGCGATGCGAGGAATGATCCAGGAGCACAAGCAGCTAAAACTTAATGGAGAAAGCGGATGCAGAAACTTAAGCACAGCAGGTGGCATTATATTACGAGCTCTAACTGATTGCACGGATCATAACGTGTGCTGCACGGTTCGGTCTAGCTTCCCTTCGAAGACCGCAAAACTCGATGTTGCGACCAGGGCAAACCATGCAATGGTGTCGGCGATCGAAAGGAACCCCATCGTACAGGTACATTTCGCGTTCGCCCTTTGAAGACAGACATACATCCTCCTGAGTGTCGGCCTCTCGACAAGCAAGTGGCGGCGGCGGCGGGCTGCTCACGATGGGGTTAGGAGCGAAAACAAAGCGGACAGGAACAGAAACATCCAATCGCAGGAGCACGGGTCCAAACTAGTTCATATTCACCCTAGTTTCATAGCATGGAAGCAGCAATTAGGTAAACCAACCTCCCCAGAAACATGCGTTCAGGACTCCGGTTGCTAACCAGATACCTCATGTGGCTGTTCAAGCTCATGAAGCTGAGCAGCTCGGAACGGAACCGAGCTGGCCGCCACCATGTGAGGCAATTGTTTTTTTCTTTGTGTAATAAAGAAAAAAAATTCGAGATTCGAGCATGACCTCCTCCACATACGATCTTTTGAGCAATAAAATGGAGAAAAAGGCCCAGTTTTCTTTTGGTTCTCAGAAACGAGGGCATTCCATGCATCCAGAGCCAGGCAGCGACAGGGGCAGGTAAGCAAGTAGGGTGTTGAAAAGACTCTGTGTCAGATTCAACCCTGGGATCCATAGTGGGACCTGTAGCTCCTTCGAGCAGCGGAAAAATTCCTTTTGGCTAGCGCGATGCCTGGAAGACGATCAAGCTCTCTCTCGAGGTTACCCTTTTCTCGACCTTTTGGCTTTGTTCATCCCCAAAAGCGAGTCGGACTGACTGCAGTTGGTAGTAGCTACGGCTGAGGGGACGAAGCCGATTCACTTCATCTGGCAAATTTGGCATTCCATGTTTGCGAACGCAAGATTGATTGCATTGCGAGTCAGCTGGTCCCCTTACGCACACCTCGTTGCAAATGCAACAGTCAAATCTCTGCTTCCTCGGCATAAATATCTCCATCACGTCTGTTTCCTTCCCCTCCAGCTTCCGTTGCATTGCGCGAGTCGTCACGATCACGATTTGGCACGGCCCACGATATGCAGGCGTGCTGCAGCTTCGGGGGGGGGGGTAAAAGGTGGCTGGCGATGCACTTATAACAACGCTACCTTTCCGACCGTTCTGATCGGATTCTTAATGCTGAGAATGCGAGGCCATTTTGGCGTCATTGGCTAACCAGTTACAAGTCTGTACCTTTCAGGCTATCAGGCCATCGGACGGACGGCGCGCTGACAAGCACCCGCGGCCAGGCAAGGGGCAGCTGGGATGCTGCTCGGAACTGGGAAAACCATGTCTGGTGGGATACATGTACCAGTACGGCAGTCCGGTCGTGTAAAATGAGCGGAGGAACAATGCAGGAACAGCCGAAGAGACAAACGTGCAGCTGATGCGGCATCACCTTCGTCTTTTCTATTGCGACCAATCGAAAGTGTTTCCGGAAGGAGCTGAATCGATATCATGGCGAACTGCCCGAGGTTGCAAATCACACCAGCAACTGTGCATAGATGACGAGCTTCTGGCGTGTGCGAGACAAGATGACGACCCGTGAAGCGAAGCCAAAGCTCGGTCCCTCATGCCCTACACATTGCAACATGACAGCTCCCATGCAGAATCGCCTGATTCGTTTGCGAACAGCTGCCCTAATCGATTCTGTCTCATGGTGGAGCTCGAAGGGTTTAGTTGCCTAGCTAGTTAATTTGTGCACGAATGTAGCTCCGCAGACACGCCAACACAGCTAATAGTTTGGAGCCATGGCCAAGCTCCAGACGACAAGACCGACTCCGTAGTGCCCGTAACGGAGCGGGAGCTAGATCATCGATCATCTGACCGTTGATTGACGCTTGATCTGACATTCGGAAATCGGATAGCGGAGGCACATGTATCGGTACATCTGTGTATGTGCAAGGTACTTGCTTACAGTAAGTACAGCAATATATGTATAAAAGGCCAGCAGAACGTCGCGTCGCAGCAAAGTTGTATCGCCACCCGCGGAATCGAAATTAAACTCGTCCGTATCCAACCCTGTCCGCCGTACGAGCTGCAATATGCGGCTATATATATTAATGCTATTGCACCTACGCTTATGCATGGAGAGTGTTACTTAATATATGATAAGATATATAGCTCGCATACTCTCCGGTAACTGAATGCGATCATGCCCTCTGCAGCTAATTATCCCTAGCTGATATCGTTCTTTTCCGTCGAATCCTACATAGTAGCTGGCTAGGCCATCCGACCGTTTCACTGATATAGATCGGGCACGTGCTTGCAAGCACACGCTTCGACCGACGTCACCCCAAACTTCACACACGTACTTTATTTTCTCATGATATTATTATATTTATATGCCATCTTTAGCCTGTTCTGAATATATTTCTCGAGAACAGCAGATCAGAACCCAAGGTCACAAATGAATTGGCCAGCACGAGGTAACATCGGATCCACAAGTTGACAGGTTTTTTTTTTTTTTTTTTGGGGGGGGGGGGGATTTTCACTACGAGGCGCTTTTGACAGGATTTAAGAGAGAAACGGAACAAGTACTCAGCCGCCGAGTATACCTAAACAAGTATCCGAAGGAACAGGCTAGTACACGCCTTCAGTGTTCAGTACTTGGGGACTTACACTGGATCTGTGGAGCCAGGAAGTGAATAAGCATATTGCAAAGACTAATATTAGGTATATGGGTGGACTATTAAAGATATGTAGGAAGCTGAGAGTTTCGGAACATCAAAAAAAGCCACTAGAAGAAGAGACATCCAAAAAGCAAAGCATATCCTCCAACTCCGTCATCATGCGTCCCTTGCGAGCCCGGAAATGGGGGGGAGGTCGCGATCTCCATAACGTGCGCCGCGAATCTGGCGAACGACGAAAAAAAAGAAAAAGGGGACAGAATAATCTGAGAAGTGACATGAAGCGGTAACAAGCTGTTACCTAGGAAAACCAGGCCACCCAATTTTCAAATATTGGGGCTGTCAGTTGACAGTCGGAAACGAGAAACAAGAGCGTGCATCGACAATCGTACACGCATGGGAGCTTCTAAAATTGCTGGCAATCAAGATCAATAAGAGAGACAGATAAGAGAATATGTCATAAAGGTAAAAAAAAAACATCGCGAATGAAGGACGCAGGGAGTCCATCCGGGGACGCTGCGATAAGCACAAGACGAATTCGGATGAAGGCCGTGTCGAAACGAAAAGCTACCGTCGTAACGCCGAATGCTGGATAACGTTGCGGAACACAGACAAAAGATATGCATGCTGATGATCGTACGGATGAACTTGCGCGATGCAGAAGAACTTGAGAGAAAAACAACAACAGGGAGAAGCATAATCCGACAGGGAAAGTGTCATAGGGCAATACGAAAATGGTCGATGATGGAGCCAATCCAAATATATGGCCGATACGGTGTGAGATATCGACCATGGGGAGTAACGGTAGTAAGAGCCTAACAGAGAGCTGAAGAGGAAGAGATAGCTCAAGCCGCCAATCCAACACGCTCTCTGTATTCCTCTCGATCGAGACTTCTCATCCAGCCGTCAATCTTGGTGTTCAGATGGCCGTAGTCAAGCTCGGCGCGCTTGCGAAGGCAGTCCTCGCAGGCATGGCGAACGTATTTGCGGTCCACGACACATATCCTGCCGCAGCTGCCTGGGGATGAGGACAAGGCGTACGGGCAGGTTTCTGTAACCCGTAGCGACTTGTGCTGGCAGGAGTGCGAGTTCTTGACGTATTTGCACATGGTGGATGCGTGGGATATCCCGTGCTGGGGAGATACGCTAGCGGTAGGCGTGCGAATGGGTAGTCGTAGTATGGTACGGTAGAGTCGTGGAGGGCGTGGAGGGCGCTAGTTCGACGGCAGGCTAAGGGTAGCTGCTAGGCGCTGGTGGAGGAGTGTTGCGTTGTGTGGTCGGGTCGTTGGCGGACGGCGGGCGTCGCTAGCTACTTTGCGCAGGTCGCTGCGACGATGAAAAGCGTATGCGTGGCCTATGCACGACAGGGGAAATAGAAACGGGTCCTGCTGGGGTGAGCCTCGTTAGCAAGAAACATTTTCCACATTCGAACACGATGCACCAGCCGCCGACGACGACGGCGCAGATGCGCCTGCACCGCTCGCCAGCTCCCCCGTCGCCGCCCAGGCGGCCGCTCCGACGAAGCATCCGGCCCGAAAGGCGCCGACCGGTGGATGGCTCGCGGCCGCCAGGCCTGGAACAAAAAAGAGACAAAACAGAAGGACGCAGCAATCGGTCATCCGTAGCAACTCACGTTCTCGCGCTTGGGTTCCAGTCAGCGTGTGTTTCCCAGATGGAAAACAACGGTCTGACGTATCGATAGCTTCGCAGCTGAGCTATGATATGATATGATATCACCAGTGGTATACGGTAACGATCGCAGTGCACTGGGCCAACACTGTTTCTCACAGAATCTATCTAAAAATGCAAACACTTCGCATTTAACGATGCTCCGCTCGAGAGAAGACAGGTTTTCTGGAATTTCGGGAAATTGAAATAAAGACTTTCAAGTCCAGGGGCGTGGGGACGGTCGCCCTTTTAAATACACTGAGTTAGCGGCCGCCCTGCCACTTTTCGCAACCTGACCGGCCACGTTAGCTTTCGCGAATGGATTGGAACTTCCCGCGGCCAGCCCAACCATCCGCTGGGTTCCATCCAGCACATGCCCTGGACGAAAATGGCTGAACTCAAATGCAGAAGCACGGCACCGACGCTTGACCCTTTGGCACATTCCATCGATTCGCCGCTGACATGGCACTGGCGGCGCAAGCCAACGGGAGCGGCCCTCGAGCTCAACGTCAACCCGTTGTCATAACCACCCTCACTGGAAACTCCCCGCCAAGGCCCGGCTAGGTTACACCGCGAACAGGCCGATCGTAGGGATGCCTTCCCTTATCCGCCTCTTGCCAGGCTCCCCCTTCGAATTGTTGTACTGCAGTGACCCATAATTACTAATACTAACGTTAGCTCGACTCATGCTGTGACCGGGCCAGTGGTGGCCATTTCGCCTTGCCATCTCACCAAGGAAATGGAAGCTAGAGCAGAGAGTGTCACAAGACGGCCCAGATGGGGAGACTATACGACGGCCGAAAACAGGTCCAGCTGCTTCTCCGCTGAGATCATAGGCATGACAGAAGCTTTAAAAAAAAAGGAAAAAGGCGCTTAGGACTCGCCACTTCAACGAGGAATGTTTCCCACGCATATTCATGCATTCTCCAACTCAATTTCAGCGACTTCCAGAGTATGCATTTTACCATTTGAAGATTTCCCTACATATTTCTTGCATCGGGACGCTGCTACGATTGGACCGCTTGATGTCCTCGATGCAGTGACGGACGTGCTTGCTGCCGGGTAATGCAAGCATCGCACACCTCAGCCGTCCAGCGGCCAAACAGCACATTTCATATTACACCGCATCCATCGTTCTGTCGCATGCATTCATCCAGGCGATGATAAACCACAATTGATACCGGTTGCCGTAGCACACAGGCTGGCATCCTTTTCCCGTGCCCAAGCCAAGACAGGAAGGCGTGATCGATGATCAAGATCTGAATTCATGAACTTCTCGAAGGTCTTCTCTGTTTGGAATCACGATCCCAACAAGTACCGAATCAGCTTCACGTCACGGTGCATGAGCTTTGAGAATAAGCCTGCGGCTGGAACAGGGCTGGATTGGTTCCCAGCTCGTGGCCCCACCTTCCGTCGCCTATCCATGTCGATTTCCGGCCAAGCCAATCCACACCTGGTGCTTGGTCCCTCAACCATTCATTTTACGCAGCACAGCAGATGAGGGGCATCGGAGATTTCCCAATAGTAATCACCGACACGACCGTTATTCCGGACGTTCCGCGCACGACCCGATTATCAGCCCCAATAACCAATAATATAAGCAATAACCCAATCCGTGCGATTATTCATATTTTTAAGTTGTATTTCGATGTATAACCTCCAATGTAATACTCAGTGGTGTGTGGTCGCACTTTGCGCAGCTGAAAGGTCATATGATGAAAGCGACAACACACCTGCAGGTTGTGCCACGCATATATATCCCAGTCTCAGGTAGCTTCCCGACGAGCAGCTCGGTCGGTATTCGTGGACGAAAGCCATTGTCGGGTGGCCAATTTATACCTAATGGGGCCGCTGAAGCAACGAATAGCAGATTTAGGTTATACATCGTGTAACATTGAAACGCTGTGGCCCCTCAAAAGTTTTCCCCCGCATCAGCGTGCACCTCCATGGCATGCATGCCAGACTCTATGATCTATATACACCACATCCTCATTGATCAAAGATAAAGTATGCACAGACACGTTTCCTCGAACCAAAATCCCCAGTCTATCCACTCGATTCGCCTGTATGCATACGTATGCACGTAACTGTCCGTTATTAACCAGATGGTTCTTTATTGAGGGGTTTCCACGCTGCCAGATCCTGCGACGTGCAGCCTGGATATCCACCAGTAGATCATACGAACAGTGATGCACCATATAAGCATCTCATATACTATCTGGACTTTTAGCTTCAGAATGTAGTATATTTTACTTCTTGATATACTTCTTACCAGTCTACTTTCAACGAAACCTTCTCTTATCAAACGAGCCACGCGGCAGCCGCGCATTCGAGCATCATAAGACTCCACAAGCCCATTTATATAATCATGTTCATGTGATTCGAATGCCTGTACGCTACAGTCCCTCGTATACGAAAAAATCAATCCGGCCCACTGACAAACACCGAATGCGATGCTGTTTGAAAATAACAGCAAGATTTACAACTTTCTTGCACCGATAGCAATCCTAGTATCTCGTATGCCAATATACACAAGTTGAGCCGTCGATCGAGCCCGTAAGTAAATGTTGTGTAATGTGCGTCTGACTCTACGTGGGGGGAAGGGCCGGCTCAGCCACCAGGCATCCCAAATATGACGTCTTAATCTAAGGCGGGAGGGCTGCTTCCCTTGGACGATTACGAGATGTGATAGCAGACATATGTTGCAAGGGTTCATTGTCGGGGGCGTATATGCCAACGACGACTTGAAAATCTGGCTCGCTTCAATAATGGATATTCTACGCCTTCAGCTCGTTCCAAGCGGGATCCCGGGAGTTTAATCCTGCTGAAGTTTCCTCAGGAAGATTATGAATCTTCTGCAGCTTCCGAATTATAAAGAGTAAGAGTTATCTATCCATTATTAGCCCCTTTTAAGATGGTGACCCAACTTCATGCACGGTGCGCTGTAAGCTCTATAATCCCCAGTTGCACGAGCTAGGTAGTACCAGTAACTTTTATGCAGTAGATGTTCATATGATTGCGGCATTGGGTTGCCTAAGTTCATTACTTTGCAGTGCCCACGAGGGCACATGCACAAAGTACACCGTCGAAGCCCATATCCCTAGTTCAGTTTCTACTTGCCATAAATCCAACGACTTTGCATGGCTACAGAGACGAAATACTCGTATACGTTCGAATCGTTAGCACATCCGTCTAATTCCACACCTGGGATATTCCGACAAAGTATCATAAGTAATGCATAGTGATACAGTGCCCGTTTAAACTACCGATTCAAATAACTCCGGTTGATCAGAAGTCTTCGGAATCCGCATGTTTCGCTTTCAATTGATCGTACGATATTGCTCAATCTCTGTGAATATGCGGGTGTTCACTTCGAACGTACATGATTGTATGATTGATAGCAATGCCTATGTAGCTAGCATACAACCCTCGCGAGGTGGTCTTGCGCTGAAACGCAATCCATTCTGGCTAGTATGCTGCAGTATGCTGTAGTACGCTCTAGTACGCTTCAGATGTTGAAGCCTGTGATCAGCATGGTGATAGTTTAGACCGACCTGTAACAACGATAGTTTCGTCGATCGTGAAACTAGAGCCTATGTCATGCATTTGTATTCACAAAGCGGCAGGGCTGCCTTCTATAGCCCAAAATATTTGAATGTGGTAAAATGCGGGGCCGCATATCTGTAGTGCTATTCAACTTGGCCCTGCCAGCAAGTATTATATGACCTCATCGTTTACGCGAGGATATGAATCCCTTTCCTGCTTATATTGGTCCTATAGACCAGACCGTTTCTTCCCTTGTCTGTAAAATCGGAAAAGAACATAGTCTGCAGCGGCAGAAGTGAGGGACAAGTTTGACTCTACTCTACTTGTTCCAAAATTTTTATAAAGGCTGGACGGAACTATTCGCAACTTCAGTTGAAGAAACTTCCGCATGTTGATAGAAAGCTCGTTTACATTTCAGCATGCCAAAGGACGTTCGTATTCGAATGTCGTATTTACATATTTTGGCCTGCAGGACGAAGAGGAGTGTTGGGGGTTTGATTAAGACTGGGACCGCTACAATCGTTTCAAAGACATCTATGGCGCCTTAGAGGGGAGGCGCTCTTATTTGCTGTGTAACGTGATTCGAAAGCTCGCTGGTGGAGGCTCGTGCACTCTCGAGTAGAGTCAGCAGAAGCAGATAATTACTTGCGTTCCGGAATAGATGGACCATTCGGAGCTCGGAGTCAGCGGATGGTCATCTGGTGCGTAAGACATATTCGATTATTGCTTCATCGTCTGTCACGCTAGTCCTGAGACTCGTGTATCGCTAGTTATATAGAGCTTTACGCACGATGTGAATAATTTACTCTAAATCTATAAAAGTAGGCATGGACACTAACTACCTAGGTAGGCAAGGAATACATAAGTAAGTAAGTATTTATCAGAGGGCAATCTTCTATTCTTATGTCAGCTGACCAGGGCATCGCTTGGAATCGATGAGAGATGCAACACTCTATCCGGACCTGGCAGTAGAGGCTCGTATAATGCATCATACACATGCACGTATTTGTATTATCAGCTCTAATCGAAGGATTGCTCAATTAGAATATTATCTATAGTCGTAAGAAACCATAAAGTCAACTGGGAGTTGGATAGTACGCGTACTATCCTGTCGGCCTGTAGACCTTGCTATACGTTGGTAGCGATACAAAGCATGTCGAATGAAGTGACTTGCAAAATCGATTCTTTTGCATTCGCAAAGATTATTGTCTCTGAACGCCTATAGTATATACTTGGTACTTAACTGATTGTTACATAACACTGCAAAAGAAGACAAAATTAAATAGCCCAATAGCACTTGCAACGCCTCAATTGCCTTGCAGAAGAGAACACACTCAAATAAAACCTTGTCGCAGAAGAATAAGATTACCACAAAAGAGACAAAACTTGTTCGGGAATGCCAACCCGAGAAGCGACTTCCAAAAACTGGCTTTTACAAGACTTAACGCAAATATTAGAGCCAAGCTTGAAGACTTCTGAGTCGGAGAACGGGAATCCTCGGTTCCGGAGACCGACCGTCCATACCAACTCCATGAAAGCAGTTAAAACAAGTGAAAGGGAGGCTGAGCAAACGATCAATGCAATCAAGCGGTCCATTTGGTCGCCCGGCGGAGCTTCTTGGCTTGCACCCGGTTCGTAACCGAAGGAAGGAACTGAGCGGCAAACTCAACGATGTTCTGCTTGCCGGTATCGGCTTGTAGGGTTCGAGAGTTGAAGCCCAAGACTTTCTTGAAAGCCTTGTAGTCGGCAATTGAGACGTCTAGAATTGTATTGCTGACATACCACGTGACGCCTTCGGTGCAAGGCGGTGTGGTAAGAGAGCCCGGGTAGGTGAATTTCTTCGCGCCGGTGATAGCAGTTCGGACGCCCCTGTAATACAACTAGATTAGCCATCTGGCATATATATATATATGTCGACCCGGGCTCGGCAATGCTCCGGTTCCGAAACTTACCCAAGTGGAACCTCAGTCGCGACAACGGTGTCCCCGACTTTCCCGATATTCGCAAGGAGAGCAGCGAGCTTAGCCATCATCGGGTCGGATGTCTCGGCGGTATCAATAAAAATTCCGACTACAGCTAATTTGCTTGGGTCTAATATATAGCAAATAACGAGTTAGTAATTTGATCAGGAGCATACTGATATAGCAGCGGAATAAGGAAAACACGTACCACTCTTGCCCTGGTGAACGAAATGAACCTCCATGGGGAACCATTCGTTATCCAATCGATGCTCTGAGGGTGTATGGAAGTGGAATCTATCGGAAAGGGCTATTGTTAGAATAATAATCACGCGACTGGTACACAGCTCTTGCTATGAGGCTCACCTTTGGAGCTCATATTCCACACCACCCAACACTGCTGGTTGCCCTTTATAGAAGACCTCGACAGTGTGTCCGGTGTTCGTGAAATTGAAACCGGCGGCGCCAATATCGGCGTAGTTACCAACATCTCCATACGAACTTGTCTGCATAGTAGACACCACGTTGATTGGGGACTGCGTCTTTCCATCACCACATGCTTGAGAGAATTGGTTCCAGTCAACGGGGCCAGTCAAGCCAAGATAGGAGAATCCCGCTTCCCCAGACTCCCCTCCAGATTCCCCTCCTCCAGATCCGCCATGCTCCTCACGACGGTGGAGGTTGCCACTGCACGAATCGCATGCGGATGCAATGGATAACAGAGTCGCCAACGTGGTAGCGAACGAAGCTAGGCTTGATAGATGCATATCGAAGGTATACGAAGGTAGAGGCCCACCCCAGATAATGAAAAGCGAAAGAACAAAAAGGATCGTAGATCAACTAGATGGAGAAGCGAAAGTGAGGTTTATCAAACTTCAGATGATAGAGGCTATCGAGTTTATAATGGGCTGAAAGATTTCGGGCTGGATATTCCCATCAACGGTGGAGGGGAAACCATTATATTTATACGCTGGGGGCAGGAATTCAGCTCTCCACAGTACTTCGGACTAGGCTGGCTACAAGAGGATCGTGCATAGGCAGGCAGACCTGACATCGTCCACCGGGGAGCACTTCGTATTGAGCGGAGGCTGCCCCGGGGGCTGGTATCGGGGCTAAAGTTAAGGTAATATATCAGAGACGAAAAAGAGTAAGTTTATGTTCTCTCGACCCTCAGCCCTACACTTTGACCGTTCCAATGATACGCGGGCGTTTGGGCGTCATGACTGGGAGACCCTTACCCTGCACCAGCTGTGCAGAACCAAGACGGTAAGCATTTCTAATTTTCTACACACACCTATAAGACTAGCAATATGGGAGACAGCCGAAACAAGTAGCAGCAACCCTTGCTAGCAAACTAGGAGCTACCGGATCTCGCGACGACGACGGCGCAATTGAGCTACTGCTGACAACTTCACATCCTGATTTAGTGATAGTATATAAATGCAGCTACAGCTGTTGACAGGTCGTATGTGGATCAATGAGCAGAAGGTGCTGCACATTGTAGTTCGTTTCCTATCAGAGTTGTTGCAGGAAACAAAGACCACAAACTTTTTGGCATTCCCGAAGTCGCGTGTGCCAAAAAAGCTTGAAGGGAGTCAAGATACCACCAAGCTGCGCCAACTTACTTGGAAGGAAACCGTCCATGCAACCTGAGCCTTCGCTTGGTTTCTGAGCTATAACGCTCTTTAATGCAATGTCTCTGAGGCCAATTTGAGGTGCCAAAGGAGGATCAATACGGAACTCGTTCTAGGCAATGTCGCTCTCTTGCCAATTTCTCAGCCGTAGGCATCCCAAGAAAAGTCCGAGAACCAAGAGTTGACCAAGACACTTGGCCGTGTGAATTATGCGTCAAGCTGAGAGATTGGCCTTGTCAAGCGCGAGGGGCTGCAGTAATGTCACGGGAAGCTAAGTAGTCTCGGGGACCTTTAGAGGCCAGTGTCTTGGAGTCAGAGAGGACATGTACCCCGAGCTCACGGGAAACAGTGTATTCTGCGCACCAGAATAGGAATCAGTTTGCTGAGCCTTCGCCGTAAGGGCTGACATCCAAGATCACGCCTAGAATCTTGGCCGCATCCGTCGCGGCACAACGTGCATCAGCTGGAGAAGTTACTGTGTGCTGGTCAGTGAAGCGCCAGCATTCCTGTAGCATATTCTGGTAGATGTTTCTGGTTAGAAGCAGCCAGTAGGTAGGCCAAGGATGAGGATTTGGAAAAGAGCCTTGGTCGAGCTTTTTTTAAAGCTCGCATGTTAGCTCGGGCTGTGCGACGGTTCTGCACCAGGTACACATGGACTGCGATTTCCAGGGCTGCGGCGGTACGGTAACACAGTCAGCACAATCGGTTCATAAGACTTGAATTCTTACGCGACATCAGCTTGGATTAGATGAAGGCTGTGGAAATGTCTGGAAATATTATCGATTAGCATCGTTACTCTACAGGAATAATACTACTCCAGAATCCGCTTTAAGGTGAGGCTTTCCGCTAAATTCGATCGCTCGAGATAGCAAAGGAACTTAGTCTAGAAGCAAAAGCTGGTGCAACGCGAACCTTCTTGACGCTAAGCCGAGGTCGGTACTGGATTACTAAACCGGTGGGATAAACGATCCTGCTGCAACTTAACAGCGCAGAACCAACCACCGTATATTGTAGCCTGGTAGGAATATGAGAGGCAGACACCTGATCGCTGGGTATTGTGATGCCAACAATCCTCAGTATTGGCTGCCTGGTGCCAGTCATATATGCCCTGGCAGCCAAATTCTCTCAAATTCTGCACAACAATCCGAAGTTAATCCAATTCTTAATCTCTCGAAGACCTTTATTTTCCGACAGACACTGAATAAAATTCGCTCAGGCGCTTCCGATCCTCGCAAACATACATTTATTGCGTTATACCGATACCGTACATCGTACGTTGTATAAGTAAAACTGGTGATATAACATCTCGGCCATCTTCTCCTTTCTTTCTGTATTTTGGAATTTCCAAGATCCCTGCCAAGTCCAGCAGTTTGTTTCTGCATAAACCTTCCTCTCCTGCCGAGCTGGCAGTGATTTCGAGGCTCCACAAAGAGTTCTTGTGTCGTTCCAGTCCGCGGGTTCACGCGCTTGTAGTGGTCGCGGGATTGACTCAGGGCTGCCCGTCTGATATGGCCATGACATGACTATTGCATTATACGTGCCAATTGTTTCTTATAGCTATCGGTACCTGAGAAGGGAAGCTGGTTTTCCAAACTCCTGAGGTATGATAAATAGCGTCATAGATCATGGCAAGTCCAGTCGAATCGACCCAGGGATACCGGCCGCGAACACCGGGGAGCGCACCCCTGAATGGATGCCCTATATCTATAGATGTAATACTACTGAGTGTTCATCCAATTGCTTGGTAAACGCCCAGTGGAACATAGACGCCCAACACAAGGACGCCCAGTGGAACATTTGAAGACTCGAAACTTCAGTTTCACTATCGCGGGGCCGCCTAAAACAACAGAAGCCGGGACCGATGAACTTATCGATACTGTCGGAGAGCCGGTTGATAGGCAGGAAGCGCTTGTCAAAGTGACCGCCACGCGTCCAGCGACAGCAGAGACCCCCTGCCATGGCGCCAAGCTGCTCTGTTCATGACAAACACCCCACTCTCGATTCGAATATATGTAAACAGTGAATGTCCACGGCGATGATTCTAGCAGCTGAGGCTGTGCTAAGGAGTCGCGGGACATATTTTGGTTCTGGTTTCAATCCAGGCAGCATTAACGTACAGGAACTTCAATCACCGTGCATCTGCATTGCAATATCTACTTGACAGACAGGTCTCTGCAGCTGCCACCAGATGGAATCGATCCCGAACGACAATCTCATCCTGCAATGCAATGCAAGGCGATCCAAAAGTAACCGAGTGTGATATCAGCCGCAACTTGGCATACAGTAAGAGAAAAAAAAACCCAAAGTGACAACTGGATCGAGGGTTCCCGGGGGATATACCATTATGCACCGTCTTCCGGGGCTAAGGCGGAGACACGACTTCCCTTCCAGCCCGTTCGCAAGTTCTCACATCCTCGCAAACTCCGTTTCTGAGATAACATGCCACCAGAATCCCTACCAAGACACATACCAGAGAAATAGCGCCGGCCCCACACATCCGCTCATACGACCTGTATCTCTTATCCGCTAGCAATTTGACCTTAATATCGGCTGGGACTCTCCGGAACCAGACATGGCGAATCAGCAGTTCAGTCATCAAAATTGTGAAGCCCACAGGAAAGAGGACCATGAAGACAAGGAGCACAGCCCAAGTGGATTCAGAACAGACGATTGAAGTCGATGTATTCAAACGCGGACTTCCACGTGGGGCTGCTTTGCTGGGTGCTGTTTCTGGAATTGCACCAGTTTGCAAGATGGTCGAAACCGGCTGTATCATCTGTCGCCGAAGGACATCTTCATCAGCGTCGAATAATCTCCCGCCCGGCACGGCTCGAGAGTATATTGGTGCTTCGGTGTAGATACGCCTGCATAAAGTGACGGTCTCCTGCCCACCATCCCATAATGGTCGAGTTATTGTTGTGATTTGGCCAAAGGCTAGTGCTCCTGCATCCGAGAAAGAGGTTTCCGGAATAACTGTTACGGAAGACGTTGCCCCCATTCCACTCCTGTCTTGAGAGGTCGGAGCGATATTGTCGACAGGGACTACGTTGCTTCCGGCCGATGAAGACGACGCAGGAATTCCCACGACAGCTGGCATGCCTGAGGGAGGATGCCATGTTTCGATTAAAGGGGGAGCTGCTGGTTCGGTCCACTGAAAATCATGGGCTGCAGGGGCCATCGACGTAAGAAATTTTCTCCCCTGAAGTGGTGCTGACTTCTTCTTTACTTGATTGCGGTTGACTGACTCGCCCCTTGCTCGAGATATATCATAAAAATTCTGTGCGCTCTCGCCGTTAATACTCTTCAAGTGAGCTTTCGTGATAACAGGAGCAATAGGAGGGAATTGACGATCGGTTGGTTGCGCGAGAGCCTCCCGAACAGTGTAGTTGCTTACACCAGTCTTCATGGTCGTTAACTCTGGGGGACCGAAGCCCTGATTACCCCTTGCGTAATGTGGGAGTAAAGGGGTGCGATCGGGGAAGTCGAGTGCGAATCCCGGAATCCCAGTATCAAGAGTGGAGAAGATGGTCAATGCCTCTTTGGTTTGGGTTATAGTTGGGGCGGTGATTTCTCCGAGGGTTTTCGTGTTTAAATCATTCGTGTCGAAAGGGGATGCCATCGCCACCACCGGTAGCTGATCAACATGTGCAGGTGGAGTATAGGCAACCTGAACGGCAGCCATCAAGGCTCGCATGGTTGGATCAAAGCCGCCGCTCGAGGTGCTTGTGACAGCTCCTGTGTGTGTTACCAAATCGCCAGACGGTGGGCTATCTAAGGGCCGAAGAGCAGAGAGGGTATGGGTCTGAAAGCTGCCAAATTCTTCGACAGTAGTTAAACTCTGGGTTGGGAGGCTTTCGAGTTGGGAGAGACCGGTTTCGATACCTCCATCACTTCCAACATTCTCAGCTGGGCGGTTGCTCGAGCTTTGAAACCTTTCGCCATGCCATGTATCGATTTGGTTGCTGGTTACGTCCGACTCCAGCGTTTGAAATACGCCAGCCGAACTAGTAATTTGGGTCGGGGCAGCGGTTTGATGTTGGGAGCGGCGAGCAGCTTGACCATAGAGGGCTGGGGGGTTCGCTCCGAGGGAAGCGGCTTTGTGAATGGGTCTGACATGGCTAGGCGGGATGGCTGCGGAAGTGCTGATAGTGTTAAGTATTGCGAATACGCAGAAAAGAAACGAGATCATGTCGGCGAGTTTGCTCTAGGCTATAGGGTTAGCTTTCTGCCTTGAACATAGATCTTAGCCAGTGCACGCAGTGCACATGTACAGCTGTACAGACGTAAAGGTGAATTGAGTTGAACGGTTTATGTCTAAAAAAAAAAAAATCGAAACTAGCTAGGCGGAGGGAAAAGCTAACTTGGGGTCGACCGATCCCCGGAAGGAGTGATAAGTTACACTTTTGTGTAGGTATACGGCATTGACTGAAATGCAGGGATCGATTCTAGAGATATTCAGTGCTGATGTATACCTACGTGTAAATAGGTAAATAATCGAATAGAGTTCGCGATCGGTTTACATCGTATATGAACAACTCCGGCTACGGAAATCATGGTGCTCAGATGGATACTCTACCCGTATTTTCTTTACGTCATGGCTGGTTGTCTGTAGCTCTAAATCCATGATGTTCTTGAAGATTGCGAAGACGCAGATTGTTGGAAGATTGAGCGATGGTGTGTTGCAGCGACGTTGCTGGGCTCACTGCACTTAAGCTCGGTCATATACTATCGTATAGCCCATCAAATGTCGAATATGTATTTAGTCAACTAGTTTACGGCTGTGGTTCACATATAAATATGAAAGACAAATCTTGAGGCCAAAATTGTCTGGTTACTGCGAACTTGATTACGGGGTCACGAGATATCTTCATCAAGCTCATCCTCGAGGACTCCGACTAACTACCCCTTTTTCTTCGCGTAGATAATAAGACCGATATGCACCCAGCTTTCTATTGACATATAAAGATACACGCGAATATATACCTATTTATATAGGGAAACATTAGTTTACCAATCCACCTCAGTTGCCATTGACATCCACCTAGATATGCGAAGTTTAGATAGATCAATTGCAATTGACTCTTCAGCTCCGTTGATCATGTACCCATCCGCTGATACGTCTTCCACTTCCATACACTCCACTCGATCAACAGCTCGTCGTCAAACATACCCTCTTGCGCTGTTTCCCTCCCTTCTTGCATTACTTCCAATCCAGCCTCTTCGAACCTATTCCACAGATCTCTAATTTCATCGAGATATGCCACTCTCATGGAGTATGCGATCACCACTCGCGAATCCGGATCCGGTGCGAGCCAACTCTTGATAACCCTTGTCAGTAATTCTGGATGCTCCTCGGAGTAGACAGTGTCGGCAGCCAGAATTACGTGTGCCTTTGACGTCGAAGACGAGTATACACAATCTCCCGTACCGAGTTCGAGCGTCGACGGCGATTTCCAGTCGAGTGTTCCACAACGGGCCGAATAATTGACTGTTGCGGCAGCTGGATTAACGGCTCCACGGGAAATTTCGGGATTTAGGTCTATATTCGTTTGCAAGCCCGCTACTATCGGTTGCAGATCTGTTAGGAGTACCGGTACTCCCCAGATCGCCTGCGCAGATAACCCGACAAGCCCTGTTCCGGCACCTAGCTCCAACACTGGTATATTGGCGTTTCGAAGGATATCGTTCGGCGTGCGGCTTTCGTCGTCGAACGGTACCCGGAAATTTCTAAGCAGACTGCTGAGAATG
Source organism: Drechslerella dactyloides (assembly GCA_020064725.1). NCBI lineage: Eukaryota > Fungi > Ascomycota > Orbiliomycetes > Orbiliales > Orbiliaceae > Drechslerella > Drechslerella dactyloides. The sequence continues at coordinate 2,479,143 of JAGTWJ010000008.1, read as the reverse complement.
TATGAGGAAGCCCATGTTTCGAGACCAAGGCCATCTGCGCGAAGCTGGGGTTCCGCAATCCTAATTTCGATGGAGCGTTCGGGTTCCCTCGTAGGAATTGTAAATGAACGGATGGGCAGCTTAGAGCCTGGCTGCGAGTGCGGTTGGAGTGTCGAGGAGGAGTATGTGGTCATATTGGAACGCTCGAACCGGACGATCGGGCTATGATCAAGAATGCCAGTTGGCCAGCGCTACCCATATACCAAGATACTAGCTTCGACTTGGTTCGGATTATACCCGTGGTTTGGAGTCCACCCGTAGTTTTAACTCCCTCTGGCGGTTTCCTGGAAGTAAAAAATTTGTTTGAACAAACTTGCTCGATATCGATCCACCAGGGAGAAATACACACGAGCGCTTAACATTTTCGAGCACGCATTTATTGTCCGGCTCTTGGGATGTGAGGACACGGAGACCACTTTCAGCCACGAGAGATTTTGCAGATTCTCGTACGTATATCCACATAAATCGACGCTTGACACTTACTGACTTTCGGGAGCATGTTGTATTTTTTCAGGCAACGCGCAAATTTCATTAATCATCGATCGATAGTTCGGAAAAAATGTCTTACTCGTGCGTAACTCTGAAGACATGCGCAAGTTTAAGTGCTGACATCGATGTCGAAAATTGAAGACAGCCATAAATTATATACTGTGTCTTGAGTGGGTATAGGCTCCTTGGCCATCCTGAGCACTTGCAATTTATAAGCAGTGGTTCCTGCATTTAATTTCAATAGATTCAAAAGTGGATTTAAAGACACTACCACAATGCTCCTCTAGTGGAGCTTAGTCCACTCTACTATAATATATCGCATATATTGAAAACACTCAAATCTGCAATTCTAGATGTATATTAACTACACGAGGACAAATCGAATGGACAAATGATAGTACTATAGTCCCGAAGCGCTTAAGCTCTTTTTGCGAAGCGTATATGAATAGAGAGCGTTTGCAACCAACCTTTTTTGGTTACAGGCATTGCAAGCCTGATAAACGAGCAGCTCTACGCCTCAAATTTCCTGACCCTAGGAAAGTTGGCGCCTCATGTTTCTGTATTATTGAGCACAAGCCACTGAGAAATAAAGCTGCCACAAGCTAAGCAGGCTATAGATCCTGAGGAGCAGCCAAATTGTAAGGGCTTTACCTTTGGAGTGATAGTGAGTAATTTCAAATGAAGGTGCAGGACGTCACCAAGCGTACGATCTGTAACTGCGACGTATTCACGTCAGGCGCAGCAAGATTAAATACCATTTTCAGTCCAGAACTCCTGGTTCTTATGACCATTTCGAACTGGCTTCTGGGATAATCACAGCCCGAAGGCTACAACTCATACTTGCTGGCTGCAAGCCAGTTGATGCCGCGCGCCTCCGTGAGCCTACTATGACATTCACTTCGAAGGACGGCTCTCCCAACCCGTAACCTGGGAGAACCCAGGGAGATCATCGCCAAGACTACCTCATCAAGGATGCCGAGTGATACGATGTGTAATGTTTGAGAGTTACACGTTCGCAAAATAGGATTCGGCTTCCGAGCTCCCGAAGTTAAGCTTCGGCTCACAGCTGATCTAGGCGTCAAAATTACAAATGAAAGACCCATTCGCTTGAACACGTGCGTATTCGAATATTCCAATCAGAAAGCTCAAAGCAACTCGGCCGGCGGGACCGTCGACTCGAAACTGTGCGACGTCGGCTGTACATGTACCTGAGTTACCGATATCCCACTGCTTCTGACGCAGTACAGACGTGGCACCGTAATTGCGATTGGTTACTGCGGCAGGGATAGAGCTCTACGTACACGCACAATTTCGCTGGCCAAATATTCGGGAGGTGACAGGCACATTCTGGACCAATTTCGCGGACTAGTGAGTCATTTGCATGTCCAATACCAAACTGGCTATAAAATCTAGAAAGATCTGGTAAGACAAAACTTGTTTCTTTTCGCAGGCCTCCCATGCGAAGCTAGAGGTAGGTATGTTCTAAAGCCAACAGAACTATAGATATAACTTTTATTACAGGTACAAGTAGGCTATTTGTATAACCGATGTACTGATGAGCACGCAACTAAGGTAATATTCAGTTTGATAGCTCAATACATACACAGTTATAAGATCACCCCACAGTTCAATTGATCAGAGAGCTTGCAAAAATTTTTCTAGCGTTGTTGGGAATCCTTTGCCAGGAACACAGCTCTAACATCGTTGGGACAACAGCGAGATTGACCCAACAGCTCATATTCCTTGCATATGATATTACCGAGGGTCAACATATTTGCTATTCACGGTCGACTACGTAGCTAGGTATCGCTCCTCGACCTTGAATGCATGCTAGCTTAGCTGTGGGAACCAAAGCTGGCTGGCTCTGGCCGCGCGTCGAGTTCGCTGGCATGGCTACAAAGCACATATATTGACTAAAACTGCAAGCCAAGAATGTGTCGGATCCGCAAACCTTTGGCAGGGAGTACTGACAGCATGTGCGCATCGAATCCAGTCTTGGGATAATATTAGTCTCGGGGCCAGCCGCCGGGATAATATACCGCAAGCAGTATTTGCAAATCCACATTCCGCTTCGTATCTGTTCCTGCATAAACGAGTGGCGAGCCGTCGCCAAGGCGCCCATGTTGCGGGCTCGGCTTGGTCTCGGACCACGTCGTCGACGTGGCAGTGCCAGACTTGTTCCTGACTATTTCGTGGCCCTGGCAGCACTTGGCCTGGATCATGGCGCGGGATTTTTGGCAGCTTCTGTTGGGGAATTAGGGGATTGCGATTGTAGGATTTCTCCTTGCAGACGCGGGCTCATGCGCTCAGTCGACAGAAAGGCATAGGTAAGGTCAGGCCCTTCTGTCTATCAATGGGTGTGTCTCCAACGACGAAAGCGGCATGTGCGCATTTCGCATTTAGCTTGGTAATATCTTTGCTAGAAAAGAAAATCCTACATCTGGATTGAGGACAGTTGCTGTTCGATTCTATTGCTCGTTAAAGTAGAAGTAGCTAAAAATTGATGTTGTGAAGGCGTAATTAGCAGGCGCCTAATGTTACTTTTGAAAGTGACAATTCCTGACGCCACAAATTGCGGATGGCTTTGCCGCCAACATCGTTATGCGACTAAACATGGTGGAAGGAATAACCTCGTCATGTTTTCTATAGATTGTTAACCTTCCGATTAAATTGCTCGAGGGCTTCTTGCGTTGGATGGAATCGGACTGTGTAACGCGGTTCGTCGCTGATAGCAAGCAACGTGGATGCCCCTCGGTCTGCCTCCAATCGTGAGGGGCATCTATTGAGCATGCATGCACATGCAAGGTCAGAGAAACAAAAATATGTGCAGCTCTCTCCCTATCCCCTGCGCCAAGAGAAACGCGTCCACAGGGGATGTGATGTTCCGGACGGAAGCAATTGCCTGTGGATCGGCTCGGCCGGTGCGATAGTAGCGGCATGAGCTTGCTCCCCTACACCAATTGCAGGCTGGGAGGAGCGAACGTATGCAAGGTCGGGTGGTTTCTGTTGCTGCAGCCGGACGCTGCACCTCCTGAGAAGAGGGTACGAGCTACTTTCCCTGGGTACGTGAAGGTACATGTATGTAAGTTCCAGTGTGCCCGTGGTTCTGGCATCTCGTGATTGGGCATGACCGAGGCTAGAGTTATCGACGTTTCGAGGTTGCAGACGTAGCGTTTAAACGCCTATAATTGGGGCATCAATTGAGGGGAGAACAGCTGACTGGACAAGAAGTTCGAGGTCTCGAACTCAGTTTTCATCTTGACCAAGTGTGGGGTGACAATACAATGTCACAAAGCCAGCTAGTACACTAACGTTGGCTGTGTTGTCTGTTGTAGCCAAGCATCGAGCAATTATCTAGGTAAGGAACCGCGAGCCTGTACACAGTAGTTATAGCTAGCTAACGAGACCTATAGTTGTTGGTATCTTGTGCCGTATCCACGTTACCTCGATCGCGATCGGTCTCGGGCTAAGATGCCGATGAAAATCTCCATTGGCCTTCTGGGAACCAATGAGAGCACACGGGCAGCAATGCGGGTGGCATATATCCGAACATCAACTGCTGCATTCTGGACGAGATTTTGCAGGTGGTAACGTTCCGAGCCCCTGGTATTGGTCGGCGGTGCAAGCCGTACAGCCTTACACCGATATCTCCTAGCTTCCTGCAAGCAACAAAGCCTAGAAGGGCAAGTCTTCGGAGAGAGGGGCAAGTTGCATCGCAAATTCGGCTCGCTGCTTCAATGCAAACTTTTAATCTATTTCAGACGACAGCTGACGAGGTTCTCGGGCCTTTGGCTGCGAATGGAGGCCAGTCGCGTGGAAAACGCACGATCGACAGGAACGGGCGTTTTCTCTTCAAGAGACCATGCGCATTCACGCTGTTTGTGCGTGTCTCCAGCAACAGGCAAGAGTTCTCGGAACGTGCATTCAGCTGACGCGGCTCCGAGGAGGTTCGCCGTTGACCCATTGTTGTGGGAGGAATAATTGTCCCAACTTCTGCCTGGCCGCCCGGCGGAGTGGATGCTGTTATTGTGTTTAAGATATGTCAATTCTCCGTTGCTATGATGCCAGCCTCGCAGGAAAGGGTCCAGTGACAGCTCCTGACGGTCAGCATCTGGGTATCGAGTGCACTTTCGAAGGGCTGGTAAGATTCCGGCTCTCGAAGGCGTATTTTCGGTGTTTCTTTGTTTCAATCACCTGCCATCCAGAGAGAGTGGCGTTTCAAGTTATGCGAGATCAGATGCCCGCGCGATGCTCACCAAAGTCTGCCACCATCTTGGTGCATTATCGTCCCAGCTTGGTGATGCAGCTGATGTCAGTTTTTAAAGCGGCATAAACATATGTATACCCGCTTGTGAATCGATGCGATTCGACATAGATGAATTATATTTCTAGTTGTAGAATAGTGATTATCGCGGACGGTTACGAAGTATTGTTATTGAGGTCATTGTGACACACTTACCAGCATCCAGGATGTTTTTTTTTGGCATGCGATCGATCTTAGTTCCCAGCGGCTGCTTGACGGTGGAAGTTTTCCGCCTCCCTTTGCCATATGAGCTTGAGCCGTCAAAAAACAACGAGGTCCTTGCAACTGTAAACTTGTAAACTTAAAAGTTCGAAGAATGCCAGATGAAATGGCGAGTAATGTCTTCCGGCCACCCTCCATCACGTTGTCGTCAAGTACCCACCGGCAGAAATTTGAGTGTTTTGGTACTTTTATCCAGGATATGCGCGGACGCATGGCGGTCCTGGGCGCTGTTTTAGAAAGTCTTGACTGCAAGGGCAATCCAACTTTTCTCCTAGCCCCTGCGTTTTGGAGGCCGCGCGGGACCGCGAGAACATTGACTGGCCGCGTGGGTTTGCTGGAAGCGAGGATACTTCTTTTTTATTTTTCTTTGTATTTTTCGTACCTGCATGCACGCCGGAGCCATGCATGGAGCGGGTTTTTTCCATGAATCCATTGGCTTTCAATGAACACGGACGCTTGCCTACGTGTACTCTCATTACATAAATATTGGTGTGCAGCACAAGATATGCGGATTGCCGTGGTTCTTTTTTAGCATTGGCGCCCAGACTATCGATCGTTGCCGGAACTTCGGACATAGGCGGGTCCATTTTACAAGCTCGCCACAGCTTTGAGTCTCTGCAAATTATACACGAAGATATACCTGGTTCCAAAATACGGTATTGAGATCCTGTTGCTTAAAGCTCGTCGGTAACATATAATGTAGACGGGCCGGAATACTTGTACAGATGTATCCACTGGCCTGTAACACTTGCCCGAAGGCGCTGTTGGTTGACGGTCCTGTGCTCATAAAGACGCATTCGCACAAGTGGCTTGTGCGACTGGTACTTTTCTTTGCCTGAGCATTGCTTTTTGGCTTTGAATCCAAGCGACCTTTTGGCTTTCTCTTTTGGACCGGGGTAGGTGGCTCTGGTACAGGATTTCTGACTGCGGTACAAGAGAATACAGCATGTGGTTTTGTAAAGGAAGCCGCATGAAGCAAAAAGCACATTCTCCTTTCCGACGGCATGCTCTCAGCCCCGCTCGCCAACAGCAGCAGCCGGGCCGGGAGCTGTTCCTGTTGCCCGCCAGGGTGCATTTTTGAGCATCGGCCTGGTCTCGTAACTATCCCGTCTGTAGAGACAGCGGGCACTGCACCCCTTTGCAGGGGTCCACATGGGCGTGGACGGAGGGAGAGGGAACAAGGCAATCAGGCCGAGATCCCATCCATCCCATCCATTCTCGTAATAGAATAGTTGCCATTGCCGTGAGTGCCAGATCCGGGCGACTAGCCTTGGTGTAGCTCGAGATGCATGAAGAAAGGATATAAATGTCGCCCGTCCGCCCGCTGCAGGCCGAGCCTTTTTTTTTCTCCTACCTTTCCTCCGCACCCTCAAGACAGGTCTTTGCGAGCGTCTTTGCTTCGTCGTTCCTTCTCTTCGTTCTCGCGAGCGATACCACATTCCTTTGGATTCCCCATCTTCTCCCTGCTGTTTTCCCTCTCCGTCGACCGTTCGAAGTTCCAAAATCGGTTTGCCCGGCCAGCCAGCAGCCAGTTAACTTTTCCCAACGTCGCCGCAACACAGCAACGACACCCAAACCACTTTCCTTTGACAGGACCGCCTCGATCGCCTGCCCAGCCAGCGCCTTCGTATAAATTGTATTTTCAAGCGGCTTCGATCTCGAGCCTCTGCCTTTCTACTCCACTTACGTACAATCTACACGATCTCACCGTTGCGATCGCAATCCGTCTCGACGACGACGTCTGGTTGCCCGCATCTGTCTCGACTCGCCTCGTTTCAGCTGTCGCCGCTTCCATTCATTGATTGAATCCGGCATCCTGCATCTTGTTTTATCTGCTGCACCATCATCAGACGAGCGAGCACTCGCGACTCCATTCATTCCTTTCGCATTTCAATCGATTCGAGCAGACCCGACTCTTTCGCAAAGACTCTGCAGAAACCACAAAACTCTACGATATCCATCATCCGTCCATTCGATAAAGCACAATGCACTTTTCGACATTGACGGCCGCCTTGGCCTCTGCGGCTGCCTTTACGCTCACTGAAGCTGCCTCCAAGAAGTCGAGTAGAACCTTCGCCACCGTCCAATTTGGAGGTGGCAAGGAGCTGACCAGATGTCGCCTTGACCCAATCGTCAATCCTGGCGGCGTGTCTAACCATCAACACAGTGTCTTTGGAGGGAATGCTTTCAGCGCCGACATGCCTGGCGATGCTGCTACCAAGGCCACCTGCACCACGGCCAACGTCAAGAACGATCACTCCAACTACTGGGTGCCTTCCCTGTACTTCAAGAGCCCCGACGACGGCACCTTGTACCCAGTCGAGCTCTTCTACCCCAAGGTCTACTACTTCTTCGAGCCGACCAACGACGAGATCAAAGCTTTCCCCAAGGGATTCCGCATGCTTGCAGGCGATACGTCCCTCCGGGCCCCACCAAGTCCGGCCAAGGACAATCTCGACCCATCGAAGGGACCTATCACACCAGTCCAGTGGACCTGTCCTCGCTCTGATTCCAATTCCAAGAGCCCCCTCTATCCGGCAAACTCTGACGGCAAGCACGGTGTCGGTATTCAGGATCCCAGCAATGGCGGTCAAGGTTGGGGCTTTCCCGACCAGGAGTGCGACGGATACGCCTCTCCACTCCGTGCTGATATTCACTTCCCCTCCTGCGTCAACCCCAACGTCGACCCTGCCAACTATAAAGAGAACAGCTGCTATCCATCCGACAACGGTCAGGGTGGCCAGGACTGCCCCAAAGGCTGGATTCACGTTCCTCATGTCTTCATGGAAGTCTACTGGAACACTCTAGTCTTCCAGGACAAATGGGAGAAAGGCAAGGGTAACACTCCCTGGGTCCTTTCCAACGGTGACACCACCGGATACTCTCTCCACGCTGATTTCCTCAACGGCTGGGACACCGAAACCCTTCAGTATGCCATCGACAACTGCGATCCCGGCAACGATGGCCTTCTCAAATGCCCTGGGCTGCCAGGTGGTGCGACCTCCGAGGATGAGATGAAGGCCTGCAAAGTCACCTGCCCTCTGGGGGAAAGTGATGCTATCGGGACCCCGATGCCCGGAAACAAGCTTCTCGGTAACAACCCCTTCTCGGGCTACCAGGCCGCTCCCTATGCCGCTCCAGGTGGTTCCGACTCCGACAGCTCTGTTGCACCTCAACCGGTCGCACCTGTCAAGGCCGCTGAAGCCGATCGCCCATCGACGACCATGTACGCTCTTCCCGCCAGCTCGAAGCCAGAAGCCCAAGGTGCCAACCCTCAGGCCAACCCCGGTGGCCACACTGCGTACACCTCCGTCTACAATATTCATACAGTCATCAAGACAATCACTGTTCCTGCCGGTGGCGTTACGCCCGCCCCTGTTCCCGCCCCACCTGTGGCGAAGGGCAAGAAGAAGGAGGACTGCACCACCACCACCCGCCGCAGGCATCACCGTGGCCGGCGCCACAGCCACCGGGCACTCGACTACTAGGTTACTTACCCTTGTGGTTGATTGTGAGAGATCGATTGTTTGCATCCTCTGTACAATATTTGCGCCTTGTCAGATTGGCGGCCCCGCTGAGGTCAGGTAGGCTTCTAGATACACCGTTTACCTTCGTTCCCTTGAAGAGCATGTATTCCAGACTGGTGATGGAGACAGGACACTCTTTATTTCATTCTGTTTCAGCCTTGCTTAGCCGTTTAGTGTTCAATTCTGTTAAGACTGGCCTGCTTGCAGGCCGACTCTGACCAGGTATAAATTGCGGGAGCAGCGCATGCACGCACTGCCCTTGCCGTATACATCTCACTTTTGCTTTTCAGCATCATTTGATATGATTCGGAATGGTTTTTCGTGCTTTGGTTTTGGTTCCCTTGCGTCTTTTGCAGCGTTTGTGCACAGTCAATTCTCTGTACATACTGTCATATTCTAGAAAAAATGCAACGAAGGTTACGACTAGGTGCTAATTTTGCTCGTAAGATGTGCTGGCCGGATATCAATGTGAATCTCCATGGAAATATGGCTATATATAAATGCACCACGTAAAACTCTAAATTAGTAAGTACTTGACAACCCTGTGCTGGGCCTCTCATCTCTCTCGATATATCAATTGACTGCCTCAAAGATATCGCGGGCCTTCACGAGGAAATGCTTCACCTGCTCGCCCGGGCAACATCCATGCCGACATGAAGCTTCTGCTGCAGCTGTCCCTCTTCGCTCTCCTCGCGGCGAATACGCATGCAGCAACCTTGGCTGCCTCGAAGCTTCCGCTTCCATCCAGCACGGCTGCTGTGTACTCACTTCATTTCGGACAGCCCTCCTCGAAGAAAACCGAGAATCCTGCACCTACGTATACCCTCCTGCCATCTCTCTCGAACTCCACCCAGCAGGATGGCTCGAACAGCGCTAGCGAAAAGCCGTCAGCCACGGCAACCAGCTATTCCACCGCAGATTTCTCAACGCAGGAGACCCAAGACGACGAATATCCGTTCGGAGTGACAAGCTACGTGCCAAGGCCATTCATCACACACGCCTCGGGTCTCGAATTTCTCAAAACCTTCATCCAGGACGACGAATCTCAGTCCAGGACGCAGCTCCCACTACTGAATGAAACGGACATAAAGCTGTCCTGCAGAAACTACCCTTCTAAAGCCGCCGTGCGGGCCTGCGGTACGAAACTCGTGGCGTTGCTCTTCATCCTCGCGTATATATTCGCCCTTCGTGCCGTCTTGTGGCTGCAGGGCCTCTCCGCACGCCAGGTGCTCGAGCTCGGTGAGCGGCTGGCGAGGTGCAGAGACAGCTATGACGGGTGGGCTTGGGAGGAGCAAGGGAGCTGGAAGATCCGGCAGCAGCCCAATCTGCCCGGTGTCGCCATGCTGGGGGTCCGGGCATGGCACGAGCTGCTAAATGAGCGGGGTGTCGGGAACACCAAGGCTGCTGCTGACCGGAAACAGTCGATTGGGGGAGAGGATCTAGACTACCGACGACGCGAAAGGGATAGAAGGCTTGATACGACGCCCGTGGTATCGCAAGACCACATCGAAGGGATAGAAGACAACTACAAATTGGAGGTTAAGAAGACTCGACGAGGGGATGATACCCAGCCGATGACCGTGCAAGAGAAAGCTAAGGTTATAGGCATGGTGAAGACAGCGCATGAGCGGATTCTGCATGATACTAGGTCCAAGCGTGTCTTCTGGGGGGTTGGAATTTCCCTCCTGGTGATCGGTGGCGCCCTCGTCGGTCTCGCAGTGCTGATATCTGTGCCCTGTAAAGAGATTTCGAGACTGGGCACCTGTCCGTTTAGAGAGGCCTAGGCTCTTTGTCTGTTTGTCATGATGAACATACAGTAGAGGTTTGGCATCGAGGAGTTTTGCAAGGATATGAAGAGGGCTAGCATTCCGAAGGTTGTAACACAGGTCAGCTTATAATTAGCTAGGTCTATGACATGCTCATGTGCACCAAATCCCGGGTTGCCTGTGGTCGGTGTTGTAGCTGTCGTGCAATGGTACCGAATCGGGAAAATAGCGTTAAGCACACATAGGCATTGGATGCCAGATGGCTTGACTTGGAATTCTGAAAGAAAATGAATAGCCAATCCAACGGAACAATAACGTGGAGTCTGATCTTACTCGTATAACTTCGGTAGGCCTCCGATAGAACTCAAATACAGTCACCGCTCAACTTCCGTTCCCCTGTCTATCCTAATGTGTGTACAAGAGCACCGCCGGAATACGTACACCAAAACCAAATAAAGGGTGGAATCTTTGTCCCAAGACGTACAAAAAAGCTAGCGGCTGTCGTTCAAAATCCTGTGAACTCACATTCCTTTTTAACACAGTTACACAGCCCTCCCAAAAAGCTACCGAGAATAATCAACCCAGCTCCATACGTGACCATCGTTGCTAGAAAGTAATACGCGAGGGTTTCCATGGCGTCCGATGGGTGTTTTTTCCCGCTCGTTTGCGGAATTGGGCTTACATCTGGAGGAGGATACATCCCGAACGGGCCTGGGCCATGCTCATAAAAGTCGTGACCATCTGGGTAAAAGTATCTCGGTTCTCCCCGCTGTGGTTGCGGCCGTGGTGGCTGTGATAATGGTGGTGGTAGTGGTGCCAGGATCGCGAGCAGGTTTTGACCTGGGTAGAAGACGATCGCGGCTGTAAAGTAGGTCAAGATGACGACACAGGGGATCACGGCCGAGTGACAGATACCTTTGTAGGCCAACGGAATGCTACATGGCTTTCGCGGTGGTGGCAGGGGGGCTTGAAGGGTCGCGATCGGAACGTTTGGCTGCCCGGGGTATACGTTTGGTGGTATGTCTTCGGAGAGCCCTGGCGTGGCCGGGACAATTACCGTGACGACTGGATCTGGCTCTGTGGGCACAGGTTGCAGAACTTGCTCTCGTGGCATACGCTTGTTCTGCTGAGGAGCCGGCGTAGGAGCGAAGACTGAGCGGAAGTCAAGGGCGCGATGCCAGAGGATCTTGGGCTGGTTCTTCGGGTAGAAGTTCACTTCGTCGCCGTTCTCTCTGGGTGGTAGCGGTAGACAGAACTCTTTGGTATTGCAGGAAACAGCCGAGACATGAGCGGGAAGAATGAGGGGATAGCAAATCGAGTCGGCGTGGAGAATAGGTAGCGTCCATTGATTGGATTCATCTGGGATATCCGGGTTGGCGTAAAGTTTTCCAGGAACCACAGGCGATGGATACATGCCCTCAACGGTGGAGACCGACTGCGGCGAACTTAAGTTGAAACGATCCTTCATGCCATTTCCCGCTTGGGATGGTGCTAAAGCTGCCAGATTTGCCGCTCTATGATCGGTAGGGCAAGCATCGGCCGGGTACGCGCCGAACGCTGTCACGAAGACGGACATGAGCAGGGTCGGATTCCGATGCCGCATGTTTTGAGGTCTGTGATATGCTCACGTATGCCGTTTAGATCTGATATATCGATTTATCTTCCACGGCAAGTAGAAAGCCAGAAGCTAGACGCTTGGGGTATGTGCTGTCATGGATCAAACCCTGTATTTTCGTACAGACGTATGTAAATGTCGAGGAAGCTCTGGGGAGCGTGACACCTGTTCCGCATGAGCTGAGTATGTGCATATGTGCTGTAAAAAGAAGACTGGCGTATGGAATATAAACACGCGGGATGCTTCTTACCTCTTTCTCGATCTGCCGGTCCATCGGCACTCGACATCTGGATCCATGGAGATAGTAATATAATGGCTGATAAGCACGACTGGCTGCGTGCGTCTAACGTCTAACATGCAACATCGCCCGCTTGCTCGCTCGCCTGCAAAAAATGCAACGCGAGGCAACGCAGCCTCGCCAACCACCATGGGCTGCCGTCTTATTGGCTGGAACGATAGTCGGGCGGTAGCTCGCCTTATAGATCTTGAAGGTTACGCTCGGAGGATCGTATTCGCGTTTCACACAGAGATGCTGATTCTAGACAGGGTGGATAGCATTCTGACCGTTAGATATCATAAGGGCGCGGCGCTTCAGGAGGAGAAGCATGCACCGAAGGCAGCGCTTGTGTGTGCTGAGATTACTATCAGCAAAGGGAAGGCTTTACTAACCAGGTGGGAGAAAAAAGTATCTACAGGTACTGCCATAGCATTGCCTCAATGAAAAAAAATTCTAGAGTTGAGCACAGCTCGGCTTTGCTCAGCATACCAACAAGAAAGCGCTACAACGACTCCCCTCTCATCCCCTCTCATCGCTCTTCCCACCTCCTAGAGCATCACCGCTTCTCCCCTGACATACGCCTTACTCACGCCAATCAAGAAGCGCCCGCTGCACCACCCTACGCTAGCCTTAGAACCTTACTGCCAAAAGCTCACAAGCCCTTCTTACCCAGCGGTGTCGCAGGTCATGGATAAGATAGCTGCCTACCCTATGGGCTCGCTACCACCCTTCCCAACGGTTCCTCCAAAGATCCCCCCTCCTGGGTGCCACCCCTACCCGTTCTGCTTGGGCGACTTCACAAAATACTGCCCTGACCCTTGGTACTGCTCCTGTGGCGCGGTATATATCGAAGAGCGCGACTTCCTCGATATTTACTTTGGTCACCGAGATGGCAGTGGCGCACACCCCCTCGGCCACCAGCTGAGAATCATCCCCTTCCACAATAGCCAAGAATTCAGCGTCTCATACATCAACCAGACGCAACCACCATATCACCACTATCCTGACGCTTACACACAGCAATGGTACCAATATCCTATCGGTCTTGAGAATGAAATCTTGACTGGTCCCCTGCAGTACCCTGAGACTTCCCAGCCAGGTATGTCCTGAACCATACTACCAATGAGCCATCACAGCACTGCTATAGGATTGTCTCTTACTGTTGACGCAGGGATGTATGATACGACATCTTGTAGCATGGAACCGAAGTCGACTTCACTTACATCCGACTCTCCTTACGAGATGGCCGCAGCCAGCTTTGCTCACGCCATGGGTGCCGCTCCGGCCACGAGCGTCACTGCTCCCACCTCGGATGCCATCACTCCCACTAGCACCGATTCACCAGAAACCCTTGGAACGGCAAAGACTCACCTAGAGCCAACCGCATCGGCTCCAGACGACTCGTCCCCAGGCATCACCTGCAAATGGGGAACTTGCGATCTCGTCTACCCTACTCAACGCGCTGCCCTTGAGCACGTCAAGGCCGACCACATTGGGAGTCGCAAGAAGCTATACTACGACTTCACTTGCCGAATCCGCGATTGTCCCTGTGGTGGGAAAGCTTTCGAGAAGAGAGACAACATTGTCTCTCACGTTACCAACGTTGGGTTCAACATTCGATACGCGATTTGCCCATTCAAGACCAAGGGCTGCAAAATCGCCCTCAAGCGAGAGTGGGACTTGCCTCGCCACATCCGCATATGCCGATACAACCCCGAGAGGGTTGTCGTCAAGAAGGAGAAAGCTGATACGAAGCCACGAAAGGCTCGAGTAACTCGACGTTGAAGAGTTTTTGGAAATCGGAGTGCGGCGCTATGAACTTGTCTATCGAACTTTTCTATTCTGCAATAAGTCCTATGTTTATCTCTTAATTACATGCGTGCTGGCGTGGGAGTCGTTTTGATTCTCGCGCTACGTTTCATATCCTTTCTAACTTTTGATCCTTTCACCTTTCTATCCCTACTACCTTTTCTACCCTCATATCTTTTCTATAGTTCCTGCTCTACTTCCCGTCCACCATTCGTATCTGTGTAGGGTCATCGCGGTTGCTATACAACCGAGTTTGTCTAATTTTGCCTTCTCTGTTCAAGCTCGCGAATGATTGAGCTCAGCATGGATCCACTTTGCTCATCTACATAGTCTCGAGGTTCATCTACATATTCGCGGGGCGGAATTGAGATATATGGCGCGGTCTCCATTTGGAATATTCAGGTTGATCCTCTCCCCAAATAGCTACCACTTCACTCATAACCCCCTGTTTAGCCATCAAGTTTGGGCAGCCAAGCCATGCATGAGAAGCTGATTCGCATTTGTGTCTACCCGTACTGGTTTCATCACCATACATACTAAGGACGCATCTGTGAGACGTAAATGACGGAATGAACACGCAGTCATCATGAGCTCGATGGTCGCGTGAATATATTAGCTCTTGATCTTTCTGTCGATATGGCAGACTAGGTATCCGACCTGACAACTTGTCTAATCTTAAGCGAACTCCTTTTGTTTTCCGATTTTGCAATGGACACCAATCTCGAAATGACTAGCAACAGGATTGAGGATCTAATGGCGGAATGCGAAGGGCTATACGATACCTCAGCTCGGAAGACCTCGTCGTCAATTTACTCTTCCCATTCCTCTATGACGTCTCTAAGCGATGGAAGTATCCCCACCTGGATTCCAGAGCATCTCGCAGAGTTCCTAGATGGTAAGAGTGCAGATATCATTCTCAATAATAGTGACCCCGAGTCTCTGCTCCCTATGCTCGCACGGGTCCTGGCTTATCACTCCAAGCCTGCCCTGGAAGAGAACGAGCTTGAGGGGTACTTGCGACGCCTATTCCGCTTTGCCGCTGCTTTCAGGGGCTCCGCCAGATCATTTAGTCTCGTAGAGATGTTACCTGGGGCCGAGGCTAGGGAGTATTACTATACAATGAAACAGTTTCTTATATCCTTGACAAGGTATAGACAACCGCTGGCCATATTGCAGGAAATCTTCCATCATAAATTGAACCTATCACAGCCCTCTCGGGATACGCAGCAGTTGGTCACTACAATTCTGGTAGACTTGCCATTTTTGTTCGAGGGATGGGTGAATCTTTGGATCGGACTGGCCGAGACAGAGTGGTGTAGTATCTGGTCTGTGGTGTGTTATATCCAGGAGGTGGAAGATCGCTTCATTTGTGGAGCGAATTGGCTTTCAAGGCAAGGTCAGTGGGCTAGTGTCTGTCTTGCTTCAAAGATTGGCGTTCGAGCACCCTTGCTCCTACAAAATCAAAGGTCGTCCAACAGTAGATACCACGTGCTGCCACAAGCTGTTGAGGTGGGTCTGCGTGGCCCTGGGCCGCAAGACTGGGAAAGGCAAGAACACCATACAAAGACCCTCATGATTTTGATGGGACAAAGTGTTCCCAATTCGGCACCTAGGAGGAGTACGGCAGGAACTTTGAGGCATCAAGAACAGCCTCCTGGAATCCAGCGACATCTTGACCGACCCCGCGCGATCTGTTGGGAAATAGAATCTCCCTCGAAAAACCAATCTGTTATTGACAACATCGTGAGTGAATATGCCCAGCAGCCACGATTAAGGTCGACCGAAGAAGAGGACCAGCTTCAGGAGCTGGCCAGGCGCCAAAGGTCCGAAGAGGAGTTCAACAAACAATTCAAGCGGATCCAGAAAGAGCGAAGGCTAAAGAGGGAGCTGGAGAAGCTGTGTGCCAGTGGCGCATTCGGCAATGAAACGCGGAGAAACCTAGCGGAAATGGGGGATATCTTCAGCGACCGGAGAGCGAATGACTCGCTGGAAGCCCCGCTTCAAAAGCTCCTCAGCACAATTGTTGAGCAAGATAAGGAAATTGACGATACCCGCTTTGAGACATGGGCCAGGGAGCTGCTGCAAGAGGCAAAAGAGGAGCCCGAAGATGGAGATTGCCTCGATTATGCTCACAGTTTGGGATCCTGGCATGACAACGCGTGAATTGCGCGGCTACGCGTAGCCGACGGGGGTCTACTCATGCAAATTGCGTGGGTGATTCCTAAATATGGAGCTATGCCTTCAAATGCAGGGTGATTCGCCAAATATAATTCGCAGTCAGAGTCGGATGTATGTGCACCACCCAGATGATAACTCCTTGTCAATCAGGGCAGGTATACGTATACGAGCTCTTGCTTGATCTGTATACTTAGCTGTGTAGGTATAGACTGTTGGATTTTGCAGGGTGCGTGTTGTTATTCTCTTTGCGTTGTCCCTTCGGTGTATCCGGACGAGCTGTCTAGGTGTGTGGGTCGGTGGAGCGAGAGGAAGGATTCGAGAAGCCCCTGCTTCTTAGGTAATGGCTGACGACTGTTTTGAGATTGAAAGTAGCTACGACTGGAAATGGAAGATGTCTCTGTATGGAACCGAATCAAGACTACAAAATCACATGGGCACATGGGAGCGCTGACTACAAGCTGACTCGTGCATATTGAGCGCTCGGACGTCGACAATGTCTGCAAATTGAACTTCGCCATGCAATATTGAAACTGGGAGCGTGTTATTGCATTGCCTCAAGGGAACAAACGATAATGTACCACATTATTATCGCGACAGATTCCTTGGGGGATGATAGTTTTTCCGAGCTAGACCACCTGTGTTCAAATCCTCAGTTATGTTCAGGAATCGATCCCGTTTCTAAAACCAATAAACATGTTGCCAAAGCGGCGTCCCCGTTCGTCTGCATTGGGCATCCTTTGATCTGATGGCCCTCAGATCGGAGAAATATCTTTAGATGGCACGCTAAAGTACTAAGTTTGAAGATCTGAGCTCGAGCCTCGAAGCATGACTTTTGCGATTGTATACGCCAACGCGCTAGTTCAGATTCGCAAGCTCTCCCACTAGATTTGAGCATCCGCTTTAAATTTGAGCTTTCTAATCTTTTCTAAGATAGAGGGGATGACATGATAACTTTCATATTGAGTTTGGATTTATACTATACTCCTAGAAAGCAGCGTGTCCTATCGCAGCATTTGACAACAACGAAAAAACGATAGGGTCATGTATCTTCGACGCCACTTGCTAGGTCCCAGGAGCTTGGACCTCCTTTGGAGCTGCAGTTTCGGCTGAAATTGATGGTCTGTTTCTGCGATAGCATGCAAGCTACTAGGAAGACCCTGCGGGCTGGCAACAGCTATAGAAAAAAGCGATGAATAAGTCACAGAACAGTTCCAGGCGAAACATGTCAAAGATATTCCTCAGCGGGAGAACCTGGCTATCAACCAGACTTAAGCCTGTGGACTTGCGAGAACTCGCATTGATGTTTTTATGCAACAGGGTATTTGGCTAATCTGCATAACCTTTTGAACCCCACACTCCGCATTTCTACATGATAGATGATTTCTTCAATGTCTATTCAGTATCGTCATATAAGCTCAAACATCCCCCGCTACCCCGAGTCATCACTTTTGAATTCTGTACCAGTTTTTGTGAATCTGTGAAACAAGAACAGCCGACGGAATCCATTATATAATCTTAAAGCTGCTACCATCGCGCTGGATCGATTCTACACTTATCAACTCTCCCCGAAAATCATAGAAAGAATCCTCGAAATGGCCAATAGAGGGACTACGCCTCCACCAGATATCCTTGTGACATGGCCTGAGCCAAATTATGTCAACCCGGACAACCAAACGGCCCAGCTGATGGCTGTCGAGATTACCTTATGTTCGTTCACTGTCGTAATTATGGTGTTAAGGCTATACAGCAGAGGCGTTCTTACGAAAAGCATTGGGTCGGATGACTGGTTGATGGCAGCAGCCTTGGTAGGTCAATCGTCCACGAAATCACCTCTTTCATTTGAATCTCTGAATTTGTGCCCGCGTTTATGGTTTTGTCGGCTGAGATGATGTTTCTCCCGTTCCATATTCGTCATAATTCTGGTACTACCCTTGGTGATCTTGCTAACGCTGGCGCTCCTTTTTCGTGCACATCAAATGATAGATTTTTGCAATTGGGTTGACAGTTACCAACTGTCTCGCTCCACGGTGGGGTTGGGGCGTGCATCTGTACGACTTCAAACCCGAGTGGATCATTCCAGCACGAAAAGTAAGGCTATCCCGAAAGCCATCCCTGAAACGTAACCTCGGCTATCACCTCACCTATATGAAAACCCCAATATACCTTCCCGCTTTCACACCACGTTCCCGTGCGTGCCCTGTGGCAAGAATATTCGATTTATACTATTAGCTAACCTAATTTGACCGTCTTAGCTTGCAATTGCTACCGAATTTCTCTTTATACCATGTGTTTCGTTGACAAAACTTTCAATCCTAGTCTTCTATAGTCGGGTCTTTTCGTCGCGAGCTTTTCGGTATCTTATCTATGCCGGGGTCGCATATCTGGTGTTATACTCGGTGTCTGGCACGTGTGTCATATTTTTTCAGGCTATTCCTCTGCGCGCCTATTGGGATAAATCGATTTCTGGCAAGTTTATAGACGGACAGGCGGCGTTTGTGGCCTTCGGAGCATTCAATTGCTTGAGCGACTTGTGTGAGTGAACGAATGCCTTTAACTTTTCCATTTGCAGACTTTCTTATCATTGCACATCCGCTACTTAGCTATCTAGGAGTGGAAAGAAAATTTAGCTGGATTAATTCTGCATCCTCATGCTTTTCACATACTAGTTACAAGAACCCCACTGACATACTGTTAAAGATGTATTTTTGCTGCCAATAAGAGAGGTGTGGAACATACAGCTTCCCAAAAATCAAAGGATTAGCCTTATCCTCGTGTTCGCTTTGGGATCCGTGTAAGTGGTAGAACATTTCGAGTTAGAGATTGAATGTTACTAACAAAATGACTAAATTGTAGGGTCTGTGTCGCTGGGATCGTACGAATTTACTACCTGTGGATTGTGTTCGACCCTAACAACTGGGACTTCACATGTAAGAGAATACTCTTCTCTTCCCTACGAGAGAACTTTCGCGAAAATTTGACATTTAGCGAACTGACACGAGTCAATGCCCCTCAGACCAAGGGGGTCCTCTTTACATAGTTACAGCGATTGAGGGCGATCTGGGAATCCTCTGTGCTTCGCTTCCTGCCCTGAAGCCATTGATTCACCGCTATGCCCCCAGTCTTCTCGGCTCGGCTCACACCAGGACAAGGCCAACCGGCCACAATCCAAGCTACCCTCTATCATCATACGATGCGGATAGGCGACGTGATATGAAAAGAGGACAAACACTGGGCATGAGTAGCTACAAGATGACCAGCTATGTGACCGGCCCTACTCTAAGCAGCGAGAGTGAGGAGAACATTTTGCCTCTGCAGGGATCGGGTGGTTGGGGTCCTCCGACTAGCTCGCGTGACGATACTAGCGGGGTAAGCGGGCGCGCCGGCATTGGCAAGAAGGTCGAGATCGAAGTTACTGTCGAAAACGTTCCCTCTAATTCCAGCGATGAATTGGAGAAACCGGAGCTCGCGAGAACGCTGTCTCGGCCCCTAAGCCCAAAGCGGATATGATACTAGCACGTAGTATATCAGGCGGGCAATTACTAGTATCTTGTTCAACGCATGATGGATAGTGGTGGATCTGTCTTTTATAATTAGTTCACACGCACGTCGTTCTTTGAGCTAACTACGTTGCGTCATTACCCCGAGTTCCTCGGTCACATTTGAAATTTGCATTTTGTATTTTAGATTTTGTACCATGATTCGAATTAATATTTCTAATTCCTTGTATACTATATTTCTTGAAGATGTTATATATATATGCGATTAATTATTACTGAGGCCAAACCTGATAGACTGAATCAGCTGCTATATTTCCTATCTATCACTGAGAACCTTGTTTCCTAAGTTTACCTAGATTTTGCAGGCAGCCTTGAACCTGAATTTAAACTTGCAAAATACCCTGCGGCTGTCATGACATTTGGTGTCCAAATCGATTGTAGATGAAGAGAGAGAGTTGTTGCATAGTAATATTGGTCAATTGATAAAAGCATGTACATATATACACTTAAGTACTTGCACGGAATATAGCAAAGACAGATGACTGCTCCTCGCATATATGTATGTATATCGAAGCTAGACAGCAGGTAATATGTATGTGCTCGTGAAATATTTATAAAACAGAAACGATGGCATCCCCGCAGCCACATTAAACCATTCCCTTAATATACATATATGCATTGTGGATCTATTAAGCCCTTGTTATTCAATACGCTTTCGAAATTTCATGTGCTACCTTTAGTCATTACCAATGCCTGCCTAGTTGAAATGAAAACCCTAACACTTGCGAAATCGTGTATCCCAACCCAATCAGTTATAGCTGGATTTTTCCTGCTCTGCAGGAGCGATGTCGTCGGTACGTCTCGCGGCCGTGACAGCTGGCGTGCTTGTTCGCTCAAAGTACTCATCGATGTGCTGGCTCCAGACTGGCTGGCTACCTTCTTCCGAGGAGCCAGTGCCCCTCTCCTCTTCCCATTCGGCCCTCATCTCATCGATCTTCATCTTGTAGTCCTTTGCAGGGTTGTATTGCTTTCCGATGCCCATCCATCGCTCCCAGGCACTCAGGTGCTTGTGATGGACGGCGACACCGCAGTACTCATCTCCACGACCCTGGCGGATGTACCGCCATCGCCGCTCTTGCTCTGCAAGATCCAGGCCAGTGGTATCCGGCAGCCAGACATAAGTCATGATGGCACCGGCAAGACCGAACCATGGGACGACGTAAAACTTGGTTTGGGTGTCGATATAGCTGTAGAGAATGGCAGCCGCAACCGCACCAAGCTTACCAACGGCAGCGCCGAATCCATGAGCGGAAGCGCGGACGGACGCAGGGTAGACTTCAGCGGCGACAAGGAAAGTAACAGAGTTAGGGCCGAACTGGTTGAAGAACGAGGACATGAAATACATTGCCTGGAAGGCATGGATGTGTTCCCTCGATGTGAAGTAGTCAAACGCGAATGCCGGAATGATGAAAAGGATGAAATCGAACATGAAGCCGACGATCTGCATCCATTTTCTGCCGTAGAGCTTGTTGTCGATGAGGAGCGAGGCAAGGTAGTAGCCAACCAAAGAAACGGAGACGTTGACAAGATTCCATTTCCAGCCCTCCATGACGGAATGGTTATTAGGAGTGATGACCTTGATGAATTCTGACTGGAACAGCTTGTTGCCATAGAAAAAGACGTCATTGGCAAACCAGGTTCCGGCAGTGGCTAGCATTCGGCCGCCGAAGTGAGTGAAGGTGAGCTTCAAGGACTGAAGATCGTAGCCAGTAACCTTTGACTTCTTCTTCTGGGTCTCGAGTTCGTGGTTCGTGTGCTTGAGTTGCATTCTGTGCCAAACTAGGACTGCAGTGCCGATGGCAGGGAGAGCAAAGCTGACCCTGAAAGCGATCTGGACAGCCTTTTCGGAGTAGGGCGGGCTGCCTTTGCCGTTTGCGATCAAGAGAACAACCATGAGAACGACAACGTTCCAGAACTGGCCCCAGCCTTGCATGAGGAAAGCGGAAGTGACGGAGCGGCCACGATGAAGACGGTCTTCCTTGCTTGATACTGGACCATGTAGTTTGGTCTTCTCCATACTCATGGTGGCAGTCATGGGATATTCACCGCCGACACCAATACCATAAATGAAGAGACACCAAGCATAGCAGATAACCCAGCCGTTCAGGGAAGTTCCCCAAGAGGCTGTGAGAAGAATCAGACCCCAAAACATGACGAGTGCATCTTGAACGAGACCCCATTTTCGGCCAACCCTATTCTCCAGGTTAGAATAAAGTTGGTTAAAATTGACAGACGCAATAAACTTACCAATCACCTTGAATGCCGACGAGGATTTGCCCAACCATGATACCAGCAACCTCTAGGTATTCGATGGATGATACCCAGTTGGCATTGCACACCTGGTGAGTTGACCAGCATTCCTTCCAGACTGCTTGGAACAACGGCTTGATGTTACCGATCGAGAATAGCACATAACTATCGGAGAAGTCAGCATTTGTTAAACATACTTTGGTATTTGCATCGGAACGCTTACCCCTCGAGCCCTAGGCCGGCACCTGGGAGCACAGCGGACTTGAAATATGTGACCAATGGAGAGAAAGGATTCTTCTTTGCAGCGGCCCATAAATCGTCCCATTCTCGCTTGCCTTCTACGCCGATATCATAGTCAAGGACAAACTTGACTCTCTGCGCAAACGGAAGATCCGCCCAGTATGTTCCGGTGACATCGTAGCTATCCGCTGGGAGCAGCAGTGGGTCGAAGATTGCCCTGTCCGGTAAACTGTCGGTGCTGCTGCTGTCAACGGAGTATGTGGCGCCCTCGGTGGCCGCCTTTAGCTCCGGAATTTCCGACGGAGTAGCCATCTGCGGCGGCTTGTAGTTCGGAGGAGGTATATATAAAATATGTCAAAGAAGCGATTGGCCAAACGACGACGCGGGCAGTAACAACAAAAAAAAGAATATCTCGGGTTCGTGATGATCGCACTCGATCTACGGCAACCTGAGCGGCGATCGCTGGACGGCGCGCCGGACGGGAAAAAGTGACCTCAACGGGCGTCTTAAAAGCTCGAGTCAATCAGTGAAGTTGACGAGGGGCCCGGGCCAGTTGGGAAAGTAAGGTTCGACTAAAGTCTATACCCAGGCGGTAGACTTTGGGAGGGTTGGCTGGTCGAATCGTAGACAAAAACCGTCCGCTAGCTCTTTTATATAGAGGTTGAGTCTCCCACCACTGCCCACACGTGTGTGCGTAGCCCCAGCACATGGTTTACGAGAGAGGGGGCCCGCGGAAGGCCTCCGGAGGGGTCTCCTGTTATGCGACAACACTGCGTCTGCAGAAATGAAGATAAAATCGGCAAGTGGTCGTGTGACACTCGAGTCCCAATAGCCCCAATCCTAGTTAAATGATCGTAGACGGGACGATATATCATTCCAGCCGTCATGGCATGAAGCTTCGCCAGAAGCCAAGGCAGAAAATGCAGGTCCAGAGCTCCATATATGTGCACAAAAAAGCCAATGCTGTGGGGAAGATAGAGCACGTTGCGGAATCCTGCCATCTGATTGGTTCGTTTCGCATCCCAAAATGTGCTCGTTAGCTCATCTCAAAAAAACCAAAGGTTAACGTTACGGCGCCGGCCGGCCTTGGCGCAGCCTGAATTATACCCGATCCGCTCTAACGACTTTCCGAGGCGAGCATAGGCGTCGGCACTTTGGACAAGAAAGATAGGCCAGGTCAAGCAGCTCGACAAGGCAAACGATACTTTTGCCCGAGACATGAGCCGGTTCCTGGTAAGTCTCGGAGCTAGGAAGAGTGGCTCCTCGTCGCATCGGCGGAGTCGACAGGGTCCTGGCCGGTATCAGCGCTCGATCGTTGCATTTGGGCCCGCTTGAAGCTACTCAGAAGAGGAATGCCCAAAAGAAATCCCGATTCTCGAAGGATAAACGATGACGGGTGGTCTGGTCGGCTATTCGAGTCCTTGAATTCATATTCTCTTGTTAGGAAACCCCAATAAATCCTAACCTACTTAGTACTCAATGCTATATCAAGGATATTGGTTATCACCAGGAAGCCGAGCTCTGGAAGGCAAGCGAAAATACTACCTGCTAGTTTCAGGGAACCTCATCGCATGTTGTGGGGAATGTTGGGCTGGGCCCTGTAAACAAATATATCCATCGGCACAGATGCCTGAAGAATCTTAGTTGGCTCGTTGAGAATCATGACAGCTTCCGCCGATTGACCGAATCTTCCCGCCGCATGCATATGCAGGTTGGTAAGTGCGAACGCTACTGTTGAGCATTCTGATAACGATAGATAGATTCGCAAGCGGCGAGCCTGAATTATTTCTCTGATCGATACAGGTGAGCTGGTTCGCAGCCAATTTCGGAAGGTGGTGGCATGCATCAGGCTCCAAGTCTTTCGCACAGTCTTGGAGGCAACTTGGCTTGAAACGTCTTAAGCGTCCCAAAGAACGATTGGCCTTGAGATTTGAGGATGTCGCACAGTCCTACGGTCTTGGCCAGCTTGGATTTGTCGAAGCTTTGTCAAGCCGGACAAGAGCATTTCTCCGTCGGCGTGGCAAGACCTCGAGGGTGACCAATATCTGTGACGGGGACCTGCATGAGGCGTGGGGGCGCCGGACCAGCGAGCTGCATGCATTAGCGTGGGTGGTGTCATTTCGGCTAGACCGCAGAGCTCGCTGTGGTATTTTGGCCACAACACGCAAGTCTTGGTAAATTCGTAGTCTCGGGCCAGGCCCAGGCAAGTCTGGCCTCGAGACTAGTAAATTCTTGAAGAAAAAGAACTATGACGGAAGACGGAGCAGGAAAACCAGCATCGATTCACTATCAGGCGGAGATATCTATTGTACACTCTCGCCAGGTACATGGTGGCATGATGATAATGCGTACTTTGCGCCACTACATTTGACACGTTCTTGTTAGAGAACGTTCTTCGACACTCCTCCATCTTTCGTCAGCCTCTTCCTGATCCTAACTTTCAGAAGCCTGTTCCCAAGCCTCACGATCTCCTGCTTGTATGCTCTCTGCTCGACTGTTGCGAGCTGGGGGCAATACATATATGCTTCCCCGGTGTTGAGGCACATTATTTGCTCGAAGGCCGTTGTAGCCCTCCTATTCGCCTCTGCCTCCTCCTCAGCCGAGGCCGACGTATCGTTCTCGGCGTTGAATCCCACGTGGGATCGCAGGGTTTTGAACCAGCGCGGGCTGTCGAACCTGTGCATGATGATGAAAGAGGCCAGTTCAAGAAGCTCTGGGTGGACCTGGGGATCCTGGGTGCTGATGATAGTGCGGAGCCCCAAGTGACGTTGCAGACGGATGTTCTGAATCACCGAATTGGCAAACTCCTGTGAGGAGGTTTGATACCCCATGAACTGAGAAAAAGCTTAGCTTACTTGTACCCAACCGTATCAGATATCTCGTTTTCGATATAACTTGCCTTGTGCGCCTCGTCGAGGGCGACAACCTTGCCCGTGTCGCTCGGGGCTGAGGAGTAAAGATCCAAGCATATAGAAAAGAGGACGCACGCCGTTTCAGCATCAACAAAGGGACAGGTCAGATCGACGATGGTGACGCTGCCTGCAACCGGAGTAAACGGAGTAGGGTTTTGCTCCGCCCCTATGAAAGATTCTAAGAGCTCCAGCCTCAGCTCAAGCGGCGCCCATTGCATTGGCGTGAGCTGTTCCTCTGACAATAGTTCTTTGAACTTCTCATAGCTGAACCCTGCTGGGTTCTCGGCTGCCATTTCTCGGAGAATTCGCGTTACAACTTGCAGGTACAATGCGTTGTTGTCTTGTGAAACGGACATCAGATGCAGCATCGTCTTGATAGTCAATTGGCTGGGCTTGAACAAGAGCGGCCTGACGGTAACTCCCGGAATCTTACCATACACCTTCTTCATATTGCTGAGATTGCTGCGAGAAGCGAGTACAGCCACGGATCTGGCGTTGACTGGCCCTTGGCCATCCGCAATACCATTCTCAGATCCAGGACCAGGAACTGCAAGGTAAGCAACCTCACAAGGTTTCCCGGCATCGATTGGAGTGTATGGCGCAAAATAAAGCACAAGTGCCGAAAGCGGGCGGGCCAGGATCCCGATCGATTTGTTTGGAATTAGGCAATTCTCTAGAATTCACGGGTTAGCAGATGGTGTACCTATACGAACATGAAATCTTCTGAATGTCCTATACCGAGAATTACAGAGAGCGAGTGCGATTTTCCAGCGCCCTGCAAACCACAGATAAAGGTCGTCCATGGAGTGTTCGTGTTGAGGAGGAGAATGTCATTGATTTTCTCGTTCTCCTGCTGCCCGCTTGCTGTCGACGGTCTCCCTGTCTGTTGGACTTTGGCGAATACTCCGGATTGAATTACCACATCGCTGGGACCCTCCGGACTTTCATCGATATGCAACGTATCCGAGGTGAAAAGAGGAGCACCGGACAAGATCTTGTCGATTTCGTTGCGGCTTTGGCCGCTCGCATCATCGTCACTCAAGAACAGAGGATTGGTGGTTGTGAGCAATGATTTTGTGTCTCGTTTCCACCCGCCTGGGGGAGGCTGCTCTGAGATAAGGTCCATCCCGTCGCGACCTTCCCAGCGTGTCAGAGCTATCCCTTGACTGGGATCGATATCGAAAGCAAAGATCCTCTGATTGTATCCTAGTCCGCAACCTATGAGATTAATCTGTCCCCTCCACGTAGAGCTACCTGGCGAACTGGATCCTTACCGGTGTCTCTGAAGTTGTGCGACTTCTTTTTCACAAGCTGACCTCGTTGCGTGGTTGGAGGGATAGGAGTAGGTTCGGAAAAATGGTTCTTAGATGGGGAAGGAGCTGGCGCCTCTCTGGAACGGAGCGGGTGAGTGCCAGTTGATGATGCGCTACGCGAGTTTGGCTGCCTGCTGGTATTAGATGCCCCAGCAGCCCTGCCAGCGGCATGGCCTGGGGATTCCGTGGATTCTTGATGCCATTGCCGCCACTGTGGGAACATACTCTCCGCCTCTTGGTTCTGAGGGGTTGGCGGCCTTCGCCACGCCCCCGATCTACACTCAGACATCAAGATTAGTATAGATTTCGGATAACACCACCATCTCTAGGTATTAAAGTACGAGGTCTAAGACATCGGGCATACTTGACGTGCTTCTCGACTCGTTCTTTGATCGTAGCTGGTGGGACCCCGCTCAGCTTTGGAGGACGGATTTTCTGCAATGCTCGTGTCTGAGCATCCTCAAGGTCAAGCTGTCTACTTTGAAGGACATGGCGAAAGACGACGTCATATAGCCAACAATCAAGCAGGTTGACGGTTTGCGGACGTAAAGACATGATGTAGACCGAAATGCAGATAAACCTTCGCAAGGGAGATGTGTCATATGGGCTGAGAGAATGCGATGGTAGCAAGGCTCTTGAGCGTGGACGCGGTAGTGAGTAGATTTAGGATGAATTCGGAAGCGGTATGAAGATGGAAGGAAGAACGGTGGGGTGATGGTTGGGAGAAGAGGACAGGAGTTGGGTGAAGGAAATTGTATATCTACTGGTAACAGAGGCAACAGCGTTGCGCGTTGAGCGTGCTGCTATCCTAGAACTAAAAATTACCAACATGGTACAAAGCTGGGAGCTTGCAGCTGAGGTGAGAATCTGAAAGAAAAATACACTCAGATGAGAGATGTTCCATAGCTCACTGGAACTGTATGGAACAACCAAATACAATACTCAAGGAACCAAGTATTCTATGACAGTATGCCGCCATCCCTCCATAGCGCCGTAGGCCTAGTGCCTTGCACAGGCTCTTACACGAAATATGGTAAAGAAAATAATGTGTCATTAAATGAAATCAAGAAAAGAACAGTATTGGGTATATTGCGGGAATCTTAAGTAAGAAAATGCCAGCAGGTCCAGCGCACTCTGGCAAAGCAATGTCATGGCAGCATGCTATACAACAGCATGGAGCCTCCTAGCCAGCTCGATATTGCATCGATAGACATTGAACTTTTCCGGTGAGAGCTTTGCTACGCCAGAATCGTAAAGTATGTAAGCGGCGTGACAGTCCTGGGAACCAATTGGTTCGCGCTTATTGGTGTGATATGGCTGTCGACTGCCCGCTGCGCGGTTATATATTGGGGTCTCCGAAGGAGATTACAGGTATAAAAACGGCCGGTTGGCGGAGCGATCGTTCATGTGCGTGTATGTAAAGTCCCTGTACTATGTCATCGTCCTCTGTCCGAGTCGTCGACTGTTGTCTCAGACGACAAGGTCGATTGAACTTCACTACTTCGTCTTTCTAACACGGGACTGCAGTTTTTTGCCTGTCGTCGCTCATCATCGAGCTGTAGCTGCCTCTCCAAGTCGTAGAAGTCTGCGATAGAAGCGATAGAGACGGTATAACCTGGTGAGCTCGGACTGCTTGTTTGGTATTCCGGGTCAGGCGAATGTCCAGTGTATGACTCAACCGGCATGATGCTGATGGGGCTACGACCCAACCTCGGAGAATGAAATATGTCATCGTACAGAATCGCCGAATCCATGCGTTTGGAGTCGGTCCGGTAGCATCTTGCGATCCCTTCGTGGTTGTGCTGGTGAAAGCCCGCCTGATCAAGGTAAACGAGCGTGGCATCAGAACTTGGTCTTGTTCCAGCTTCTCCGTCTTCATCTATAGAGCCGGCGGCTGTTCCGGCGTCACTGTCGCTATCCCGTCTTTTCTCCCGATGGCAGCTGATTCTGTCTTTCCAACGTCTCAGATCGTGGCTAATGATGAGGGTTCTGAACGCAGGCGCGCAGGCGACGCAGATGCATGATGCTTGTTCGAAGACCGAGACAATCAGATAGGTGGTAATTGAAGTAGAAAGGTAGCTAATAGCTATGACGGCGACCGCAAAGCAAACACAGAGAAAGCCTAGTGCAAAAGTGAACCATGCTCCGAGCCTCCCGGAATCAGTGACGGGAAGAATGCGAATGACAAATAATGGTACAGTGTATACCATGCCGTCCGTCAGGAGATGAAAAATATAAGAGACAATCGGAGGAATGATATCTGCCCAACCTGATGAGCAGTTTCCATTGGGGTTCCTACATATGCACCACGAGAATATATCAACATGAGACTCAATGCAAAATGTATCGATATACGCTCGAGGTAAACTGATATATTGTGGAAATACACTTTCACAAGGGATTATGGACCGAGGACGGACTGTCACGGATTGCGGTCTTACCAATTTCTCGATAGAGGCAGACAGTGGAATAGATCGAGTATCGCGCCCACCAAAAACCCAGTTGTCACTGTCGCCACTGTGATCCACATATATATCCGCGTTTTTGTCATCGATTTCGGAACGAATCTTGCGTAGAAGCACAGCAGTGCCGCTTTGGCCGCATACATGTTGAAGTGGTAGGTTCCATTTTCGGCGTACCAAATCTGCCCGTAAGAGTGAGTTAGCGATCGGGACAGACCTTAAGTCAATAACTTCAGGGCTATCTTCGGCTAGATGACTAACCTTGAGTGTCTTGACATCAGTGATGTTACCATTGAAAGTAGCCACCAGCGTCTCATATTTGTTGCTGAAAAGTCCCATTCGATACAGTTCTGTAGTCATTACAGCTTGGCTAAAGAAACAGAGCCATGCTACGACGACAAAGCCATCTTCAAAGAGGGCTAGTCGTTCGTACCGAAATCTATGGTAGAGCCGAAGAAGCACCAGGAGAAGAGTAACGACTATCATAGACCATTCTAGAGCCTATTCCCGAGGATCCGACGTTAGCTGATCTCTACTCACGTAGTCTTTAACGAGACACATAAAAAAATGTCGAACATGATGGCAATATGGGAGCAAAGGGGCCATACAATTCCTTCGGAGAACCGCTGCATTGTTGTCGTTATACCCCTTCTTATATACTGCCCCCTTCAAGTTCTCTACGCGCTACAAATCAGACCGGTACAGTCGCGAGGCATCATAACATCAAGATTTCGCAAAGTCGATGTCCTCCGAGCGGCATTTAGAGGAAGGGGAAGGGCGTGAGGGAGGAGGAGAGGATCGTAGGGAACGACAAAGGGGCGGCGAGGTCGAAAATTTCGAGAAGGCGATAAAAAGGGACTCTGGAGAGAGGGAAGCGCAGTCCATCACATATATATATTCCCACGACAACTGCGATTGCTAACACCGACTCAGGTTGTGTCGGAGTTTGCTCTACCCAGATGCCATGCGAGCTGGCCCGCTCGCAGCATGCATCAAGCTGTTTGCTCTGACCAGGCCGGGGTTGCAAGCGAAGGAGGGACCTGAAAAAGGCGAGGACCATATGGCAGAATCAGAGCGAGCCCGCGAAATCATTCTGGAAAGCCGGCAATTCGCTTCCAGGGACAGGCTAGAAGGATGATATTATGCCATGTGGGCGACATGACAGAGCAAACATTAACTTCCTGACAACCCGCACGGAATTTGAGGTGTGGGCGACGGGAATAAATGCACGCCAGAGTGTGAATGTCTGTCTGTACGAGACTTTCAGGCAGTGTACAAGTAAGTGGTGTTCTCCGTCTAGCACATGGCTCTGCCCCGCCGGCGCTGTTTGCTGTTTGTCCGAACAGGGGTGTAACGTGGGCAGGACCCAGTCGATGTCGACGGTCTGACGAATTGGACCACAAGGAAAACGCCACCAAGCGCAATGCTGCCGGCTCAAAAAAGGAGGTCATTCGTGTCGGCCAGGAACGGAGTGCAGCTGCAAGGCTTCTCGAAACGTAGGATGAGAGAGATTGAGTAATGAGTTCTATCGATACGTAGACTGTCTGCGGGGTCTGCAGGCCGGCGTGATTGCCTTTGGGGTGACGAGCTAGGAATCTCGCATATCAGAAAGTGAAAATTACCTCGTCTCTCAGACACAGGCGAGTAGTTTGAAGAGCCCGGTTATCTATGAAAGTCCACGTGCATAAATGCACTGAGCCCGAAAGCCGTTGCAGCCTGTCCGAATCAAATCCTGTAGAATCGCATAGAATCGCGATGTCGGGCGGGCGCAGCCAGACAGCGGCTTTGATTCGTTATAGTTGCGATAGTGGGTTGTACGCCGATGCATTGACCATGAGTTTAAGTCCTCAGACGGCCTTGGCTATTTGGGAGACTGGAAATGATCACAGTTGCAGGGTATACGGTATTCCTCAAGCCCGTTTGTTCCTGAATCTCCAGCAAGCAGGTTGTATCCTGAGTAGTCTCAGGACTATATCCTGAGATATGTACGAGGAGCCACTCTTGCAATACTCAAGACAATTTGGATGATCTCTCTCATTGCCAATGTGAAGAATGAATGCCATTGTTCACAAGCTTTCTCCAGTTTTGAAATACTTTGCTGTCGTAGGTTAATTTACGAGACAAGCTGACATGTAAAAAACACACGGGGGTAATTTCCTTCGGAGTTCACCCTCAGAGGTGCACGGTGAAGTCCGTTCTCTTTGACAAATTGCAAATTCTAGTTGTCAGACAGTTGCCCTTTGGACTAATTTGTCGTTGGGATGCCGCCGCTCTAGAGAGTACTGTACTTAAGGTAGGTAGCCAAGATTCGTGAAGGGTATGTAAGGTCGACAGACAACGGACGGGATAGACGGCCCTGAAATTTTGACTGGACGTTAATTTCGGCTCGTCGCTAACCGGAGCCTTCCTCGACGGTTACCTTCGCTAATCTTGCGATCTTTATATATTAGAATGTCAATATACCTGTCCCGGCGACGTCAGTCAGCCGGAGAATGGAATGAGCGGCCTATGAGATCCATTTCTTTCTTCTCTAGGATGAAGGTGCATCGTTCTGTCTGTTCGATTCTGTTATAAGGGTCGCGTCTCACGCAGGAACTCGAGTGACTGGGAAGATCTCTGGTCAAGCTTTCGCGCAAGCCTGGCGGATTGGCCGCCAGGACCTTACATCTTCTCAGATGGGGATTCAAGACTAAGAGGACCTCCTCTCACTGGTCCAGCTTAAACTAGCCTCCCGGTAATAACGTTATATACGTACTGTGATACCGGCACGATGGGCTAATATCCAACCGAATGGTCGAAATTTGACGTTCGAGGCTGAACCGGGCTAACTACCATTCCTCTCGAGTATGCCGTGCCAAGTTGCTCTGCTGCCATGCGCCGGGTTGGCCTCCTGGATCTAGCGGCCAGATGCACAATAGGGGACCCCAGGCTTGGAGAAGTGTCTCGTTCCGAATGACCGTTGTGTGCGCAGCCGCCGTCGACCTGACGACGTCCCTGCGTATCGCCTGGGCCCCGATCGTGTGTTTAGTCGACTCGAGCGCGAGCGACGAACCGTCGAGGAGACGGCGTTGAGACTTGATCGAGCGCGAGCTTCAACTTGGGCGGTAGACGGGGCCGTCCAAGACGCTTCGACGCGAGCGATGTAGAGGCAATGATCACCCGAGATTGTGAAGGCTTCCCCTTGCGGCTGATTCGGGCAAGAGCGGCAGCATCGAGTTACAGCTTCGGGCGAATGAGCGGGCCAGGACCTCGCGCCGAGTCTCGGTCCCCTTTCCCCTCTGCTGGCGTGGTCGTGGCGGTGTTTGAGTGAAGCCGGCAGAATGGCGTGGTTTTGCTTCTTCTGTTTAATTTGCGCGGGTTGGCCGTTGCCGTTTTGGCGGCGGCGGCTTCCCCTTCTTTCTTACCCCTTCTCCGTTCCATCTCCAACTTCAAAACCTCCAACCGTCGACTCTCGTTCCTTCCGCGGCATTGGCAACATCTTTCTTGTTCTTTCGCTCTTTCTTATAATTGTAATCATCTTCTGCACACTCCTTTGTTACCACTCTTTCATATTCCATAACCAAGCAGCTTGCAAAAGAATCAAAGACTTTCCACTATAGCTGGCCTAGCACTCCTTACTCGACTCTTCTTGCTCCTGTTACCGTCTTCCTCGGTCTTTCTTGCACGTCGACGCCGTCCAATATTATCGCTGCACCTATTCAGAGCTTGAGACCGCCTTGATTTAGTATCCCAGACAAGATGGTGGGCAAGAGCACGGTTTTGGCTGTTCTTGCAGCAGCCGCGTCTGTGAACGCTGAAAACTACATTGGCTTCAACTATGGCGCCACCAAGGCCAATTTCGGCGCCGTAAAGGTCTATGCCGACTTCAAGGAGGAATTCGAGATCGCCCGCAAACTCGCAGGCACTAATGGCAAGTTCAACAGCGCCAGACTCTACACGAACATTGTAAGTCGTCTTCAACTATCTGTCTAACAGTCCGGATAGCAATGCTAACTGCTGGCTTTCCTGCAATATAGCAAGGACCCAGCAAAGATGACCCAATCAGCGCTTTCCAGGCCGCCATCGATACGAAGACGACCCTTCTTCTGGGTATTTGGTGCTCTGCCGGTCAGGATATCGTTACAAACGAAATCAACGCTCTCGTCAAAGCTATCGACAAGTTCGGCACCAAGTTCACCGATCTCGTCGTTGGGCTGTCCGTTGGTTCGGAGGATCTCTACCGAAACTCTGTTATGGGGATTGAGAACAAGTCCGGCATTGGCGCACAGCCAGCGGAGATTGCCAAATATATCCAACAGACTCGAAAGGCTCTCTCCGGCACACCATTGAAGTCGGTCCCAATTGGTCATGTCGACACCTGGACCGCATGGGTTAACGGCACCAACCAAGCTGTCATTGATGCGGTAGACTGGGTCGGTTCCGACGCCTACCCCTACTTCCAAAGCACCATGGCCAACTCGATCAAGGATGCTCCCAAGCTCTTCTGGGATGCATACAATGTCACTGCACAGGCGACCGGCAAGGAGGTCTGGATCACTGAGACCGGCTGGCCAGTTCAAGGAAAAGACATGAACCTTGCCAAAGCCAACAGAGAAGACGCACAGACCTACTGGAATGAAATTGGCTGCGCTCTCTTTGGCAATTACAAGACCTGGTGGTACATGCTCCGTGATGCTGACCCCAACGCACCAGAGACCGAGTTTGGTGTTGTCGATGCCAACTTGAAGCCTTACTACGATCTGACCTGCAAGAATGCAAAGCCCGTCCCAAGCCCGGTGGCCAATTCCACCCCGTCTAGCTCGAGCGCTGCCTCCAGCGGAAAACCTTCCTCCACTAGCGGTCCTAACTCTCCTGGTAAAGATGGTAAAGATGGTAAGTGCTTCTCATCTAATTTGGATCACCCCATTCCTTACAAAACCCCTCCTCCCCTTTGCATCCCATCTCCATCCTCGGATCTAATCCTGGGTATATTTCCCACTCAGCCTCTTCCCGTCCCAATCCCGGATCGTCCATCTCTTCCCTCTCCACCTCCGCCCCCCCTTCCACACCGACCGCCGATTCATCCAACAGATCGAAACCTTCCGGAACGTCGAAATCTAACTATTCACCTTCAGCCTCAGGACCTTCGAATACTGCTAGCACATACGTAGTCGAATCCACACCAGCGTCCGGCACTGGTGCCGCTGCCAAGCCTGCACAAACTACGGGGGCCCCAGGCGGCGTTTCGAACTCTGCAGTTTCTTCCGGAGTCGCGATGGGGTTGGTCGCCATCAATGCTATCGTCGCCGCCTTCTTCCTCTTGTAAATTTTCTCTCGGATAGCGACTGGCATGGTTTGTATCGTTCGGGGTGTTAAACTTGTATACATGGCTTTATCCCTGGGCTTGGACTGTATAGCATTGCAGCGGCATCTCATCGTGTAGTATAATAGACTTTTTTTTGTTACAATATTCTTTCGGGCTCTTCTATAAAATACAAAATTTCCTTTTTGCTCGGAGCACTCGTCAAACGGAACCTCGGTAATCGCCCCTATAGAGGTTCATCGGGCCCAATCATGATGTATCTAGCATCTGTCTTGACACCAAAAGTGCAACGATCCAGCTTACTTGTCCGGTGTTAGTCTCGAAGCCAGAGCGCCAGGCGCTACGATCGTGGCCTGCAACATGACAGCAGAAACTCAACGGCGAGCCTTGGCGTCTACCTCGATCTGTCTTGGCATGCGCCTGCACTTCGTTGGTTCTGGCCCGGTGCGATCTGGTTTACGAGACCAGCCCGCCCCCGATACAAAATATATTCGATCAGCGCTGCCGCAGAAGCGCGGTGAAAAGGGAACGGCGCGCTTGAAAGCTTGTAGCACTAGAAGCTTACTGAAGCTTCCGAAGACAACTTTTGATATCGACTGGCAGGGTGTCACATCCAAAGGTCGTTCGAATTTGGCCGAGCTCCGGTGTTGCAACCAACATCTGTGTTTCTATTCGAGGGAAACAAGGTTTGTCCCCCAAACAGCAACTGAATGGCCCAAATTCGTATTCTTTCACACTTGGAAAATTTAAGAATGGGATAGCTGAGATGTCCACCTGCATTCCCATAAAAACTTGCCGCTTCCCCTCTTTCTTTTCCTGGAACTTACTGTCTTCTCCTGTCAGACACGATTGTCGCCTTCCTTAATTAACAGAGTCTCTCTTCTAAACGCATAGCCCAGCCTCTGACGCGACAGCCTCCTCAGCTAGGTCTTCCAGCGCGCGCAAATTCAGTGAGTGGCGACGGTATCTCCGCCGTCGTCGCCAAAATTCTCAGAATCACTTGATTCACCTTGTTATTGGTCCCAAGGCTAAAAAAACAAAATACTTAAAGACTTAATACGGTATTGCAATTATAATCTATAGATTGAGGCTTCGTCAGTCCACATACTCGGCAGAATCCCTATGGTATAGAGCAATAATGACTGGGCCCGAATCCAATACATCGGCTGCTTCGCAAGTTGTTCCTGGCTCTGGTGGGCAAGATGTTGACCTTGACTCCAAGTCGTCACCAGCAATTGTTGCTCCAGTCGAGGCTGACGACGGGTCCTCGAGGCCTAAGAAGTCAATCCTCGATTTCTACAAGTCCAAGAGGTTTTGGCTCACCCTGGTAATTGGGTAAGTCAGTCTGTACACAATGGTCAAATCCGTCTACGCGGCAAGCTAACTAACCTACCACGACAATTTCAGTCAATTTCTCGCTCTTTGCGTCACTAGCACCAACACCTTTACCACATTGCTCTTCCTTTCTGGCACCAGCTTTCCCGCTTTCCAGACGTTTATCAACTACAGCCTGCTCAACATCTGCTATACTGGCTTTACGATATACAAAATTGGGCTGAAGGGCTGGCTAAAGGTTGTGTGGAAAGATGGCTGGAAATGTAAGGCTTCCATTAAGCAGGTCTCGAATTCATCTATAGGCTACAAAATAGGCTAACAATGATGATCTCGCACCGCTTTAGATTTCATACTCGCTTTTTTCGACGTCGAGGGCAACTACTTTGTTGTGCTCGCCTACCGATATACAACTATCCTTTCAGCCGAATTGATCAACTTTTGGGCAATAGTTGTTGTAGTCATACTATCCTTTTTCCTGCTCAAGGTTCGGTACCATTGGTCTCAGACTCTTGGGATATTAGTATGCTGCGGTGGAATGGGCATTCTCATTGCCAGCGACAAAATCCAGGGAGGTGACTTCAAAAGCGCGGCCAATGTCCTCAAAGGTGACCTCTTCATGCTTCTTGGCGCTACATTTTACGGCTTCAGCAAC
This sequence comes from Drechslerella dactyloides, assembly GCA_020064725.1. Lineage (NCBI taxonomy): Eukaryota > Fungi > Ascomycota > Orbiliomycetes > Orbiliales > Orbiliaceae > Drechslerella > Drechslerella dactyloides. The sequence continues at coordinate 2,442,895 of JAGTWJ010000008.1, read as the reverse complement.
GTTACAGAAGAATTTTTTGTATCCAGGCAGCCGCTGTATGTCGTCATCGGCCAGCTTGGATTCTGGGGAATGTGCATAAATGGCGTCCAAGCCGCAATCTTCGATAGAACTTCCATTGCAACGGCAACTTGGAATGGAAAGGTTGCCGGATACCTCATCGGCTACAACTTGGTTCTATTCACCTTCTACACCATTACGCCAGTGCTTTTTCGGATGTCGTCTGCAGCGTTTTTCAATATCTCTCTGTTGACGGCGAACTTCTGGGGCCTGATCATTGGCATAAGGGTCTTTGGATACAAGGTGCACTATCTTTACCCGGTGTCATTCGTCCTCATCTTGGTCGGACTTGTAATTTACTATATCATGGACGCCAGCGGTATTGGCGATGATAGCGTGAAGCCATGGCTGGGCGAGGACCAGACCGGTGGGCACGAAGGTGTTGGCACCGCGAAGAGGAGGATGAGGACCAGGGTTGGAAGGGGGGTGGGTGCCGCATCTAGGGGTCCTGACGAAGTCTGACCAAATCGTTGATTATTATAAAACGATGGGAATCAAATTGCAAATCTCCAACATCCGCATGCCCATATGAGAGGTAAGCTATGTCAGGCGGGTTAAAAGTATACCTAAGTATTTATAAGACTACTGTAGAATTTTTCAAGCAAACAGGCACAGACTCGTCTAACAGTATTCATTATTATGATCATAATTATAATCGTGGGCGCAATCGTGATCCAAGCCGGGGATGGCGCTCTGACGTCACGTTACACATGATATAACGCCGAGGATGCGGATCATACATACATAAATGCCAATATCTACAAGCTAGAGTATAATTTTGATATACAGCCGGGCTATTGTATCTTGTCTCATATGATCAAAAGCCGACCACTAAGCTTCGAAGATCAATCATGTTAAAATGAATGGCGACAGGGGCGTATATCGATATCTCAGGCAATAAAAAAGTCTCCGAGCATGAGGGTGTTCTGCCGTCAACATCGGCACAGCCGGCACACTTATTGCTTACAAATACTACCCATATTTACGCTGGGGTCTCGATCCATTTGTGTCTTAACGTATGTAATATATATGTTGTCGAGAACGCATAGCGCTCTAGCTCAAATATCAATCTTTGGTTGTCTGGTCGCCGTCGCAGTTTTGTTTACGAGACAAAATCAGTGGACATTCGACGCTAGCATCAATATCGAAGGTGGCAATATATTGCACACTACGAATATATATTGGTACGGACAATGTAGGACAACTAGTAGTATGTTCGAGGGTCGTTCTTTCGAAATTTCATTATTGGAAAGGAGCAGTAGAAACAGAAGATATTTGACATTGAAATAACGAACACCATTAATTAAAGAGGCGCATTAGTTTCGTGAGCCTTAGACATAACGATTGGGGATATCGCGGCGGAAAGCCAAGCAGAAATTATAAACATCACGTCTCTCATTCGCAGTTACAACCGACTCAGAGACCCGAGTATACTCAGGTGCCAATCGAAACTCGGTAGCATGCAGTTATGTATCCTTCCGGGCACCTCAATGCCACTCACGAGGGCCGAAGAATTCTCCTTCCGCAGGAACGGCCTGAACAGCAGACTGCAGGACATCCAGGGTGTCCTGCCCGACAGTGTTGCCCCACCATTTTGGAGCCTCGGTGTTGGTCAAAGAGAGGGTGAAGAAAATAAGAATAGTACATAAGGCAAGACCGACATCCAGACCAGCGGATGTGAGGTAGTTGTAACTGGACCACCAACCCGAGAACCTCTTGCGAAGGTGGTGATTGAAGACAAATCCAACGATACCCCATGTGAGATAGTTCAGGGGTGTGGCAGGAGGGATCAAACCAGAGCCAGAGAAGATGACAGGGCAGTTGACGTAACGGAGGAAGCTGTTGGGGTACCTGCGGGTGAGGAGGTAGAAAACGACCGGAGTGGCAGCACCGATAAGGAAGAACCACATTAATCCGGAGTATACTTGTCCTGGGGAGAAGATTCTCGCAGGGCCGATAACACCCCAGATGATTGAAGCATTGAAAAAGACGGTTGCATTAGGGCAAGTAAAGTGGTTGACTGCTGCCTTTGTGCAGATTCCGTCGATTGCGCCAAGAGCCCAGTACATCACAGCAACCTGAACGATAGAAGTCCAAATTGTGGCAGTAACCTGTGCCCAGAACAAAGTACGAGGAGGAATCTTCATGTAGTGACCGAGTTTCAAACCTTGGGTGAAATTGAGAGCTTGGGACATAGTGATATAACCGTAAGTCTTGAACATCATCATGGCAATAGGGCGGCCAGGAGTCATATAACCAATGATAAACTCGGTGATGACGTTCAACCCAATCTGGATGTTGGTAACGGCTTGAATCATGCCGACGGGGACAAGCCAGACAGCAGCGATGAGAATGGCAATGAGGAATGCCCACCACTCTAGGCCGGTGTTATAGGCGAGGGCAGCGGTGAAACCCATGGCCAACATGACGATGAAGAATCCAAGGTACCACCAGTCGGGAGAATCCTTGTACTTCTTCATCAATTTCATGTGAATGTCATCTTCCTGAGTTCTGGCAGCTTTCAGGCGGAAATAAATTTCCTTGCCGTGGTACAAAGCAGTGTGAACGATAACTGAGGCAATGCCGGCAAAGGAGAGGCCGTAGGACATAGCGAACGTGGTGGAGAGGAAAAGCGGCGAGTATTCTTCATATTTCGCAACGTCAAGACGGTGATCATCATTGAGAATACGAGAAACATTGTATGGGCTGCCAGTGTTATCGTAGGACCCAGAATCGGAGATCGGGAGATATTTCGAGTACCAAGCGCCGCTATAATGGATGCAAATGGAGATAAGGACGTAAAAGAAGACGGTTCCGAAGACAGTATTACCAATGGCGTGCCATGGTGGAATAAGCGGAGAGCCAATGTAACCGGCGATTTGAGTCCAGTCAAAAGTGATCGGGATGAGAGAGACACCAGTCCAGCCGCCGAACAGCTGGTTGACGATGACGTTCTTGGGGGCAATGAAAGTCGGGAAGGCGAAGACACTGAGAGCTTGGAAGAGCCACCCAGGGATCCAATACCAGACGAAGCTTCCCAGGAGCATGTACAAGAAGAACCTGTATCTTGCGATAGTCCAGCCATTGGTCGTCACCGGATCGGCTCTCGAGTGGTCGTGTAGAGCGTAGAAAAGTGAAGTATTGACAAGGTTAGAGGGCCAGATCATGGCGGATGGCCAGACCAAGAAGCGCCGGCAGACACCCGCAAGACCGAATCCCAAGCATTGAGAGGACAAGGTCAACAACAGGGCGAAGCCCCAGCCGTAATCGAACTTGTAACGAGCGATCTGGGCAAGAAGGATATCGGTAGAGTAGGCAGCTCCACCCCCAAACGAGACGTTGGCCATGACAACGGCGATGACATGCTCCTTCATGTTGAATGGTCCAGGAACGAAAGACCACTCACGCCCAAATGTCTTGAATGTTCGCTTGGGCATAACGGCATCCCAGGCCAGACCGAAGGGGTAAGCAAGGAGCTGAGTGACAATTGATGTGATGAGAATCGACGGCGCACGCATAGAGAACAGCATGTTGACTGCAGACAAGATCGTGGCGAGAGTGATACCGATGACCCAGGCGCGGAGGGTGTTACATGGAACGTCTTCATCATAGTTGCGCACGGCGGCCCGAACTTCAAGATAAGGAGAGTCTTCTTCGGAACTCTCCACAATAGCTTGTTCCTTCTCGACATCATGGTTGGCAATAGCCGTACCCAAATCGTCGAGCTTTTCAGATGGAAAGTTTGGGTCGTATTGGTGGGTAGCATAGACTTGGGAAGCGCGCGCTTCAGCAGACTTGCGGGGGTCGATCGCGTCGTTACCAGACGCCGCGGCGTCGGTCGACCGACCCCCAATCGAGTTTCTGATGTTTCGAAGCATCTTGATGCTTTACCGTGTGACGGCCCTCCTCAGATCGACTTGCGAGAGGAGTCTGTGCTTTCCACACAGGGACGTGGAAAGAGATATAGAAGATGAATTGGTCAGAGAGAGGATTATTCCATCTGATGAGCGGTGAGGACAAGACCTTGGAATTCTTGTGAGGGGATTCCAGAGATTTATATACATATTTCATGGACCTCCTTCCGGAAGGCGAGATACCACCACCATGTGTTATCGCCCTCGCAGCGGATACTGTCTATAGCGACCAGGGATTCTCAGTTGAGTTCTGGGGAGCTTTTTTGTAGGTTCCAGATGCAATCTAGCGTTGAATCCTGGGCAATTTGCCCTGCTCCGTCGAGCACCCATTGCCCCCTCCATTTGTGTGACAGACTTCGAGCGAGTAGCTCGGACTGGGTTTTACCGGGGGCCAGAGATCAATGGTAATCATTAAGTTGTTGGCCCGAGGCAAGATAACAGGTGCGCCGGAGCAAACATCTATCGCGGTGTTTTAGCTTTCGGAACATGCCTCCTCGGACATGCAGGGATATATACAATTGCATCTCATCTGGAAAAACAAAGTGCCACTAGAAGATAAAATGGGATACTGACAAGAGAAGAGTAGAGACTGCAATAAGGGGGCTCCCCTGCAACTGCCGTGAAAGAAATCGGTCAGATGCCTTCATGTCGATAACGGCAGCGGTTGCATTTGCAGTTGCAGTCGCAGGTTCGTGATACCGCATGTCGCCTTAGGTGGCACGACTATGATTTGAGAAAATCACCTCTATTCCAGCTGTGCGACGGCCCCGCTGCTGGAGCCATGACAAGCACTCCGCATTTCCCTCGTCTTCGCCTTCATATCCCGGCGCGCGAGAGCTGGGCCACCGTACTCGCGTGCACAATTTCCGTCTCTCTACCCAGAGGCCTTGCTTGGGAAGTTATACTTCTGCACGGGCGGCAGGATACGAGGGTAGAGGTCGTCCATCGATAAGAAGCCATGTCGCTGCGACGCCCCGGCACATTCCCTCGAGAAGGCAGGCCCGTCTGGCCGGCGGGGTGAGCGTGACCTGTCGTCCAGCTCTGGATGTATTGCATTTGACATTTCTCTTCTCGAGCGATCTGCCCATGCGCTGTTGCAATTTGCAATAACGTCAATCCATTCCAGACTTGGCAATAGCAAGGCAACAAAAACTCGGATTTGCTGGATTCTGCTTCGATGGCGGCGCCATTGGCCTATCAGAACGAGGCGACGTTTTGACAGCTTCTTGATTGGTGGCGGCCAGAGTCGGTGGACTTGGTGGCGCCGTCGCTGTCGGCAGAGTCGGAATCGCCAGCATCCTGATGCTGTTGGCACTTGGCCTGGCTGGGCAAGAGCTTATGTCCTCCGACTTGGGTCCTGCCAACCTCAGGCAGCCAGCTCAAGAGTGCGAAGCAAAGTCTTATTCGCTCGCCGTTGCATGTAGCCGAGGAACCGCGCCGGGAAGCGAGGAGAGACTTCATGCTCACATTCGCAGGCGCAGGAAGCCGGCAGGAAGCAGTAGTTCAATCGCCATTGACTGCGGTCTTTAGCTAGGAGATGCGCACCTGTTGTCTCCCATTCTTAGCTAGGCAGCAGCTTGCATTTGAACGCAAGAAACCCATCTTTGGCTTTATTTGCACGGTGTGGCGAGTCCTTCAAAAGTATGTTCAAGTCCCGATACGGAAGCTGCCGAGGGCGAGAGTATGCAAGGGTGGCCAAGGGGCCAACTTTCTAGCCGGCGTCCTGCCGCGGACAGGATTGCAATGCGATCGAGCTCGAGTCTTGAATGGAAGAGGGGCACATGGAAGTCTACTTCTGGCTTCTCATGTGAGGGGGGATCTTCTTGGGTCCTGGTGAATTATATATCCTGCAAAGGCGCATCATGATCAAGCAGATTAGAGGTATCCGCAACAAATGTTTTCAACAGAGATACGTTTTGTGCTTGGGCGGGTACGTATGATACAACACCAAGAACGCAACAATTGCAACACGATAACACACGGCATCCGGCATCCGGATCCAAGGCCGCTGTAGATATCGAGCGTTCGCGTTCCGACTTGATAGATAGATAGATTGCAGCGGTTGCAGTAGGTTGGTAAAGGTTATCTTAAAGAGGGTGCACAGGATGCACTAGCCAGGACCTTGTCTTATCGCACCTGGAATATGCCATCGACATACTGCAGTTGCCAGCAATCCGCACCGCGTACCAGCACTCTACCTATCCTAACCTGGTACCCCTGACCCAGCCGCGATTTTGAATCGCTGCTTGAATAAGTACTTGAGTGTGCATGTGCATATGCGCTGTCACTTTTATGTCAAATGCACGGGCACCATGGCTTCCAGAGCCTCTCGTACCGTTCCAAGGAACCCACAAGTATCATGCAAGCTGCAAGCTGATGATGGGCGATCTCTAAATCCATCTGATCTGATCTGGTAAAGTATGTAACTGCCTAGGTGCCCACCCGTCGACGGCCAACCAGCCTGCATATAGACCGAAATTGCCTTCAACCTATCTCTTATCTTCTCGAAATTCCAAGCACCTTCCTTGTTGATAGGTCGATTTGCAACTTACCATCAACCAAATAGTGGCACCGGCACTGCAGCACTGGGTCAGCCGCACCCCGTCCAGAACCCCTCCATATAGCGTGATAATTTCAGCTGCGGAGCTCGTATTTGGTATCATCGGATACATCATTTCTCCTGAGACAGGCAGCCTTGCCTGACTTAGATCCAAATTTCTGCCTCCGACCCTGCAGGAAGTGATCCAAGCAAAGCTTGTCCCCTAGCTGGGAATTTGTTCTGCGGTACGGCAGAGCGATGCCGTGAGTTACCTCAGGTCCTATTAGCAAAGCTTGCTCAGCATCATGAGATCTTAATCAGTCGTCTCGAGCCTCCCATCACTCATTTTTCTAGAGCGACTCCGTTATCCTGTTTGCCTCGTAAAATAGGGTCAAGCTGGACACATGTGCAAGTACCTAAGCACGTCCAGCTTCTGGCCCGCAAGGCAATATCCTGTCCCGTAAACCAAACTGCGATGGCAAATTTAGCAACCTCTCGGATAGACTCGACCACCCAATCTTGTGCACTCTAGACGAGGTCCCAAGATGTATTTTCCCCCCCGCATTGTCTATGTAGATGGCGAATACGGGCTAATCCGAAGCCAATAGGATGAATTTCTGTCTAAAAAATACCTATTTGTCGAAAGCCATAGCTATAGCGCTGATCCTATAAGCCGGCAGAGACCTGCGATATCCGTGCAACCCAAATCAGGTCGATGTACGGTAGCACTAAGGCCTATAGATCCAGATTGATTCGCACTCTGAAGTAACCACAGCTTAGTCTAGTATTAAGAAGCTCCGCGTTGCGCAAGCCCGCAATGCAAGACCAACCACAGCTCAAATCTGGCGTATTGCTGTGTTTCCTGTATCATTATTATTCTGCTTTGGAATATGAAACATTACTACCATACGCTCACCCTAGGCCCCTGGATCACAAGATCTCTGAGAGTGAATTTTATACATATGTATCAACTGTAGGACCAAAGGTTTGGGTTTTAGGGCTATCCAGTTTCGCCTGTACTGCACTGCGGCACCAGTCAAATTTGAGCATTCTCAATTGCACTTAGCAGTCGCAAAACATAGCAACATGATTAGATTCGCTGTGATCTGTTCAATGTTCGGCTCGGAGACCGTCTGTCACTGGACTTTTGCGTTTGATATTCTGTACCTCGCTGCATGCAGTTCACGCAATGCCGGCCCCATAGCAAGGCTATAATAGACATAGATCGCACTCGTGCTCCCTCCAAGCTTTCCCTAAATAGTCTCGTGGATGCTGAGCCGAGGGCAGTACCCATACGCACGGCCACTCTCAGTTACTGAAACACAACCCCGGAATCACGTCTGCACGATGTTGCATTGAATATGTAGCTAATAGATAAGTAGCAAGTAATATTATAAATTCCTACTCCAACGGTGATATCAACGCGATCAACGATCAACAGTGGACCCAAGATCGTTTAAGATCGTAGCTAATCATATATGCGTACACAGATTCAAGGAATCTCGGGATGCTGACTTGGCTCGACAGCATCCCCGAGACTACCTGACTCAAGCCCGAGACTAGACTCAGGTAGTCTCAAGAACTAAGATTCGAGACCTGGTTACCAATTCCAAACGAGGCTAGCGCGAGCTTGACATCCCACTGAAACTCGTACGCAACACAAAATATAAAGGCCCACGCTGGATGGTGCAAGAGCAAGAACTTCCATCAAACGAGTGACACCACCGCTGCCTGTACGGCACTTAAGGTTAGCAACCTCGACTCTTTGTATTAGGTTGGAGATCTCGGAAAGACAGCGTACTCAGGCGCAAGTTTGCGCTTTTTTTCTGCTTTCGACGGCATCTCCGGGTTTTTAGCCGCCTGAATTGAATTCAATATGAATCAGCTTGTAAGCTTAAGCTTACCGAGCCTTCTCGATATCCGATCATATATGAATGTTAATTTGGTATATACGTATATATGTATCATCGAACCACGTCAAATACGATTCCCATTCTAATAAGATTTAAGCCTACCAAGAAGACTCCGCGGATTACAAACTGCATGTAACCATTCCTTGGACTTTGCTTCCCGACGGTAAGTTTTGATGGGCGAACAAATTATCCTAAATGAGAATCTTCTTGCCGAAGTCCTGAAACAACAATGTCATGCAAAAGCAACCAACCTGCTGTATCCTATACAATACCAGAGTTTAGCTGCGAGACCGCCTGCTCCATAGCATTTGGTGAGCACGCGGCTAGTGAACAATCGCTCTATGAGGGCTGGGTGCTGCGAGATCGGACCAGTTGGCTTGGTGGTTCCTTCCCCAGCTTCTTTCTGCTTGTCCCAGGATGGTAGTTGCGGACGCCGGACGGCCCCGCGGTTTCAAGCACCCCTTCGCCGTAGGAATTGCGACTGTCGACGCGACCGTGCCCAGCCCTAGTTGCCCTGTAAAGACACTAGGATCTTATACGGGACATTGACAGTTTGTATCTGAGTGCAAAGTGATTTCAGATGCTTCCATCTTATTCTGAACCATTAAAGGACTTACCCATGCTCCTGTCTTTCAACTTTGGCCTCGTTCACACTGCCGAGCGTCGTTTCCAGGGATGTCCCGAATAGCCTCACTCATTACATGCATGGATCGATCATGTATTCATCGAACTGGAGCGTATGATATGATACGTAAGATCTGCTAAATATTAGCTCGCGCCCCCCTTTTCCGGGATACTTACGTCTGTCTTTGCTTTAGGGTTCCATAGCTCTCAAAACAACGATCTTTTATCTTGACCAGTGCCGCAACTGTCATCTCGTCTCATGTTCTCCCGAATTGCCACCGACAGATCTATATTCAATCGGATGCATGTTTGATAATCTGATTAGCCCAAATTTCAAGTCATACTCTGCAGCGTCGACCCGCCGGGATTGCTGATCAGATCCTGGGGTCGAGGAGACCGCAGTACAACACGTCCTCGGTGCTCAAAATATGGGCTACAATGCTATCGCGGAACAATGGGCAGAATACGGTGTCGGAATGGCAGTATTTTGCCTGAGGATTATCGCGAGGATCAAAGTAGTTGGCGTAAAGGGATTCTCCGGTGACGACTACCTGGTGCCGTTTGCGATGGTGAGTCCATTCGATAAGAGCAACGACCCATCCTGTTGGCTTCGATCGATTCTCAATCGGGAATGGAGTGTTACAATATACGCTGACATCTCTGTTCCTGACATAGATGTTCTATACAGTGCAGCTAATAACGCATCAAATAATGCACGATAACGGCTTAATCATCATTGTCAAACCCGATACTTATTATAAAGAATTCACGGATGACGAACGGCGGCAGGCGCAAGTCGGTGGAAAGGCAAACATCGCATCATGGGTTTCTTATTTGTCGCTCATCTGGACTTTGAAAGGCTGCATGGTGTTCTTGTATTACAGATTGACGTTAGTATTGGCCCCAACACGCAGAGACCTTTTCCTTAACTGCCCAATCAAGCCAATATCAACTGGTTACATACACTTTTGAAGTTAAACTTCGAGAATCAATTCGTCCAAGCATGAACTTAAGGGCAATTTTAGAAGTTGTTGCTGACACTTTCATGACCATATGCATAGTGCGGGATTGAAAGCAAGGAAGTTCGTCCACGTTACAGGGGGTATGATCTTGATTAGCTACATTGCTCTCTTGATAATGATACTTCTGAATTGTCGACCACTGAGTAAAAATTGGACTTCACCATATAATGCCGACTGTAAGTCAAACCACCTGTGCTACTGGCCCGGCTCTACATGTGCGCTTAGGTCTGACCTCACGACTAATGAGCTCGCTGGGTGACTAGACTGTGTAAACAACATCCCTCACTTCATCGTGCTGGGACCTATCAATGTCTTGTAGGTAACCCCTTCAACGCAATTCGTCGCAGACTTCTACTAACACAAATTCTGAACCGAACAGAACGGACATCATGCTTCTGTGCATACCATTGCCACTTATCATACGAGCCAGATTGCCTCTAGCCAAGAAGCTCATAATTGGGGTCTTGCTAAGCGGAGGCCTTTTCCTAATTCTCGCCGTCATTCTCAACAATTTGTTCTCGTTGATGTACAAATTCGATGCGCTTTACGGAACATTCAAGGGAAATTGGGTGAAATTTGGGATAGAAAATCCGAGTTTTGTGCTAAGCTGGGGCACAAGAGAGACTGTTCGTAAACATCGTCAACTTGAATATCCCGACATATCTACTAATACTACCTTTTCAGTTCGTCGCCGTTCTAGTCGTCAATGCTCCGTGCATCAAGCCACTCTTCAGTTCCTCAGTCTGGCTAAGGGTGAAGAGTAAAACGCTGACGAAAGTGTCAAAACACAGCATTCACTCTATCAGATCGAGGGCAGGGGATCCCATGAAGTCGAGATCTAGAGCCTCGCACATCGGTGGAGAAGAAGCTCTTGCAGGAGGCAGAGCAGCAGATTCGCTCTCCATAATGTCTGAATACAGACGGGATCCAAGCATTAATAGCAAGAGGGCCATCCTATCTCCGGCTTCGACCGCAGAGGATAGGCATTCGATACGCCTATCTCCACTTTCAGATCGCAAGGATGAAAGATTTTAGGGCCATATTCATTTGGGTTGGTACATAGGTGCGAATCGCACCATTTGCTAGGGAAGCAGGAGTTACATGTGATCCGACCATGATTAGACTACATACTTAAGTAGCTATCTAGTTGCGCTCAAAGCATCCTATAATATACGAATATTTAGTAGAACTTTCAGCTATCAAAATACAAATATCTAGAGACTAGCATTCCTTGGCTGGTTGATTTAATACACATAGATCCAGTCATGTAAATGTGCATAGATTCATATTTGCCCGGAGTTCACTAAATTATCAATATCCAGCTCCCCATGGTTGAATTCAGACGCGCAGGCTTGGGCAAGCTGATTGCCTTCAGCTTGGCGGCAAGGAGTTTCGTCAGCAACTTTTATATCCACTCATGTTGCACGGAATATAACTTATATAGTAGCGGTTTGCTTTTAATTAGTTGATGATACAAGGTAGATACGCAGACAAAATTTCCGGATCACGTTAACGCATATCACTAATAAGGATCACAGATTACAGCAAGGGCTGAGTCCTATCTTCAAGCTAAAGGAACTCAATGATTGCTAGATAACATCAAGTTCATTATATCTGGGAGATCATGCCAAACAATCTGAAACCATACACAGATAGTGGGAATAAATAAAGAACAAGGGCATGACTTCCAGTTGTCTTCATTTCGAAAAGCTGCTTGCTGCGGTGGGGTTAGGACCCAAGCATCAGCAGGGACTGGTCTTGATGCGTCAATTTTGTGGCACATTGCGTAATGCGGCCACTGGCATCAATAGCTATCCAGGGCTTAACAGTGATTGCGGCTAGCACGCATAACGACATTCCAGCCTTCGTTCGCAAAGTACTGGCCCTTACGAAAGTCTCCGCACTTGTCGCCAATGGCTTGTGCACCATCTGCAACTTCGCCGCACGTAGGGCGAATTTCATAGTTGTTCTATAATCATATCGAACAATATATGTTAGATTCAAAACTTGGAGCCAGAGATTGCAATGGATCGGCTAGAACGAGGGGATGGAAATTCAGTACTGACATCATTGCAAACTTCGATCGCAGAGTCCCAAGAACAAGTCATTTGTTTACAAGTGCGTGCAGGGACGTCGCAGCTATGAAATGAGTTCAAGACATGTCAGCTTCGACTACGGCCTGGAACATGGCTTATATTCCGATGCAATAGATCAATCATTCACATGGCATCCATCGAGGCCGTAACGTACATAGAATTCCCTTTACTTCTGAGGTAAGGAACGCCCTCCCTCCTGGGTGAGGTGCTCGACGGGTCACCTCCTTCAACGAGGCCGCATGCTGGCTGACCACTCCAACTGCGAACGTTAAGCACAGCAGCAGATGCCGAGTTGAAGAAAGCGGCGGAACCCAAGACGATGAGAACTGAAATCTTCATTTTAGTATACTTTAGTGATGACGACAGCTCAAAGAGAAAGCTAAGAGTGTAGATTGGGTGGTATCCGGTAGTAGTTTAGCGAAGAAAGCAGATACTTCTTACGAAGATGCGGATGAGATAGCAGCTGAGTTGATGATAGTAGGAAATATGCAATGATGAACGGCGACACAACGTTCCTTATATATGTTTCCATCTCAACGTAATGTAACTCAATCCAGGCATAAGAGCTCTATCATATGATACTAAAACATTGAGACTAAGAATTTCGACGAGTCATGGGTTAGAACTGGATACGAGGTAGTTCCTGCGCTTGGCAGGATGATGGTCGTCTTCCGGGGGTTTTGGATATGTAGATAACGTGCGTATTTGAAAACTGTGATCTTCAGGGCTCATTGGGTCTTAACTTACCTACTTCATTCAGCAGGCAATGAACGACAGCGATTTTGAAGCCGGCAAGCTTACACATACGCTCTTTAGTAAAATAGATAAGCGGGACATATCAATATTCTCGATACGTTTAATCAAATGGTCCGATAATGTCGTATGTGAAGGAGGGATGCAACTTGTTCTGGCTATTTGAAGATAGGTATAGTTTATAATACCTCGTATTTTCTCGCAGACCGGTAGTACCTTATACATTTGCCTCGCAAGTCAGCTGCCCTTCCCGAAGCATACTACAGATTAAGCATCTGTTTTCTTGTTAAGCTTCCGGACATTCCCGAGGCATACCGTAGAGGTTGAGCGGGTGGGGCTTGAACATCGTTTCGGTCACCGCCATCAGAATTACATATCTCCAGTATGTATTCGCTAACGGACCGGTTTATGTTGAACCATGCATACTCGCACGATTGACATCGTGCGAACACCACCGCAATCAACAATCGGCCATGCATAAGTTTAACTCGTCGCACTCGTCGCCCCATTAAAATATCCGCGCCATTATATCCATAAAAGAGGCCAATAAATGCGGACAATCGGCTCCATTCTATGTTGTATCGATGGCCCCGGCCTAGTCTCGGGATGCTGGATTGCCCCGTTTAGTAGAGCTCCTCGCTAACAGAATAACGTGTGGGCCGAGCCGCCAACTCCTTAGTACTCAGTTACCCGAAAAACACCGCCGGGGTGTCCCCAGAAATGGTTGGTATGTGCGGACAGGGCGCAGAAAAAGCCGAAGCTGAACATGAACACTCGGGTACCGCGCTGCATGCTGCGGCTTTTCAGAAGCCTGGATACGAGAATCTTGGCAGGTGACTTTGAAAAAAATGCTAAGAACCTGGAAATCCGGGGAGGGGACGATGCTTAAGCCCTGATCATGAATCGGGTGCAAATTTGAGTATCGAGTTCGCTAGCTACTTCTCTCGAGAAGCTTGTCATATCTAGATATCTGTATACGAGTGCTTGTCCCTACTAGAGGAAGCCGCTTCTTCCGCAGCTGCACGATGCTTGTTAGATCTATCTATATTTTTTTATAACATGCCACAATATTCCAGCCGTCGCTTAACTAGGGCAAAATATCATATTTTGACGTTCATCTTACACGATCAATGTGAACTTGAATATAAAGACTTACCTAAGCAAAAGATTTCCCCGGTCCCAGCCCGTGTTCTGCTATTATATCCACGCACGGTGACAAAACTACGGAAAGCGATAGATGCGGTGATGTTTTGTGTACGATCAAGGCCTTGCCGTCTACTTTACGTAATTGTGGAAAGAGCATATATTCGTGTAATTAATATACATTACAATTGGCGGCATAGCCGCCGTAAGTTATGATTAAATTTTTGGTTCCAATAGGCTGACGGAAACCACACAGCTTTGGCAACAAAGCCAGAAGGTTAACGTATATTCTAATCTCAAACAGGAGGATAGAAAAATTCCATGAATGGAATCATAATCCAAGAGTCATCCAAGACAAGCAATCATTTTGCCTCAGACTTGATCCCATCACGGCTCTTAGTGAGTCGGTGTGGGGTGTCAGGGTTATAGCGGTGGTGGTGAATATGATGACTGTTGCTCCTCCTATGAGCAGCTTCGCTGACTTTCTCTACAAACTCACTTGTTCGTCGAGTGACTCTTTCGATTATGTTAGGACGAATCGGAGTACTGGGGGTCGGTGTTCCAGGGGGTTTTGGAGAAGACGTAGCAGTATCTGGAACATCTAGAAGTGCTTCAGGTGCCTCGCTCGGAGCTCCCTCCTCCTCGCGAGTAAGTTCCTCCGGTTGCTGGATCCGAGCTGCAAGGTCCTTCTCAGCTTCTGCGATGTGGTTTATTCGCTCCTCAATTGTTATTTGTAGAGCGCGGAGACCATCCGCCTTGCCATCCAGCTCTTTTTCCTTGGTACTCAGGTTGCCTTCTTTGTCATCAAGATTTGTCTGCCGAGTGTTCATGACATTTTCCCTATCATCAAGATCTGTCTGCCAAGTCTGAAGATTGTTTTCCTTGTCGTCAAGACTGGCCTGACGAGACTTCAGATCATCTTCCAGCTCATCCAGCAATTTTACTCTGTTGTTCAAGTCTTCCCGTTTCCGTTCTTCGGCAGCCAAATCTTGTTCGTATTGCTTACATCTCGATTTCAAGTCGGACAAGGACCTCGAGAGTTCGCCAAATTCTCTATTGAAGGCACCTCGTTCATCGCTGAGTCTTTGTCTGAGCTGCCCGAGTTCAGATCCGAGGTTGAATTCTCGCTCTGTGCGGTCGGCCAGTTCATTTGTGAGGAATGATAGGCGTTGTTCCAACTCAATCTTGGACTGTTCCGCCTTTTGATACAGGTCTGAGACATCCTTCAGGCGAGTCTGTAGGCTTTCGACAAGTGCATCATGTTCCGATCGATATCGCTCAACAGTTTCAATTTGCGAGCGGATGAAGCGGTCGTGGAGCCTGGTAATCTCGGTTTCGCGATCATCCAGACGTTGTTGGTTGGACGTGGCGTCTTCTTGAAACTTCTGGAGATCGGAGGCATGTTCCGACCTTAGTCGTTCGATGACGTTCCGTTCCTCGACCAGTTGGGCGGCATCTTGCTCCAATTCGCGTCTTCTGGCGGCAAGGTCGCTCAATTCATGATTCTGGAATCCGGCCTTCTCTTCGAAGGTTTTCTCTTTCTCTTTGAAATCGGTCTCCCGTTTAGCAAAGGCGTCCCTATTGATGTCCAGATGGTGTCTATCTCTTTCCAACGCTAGCAGTCTGATAGTCAGGTCGGACTCGCGTTTCTGTAGTGAATTTTCCAGAATGCGGAGGCGAACGACATTGCCACTATGTCCGGATTTCACCGAGGATTGATATGATGGCGGCGGCGCCTGGAGAATTATATCGCGAATAAGTTGCGTCTTGACAATAACGCTGGCCGCCGTCTTGGAGCGGCGCGAGAAAAAGGTGACGACAATATTTATCACAAAAAAAAGGGGTGATAGAAAGAAATTGACGGAAGCGCGGAGAGTGGCTGCGAACAGCCGAAGCAGGGTTGTCAGCATGCTATACATGGCTGCTGTTATGTATGCTCGCGAGACATGAGGGCGAAATTTAGTTAGTCGCAGAAATTCACGGCGAAGACAACGGCACGCCGGTAAGGCGTTTTAAATGGAATCTCGAATTCTCGATATCACAGGCTTGAAGCAGCATTTATCAAGCCTCCGTGGATTGGTGCAATGCAACGTGACTTCGGCAGGACCCATCTTACCATTGACAGCAGTTGACAACTAGCCTGGTTGACGTAGGGCAAAAAAATGCGACCAGTCAGAACGCACCAGCAAACGGGCCCACTGCTTGCAGAGCGGGCGGGCCAATCAGCCGGATGAAGGAGATAAGCGATCGGATGCAGCGTTCCATTTTCAGCCAATGCATGTGTACAATCACATGCAAATTATAGCGCAATCGCGATCTGCCTTTGTATTATTTCTATTGTCGAGCTTGAGGGCAACCAGCAAGCCCTCCCTCAGAAAAACATTTGCGCCCTATTCACATGCATCGTAGATGCCAACGCGGGCTGTTAAGGCGTGGCACTGCATTGCATGACCGTGGACTGGCAGTGTGCCTTCGGTCAATTAAACTCAGCATGGTACTTACTTAAGTGTGCTAGTCGCATAGTAGAGATAGCTATGCATATGGTGGAGTCATCGACTCTAGGGTCGCAGGAAATTTTCGAAAATACGAGCTGGGATAGTATCCGGATCTGGCTAGAATACACAATTCTGTTGAGCAAGGAAATTTCCGAAATAATCCACACGTTAACACCAACAAGAAATTTGCGTTGGTCTGCAACTCTGGTTGGCCACCCGCATGCGCTCATAGTTGAGGTTTCGCTTATATGATACATCTTCTACTACAGATTCACAGGTTCAAGGTTTGAAGCTGATGACACTATCTCCATTTTGATATCATTCAGCAACAGCTCATTATATATTTCTTGCACAGTATGATTGATCTCCAGGCCAGAGCCTATATTCGGCGACTCGGCCTGCCAACGAGCTCTGTCAAAGTTTGTGTGCACGTGGTTCAGCGGGCAACTTTCAGCGGGAAGTATACCGCCTATTATATTTCAACCCCCCTATAACAATCATTCGCATCGCAAGTGGAGCTTTCTATAATTCCGGAACTCGATGCCCAACAGATAATTATAAGCGTTCATTCGACGCAAATGTGATTTTATGCTACGTGCTATGTAGCTACGTGTATCCGTTCACAACGCTGATCTCCTACCCCCGACTGGGAGATCAACCAAGGAAGATCTAGCAGCATATATGATATCGATCGCAAGCTCCTTAGACCTCTCACAAACATGCTACGATCCATCAGTTGTATTGGCTTATATATATATATATACATATGGACACGCATCGCACTTGGCGACTGTCATAGCAGAGCGAAGCCAGCGTCTTCTTAATTCGGCATGTAATGTACACGCCGCGAAGGCTAATGTTACACAAGCCAAACACGACTTCGGGAAACACTTGTCATAAAACTATAGGTGCTAGTGTTAGTCTTAGCACAAAGGGATGCGACACAGCCATGCATGAATCCGATTTTTGTCATAGGCAAGTTCAAACATGGGAAGAAGGAGGCGAAAACGGACGGGTTCGAATATTCGAGTATTCGACACGCAGAGTATGGAAATATCGAATAGCTTGCAGCACCTATTATATCAATAATAGAGATACGTTGCGAGTATATATACATGCATATGTATTCGGCATGTAAATAGCAATGGCGTTTGCAAATTGGCATGTAACGCTCCCATTCGCGAGTTACTCGAGAAATTCCCAAGCATATCAATACTACAATGGAGCACCACAATTCGATCCGGTAGGGACTAGTATACGGATACATTCAGGTATAGTACATTAAGAATTGAGATCTTCCTGAGTACTCGGTTTATGAAAGAAAATCACCCTATGCGGACTGTTGCAAGATAAGGCCGGCAAGGCTGCCGCCACTAGTGCACTAGCTTCTCCCCAGGATTTCCCCCGTAACTTCTTTAGGCACGTGGACAAGCCGTCTTACGCTCTCGCTCTCACTCGGGCTGTAATCTCTTTCACCTCCACTCTTCATGATAATATTCTGTTCAATCACAGTCGTCTGCTTTATTCCGCCCATCGAAAGTCCGCTAGTGACATGAACCATCGTCGGCGGCCTTCCACGTAAAGAAGTATTGTAATAAGGTCTTGACTCTTCGTCATTTGCTGGCTCGTTGTATGCACTCCTATCTTCACCCTCGTGCTCCGCGGGGGTATCAGCTCCCCCAGAGATATTAACACCTTGAGTGCCGAGTTCGAGCTCATCATCATATGTGGTAGTCCCGCTCCTATTTCGTTTGAACTTATCGGAGAAGCTCCAGCCACCGATCTTCTTCGCGCCACCATTGCGGTAGTCGCGGTAGCTGGGCGGATTCGATGCGGGCGCGGAACCGCCAAAGACAGATGGTGCAACGAGGGATACCAGTGGCTTAAGGGCCGGTAGACAGGCGCATACAATCGAAATGTTCATCTCAATGGCAGACCAGTACGCTGTTGCCGGTTGATCCCAGGTCGGATCCATAGACCGGGAAAGAATAATGAGGAAGCGAAGTCGAAGGATAGAAACGATGCAAATGCTATAAGCGAAAATTGTTGTTAGCTTAGATCCTCTTGGTCATCATAAGGTGAGTGGCCAGGTGTCCACAGAAGTGACTTACAAGAAGCCTAACGCGAAAATGAACATCAGCGGTATCTTTTGTCGCCTCGGCATGTTGAGCTTGAAGATGACTGGTAATGGTAGAATGGCAATGCTAAAATCTGTGAATATATTCAACCCAGCGTTTGCGAACCACAGCGCTTCTCTAGGGATACATTTCGCTGTCTGATTACCATATATTAGCATTATTTTGTTGTTTGGTTCACGAGACAAATTTTGTTGAATAGAAGTCAAGATGTAACAAATGTCCATGGAGTCAACAAAGACAAAGGTACTCACAGGATCACCAGTCCAGAAGGCTTCGACAGGGATACAGTTGAAAATTGCTGTCAGGATTGCTTCAGCGGCATAGCCAAAAACTATAAACATCATAACGTATGCTGCGATCCTGAATATCTTGTTGGTGAAGATTCGAAGGTACTGCAGCAAGATGGCAGTTTTCGTCAACGTCAAGCTAAAGTTGTACGCGACAATGCTAGCAAATAGGTACTGTTATAGCCTGAAGTTAGCTTCGCTTTGATTCCGTTCCCGAGATCAGTCCCAATATACCTTCAAGGAAGTACTCCAGTCGGCGAGGTCGACCTCTGCGAAGTGTCGTCCAGTGCCATATTGTACCTCTGCAGTTTAAGACCGTCAATTTGAGAAACAATTAGGCTAGTATTCTTAAATAGGGAGAGTGTTACTGACGGAAGACCTGGCAGACTCCTGTTACGATCGAGGCGGCCTGTGTCCGTTTTCCCGAGCTATTAGTTCGAGACTTCTTGTCGCTATAAATTCAATCTTAACATAGATATGTATATCGATATATTCAGTACGAAAAACATCGCGAGAATGCTTACCATTGCAACAACGAGAAAGTAGTCCTCCAAGCCCGGCCGCTTGATTATAACAAACCGAGTAATGGTCCGCAGTAATACGATTACTAGCGCAAAGGAAGTGAAACTAATGACGATTGCTGTCGTCATAGGGCCACGAGTCTCCCCGGAGGGATGGGCGGGAGGTTGCGCGGCGCTCATTTTGCAAAAATGTCGCCGCTACCCTCAAATGTAGAATAGAGCGTAACTGTACTGCCGCATAAAAGTGCAGTAATTGTAGTTGTCGCTAAATCTATGAGTATCCGTCTAAAGCCTCTGCAACCCGAAAATAAAAGAGAGGACGAGACTGTGGGTATAATACGTATACGCAGACTCTCCAACAAAATTTATCTTGAGGAGGAAGAAAAGATGGGTTAGCCTTCAATAGCCCATCGGGTCAGTTTAGGGGATCGGGCTTAGTTATCTATCAACATGCCCCTTCCTTCGACGCATCTACATGTATGTATTCCAGCTGGGCACCACTCGGCGGGCCTAGGGCTTCGACAAGTCGGATATATGCAAGCGTCCTTATCTGGAATAGTGGGGCATTCTTGCCCTGGCTGGCTTAGAGTCCTCCTGGGCTCATGGTAGCCCTCTCTTCTCAAGAGCAGCCGCCAAACACATATGAACATGCACGCCACGGGCAGGAATTTTACGAAACTGGAACTCCGGAGGGCAGATCACACGGCACGTTGGCCAATCGATTCGAATATTCATCTTTCGGCCTTGTGACTGCAAGCCGCAGCCAGCTGAAGTATGCCCCCTTGCGTGCGTGAATTTTCCAATCCAGGAGGCAAGAGGCCATGAGCGAGCTTGCCTCCTCGTCGCGTTGTGTTCTAGGTCTATGTCGTGTTGGATTCATTGTGTACTATGCGTTAGCTCCAGCCGCTCGATAGGACCAGGAGAGGAAAATAGTAGGTGATTGTACTTGTAGGCGTGATATCTGGAAAGTCAATATCAACTCACTATCATCCTTCATTTTGATTCTAGAGCGGGCTCCAATCCATAACTTTTATCCCGGCGGCTTATAACTTAACCGTAGAACGGGAGGCGTCTGACACGCCGCACAGATATATCGTGCATGCTGGCCTATCGCCAAGCCTCGGGAAGGGCACACCAGGGATCAACCACAGGCTATTTAGTTCGTTCCCGCCATTCTACACCCAGATAACCAAATAGCCCACTTTTTGAATTCTGGAGACTGACTCGAAACACAGGCATATAATACGATAGCAAGGGATATAGCCTACATACCACATCCCTGGCTTGACACGGACAACGGAAAATATTACTGGGTAGAATAGGGCCTGGGGAGAGCTTACGCTTACCGTACAATTCCAGCTCTCCGACCCTGGTAATATCGTGAGCATATCGAGATCTCTTCGCCAAACAAAACACCAAGTACAGGGAAGAAAACCCGGTAGGTGATAAAATTGTATATATATTATCGAGTGCGCGCGGAGGGTCTTTCTGGATATATTTGTCTCAGCCATACCAAGCAAGGAAAGAATCACATTCCTCGGCGATCACTCGCCCTGGCGTCTAGTCATCCATCATGATTGCCGACAAAATTCCATTGCCTGCAGGAGGCCAACAGATACGTTCTCTTCTCGTGATAACAGCCTAGCCGTCGTTGTAAGGACGGGCGAGATACACTTAAGCAAGTACTTGTAGGTGCGGGCTAACACGATAAAGGATTCTTTCAATGCCGTAATTTCGCCTCAAAAGCAGGCAATATTTCATTTTGCAATGTCAACTTAGCCAATCATACGGTACCCTAACCGTATGAATCCCTCTATTGATTGCGGCACAATTAATGTACGATGCTTTCAGCCGCGAACCCCTCGCTTGGCGGTGCGGTGTTGCGGCTGACAGGGTCAACCTCCCCTCCGAATTATGTAATGCCGCCGCCGCCCTTACTTGTCGACCTGTCTTGCAGCTCTGATTCGCAATTTGAATACGGAGTGCATAGAATCTACTACATCCGCGCTTCGTGGTTGTGTGCCTAGGCTGAGATCGAGGTTTAGTAGATAGGAAACGTCTAAATGACCCTGGCAATGGTATACTAGCTGATACTGAATACATTTGATCTGAAGCCATGCGCATACACGCCAGTGCAGTGCTACTCATAGATAAATATTAAAACAAGACTTCTAGAGGGATCTCCGAATCCAAAATGCTTCAACCATTCAGCTTCAAATTTGTCCACCAAATCGGGGCACAGTTCCTGTTAGGTCCAGCCTCGCCCAAAATGGTGAAGTTGGCTTATGCAGGCCGCGCTGTACGGCCCCACATACATTCCCGGTTGGATCGGAACCAGAAAACGAGGAGCTAAATGCTTGTCCTACCAGAGACTTCACAGAAACAGGTTAATTCATTGAAAATAGCCTCTTTCATTCAATCGAAAATGTTAAGCACAGCAAGATACACGGCCATTTACATAGTACCTGCATGTTTATAGCCATAGTTTATCAGGGAAAAAAACATCATGGATTCACGGTTGTCAGGATGCATCAATGTTAACGTTACGCCGTGCTCGTGTAGCCTCTAAAAATCAAAAATTTAAACACCATGAAAGATGTATTCATTATTCATTACAAACTACTGAACTCTGGTAAATTGAAGAATGTCCCTGATCCCTTGCAAAAACCGCATGACCGCGGCATAAACGAGAAAACACATACGCAAATAGGTAAAATCGTATATAAACGAAATATCAAAACTGGAATCGATCACAAATTCTCCTGTACGGCCAAAAGAGCGGCGTTGAGATCAACGTGGAACAGTGGTCTATGAATGCTGTGCACCAAAACCTTCCTCTTCTGAACCTGCGAGCTGCCCTCCGGCGGCGCCTCGAGATCTGTCTTCTGGATACTACTGCTGCCGCTGCCGGAATTGTTGTAGTTGATTCCAGCGACCCGCGCGCTGACCTCGGCGACAGAGTACAGCGGCTTCCATGGCTCAGCTCCCTGCGGCGCACCAGCGCCGACCTCTCCCGACCGGTACCCAAAGCCCGCGGATGTAAGAGCACGCTTTGTCCACCGATTGGAGATATTTGCAAAGTGCCAATCGACGCGTTCCGGTGCGGTATATCTGTCAAGTGCATTGCGGGTATCAATCAGGGTCTGGACTGATGTGATGTCAACATTGTTGACGGATGAGAAATCTAGGATGATGGCTCTGAGGGTCGGACGGTGGTCTTCGGCTCCGCCGATGTGCCGGGGACCTTTATCGTTCCACGGTCGGTCACCGAGGCGGGCAAAGCTATCGAGTGAGGTTCGGCGGCACGCGAGCTGGATGTGATCTATAAGCTGGTCGCAGTAGTGGGTCGCGTTGGAGTAGACGTATCCTTCGGAGAACTTGAAGACGAAGACGCCGGGGAACGGAGAGTGGAGGTCAATTGCGGGATTAGATCCGTCCTTATGATCGATCGGGAGATAGACATCGTGGTACATAGGCTCCTCGGCTTCTTTGGATGCTTCGTTAGCACCCTTGATCTCTGGATCAACCTTCTTGCCGGTGGCGCCATAGTTTCCGAGGGTGTCGTCGGAGAAGTTGTCCGGCGGTAGAACCTGGACGCGAACACGACCGAGGAAATGGCCTTTAGCCTTCGCAATTCTCCACAACAGTACGGCTGCAGAAGTGGCGATGGTAGTATAGATGCCGTTCTCGATAGAGCTGAAGACGGAAACAAAGACACCTGCGAAGTAGATGACGACCTCAATCGGCGAAACCCTCCAGAACCGGTAGACCACATTCGGAGGAGTGATGAGATCGCCAACAGCGTGAATGATGACACCAGCCAGAGCAGCATTCGGGATATAGAAGAAGACGGCAGTGAGGAGGTAGGTAGCAAGCAGGACAATGATGCCAGTGATCACACCAGCAAGGGGCGTTCGCACACCAGCTTTTGCCTTGATAGCCGTCCTAGAGAATGATCCTGTCGCTGGATAGGCACCAAAGAAGGGGCCAATGATGTTTGTGATACCGATGGCAATAAGTTCTTGCGAGGGATTGATCTGATAGCCATTGACACGACCAAAGGACTTGGATATAGCCTAAATGCTTTCGGTCAGCTCCTGGCATTTCGAAGTCGAAATAATAGGATTTCTTCTCTTACAATATGCTCGATTAAGAGGACTATAACGGCCGCCGGAAGCTCGGAAACAAAAGATTTTATGATCTCCCCATTCACGACAGGCACCCCCATATGTTGGAATCCCTTTGGCACATCAAGCAAGATCTTGAAGGCCGGCTTTGACCGCCGATGGCGGTTGACAAGCCACGAAATCATGGTATACAACAAGATGACGAAGGAAGTTCTCAACGTACAAACGAAGAACCATGTCCGCTGATAACTGGGATATCGCTTGGCCATTCGATTTGCAACAATACGGATCAAGTACAGCATAGTGAGAGCGGTCAGGCCAATAGCAGCATCGAGTTTGGTTGCACTAATATGTTTCCAAAAGTTGATAAAAACCTTGTAAGTCTCAGCACGGTTGTTAACGATGCTGGTCGGGATTCCGAAGAGCCCAGGAATCTGACCCATAGCAATATTGAGGGCAGAACCTGTCATGAAGGCGGCAATTGCTGGAAGAGGAATGTAATCCACGACGAATCCAAGCCGGAAGAAGCCAATTGCAAATACAACGCAGCCACAAATGAGAGCTAGAGCGCTAGCGACTTGCGGTTTCGTAAATTCCGGGTGCTCCGCCGTGGCTTTAATGACGATATTGCCAACAAGTGTGGACATGACTGCGACAGGGCCGATGGTGATATCCTTGGATGTAGCGAAGAACCAGTAGATCATGACACCGACGAACGACGAGTAGAGACCGTACTCAGCGGGGAGCTGAGCAAGCAACGCATAGGCCACTACAGTTTAATCTATTAGCTTATGCGGATTCTGGAGGAGCTTTTGCGATTTTGCGACGGGATATCCTTGGTTTTTGCTTACTTCCTTGTGGAACGACGACGAAACCAACGGTAATACCGGCAACGAGGTCGCCAGTCAGCCAGATGAGATTATAGTTTCCAATCCATTGCAGGAAAGGGAACAACGAGGTGATAAACTCGACTGTCTCCTTGCGCCGGGGTCGATGCTCATTGATCCAGTCAAGGACCGCTGGCTCTTCCTCGACATAGGTATCCGTGGACTGGATGGACTCTCCTCGAGTCACACCCTCGTTAATGTCAGCATCGAGCTTGATACCTAGCAATTTGGCAGCTTTTCTCTGCCAGACAGCCATTGCGACGACGATATTGAGACTTGATTCTGGAATTCAGATATCAAAGAAGTCCCCGGGTACCGTCGCGTGCGTGCTGAGGTAAAACGTCTAAAAAACAAAAATGATTGACCTGGCCTGCGGTGATTGAAGGACTAGTAGCCTTCAGGTGGCGGAACACACCGTTCTTATATGTTTGCGTGCACTCTAGATACCCGCCTTCGGTTCCTCCTACCCCTCCCAGTCTAACGGTACCAGCGGGCATGGGGGTCCAACAGGGTATCTGCTTGGATAATCCATCCTGCTAATTGATGACCGGCGAGCTTGCACCTGCTTTTGATGGAGGAGCTTCAGAAGATCTAATGTCTTGCATGGATGTGTGGAGGCACTCGTTACATGGCTCGCGGGGCTAGCGACGTGCTCGCTTGACATGGTTTTTCTGCGCAAAGAACCATGGTCTGCGTCACGGCGTGCTCGGCGCCCGTGGTGACAGCCTATCTTCGTAGCGGAGTGGACGGCAGGCCCACCGGAAGCTGAAATCCCGGGTGCCAGACTGTAGGTGAATACTGACATCGGAGTGGATTTTGCCGCAGCGTCTAGCTCGCGAGGGTGCTCCGCCGCGCATGAATGCAAACTAGGTGCTGGTTGGAACTGCAGCGTTTGTCCAATCACGGCGCCGCGTGATGTTGTCAGAAGTGAGCACGCAATATCACGCGGGTCGAACGACATATGGTAAGGTTGAGACCAGCTGCGCCGTCGCCAACCTGGAGCTATCTCTCGGATGAAATTATGTCTGACGATAATACAAGTTGGTGTTTATGATGCGTCGGGCCGCAAAATGCCATTTTGAATTTTAAATTTTAGCTACAACACGATGATATTTACATAATCAACCAGCGTAAATTTAGCTTCGCACAACCAAAATCCGCAGCACTTTCTGTCTTGCTCAATTACAGATCAATGCCACTTCCCACATCTAGAGCGCGGAGCGCATCGAGCCTGAGAGACCCTTGAAGGATTTGGTAACTTGAGGGTACTCGGTGATCAGCAATGCATGTGCATGCATGCATGTCCCGAGCTGAAGCATCCAGTCTGCTGAGCACCTTGCAAGCTGGGCCTGTCTCTAGCGGCCGCTGGAAAGAAGGTTGGGAAG
This sequence comes from Drechslerella dactyloides, assembly GCA_020064725.1. Lineage (NCBI taxonomy): Eukaryota > Fungi > Ascomycota > Orbiliomycetes > Orbiliales > Orbiliaceae > Drechslerella > Drechslerella dactyloides. The sequence continues at coordinate 2,416,994 of JAGTWJ010000008.1, read as the reverse complement.
GGCCCCGGCCCACAGTCCGAAGCTTCTTCTCTCAGGCCGCATTTTCCCTCTTTCAGGGTTGTCCACGCGTAGTGCCAGTGCCAAAACGTGGGTCATAGTCATTAGATCGACTTCGTCCATATTGAACAGGCAGTTGGCGGCGGCTATAATATTCTACTGTTGTGGTGGAAATTTGACGTATCGATATCAACCACAGCTAGATCTCAAGATCTCTACATCTTTCATGCGATGTCGTCGAATTGTCGCATTGTCTGGCTCTTGTCCAGGCTTGTCCCGTCGTCAAGCATTTGCCAATGCAGCGAGACAGAAAGCTTCAACATTGCTGGGCGGGGTTGGCCGCGATCACATCATACGGGGCTTGAAAGATGCCTTACGCGGGTCCAATCGCGGGCAGAGAACGGTTATTTTGTGGGCTGTCGTGCAGAGCTGTTGCACAGGACGGAATCCGGATGGATGCAGCGTTAATTTGGCCCCCCACACCACATAACGTTAGGCAGACGAACCCCCCCTTCACCGGGAGGAAGGACTACATCCTGGTTTTAATTCACAGCATCACACCTCCTCCTTCACGGCTCTGCATCAAGGGCATGCACCTTCGGCTCGCATCAGTTTTCCTGATATGTGCCGACGCCGAGACTAGTCCGCGATTGTGACTTATGATGTCAAGTCAAGTCAACAGCTCTAGTCGGTCCTCTTCGAATGGACACGTACGGTTAAAAGCAGTTCAGCACGCGGCTTTGAGACGTGCGGTCAAGGTTAATTTTCCATTTTTTGACCGGCAGTTGTATCAAAACCGGACTCTTATGACCTCCTACTGTCGCTAAGGCTTCCACATCCGTTCCAGTCCACCAAACTAGCAGCGAACTAAGAAATTTCCGCGTGAGCTCAAAGGCTAATGAATCAACGTCCGTGTACCATCGCCTAACCCGTTCCCTGCCTAGCTTCCCGGATCGTCGACAACTAGCTAGCAAAAATCACGGAAATTCATATCCAACCATTTCCACACGTGCAAACAGGACAAACACCATCTAGGATCAAGTTGCAGTAGAGCATCCCATGATCACGACATATGTACATGCTACGGAATTTTTGCCAGGCATTGCAGGGTCTGCTTGCATTGGGTGCATGCGGGCAGACTTCAGACCTGCTCCAAGGGCTACAGGAATCAAAAAAAGATTTCAGTGTGACCTGAAAATCCGACGATTTTCGACTCTCCAAACACCGAATTGGTTCAATTAGCTTCCGTCGAGACAGTGCGGGAGCCAGGATTCCCTCTCATCTGATCCATCGGGAATAATCCCGGTCTGGGAGTTCCAGAGATGCAAGATTCTGTCGACGGGGCTGTGGACGTGTGACCTCACCCCGGCTGCATTCCTCCGCAGCTAGTCTCATCAAAATGCAGGGAAACCCCACAGAATTCGAGTCGAAGAATTCCGAACGCGCATAGGCGAGGCATTCAGCGGCTGCCTGTAACTTTTCCGTCATTCGAATTCTCTTACTTCTTTAGTTAAATAAATCCTTACATAAAGCCGAGGCTGGTAAGCCCAGCGCGCACACCTCCGTCCACAATGCGGCACTCTTCGCCTTAGAAAGCGACCCACAGTCGTCACCTCCGCGGAAGTGATGAGAGGTCAGTCAGGGGCGGGAATTCAATTTGGCGTTGTGCTGACAACGCTTTGCGATGAGGGGTTGTCGATGGCGACATTTGCGATGCAAATGGTGTCATCAACCACCAATCGTCTAGATTTGAGGTCAATACGGCCCGTCGCTTTACGCTCACGGCCAGAACGTCAACCTCGCGACGCGCGACGGCCTACACGAGTGCAAACTGTCTCCAGTAAAGCAATATCGTGTATCGACACCTCGAGTTCAGTAAGTTACACCAAGTTCTTGTGTATCTCATTGTCGTGAGCGGGTATATATACGACCGGAGCCGCTAGATGCAGGGAGTGTTATAACTTGGCATTTTGGTGTGTTGAGGCATACAGCACTCCCAATACCATGCGAGATATGCGCATACAAGCACCTACTTTGCAAACGGGTAGATGCATATATTATCAGTAGCACTATCTGCTTAAAGGCTAGCTAAGCCTTTAAATAGACTTGTTAAAGACATGTTCTATAAGTCTGCCGAATTACCGATTTTAAATTTACAAATGACCGGGAGCGAAAACCTGTCAGAGCGTGCCCCTCCAACACAAATTGTTTCGTTGCGGTCCGTTGCGCTCCGTTGTGGCTGCAGGGCAGGTCTCGTGGTCGGGGGTGGCGCGTCCTGCGGCTGGTTGTGGCATGAGGCCCTGGCACAAGACTCAAACGATGCTGCGCGGCTGCCTTATGGCTCCACATGCACAGCAAATCATCCGATGGTATAGACACGTATCCCCGTGTTCAACACAAGTCCGTCCAAGCCGAACAAAATTCGTGTTTTAGTGACTGGAGTCGGGTTCATACGCTACCAAGTCGAGGGTGCGGTATAGACAGAGGTCATGTAACTATCCGAGTTAATTTCATCATACATCTTCGTGTGCGCCAGAAAGCCTCCAGAGCGGTGACAGGCGCCAGCTTCCATTGTGGAGTGATGCATCCATTGATCTGGAGTCGCGGCCCTATCGGATCGAGATAGTATCCCGAATCATATGTACTTGACGTTCAGCTATGTGTACATGACAGATGGCTCAGGGTGACATCCTTCCAAGTTGGAAACCCCGCAGTAAATACTTCAGTAGTGATGTAAGTATCAGCTGATAGATAGAAAAGGAGCTGTATAGATGTTGCCTTCCTCTCTAGCTCTAACATGTCTGGCCGCCACGCTTCTCAGTATCTTTACTGTATGCATCTAATGGGATCCAAAGTTCCGTTCGTTATAGCACAGAGCAACAAAATTACCTTCCGCCCGATGAGCCCAAAGCTGGAAATCTTACAAGCTGGGCTCTTGTTGACCTCATGGTGTAAAATTTTATCACAAGTCATGAAAACAAGGCTAATGTTCTTGGGGAAAAGTTTCACACAATTGCGACATGCTCTTCCGTATATGCAATGTCGTCAGCCCGGGTTACAATAGAAATTCAATAACAAAACGAGCTGCATGAGTCGGCCGCCTTGATCGGAAGACACAGGAAGAATTAACTAGGTCTGTGCCATTCCGTAGAAGGCTGATATGTCATGTTTTCTTTCTCTAGCTACCTCAAGATCAATTATATATAGCCACGCCATATGATATAATGGGGACGGGTAGGTGCATATACGGAGCGCGGATATATACATCAATTCAAGCTGTCCATGCAAACAGAGAATCAATCGAATACATACATAAACAGCCGTGCCGTGCCACAATATGCCCTGTCGGACAATCCAACGTGCTGTGCCGCCGACCTGCATTCGTTTCAATCTCTCTTTCCAGCTATACTTCCCGAGGTTTTGGCTACGAACTATTGACGGATCCGGACCCGGGGGAAATCTGATAATTGAGGGATATTCCCATGCAAAAGGTTGAATAAGCCGATGATTTGTCAGACGCAAGTCTCGTATGACGAGTCCCGCGATTCTGTGCCTTCCACCGCAACTCAGCTCCATAACAGAAAAAATTGCGAAATTCGGGCACGAGACCACGGCCAACGTTCTCAACCAAAGCAATGATCATGATTGGAGGCAAGTTGACCTGTGTTCACAAAGCGTTAACGGCAAGTGGGACCATCACAAATTGACCCACGGTCACGGAAACCCTAGGTACCAAACATCAGGCCCCCCATCAACCAAGGCGTCCCTAGGATCCCGTCCAGCTCGTATCTTACGCCGCTGTGCCGCCACGGCGTTCTCGCGGCATGGTTCCCATTGGACAGTCCGCCAAGAGCATGTCCAAATCGGGCAGTAAGGCAATCTCACGTGACACAGACGAAGCCAGATGGCGCTTGCAACGCGGCGTTGTGTTGGGCGTCGGTATTGTTCGACTCGACACCGCCCAACCAGCGCCGCATGCTGCAGCGTCTGTGCCAGTAGCGAGCTCCTGTTAGACTGCAGCAAACAATGCTATTGTTTGGCCCTCTGCTTGCAAAAGTTGCATGGATTTCGGGACTGCGCATAACTCAGACAAGTGTAAATGGCAGTTGCACTGCACTGTAGCGTTGCAATCTCAAACAACATGAATATTCACGCCTCATATATCACAAAAGTATTCCCCGAAGACGCTCAAAGAGAAAAGGCTCAGAGTTTACGGTGAATCTCGAGATTTTGATCATATCAAATGTGCACGGCTAGGCTCATTGCTCAAAGTATCAGAACTTGTGCTACTGGGGATACTTTTCGGTCATACGTGGAGCCTCTTTGACCGCCTGGCTCCCGTGCCGCGAACGAACATGCATGGATGTTGAAAGCATCAATAGCCGATTCACTGGTACAATTGTGTCGCGGGCAGTACTCTACCCCTGTCTATGTGGCACAGAAGTCTTGCTTCCACATGGCCGTTGGGCTGGCCTCCGTCTGCCACCACGTACGCGACGTTTAGATATACACCTACCAATTCCTTTTACGAGCCGAACTAATCTAATTAGACGGAACATTCCGCTCCATGCTTTTCCCATCGACAAGCAGCGGCACAACCCTATCGATCCAAAATTCGGCTTTTCGAGACTCGGGCTTTTATTCCGTTCTTTTTGAACTGCCACTTTGCTCGAATGGGCGGGTCTAAAAAAATAGTCGTAGAAGGAGACATAGGATCCACGTCGACCACGAGTCCGGTCGATTGGATACACTCGTCCTCACGACGACTACGCCAGTCATGCCAAATTTCGTCACCTACCAACCGGACTGAATAGCCCCTATAGCCACCTCGAAAATTTCTGGTACACGAATATCCGGTTCACGGTATGCATCAAAGACTGATCAGATTGTGACTTTTCCGAACTTGATTGCCCAACGATTCACGCAGGCACGCGGGATGGCTATCAGGCATGGCACAGACGCCAGTCCTGCTGCCCAACGTGACCTATGACTTCAACTGACTGTCTTTCTGCCACCGTATCTTGAATTCCTAGCTACGTCTCGGATGAAGGTAAATCCACCCGCTTAGCTTCTTCATTCCCTGGTCCATATCCTTGTTTTTTTTTCGGGCACAGCGGCGCGGATGCTGTTGCTGTTGGCCGTACCCCTGGCTCTCCCTTGCAATTGGTATCGATACTTATCGAAGCCTAGGATCATCGTACCGCTTTTCATTCACACTTCCTAGGATTCCGTGCACAGCATACAACCCGCGCCGTGGTAAGGTGCCTATCCTCTACCTGGTTTGCTCACCGCACTCGCCGTCCGTGCCCGCACCGAGTTTGTTTGGTTTCAACGTCCTTCACGGAACAAGCGCTCGAGCTAATTCGTGGAAGACCAGAAGCCCGTCGACAATCTTTCTCGAAATCATGAGGCGGAGACAGCGGCTCCACACTGGTAGGCTCACATATGCGTAGCACATGAGCTCATAATCTGTCGGTCTGTTATCAATCAACTATTGAGAAGATTAATATAAATTTCCGTTTATCCCGTCCATGATTCACCATTCTCAGAGCGGTGTCATACTCTACGTGGCGATATATGCTGACTGTTATCTAGAAGGCATTCCACATTTTACGTTAAAGTTTTCCCGTTTTCCTCTCTCAAGTTTATCCAGTTTACGGCGGTCATTAACGGGCTGTTCCAATTGCTATCAATTGAAAGATATCGTTGCTTCTCGGGTACCTGTACTTTGCGAAGGAACAATTTTGTATCCAGCCCAACCAACATTCAAGAGTATGTCTTCTCCTGGTCTTCACCCGGACGCTCTTGTTCCCCCCTTTCCATCACGTAGGCCAGCACATGGCCCCCTTGCTGCTCCAATACTTATCGATGCCTGGTAAAACTTTTAGCTGTCCCAAGTACACGAATCTTCAGTGTATTCTTGGACCTCGATTAAATTCTATTGTATTCTTCAACATATTGCGCATACAACGGTTGCAATGCTCGCAGGCAGCACCCGATCGTCTCCGCAGCCTCGTGCTTCTTCGCCGCCATGGTTCGCCAACTACCCAGAACTCAACCCTCCAGACGATCACTATAAGGGCTGGCCACCTCAGATGCTCGAATTTACCAACGAGGAAATGCAGCGTCTTGTATTCTTGCCGAGAGTCAGTCGGCGAGCCCTCGACCCGAACGACATGACGCTGAACGAGCGGGCGGCGTTCTTCGGGGAGGGATTACTCACCGCTCTCGTCAGCGACTTCCTGTACACTGAGTTCATCGACTGCAAGGCCCATGATCTCACGGTAAGTAGAAGCTACCTCTGCATCTACCTAAAACTACATTTCACACAACCGTTGGCGGCAGCTGGCTGCCCGGCGCCGTCGCTGCCTGTTGTGGAAAATCTAGCTGACAGCGCGCGTCTCATCGTCTCCTTTAGGCTATGCGACAAGCTCTCCTGGCGCCGTCAGTTCTCTCCAACCTCTGCCAGCGCGTCAATCTAACCGCATACATACGATCTTCCCCGCCAGACCGCCGTCCAGACGACCAAGCGCTCGCGCGAACGTTCCAGGCGTACATTGGCGGGATCCACCATGACCGCGGCGCCGATGGCTATCTGGAGCTCAGAAACTGGTTCTACGTCCTCATAAAGCCGTACGCGATGCAGTGCAAGGCCAACTACGAACAGTATATCGGAGTATATTCATCCGTCAGTGTGGATCCGCGGCTCGCTGCGCTGAGGTTAACAGACTCCGGATCATCCTCTTCGCCGTTTGGACATCCTGGCTCGTCCTCCACCTCCCGGCACTCAAGGATGCCATCGAGCGGCTACCGCGGCTACTCGCTTGACGATCCTGCTCAAATTGCTCGGCCGGGTACCGCAGCGCCAGGGCTGGGAATGTACGTCACCTCGGGTTCGAGCTCGTATACTCCGCACATATCCCGCGGAATCGGAGACTACATCAAGGAGTTGAAAGAGTACTGCGAGAAACATCGCCTCCCGGCCCCGATATATACCGATATGGATAACGGGAAAAGTGGCGACCATATCAAGTGGTGGAGCACCGTTAATATCGGAGACAAGTATGCAGGGGAGTCAACGAGCTGGGCGCCCACGAAGAAAGAGGCGAAGGCGATGGCCAGCAAAGTTGCTCTGAATCACTTGAGAGGTAGCTATAGAAGTTAGAGTCTCTCTGGCACACGCGTCGCATGCTCTTCTATTCTCTGTTCCGATGTCCGGCCCTACCTGAAGACGTTTGGATTTCATACTGGACGCCTCTTTTAACTCTCGTCATTTTTGAGTTTCTCTTTGCTAGGCTTAAGTCCTGGCAGTCTGATTTATGAGACAATATTTTCCCTTCTGTATCAATGCCTTCTTAGGCTTCTCAGCGTTGTCGACCTGGAGGCTATATTTGTTGGTGTTCATGTGCATGTTATTTGCATCTATTAATTGTGGGTGGGCTATAGGCCGGTTGTAAATTACTACTTACTTAGTTCCTATAATGTATCTCCAAATCCTCGCTCCTTCGGCAACCCCGAGGAGTGGCTGTCTAGCTAGGCTAAAAGACGGTTTCAAGACTAGATCCCTAGATATCATGTCTACGTTGTATTTTGGCCGGTGCCTGTGCATATAAATCAGGTTCAAGCCTGGCCGCCTTTAATTATCCTGTACGCTATTGGATTCATGAGCCAAATATGGGAAACCAAACCCAGATACTACAATTGAATGCGCTACAACGATGCCAGTATATAACCCAGAGCTATCATTAGTTATATCTTCTAAACTTCAAGATCTACGCTCACCTATCGATATCACCGACACAGCCACAATCTAAAGCACTATCATCTCGCTTCGCAGATACTCGGCTAACTACAGGATATAGATATTTTAAAGTCCACATCCAAATCTGCTTATCCCCGGTTACGCGCAGTAGTTCGCATGCCGGAATCCGAGAAGAATACTGCAGTACACGCAAGTGAGAAGATCGAGAGGGCCCGAGGGATTTAAGTCGCCTGCAGGACAAGCTAAGAGAGATGCTGTGCGACAAGGTTGCTGGCAAATGCGACGGGTTCTTGTTCCAGAGCTCAGAGCTAACATTTACGAGTGCACGAAATGTGGCCGGAAGTGCGCCTCTATAGCGGGTTTCCATGCGTTCGAAAGACAGTGGCAGAGCTCAACATGACGAAGACGCGTAGGATAGATAATATTCCAGGTTATTTTACAAATAGGAATGTGACGTCGTTAAGTGCGAGTTACTTAAAATGCTGCCGGTGAGTGCCGCCAGGAAATGTGTTTCGCAATTGACGTTTCGCCAACTCAGTTCACCAACCTCCCGAATTTCCGGCCTGCACCATCAAATCGACTCGCAGAATGCGCTGGACAAGACAGAGCCAGCCGGCCTACCCCAGTCAGCCCGTTAATAGTCCGAGGCTCATAAGATGCCATGGAACGTATGTAAGTCAGAAGTCCACCAGGGTAGCTCGGGAGCCCGGCGGGTAGAGTAGAGCCGCCATTCGATCACATCACGATCTAACCAGCTGTAGAGCTGCTACTGATACATCTCTCAGCTTCGAATCTGACTAGTCGGACCCTTGCTTCGAAGTAATATTGTTGAATCGGCCATCCGGCAGCCTGCCCCTATCATCGGCGCATACGTACACAGTGGATGCAAGTGTGCTTGCCTATGCATGCATACGCTTTTACAGCACGGGACTCGGACCGAGAGGATGCAAATGCCAATGGATACGTTTGATACGGGAGCAATGTGTTTTCTGTCTCGGGACGATTGCGGCGATTGGCGGTGGCTTGACGAATGGGCCAAGTGACGGCTAGCAGGCCTGTCTACTGCAGTGCAGAATGGCCGCGAATGGCTTGTCGTTCCGGGACGGCGGAGATATGACATAGCCAACCACGGCGAGCGATCGATGGATCATTCGGTGATTGAAGGGCCGGGCCTGGACAGCCAGAAGCCTGCTGCATGGCCTGCGTATCCACCGCTGCAGCTAATTTGGGAGCACGGCATCGATCTGGCTCGACAAGGCGCATGAACTCGAGGTACCTATAAGGCCGTCTCCCGCGCTGCATTTCCCGGCGAGTTATTCCCAACCTTCGAGTATTCACAGGCGACAGTCATTCCTGGAATTTCTACTCCCCACCCACCTGGCTGGATTCGAATCTCACGAACCGGGAAGCAAGCAAGGAGTCGACTTGGTCCGATTTCTTTGCAGGGCGTGACCGTCTGGCCTGGTGACCTCATCACGGCCTTCGCTCCTTCCCACAGCGCTCGCAGACAAACGTCGACTCCACCGGACAGATACATATTGCATACGTCCCTCTTTCGACGCCATCCCACTCGCTCCTTTTTTTCCTCTTACGACCTTTCATCGCTCCTTTGGTGATCGAAATCGCCAGCATCGACCGCTGGATTTACTTTTGGAAGTAAAGACAGACAGATAGACGTACTGGATTCCGGAGCGCTGTGCCACCTGCAGCCAGCCAGTAGCCATCGATTCGGACAAACGCAAACACCCTCGGTGCAGGCAGCCCGTACGAGCACCGCGGCTGCGAGGTATCGTTACATACCCAGCTGGTACCAGTACACAGATCCGCCCGTCTGGACAGAGGAGCTACAGTCTCCACCATTGCAGCCCGCCAGTCAACGCAACCTTCATTTCTGGGTCCTCTACAAAGTTCAAACTTGGCTGCCGGTTGCCGAAACTCTGCGGGAGAACGTGATTGGTATACGCAATCTGCAACACCACAACGCGTCGCCTGTCACCATACATTTGCTGCATCGCGGCCCCGGACTGCAGCTTCAAGACGCCTGAATACCACACGAGGCCGTCACACACCGACAGCATTATTCATTACACTCATAATCATCCACAATGCGCCCATTATCGACATCACCGTCGCTCATCCTCCTCATCACCGCCCTGTCCATAGACGCAACCTCGGCCTCGCCCGCGTTATGGACCCGTCTACGGCACACGGTCGAGCAATGGCTACCGCAGTCGCCTCTCCAGCCTAACACCAAGAATTCAGATGCCACACCCGGCAGTCTAGTTACCGTTCATATGCCTGCTGTCACAGCCACGACCATCCACGCGACAACCACCACTGCACTACCCCTGCCGGACCCCTGGCCGATATACTACCCTGAAGAAGAAGAAGAGGAGGACACAGATGCGCCCGCAGATTCGAATCAAGAAGACCAAGGTACAAATTCCGAACACTCCAAACGCCAGTGCGCGAACTCCGGCCTCGACAACAGCGGTTGTAACAACTCCGGCAATGGCAACCAAGGCGACAACAACTCTGGCAACTACAACTGCGGCAACGGTAATTCCGGCAACTACAATTCCGGCGACGGCCAAGCCGGCAATGGTGGTAGCGGGGCCTGCGGCAGCGTAGTCGTGGGCCAATCCGTCGCATACGTCTATCCGGCCCCTTCCACCGTCGTAGTCCAGGTCGCCCCTGTGACCCAGCTCGTAACCGTGCAGTACCCGCAGGTCTACACGACGTACATGGTCTACGTTCAGCCCCCGGCGACCACCGTCGTCGTCCAGCAGCCGCAGACTATCGCGATTGCCGCAGCGGAGTCATATGCGCCGAGGGGCTGTGCGTACTGGGAGGCGCTGGGTTATCGGTGTAGTCCTGCCAATGGGTGGCGCGGGTTAAGGGCGCAGGCGGCCGTGGGTATGGCTGCCGTGAGTGTATTCTGGGGCATCTTAATGGTGATTTGGTGATGAAGTCTAGGATTTTTATTGTTACGTCTGCATTGATGTTGCACGTGGGGGCGTACATATATCGCTCCTTGCTTACTGACTCATGACAAGCATTTCCTTATATATGTCTATTGGATGTCCACGATACGGTGCATTGTGGTATAATACGTTGATTAGTTTTTGCAGTGTGCATGCATGGCGCACGCTTGTACACATGCACGTTGAGGGAGCACGGGTGTGTCTTCCCCCTGAAAAAAAATTCTGTTGCACGGTTTGCCCTTTTATCGCTTTCATGTATGTAAATGCACCGTTGATCATGGTTCCCGGTGTTAAGTCTGCGTTGACGGCACTATATGCAGACTCTAATGACTAATGCATGCACGATTCATGCCTCCTCATGCTTATCGATTACAATATTACAGTCACTAGAAGATCCTACTCCTCACACAGACACCGCCATCTTGAACGTATCGTGAAAACGCGCACGCAAACATCGTATTTCTATATGATACATGTGACGCATACAACTGCTGACGGTCTAACAGGCAGAATAATGCAAGATTAGACAGCTATAGCTTCGGCTCCGGTTGCTTCCGCGCCTCGGCCGCTCGCCGATGCTTCTGCGTATACGCCCACGCCAGCTCGCTGTACCCCCACCGCTTCTCACCATTCTCCTTCGCCTTCTCGCTGCTCGCCACTCGCATCGCGTACCGCGCCGCGATCCCATGGAAGATCGCGCTGCCGCGCATCAGCGTGAACGCGAAGGCAAAGTCCATGTCCGGCGCGGGATCCCACCCGGCAATGTCCGCGTACCACCCCAGCAGTTCCGCTGGCGTCGGCACGCCCGGTAGATTCGCCAGATCGACGTTGTGCGGGTGCAGCCGAAACTCATCTGGCGACTGCACGTTCTTGTCGATGTAGCTGAAGGGCGTGAGGAGGTTAGCGAGGTCGGACAGCGGGTGTCCGAGTGTGCTGAGCTCCCAGTCGACGATGCCGATGACGCGTGGCTCCGTCGGGTGGTAGATTAGGTTATCGATCTTGAAGTCCCCGTGCACGATTGTCGTGCGGTCTTGCGGCAGGTGCTGGGAGAAGTAGGTGAGCATCTCGTGGAAGTGCGGCAGGTCACCGATGGGCTGCTTGGTCTCCTTGTCGACGGCCTGCGCTTGCGAGGCGTGAATTTTCGTCCAGGTCGAGATCTGGCGGGAGTAGAAGTTAGAGGGGGCGCCGTAGGATTGCAGGCCGACGGATGCAGGCGGAATCGAGTGCAAGAGGGCGAGCGTCTGGATCGCCGACTTCCAGCTGTATGATCAAATCCACGTTAAAATGCATGCAACGATAGATAAGTTGGCCGTGGGGACATGTCAGACGCACATTAGCTTGCGATCCGTAGGGCTGACGTCTGGAATGGCAAAGTTCTCAAATATCCGACCCTTCACGAACTCCATGATCTGCCAGACGTCCACGGTTAGCACGATATCCACGCCGACAAACCACATCGGTGATAAGAGCAGCTCACGTAGAAAGGGGTCCCGATAACTGTGGAATCCTCGCACAAGGCGTGGACTTTCGGTGTCGGCACGGGCGTGTTCTGCAAGGCATGCAGCACGCGGTACTCGCGCTCGACGGCGTGCGCGGTCTTGGACAGCAAGCTCCCGGGCGGCTTCTTGCGCATCACGTACTTGCGGCCGTCGCCGTTGATAAGCATGTACGTCGGGTTCGACTGACCATATCCGAACTGCGATCCAACGATACATCTGTCAGCGGAGAGTACCCCAGCATAGCACCGAGACTGGAGCTGTAGATACCTGCTTCAGAGTGATCGGGGCGCGGAAGCATCGCGGCACGTGTGTCGTGAGGTACCGCTCGAGGGCCGCGACATCGATAGGTTGGCGGACGGGGCCGACGGTAGACATCTTGATTCTGTATCCTTCGTACTATCCGTGCTGACTGGTTCACACTTGAGACTGACGCCCGGTCGACTGCCTACGCTCTCGAAAATGGCTGGCAGCAGTCAGCATTCCTGAAGATCAAGTAGTAGAAGAAGACAAGAGACTTAGGTGCCTACCTTTAAACTACCGTCGGACCTAGATTCCACGCTGGCGACGGACTGCGGATGTTCAATACCGGCGACCCCGAGGCCGGCATGCAGGTTGGAAGAATGAAGCCAAGCTAAACATCGACCTCGCCCACCGGTGATTTTGAACCGAGGCTAACGAACAAGTACCAAGTCGCACACGACCAGATGCAGCCTGTACAAACAGCGCGGTCCAGCCGCGTGCCGATTGGCTAGCCGCTCCAGCCCGCTTACCGAGCAAGATGCATCAATCAGTCAGTCAGATCCCGGCGGGCGAGGCATCGAGTGCCTGGCATGTGCGAGTTTATACAAGCCGCGTTACCGGTACGCTCGAGGTCAATGCGCTCACGCTTTCTTGGGCTCGGAAGCAGCCTGCTGTGGTGCCGACGCCTGGATCCGGAGAGCTTTCCTCGGTGTTGCGGCCTCGTGCACCGGGCGTTTGTCGCCGAGAGGCTTCCCAATCCGGCTGCCTGCCAATTGACAGATTCGGCATCTACCACACCCACAACACGAACTATAGCGTTGGCCCCTGCAAGGTTACAAGATGCGGAGTTTTAGGTCACGATACAAGACCAGTCCAGAGGAGGCTGTCATAAAATTACCCTCGAGTCCAGATATAAGATATGTAAACCTCGATCCTATTTGCAGGCACATTCGTCTGCTCGAGTGTTCACCAGACAAGTCGTATCTCCCAGACACCTATCGATTCTACCATTGCAACTACGCACACATAAACAACTCCAACAGCCCCCGCTTCTTCCCAGGCAGCTGCCTGTTACATCTCCTCGTTGTAGCTCCCGCCAGCTTGTCTATATGGTTTCTCTTCATCCAGTACGGACTCCTACGATGTCGCGGCCTCTCCCAGTCGAGCGTGAATAGCATGCTGAACTGCTCACTTTCATATATATTCTCCTTCGCGGGTTTCCGCTTGTGCTTGCAGCCATCGTCTGTCGCACTGACATGCGCAGTCGCAGATGGACCCGCTAACGCGACAAGCTTCTTGGTATACCGCCCGCTAGCCTCGTTGAACGGCAGCAGCTCCAACTTGCGGAATGTAGTCTCCTGTTCTTGGGCCCTGCGGCCAACATACACGGACACACTGACGCGCAACTCGTCGTGTTGTACCGACGGATTCCACCATCCGGGTACGTCAGGCTTCCGGACTGCTTCCTCCCATTTCTTCCGAGACACGTCGATGATGACGTTGCTGTGCTTTTTCCCCGTGGTAACTGTCGCTTGTGTAGGAAGGCTTTGCGGTCACAGAACAGAGTGTATTCGACGACGGTGGTGATTTTGGCTGCATGCCGCATGGTGATGCGGAGACGGTATGGGGGTTGCAGGAGGCTTGAGTGATATCTATGCGTCGTTGGCGGTCCGAGGCGGGAGAACTCGATGGTGATAGCTTCAAATGTGTCTTTATGATCCGGTAGCAGGCTACTGTCAAGCCTTACAGCGGTAACCATCTCGCCATGCTGAGCCTCTGTGATGGCTCCCGCGAGCCCGGGAATTACGACGGTGCTCACGCGGAGGCCGTCGAGAGCGGCAACGAGATCTTCGAGGACAATGTAGCGAAAATGGGCGTTATAGTAGCTGTCGGTGAGTACTTTCTGGTGAACGGATATCCGGCCAACATGCATGGCGCGGATGGCCTCTTTGCGTAGCGTTTCGACCGCTGGCAGGATTTTGAAAAATAGCAGGCGGAGGGTGTCGCGGACGTAGGCCCTGCTAGGTTGCTGCGAGGATAGAGCGAAGGACATCTATAACGACACAGTTGCGCGGTGGTCTAGGGAGTCATATGCTGACGTCTGACTCGAGGGTGAGAAATCAGCCTGGATCTAGGCTCGATGCTGGATATCTGGTACAAATGGTTGGACTTTCTAGGAGTATGGCTCTCAGGTAATATCACTCTGGGCAAACTTACAATGGTCATCGAGGGGGCCATTGACGACCGATGGCCCACACGATATCGCGATGATAGCATCTGCGAATTGGGTTTACAGATCCACGTATGCACGTCGCCTCGATTTTGGTACCGATTCTTCTATGAGTTTCCACATATATATTTACGATGCCAACAGGAACGTCGAAATAGAGTACGCCGACGTGGTTTTCGAAACAAGTAGGCATATACCGGCATGCATGCATATATACATACGCATGTCGGTCTCATTTGCAATATGACAACTGCAGACAGAGTATGCGATCATGAAACTAGTATGTCATGTGGAGAGTATCGGAACGCCGGCGACTAGTTTGAATTATGAATCTATATGTAAAGATATCCCACCGCGTATGTGTACTAGAGATCTAGGAGTCTGATATATATATTACTCTCCAAACGTACCGTCAGAAAATCGAATAAGCTTGATATAAGTCTATACTGAATTAATAGAGTGTTAATTCAAGAACCTCGAGCTCGAGAGCTGTAGATTCATGAATATAGCTTATCATTTTACAGGACTGGGTAGGCAATATACTCGGCGTCCAGGACTACGCATATGGAAGTAGGCATGCTCAATAGGCCAGAGTCATGTCACACGCGCGCCCTCGTGTATACACAATTGATTGATCACAACTAGCACGTAGACAAGGATATTGTTATGGGTTTGTAGGCCTCAATTCTTGTTTGGTAAAACAGGATGCCAATCCTGGTGCCGGCGAAGAACCAATTCGTCATTCGCTGACCCGTATCAGTGTATGTATTTATCCAAATAAAGCAAAGTTAAACTTTTGTCTCGCGAGCCAGACTGCTGTACATTGACTGGCGAAACTGTCAATTATATTACTACAGATACTTGCTTGGGTATACGGATCTAGAAGGATTGTATCAATACGCATATCTGCGATTCAAGCCTATTTCGGGAAGAACTGCCATCCTGAATGACTTGGCGACCATCCTTTAGACATATATTTGAATTACAGGGTATATCGACTAATCATAACGGTACGTGCATGCATGGACATGTAGGTACACATACGATCGTATACGAGCTGTAGATCTACTGAGGAGTCTAGCTTGCAATTGCGAAATGACTCTAGACTATGCAGATAGCACCAAGAAGGGAGAGCAATATTGACTAGACCAGAGCTGGCGTGTCTACGTTCTAGACTCGCAGCGCGGTACTTGGCGACGCACACGCACGGATATGCAATGCCATCCTGATACGATACCGACGCCACTGCAAGCGCACGCGCACGGCGTACGTACGTACGGCTGGCTGGCTCGCATCTACATGAATCATGTATGTCCATATGTATGTGGTTACGGGCAAACTCGAGACTACAGGTTACCCCGTCATATGACAGACAGCGCCCTGCGCTTCTAATTATATTACGACCTGCAGCGTGCACGGTGCTTTTTGTCCACCGGCTGCATAAGGTAGATCATGTATGTATCACGGCGTCGACGCGACGCGACGGTCGCGGATGCGTTTCCCGGCTGCGGTGTTGCGCCACGCGGTTTATGTCCAGGCACCCAGCGCGGTCGCACGCGTACGAAGCCATTCACTTTTTCGCATTGATTGAATTCATTCACGCTGCCTGGTGCATGTGTAGGCTGTGACTGGTCTGCACTGGACACGACAGGGTGACAGGGCACTATAGCATGGCTGATTGTCATTGCCAGATCACATCACATTAGCCAGAACGAAAGCACGGAAGGAACCGTAACGTGTGCACGTTAGGCTACAATTGCCTAGGACGTGTGAATGAATGGATATACCCACTCTTCAAGCTTTTTCTTTTCCTCGCCAGCGGGCCGGACAGGCATTGGCATGTCACGTCTAGTATTAATAGAGCGCGATCCCGGTCGATGATGTGAGCCGAGAGACCGGGGAGAGTGTTGGGCAGAGTGGAAAAGACAGGAAGGCGCAGAAGACAGGATCCGATCGCTCGATCTGCGTCGTATCGGGCGCAGCGAACGGGATATGAACGACAGGACGGCGTTTTTCACGCATGATTGATAGGAACGGGCGGATGTGTGGATGTGTGATTGACGTGACATACGCAGAAGGGAAGGAGGTGAAGCCTAGGGAAGGGAAGGAAGGAAGGGAAGAAGCCGGGCCGTGTATACACGCGTCGGGAGTCACCTCGATCAAAAGCTGTGCAATCCATTGCAAGCTTAAGACAGAAATGCACAGTCGAGTTACCGCATGTTGACAAAGAAGAACGAGAGACATTTTCTGGAAAACTTTTTTGGCAATTGTTTACGGAAAGAATATGTATTCGAATCTTAATCAATATTTTCATGCACAGCTAAGGTTTTGTTTCATAGGTACACGGTAGTGGCTCGTATTAACGTGTTGATACGTGCCAGCCACAGCATGAAATGATGACACAAGGAAGGAACGAGGAGGCGGATGCGGTGGGAGGGTGACTGTGATGTGTGTTCCCATCAATTGGTCGGTCGGATGCTGTGCTGAATGCAATGAATGAATGAATTGCGAGTGTGAGTCCTGAATTCAATTCAATCGAAGGGTTACGCAGCCGGGCAGGCAGGGATGGCTGATACATCGTACCAGCCAGCCGATGGACGTCTGTGTATCAAATCATGCATTCCAGGGGGGAAAAATTCGTGATATCAGAGCTGTGTATGTCCATACGGCAATTACCACGCTTGACCGGCCGTTTATTTCCACGAGAAATTTTGAAATTGCGGGCGTTCGGAGATGCTGTTATCTATCGCGAGGAAATTTTTTTTCTGATGTAAAATGGCAAAAAGGATCGAACCGGATCGGTTTTTGTAAGTGGTGGATATGATGATGTGCATATTGGACCGGTGATATTAATATAAGATGAGGGGCTCGCTAGCTCCATTGACGTCGTGCTCCTGATATCCATCCGGCTGCTCGTTCCCTCTTTCCCTCTTTGCAGCTGTCCAGGCGGAACCGTGAGCAGCAGCACGGACAGGCTTGATGCCTTTCTTGCACGCCATGCGTGCATGCATGCCACACTAGTCGAAAGTCAAGGTCTATCAGTTCTGCATCCCTGTGATGCACAGGGCTTACGAATTTGAGAGTCGCGTCGAGGAAGGAAAAGTGTGGGGGGCACGGACTAGTGCAATCGCCCAGACTGCAACTAGTGCTTGGGCCAGTGCACTCGCGGCTGCTGGCTTTTCGGCAAGAGGCAAGCCAATTTTAGTTTTGTGGTAGAAAAAACGGAAATCGATGCTCGGGTATGCATGTTTGTGAGGTGTTTAAAATTGCTGCATTACATGTAACCGCAACGGCTTGTGCCAATGCTCCTCGGCGGTGGAGGAAATCTCGAGACAAGCGAGCAAGCTCGAGCTTCGGGTATAACTTTTGGATTCTTGGGGTAGGTCTAGTTTGTGCATGTGGTTAGGGGTAAGCTTCAAAATCTGGGCGAGCAAGCAAGCAATTTGCAAGCAAGGCGGCATCGGGGCACGAACATGACCATGATTGCATTTTCTGTATGCTTGCATGACTGAATCACTACTGGCAAAGTTGCAAGGCAGGCATTCGGATTTGTAGATTCTGATGCAGCGCGAGAACGACAAGTTGACATTAACCATTCCACAGGATGCGGTGTTCCGTGAACCCTAACAACCTTATTTTTGTATTATCGCCCGTCGCACCGGAGCATCCGGGCGGGCGACGGAAGGCGTGGCTGGTAATACCAAACCGGTCCGGCTGGTTCGAGCGGAGGTTGACTGCATCATGCATCGAACTAAACTACCGTGTTAACTCGATATAACGTAGCACCGACCGTTAACGATCGAGTATAGATTGGACTTAGTTAGTACGCGGGAGAGTATCGGGCTTGGGATCAACTCCAGTCTGGCCGCAGCAACGATGATAAATACATACGTATTGAGTGCCAGGTAGCGCCGCTGGCGAGGAACTAAGCTGTGGAGATGGATGGAATATTAACGTTGGTGGGGCACATATCCGCGCTACGCCAGTCGGAAAACTTGGCTCGCCAACTAAGATTTGTTTTACATACTGCCGTGCCGGAGCCCGCGCACGCACAATTTCACGTTCGATTACGTTACGTTGCCCGTTCGTTTGTCCCTCCTTGAGGGAGAGTGACTTGACTGAGCTGAGACTAAGTAACTGGCCGTCCGACTCTGTTGTTATCTATCTTTCTTTCTTTTCTTCTTTATCCGTCGCATCAATTTTCGTCCACGGCCGGCGGTCGATTGTGAGTATCGAGGCGCCGTCTTGTTTTTTTTTTTTTTGTTCCTTTGATGTAAGGGATAGTGGCCGTCAGATCATTCGCTGCATTACGCTCGCTCACCGTCAGCCTCTTCCTTGTCGACGCTCGCTATTTTATTTTATTTTATCTTTTATTTTATTCGCCTGGCTTTTGTTTTGTCGGGGTAACTTTGACGAGTGGGCCAAAACCTTTTGCAGAGTTTTCCCTGGCGGACCGTCGGCGGTAAAAGACGCACTCGAGTACCGGCGGACAGCACATTATACTACCCGCACACAGCTGTAACTGTATTGTACAAGTGCTGCTGTACTGTGACGAGAGTGCGAGAATTACTTGGTCTGCTGCGGGAGGTGCGTATACGAGCGAGAGGCAACGTAACGTACGTAACGGGGCCGTTTATCGATAGCTGGCCCGCAGGAGCCGAAACTGGCGTGCAGCAACGCGGGCTTCTTAGCTGCAGCGCGCTATAGCCCGGACAGAGACAGACAGGCAGGCAGACGTACAGCACATTGATTGATTGCATAGTACATACTGTCCAATTGCGAGAGTGTGCAGTGGGAGCACCTGTGGCTACCTGGCCTAGTGTCCAAGCTCGCAGGTAACGTATGCAGCCCACCCGCCGCGACATCTCACCACCTCTCCCGCGCAGTGCAGAGCACGCTTCCCGGATAGGCTCCCACTCGAGCAGACAGTTGGTGCGGCTGTCGAAGGATTCAATTGACAAGACCGCACTCTCCGAAAGATAGACACCCGATAGAACGAACGAACGAACGAATCGAAAGAAAGAAACGGAGCTGGCTGGAAATTGCGCAGCGCCGACAATCAAAAGGCCGCCGCCGTTCCGCCAGAATATCCCGCTGTATTTTGGCTGGGCGAACCTTCGTCCCTCCGCGACAGGCTCCGTCTCCAAGACGTCGCCAATCGGGGCAGTTTCGCATTCTGCGTGACCGGCCTCGCGACCTCATCTTGCTCGAAACCTCATCGCCTCCTCCTCCGTCTCGTATCCTGACGTGCATCCATCCGCCTGCCCGCAATTGCAATCTACAAGGCTGCCTGTCTCCCCCCCGATCGAATTCGTCCGTTCCCGCCCGCTGCTGGCGGCCGTTGCCATCGGGCTCTCGAAAACCGCCCTCAGCCGGCTGGTCGTCGTGGTGGCCAGCGAGTGACCTGTTACTCGTTTGAGACGGTAAGCGTCTATTCCCATCCTCGCCCCGCTAGCTCCCTCGCGGGCGGCGGTCGATAGTTCCCAGGTCCAGCTCTCCGGACTCCGTGCATTGGAGTCGAGATAGTCCTGCACCGTCCTGCGCAGCTCGCAGTCGGTCGCGGTCTCGTGGCCACCGTCCGTCCCTCTGTTGCTTGCCCGCTCGCCTGCTTGCCTGCTTGCCTCCGAGTATGACGAAACGGATCTAACGCTCTCAATGCCGTCAGCTAGGTCCCAGCAAAGACCACGTCGTCTGCCGGCCGTTGCTTCGTCCCTTCGCGGAGCCGGGCGACCGCCCGTTCATGCTGCTGCTGTTGAACTTCGAAGATCTCTCGATCACTCTGCCCCGGCTCATCCGCTGCCTGCGTGTGTCTACGTGTCGGCGCGCATCTTGGGTTACATCGCCGTTGCCTGTCCTCTTTTTTTAGATTTCGCATGTGCATCTCGCATGGGTACATGTCAAAAAAAAAAAACCGCCTCAACTCGCCCTTGCATCGTGGATGCTCGCCCAGACCTTGTCGCAACACCCCGCCGATATCGCGCCCCTCGTGCTAGAAGCTTGGCTGCCGTCGTCGCCGTCGCCGTCGTCGAACGTGCTTGTGCCTGCGTCTGATCGCGAGCGGTCCGCGTGAGACCGTCCCCCAAACGGCCAAAGATGGGCCTCTTCAGGAAGCGGTCCACCAGCAGCACCACATCCACCAAGCTGAAGAAGCCATTGCGATCCGGATCGCTGTTATCGCACGCGCCAGAGATCCCCGCCATCCCTCCTGCGCCCGTCCATGTCGTCGATGCCGCCGCCGCCATCCCCAAACCGTCCTTCTCTGGCCCAACCTCCAAGCTCAGCCGCGGCGAGCCATTGCATTTGAACTCCAACGTTCATGCCAGCCCTGCGCGAACGGTGGTCTCTGTCACACCCAATGTTCACAATAATAGCACCTACAATGCGAATTCTGGATACGGATCTGGACCGGGCGGCGGTGCCGCGGCTTCTGCAGCACCAGCGGTACCTGCAACAGCCGCAGGAGCATCCGTAGCCGTCGCCACAGCAGAAGACGGCCTCTCCACTCCGGTCTCGCAGGTATCCGGCCTGACGCTCCCTTCCGATGCAGCTGCCGCTCGGTCAACGGCTCCATCTTCGGTGGACGCCATGTCCGCAGTTAGCTCCTTCAAAAGGGCGGGTCCACCGCCATCACAGTCCAGCTTTGGTCCGCAGGTGCAGTTGAACGGACGACGAATCTCGACGTCTACCGTCGCAGATGACCTCAACCAACGACCAAGGAACCAATCGGTGATCTCGGCGGTAGGCTCGGAGTTCGACTCGAGACCGTCGAGCATGACTGTCACGGGCATGCCGCCAGCAGCAGGAGGAGGAGCAGGAGGAGGGGGACATGGACAAGGGCCCGGCATGGGTTCGGGCAACCGCAAACCACCACCCCCGCCCCTGCGCGATAATCCAAGCACGTCTACCCTGCCGCAGGAGTGGACGGAAAGGGATCCCAGCATCAACACCAGGTTCACGCACTCGCCCACCCCTTCGGAATCTGCCTCCATGCAAAGTTCCGTAGTGTATCCCCAACAACCACAACCGGAAATGAGACCTTCCTACGGAGGGCTGCCGCCACCACATCCTCCACAGCATCCACCTAATAATAACCCCAATAAGAAATTTCGTCCGCCGCCACACCCACACCACCTTCCTCCACACCTACAAAACCCTCACGGTCCCCCTCCCCGCTTTCGTCCTGGTGGTCCGCCTCCTCCTCCTCACCATCATCATCGTCGCCCGCCGCCGCAACATCATCCCCACCATCATCTCCCAGACCTCCCCGGCCTTCCTCATCCGTACCGACCCCCCGGTGCAGGCCAACGTCCGCATCTTCACCACCCTCATCAACGGTTCCCGCAGCTTCCACCAGGCACCCCTCGTAGCGGCAGCTACCGCAATCAGCCCAACATGCTCCCGTCACTGCCTGAAAACCGACGCGCTCAGAGCGCTCCCATGCGGAAACACTCTCCTCCTCAACCATCACCGTCGCAACCTCATCATCATCGGCCCAACATGCCTGCAACCCCGGGACCTAAGCATATCGCGATGATCTTCACCTCCAACCACATCGACTGCATCACCCGGCATCAGGTTCTCCTACCGATGAAGAATTACCACCACACGGTTCCGTGTCTGACGTGTCGACGCCTCTCGACAGAAGGGATGCAGTATTGCTCCTTTTGCTCATTACGCATATGCAAGGATTGTGCTGTTCGACTGAAGAGGGATTGGAATGGTGACATCACAAAAGGATGGGGAACTGTCACGCCGGCTACCGAGGAATTTAACAGGTTCATCGGCCGCTATGCAAAGATGGTGGTGGGATGGGGCGATCGAACACCACCCATTCCAGCCAGGAATGCTGTCAACCAGCTCACATGGCCGGCCAAAACGAACACGGAACGTGTCTGCGGCCTGCTAGGGCTTCCCTTCCGTCCAAAGACAGCACCGGCTGCTACCGATGCTTTTCGAGCTATCGAACCCGAACCGGATCTGATAGATCAAGCCCAGTTCTCCTTCGAGAGCAACCTGGAACTCGAGTCCGGAGCTTCTACAATCTCGCCACCATCGCCCGTCACACCCCCTGCATTTGCGACCACCGCTAGCAGCGACCCACGTCTCCTCGCTCTCACCGACGACCACCATCTCCCTCTGCCTCTGACCAACGGAAAGCACAACTTTGACTCTTCCGGTGGCTATGGCTACCCGAGTCGTCACTCCCCGGAAATAGTTACGGATTCGAACCCTGAGCTCGTCCAGCCGCGACCTCACTACCCTGTCGACCCTGCTTCTCTTCTCAACGGTGACAGCCGACCTTCTCATACGTACACATTCAATGAAAGCAACACGTCTCTGTACCGTACCGACACACAGCTTAGCGCCACGACTGTCGGAAAGAACCCCGTCCGGCCTGTCACAGCCAAGAGCAGCATCTTCGACTCGGTCAAGTCGACCTCGACCAGCGACAAGAAGAAGAGTAAGGGGCTGAAGAGCCTGTTCTCGAAAAAATGATCGTCGTCCATCGTTCCTGCCTCATGCGTCTTTTCGACATGACGAGGATCATCCTGACATGCTGATTCGCTGCTTTGTTTTCCAAAAACTATCCATCATGTCACGAATTTCCTTGTTTCTCTCTATATTATATCCATTAGGCATCGGTGCATTCATGATGGCCGTTCTATTCGCTTCGTTTTCTTCTTCGTTGTGTTTTCTTCCGAATCGAAAGAATCCCTTTTCCGCTGAGATGAGCATCACCCATTAATGCCTGCCAGCAACAGATTCACTAGAAGTATTTTTGCATCTCCTTTGTTTGCTTTCTTATCTGCTTGCTTTTACTCTTCTCTGTGCTTTTTTTTGTCGAGTCCAGCTTGTTACAACTGCGGCGGCGTTTTACGGAGCCCTCTATTTTGCTATGGCCTTGGAGATTGCCGGATTTTGAACTGACGGATAATTTGATCCATCCATCCATATTTCTTAATCGATAAAGCTTAAAAAACTAGTCCTGTTGGCTTCCACGGAGCTTCCATCTGTTTCTTTTTGCGGGGAGGAGGTGGGCGATCGAGCTGCCTGTTCTTTTTGCGCGCATGCATGCATGGATTAGTTCTTGGAATGTCACCTCAGCTCTCCGCTGCATGACGATTGTGGGAATTATACACCTTGCAGCCGCCGACGTCGCAAAATCTGTCCTGTGCTGTGTGCTGTGTGCATGATGCATGCATACCTGCATGCATGTATGCGTGCATGCGTCGTGCATACATGTGCGTCTGCGCTGCGTCCACTGACCGGTGGACGGAGTGATTGTCGATTGATATCGATCCGAGTCTTCTTGGCAGGGAGTGGGTGCTCGCCCGGCGCTTGCGAGTGTTCGTTCGACCGCTCGCGTTCATGCGAAAATGCAGACAAGTGCTCACTTACTTTACCATTGCAAGTATACCGGCTACCGCAGGCAGGCAGACAGGGGAAGCAGAAGATACATTACATACATACACATACGCATCAAATCATATCATATACATAAGGCAGCAGGCAAGCGGGCGTGTGGGGGAAATTCATGATCATCGGCTAACGGTTATTGATGTGATGTCCTAGCTTGTCTGTTCTGTCTTTCTTTTCGCTCCTATTGGCGGGCCGTTTTTCTCCCTCTCTTCTAATGTCTGTATTCTTGTTTGTTACATTGATTTTTTTTTCTTCAAAAAATTATTTTTTTGGTCAGATTTCCGCGGGGTATTGTTTGCATACATGTGTGTTTTTTTTTTTTCGATTTGGCTTCGTTTTTGCTGTTCTTCAGTTATAAGTATTCTTTCGGTTGCAAGCGGTGGTAGGATTTGGGAATCTGGTGGGGTTTTTTTATTATCACTTGTAGGATAGTAAATAGAAGTAGGAAGAATTACATGCTTTGGGTACTCTGGTCTAATTTCGGTCTTGCATTGAGCTTGCCCGTAGCGTGGCTCGTCGTATGGAGCTGTCGACGATAAGCTTAGAGATAGTAGTCTCGTAGTTGATAAAGTGCTTGTGGCGGCGAGGATGTGTGGCTGGTGTGGCCGATTTTGCGTTGCGCGGTGCCCTCGCGACGACTGACTCAACAATCAAACCTTCTCTAAAAAATCCTGAGCTTCGACGTGAGTGACCGCGTCCATCGCCAACTGCATTGCCATCCATCGCCACTTCACCTGCGCCGGGCCTTCTCCTCTTCACCTATACGAACACGCTACAGCTTCACGATCCAGTCGTTAAAACACGCGTGGCTACCTACCACCATTACAAGCACGAACGATACGATAGCTATCGCTAAAGCTTGCCTGCTATCGCGAATCCACCTCACATCGAACGAGATATCAATCAACCATCCACAATGTCGGGCGCAGGCGGCGGCGGCGGCGGCGGCTCCGGCCAGCCGGGCAATCAGTCACAGTACAACTATGCCAACATGTCGAACTTGGTCCTGCAGGCCGACCGACGGTTCGGATCCGGCCCGCGACGCGGCGACGAAGCGTCCGGCGAGGCAGAGTCGCTGGCGGGGAGAGTCAACATCAAGGACATGGGCACGCGAATGACGCGAGATACGGCGCCGAAGGAGAAGCGGAAGCTGAAGAAGAGCGAGATGGGGGGTCTCAATGGCGACGGAGGGGTCGAGGACGTAAAGGTGCCCATGAAGGGCGACCGGCGGAAGAAGTACGTACCTCGCTCGATAGTATCAATGAGGCCGTTGAACGAACGTATGCTAACGGCGCGTAGGGAAGTCGGGTTGTCTGCCGCCACGGACTTTGCCGTCGAGGATCTCAAGTATCGGCCGCGGACGCAGGAGACACGCGACGTATTCGACCTGATACTTGCATTCGTGCTGGACGAGCTGGGCGATGTGCCGTCTGAGGTTGTGCGGTCAGCTGCCGACGCGGTGCTCGAGACGCTAAAGATGGAGGGCGTCAAGGACTTTGACAAGAAGAAGGAGATCGAAGACACGCTGGGCTCCGTGCTGAAGGGCGATCGGTTCAACAAGCTGGTGAATCTTGGGAAGAAGATCACGGATTACGATGTCGAGGGCGACGAGGAGATGGCTGGTACCGACGCGGCGGGAGAAAGTGGCGATCTGGACGACCGGCACGGTGTCGCTGTCGTTTTCGACGATGAGGAAGATGAGGATGAAGATGGACCTCGGCAGTATACTGTTGATGACGACGTCAGCGAAGACGAGGAAGACGTCCAAGCGAGACCGAAGCCTGACGGCGGCGAAGACGGCGAGGATGGTGAGGACGCGGAGAGCGGTGACGAGCTGGTCATCAAGGCTGCGACGAATGGCTCCAGCAGCACGAAGGCGAAGGCAGAGGCGGATAAAGACCTGGTGCCCGCGCACTCCATCGACGCGTTCTGGCTGCAGAGAACAATAGGCACGGTGTACTCGGACGTCCACGAGGCTGCGACAAAGACGACAACCGCGATGGACCTCCTGGCGAGCGAGGCGCCGTTACGCCAGGTCGAGAACGACCTCATGGAGCTGTTCGACTACGAGCACTTTGATGTCGTCAAGATTCTCACGAAGAACCGCGAGAAGATCGTCTGGTGCACCAAGCTCGCCAAGGCCGGCGATGAGGATGAGATCAAGGCTGTCAAGACAGAGATGATCCAGAACGGCTTAAGGTCCATCCTCGACGAAGTCGAAGCCCGGGAAAGCAAACCCGCTGCCGGCCGATCTGGAAAGATCGCGATCAAAGCGGACCTGATGGATGTCGATGTCGCCGCGGCGCCACAGCCCGAGAAGAAGGCCGGCCAGTTCGTCACCGGGCTGCAGCCCAAGAAGACGTTCGACCTCGAGAACCTCATCTTCGAGCAGGGCAACCATCTCATGACAAATCCAAACGTACGCTTACCGCAGGGTTCCACGAAGCGGTTGTTCAAGGGATACGAAGAGTACCATATCCCCGTACCCAAGAAGAAGCCAGATGCACCTGGCGAAGAATTGGTCAATGTGTCGTCGATGCCGGAGTGGGCTCAACCCGCGTTCACCATCTCTGGCTCTACAAAGCTCAACCGCATCCAGTCCAGATGCTATCCCACGGCGTTCAACGATGACGGCAACATGCTCATTTGTGCGCCCACGGGTTCCGGCAAGACCAATGTCGCCATGTTGACCATGCTTCGGGAAATCGGAAAGAATATTGATCCCAAGACCGGACAGGTCAGGCTGGATGACTTCAAGATCATATATATCGCCCCCCTCAAGGCCCTGGTGCAGGAACAAGTCGGCAATTTCGGAAAACGACTGGAACGCTATGGCATGAAGGTTGCCGAGTTGACCGGCGACCGACAACTAACAAAAGCGCAGATTGCGGAGACTCAAGTTATCGTTACGACGCCAGAGAAGTGGGACGTCATCACCCGCAAGGCCACTGACACCAGCTATACCAACCTTGTAAGACTTATCATCATCGATGAAATTCACTTACTCCACGACGAGCGTGGACCCGTTCTCGAAAGTATCGTCAGCCGGACGATCAGGAAGCAAGAACAAACGCTCGAGCCAGTTAGAATCATCGGTCTTTCTGCCACGCTGCCAAATTACCTCGACGTCGCAGCATTCCTTCGTGTCAACACTGTCACCGGCCTCTTCCATTTCGACGGCTCGTACAGACCCTGCCCATTAAAGCAGGAGTTCGTCGGCGTGACGGAGAAGAAGCCGCACAAGCAGCTGCAGGTGATGAACGAAGTGACGTACAACAAGGTCATGGAGCAAGTCACCAAGAACCAAATGCTCATCTTCGTCCACTCCCGCGCCGATACTGCCAAGACAGCAAAGTTCATCCGCGACAAGGCTATCGAACTTGGTACTATTGGTGATATTATCCGCACGGATGAAGCTTCCGGGGAGATCTTGCGCGAAGAAGCCTCGGTGGTCCAGAACGCCGAACTGAAAGACTTGTTGCCGTATGGTATCGGCATCCATCACGCCGGTATGATACGTGCAGACCGTATGGCTTGCGAGGATTTGTTCACGGACGGCGCACTCCGAATACTCGTGTGTACCGCTACATTGGCGTGGGGTGTCAACTTGCCCGCGCATACAGTCATCATCAAGGGTACTACTGTGTACTCACCGGAGAAGGGTGATTGGGTGGAGCTGTCGCCTCAGGATGTGCTGCAAATGCTTGGACGTGCCGGCCGGCCCCAGTTTGATAGCTACGGTGAAGGTATCATCATTACCAAATCGACAGAGTTGCAGTACTACCTTGGCTTGCTCAACCAGCAGCTGCCAATTGAATCTCAGTTTGTGAGCAAGCTCATCGACAACCTCAATGCTGAGATCGTGCTGGGTACCGTCAAAACGAGAGACGACGCTGTCGAGTGGCTCGGCTACACATATCTCTACGTCCGGATGCTGCGTTCACCCAATATCTATAATGTCGGAGCCGACTATGCTGATGACGAAGCCCTGCTGCAGAAGCGGGTGGATCTGGTACACTCTGCTGCTGTCGCACTGGAAAAGTGCCACTTAATCAAGTACCACGTGAAATCTGGCAGACTGCAAAGCACGGAACTTGGCAGAATTGCCAGTCATTACTATATCACACACAAGTCGATGCTGACGTACAATCAGCATCTGCAACCAAGCATATCGCCGATCGAGCTGTTCAGGTTATTCTCTTTGAGCGAGGAGTTCAAATATATTCCTGTCCGGCGAGACGAAACACCCGAACTGCAGAAACTGCTTGCTAAGGTACCTATTCCTGTGAAGGAGACCGCGGAGGATGCGCAGGCCAAGATCAATGTTCTGCTGCAAGCCTATATTTCACGGTTGAAGCTTGATGGTCTGGCGCTCATGGCAGATATGGTGTACGTGACGCAATCGGCGGGCCGAATTCTCCGAGCATTATTCGAGATATGTCTGAAGAAAGGATGGTCGACCGTGGCCAAAACGGCGCTCGAACTGTGCAAGACGGTGGAGAAGCGAATGTGGCCGACTATGACACCCCTTCGACAGTTTCCCAATTGTCCGCCGGAAGTTATCAGGAAAATGGAAAAGATGGATATCCCGTGGAATCGTATGTTCGATATGGAGGTTCCTGAGCTAGGTGAGCTCGTTGGGGATAACCAAAAGGGACGGGCGATCTACGAGTGCTTGAAAAGATTTCCAAAGGTGGACGTCCAAGCTCAGGTGCAGCCTGTGACTCGGACGATGCTGAGAGTTGAGATGACGATCACGCCGGAGTTTGAATGGGATGATGCTTTGCATGGAACGGCGGAGAGTTTCTGGATCATTGCGGAGGATTGCGATGGCGAGACCGTGCTCTTCTCCGACAGCTTTATCCTCAAGAGACAGTATACTACCGGTGAAGAGAACCAGCATCTGGTGGAATTCACAGTTCCGATTTCAGAGCCGCTGCCGCCAAACTATTTCTTCACGGTGGTCAGCGATAGATGGATGCATTCGGAAACCAAATTGGCTGTCAGCTTCAGGAAACTGATCTTGCCTGAGAAGTTCCCACCGCACACACAACTACTCGATCTGCAGCCGCTGCCTGTCAACGCGCTCAAGCGGAAGGAGTTTGTTGCCTTATACCCGGATTGGAGGCACTTCAACAAAATCCAGACGCAGGTGTTCAACTCACTCTTCTCAACAGATGACAATGTGTTCGTCGGGGCGCCTACGGGTAGCGGAAAGACTGTCTGTGCGGAGTTTGCGCTGCTAAGGCATTGGTCGAAGAAGGAGCCCGGGCGGGCGGTGTATATCGCGCCGTTTCAAGAACTAGTCGACCAGCGGTTCAAAGATTGGCAGAAGAGGTTATCGCATCTCGGTAAAACGATCGTCAAGTTGACCGGCGAGACGACAGCAGATCTCAAGCTTCTGGAGAAGGGAGACCTGATTCTCGCGACGCCCAGTCAGTGGGATGTGCTGTCAAGACAGTGGCAGAGGAGGAAAAACGTCCAGACCGTCAATCTTTTCATCGCGGACGATGTTCACATGCTCGGTGGGAACCAGGGATATCTCTACGAGATTGTCGTCTCGAGAATGCAATATATTGCCATCCAGCTGGAGAAGACGGATACCCGGATAATCGCGCTGAGTGTTTCGCTGTCAAACGCGCGGGACCTGGGCGAGTGGATCGGTGCCAATTCTCATACGATCTATAACTTTAGCCCGCTTGACCGGCCGGTTCCCCTTGAGATTCATATGCAGAGCTTTACGATACCTCATCATCCCAGTCTGATGCTCGCAATGATCAGGCCTGTTTATCAGGCTATCGTGCAGCACGCAGGCGCGGAGCAGGCCATTGTATATGTCTCCAGCCGGAAGGAATGCCGGAGCTCCTCCGTGGATCTTTTGACGCAGTGCATATCTGGCGACGACGAGGATCTCTTCCTTCATGCTGACCCTGAGGATGAAGGGTTCATCAAAATGCTGGAAAAAGTGCAGGAGAAGGCCCTTGCTGCCAGCTTGCAACACGGCATCGGGTACTACCACGAGGCCCTCAGCAAATCTGATAAGCAGATCGTATCCTATCTGTTTGGGGCTGGTGCAATACAAGTCCTGTTCGCGACAAGGGATGTGTGCTGGGAGTTGGATGCGACAGCGCCGCTGGTCATCGTCATGGGCACGCAGTTCTTCGAGGGCCGCGAGCACCGATATGTTGATTATCCGCTCAACGAGGTTCTGCAAATGTTCGGCAAATCAACCAACAAGGCGGTCCTGATGACACCCGCCGCGAAGAAGGACTACTACCGTAAATTCGTGAATGAGGCGCTGCCTATCGAGAGTCATCTGCAGTCCTACCTCGCCGACGCGTTCGTGGCGGAGATTAGCACCAAGATGATCACATCGACGCAAGACGCAGTCGACTGGACGACCTACACGTACTTTTACCGCCGGTTACTCGCAAACCCAAGCTTCTACGGCTTGACCGACGTCAGTCACGAGGGCCTGTCCGCCTTCCTTTCGGAACTGGTAGAGAATACGCTCAAGGAACTCTCGGAAGCCAAGACCATCGATCTCGATGAGGAGGACGACTCGATCTCGCCTCTCAACCCAGCCATGATCTCAGCCTACTACAACGTCTCATTTATCACCATGCAGACATTCCTGCTGAGCTTGAACGCCAAGACGAAGCTCAAGGGCTTGCTGGAGATCGTGACCTCCGCGACAGAGTTTGAGGCGCTGCAGATACGGAAGAGGGAAGAGGTGTTACTGCGCCGCATTCATGAGAGTCTGCCCGTACGGATGTCTGAACCGATCAATTATGAGAGTACCCATTTCAAAGCCTTCGTGCTCATGCAGGCGCACTTTTCGCGGTTGCAGCTGCCGGCAGATCTGAAGAGCGATCAGGGCGTGTTATTGGCCAAGGTGCTGAATCTGCTGAATGCCTGCGTGGATGTGCTGAGCAGTGAAGGTTGCGTCAATGCTATGAGAGCTATGGAAATGAGTCAGATGGTCGTCCAGGCGATGTGGGACGTGTCGAGGGACAGCCCGCTGAAGCAGATCCCGTACTTTACAGGAGACGCGATCAAGACGGCTGCGTCGTTTGGGTACGTTACTCTATCCGTCTTTTTAGACCTTTGCTGCACTTTATCTCCGTGGATTCACTGCTAATACTTGATATTTTCGATTTAGAATCAAACGAGTCTTCGATTTCATCGATGAGATTGGTCCTGATGGCGAGAACCGCGACAAGCTTCTTAAAGCGCTGAACTTTGACCGCAACCAACTTCAAGCCATAGCGGCCTTTACGAACGACAAGTATCCTGATGTGGAGTTCAACGCCGAGCTCGAAGACGAAGACAGCATCACTGCTGGAGCTCCAGCGTATGTCAACATCGCGCTGAGCCGGGACGAGGACGACGAAGACGGTGACGAGCCAGATTTGACTGTGCATGCGCCGTTCTACCCGCACCAGAAGATGGAAGGCTGGTGGGTGGTGGTTACAGACGATACTACGAATAGTCTACTCGCCATCAAGCGGTTGACGTTCGGAAGGAGCCACAAGGTGCGGTTGGAGTATGTTGTGCCAAGCCCTGGCACGCACAAGATTAGTGTATTCCTGATGAGCGATAGTTACGTGGATGTGGACCAGGAGCTGAATTTTGAGGTTACGGTCGCGGAGGGGATGGATGAGGATGAAGAGGAGGAAGAGGAAGAGGAGGAGTGAAGAGTGACTTGTTAATTTCGCGAGGCAAGACCTAGTCGTATTGTTTTAGATCGATTGACTAGACTGCTTAGTGGCACAATTGTTGCATGAGATCTGGCGAGACCAAATACGGATGAAATGTATTATAATCAAAACTAATTGCAGATGTTTTTGTCTGCTGTGATAAATATCAA
This sequence comes from Drechslerella dactyloides, assembly GCA_020064725.1. Lineage (NCBI taxonomy): Eukaryota > Fungi > Ascomycota > Orbiliomycetes > Orbiliales > Orbiliaceae > Drechslerella > Drechslerella dactyloides. The sequence continues at coordinate 2,384,992 of JAGTWJ010000008.1, read as the reverse complement.
AGAACAAAAGACACTTTCATAAACCCAGTTAGACGCCTGTAAAAAACCGATCAATTATAGTTGCGTAAATGCCTCCGCCTTTTGTCTCGCGGAAGGGACAGCCCGCTGCTATTTGCTCCATCTGATGCAGTTCTGTTTGTATATATATATAAAAATTTGCAATGGATGAGTTCTGCGGAGGGCTGAAAGTTTCGAAAATGGCTTAAGTCTCAGGACAGAAAAGATCAAATCAGTCGAACATCAACAGTTGCTTCTGAATCCGTAAGGTATACTTGAGAGGAATCTGCATAGCAGTCGTATGATAAAGCCATTAAAAATGTCCTCAACTGAAGCAACGGGATCATGGTACGGATGATGTCAATTCTCGGACGACTGCTACTACCGATATCGCCGGGTGGGACATCAGTTCTCAGCCATTGTACGAATTTTTTCTTGGTGATTTCATCCGGCGATGGCTGGAGCTTCTTCGCATAGTCCGCGATATTACCAGACTTTATAAAATTGCTCTGTGCTGATAGATCCAACGGAGGAAGAGCGGGTATACAATTGCCGTCGTCATCTTGCCACTCGTTCACAATTTCTGTAAAACAGTTTTGAAGGCGGGATTCTTCCCCTGTCAAGTCTGCCCGCCGACCAAGTTCAAACCACAAAGTCGTAAAGTGAACGAGTGTCGAGTCTATTCCGTCAACTCCAAGCCCAAAGCTAAGGCGTGCGTTTTCGATAAGCGCTCCAAGGGCGCCATAATCTGTCGGTTCGATCCCTTGCGTTTTCACAGCTTTGTAGAATCTCCCAAGGCTTCCGTCTGGGTCTAAAATGACCCAAAGCGCTTGCAAGCGACAGTCGACCATTAGGAGGCTCAGAAGAAGAGTGCTTTCCAATCGAAACCCAAAGTTTTCTCCGAGGGGCATTGTCTCCTTCATTATTCGGCGAACGTCTTGGACCGAGTCGCCCTCCAACAGCCGGATTACACTTGTAGGGAAAACAAATACACGGCCGTCAAGATCTTCGATAGCACCCTTAGAGATATCGGAGCTCCAGCGTCGAAGGACGTTGATGACCGGGAAAGCGACCCAGGAGAATCTGTCTGCAACGCTCTGAATAGGATTTATGATCATCTGATAGTCCGAATTTTCTTTGAGAAACGGTATGGACCCATATGCGAGGTCGATTTCCATCTGCGGGTGTTGAAGAAATCGTAGACCATCGTTGTCCTTCTGGACTTGCCACCAAATCTTTCGACTTTCTTGGAGATGTGCGGTGTAAGGCGTGAAGAATAGACTCAGTGGCGCAGCGCACCAGATGCTGATGAAAGGCATGACTCCCAGGTATTCGAGAATTGTTGGGGTACAAGATCCCATGCCGTCCTTCCAGATATCCGACCATGACTTCGAATTTTGGGGGTCTTGTAAGGTTTTCGAGTAGTAGGCTGCTTGAAGACGTGGGGAGACTCGGAGATGCTCACGCGCGTAGATTTTGGGATCGCTAGTGTTGATAAACCTGTGTGATTTGGAGGCTACTTCATGCAATACCCATGTGTCCTGATCCCATTTTCTCAGCAGACCATATAGGAAGGCATCCGTGTCGAGATATTCTATGTCTCCACGGAATCCAGCCAGGCCCAGAAGATCGCCTCGCGCGAGAAAGCAAAGGCACCGAATGGTTGAGGTGTCTATCGGTCGGATTTTGTCTTGAAGGGACCCGAAATCCCCGTCTATGACAACGGCTTGGCCGAATCCTGGAATGGGCTGAGTACTAACTTTAACAAACGAGTTATGCGCCTCGATGGAGCCTTCCTCGATTTTTATTTCAATCTGCTTGATATTGATCATATAGCAGAGTAGCGAGAGATGAGACAACCGGATCCTCTGAACGGGCACGTCGACGCCGGAGGGGATTTTATCCGCATCATCGTACTCCTGGATGAGTTTATCGGTCATGGCGATGTTGAGGACTGCGAGGGCATTTGCCCATCCTGCTTTCGCAAAATACGCTTCGTTTTGGAAATGGTTCCAAAGACATAGCCATATCCACGAGAACTTTTGGAAAAGCGGCAACTCCCAGAATGTTATAGGTCGGACGGTCCCTTCGTTCGTCACGATGAAATTGCCTCCGTCTCCGATATACCATTTGTTGGCTCCTGGACGTATGATGCCAAATTTGACGAGCTGATGTTTACTCAGCATGCCATGATTGGGATAGTATTTCTTTTTCCATGTATCAAGAGGGTTCCAGGGATCTATATTCTCGAGCAGCAGGTCCGGGTCGAATCGTAGTTGGGGGTATTGTACTCGGATTCTCCATCGGCTGAAATCCCAGCCTGTCTTTGTAAGACGAGACCAGACACCGATGGCTCCGCTCAAGCATTTGTCCCGTTGGTTTGAGGTCAGGTATTGCAATAAGGCTTGCAAAAAGGCTATTAAGAATGCGACCGCCCCAAAGACGAGTGCAACCAAAGCAACGAGTGTGTCCGATGAATCGCTTCCGGGTTTGTTTTCGCTCGCACCAACGACAGTTGGCGCCGGTGCTGAAAATGGAGTGGTGCTAGAGGCACTCATGATTTAGATCGGGGCATATATACGTTGGTATCGATAAGGTATGCTCTATCCTGTCATTGGACCGAAAGATTCCAGGCTTGAGATGTATGTTCTTAAATGTATCAAATCTGGATATTTAGTCGGTATGGTTGGATCGATTTTAATTTTCAGTCGACTCAGCGGCTAGCCGGCTTGGTGTGTGTAGGTGGATGGATTGGAAAAATATTGGTGAACATTGCTTATAGAGTGTTGATTATATTAAAGAGACACACTGCTTCAGTTCAGCAGCCTTGCAGCATGTTGGCTGAGAAAATTGAAAAATATTCGAGCTTGAGTCAGCTCTCAAACCAAGAGAAGGCCGATAGCTTTCAGACGGCTTTCATTGAACACAGGGACTCACGCGGTACATGTACCCTTTGTGGAGACCGACTCGGTGGTCGCCTATCTCACGAAATGATTGGGCGGGTTTCCATTAGATATCTAGATTTGGGTCGACTGTGCGGCCAATTGACGAAGCACGACCACAAGGCCACATGAGAAGCGGGGCAGCCTCAACGCCGCACCAACCTGAAGAATACGCTTGTACAAGGCCTAAATAATACAGCAAGATTTAATTTCACTTTCTTGATTATGGGCTGCAAAATGTGCATATGTGCCGAGAGGCTGAAGAATAATCACGCCACACGCACGCAAATTTAAATTTAAACGTTTGAACGAGGCCATGGCCACCCGAGCGCGATTGCGATCCGCGTTGTCTTGTTGTCTTCATATCATTAGGTTGCACAAGACATAACAGCGGGAATTCGAAGCCGCCTCCATTGGCCGAAGTATTATATCGGTTGGCGGGCCCGCACGCTTCCAAGCAAGTCATGCATTGAATTCCTTTGGCCATTTCCATTCATATGGACTCTTGATGCATGATGTCATGACTTAACATTATAACGGCAAGCTCCATGGATGGCGCTGTCGTCCAAGTGCAATCGAGTTTCCCAATCTCATGATTGTTTGAGGCGTTGGTTCACCAAGGCCTCAGATATCTTGATTATTCTATTCTAGTGCTATATATATCATACATTTCATAACTGATAATTCATTCCGTAAGTTTCATAAGCATAACCCCCATAAACGTGAAAAATCGTGAAGTTGCGTGATTTGTCGTTAAAACATGCGCATGCATCCGCATATCTTGGACCGCCATCTCTGACGTATCAAGCCGATGCGCGCATCAAATTTTGCTTGATATGCATTGTCTTATGTCGTATATCCAGCCGCAGTCTGGTTCATAGATTTTGTGGCATTTACGCGTCGGTCGGGGCCACCGGGAGCTCCGTGCACAGTGGAATGCGGATGAGTGTAAAGTCAGCCGTCACAGTGGCGGTGGCGGTGGCCGGCTTGCCAACAGTGGTCGTCTCGACTTTCAAGTCGCAGCCATTGCAGAGGATCTCCAAGGGAACTGCAGCCATTTGATTATACACGGTTGTGGTGCCGTTCACCGGGTAGGTTTCGGTGACAGTGACAGTGGTTGTGCATGATGCGGAGCTGGTGATAGTGGAAGTAGGGGTGACAGCATATGCTGCGTAAGTCACCGGGGCTGGCAGGGCGAAAGCGGCACTAGATATTCTAAGTTAGCTTGAGGCACCGTAGAGGACTGCGGATTGGGAAATGGCAATGACATACCCTGCAAGGTTCAAGGCGGCGGCGAGGATGACGGAGAACTGCATTTTTGATAGATTGGTATGCGGTATGTGATAAAACGATATTGTAGTCGTAACTTCGTGGAAAGATCGTCAATGGCGAACCGAGGAAATTAAAATGAAAGAGAGTACGGGGGGGCGGAACTAGGAGCGAGTGGTGGGATGGAGAGGGATGGTATCCAGTTAACGGATGCCTCCAGTCGTGATATTTATATTCGCATGATATGGTTGTGCACATGTATCAGAGAGCTCTAGCTACAGCTCAAAGAGCAAATTTCTTCAAGTAGGTGCGGATGACGCTAGCTCCACAGCCTCTTGGGGCATACATCCCCCAAGACACTCAGGGAGCTAACATCTGTGGATAGCAGGTAAGACATTCGCTTTCGCTGTATACGGAAGCACTAGTAGGTTGCATTGGATAACCCCTGCGTCTGTTGGGTTCGAAGTTCTGCTTTGGAAGCTTCTTAGGAGTTATGCAGGATCCATGTCAAAAGCTTAATGATGTGACGGTGGCGTGGCGGGAGCTACCCGGTGTAAGCTGCATATATGTATGCAAGCTTCCCTGCTCCAGAATGCAATTTTTAGCTCTTCTACCAGCGTGCATGTACCTGAACCCGGTAGCCTGATCCTCGATGCAGCCTTTGTAACCTACTCCTTCCTTTCCTTCTGATTTTTCTGGGTCTTTTACTGAGCTGGCATACGTAGACGTCGTAGCTATCGAGTCCGAACCTAACCGGCTGTATGGGTGCTAAAGGAGGAAGGAGAAGAAGTTATAAATATTTTGTGTGACCCGTTTTGTTCTAGCGCGCGGCGTTTTTCCAGTGTTGGGCGACCGCTTGATCTAGAAGAATCAGCGTGTTTCAGGCTGCACCGCATTGTGGCTTGACGAGTCAATTGCATGATTTTGTTAAACTGCAGCAGTGTACTGCGATATGATATCATGTCGGCGATCTTAACCGAAGTCCGATTGCATATTTTTACGAATCGAATGAAAGCAGAACGAATTGCAATACATATCTGTTAATCGTAGTCTGGTGATTTATTTGGAATGGCTATATTCTGTAGTCTATAGGTTACGCAACTAGGTTTTACTTCATATTTAGAGTTGGTATCTGAAGTTACATTTATATACGTGCGCACAACGAGGCTGCAGTTGCGACATGTCGCGTCGACAGTCGATATGATCGAGCAACGTAACCTGAGCGCGATACTATATCGATAAATATAGTAGGCTACGTGTACGCTAGTAATAATCGATGTATTCAGCGGAAATCACAGCGGAAGATGCACATCTGGAAAGCGAGTTAATATATTCTTTTCTGCAGACTAATCAAGCAGGGCGTAGCATATTGTTCTAAAATAGCTATTGTCTCGCCCACCAGCCGGATGTCTTTTGTATAGATCCTAGCTGACGCGTTCTGAGTTGGCAAGATGTAGGATCGTGGTATACCAACATCTAGCTACTGGTCTTGAACGAGCTGTTCGTGTACAACAAATCTATTGGGAAGGGCGAGGCGCTGGATTTCCTGGAAAGTCATTGTTGAGCATAACGAATCCTCCCGGGGTTACGCCTTGGGTACCCTTGATGACGTTAGGTAGCGCTTTCGACAGGATATGCTTCTTCATCCCTGCTGGATCCAACCGCAGGTTCGGGTTGAGCGTGAGCTCATACGCGATCATGCCTGTCACTGCCGGACAGGCCATCGAGGTGCCCTGAAGCGAATCTACAGACTGTGGTCCAGTGTTGAACGTGCTGACAATGTCGACGCCCGGCGCGTGAATATCCACACAGGGGCCGAAGTTGGAAAAGTTTGCGCGATTGTCGTTCACGTCCGTCGCGCCGACGTTTATGATTGGGAGCTGGCGGTTGAACCCGCCTGGGAAGTCGCCACATGCGTCGCTGTTGTCGTTGCCAGCGGCGACGGAGATGTGCATTCCGGCTTGGGAGGCGCGCTGTACGACGGAGAAGAGGGTTTTGCCGAGATCCTTGCCGCCGAGGGATATGCTGATGACGGAACCTGCGAAGCCGGGCAGTGTCTTGCGCTGATTGTGCTGATTGATAGCGGCGTCAAGGCCAGCAACGAGGGCGCTATCGGTGGGAGCATCATCACCGACTTTAGCGCCAAAGATGTTGACATTCTTGGCGACGCCGTATGTGAGCGATCCGACGGTTCCGGAGGTGTGAGTTCTAAGCCGTGATATATGTTAGACCTGTATTCTCGAATTCTTTATAATACGGGGAGGCAATGTAAGTTTACTTACCCGTGGCCGATGGTATCCTTTCCGCCGTCCTGGGAGGGACTAAAGAGAACTTGGAGCCGGCCGCCAAAATCCACATGTTGCACATTGAACCCGGAGTCGATCATGTATACATCGACGCCCAACCCGGATTTTCGCTCGAACCTGTAATCGAAGTTCAAATCCGTCACGCGACGGCCGTTTGAAGTGACTGTACCCTGGCTTGATATCCGTTGCAAGTTCCAAGGTGCAGTGCTCTGTTGTAGGAAACCGTCGCTGGAGTTGCCTGGCGCCTGCCTCTTTGTGATTTCAAACCCGACGGGAAGCGTCTGTCCGTATGGAACGACGCTTCTAGGCATATTTCGCTGACGATAGGGGGTTTTCCGAGGCATCACAGCCCATGATCTTTTGTGATCTTTTTCCATGATTGCGACGTTGGGAAGGGACTGTATGCTTGCACCGTCGGTCTTTTTCATCGTCATCGTGAAGGCCCGAATGTGGGTTCCGAAAGTTTGGATACTTTCACCCTCATCAGTCTCGAATGCACGGAAGGTTGGCACGTCATTGCCGTCTACACTACGTGCTGCAATTGTTTCAGTTGTGTTCCAACCCATGCTTTTGAATACTTCCGGCCAAGGACGCTTCTCATCGTCAGCTAAGACGACAATATAGTCCTGTTCCGCATCTGCTGCAGCGGCATTGGTGCTTGGCTCCTGGACGCTCTTCGCACCACTTTTGACCCACCGAGCTCCAATTCCTCTCGATGTAGGAATTGCGAATGTTGAGGGGATGGCTGCTAAGATGAGCGAAGTTGAAAGGAGGGCCACCGACTTCATGGTAGTCGCCAGAGACTCTGATATGTTGTATAAACGATAGATATATGAACGCTTGCACCAAGAATCCGGAGTACTTCGATTACACGAACTTTCGTCACAATCTGACCGCAGCCGAGATTATAGTATGCCCCTTAGTATGATAAGAAAAACAGATAAGAATGTACGCGGGAATCAAATGAAGAAAAATCGCACGGCGATATGGATAAAAGAACAGAAAGAGAAGCGAAGAACACGACCTGCGTGGAAAGTTGATGGGCAGCTTTAGGCTGGTGAGTAAAGGGAAGGAGACCCATTGTAGCGGTGGGACCCAGTAACACTATATAAAAGGCCATTGTTGGGACAGACCTTCTCAGTTCGCAAGCTTAAATTAAAGATAGAACAGGAACCAGAACACAGACTTGACGTTCGCCGGGGTAGCGTCTGATGTTAACTTGTAGGATTTCCAAGTCTGGTTCGGGATCAAGGAGAGACTTTGGCACGTTTCGTAAGCTCCTGTAGCAAGGCTCACTCCGCCGGCAAGCAATCGTGAATCCGACTCTCGGAGAGGAATAGACGGTGTTCCTAGAGCCTCCGGCGAAACTTTCCTTGCTGAAACCGGTTGGAAAAGTATCTGCGGCGGGATGTTCGACCATGCGACAGCCCTCAGAACGAAGCGAAACAAGTTTTCCTGACTAGGCAATTATTACCGCATAGGGAAAAGTGGGTGGTAAAATTCCAACAAAGCTGCCGATTCCGAGTGTGCGAAGATGCCTTTACTTGGTAAACAAGCTTGCCTCCAGAAATCACTTGATGAGTTTAAGCTGATGTTGTCGAAGAGCAACGGAGCCGTGCCTATATAAAGTATTCAGGACTGCCAGTCTTCTTCGATTAGTCATGCGCCCTTTGACTCGATTAAGTTGCAGCAGAGATGGGATCATTGGCGAGTGGAATCCGTAAGAAGGATATTGATTTCTCCAAATGCCAGACGTTAAATTTGGCTAACATATATATGCAGTATGTACTTTGCGGCTGGAACCAGAGACCTAAAGCAACTCACGGTGCCGATAGGAGGCAGTCCAGGTCGTGATTATTTTGTTCATGCGGACACAGTTTGACGCCAACACGGGTGGCTTTGCATGCACTTGTTGCATTCTGGAAACAGGAAAAGTTTGCTCGCGCGACATGTGGAGAAAGGATGCTAAAAGGAAACGCTGGAGTGCTGCTAGGGCGACTTCATTGTTGAAGCAATCCGATCGAGAGACGGTGCTCGATCTGTGCGATGCTCGAGGTCTCTGTCCGAATGCCGGACAAGGTGCTCTGCTCGCCGTGACCCTTGGCCGCCGGATGCAGCTAGCGAAAATGCGATATGTCAGTGAGGGCGCGATGCCCGTCCGCTTAAAAAAGCGAGCCAATGGCGGAGAGCACGTCCGCCATGACATCATGCAAATGCGCCCGGGGTGTCCATTTCGCCCGTGGCCACATGCCCGCTGGTGCGAGTGCGAAAGCGAGTGCGTCTCTGCAGCTCTAGCTCCGCCAGGCTGATAATGCGCGATATCCAGCGCCCGGGTGGGCTTCACGACGGCTGCCGGCCTGACAGGCGAGACGGCGGGTCTCGCGACGGAGGCAGCGCCAGGTCAGCACGACTCACTCTGCTTCCCGATCGGTGCATCGCGCCCGGGAACAAAGAGAGGTGCTCGCTGGAGAGCCCACGGTGCCGTAAAGGCCGCTTTGCGCCTCCAACAGAGGTAAACAAAAAAGCCGCCGGCTGGCGCGAAGCCGGGACCCCCCAGGCTGCTGCTGCTGCGTACGACAAGTCAGCTGCGGGGTACATGTACACCGTTCAGGGACGTCTTTGACAATGCGACTCGCCTTTGACGGCCTCGAGGCCGTTCGTTTCCCCGGGTCGGGCGTGGTGGTGACTGGCGTCGTTTGTTTGGAGGCTGGTGTGGGCGTTGGCGCATTGTTGCCGAAGCCCGTTTGGGCAGCGCTGGCTTTGTGGTCCTTCTCGCCTGCCTTCCCACTTTTCTTCTTCTTCCGCTCGCTCTTCCCTCCTTCTCTCCTCCTCTCCACAACATCATCCTTCTTCGCCCCCGCTCGCCGTTACACGCCCGCCATCACAACCGTCGCCTGGCCCATCGCCAATTCGCTCCGACACCGATCCCGGGCGCGCGATTCGAGTCGCACCCACCGAATTATATCCAGAGCGCTTTCCCGTTCGCCCGTCCGGCCCCAGGAGGCACCCGAGCACGCTGAAATACGCGTCGGCCATCCGCGCTTTGCACGCAAAACACCATCCCTCGCGCGGTAGCACGGCCCGCCGATTCACTGTCGCTCTCTATACATACCCCGCGCCCTAATTCTACGGTTCGGCATTCACTTCACGATGGCCTCCGTCGAAAAAGCTCCGTCGCCCGCTCCACCGGCAACCGCCGAACCAGCGCCGGAAGTGAAGGAAATTGCTCCGGAGGTTCCATCCACCGCTGCACCGGTCGAGAAGACCGAGGTGGCCGCCCCCGTCGCCGACGCCAAGTCCGATGAGCTTGCCAAAGACGCCGAGCAGGTCGCGGCCGCCAAACCCGCCAAACCCGCCGATGACGCCGATGAGCCTGCCCCGGCTGAGAAATCGTCACCAAAGCCCGCTCCACAGCCTGCGGAAGACAATGACACCACGCAAAGCACGCAATTGACCAAAGCCGCCGACGAGAAAACCGCACCGGCCATCTCACCCACTACCGAGGCCAACAGGCCCTCCCGAGCTGCCGCCCAGAAGGCTCAAGAAGCCTCTAAGGCTCTAACGCCCGCGAGGAGGAAGTCGACTACAAACCTTGCAGGTGCCACTCCTACCGGTTCCGCCAATAAACGCAAGTCTATTAGTGGTAAGGCCGGTCCGGACGTCCCCTTGAAGGCTGGTATGATTGTCCTGGCCCGCCTTAAAGGGTATTCTCCATGGCCAGCAATCATTGTCGAGGAAGACATGCTCCCACCTAGCGTTCTGAAGGCTAGGCCAAAGGACAGCACCAGCAAGAGGAAGGGAAAGTTCAGCATGGCAGGTGTCCCGGAGGGGGAAATCCCAATTGCCGCCAAAGGAAGCAGTGCAGGGCACTGGCCTTTGATGTTTCTTGACAACTTCGAAAGCTTGTAAGTGCTCGGTACCTGCTCCGCGTGATTCGAGACTCTCTGCTAATATCTCTGTATAGCTCGTGGACGATGTTTACCGAGATATCGTTGCTTGACAAGACTGCCATTGACGCGTTCTCCCCACGTGGCAAGGCAAAAGACATAGTCAAAGCGTACGAGAACGCCAAGAAAGGCCTGACGCTGGACGACATCAGGGATATCAAAGCCGACGCCTATGTCGACCCGGAAGAGGAAGCCGAGGACGTTGATGCAATGGACGTCGATGAGCAGGATGATGAGGAAGAAGATGAGGAGGAGGAAGAGATTCAGACGAAGACACCATCGAAGGGCAAAAAGAAGAAGGCAAGCGCCAAGGAGTCTGCTTCAAAGAAACGCAAGGCCGAAGAGGAAGCCGAGGATGTAAGTTCACCATCATCAAACAGTAAACAAGATCTTGTATTGACGTCATTCCGTAGACCTCAAAGACTCCAAAGAAAGTTAATACTGGCAAGAACGCGAAGACTCCTGCCTCAGCGAAGACCAAATCCTCCGTTAACGGATCCTCCAAGAAGAAGGCAGCCGCCGAAGACGCTGGGCCAACTCCTAAGTCTTCCAAGAAGCGCACCGCCGCAGTCGCTTCAGAAGACGATGAAGACGCCAGCGAGAAGGGCTCCAAGAAGAAGGCCAAGACTGCCGAAAAGAAGCAACAACAGCTGCAGGAGAAGGATGATAGCGCGGACGACTCGGCAAAGACTAGGAATCTTACTGCTGAGAAGGACCAGAAGGAGAAGGAAGTGATGTATTTGCGCCACAAGATCCAGAAGGCACTCCTCACCACCGATAAAGTTCCCAACGAATCCGTAAGTCATATTCTCCGTCTTATTTAACTTTAGGCAGCTATCCGATGCTAACACCATCATGAAGGAGGTTGTCAATATCGACCACTACTTCCAGAAGCTTGAATCCTACCCGAAGTTGGAGGTTGCTATCATCAAAAAGACGAAGATCAACAAGGTTCTCAAGGCACTGCTTCGTCTCACGAGTATCCCGTTTGATGAGAAGTACAAATTCAAGGACCGCACTCTCAAACTGCTCGACGAGTGGAACCAACTCCTGGCCAATGACCCGGAGGCTTCTGGAGCCGAACCTAACGGTGTTAAGAAAGCCGGTAGTGACAAGGAGAAACTCAGCAAGAGCAAGAGCCCCGAAGAGGAAGATGAACCAAAGCAGACTACTGATGAAGTTAAAGAGAAAGTTGAGATCTCCGGGGCTGATGCAAAGGAGGGCGATGGGACTGCCGAACCAGAGGAAAAGGGCGAAGAAAAACCGACTGCCCCTGAAGAAACCAAGGCTCCCGAGCCAGAAGAGAAGAGTGAAACCGCTGCTCCGTTGGAGGCGAGCAAGGAGGTCGCTGCTGAGGCCTGAATGCTATTTTGTGCTGACTCTAACGATGGTACTGGTTGCTTACGGTAATATATCACGCTCTCTCCTTTTCTATTTTTCACCCGAAATAGTCTTCTACCTTTCCCCAACCTTAATGAGTATGTCGTTCTTGTGTTCTCAGCTGTTTAGCTCTGCTTCTATCTGTTCCATATTTCCTACTCCGCCCTCTGTACATCATAACGAGAAGATATCATCCCGGCTGGTTCGTTGCCCCCATAAATGAAAGAAGGACAGAAATACTGACCTTCGATTCATGATGTACAACTCCCTTTTTTCGCTCTTTCCGACAAACAAAACCAAATTGAGAAGCTAGCTTTCCCCCCGAGCGGTGCAGGAGACGTTCGCTGTTCTTTTCATGTTGGATATTATTACTCCTTGCGGGGGGGTGAGAGATTTCGTAGTACTTCTCTCATCTCCTGCGCACCTTGCTTTGTTATCTGGTTTGCAAACTTGGTCCCGATACTGCCTGGTATGCGGGGCTTGCGCGCTGCAGTGCTGCAAAATCGGACCACTACATCACTATGGATCGACTCTTCAACTGTTTTGCCTTACCCTCTCTCTAGCAGTCTACAGTTTCGTCAGTACCTGTAGTAGCTAAACGTCTTCACTTGTGGATTTCTGTTTTACTGTTGTCGGTTGTTTGTGCATGCTGTGTATATATATATGTGCGTGATGGGCCTAATTGAACAACTTCATTGTGAATGTCACGTGGGTGCGTACATTGTTCTCGTGATTGCAATATGTGAACGGTGTCTCTCAGACCCACATAGGCGATAGCTTGTGTACCTTTGTCCGAGTCGACTCGATATCGATCAAGATCTGTAAAACCATAGGCAAGGTCTCGGGCTGGTCGGGCTAAAGCTTATCTGAATCACAAGTTCGGACTATTCAATGTTCGTCGAAGGTCAGATGCTTCAATTATGAAGGTTAGTTGCTATCTACATGAGTGATATCGTAGGATACATGACGCAAGAAAAAAAATGAGATTATATATGTCTGTCCTGGACATACGATGCATCGAAGGCACTGTATATGCTGTAATCGAGACAGGAACCCAAACATCCAAAACTTTTGGTTGTCGTCATACATCATGCTTTTTTTGTACTTTATACAATATGGACGGACGAACGAAAATACCTTGCCACCAGAGTCTGGTTGACAAGGCGAGTACGAATGGAAATGGAATAGCTGGGCATTGCGGGGCTTGCGTTTATCGTGGGGCTGGCTCGACGTAAACCGATAAGCCGAGCTGACGAACCCGGTATTGAGCAAACATAAACAAAAATCTAAGAGCAGGGAATCATTGGTCGTCGTCGATTTTCATCCCGCCTAATGGGCCGAGGTGTGGCGGTTTACAAGGGCTTTCCGCCAATAAACTCGCTCCATCGCTTAACCTCACTTGGGATGCCATCCTTACGGGGCAGCTTCTCCCGCAGACATTGAGCAAACAGCACAGCCGTCTACAGACAGATTTCAATTCGTTAGCATGAATCATTCGGTCGTCGGTCAGGTGGTGGGGCTTAGTCGAGGGGAAGCTCACCTTTGGCTCCATGAATAGCGGGACGTTGAAGTCCACAGCGTTACGTCTCATAACATAATCTTCGTCAAGTAGGTGCTTGCCTCGGCTCTGGGCCAGGTTGAAGACACCCTTGATATCATACTGCTTGAAAACTTCCCGCAACTTCCTCTTGTCCGTCTTGGGGAATTCGAGGATGTCAATCTTGGCGGCGGGGACCGCCTTCTCCAGCGCTGCTTTCACGGCTGGGTTGGCAGCGAGCAGCTTGTAGCCCATTGGCGCAATGTACTCGAGTATCTGCTTGAGGTACGGGGCGTTGGTGTCGCCGCCAAGCAGGATGCCGCATCCGGGTTCTGGGACCTGGAAGTTCATCACCGATTGAATGGATGCCCAGTATGCTTCGACGAGATCCTTGCCGAAGCACGCGATCTCACCGGTGCTGGCCATCTCAACGCCGAGGAAGGGATCAGCGCCGGCGAGACGGGTCCACGAGAACTGGGGCACTTTTGTTGCAACACGGTCGAACTTGCGGGTCATCACGTCGACGGGCTCGGGGACGTCGGTGTTGGCAAGAGCCTTCGTAGCTACATCGACAAAGTTGACACCGAGGACCTTGCTGACGAAGGGGAAGGAACGAGACGCGCGGAGATTGCATTCGATGACTTTGAGGAGCGGCTCGCCGCTGTCTTCGTTCTCGGCTTTGATGATTTGCATGTTGAAGGGCCCGGTGATGGACCAAGCTTTAGCGACCTTCACTGCGATTTCCTTGAGGCGGGCCATAGTCGTCTCGTCAAGGCTGACGGGTGGGAGGACGAGGGTGGCGTCGCCAGAATGAACGCCAGCTTGTTCGACGTGTTCCGAGATGGCGTGAATAAGTAGATTGCCTTCGTGTGCGACGGCATCGACGTCGATTTCCATGGCTCCTTCGATGAACTTGGTGATGACAACGGGATGGTCCGGAGATACGGCAGCAGCGTTCTTGAGCTTCTCCTCGAGCTCGCCTTCGTCACGGATAACGCTCATGGCAGCGCCAGAGAGAACGTAGGATGGGCGAACCAACACGGGGAAGCCGACGTCCTTGGAAAATTTGAGGGCGTCATCTACACTTGTAAGTTCCTTCCAGGCGGGTTGGTCGACGCCAATACTGTCAAGAATCTGTGAAAACTTGTGCCTGTCCTCGGCCTTGTCGATATCCTTGGGGTCAGTTCCAAGAACTTTGGCACCAGTCTCGGACAGCTTGAGCGCGATGTTCTGCGGTAGTTGACCTCCGACCGAGACGACAACTCCAGACGCTGCTTCGAGCTCGTAGATGTCCATGACTCTCTCGTAGCTGAGCTCTTCGAAGTAGAGCTTGTCAGCAGTGTCGAAATCTGTTGAGTAGGTTTCCGGATTGTAGTTGATCATCACCGTCTTCTTGCCCAGCTCGCGGAGGGCGAGAGTGCAGGAAACAGCGCACCAATCGAACTCAACAGAGCTGCCGATACGGTAAACGCCGGAACCGAGGATTACGACGCCGTGATCGTCAAAGGTAACATCGTGGGAGGAGGCGTTGTAGGTGGTGTAAAGGTAGTTGGTGTCAGCAGGGAACTCGGCAGCAAGGGTGTCGATCTTCTTGACCCAAGGGTGGATGTTGAACTTCTTTCGACGGGCACGGACTTGGTCTTCGGTTGTGTTAAGCAATAGGGCAATCTGCTTATCACCAAAGCCTAATTTCTTTGCGTTCAGGAGCAGCTCTTGATTCAGTCCATTGATTGCGCCAATATCGCGGAGTTGGTGATGGCAATTGACAATGTTTTGGAGCTTGTACAAGAACCACTTGTCGATCTTCGTGAGCTCATGAACGCGCTCAACGCTGTAATTCTCATGAAGCATGGCCTGCCCGACCGCCAGCCATCGCCTATCCGTCGGGTTGGCGAGTTCAGCATCAAGGTCTTCGAATTTGTCGCCTTGGAAGCCAAGGAATCTAGGGTCAACCTGTCGAATTGCCTTCTGGATGGATTCCTCGAAGGTACGACCGATGGCCATGACTTCACCAACAGACTTCATAGCAGATCCGATATCTCGCTTGACGTGGCCGAATTTGCTGAGGTCCCATCGCGGGATCTTCGAGACGATGTAATCCAGCGAAGGTTCGAAGTTGGCAGTCGTGGTTTTGGTGACAGCATTGGGAAGCTCAGGCAGAGTGTGTCCCAGCGCAATCTTTGCAGCAGTGTAAGCCAAAGGGTAACCAGTGGCCTTGCTTGCAAGAGCAGAAGACCGGGAAAGACGAGCGTTGACCTCGATAACCCTATAATCTAATCCATCAGGCTGTAGGGCATATTGCACGTTGCACTCGCCGACGACCCCAAGATGTCGAACAATCTTGATAGCAGCGGACCGGAGCATATGGTACTCTTCATCGCTGAGCGTCTGAGATGGTGCAACGACGATACTGTCTCCAGTATGGATGCCAAGAGGGTCGAAGTTTTCCATGTTGCACACCGTAATGCAGTTGTTCGAGGCATCACGAACAACCTCATACTCGACCTCTTTCCATCCTTTGAGTGACTTCTCAACGAGAATCTGAGGGGCGAGAGAGAGTGATTGGGAAGAGAGGGCCTCAAGTTCGTCCCGGTCCTTGGCGAAACCAGAGCCGAGACCTCCGAGGGCGTAGGCAGAACGGACGATAATGGGGTATCCAACCTCCTCAGCAGCTGCCAACGCCTCTTCAACAGTATTGACAGCAATGGACTCGGCAATTGGAATATCGATTTCTGTAGAGCGAGGTATTAGCAATGAGTGAATAATCCCGGTCCGGAGAGCAGACAAGGAACAGCATACCTTTCAGCGCCTTGGCGAACAAGTCACGATCTTCGGACGTCTCCAAGGTCTTGATAGGAGTTCCTAAGACCTTGACGCCCATTCTGTCAAAGACGCCCATCTTGTCCATCTTGACTCCAACATTGAGGCCAGTCTGGCCTCCAAAGGTGAGGAGAATGCCATCCGGACGTTCTCTCTCGATAACGTAGGAAATATACTCGGGAGTGACAGGCAGGAAGTAGACCTCGTCAGCGAGGAAGTGGGAAGTTTGGATATTTGCGATATTAGGATTAATAAGGATAGACTGCTTTCCAGCCTCTTTCAACGCTTTGATTGCTTGGGAGCCTAATCGTTCGTAAAACCCCGAGAGTCAGCACCCTTACCCATAATATTGAGTACGCAGAATCCTGCCATGCTAGACTGATCGGTGTTCCTTACCAGAGTAATCGAACTCGCCAGCTTGTCCGATGCTCAAGCCTCCACTACCAATAACTAGCACCTTGTTGACATCGACCAGATTGCCGCTGCCGGCAATCACCCCGGACTCAAGATACGCCTTTGCGGAAGGAGCGACTTGAGTCTTGTCTTGCACCTTTCTCGCGACCGTCGTGGAAAACGTACGAGCCTGCAGGATGGATTTGACCCTGCCACTCGTAGAGTTAAGATGGCGTTTCCCAGCGACGTTGGTGGCCGCGGAAGGTGCTAGGGGAGGAACGAGCTTGTGTATCGCCGTTAAAGAGTTGAAGGAGCGAGTGTACGCGGCGAAGGTGCTAAGCTTCGATAGCGGTAGGTTCTTGATGAGAAGTCTTTGGGACATGATGCTGACGGTGGAACGGTTACTACTACCGCGACTCCAGTTTGTTGGTCTGGTTTGGAAGATTAAAGGTTGAGAGGACGATACGACGGCCGAGCGATACGATGCTGAGGCTGTGCGAAGAGAATGTAAGATGGTGCACTCGACGAGACGAAGCGACTGAGCCCTTTGATGACAATTTTATTCAATGTTGCCAGATAGTATCGACGGGGAAAGGTTGATTGAGTCTTTTGTTCGTTGTCACGTAGCCGAAGAATTTGGCCAGACTAACCACACGAGCAAAAAATTTGACACCGCCAACAGCGGGTGGAGTGCACCCGCCAAAGCAGACCGAAATTACATTACACGGTACAATCTACGCTTAGATCTGGGTAATTGTCCATTGGTCAAGTTGCTTTCCAAGTACAGGCTAAGGCAGTCGCAGATGCGGGTCACACGAATCGACGTTGAAGGCTAGATCAGGCGGGGCGAGCGTAAGGTCTCCACTGGCGCTATCGCGGATACAGCCAGGCGCAGGCCTGAATGCCAGATTCTGCAACGGAGCTCAGCTTCCTGGAAAGGGACCAGACTGCAGAATTTTCCTTCCGGTCCATCATCGTTCAGGGGCCGTTGTCCTTCGCGCTCCCGATCTCGATCTGTGCCGCTCTCGTTGGCGGCCATACACCTAAGGTCGGGGAATCCAACGGTTGTAATCAATCTGCAGGGCTGTGTCGTCACCGACAGTCGAATTGTCAACTCTCTAGGCACATATCGATATCGGTTCCGTCAACTTTAAATCGTAAAAGCCGGCGCCGATATCGCGATGTAATGTTGAATTCTGCTGTTTTGCGCTATTCCCAGAACGGCCGATGCCACAATCCAACGCCCGCCAACACATCAAAAATTGACCCAGGGGAAGAAGGGTTCTCACACACATCCTAATGTCCGGTTTGTGAAAAAAGAATCAAGAGTGGTATGGTAGATATATCCCATAATGACTGATGGCTATCTGCCACCGCCTGGATTTGGTTTTTGCTTCTTTGTCAACTTCAGGCTGAGGATGCTGTTGTCATCATCACTGTCCTCTTCCAAAATGCCAGCCTGTTGCACAATATTGGCATTCTCCTCCTGCTCTGGAAATTCGAAACCTTCTATCAAATTCGTTCCCATCAAAGCGTTAAATCTTTCTCGCTGCTCCCTCAACAGCTCCTCATGATCTCGAAACCTCCGGCCGAAATCCGTCATCAGCCCAGTATCAAATGTCACAAAGTCGTCGTCAAATTGCAAGGCTGAAATATCGAAGTTGGGGAACCCACTCAGCGGATTTGATGATATTTCGTCTGGTTGAACTTCCAATTCCTGAGTGTTATCCGCTATCACTTCTTCGATCAGCTGATTGCCAGTCGCCGGCTCCCCGATCGTCATTGGGTTCCCCTCGATCGGCTCATCTTCGATTTCGACCCGATAAGACTCATCAAACTCTTGCTCAGTTGGTGCTAGATTGTCTTGGGTCGCCTCATTTGCGCCTTCTATTGGCGCCCAGTGTGCTCTCATTGGAGTTCCCGGAACCCCAACCTGAGCTGGTCGTGTATTTTCGTCCTGTACGGAATATTCCTGTTCCTCCACTTCCTGCGGAGACCCTTCCAGTAGGTTTTCCTCGCCAAACTGTTGATCTTCCTCAACAGCTATATTCGCATCCTCTAGATCCGCTGCTGAAGCCTGCTCCGCGCGTGCCTGCTGCCAAGCCCACAGTATCCTCCATGAATTCGTCAATACCCTGAGATTAAACATCATACGGGCCTCGATCCTCCTATACCACAGCTCCTTCGCCTCTGGCTGGTCTGGCACAGCGTCGAAAGATTCAAGCAGGTCGTCCATAGGAATCGGCTGGTTGATGATCTCATCCAATGTCATTGAGCCGTCCAGCACCCCAAGATTCAGCGCCCTCGCGAGAAGATCGTCGGCTGGCGGCTGCGGAGGCGGCGCTTTTGCAACGTACCCGTCGTTAACCTCCAACAGCAGGTCATCTGCACCACCAGGCAAACTAGACACTGGAGGATCCCATATTTCGCTGGAAGCAACCCCAATTTGCTGGTTCAGTCCCTCTATCATATTTCCCAGATCCTCGGGTATCTCGGCGTCCGGTGCATTGAACCAGATTTCCTTCTCGAGTACTGCTCTCAGCAGATTTCCAACTGCTCTACGCCTTGTAAACCTTTCGTAGTCAACTGCGTTGATAAATTTCATCGCGTTCCTTATCACATGTGGGTTTCTAGATTCATCCCAGTGTATGACGGATCCGGGCAATCCCTCGGGCTTGAGACCGGCTAGAGAGCCGCCTGGTAGCAGCTCTTCTTGCACTTTGACTGCCTGCCAACTCTTGCATTCGGACTGTATACCCAACCTCATAAGGTTTGCGACGTGCATGCCTCGAAGCCTTGCGGTATCAAATATCATCATGACTCGCGGCCGCGCTTTGTTCTTGCCTCGCATCGCCGTACAGTCACGGCTATAATATAGCGCGAAGCCCAGTGTGACAAAGCTGTCAGGGCGGTTCCAGACGACCACGCCGTTAACAGTTGACCTAGCGTAGGCAGGGCCAGCTTGCTTGCAGTCGTAAGCCTTCAGCTCTTCAGACTTGCCTTGGTTGAAGCCTGCCACTTCCTGCCGGCTCTCCTCGCTGTCGATAAGCGATTCCTGCCAAAACCCGTGTATAAAAGACGGAAACAGCAGTAAAAGCGTGACAGCCAGCCATGGTGTCACTTTAGGCCGATATATCCTGCTGCTTTTCCGAGAGCCCTCCATCCCATCTCCGCTCGCTCTGGCGCTCCCTTAACTTGTCGACTTTCAGGCGATGGTGTATCAATGTATCCAGTATCTCCACGAGATATCCTCGTGCTCGTTAACGGGCACTTGCGGCAATTTGAGCCACATAGACTCTCTGACCGATATATCATCTTAGGT
The DNA here is from genome assembly GCA_020064725.1 of Drechslerella dactyloides. NCBI lineage: Eukaryota > Fungi > Ascomycota > Orbiliomycetes > Orbiliales > Orbiliaceae > Drechslerella > Drechslerella dactyloides. Next base: position 2,365,079 of record JAGTWJ010000008.1, on the reverse strand, counting down.
CAGCCTATACATCACTATAACTCCCGCGTACTAATTCTCTCCTTATACCTCAACGGCTAGTCTAGCACTGCACACCTTAAATTTGCATACAGACGATTTCGCAGATACGGCAACCATTATCGTATATGCCCTAAAATGAGTCCGCGAAAATGCTACAAAATGTATCGGAATATTAATATTGTCATTTCAAATCACAACGACAATTACTCAACCACGTGCACAGCAGACTCTTATAAATAGTTCTGGTATCGAATCTGAGTATATATGTCTATCTACCCTGCTCCTTGTTGTAGTCGTTCTACAGAATCAACCCCATCCCTTCTGCTTATATATATGCACTCGTCGCGTGCCGCGGAAATTATAGGCATTAATATGCATATATAGTTTCTAACAAATGTCAAGTTCGAACTCACGAAAGCCCAGCTGATATTATTATACATATCATCGTTTGGAATATCCGGCTTTCATAAATAGAACATAAATTGAGTTGAGAAAAACACTTTATAAAGCTACTCCTTAAACTTAACGGGAATATGAATCCATCTTTCTTTAAAGCTTTGTCTTTTTTGTTGGCAGACACGATATCGATGACTACCGTCTGAGGCGCATTTTTTAAAACTTGACATGACGACTGGGAACGTCAGCCCCTGGCTGCGCGACCAGGTACATGTCGAGGCCTCTGATCATTGAGCCAATAGTCGATTAAGGTTGATTGATTGCGTCGCGTAAAAGATGCAGAATTGATCACTCTGAGCCTTCCTCTTCGTAGCGTGCCAGGCGATAAATTGAATCGTTCTAAAATTTCGTTTTGGTTGGTGTCTAGCAGTCCCGGGCATGTTACACGGAATGTTCGACGGTTGTCTCGTAAATCAGACCCAGGTACTTTCAATCCTCGAGCCGGCGAGGAAGGCAGCATCGAGAGCTTATATCCTCTGGAAGGGATATTAGAATTGTAAAATTGTTCTGTGTAGTATTAGTTGCCGTAATACTAGCAGTATCAAACGTCTTGAAATTTCATTTGAATCATGGGACCACTGTAGATTCATCTTACTATATTGAGACATTGGTCTACAGTCGTGACTTTGGTCGTTAAGGCTCGAGATATATTCGTGATCGATAAATGGTGCATCGTATTCAGAATCGCAGCATGGTAATATGTCGAAATTTTGGAACCGATCAAGATTTTAAGTTCTATTCAAAACTTCCGCCCCTAACTTATTGATCCGTCGTGATTGCTTTCTGGATCAGTTGAATCTAGATCTCCAGGTCCAAGCATTCCGTGAGATAATATTAATATATATTCGCCGATCACGACAGACGTGACACATCCGTCTTGATCATTCCGACGCGCTCTTTCTGATATATTCAGCCGATTTTATGGAAGAAGAGCTACCAATAACATATTTTGCGATTGGGAGGATTCTGTTGTGTATCGCCTGACTTAAGTTTGTTATCGAATTAAAGATGATTGGGAGCGCGTAGAAATTATTTATCTCTTGTCGGATTCACCGCAGGCAGTACAGGCGGCGTTAGATTAGGTTAGGTTGGGTGGGGGTTTGGAAGTACGAAAGTGACGTTTAAACGTTTATGGGCTGTATCGAGAATTGAAAGGTCCTTGATTGGCATTCTCAGCCCTGATCAGAGTTTGCAATGCTCTAAACGATTTGGGGTCAGATTAATTATAGGACCATTGGGGTCAGGACGACCTTAAAAAAAAATCCTTGGACCTCTTATGACTTACTGGTTGAAGAACATGTTTTCGACGTATTTTGTTTTTATTGGGCGGTGGTTTGAGTGTTCGCGGGGATGACTCTTGCCGTAGATAGATGCGATGTTGGCATCAGCACACCCAGAGTATATAATTCGTTGCAACAAGGTATCGCAGATCTGGAGTCGTATGGGTATATTGGTGAAAACCCGCCAGGATCCTTTACTGTTCGCAATAATGCTTATGGGCCGCGAGACAAATATATATCGGTTACAAAATATATCGATATAATTCGAGGTAAGGGGGGAGCGTGATATCCCGAGTGTGCGACGAACGCCGGACAAGGATAAGCCCTCCTATACATATCCCCAGATCTGCAGACATGCAGATTTGAATTTAATGTCAAAAATGTGATAAATATCAGTCGTAGTTTATCGTAGTGCCTTCCCGAGAGATCGCTCTTAAAGCCCAAGGTATACGATAAATATATAGTAGTTGTATACGTATATACCCGCTCATAACGTGATGATCGAATTAAGTATTAGAGGTTTTCTCGTGAACCAGACTGCCGTAATTTAACCGGCGAAGCCGGGGTGCTGGAGGCATATTAGAGGGCATTTCGGCTAGTAGGTGGCCGATACTATATATTGGCGGCTAATATATTATAATATGGAGGGTAGATGGAAGCCCTATTCATCTTTCCCTAAAGGAAGAAAAGTCGAAGAAAAAAATAAATGACCAAGGCGACTGTCTATATAAATAATAATATGTTGGCACTGCTGTACAGAGAGGTTCGAGTGACGATAATGCAGAGGATCGGTCAATTGACCAGATTGGCCCAGATGTTGGCATATGCTGCGTGCATGATGCTAACATCAATGTGGATGTGCCCCATATGGCCATGTGTGCCTTAGCTGATGTTGGACTGCGGTCAGCGTAGCCGTCATCAATTGTTCAGAGAAACTGCGGCACGCGCGATAACATCAAATCAATCTTGAAACCGACTCGAAACCGCCTTCGCATCGTGTACTGCAGTTATATAGGAACAAGGTGTGGCATTTATACGCTTCGCACAGCCGGCCGGTACATGCACAGCATGCAAATCATGAAGGTACAGAGTCAACTTATATAATACACACCAGCATCTGTTACCAAAATATGCATCGATTAAATCCTCCCCAGGTATCCTCGTCCACCGACCACCCTCGCCATGGTATTAAAAAGTAATCCGAAAACCAAAAATCCAATACTACAATCTTTTTATCAAAGAAAATACAAAAGAAATAGAAGAAAAAAGGGGGGAAAAAGAAAAGAAATGAGAAAGGAAAGAACTACAACAATCAGTCAGGTCACTACATGTAGCAACGATATGCGATAGTTATAAGATATAATGCACAAGCCAGCCAGCCAATTGACCAGCTGGGTAAATGAAGAGCCAATTGCAACCTGCAGCGCAGGTTTAGGTGTGTGTGTGTGTGTAAGAAGTATGTATCCACCGATCAAAGAAAGAAAGGAAAGACGCAGGCACGTATGCGGCAAGTCATCCAACAGTCTCATCAGACATCAGCATTTTCAACATAAGAGGCGAAAAGAACGAGCAGGGGGGAATCACAGCATAGCGGTAACAGTATCAAAGGAAAAGAAGCAAAGGAGGAAAGAGGAAGTGAGGGGAAAGGAAGAAAGATGCGGAGAGAAGAGGAGCAACAGGAAACAGATGCTCCATGCCACATGCAACTGAAACGCCGCGATATGCACAGCTGCGCTTAAAAGTCATCCAATGGGCAATCGACACTGTCATGGCCATCTCTCTCGCACAGCGCGCACCATTTGCTCCGATCCACAACCCCGCTGCTCTTCCCGGCCGTAGCCGGCAGTCCATTCGCACTCTCTGGCTCTGGCGTCGTCGCCGTGGGGAGGCCGATAGTGCCAGCGAGGTTGTTCGGAGTAGTGGCCCTTGCAAGGCTGACACCACCATTCCGTCCATCGTCCTCGTGGTCTAGGGAGCTCCGGCCCACAACACCAGCGGTGTTAAGCGGCAAAGGTGTCATGCCCGCCTTCTCGAGTGTGCTGAAGGTCGCGACGCTGTCCTTCTTGCCAGCACCCGGCTTAGCCGAGAACATTTCTGTGCAGGCTAGGATGTCGTGCCCGTGCTTCTCGCAGAGCTCGCAGAACAGCTGGTCGTCCTTCGGTGGTGGTGGCGGCGGCGGGGTAGAGGCAGTGCCCGAGGCAGAGGTCGATTCATTGATGGAAGGTTCTTCCTCATCATCGATGTCTGTTAGCACAGGGCTGTCTCGCGGGGCCAGCTCCATGTTGAGAGACGAGCTCCGAAGCGGGACTGTGATGGGCGAGGTGGTGGTTGAAGCGATGGGGGCGTCGCTCTTCGTGGATGGTGATGAAGCAACTTTTGGCTCTTCGCTGGCTGGCGGCTCAATCCGCATCTTTGGCGGCATTGTGATCTTGAGCCCCAGAGGAGAGACCTTGAGCTGATCAACTTCTTTCTCCAGCTCCTCCTCCCTCAGTGTCTTCATCTCCAGTGACGCCTCTAGTTCCTTGATCCGCTCTTCCAACTTCTTCCTCGCAGCCTTCTCTTCCTCCTCCTTCTCCTTGTCCTTAGCGCCATTTGCAGCGCCAGCGGCAGGCTTCCCGCGGCTGAGGCTAGTCATAATAGCCTTCAGCCCTCGGATCTCATCGTTCTTCTTCTCGACTTCGCCTTCCATAGATTTGGCACTCTCCTTGAGATCATCAACCCGCCGCTCGAACGCAGTTGTCTTCTCCCTCTCCCTCCTGAGTTCTTCTTTTGCTCTCTCGCTCTCGCCTCGGCAGTGTTCCGCCTCTGCTCTGGCCTCAGCCTCTCCACGCCTGGCATCTTCAAGCCCTTCTTCCAATTCTGCTACCAGCGCCTCCAGCTGCTTCAATTGTCTGGCTACACTCTCCACTCCTCCGGCAGGCATAGTACCTTCCTCTTCCCGGCGGATCCGATCTTCCAACAACTCTTGCCGCTGGCGCTCGAGCTCCCTAAGCTCTGCGAGCAGATCTTCCACCTTTTTCTCATACACCCTCTCTGTCTCGGTCGCAGCCATCTCCAGCGTATCAATCGTACTTCGAAAGTCAGCACGATGGCTGTCGAAATCCAACTGCAGCTGTGAGATCTTCTCGTTTCGTTCACGCAGCAGGTGGCGCAACTGCGCGAGCTCCAGCTCCTCTTCACCGTCGCCACTATGCGCACTGATGGATGAAGCCTTCCGTCTCGCGGCAGCAGGCGCCGCTTGCGTCTGTTGCTGCTGCTGCTGCTGCTGCTGCTGGGCTGCTACACCGTCCGTGAGGAGCGACTGCAGCTCGTTCAGCGAAGATTCCATCTCGAGAAGATTATTCGCCTGCTCTTTGAGCTGATGATCTTTCGCCGATAGCTGCGCCTGCAGGATGGCAATCATGCCCTTGTCTTCTTCCATCTTGCTCATGTTGTTCTCCTGACTCAATCGCGTTAGCTTGGCGACGAAACCAGCACCGTTCGCGGCGCCGTTCATGCCATTCGCTTTCGGCGTTGCATCTTCCGTCGGCGACGCATCGTTCGTGTACGATAGCGCCGAACCGGTGCGCGGCGGCTCGCGCGGAAGCGGAGGATGTGCCTTGTTGGCATTGAAACCCGGGCGAAGGGTGTTCCTCGACGGCGTCTGGCCAGGCCTGCTGCCGTTGCCGAGGCGTGATGGCCCGGGCCCCCCACCAGGTATGTCTGTAGCATTTGAGGAGACGCTAGCTCCCCTGCTTCGACCTCCCGGCGTCGGACTGGGTGAGAACATGCGGTTCGATAGGCTCGATCCAGAACGTGGCCCAGGAGTAGTGGGTGCAAGGCCTGGACGGGGCGTTATGTTCCGTCCACCAGGCGACTGGGGCCGTGGTAGCGACGGGCGAGCAAAGGGTTTCTTGGGCGGCTGGGGTGGAGAGGAGTCTTCGGCGGGTGATGTGACGACCGAGGGAGTGTCGGAACCGGATTTGACAGACGAGCCGGAATGTCGGGGGGTAGCTCTCGACAGTGGCAGGAAAATACCGGAATGTGGAACGCTAGTAGTGAAATAGCGTGTTCTATAAGACACAAGGGGAGCTTGTTAGCTTGACCATTTGCATTCGCGATTGCAACGGCGCAAAGAAAAGTGTGTGAGAGAGCCTCAAACTGACCCTTCGACGGTCCCGTCGTTCTTGCCATTGACTGCATGCGGGCCTTCGAGCTCTACGCCAACAAATACGCCAGGCTTTCCCTTGACGTTGCCTACAAACTTGACGACGCCGTACATTCCTCCCGGAACGTTGACTTTGTCGCCAATCTCCAGGCCGCCGTCGCTGTCACCGCCGTAGCCGCTATCCTTCGACGAAGAGTTCTGGGTGAGCTGGTTGAAGGATGCTTTTCGGGCTAGGAGAGTTTCTGGTGAGAGCATAGGCGGCGGGACGGGCGGGACGTTTGGTGCTGCCGCGCCGGATGGGCGCAGGCGGGCGAGAGAACGCCGGGGCGTCGGCGTCGGCGTTGTAGGTGTCGTCGCCATGAGCGTCGGTCAACGATGGTTTTTGCGAGAAGAAGCAGACGCGGTGCTGCTGCTGGTAGGTTGGCACGAGGTTGATTTTGAGGCAGCTCCAGTGCCGGGCCGGGTGGATTTGCTGCAATGTCTGAGGTTGAATGATGATAGATGAGACCCCCTTCTCCCTCTCCGTGCAAAGGTCAAGGTCTCGGACGGCAAGCGAGGAATGATAGGCGAAGGGTAGGCGACGGACGACTGTGACTGGCTGGCTGGCTGAGAGCGCTGAGATTGGGAAAAAGGGAGGGCAATGGACGGCTGGCTGCCTGGGGGACCAAGCAGGACGTAGCGGACGGGCGAATCTGGATCTAGAAGCTGCTCCTGGAGGTTGGAATCGGTCTTAGCAAGCGTCCAATAATGCGATGAAGGCCCGGAACCACGGTCCATTACACATACTTCGGCCTTGTCTCTGTTTGCGTTTTTTCCCCGGCTGGCTAACTGGTGTCGTGAGGGAGGCCGCTGCTTGGATTGGGAAGGTTCGAGAAACTCGATGGGTCTAGCGAGCCAATCAAGCGGGCAGCGTCGACAGGCGAAGGGCAATTGGCCGCGACAGTACCGCCGTGCATCAGCAGCGGCAGCGTGACGTAAGGGAGCGATGGAGGGTGCTGATTGGGAATTGGCGATGATGCTGGCGATGTTGGTAGCGGCGGTGGTGATGGTGGTGATGGGAAAAGGAGAAAGTGCGGCGAGAGGAGGGCTGGCAGCTGGCCGTTAGCTGCTTCGGGGCGGCGGGCAGCAAAAGCTCGGTCCAACAGCAAAAGGGGAAGAAGCGGCCCCCCCAAAAATTTTCTCATCGACGCGTCCGATTCAACATCACCCCACGAGATAACCCTCATTTCAGCTGCAGCACGGCGGCGGCGGCGCTGAACTCCGCTCCCCGCAGCCGACGGACTCTCGCAATCAAACAGGCTTCGTCGACGAGCGGGGCATTGTTGGTAAACAGAGCCCGCGAGACCGGGCGGGCCAGAAGCAGGCATCCTGGTTTGCCGAGAGGCCATGCATGGTGCAGCTTGTATCGACGGCAACGGGCGTCTACGCGCGGCGGCTTACCAAGACGGTCTACAATCAGGCACTGTCGACAAGCACGATCACGTCATGTGCACGGCAAAAGAAGCAGCGGTCTTATATAATGGGAAGTCAGAAGAAGCAAGGTTGACGATAGTGGGCAATACGTAAGTATGCTATTGACTCGGTGTGAGAACTCCATGCTTGCGGCAGCGAGGATATTATAAAGCATCGAAAGTATCGATCGCGACAAGAGCAAAAGATAGTACATCAGAAAAAAGTCACAGAGAAGGTAAACAAAGCGGTGAAGCGGATGCTGGAGCTGCGATATCGCGTCCGGGGTAGGCAGCTGTCCCAGCTGTTGACTGTTGACTGCTGCAGCGGCTAAGCTGTCGCGCATATGCATGCAGGAACGTACATAAGCACGGCCTCGCTTGCCCGCCGCCTCTACTCGTCATCCCGCGTTCACGGAAGAAGAAGAAGAAGAATAAAAGGAAGGGGAACAAGATGAACACTGGAACACAAAAAAATCAGGTTATTAAAACAAGGCCAATGCGCACGAATAAAAAAACACAAGACAAAACGGTTCGAATGCATGTTGCTCAAAACGCTAGATCGCTCGTTATTCTGTCGTAAGGTCGTAGTACCAGATAAGCCATCGTGACGGCATGCATGTGCAATGGTGTGTATATCAACAAGTCGGGAGGGTTCATTCAGGGGACGTCGAAGATGAAGAGGGAGGGAGGGACGCCTGGAGCTAGGACTACGGAACAGACTTCTTTCGCGTGAAGCTCAGAAGACCGGCCTTATCTCCGCCTTTCTCTTCCTTCCCTTTATCTTTACCAGCTTTGGCAGCCTTCTTTGCCTTGTCCTCCTCGTCATCGTACTTGTCCTTCCATATCCTAAGGTCAAAAGTTAGCATCGGATCCTATCAAGAAATAAGCAAGTGAATCGACGACTACATACCAACTGTTGCCAACCATGCTCACGCCGTTGTCTGCCGCCATCCGATAGTACTTGGCCGACTTTTTCAGGTCCTTCTTGCAACCCTGCCCGTTCGCATACGCATACCCCGCCTCGCTCAGTGCGTCCACATCCCCCCACGACGCCGCGATCTCAAAGTACCGCAGGCCGAGCGTCTTATCCTCCGTACAGCCCCACCCGTTCGTGTAGCTCATCCCCAGCTCGTACGTCATTAACGCGAACTTGCTGCGCATGCTCTTGCTTTCCCACCAAGTCGGCTTAGGCTTGGAAGGGTCCTTCTCCGCACTCGCCATCTCTTCTTGCGCCAACCCTGCCGCTTTCCGCAGCCAGGTGAACGCTTCCGACTGGTTCGCGCGCATGCCCCATCCGTGCCGAAGCGCGAGCGCGTACATTAGCATGCCAGTGGTGTTACCACCCATTGCTGATAACCGGAAATGATACGTCGATTCCGCGTATGAGCCCTTCTCGTGCAGCGGGATAGCGATATTGAGGTGCTCTTCGGGTGAGAGTTTAGGGATGCCTGAGGTTCTCGGCCGGGCTACCGAGTCTCCGGATTGTGAGGATTGCGATCGTCCCAAAGTTGGCGGCGGCTGTTCTGGAGCCCGCCTTTCAGAAGGCGGAGGTGGTCGCTGGCCTTCATGGGATGCTCGCATAGCCGCGAATGGCGATGGTGGGATGGTGCTGGGCGACATGGACTTGTCCGTCCCGTTCGAATCGGTCCGTTTGATAGAAAGCCGCTCCAAATCCTCGGGATCGAACCGGTGCCGCTCGCCGTCAAAGAAGATTATGCTCGACCGATCGACTTGTCGCCCTCTAGGCAGACTGTACATCGAGTAGGTGTACGACTCCGTGGGCCCCACGCGACCAGACATCCCGCTCCCCGTCGCTCTATGACGGGGCACGAAGCTCCTGGGTCCGCGCATGTCGGTATTGTCGCCAAAGTCCTCTTCTTCGGCGTCGATCCGCTCCGAGTCATCCACGAAGGATCGATAATCGGTGCTGTCTACCGTCCGGCCGTATCTTTGCATCTCGGTGCTCGGAGAACGTCGGAAACCCCCTTCCGCGTTATGGAAGGAAGCCTTGCTCATCGGCCGCGAGAAATTGAACGAGCGCTTCGTCCCACCGACGGAGTATATTGATGCGGTGTCGCTCATCGCGCTCGACGGTCGCGGCGTATTCGGCGCGGATTTAGCGAAGTGTGGCTGTGGCGGGAGGAATAGCGTATCTTCGTCATGCGCAAGATCGTTGATCGTGGGTTCCATCGCGCTTCTTGGAGAGGGCATCTGCCCATCCGCGGTGTTACTTCGTAACAGCAGATTAGGCGTGGATGTCGACGCCACAGGTAATGTAGGAGCCATCAAACCGGAGGTCTTTCGTGCATGTTGAAAGTTGGGAGAATACTGAAATCGTGAGGAGGGCGATGATGACAACGGCGGGGTGGTGACTTTGGTCTGAAATGTAGGCGTGATATTCCTGTTCGCGGGATTCGAATCAAAGCTTCCTTTTCGCGCCTGTTCAACAGCGTCCATCGGCTTTGGCGATGGAGAAGCTCCTGAGAAACTCCGCTGCGGTAGGCTGGATCCTGACGAGAAACTCTGCCTTATGTCGCTCCCTAGCGAAGGTATCGGCGGCTCGCCTTCCTCTCTTACAGGCGACGGATCCCTCCTTCCTGTCGACACCGGCCTCCGTCTCTCCAGGTCCCTTCGCCGGGCATTCTCACGTCTTCTCCTCCGCTCCTCTTCTTCATCCGACGAATCGTCATCGCTGGTGAACGGCATTCGCGGCGACCTCGGCGACGATGCTGTGGACCGAGCAACGGAAGACCCTCGTCTATCCATGACTAGCTGCTGTGAAGTTCTCGGTGGGCCGTTTGCATCATCATCGAACCCTATCCCGCTTATCCTGGGATGCTGGGACATGGGTCTAAATGCAGGTTCTTGGATCAGGAACGCCGGCGACTGACCGCCTGGCGCCGTTGCCTGACTCTTCGGGCTCGGAAACCCGGGACTGTGGACGACAGACACCTGCGGCACGTTCGCTGCTCCATTCCCGAACGGACTTGCGCCTCGCCCCGCGAAGAACTTGGTGGCCCTATCGGCACCTGTATGCGACTTTGAGTTTCCGATAGCCCATTGTTCCACCGCGGCGTTCAGCGTACCAACGCCTAGCTGCTGCTCCGCTCCAGCGCTATGGGATCGGATGAACTTTGGCGGCTGGTGTAGAAATTGTACGTGCTGCTGTTGCGGCTGCTGTGATTGCTGCTGTTGCTGTTGCTGCGACGGGTGCTGCGGTGGCCGAGCGGCGTCGGGGCTCTTGCTGCCCTCATGTTTCCGTAGCTCTCGTTCCTCCTGTTCCAATTGGCGGTAGAGCTGTCGGCCGCGAGAGACAAACGCGTCCAGGGGCGATAGTTCGGGTGTGAATTGGCCCTGCTTGGGAGGAGGGAGCAGATCGGAGGGCTTCCGGGAAAGGGTCGGTCGAAAGGAGAGTTCGTGGTCGGTTGGTCGTCTGGCCGTCTGCGGCGGCCGAAGTTCTTGGGTTGATTCATCTGCCATGTCGCATACTCGTGAACCCGTTGGAGAGTATCGCGGGCGCTGGTAAGAGCGTGTAGGGAGGGAAGGAGAGGCGGGCGGTGATGCGATTGATAAAAGGTCGTGATGTATGTCGGGTCACTGGTGGGTAACGAGCGAGTTTGTTGGCTTGTTGTTTGGTGTTCAGCCGACGAAGCAAATAGCAGGCCAGAGGAACGCCACCGCGAGAAGGCTATGCCCGCAGTCAGATCGCACAAAAGCGGTATCGACGAGCACGCAAAACGAGCGGCAACCACGGCGGTGAGGCGGCGGTGAAGGACGAGGCTGGTGAACGTGTCCGCGGGTCCGGCGAGCAGGAGGAGATATCGCGATGATGGAGGAGGTATTGTATTGCTGGCTGTCGGCTGTGGAAAAGGAGCTGGAAATTAATATTGGCCGCAACGTTGGCGGCGACGCTCGGTTCCGTTGGCCGAACTCAGCAATTCCGATCCCCTCGAACTTGGGCCCCCGGGCAGGCTGCAGGAGCACAATCGAGACCGATGCCAGGTGAGTTTGTATCAGCTGTCGACGGCGAGGATACGAGAGACATCAGCTTACCCCGGATTCGAGGCCCAGGTGTCCAGACAGACGATGGTTGGTCAGTTAATTGGCCGTCTCCTTGGGCGAGTCGAAATGAGGGTTATCACGGAATGGGATTGGCCTGTTGCAGCCAGGCTCCGGCAGGCCCGTGTCAACTATATTAGCCCGAGGGGCAGACGGTGTATCTGCGAGAACGGTTGAGGGCTCTCGATCTCGCGGGCCCTTGTCCTTAGTCTGGAACGAAACTACTGGAGAGAAAGGGGACTCGGACGACATGCCGGCCTCCGGACTTCTGTTTTGTTTGCTCGTCCAAACATCGCGACATCTGACTCCAGCCCGTCCGTCGGGGAAGCGTCCCCACCGGGGAACCCATCGAATACGGACGGCCTGCAGACGGCATGCAATGCAACGGAGCGACTTGCTGGCCACATGATCCGCTAGTGCTGCGAGGGCATCCATCCATCCATCAAACCAGGGCCAAACCAGAACTGAAACAGGAAACCACCAGCCAACGGCTTTCCACATGATTACTACGACAGCCGTCGGTGGTCCAGGGGGATAGCTTCTAAACGGTCCCGCTAACAGCTGTACCGGCGGACGCTCTACCCAGCACCACCCGTTCCTGGACACGATCGTCTGGAATACATATTACGGAGCATCCAACGATCCGGATTCGAAAGGGACAAGGGCCCGCCATCTCGGGAAAGGAACCTTTGCCGTGGTATTTGCCCTCCGGCGAGGTTAAATATAGCAACGTTACATGCATCGTGATGTTCCTGGATGAGGCACTATCTCAGATGCAGGATGACCGAATGGCAACCGCAGTCGTATTGTGGTTGGTCAAGCATGGCGCAAGGCGGCTCCGGGGCTGAACGGCGGACGGTCGAGGTCTCGGGGGGCGGGTTTAAGCCTGCATCTTGCTCATTCGAGGTCGATATGCAAACATCTGCATTTGATCTGATAACATTTTTATAGACACATACAAAAGTCTATTTTTCTAGGAGCAGTTCGACGGACGTCCGGACGTCAAGCACGATTCGGATAGTTCGGTCCAGTTCCTCGAACGACCCCCACCCAGCAGACCGCTTTCCTGAAAAGGCGGTTTCCGTCGCCCACGGAGTCTCAGACTCTAACGAACAGGCCGGTCGGCCGTCTCACCAGCAGACTGATAGTCCCAGACTTATCACATTTAGAACAAAGGTCTAGCTGGTAACACTAGTCCCAAAGCTTGAAAGACGCCTAAAGTTCAGCCTACCACCCTACTTATACCAAGTCCTCGTCTCGTGAACCACAGAGTTTTTTCGAAACTGATGGCTTTTCTGGACAAACAAGAGATTACGTCCATTTGTTATCAGCATGCGCCAAGAGACGAAGCAGAGATCGCAGTGAAGCACAATAACCAGCCCACTAAACTAGAAAGGATATTAAGATACTTTCTGTTAGCAGTCCAAATCGAGTGAATGCGCCACACTCTTGTCCAGAACGCGTTGATTCGTCTGATCCCGCGGCTCGGCGCGGAACTTGGCTTTGAGGTTATCTTCCCTTGTGCAACCGTGTAACCTGTCCCATTGGCCCAATCATCGTTCCAACGCGCGCGCCCAGACTTCCTCGATGCAAGGAACGGATTATTATGCTAAAGAGCAATCCATTGAAACTTACGATCCCTTCACAGCCGTTCCGAAGGATTTTACACCTGTGTTTTGATGAAGTCGGTCCCCTGATAGTCGAGTTGATTGTCAGGCCAGATCAAATAAGTGCTGTCGCAAATATTATATAAGGGGACCGAGACTTCTCCCAGTGATTGTTGATCGATATATTAGTGAAGTGCCATATCGATACGAATATCTCTTCACCTTGAACACTCGCCTCTGCTTCTCAATCCGCTTCAATGTTTCTGCTTCTTCTCCTGTCAGCGTCTTTAACACTGGTCACATGCCAGCTACAGCGGCCCCCGCCAATCAATAACGTGATTATCCCCACTCTCCAAGTCACACCAACAGCCCGGCCGCGGCTCCCCACGACAATTCCTACTCTACGGCCTTTACCGCCTGTGCTCGTCGGCCACTTGCAAATCGTCGGCGGACTTTCCGACGGCCAATTCGTCGAATGCATTTACACTTGCATACCTACTCAGAATAACGTCCGTCCCGGCTACCCAGTCACCTACGACCCGGCGACACAATACCTGCTCAACTACCACGGGCATGTGTGCAACCAGGATGGCGCTAGCGCTGGTAACGCCCAAACGCTTTACTTCGACCCACTCGAGGACTTGAAGAGGCACAATTATACGGCTATGGAATTTAAGCTTCACAACGGCGTCGTGCTGACGATGGATCCGAATCCGCAGAAGAGCAACGGCGGGAATACGGCAATTGTGGTCGGCACTCCGCATCTGGCTGCACACCACCCTCTGTCGAACAATTATGGACAATTAACCTTTGTACCAGCGCTGAGAATTGTGCCCCTTAGCGGTTGATAAATCGGTACACACGATTCTAGCGGATACCCGCTATTTGTGGCGACCGCCGGCTCCATAACCCGGTCTATCATGACTACAAACTCGAACGGTCTCGAAATCCTCGGAGATATCCGTTGTTAATACTCATTCAACTTGAAGGCCGAGCATTGATATTTGAGACTGTATAGGCGAGTGCATACAAGCTCTTTTCATGTATATTTTATATATCCGCGAAGATAGAAGATAAGCGAACAATCGATCTTGCTACTATTTTAGAGTAAAAGACCGTCGAGGTAGATTATTGACAGTGTATTTGATACGTTTGAATCTTGATACAAATTAAGTACTCTTAATTGCAGCTGATCTCGCATATCAAACTGAAAAGGGGACAATTAACCAATTGTCTTGCTAAGCCGCCCGATTTTGTCACGTAAAGCATGCCGACGTGCAATTTACTTTGAAAGAGGCAAGTATTGGCTAAGTATTATTAGACCTGTATGCATAGCAGAACAGCTCCGCGCATTCAGCGTAAGATTTGTTTGGCAAGCGGTTGACCGCATATATGCGATGAAGCTATATGATATTGACCAACCTTGCAAAGAAGGTCTTCTTGTATTCCGTGGGTGTACGTAAGCTAAACTACCGTACATATGTGTATATATCGCCAAAAACTGTTTTTTAACCAACAAGAAGGGCTTTAACCTGTTCTATTTTCGACCAAAATCAAAGTTCTAAGATGATATCATAGAATATAAATACATCAGAAAACCCGTGTACACACCTCCACTTGATTCTTCCATCTCCTGATCCGCCTTGTCTTGCTTCCCGGTCGTTTAAAATACGACGGTTTGGGAAGAGAATCAATCAAACATTCGATCTCTAGGTGTGCTTCTTCTTCTTACCGCCCAATGGTGTAACGTGGAGCTCGTTGGACAGGCATTGATCATTGCCTGGGTTGTAGGAAATGTAGTTGACCATGGTGTTCTTCTCCACGTGGTACGGGCGCTTGGGGAACTTGACTTCGTAGGACTTGGGTGCTCCGCTGGTGGTCAAAACCTTGTTGGAGGTGTAGAAAATGAGGCAGTAAGCCTTGTCCTTCTGGTTCCATACGATTTTCAGGCAAAGCTTGCGTTCGCCAGTACCTGGGGCCGCTGGGAAGAGGACGTCGCTAAGTTTGAATTTGGTGAGCAGCTCTGGACCCCATTTACCTTTCGAATAATCGTTGACGATAACGGGTCCATCCAGCTTTCGGAAGGAAAGATGAAGAGCTCTGTCGCCGTTTTCAGGCGAGTCCCAGAAATCGATGTTGGACATCTGTTTGCCGTTGATGAAGAAGGTATCTATCGTGATACCATTGGATTTCTCCAGCTGTACGCCAAACTTAACTTTGAAGTTGGGCTTTACTCTGAAGGGTGCGCAGGTAGACGAGTCCGTGGGCTTGACGGTTCTCTGCTCAAGAGCCAATGCCGGCGATGCTGCCACACCGGAGAGAATCGTGGAACCGACAACCGCCAGGAGGGAGAGGTATTGATTGAAAGCTACCATTTTGTTCGATCGAAATTCAGACGTGGATAGCGATCGGATGGAGGTAGGATTTAACGAGCGGACGATTCACGAAGTCTGGGAATTTGGATATAGATAATTAAGGAGTGTGATGTTGCTATACGCAATGGAGTCAGATGCTCTGAGGCTATCGAAATGAGTGGAATTGGCTGGTTGAGGTAGAACAAGAAAGTAATTGAAAGGAGACCTTCATCGAGGTTTTATAGACCTCGCCTGGCGCACGTCCGTGCAATATCGATTGAACTCACTTGATCCGGCCGTAAGTTTTTTTGCCCATATTGCGACAGAATTATAGCAATGAGACCAAAATGGATGTTGCCGAGCTGTCGGGCGCCGGAGCGACAGCTGCGAAGAGATCGAGATCGATCAATCAAGCTACGCGCGATCTGTCTAACGTTAGTCGCACTGCGGGTTTCATGCGCTGGGGCTATAGTGGCGTAATACTATGCTACCCTCGAGAACTAGAATTACCGTCTGTAGCTGCTTGAATCCGATTCGTACTCTAGTACCGGATTCATAGGCACGACCTTACTAAACTATTAAACGGTGGTTGAACTGCTAGGTTAGAAGTGGGTCCCGTCCGCTCGAGGTGCATGCGCATGCGCTGGTTGGTTTAGACGCCCTCGTGAGTAGCCTCGGCGCATAGAGCCTGAAATTCTCACCGCGTCATCAATCACCTGCGATCCGTCAATGACTCGCTTCCAGGCTACTGAACCGCCACAGCTAGCTTTTGCTTGCTTGGCCCTATCTAGATCGTGTACACAGCTGCCTAGGCTTTGGCGTTCACCAAATAGGACCCTATATTAGGTTGCGTAATTAATTGCGTCTCATATTGCATACATTGGCTATAGAAATCCTATCGCTAATGCACGGTCCACGGATCCACTAGTCTCGGGGACGCTGACCCTCCGACTGTCCACCCTCGGTCAGATGTTCCGCTTGGGCATTTATACGCGCCATGCATAGTTACACCGCCAACGGTCAAGACTAAGCAGCAACATTAGTCATTTAAGCTGCCTAATAGCAGACGGGTTGGATATGTTGGAAGTCAGTATCCCTTGTGAAGGTCCGGTTCTGACCAGTATTATCACAATGCAATACTATGTGAACGGAATCGTCAGGTTGAACAGAAGTCGATCAGTTGATAGTCTATTTGATTACTAGCAGCTTAACTCGATTAGACCGAGAGCACTCCTCAGGTCGAGCGAATGATACTGATGATCAGCGGTTTTGTACAGCATTATGCAGACGTCCGCATGCATATATATATCTAAGGCGCTGTAAGCCAAAATCGGCGTCCGTATCAAAGTTATTACGAATCGGCCCATATATTAGAATTTCAACCCGTGAGCGTAGTCGCGTCCACTTGCAATTGGTAGCCCGTGGATGTTAAAAGACGCATTTGCATGCTACCTGAACCCATTGAAGCCGAAGCCGCCCGAGCGTGGTAGTTTAACCTTATTCCGCGTTTCCAATAAACGGTGTCAGCGTGTGCGCCTTAACCGCCAGTAGTTCTGCCAAAGTGGTCTTCCCAGCCGCGGAAGGGTAGACATGCGCGCCACGTCGCTTGGCGTCCTGCACCGGCTGTGCCACCCACAATGCGCAGTCAAGAAGCCGTTACAGGAAAGGAGTACCTCACGTCGCTTGCTTCGGATCCCTCACGACAAGCAACGGTTGGCACAGGGCTTTCCGAACTATAGGCAGAGCTATGCATATTCGTCCCGTACATGTAAACCAGAAGCTATGCATATATGACAGGAGGCTCGATTTCAGGTTTGAAATTCTAGCGGATGGTTTCATCCATAACATTTATCCCTCATGAAGGAACGAAGCGGCCACTTGGTTGTATGCTCATGTAATATATGCAGACGCACGACGGAGCAAAGCTGTGGCCATGGTCTTGGCGTATTTACTTCTACGCCAACGTTGCAACATTTCTCCGCAAAACAAAACTAGACGCTCCGCCCGAAAGCTTGGTTACCATATCATAATATCAGGCGTCTTCCAAGCCTCGTCGACTGCTTTGTGATTATTAATGCCCCGTTCTACTGCAACGGATGGCTTGTATAGAGCCTTTGGGTTTAGTGACCTGGTCCGGTGTCAAGCTTAGTATACGTAAGAGCGAGCTCGATACCGAGTATTCACTGACGTAAGGCTCGATCCACCGCATCTTGTGCGTGAGACCTGCCTGCCGGCCGAGAAACTGCTAGGCACGGGACCTGCGCCATTTTGATAAAAAGTCAGGCATGAATAAGATAGTTGCCCCGACGAACGCGAATTTCGAATGGCGGATTGCGATTGCGTGACTGAAGAATAATAACCACACTCAGTTTCTTTGCAAGATTTCATTCAAGCTTCGGGACACGGTTCCACAGACCAGTGTTGTGGCTAGCCGTATTTGGCCTAGCCTGGTTAGTCTTGGCAGGCCTGCCCAATGCGACCCTGCATCCGGAAAATCAGCCATGCTTCACATGTGCATGTTGTAGCGCACTCGAATATTCACGAAGTTCAGGCGACCGTATTTGAAATCGTTGCCGAAATGCCCCCGTTCGAGCAGAAATATAGTTATTTTGAATCGCAATTGATAAGAGCCACAGAATACCTATGCCGCCTTTCATAGAAGCTCTGCTCTAAGCCAGCTAGTAGCCGCACATAAATAAATTATTCTGGTAGTGACTACAAGAATCTGCGAAGTTGCTTATAAATAGAGATCTACTACTCGACAGCTAAGTTATTTGTGTCTGTGCGTATACTACGGACTCGCCGAAGTTTTAGGCTTCCCCACCATCTGCTAGATTGCGTATTCCTTGAATATTGAATTGTGCCCAGGGATGGGCATTGCTTCAGGTCGTCTGAAGTCGACTCTCGCATTTCGGAACTCGGGAAATTTTGGGCCCCGACAACCGGCGGCAAGCTATGACTTTTAAGTTTAAGGAATTACCTTTCAGGTGTACAACGTGGATCCATGGACGTGCATTGATTGACTGTTCAGTTCCGTAAACCCGGCCGAGAGCATGCAGCATCTAGCTCGAGCGCTCCTGCGTTCGTTAGTAATGATCCCTTGTCGTGGGAGCACCATTCCCTATAGCGTTCGCGCCATAGGAAACTTTGCTGACTGAATGGTTGTTGGGTTCAGAGTACTGTGGGGCCTTACGGGGAAAGACTCCGCAGCAGAAGCCATTCTGTGTGCTTGACCATCTGCAAGATGAAGCATGTATAAATACCCGGCATAACTCCCAGTTCGAAAATACCATATCAATGCCGAGTAGAGCTGGAGCTTCATCTGACGAAAAACTAGTTTAAAGGTCCCCAGATTCAAACTTTATACTATTCAGCCACCAATCTCTCATACATACATACTTGTGCGTTATATATACCAATTAAGATAGCCTTCAGGATGAAGCAAGTTGTCATCAACCGTGATTTGTCTGCGAGTATCGTTGACGTC
Source organism: Drechslerella dactyloides (assembly GCA_020064725.1). Classification (NCBI taxonomy): domain Eukaryota; kingdom Fungi; phylum Ascomycota; class Orbiliomycetes; order Orbiliales; family Orbiliaceae; genus Drechslerella; species Drechslerella dactyloides. The sequence continues at coordinate 2,346,238 of JAGTWJ010000008.1, read as the reverse complement.
CCGATTCCACAGCCAGGGCCTCATGAAGTTCTTATCAAAGTTGTGGTCGTTGGCTCGAACCCTAAAGATTGGAAATACCCCGTATTCTGGTCAGATCAACCTGTTCCTAGCGGCGATGACGTTGGTGGCATCGTCGAAGCTGTGGGCGAGGGCGTGTACGAGCTGAAGAAGGGCGATCGTGTCATGACGTACCGATACTACAAGACACCAACTGGCGGACATGCGGAATATGTCATAGGCTACGATTTTATCACGGCCAAAATCCCAGACAGCATCAGCTTCGAAGGTAATCTAGACAATCCCAGGGCTGTTAAGTTAAATTGTCACCTAGCTAATCATTCATTTGATACAATAGATGTAGCTACCATTCCGCTGGCAGCTATGACAGCCGTTGTTGGATTATACAAGACCCTCCACCTTCCTCTGCCTTGGTCACCTGCGACGAAGCCAATCCCACTCGTGGTCTACGGTGCTGCAACAGCAGTAGGTGCCTTTACGATTAAGCTCGCAAGGCTCTCCAATATCCACCCGATCATTGGCGTTGTTGGTCGTGCCAAAGACTATGCAGAGACTCTCATCGACCGCTCCAAAGGGGATGACCTCGTCGACTACCGTGACGGTAATGATGCAGTGGTTAAGGGGATCAAAGCGGCATTGGCAAAAAACGGCTACCAATCCGTTGACCACGTCTTTGATGCTGTTAGTGAGCACGGCAGCGTGCTAGACTCTGCCGCTGTCCTCAGCAAGACGGGTAGAGTCACAGGCGTTCTTCCATTAAACCAGGATCCGAAGGCAGTAAGTCTGAGCAAGGACGTCGACTGGTTTCTGACGATGGTTTCGGATGTGTTTGAAAGTCAATGGACGGAAGGCAGCGAAGAAAGGAAACAAGGGGTGATCACTGCTCCCAAGGAGCTGGGGTACTTATTTTCCAGATGGTTTGTCAGAGGCTTGGCTGAAGGTTGGTTCAAGGCCCACCCATATGAAGTGGTGCCAGGTGGATTGAACGGTGTGGAAGGCGCTCTGAAGGATCTGAAAGCTGGGAAAGCAAGTGCCGTGAAGTACGTGTTCAGAGTTGCAGACACCAAGTAAAATGCGCTTTTATGCCAGTATCCACATGCTACTCCCTACATGCTACATGTACACCTGAGCTCATGCTCATCTGGCGACATTGGTCTAGTGCACCTTAATATTCAAAATACAAAGGTTAACGCGCCTCCAGAGTCAATATTACCAACAAATAAAGTGAATTCAACTTGTGAGGAAGCAATGAGGAGATAGAGATAAAGCCTAGATTTTCCGAGGAATATTGAGCTAAACAAGTTTGAGTATTCACCAGCATATGGCATATATGGATACCTAGGTAAGTAACTACAAATAATTGATAGCCACTGCAGTTCGTACTTTCTTACATTATAGAAAACAACATTTAGCTAGATCCCAGAAAAGAATGATTTTACTAGAGATATCAACAATTGAGTCGATTCCGAGCGTATATGTATAATAACTATGCTGTCTAAGAAGACTTTGGATGTAACTGCATGAATGGCGTGGACATATATGTATGCGCATATGAATTGCACATTGATCGGGGTTACCGATCCCGGTACCTACCCTGTTATTTTCCCAATGTTGATTTCGATATATACTTATCTATACGTCTTGCCACCAAATTAGTACGTTAGCATGATGGTATGAAACAGGCTGTTGCTATCATGATCCAGCAACGTACTTCCAGCTCGGCATAAAGCCTTTCTTGCAAACATAAGCTGGATGCTCGCAGGCGGACTCCAACCCGGTTAGAATCTGCTTGCGAGACCTAACAGGCCAGGTTTTGCGGTAGTGTGTGAGACTGGTACTCGGCTAGTCTCGGTGCCAGACGCCGGTTTGCTGTTGTGAAGTGCTAGGCTAGGTAGGCAGGTGCGAGAAATGCGTTGTTGCCGTGTTAGATGCGGCCCACGTGACCACACTGAAATTAGAAATCGGAAGGCCATTGCGAATTTACGACTGAGTCGCCCAAACACCAAACCATCAACCATCGCGACACCATCGACGCCGCCATCGCGTGGGAACCACCAGACCAGTCTGCCATCGGTACTGCCATCACCGACTATTCTTTTCGCTATTGACCTCCTCGTGGACTTGTTTCCATACTGATAGTTTCCTCCAGGGCGCAGGCCCGTGCGCGTCAACCTTGAGATCCCACCATGGCCGACAGTAAGCCCAGCCACCTGGCCCCTTTCTTCATCGATGCCGACAAACAAAGTGCTAACAAGCCGTTTCAAGGCGATTTTGAGCAGGTCAAGCGCCTCCAACAAGAGCGTAATGCCGCGAAACTAGGTTCCAAGCGCGCCTTCGATCCATCCTCCCAGCGCAAAGATTTCTCTACCAAAGCCTCCTTAACAGACAACTTCGACAAAGATCTCTACGGTGACTCCAACGGCGATCGATATGAAGGCTATAGCAGGGAGATCGTTGATGAGGATGAGGAGATGGCGGATGCGGACGGGAGGCGGCTGGTGGGGCAGTACACTGCGACCAAGGAGATGATGAACGAGTTTGTACGCGATGACGAAGATCCGCTCGCCGGACGGACGGAAGGCAGCAGGATCGCCGACCGCGAAACTGACTACCAGAAACGTCGTTTCAACCGTGGACCTCTTACCCCAACTCGAGTGGATGCCTTCGCCAACAATCGACAAGATGGTGGCGATGAAGGACGAAGTTACCGCGAGATTATGGCGGAGAACGATTTCGAGCGCGAGAAAGCTAGGGTTCTGAAGGCTATCGAAGACAAACAAAAGCTCGGAGGGGTCGACGCGGATGATCATCAAGCCACGCTCTCCATCAAGGACTCTGCCGATGCGAGCGCGGATAAGGAGAACGCGCCGGAAGGCAGACGGAGGAAGAGAAGGTGGGATGTATCAACTACGGATTCTGCGAGCCCGGCAACCGAGACAAAGCCCGAAGAACCTAAAAAGCGATCGAGATGGGATGAGACCCCGGCACCTGTCGCCCCCGGTGATGCACCTCGCCGATCGAGGTGGGACCAAGCGCCTGCTCTGGCGCAGGCTACCCCCGTAGGGAACCAGGGTCTTGTAACTCCAGCACATCCATCTGCAGCGCCAGTAATCGCAGCTGTGCCTTTCAGCGCCGAATACAGCCGGAACGCGCCACTGTCTGATGAGGAACTCGACGCCATGCTTCCCAAAGAAGGCTACAAAATCTTAGAACCACCTCCAGGCTATATGCCCATCCGGACGCCTGCGCGAAAACTTTTGGCTACCCCTGCTCCCGTTGCATCCGCGTCTGGGGTCGGTGGCTTCATGATGCAAGATCCCGAAAACGCCAAGCTTTTAGGAAAGCAACTTCCCACCGATATTCCCGGTGTTGGCGACTTGCAGTTCTTCAAAGCGGAAGATATGGCTTATTTCGGCAAGCTTGTTGAAGGTGGGGATGAAAACACAATGTCAGTTGATGAGCTGAAGGAGAGGAAGATTATGAGGTTACTTTTGAAGGTCAAGAATGGAACCCCGCCCATGAGAAAGACTGCGCTACGTCAATTGACTGATAATGCTCGAGCTTTCGGCGCTGGTCCCCTGTTCAACCAAATCCTCCCGCTTCTCATGGAGAGGACCCTCGAAGATCAAGAACGGCATCTTCTCGTCAAGGTTATCGACCGCATTCTCTATAAGCTTGATGACCTTGTCAGACCGTATGTTCACAAGATCCTCGTGGTTATTGAGCCCCTTCTTATTGATCAGGATTACTACGCACGCGTGGAAGGAAGAGAGATTATCAGCAATCTGTCCAAGGCTGCCGGTCTCGCCCACATGATTTCGACTATGCGACCGGATATCGATCATGTCGACGAATATGTCCGAAATACGACCGCTAGGGCCTTTGCCGTTGTAGCTGCTGCACTGGGAATACCCGCCCTCCTTCCATTCCTTCGCGCCGTTTGTCGAAGCAAGAAGTCTTGGCAAGCGAGACACACAGGAGTCAAGATTGTCCAGCAGATTCCTATCCTCATGGGATGTGCCATTCTTCCCCATCTGAAAGGATTGGTTGATTGTATAGGTCCTAACTTGGAAGATGAGCAAGCAAAGGTCCGAACCGTCACGTCACTTGCAATTGCCGCGCTGGCCGAAGCCGCCCATCCTTACGGTATCGAAAGTTTCGAGACCATCCTATATCCACTGTGGACTGGTGTACGCAAGCAGCGTGGAAAGGGACTGGCAGGTTTCTTGAAAGCAGTAGGCTACATCATTCCCCTCATGGACGAAGAATACGCAAATTACTACACTCAGAAGGTTATGGAGACACTACTACGAGAATTCAATTCACCCGACGAAGAGATGAAGAAAGTTGTTCTGAAGGTTGTCTCCCAGTGCGCCTCTACTGACGGCGTAACTGCGACGTACCTGAAGGAGGACGTGTTGCCCGAGTTCTTCAAGTGCTTCTGGATTCGCAGAATGGCCTTGGACAAGCGCAATTACCGACAGGTAGTCGAGACTACGGTTGATGTCTCTCAAAAAGTTGGCGTTTCTGAAATTATCGAGCGGGTTGTTGACCATCTTAAAGACGAGTCCGAAGCTTACCGGAAAATGACACTGGAAACCATCGAAAAGGTTATCGCAGCGCTCGGAGCTGCCGATATTGCGGAAAGACTAGAAGAACGACTAATTGACGGTGTGCTGTACGCCTTCCAAGAGCAAACCGTCGAAGATATCGTCATGCTCAACGGCTTCGGTACTGTGGTCAATGCTCTTGGCACACGTTGCAAGCCGTATCTCCCTCAAATTGTCAGCACAATTCTCTGGAGACTCAACAACAAATCCTCGACGGTCCGCCAACAATCTGCCGACTTGATCAGTCGCATCGCGATGGTCATGAAACAGTGCGGCGAAGACGCGTTGATGGGCAAGCTCGGTATCGTGCTGTACGAATACCTTGGCGAAGAATATCCAGAAGTTCTAGGATCCATCTTAGGCGCTCTGAGATCTATCGTTACGGTGGTCGGCATCAACTCGATGCAGCCACCGATCAAAGACCTCCTGCCGCGCCTTACTCCGATTCTTCGGAATCGTCACGAGAAGGTGCAGGAGAACACCATCGATCTTGTGGGCCGTATCGCTGATAGAGGGCCAGAGTTCGTGTCCGCGAGAGAGTGGATGAGAATCTGTTTCGAACTTCTTGATATGCTAAAAGCACACAAGAAGGGTATTCGGCGAGCGGCCAACAACACTTTTGGTTTCATCGCTAAAGCGATCGGTCCGCAGGACGTGCTTGCGACGCTTCTCAACAACTTGCGTGTGCAGGAGCGTCAGTCGCGTGTCTGTACGGCCGTCGCTATCGGCATCGTCGCGGAAACTTGCGCGCCGTTCACAGTCCTTCCGGCATTGATGAATGAGTACCGAGTTCCCGAGCTGAACGTCCAGAACGGTGTACTCAAAAGCTTGAGTTTCTTGTTTGAGTATATCGGAGAGATGGCAAAAGACTACGTTTATGCCGTAACGCCGCTTCTCGAAGATGCTCTCATCGATCGCGATCAGGTCCATCGCCAGACTGCTGCCAGTGTCGTCAAACATGTAGCCTTGGGCGTTGTTGGGCTGGGCTGTGAAGATGCCATGATGCATTTGCTCAACTTGCTATATCCGAACTTGTTCGAAACCTCACCTCACGTTATCGATCGTATCATCGAAGCCATTGATGCTATTCGTATGGCGATTGGACCTGGGCTGGTGATGAACTACGTTTGGGCGGGATTGTTCCACCCTGCACGCAAAGTGAGAACACCGTACTGTAAGTTTACCCTTCCCGGAACATTTATAGATGTCGATTGAAACGAATACTAACATGATATCTCTAGGGCGGCTGTATAACAATGCGTACGTCCAATCGGCTGACAGCATGGTACCTTTCTACCCCAACCTCGACGAGGACAAACTGCAGAGGAACGAATTGTATATCATGGTGTGATGAGCTCGCGAATTTTCTTTTTCTCTCTCTCTTTTTTTTTTTTTGCTGTTCTTTTAAAATTTCGCCGAAAACTGGTTTAGGATGTCTGTATTTCTCACACTGTTTCTTTTATGTTTTATTTTGCTCTGCCGCGGTCTAGAATGCTGCCAGCTACGCCGACAACACTGCGGTCAAAGGCTCGCATGCAAAGGATCTGCTGGTTGCTTCTGTTCTAGTCTGCTTCCCACAACCTTTGATTCTGATACGAAGATCCTAAAGCACGAAAGAATTTGTAATGGTACCAGGCGAAATTTGTATTTCTCTTGATTTCCTCTGCACACACCTCCAGACCCTTTCCCTTATGCAGTTTCTAGCGAAGAGCTGTTCGGAAAGCAGACGGGAGGAGATTATTCAATTATGAATAATGCTACAGACTTGTTTGTTGTCCCGACAGCCCCAACATTATATTGACACGTGGTACACTACGCTGTTTATACCTATCAATATGCAACAAAGGCAACTAGAAAACGACAATAGTCGATTTGTGGACCAAAGAACGGAGGAGCGAACGAGAGGACTGTCTACTCAATTGTATACAAAGTTGTCTGATGCAGCGTAGCCTAGCTAGCATTAACCTTCCTGTAAGCCAAAATCTCGGCTCGATCCCATTAGCACTTTCACCGGATCTCCTGTGGTTTTCTCATAGTATTGTTGTGTTTTAAATTTGTAAGCACACGATTTTCGTATTATGATCGGTACTCGCATGATATCGTCGGCTGCCTTGTGTATCCACGATTAGTATCAAGTGAACTTCAAATAATCGTTTCAGCAATTGTATACCAATATCGTAGCTACACGAAATATTTGACTACAGAATACCTCCAATTAATATCTAGTTAAGGTCTACATATATATATAAGGAACGTGTGTAAATTCTCCACAGTCCCTGGCCAGAGTTGTCGGGGCTAAATTACGGCATTGTTTCCAAGCAGGAACTTCCCAAACCAATTCACGGCTGTACATATATGCGTTGACATCAGCTCGGTATTTGCTGATATGCATGTCGTCTGTTTCAAGGGAGATCTTGAAAACAAAGAGTTGCAATACGCTGTTGCAATCCCTGAGTCTTTGGCAACGTATAGCACCGATTGTAAACAATTCGACATGCATATACGGCATATCTTTTTGAAGCATGCAGCAGTATCTCTAATCCAATATCGCACAAAATTACGCACACGACATAATGCTACTACCGTTCCTACAGGGGGCCTTGCTCAAGCCATGGTATGCTATGTTAGCATTGCTCTGCAACAAATTCAGATCCTCGTTGAAGACAGATAAGAACTTCGCTCCGGGCTTGTACAGCTCGCCGACGACAAGCAGTGCGCCTGCCTGGAACTTCTCAGACATATCTCCCACGATGTCTCCACGGCAAGCACGTGGGCGTTTTTCTATCCTAGTTGCCCTCAAGGCTGCAGATATACCTTACGTCGTGTGGGGCCTCGACGCTCTCGCCTGCAATTCCGTTCCAACTCTTCCCCGCGACCCCTTAGAGGTCCTTGTCCCACAGAAATATCTTGCTAGAGCCGCTGCGGCCATTTCCAATGACCGCTCTTCGTTTTACCAGCGGATTGCACCCTTTGACCGGGAGGATGACTACATCTTTGCGAACCAGAACTTCACTACCTTGGTTAGGTCCAATCTTCTAATCTGCGAGTACCTTCAAGCGACTAAATTGCAGAGTGGGTTCGAGCCCTGGCAGATACTACTCATACCAGACCACATCTTCAACTATGATACTTGTCTAAATGTAGCTTTCCCAACCGTTGACGACATTCAAACGCCTCCAGGGTGTTTCGCCCTCGAGGAGCATGACAAACTCAAAGATATCCACGTTCCAGGTTTCTGGGGCATGTTAAACGCCCTTCTTTCGGCTCGTCCGATGTACGATTCGGGATCGGTGGATAAGCAAGTAGTAGCGGAACTTGAGGAGCAAGCCCTGTTACTGATCACCTGGCGAATCAGACGAGACAGGGCTGCCGAGAAATACATGGGCGATAGTGAAGACTACTTGCCAGCAGATCTATTCGAAATCAGAGACGGCCTTCGAGCCTGGAATCGTGAGTTTTTCGATCATCATTTTCTGGATCAATCCAGAAGCTCGCATTAATCTGCAGATCGGGCAGACATGCATCAGCGCTGGGTTAGGTACCAGATGTACTCATCATACTCTAGTCTTTGAGTAGTTCTCTGAGGCGCACCTATTGGTCCCACTTCATTCGGTTGGCCAAATTGAATACGTAGATATATCCATAGCAAAACTCCTTGAAATCTAGGGAATTCGAGATTGCCTTCCGCGAAGCTTCTCAGATGACGCTCGATTAAGTAAGGCGTATACATCAACTAACTTCAGTCGCTGATTTGGGATTTTGTATGCTAGTACCACATGTATTTTATATAGTCTCCAGATCTCGAACGTTCGGTGTCATCTGTGATTTATTATGGAAACAGGACTGATTCTGCATAATTTTCCCTGTAGTTTAAAATTTTAGCTTTGAGGTGGTCTTGCAAGGGGAACACCCACAATTACGGGTAAACATGCATGTGTACACGTGTGTGAATCTAATCTAGATTTTGGCCAAGACGGAGACAAGAGATAGGAGCACGAAGATTAGTAATGAGATCTTATACGCGTAGTGTTCGTGAATGATGGTGATGTTTACTCATCAAGATTTCCCGAAAGCGACGGCTAGCCGATCAATATATCGCGCGGCTCGCCTTGACTGCACATGATGACAAGTATTAAGTCGACTACATTAATGCGCAGGTTGTCTCGCGAGCCAGAGCCTGCGCAGATGCTTATCACTAGTCCTAATCAGAACTGACACGGGCATAAATTGACTGTCATGGTAGATACAGAGATAATTTGTCGCCGAAATATAGTGGTAAACTCTCACGAAATTCCAACCTGTGGCAAGTCCTAGCGGTCAGCTCCCTGCTCCTCAAGTGATTCCATCACGGCCATCCTTCGACTCCAGATAGGATTGCTATCAGCGGAAGATCGCCAGAAGTCTAGGTCCCTTCCAGCGTCACTCTGTATCTCTGCAATGTTTTCGAATAAATTCAAAATCTTTTGGGCCTGTGACACCTTTCGGTTTGAGGCAAGCTGCAAGACCAGCTGAACTTCGTAGTAGGGAGAAATAACGTTACTGCTGAGAGAGGGCAAACTTCTTGCCAAGGCCGGATCCGCACCAGCAGCTAATAGCACTTTTATACTGTAATAAATACTTGCGAATTGGTTGTTGGAGAGTCTTGGGGGTGAACCCATGTTCGAAAACAAGTTGCAGGCGACGGACAAGCCATATTGAATATCTTCGAACTTGATGTATTGATAACCCTGAGTTGAATATACTCCTTTCTTTACACTTTCCATTAGGAGGGCCTCAAGATATCGTGGTGCCCACAAGGAAAGGTATCCAAATGATCTAGCCGAGATATTTAGTGTCTTAATGTAGTCATCCGGTAATTCTGCATTTGTAATAGTTTGGGTGAGTGTTTTGTCGGAGAGATAAATGATCTCAAATAGTGGATGGTCCTCAATGGTGTTGGCACCGATCTCAGCATTTTCGTATAGTTTTTGTTTCTGTATGTGCCCTATAGGGCAAGTGAGGAGGAGGTGTACCATCGAATTGGCTGGAATGGTATATCTTGGGAGGCAGCCAAGAATTGAGATCGGCTCCTTGACGGCGAGAAAAAGATGTTCCTTTTTCTTCGGCGGTAGAGACCTGACGAGTCTTTGGAGTAAGAAAATCAGAATCGAAAGTTGCTTAATCGCAGATTGAGCAATGGTCTGTCCGGGTAAGTCACTGATCTGAGTCTGCTTGTACCAGATATGATCAACCATTTGTAGGATCTCAAGAAGAATCCAAGAGTTCTCGTCTCTTCGATCAAGTATTCGCAGATCCCATAATGAATACGACAGCATGGCATCAGCCATGTCCACCAAGTCACGCATTGAAGATATATCCCGGCGGAAATTGCAGATATGTAGGGCAACTATAAAATTCTGCCAAAAAAATCTGATCACAGCCGCGGATAGCCTTCCATTATTCAGCAGTTCCTGGTCAAGTGCTGTCTTGAAGGTTGAATATTTGAAGTCTGTAAAGGCACCCGTCAGCCAGTCAAGGCGAGTGTCTTTGAATGCACCCTCTTGTGGCGTCATCAATAATATCTCACTGGACGTTGGAACACCGTAAAGAAGTGCAAGAAGACGTGGGATAGCTGCAGGTAACGGAAGAAACTGAGTAAAGAAAGAGAGCTCTCTATAATTCACGGAGCTCTTCTCGCACATTTTGAAAAATTGTTCCTGAGGGGATATAAAAATGCTGTGATGTTTGTGCAATAGGATTGAGATGGCCGGGGAATCTTCGAGCGTGACGGCAAGTTGGAAGACTTGATGTAGTAGATCTTGCATTTGCGGGCCTAGCTGAGGTGTTTTTGTAATATACGAACGTTCGTATAAATCGAGTAAGAGGTCAAGAGACCGTTTTTCCAAGGCAGACTTGATACCCTGTAGCAGATATCCATTATCGTTGGGGGATACGTTTTGAATCCATTGCCAGAGCAGTCGTTTGAAGGCCTGATATATATCGTACTCTGGAAGAGGGTGTGAGCATACTAGCAGGAACAGCTTTTCGATTTTCCAGCTTGATGTTCCGTCAACTGACCATCCTGGAGACGAAAAGGCTGTGAATGGGGTTTCCATGTTGCCAAGGCCTTTTTGAACGAAAAGACGAATGATTTTATAATCGCCGCGATCTATGGCGTAGTCGAGAGGCGTGTTTTCGAAGATATCTTTGTTCATCCACGATGATGCTTTCATTGACGACAATAAGAATTCGGCGACTTGGAGGCTTCCATGTATCACAGCGACATGCAACAAGTTCCTCTTGTGAAAAAAGTCCTGAACAGAATTCGGCGCAGAGATTGATATCAGGGTGGAATCAGAGGTCCATGGATCTGTAGATAATAGGAATCGTAACATCGTTGGTGTAGAATGGGAAGCTGCAATAATAGCTGGTGTGCTGCCATCTGGGAGACGGAGATTATTGTACCATAACCTGTCCTCCAGCGTTGTCTTGCCGCAAATTACCCAAAGGAGGGCGTGGTGATCGTTTTCGACACCCCATATGAAGGCATCAGTATATGGATGTTGTCCTCGAGAATATCGCTTGCCCCATGGCCGCACGTCGAATAAAAACTCTCGTTCGAAACAGAGTCTGGCAAATTTCTGATACCTTTGCACATAAGATGGAAGCACCGAGCGATCAAAATCTCGACAATGTTGCAGCCAGAATGACTGGACATAGTTTAAGAGTTTATACCGGACAAGTATTGATTCAGGTGGAAGTTTCGGGTGGTATATATATTTCGCAAAATCGATCTTGTAATCCGGTCTTTCCCCTTCGAACAAGCCGTTCATTAGTCTGAATCCTCTTAAGATGGATTGAACACCTCTGCTGATAGTGTTCCCATATGAGGTTGGTGCTGCCAAGTTCGATGTGCATTGTAGGATGCGTTCCATGTTGGAGTTAAGTCCCGACTGCTTGAATGGAACCAATGCGGTCTCAAAATCTGAGAACAATAGGTACGTCAGGCAAACGTCCGCAATAGATTGGTTCGACGAGCAAATGCATCTCGCCGTTGCGATTAGCTTGTGATCCCATGGTGAATCTGGTCCTTGATCGTGATTTGACAGTTCCGTGATATATTGCTTCAGCGTGTAGTGAAAGAAGGTTACAGTCTGATCTGCCTCGTTGTACTCCAGTAAATTGCCACATCGTTTGATGATTTTCCATCGCTCGTTTCCTGTGGCTACTTTCGTAAAGTCGAGGTTTTGGTCTTCTATATCAACTGCGATCGCTTCCATGAGCTCGTCAAGCGTCAGCGGCCGAAGCGCATGGTATAGCCAATCGTATACTTTTCTGGAAGTAGGCCAAACTCGACGCTTTTGTGTCCCGTGTTCTACAAGGGTACGCAGCAGTGCGCGCTCATAGGTTTCGTATAGACCAATGGGCAGTTCGTCAAGCGTTTCTTCAACTTCCGCGTCTGTCGCACAGTCGCAAAGATCCTAATTTGCCAAATGTCCAACGATTAGTGTCATTCGGATAAATTTATAAATCTCTACAATGAAGTTGGCAACAGTACTCTTAGCTGCAGCGAGACCCAAAGAAACCTGTAGGAAATAATATCGGGATTAGCATCAAAGTTACGATAATCGTAAACTGATATGATGGATAGTATACTCTGATGACGTGAGTTGAGTAAGCGGGAAGATATGCATACATTCCGTCAGCTTTTGTGATGAGTTGGTCTATCACTTTGCTATAAAGCTTTTGATTGCTGAATTTGAGGGCTCCATTTGCCTTTAACGAGTCCACTTCTCCAGCAATGTAGTTATTGAGATCATCGACGGGCTGCCTGGTAGTCAATGGAATGTTGGGATACCGTCCTAGCTCCTCCTTTATTTCGATATCCTTTCGACTCGAAATGTAGATAGCGATTACTGAGTCCGAGAAACTTGCTGCCTGTGCTATCCAACGAAAGATTTCAGTTCTGTTATGGTTGTCGCATTCATCAATTCCATCGAGAATAATCCATATGCGCTCGAAATTTCGGGCAAACTTGAAGAACAACTCGATCCATTCCTCGAACTCTAACGTCCAGCTACCCACAGCTTCCGCAAGAGCCTCCAGCAAAACGTCTGGTATATTCGCTTTGCCCAAGTTCGACGCCATTTGTTTGATGAAAGCTTGGAGGATTGTCGTAGGCAAAAGAGAGTCTGCCTCCTTAAAATCGCAAGGATATGATAGCAAAATGGCTCTTTTGAGCTGCTGCAAGTTCCTCATTTGATCCTCTTGGACCCATCCGCTACAAGATGATATCAGTTTTCCTGTGAAGTATGATAGGAGAGGAAGAATGTGGACCTAATGATAGTTTTTCCGGATCCAGCTGCATAACGAATATGTCAATATTTCAATTCTCCACAATATATTGCATTGACCACTCACCTTTCCCGTGAACCCAGAGGACAGTTGATCTTGTAGCATCTCTCCAAGTGACATACTCGGTGCATCTGCCAACCCATTCGCAAGTTCCCTTATGCCTAGCGCTTTGTGACTGCCTCATCTTTTTCTCGTAGTTATACGGACAGAGACGGGACATAATCAGATTCCAGCGTTCCACTAATTGCAAGTGTCCGTCAATGATAACCATTACAAAGCATGAGATATACCGGTCAAGAGGGCTTAGAAATACCTTTTCTCCTCGCCTCTTCTTCCAGATTTTTCCGCAGAACGAGCTCTCGCTGAGCTTGTTGAAGCTTTCTCTCGTCCGCTTGAGCCTTCCGCTCTTCCGACGATTCAATCATATGCGACAGGACAGCTTCTCTCTCGACACTCTCTTTGTGTTTTCGAAAACGATCCATGAAATCGCCAAATTGCTTTTCAAAAGGCTTCCAAAGAAGCTTTGACATTGCTCTTGAGCTCGCCGAAAATAGTGTCCTTGAGTCTTGATAGTAACACTCACGTAAGCATTTTGCTCTTGAAGATGACGATGTATAATGCTGAGGGTCCTAGGTGTCTCGTGGAAATAGAATTGAGGGCCAGGCATACTTGTACCATTTTTTGATCCGCTACTCGTAAGAAATACCTGCTTTGCGGCCGTGCAAAATTGCAATATATCCAGATAGACCAGTGATAGAGAATGCAATAGATATGCTCGACTTGAAAACAATTGTGCGTACGTATTGAAACGAGGTAGAACGTCCCCAATCCGCTCGAACATGTCCATCAATTTTCCGTGGTATTTGCCGAAGCTTTCGGCCAACTGCTTGCAATTCAACCTGACATGAGTTCATTTCCGACCAAATCACGATATATTTCTTGCGTGGCTCAAGGGCTCGTGAATGTATTGGCAGGCAGGCCAGGCTTACTGTGAGGACAGCCCTGATACTCCCCCAGACAGGACAGAGAATACCAGACTGAGTATTTGAAATGATATCAAGTGCTTCCCCATACTGCCCAATCGCGTCGACTATCGGCATCAATTTCGCTGCCATGTACCATGCCTTACTGGTCGCTTGCGCTCTCTTTTGAGCCGCACTGGCGGCATAGAGAACTTCTTCAACGGTGACATTCCTGAATTCTTCTTTCTGCTTGTCGCTCAACCCTTCCATGAAACGGTCCTTCGCGACCGCCCAGGGGTCACGAAAACTAGTAGGTCTAGCGACCATAGTCCTTTGTTAGCGACTATCAATCCAGTATCTAAATCCAAATTAGCGACAAACCTACCTGCTCATCGTGCGGCTCGTCGGTAGACTCGATCTGCGTCTAGTTTCTCGCTCACGCGATCACGAGGGATCGTGCTGAATTCATGAATCGGGTCTCCGCAATTTAATCGATCAGATATCAGAAATTGCGATGAACTTCAGATATAGAGGCCAGCTCCGATGACTGGGAACCAATTTGCAATCATGAGAAGATTTCTTGATCCTTCGCTTCATGACTACATGTAAGGATGTTGATCAGTGCGCGTGCGGCGATTCCCCGCACATGCTGGCTGAAATGACCAGCCAATAGCATCGATGCGTTTGTCTGGGCGCCATGGGCTGCATGATGCACGATGCATGACAGAGGGCTGAGCCGCGGCTTGGTCTCTTCGGACGAAAAACCCGAGACTCCCAGCGGGAAATCTTGAAGCCATCACAATCGAAGCGAGCTCGAGAAGTTTAGAGCGAGGTCTCCAATGCTGCATATCTAGCTGTCTACTTGCAGTACTTGTGTAACCGCGATGGCCACCCACCACCATAGTCTCGGTAACGCCGCCATGGTGCCAGCGAACAACATGACATCGCTTATGTCGCTGACCAGGTACTACTAGGTAGACCTAGCTCGCCTAACATACATTTACTCGTCCAACAGTTCTATGTGAATTCTACTAAACCATCTTCTCCGCCAGCTTGACTTCGCGGGCCTCATTCTTCGCGACTGCCCGTCGATAGACAGCGGAAGCCAAGTGACACCATGGTCCGCCGAACCAATAGCCGTCATCCACGAGCCAGCTGAACTCCCCACAATCAGCAGTATGCGTCTCGCCAACAATGAACAACGACGCTGACATTCTCCGATTTGTATCCTTATCATGTGAAAGGGCGAACAGCGCATAAAACGTGCCCAGAAGTAAAGAACATCTGAATGCTGTGCGGAGGGTCTGTGATACCCTCCATCGGTTTCGAATAATCTGAATGACGACGCCAGATGCTGCTGCCACAAGAAATGTCGTGAGCGTCGTGGTGAGTGCGACGATAATGAACGAAGTCAGCCGCGGTACTTTATCGTCGGCTTGCCATTCTCTGATGTTCATCCCGAATACCGACGTTGCGAACGTTAGTGGGACGAAGACAAACGCAAGTCGCGTCAACTGATTGACGCTCTGGCTTTGCGCTATGGACTGCTTTGCCTCGTTGATGGACTCGGTAGCGGCTTCCCGGTTCAGCGCGTCTGTCACAGACTGTTGAACCAAAGCAGCTTTATCCTTCAGGAATGATAAGTCTTGAAAAGCGCGATCCACAGTATCTTGCACGAGAGCTGCTGTATCCCTTGTGGTATCCAGCCAGGGGTACCTCATATGCGATTTGAGCGAAGTCGTCGTGGTAAAAATCTCCTGTTGGAACCCTTCGCTGGTGATATAGGCGTTATAGGGGTCACACTCAGACAAGTTGTGAGGTAGCCTCCTTTCGTACAGCTTTTCCTCCGCCCAGGTGAGCAGCATGGATGTTTCCAGAGCGCAGAGGTGAAGAAGTGGAAGGATCAAGTAGATGGGATGCTGGCAAGATAGATCGGCCTCTCCTTCCCGAAATTCAGTTAACCTCCTCAGATATCTGTAGGTCAAATTCATCCGAGAGGGCACCGCTAGCGATGTAGATGACATCTGCGGCTTACGAATCGTCGGCCGTTCAAAGTCTCGTAAGGCTGCCTCGAGGTTCTCAGCCGGGGAATCCATAAGCACGAGAACTGCATTCCTCATTAGCTAGTACATACACACCTATCTACCCCCCTATTGTATATGCGCAGCGACAAACCTGTGTTCGTCCTCACTTTCGCACTTCCAGGTTGGAGTAGAACAGCAGTGCTCTTCCCTCCGCCGAAGTGTATCTCGATTGGCGAATTGGTTGCCTCGGACGGCAAATATGGCGTCGCGAAATATGTCGAAGGGCGGGGAAATAAGGTTCCCATGTGCTCGATGAAAACCCTAGGGTCGATATCCATCTCATATCCGATCGTCTTGAGAATCTCGCGATCGATTTCCTTGTCATGCGATACTACGAGTAGTCGCAGTTCCACGATTTCGTCCTGCTCGTCCAGCATTGTCTGGACTTCCTCCGCATTAGTGCACACTCCATGAATGATCGGCTGCAGCAAGCTCGGATTTGAGGAAGCAAAGTCGACGATGTGTACTGCGGTTTTCTGGTCTCCAAGATCGGCCTGTCGTTCCAGATAACACTTCAAAGCATGGATGTCGGGGTGTTGATGGACGATTTTGCAGATGTAGTCGTAATAATCCGTGTACAAGCCTTCAATTGGCTCTGTCTCGGCAAGACTCAATTCCGAAGGTGTCGAATTAATCACCGGCGTGAAATCAATAACGACAGATTCTATACTCTCGATAATCGACTCGCCAAAATGAATTCTGATATCTCGGCTCGGGTTGTCCATGTTGAGATGGTAGATAGGGTCTGCGGGAAACCCGGCACTGGGGTTTTAAAGAGGGTGCATGTGCCGCACACCCTCAGCGCTCTCCAAATACGGTGCCCAAACTTCGTACTCGCTCATAGATAGCTCGAGGGCCTTTCAAAGGGTGTCGCGTCGCGTGTCGAAATCGCCCCTCAACAGGCATCCTAGAAGGCGACTTTTCTGCAGTTTTGGCTATGCTTCGCCTCCGGATTTTCGGGAGCTCGTAGGCTTATCGACCCTTGTCCCTTGGGTTCGACACGCGATTGGTTGGTGCCATATTGCCGTCTGGGCATCCTCGATCCAGATCCGCTCATTGTCGCGATCGCGCGCACGATTTCGAATCAGGGCAGAATCGAAGATCTCGAAGGAATCGTTTCAGCTGCACACTTTTTGTTCTCAAGGCCTGATCAGTTATTGTTCCCAAGTCCCTCTATCGAAAGTGCCTTTGCCATTGTCTGAAGGCCGACCACAAAGGAATTTATCAACAATAGCTAGGTGGTCTTGGCGCCAAGAGACGAATTGGGTGAAATTCACCCATTTCGAAATGCAACAGCGTGGGCTTCATGAACTCACCATACCTTCAAGTTTAGTGGGGCAGACTGGGTTTAGATAATTCAGAAGAAACAGGTAAATCAAACCTCTGTACCTACAAATTCGCTCGCTGTAAATGTGCACTATCGTAGATATACCTTCGATCGTCATCGCACTCATGCCCTCTCGGATGAGTCGAAACGTCTCAAATATTGGCCGGATATCCAATGAGGGCTTCCCCCCAATCACCCCCTTATCATGGAGTCCGTGCACAATAGTTTGGCAATGACCCCGAGCGGGCGCCCTTCGAGCCCCTCATGTGAAAAGAACTTTGTCTGATGAATACTTACTTTTCCTTGCAAATGCAATACCGGTCAGTCGATTTCTTCAACTACCGCGAATCCGAACCAGGACTCGATAGCGAGAGTATACGCGCGTAATATCTCAAGATGCCAGCCCAGAGACGAAAACGCCGTACGCAGGCAAATTGTAACCGTAACCGCAAAGTCAGAATCATACGCGGTCGAGAGATAGTCGAGTTGACGTTCCGCCTGAAAGAAGGCAGTCACGGCCCCACGTCTAGCCATGAGGCCTATGCACACGAGACGCTCGCGCACTTCGTAGATTCCCTCATCAGTAAGCTCATCCTAGTCCACGCGATGCAGTCAAAAGCAAGATATTTTCGACGAGTTCTCGTGAGCTGATATCCAGACGGCCTTGTCCTACGCAGATTAACAAAGTTGTACCGAATTATTCCCAACACAGCCCGGCTGGACTTACGACATCTTGTGCCAACGCCGGTCTCTGATCGAACTTGTGGAAGATCTGGAGGAGCAGGGTTTGATGGTCACTGTTGGGGAGATGTTTCAAGGTGGCGAGATAATCCACTGGAGGGTCAGTGAGGCTCTATGCCGAGATAAGACCAAATAGCGAATACTGACTTCCGACACTTGTGAGTCTAGATATACGATGAGACAGGTCAGGAGATGGAGGATCTCACCGTCGACGACTATGAGCGTTGGATCGGTCGCAGGATAATGAATCCTGTATCGAGGGAGATCATGGGAGAGGTTTTGAATCTCGTGAGATGGTTAGCCTGATGATCTTGAGTGCTAAGTATATATTGCCCCAAAGTTTTGTTCCTTTAAGAGCTGGATTCTCCCCGAAATTGTTTGGATACTTGTACCATAGCACAGATATCGCAGGCGAAGTATCATTGATTGTGGAGGAGAAAAGGGTGGCACTACCGGCATATAAGGCCGACACGTTAGAGAGCTTTTTCCGATCAAGCCGACTGGTTCGAGCGAAGGACACTGTCGTCCTCGATGGATGTACTCTGGATCCTTTAAAGTAAAATTTAATTGACGTTAGCATCTATTGACCTTCGTAAGGTTGGTTGGGAAGATTGTGATAATGGCGTCTTGATCGGGGCTCGTGTGTATGTGAAACTTGATCAGTTAGGATATATATTTGTCGGTTATCGATAGTTAATGGAATGTCGATGTCAAGGTGAAAGTCGATTGGACATTAAGGGAATAATAGACGGGTAGGAGATAGGGAGTGTGCGGCGGTTTTGCATAGAGCATAAAGCTTAGGTAAGTGGCCGAAGGGGAAAAAGTGGCGAGTTGGTATTATCTAGAGGGCAGCATCGTGGCTCGAACCAACGACGTCGACGATGCCCGAGGAGCCCCAGAGCCCAGAGGCTCCTGAGCCAAACAGAGGAAAAAAAAAAAAAACACCCAGGAACGGTGGCTCCGTGGGGCCTGGTCCACTACTCAGACCCCCCTAGGGGCCAGGTGGCCAGGTGCCGCCGGACTCACATCCGCCCACTACAACTGGTGTAGGTTAGCGCTGGTCCTGTCGCGGTGTCGTGTGGTGTTTCTTACCACTCGGCCACCGTTCCTGAGATGAAAGTCTATAGCCATTTACACATATATATACTGCAATTCTTTTCCCACAGCCACATAGTAGAACACCCAGCCAAAATTTCAAAGTCGTTTTTTGTATCGACGCACACACACTACAGCCTCTCTCTATCTCAACTATAACTAAAACATCACCGCCTTCCCACCCTACTTCTAAGAACATCGCCTCCTGACGGTGTCTCGCCGTCGACTCGATCAACCGCTAATCTCGTACGTCAGTCCATAGTAGTGACAGCATGCTGTCTTCAACGAAATATCTTCGGCCCGAATTCATGAATGTTACAGCTGAACTAAGCTCTCATACTTTCCTTTAAAGCCGACCAAATGCTAACGGCTTCTACTGGTCTATAGGGTATCTACCAACGTCAGTCTGAGAAGGGCACCATACCCAGCCAGATACACAATTACCAAATCGTCGAGAACTCGCTTCTACGAAATACGACGTTGAAGTGCGTTGTCTCGCCTGTGCAACCGGGGCTAAATACTCTTTTGAGTTGCCAACCCTGCCAACCTTATCCATGGTATGGGGCTGCTGCTATGAACCCGACAGGTCGGCGCCGTCGATAGATGACTCGGATTCGAATTGCGATATTAGTGTTTCTCCGATGGCGGCTTCCCGACGCGAAGGGCAGGATGCTTGACGCGTTCAGCGGTGGCGGTTCCAAGGCCGCAGGCTGTGCTCGGCCCTGCCGCGTATGAAGCGGACGCGCTTCATTGCCTCGGACATCTATTCTTCCTTCGCCTTCGCATGCTAGCATTCAGCGGTGAGCTCGTCATCAGATTCTGTGGCACAAATTTGTGTTTGATCGGATTCACGAAGAGCGCCAATATCTACCGCCAGATCAGTCCACCAGAGAAATTAGTCCGACGTACATGATCATGGATACTTGCACGGAGATATCGCAAGCTTGGAGACGAATTATCGCAACCGAGGCAAATCTGAATGTCTGATTCCGGCTCTTACTAAGTCCTTACCTAGGTAGAACTATGCATCACCGGGAGGCCTTGAGGCTGTTACTGGGAATATTTACTTACGTCCGGGACCAGAATCTAGGAATCGAAGTCGCCTCCAACTGTAATCGATCTTTCCTAGGTTCTCTCTGCAAATTCCGGGGCTCCATGCTATCTTTATTATCCCGCACGCTATAGACGCTCTTTTGCATCAGCAAGGCGCCTGCGAGACGACGGGCTGGTTTACGAATATGCTCGTCCTGGGCATCCTCTTGTCTCTACCGTTTCGGGCATCGCGGGCCCACGAGCTGCAGAATCTGTGTCGCGACTGGATGACTAAGTTTCCGTCTTTCCCTTTCTGGCCGGGCTGACCAACGCGGCAACGTCGTCAAACCATCTGACTGCAGGTACTGGTACACGCAGCTACACCCGGCCGCGTAATTCGGACAGCCTCGTCCACGTCCGCCCTCCTCAACTCCCTCCTCGAACGTTCCAGGGGTCTCGGGTCTTATAAATCACACGCCCGCCTTACCGTCCGACACCTTCGCATGCCGTTATCATGCCGACGTCGCAGACTTGCAGCCGGCTCCCAAAGCCATTTCATCCGAGTTGATCGAGATCTCTTACATTGCGAGCTCACGCCTGAATGAATCTGGTGGATCGATCTAGATCCATATCTCCTTCGAAGCCCCGCGATCCGCTAGCTCGCAACCCTATCTAGGAAACCTTCGCCGAAACGTGTTTGGACTGGTCCACGGGACTGCACTTTCAACCTCAGTTAGGTTACCGGCTCGGCGATTCGACGTGAAGACGGTGGCCTGTCACGATGGTCACACACTTCTTCAACGACGATGCCCTCATCGGCACCTTCTTCCACCTGGCCAGCTACCCGAACGCTGCGCAGGCCCTCGAGACACTCAAGCGTGTCGCCTCCCTCGTCAAGCCCATAATGCGCCGCCACTCCTTTCGCATCGCCAAACTCGCAGAGTTCTATCCGGAGATGGAGCCGAATCTGCTAGGCCTCAACACCTCCTTCCCCGGTTCCAACAACCTCCCGATCATCCAGCTGCGGCTCCGGAAGTCGCACGACTCTCGGATCTTCCTTCCCTATGAATCCGTCGTGGAAACCATGGTCCACGAGCTCACGCACTGCGTGCACGGCCCGCATGACGAGAGGTTTTGGGCCATCTTCAAGTCACTCAGAGCGGAGCTGGATACCCTTAGGTACACAGGGTACACTGGCGAGGGCTTTCTAGGGAACGGCCAGGCGCTCGGTGACGTCCCGCGAGGCATCAATAATCTTGAAGCCAAACGGAAGGCTCGAGAGGCGGCAGAACAACGACGAAAACGCGACCAAGGACGCGGACGGATCCTAGGCACCGGCTCTATAGGGCCGATCAGATGGACCATCGAGACCGGGCCCGGCAGCGTCTCGACCTTGAAACCGAGGGATGGCAGAGGACCGGGGAGACAGGGCGCAGTATCTGCTCCTCCGATGGACAGGTCACCATACGCTACCCCGCAGCAAACCGCCGCCGGAGCAGCGCTGAAGCGACAATGGGACAAAATAAAAGGCAAGGATAAGGCTCCAATCTCAATCGCCGAGACACCGTCGCCACGCGATGGGCAAGCAACAGGCACATGCTCCGGTGTCCGCCATTCCACCGCCGAGCAAGTCGAACGAGAAATCGCGCAGATGCATGGCTTTGAGAGCGTGAACGACATGGAGAGTGCGAACGAACGCGCAATCATGGCTGCAGCAATAGAACTGCTCGAGGAAGCTGATCGCGAGGAAGAGCGCCTGGACGCGAAGGAGCGGAGCCACCATCCGCCGTCGAAGTCGACAACTTCAACCCGGGCAATCGACAGGGCACCCCCTCACGATATCAGCAGAACACAGTCCGCACCCGTCATCCCCCAACACACAAAACCTACGCCTACGCCCTCGCCCGCCCCGTCAAACGCCTCTGCCGGCTGGCCGTGTCCCATCTGCACCTTCCGTAACGAGGAAAAGCACCTACAATGTTCCCTTTGTAGAGTCGAGCGGAACACTCGTACCAACGACGACAGCGAGACGCGAGCACAAATCACCGCCTACAAGGATTTCGAGCGGCAGAAGCCGCAGCCGCCCCGGCCGTCCGCACCGACTACTCTAAGAGCTCAGGGTGGAGTAAGAGATAAGGGCAAGGGAGTGGATCGGTCGTTGCACGGCGGCGGCACGCCATCGGTGACTTCTGCACCCTTCAATAAAGACTTCACAATCAACGGACAGCCGACGTGGAAGTGCCATTCTTGCGGCTGGTTCGTCGCACAGGAGTGGTGGAGCTGCAGCAATTGTCGCGCTGTCAAGCAGAATTCCTAGAGCAGCTGCTTTCCTACATTCTACAGACACAGTCAAGGTAGTCGGTATACCCGTGGGTCTGAGCAGAGCAAGTGTTCAAGTTTCATTGGCGAGTGGCGCATAGATTCTTTTGTTAGTCTCGGCCTTTTTTCTTACTAGTTTTCATGGATATTTTACAAAGGTATTGTAGCGATTCAGAATATGTACATTTTGTATATTTGTATCCACCACCCCCATAGAATAGCAGGTTGCCATATGCACAGGACATCCCTGTGCCCTGAGTTGAGCTCTTGTTCCTTCCTAGTTGGTTTCTTGGATCGCAAAGCAACGTAATCGCGGTGACGTGGACTCTAGCTGAAAACGCAGTATCGCAATTCCATAACACAAAAAGGCAAAAGCTGCTAGCCCGCCTTTGAGGTATATTTTGAAATGCAAGAGATCGATCGATCATCATGTTGGACTGAACCGCTTTGTTGGAATAGCACTTGTAGATTATAGTTCGATGGTACTGGTACTTCCACTAAACGACGAAATTGATACCAGGCATGCGCATTGCAGGGTGTATTACATCGCCGGGGCGATATATCGATATCCTGTGCTTGCTTTTGTGGCATTTACAAATGTGGTACTGGCGTGAGAATGGCATGCCGCACCGATAAATTCTATAGTATACATCGCCTAGATATCGATATCGTACAAAGCCGCTCTATGCAGCCACTACTCGTCCTCCCATCCGCCAAACCCCTTCCGTAACCCCTCGACTGTGTACACCCGCTCCACCATCCCCTCGACGTCCTCATCCACAACCTGCACGTCCACTTCGTCACCAAACGTTAGGCTTGTGACCGCCGGCTCTGCATTTGCTAAATCGACTTGTGACAGCAAACCCCCGTCCTGGGCGTCGCAACCAAAGTACACTCGCGAGGCATCCACCGCTAGCGATAGCACGGGGCCCAGCGTACGTATCCCGCCGGCGAACTGCAACTCCCCCGTGGACGCGTACGAGTACCTTAGCAGCACTGGCAGCCTATGTAATGTACGTAATCAGATTGTCAGCCCATACATCTCGCCCACGTAATCGCCTAGTGCGGGACAGCGCAGAGGGGCGTAGTATAGAATATGTGGTGTGCTTACCCTTCCACCGTCACGATCACCTGCTGCCCTTCGAGTGCCGTCACCTCTACGATTCCGTTCACCGCGATCGTAATCTTCGCTTCCTCCTCCCCGCTATCTTCCCGCACGGCGTCATCTTCCCGCATCCACCGTCTTCGGCGATTATACCCCCTCATTGTCTCTGCGATCTTCTTCATCTCATCAGCTGTGAAGAGTCCGTCGAGGACGCCGCGGACGTCGACCTGCTGCAGCAGCTTGCCGGCACTCCAGTCCCATACTCCAAGCCAGTCGTCGCCGCCACCGGAGATGAGAGTGTTGGATGATGTGATGAGCAAGCGGCTAACAAAAGCGGTGTGTCCGAGGCAGAAGGTGTGGATGCAATGAGTGAGGGGGTAGTTTGTCACGCGGACGTGCTCGTCGCGGTCTGCCGTTATGATGAAATGTCGTTGTGCGGTCGTACTGGCCGCGGTGAGTGCTGTGAGGAGGGAGACGTGGCCGAGGAGGAGTGTCCCATCCGTTGTGGTGGAAGCCTCGTCGTCTATGCTGTAGGAGTATACATCGCCAAACTTGTCGCCAACGAGAATGGTGGAGTCACCATCGGTGATTGAGATGGCCGAAGGACGTTTATGCAGGGTCCTATATATCGTCTAATGTCAATGCCATATAGCGAAGGAAGCTCGTGGAGGTAGGAGGGCGGCGTACCATTCCTTTACGATGGCGAGTGTATCTGCATGCAATACTCGGAGAGTCTTGTCCTCCAGCGTCGTGACGGCGAGGACATTCTTGCTGGATACGAATAGCAGATGGCCAATGTAATTTGGCGACTGCTTCTTCGGGGCGTCCGCGCCAGCTGTATTGCCACCCTTCTTGTTCTTCTTCTTCGATGTTCGTGGTGCCGTAGCTGGAGAGGAAGGATCTGCTGCGTCTGCGGTTGCTGCCTCTGTAGTTGCTGGCGTTGGCGATTGAGCAGATGCATTTGAAGGACTTCGTTTCCGCTTTCCAACGACAGGCGCCAGTACTGATGATGGAGAGTCGCCGGTGCTTTCAACCGGCTCATGCTCAGCGGCTCCTGCAGCATCTGTCTCGTGATCCTTGCCAGTGACAACTTTCTGCTGTGGCTTTCCCTGCACGGGTGCGGCGGGAGCCTTCCATGTCGCAATGGTCGTATCTGCCGATATGTAGGAGAGAGTGTCTGCTACGGCGAGGTAGAATTTGGGCGATGCCGACTCGGCGAACGCGATCGCCTGGACGGGGTGTCGGCGCGGGGCCATGGCGGCTGTCGTCAGTTGGCCCGAATCCCGGCGTTGAAGTTGGCGTTGAAGATATTGAATCTTGCACCTTAGTCAGCAAGCGCCGTTTGGCGGGGCGCAATTCTGGAAAGGCCACAGTTCCTCAACACCAAAGCAGACAAAGCGGCGCCCAGCAGCCCATTTTACCTCCTTCAGCAACCTCACCTCCTACGTCCTCCACTTCACCGCCATCGCCGCCACTGCGACCAATCCTCCTCATACGGGCAGCATTGCACAGCCTAGGATATATCATTGAACAAAATCGACCACAGTTGCTAGCCGGACGTCGACGTCGACGACACTACCGCCACGATGCCCTTCAACCTGGCGTCCTTCATACCCCCCATCCTCTACATCGTGGTCATTGTCGGCTCGATGGCCACCTTCTCTTCCCTCTACCGCAAGCGGAAAGCCCGTACGTACTGTTCCGACTGCTCCCACTTCATCTTTAACCAGTGATCGTTCGCTAACCACGGTGAATACCAACAGAAGCCGCAGCGTCAATGGAAGCGTGGTTCCCGCCCTCCCTTTCCCGCGACATCTACCTTACCCTCCTGCATCTCCCCGATACGCCGAACCCGCCCAAAATCCCCGACAGCGTTCTGCGTACCGCCCTCCTCCGACGAGCCGTCGACGCCGTGCAAAAGGCCATCACCATCCGAAACAGTAAAGGACCCCTGCAGGCACTCCTGCAACGCGGCTCCGTCGGCGACGACACATGGGCGCAATTCCTTGCAGCCGAACAGACCGTCGATGCAGAGCTCAAGGAAATCGCCGAGGACGCCATGGCACTGAGCACACAGAACCAGCAGTGGGCGCAATTCGTCTTCCAGACAGCTGCGGAAATCGCCACAAACGAACGTCTGCGCATCAGGCTCGACGAGCAGAAGATCAAGAGCCAGGAATGGGCCGAATGGTGGAACAAGAAGACGGAGAAGGTGCGGAGCGAGTTTCTGGCCAGCGAGGGCTTGACTGATACGGCTGCCGCACCGACGATGTCGCCGAATCCCGCGAACGTGCTGATGACGCAGGCGAAGGCAGCTGCGGAGGTTGGTGCGGTGCGAGAGAAGAAGGCAGGACACAACAGCGACGAGGATGGTGTGTTGGTGGAGTCCGAGGCGAACATGCAAAAGTTGACACCTAGCTCAACGCCAACTAGCACGCCTAGCGGTAGTGTCAGGAAGAAGAAGGGTAGGAAGTAGATGGACGTGATGATAGAAGTCGACATTCCATCTTTGCACATGTAATATTGGTTAGATGTGGTGGGACCGCTGGTAGATGGCAAGGGGAAGCGCTGGGGTGATGCTCCTGTTGTGTTTCCACGATTGATTGCTTTTAGTATCTGGCATGCAGTTCGGCGTTACGTTCTAATAACCTTGCTTTGACCATTTTATCACTTTTCATGTCGAGGCATACCGGTCTGCAAAGCCTGTCTTGTTCCCTTCTCTGTGTATATTGATGTGACAGTGACGTTGGAAGTATATTTCGTGCCGGGCGACATTTATCTGCATTGCCATAGCTCATTCGCAATTAGAATACATACAAAATGATATCTAGTAGACTTGAATACATGCCGCATTTCGATCAAAGATGCAACGACGGGATGCCCAACTCGCCACCTTTATCAATTCATGCGCTTCTCTAAGCAACATCTGGTACTCCAATGACTCGTCCAATGACAACGCTGATATCATCCAGCTTGCCGCCTTGTGCGCCCTTCCCCTCCTCCACTGCTCTCTCCATCCAGGGGCTCTCCGTGTATGGGTCCGTTGCGACGACCTTGGCGGCCTTCACCAGCTCCGCAGCGACACTCGTCATCAACTCACCGCCGTCGTCCTCGCCACCGATGTCCACGCCGGCCAGATATTCTCTGAACGCGACATTAACGCCCTCTTCAAGCGTCTTTCCCCGCTTCTTCATCATCTGCTCTATCTCCCCTGCCTCCCATCCATCGGCCCCGGTGCCGCCAGCGGTAGCGATGGACAGCGTCCTAAGGATGATTGAGACGACTTCCTCCTCCCAAAGATTATCTAGCAGGCCGTCCGTTGCTAGGATGACGATATCGCCGTTTTCTACCTTGACGGACGATACAACGGCGTTGCCGAGCGGTGTGTCTGGGCTGTCGGTGCCTAGCTGGCGGGGACAGTCGAAGTAGTGCCATTGTTCTGTCGTCCGAAGCAGGAACCTGGAGTCTTCGCCGGCGTCTGGAGGCGGGACGTGCGATGGTCGAAGGACGAGGCAATGGCTGTCGCCAACGTTAACAACGTACAAGCGGTTGCCATGGAGGATGCAGCCTGTGAACGTCGTCGTGCCATGAAACCGCTGGGAGGCGGATGTGGGTAGTGCATCAATGGCCCTTGATTTGCCTATTACCACGTTGTCAGTCCTTGTGGCAGTGGCCTTGACGACAGCATTGAATGCATCGTTAAGCACGCCCTTTATGTCCACGTCTTCCTCATCCACGGCCTTTGCGCTAAGCGTACTATCCTCTCTCTTCTTCCGCCGGCTGCGGTTGAAGAACCGCTCGCAGCCAATAGAGAAGTAGTGCACCAGTAGCCTGCTCCACAGCGCGGGGTATCCCTTCTCGCGAAGGTTCCAGCTGCCAACGCCATCTGCGACAGCGAGATACCGGGCGTGCATGAGCAGTGCATCATCACCGTTTGTATAGCCTCGCATGAAACGACCTGTCGCGGCAGATGCCGCTGCCGGGTCCAGCGGAGAGTCTGAAGATGGCGATAGAGGGTTATGAAGTTGATACTGATGTGGGTAAAGAGGACGACGAGACATTGACGTGCTGTGGACGCTGAGGGGCTCGGAAAACGACGATGTGGGCGGGTTGATCCATGGCTTCGGGAACGGCCGAGGGGCGCGTTTAGCGTAGAGTGAGAAACCGGTTTGGAAGGCAGGCAGGCCACGATCAGATGAAAGTGTAGAGGCGATGGGAGGCGCGACGGGGATCGAGGTCCCTTTGGTCTCGGGCGTCAGCTCGCGGCGACGAGCAGCAAAGGAGGAGAACCCTGCTACATGGCTGATGGACCCCGGGAGGATGGACGAGGGTCGGAAACTAGCCGACGCCAATGAGCGAGGGCATCGAGTGAGTATTCCAGCACTCCGAAGAGCGCGGCCTATGCATGCAGCCGTCAATCTCGCGAGTGGATGCCAACGGGGAGTATGGTATCGAGGGTACGCGGTAGTGTCCCTCGTTTGTAGGCGGTGATAACGTGCCGAGTGAGGACCGAGGCTGGCTCCTTCGCTATGATGCCGTTAGGATTCCGTATCTGTTGAATGAGATGAATCCATGTGCGGAGGGCGGAAGGGTCCTGCAGGATGTTAGTGGGGATCACGAAGGCGGGACGTGGAGGTGGAGTGGGGACACTTGCATGTCGCCAGCAAGCGCGGGCCTCGTCTCGGGGCCGCTCGCCTATTTATGACTCGCCTCGCCTCGCTGCGCTTTCCCAACTCCATCCATCAGCCGTTGACAGATATCGCGACACCGCAATGACAATGCCGTCAACCGCTCCGACAGCCCGGCCCGTGAAGCCCTCGCTCGCATTCGCCGAAGATGACGATGAAGACGCTTTCTCTAAGCTTGCCTCCTCGTCGCGGCCAAAGCCGCCCTCCAGGCTGCCGCCTGTGGAAGCAAAGTCCCTGGTACGCCCTCCGACCGCCTCTAAACCCGCTGCCAGCACTCAGGATACCATCGCTGAAGATGACGACGGCGAAGATGACTACATGTCCATGACTGTCGCCGATCCGACAGCTACTGAAACCGCTCTCCAGCGCCTCAAGCGCCGGAAGCTTGAAGCTTCGATCCGAGGCCACCCGTTGTCGAAGGCCGAACTGGCGGAGCAGGAGCGCCAAAAGCGCGACGCCGGTCTCTCCACCTCTATTCTCAACAATAGCGCTTCAAAAGGCCTCAAAATGATGAAAGCAATGGGCTACTCCACCGGTGCCGCTCTCGGTAAATCCATGCCAGGAGACGCGAACCCCGGCACCGACAGCCGAACGATCGAGCCTATTAAACCAGTCGTCCGAGAATCGCGGACAGGTATCGGCCACGCGTCAGAGCTAAAGCGCAAGTTCAGCGACTCCACGACTGCCCGCGATGACACCGCTGCCGCCGCAAAACGACAAGAGCTGTCGCCCGAAAGCTATCGTAACAGACTGACGCAGGAAGCCCAGCAGCGAAGACACGAAGCACAGCTTTTCGCCGCGCAGTCTATCTGCGAGAAACTCGTAGCGGAAGATCCGCCGACCGGATACGAGGCTGGCAGCAAGCCTGTCTCTTCCACTGATGACCAGACTGAAAAGAATGACAGCGCTCAAAACCCAAATACTGCCCCAGACGCGAACCCGCATTATAAATCAGACTTCTTCAGCGGCAACCCGACATTTACACAGATAAAGCAGATCAATCTGATATATCGCGGCCTGTTATACCGCCGGGCACTATCTGACCTGAAAGCCCGGTTGAGGAAAGAACAAAACGAAAATCTTTCCGTTTCCAAGAGTGCACATATCCCCAAGCCGGTGCTGCCAAAGTACAATGCTGCGGGCGAATTCTCGGAAGACGACAAGCTGGCTTTGTCCCTTGGGGGTGACATCAATCTGGAAGAGTCTGAGCTAGACGAAGAGTGGGAGGATTCCGAGTTGGAGGAGTTCGAGAAGCGCGAGGTGAAGGATCGATTGGATGAGATTGTCCGCTATCTGAGGAGTCAGTGGAGGTATTGCTTTTGGTGCAAATTCAGATATGGCGGTGACGAAGAGCTGGAGCGAGATTGTCCTGGGCCTGCGGAGGAAGACCATGACTGATGACAATACTCTGAAGTATTCGAGAAATCGTTGATGAATCAACAAGCAGAAGTTACTAAAACGCATAGTCATATGCCAATTCACGTTCTCCTGCGGCACAATGCAGTTACATCCCCATAGGATACATGGTCTATGACTGTGTATCAACCCATAATGTATGAGTAGGGTTTTTGCTGCTGCGCTTGGTCTTGCGACCAGCCGCGCCCATGAGGCCGAACAATCATAACGACTCCTGAGGTTGAATTACGGCCATGGCTTTCACAACCTTGTGCTAGTTGTACGCCATCACGCAAGCTTGCGCAAGTAGAATTACTAATATTCTTCTAGAGTTCATCTAACCAGTCATGATCCCGTGCACGTCGCATCTCTCTACAGATCCCTTATCTCGTGAAACTAGCCTACTACAAATCCTTTAACGATCGATACAAGCCCGTTGAGTAGCTAGTTCAACTTCGATTATCAGTATACAGCTGCCGTCGATGTTGAGAGACATGTCATGACGTCATTCAACAGCTGCGATCTTTGTGCTACAATAGGGGTTACGAGCCCAGCCCCTTCTTGCATAATTACTTATGTAATGGAAGTCTGTCCCAATGTATTCCAATTTAATGACTAGGGATGTCCTCCGCCGCTTCGAGACTACTCCGCCGCGTGTGACCGGCTGTGGGCAAAGTTT
The DNA here is from genome assembly GCA_020064725.1 of Drechslerella dactyloides. NCBI lineage: Eukaryota > Fungi > Ascomycota > Orbiliomycetes > Orbiliales > Orbiliaceae > Drechslerella > Drechslerella dactyloides. Next base: position 2,315,849 of record JAGTWJ010000008.1, on the reverse strand, counting down.
TTGGAGGTGATTGCGCGCTGAGGTAGCACAATCGGCTCGCAGGGGTCATCGACATGGAAAAGCTTGTCTACCACAGGATTTTCTTGGCAGGGACAACATGCAACCAGGTACGTATACTTGCAAGTGCACATACAAGAAAAGGGGCCTGTATGGCCGTATTTGGTCAGTCAGACGAACCTTTGACTCCGGAGCAGAGCTCGCAGGGAGGCTAGTGATTAGCTTGGAATGGCGGTGTGCCCGAACGCGGCTACCGCGGAAAATGTCCATGTCAGAGCTCTAGCTAGCTGATCAATTTGATCAAGCTGACAAGGCCAAGGACAGATGCGACATATATGCATACTAGCTAACTCTCAACCCTGGATCCGGCATCCACGCGAAGATCTTCCTCGCCCGCAGTCAAGCGATGCAGCAAAACGTAAACTGAAACCCATGAGGCATTTCTCAAGACTGCAGTTCCAGGGTGCATCTGTCTCTGGACTGCATCCTCCGGACGCGTATGCTGGTGCAACCTCGGGAATTGGCCAATCATTTTTCTCAGGTTGAGCATCTGCTCGTGCTAAACGAAGGCACCATTACGTCGGTTCACCGCTCGTTAAAATCATTATCCTGGTCTGGAAAAGCTTATCATATATTACCAGCTCGTTATTCAAGGGTTTTCTTCGCCTTATCAGGTCGGGGCTCGTCCGAGAGGAGATGTCGTGAGCGCCTCTGAAAATTTCACCTGCAGGCACTATTACGAGATGGATATCTGGATTCGGCTGGCTCCAGGTTTGACTGAGCGATTTTCGAGCATCACCTTTGGGTATCGCCTGGTTGGAGAATGACACCGCCTCAGTACCCTCCCTAATGCTACCTACAGCGTGGACGCGAGATTTTTTGTTCGACCACCTGGCGGCCTGCATGGCTTCTAAGGTGGTCTGTCTATAAAATGCTGAAACGGCCGCAGACTGAATGTAACGGAAAAGATCCAGCCTAGATATTAACAATCCTTTCTTTCTCCATTGAACACTCTATTTACCATAATATAAAATCCATATATTGATAAAGTCGACCAGATCGACTCCAGAAGAATCCCGAATTCATACCAATATATGGAGGAAACTTCAGCTACCCAGCATGAAGTCCTCAGCCCGCCTCGCATTGCCTTCCAGCAAGATGACGAAATCCGGCCTGACCGCGACCGCGGCCGGACCAGGGACAGTCGACGATCGTTGAGTCGCGACTCCAGATCAAGCATTCGAACCAGAGCCCAATCAACCTCAGGAATCCCAATTGAATTCCGCACACTTTCCATCCAGGTTTCTGAGTCCCAGGCAATTGCACGCACGGGTTCTAAGGAAAAGCAAGATGATGGAAAGCAGCCGAACAAGGACTACTTTGAGAGCCTTGACTTCCATGTCTTGAGTCCCTCGAACGTTTGCCAGCTGCTGATCTCGGACCCTGACGAAGGCATAACCAAGGACTCAGCTGCTCTGCGATTGCAGCGCAATGGCAAGAATATCCTGCCTCATAGAAAAGAAAACTACGCCAAAAAACTCTTCTTCTACGTATTTGGTGGCTTCTGCTCTGTTCTATGGATCGGCGTCATTATCTTCTTCATCTGCTGGAGGCCTCTCGGTGATCCGAACCCACAAGCCTATAATCTCGGTCTCGCGATCTTGGTTCTCATCGTCATATTCCTCCAAGCATGCTTTTCCGCGTTCCAGGATTGGTCCACAAAGAAAACTATGGACTCGATCCTCGACCTTCTGCCTTCTGATGCTTTGGTCCTCAGAGACAGCGTGTTCACCAAGATTCCTTCTACGGATCTCGTCACCGGCGACATTGTCAAAATTTCGATAGGCAACAAGGTCCCTGCGGATATGCGTCTCTTGTCAACTTCTGGCGATATTCGCTTCGATCGATCGATGCTTACCGGCGAACCGGACGAGATTGAAGGCGCTATTCACATGACTGATTCCAATTTTTTGGAATCTCGCAATATTGCGCTCACCGGCACTCTCGTTACCAATGGCTCCGGCACCGGTATTGTCGTATTGACAGGTGCGAACACTGTCATGGGTCGGATCGCGAAAGCTACCTCGAGCACCAAAGACGAGCCTACCCTCATCCAAAGAGAAATCACTCGATTCGTCAAGATTATCGTCTGCCTCACCGTCCTTTTGGCCTCACTCATTCTATTCACCTGGGTAGGCTGGCTGCGCGTCAAGCACCACACCTTCATGAATGTTGTGGCGATGCTTAACAATGTCATGGGCTGTGTAGTCGCCTTCATACCAGAGGGTATGCCGATTGGTGTCGCGCTGACGCTCATGATGGTCGCGCGCCGCATGAAAGCAGCTAATGTTCTACCGAAAGGATTGTCCACTGTGGAGACGCTCGGCTGTGTTAACGTCATCTGTTCTGATAAGACCGGTACCCTCACAGAAAACCGAATGACAGTCGTATCCGTGGGTTTTGTGGATCAGTACATCTCGCTTGCGGAAGTGCTCGACGTCGCTACGTCGAACGAAAAGATGCAAAGTATGTCCTCAAACATGAGTCTTAGCGGAAAGAAAGCCTTTGAGAAACTTCACTTTGCGGCACATCTCTGTAACGATGCAACATTCGACCCTGTGACCAAGGATCTCCCAATCCCCGAGCGAAAAGTCCAAGGCAATGCTACCGACGCGGCCATCCTTCGCTTCGCAGAAACGTTCCAGCCTGGCCAGACCCTCCTCGAAAATCACCCAATAGCTTTCCAGATCCCGTTCAACTCAAAGAATAAATGGATGCTCACACTCCACGATACTCCGGAGCTGCTAGAATACGAGGAGCGCACCTATCTAGCACTTGTCAAGGGTGCTCCGGATGTTCTGCTTCCAAAATGCACATCCTACTGGTCATACGAAACGGATTCCCCTAAACCACTGGACGACGAAGCTAAAGAGCGTTTCTCGGCCCTTCAAGACCGCCTCTCTCGCAAGGCCGAACGCGTCATTCTTATCTGCCAGAGGGAATACTCTCCGGTGACAGCCTTGCATTCCAATGCGTTTGGTGATGAAATTGTTGAGCACTGTCTATGCAACCTCATGATCATTGGGGTCCTCGGCATTCTCGACCCACCTCGCCCGGAAACCGCAAAGACGGTAGCAGACTGTCGCCGTGCTGGAATACGATTCTTCATGGTCACCGGAGATTTCGGCTTGACGGGAGCAGCCATTGGTCGGTCCGTCGGCATCTTTACTGGTGACCGCGACCCAGACACCTACGAAACCATCCTGGAGCGGGGCGACAATGTATTAGAAGGGGTGGTGGACCCTTCCCTGCTGTCTAGTAATAAGTCGCTCCTGCTCGAGGGTTATCAGCTGAACCTCTTGGAAAAGAAGGATTGGGATCTGGTCTGCTCGTACGACGAGATTGTGTTTGGCCGCACCACACCAGAGCAGAAGCTTCGTATTGTAAACGAGTTTAAAAGCAGGGGAAATGCCGTTGCTGTTACCGGTGACGGTGTGAACGACGCGCCTGCACTTCGGGCGGCCGATGTTGGTATCGCCATTGCCTCTGGGTCGGATGTTGCGCTCGAAGCCGCGGATCTCGTTCTTATGGATCGCTTTGACTCTATCGTCGATGCCATTAGGCTGGGCCGTCTCGTTTTTCAAAATCTTCAGAAGGTCATCGGATACCTTTTGCCAGCAGGATCATGGTCTGAAATCTGGCCGGTAATTCTTAACGTCTTCTTCGGCGTTCCATTGCCGTTATCATCCTTCTTGATGATTATCATTTGCGTATTCACCGATCTCTTCCTTTCACTTTCACTCATTATGGAAAAGGAGGAGTTCGATCTCCTGAGCATCCCGCCTCGCAATCATAAACGAGACCACTTGATCAATTTCAAGATTTACGGGCAATCATACCTCTTCATCGGTGTTATGGAGACGATTTGCGCGCACTCGATGTTCTTCCTATACATGTGGCGCCACGCTCAGATACCTGCTAGAGATCTCTTCTTTGCCTTCGAAAGGTATCAGGATGGCTTCCATGGCTACACTCAGGACCAACTAACCAGCTTCAACGTCACCGGGCAGTGTGTTTACTTCGTCACATTGGTGGTCCTGCAGTGGGGCAACATTCTATCAATTCGAAATAAACGGCTGTCAATCCTGCAGGCAGATCCTCTCACAAAACCGCGCAGAAATCTGTGGCTTTTCGCCGGCGCTCTTATCAGTTTGGCTATCGCGATCTTCGTGACGGAGGTGCCGGGCATCCAGCGGTTGTTCGGAACGGCGAGCGTGCCGATTGAGTTTTGGCTGCTGCCACTACCCCTGGCGTTGGGTATCTTGTGTATGGATGAGATTCGCAAAGTTTGCGTAAGGATGTGGCCAAAGGGGCCAATTGCTCGAATTGCGTGGTGATTAATCCCGAGATTGACTACATGTATTGGGGATGCATGCATTTAGTAGCATATACTCGAGCCTTGGAATCTAGTCGCCAGGTTTATTGAAAGAGAGAGATGTCACAAAATTCAGTTGAAGATAGATTGTGAATGTTCTAATGCATTGGCATGGGTCCATTATAATGATGCTAAGTCTGTGATCGAGTACTCAAGCTTGCAGGACTGCAAACTTAAGGACCCTAGCCATGCGCGACCTTATACATCCGTCTCCAGCTCCGCTCACTTGTTTATACAATATAAAGCTAGTCTTGTTCATTGCTCAAGAAAATCCTTTGGCACTGATCTCCCGTACCGAGCGAAGAACCCATACCAAGAGTGAAAGCTTGGCCACCGTTTATTAGACATACCTGAAATGCAAAAATTGTGATAAAATAGGGGGGAAAAAAATCAACAGATCCCTTGCAAAACGCAAAAAGAAAGAAAGATCTACAACAGTCAGAATTCGTGTCCCGTCACCGATGACACTACTACTTGACCGATACGAGGCTTGTGTAAGGCAGAGCGGACGGGATACCCAATTTTCCTCGTTCTGTGGTCGTAGATGTTAAGAGGTAGTTTGAGCAGCTACTTATAGTTAGATTCTACCAATGTTTTATGCAGGAAAAATTTTCCTGGCAGTGACAGGGATTTATTCTCTTGCAGACCTCCCGGGTTTAGCACCTAATTCGAGAATTGCAAGGGGGGGATGAAGCCCGAGTCTGCTGAGGGCTAAATATAATATGTAGAGAATGAAATTGTGGGTTTGGCTGGAGAATGAATCGAGCAAGGACCAAGATTCTCGACAACGATAGCCAGAATGTATGTATGGCGTATATATGTGTGTGACCTGACTGTAGTGTTGTTGGTAGACATTGCAACGCTTTCAGAACGTTACACAAGATGCCCTAGCGCTAGCGCAAGTAGGGGTACTAGCATGGTCCTCAGCTCGAATTCCGGGATTACAGCTGCATGGCTGGCTGGCGGAATGACCAAATAAATTGATATGATATTTTCTCATGTTGTTACATATCTCTTGTAAACTTTGACAACTCAGTCGGATTGAAAGCCGAGCTTGTACATGGGTATGCATACATTTGTGTAAGCAAGTGCTTTAGTAATACTCTTCAGAAGTGGATCTGGTTATCCTTGGGTTATGATACGCTGCATGCACTTGCGACGCATACGCAAATGATTGCCTACGTTATAAAGTGGTACTATGCCATTCAACAGAACGCATGGAATATCCCAAGTTGATCTTCGACAGACGGCACAGATGTGCTTGGATGGAGACGAGGCGTTTGTCGAGTTGCAGCTGCGCGTGACCGAAACTAGTCTCAAGGCGTCTAAAATCACCTGCATAGAAGTCGATTCCTTTGAATTCTAGAATTGGATCAAGTTATAATAGCCGACATTGATGCATAGAAACGAATGCAGCAAAAACCATACGTCACACCAGTCTAATTGAGATTGAAAAGAAAGGCGGGGGAGCAGTCATCAAGCCCAAGAGCGATACCTCGATCGACCTGATAATGGCCTCAGAATACCCGTACGTGTTTATATATAAAAATATAAGGTAGAACATAACCCACGATCCACATATCATTTATGGTAAGACTATTGAGCCATATCTGGTAGAATAGTCCACAAATTCAGGCGTCTGGACATTCTTACTAGGAGACAAGGATAGCAAAACTTAAGGGTTGGGCACTGACATCAGAGACCCTTCGTGCCGTTTACAAAGAACAGCGAATTTCTAACTATCTTGTTCCTGAACCCCGCACTAAAGAGGGACTAGGCTCAAATTCCATAGTTAGTTCGAACCACACTATTTTATCTTATCACACCAGGGTCCATTCACATGTCCCTGCCAAAAAACATTAAAATCCGTGAGCGAATGGACATTTACAGCAAGCTAGCTCGATGAATGCAGCTGTATGTCCATGATTGAGCATAATGATTGAGCAAGCCCGGTCCTAAATCGGTAGCCAGAAGACTAAATCATCGTCAAATAATCAATTGATTCCTTCTAACACTCTCCGAGCCATATATATATACAGAGATCCGCCGCCCTGCGGAGTTTATTGAACTTCTCATACACAATGACTTCGTCCAGGATTTAGACGTTTCTACCTCATCTCGCGTCGGTTAAGCATATACTAGCAAGAAAACATTGTTATCGCCTTCCTTTGATCAAACAATCTCGAGAATATATAATGAAGGCGTCTGCATCGATCATTGCCGTGCTCGCCTCATCCCTCGTCGCCACTGTCGGGGCACTCCCTATACCACAACCAGACCAGGCAGCAGACCCCCTTAAAGCACCTGCCACGGCGCTCTTGCAGAGCCCCCTGTCCCCCGGGGCAGAACGCGACAGCCAGGTTTTCATCATCCGTGGTAAGTTGAGACACGACGAGACGCGCTCTCTAAGCTGTCATTGGTGAGATATGGCCGGGCATGGGCTAACGTCGCTATACTGAGCTCGTTCAGATTGCGATTGGGCCCCCGAAGGTAAATGTGACACCTGTTGTTATCAGACGGGCCATCCCGGTGGTCTTTGGAATGGAACTTGTCGCTGCTGGGGTGACTAGCTCCGGGATTGCGTGCGATATATATAGTCACCGTGAGCCCGTGGCTTCCCTACAAAAACATCATGCATAGGCCGTCCAAATCGTTTGTCCACACAGGCGAATGTTTATGTTATCCAAACGCTTTGCAAGATCTTTTACTTGGATATAGGATTATTTAAGCTGTAGTGGGCCAGGCAAGTCTAGCCCTGAGAGCGGACTATAGTAATTGTATATACAGGCGCCGGAATTATGCGAATGACGTGCCAACTCTTGAATGAACAGCCTCTTGGTCGCGCACCCAAGCCTGGGTTAATGTCATTTTGCAGTGTCCACCTTCTATAGGTCTGCTTCTATTTCTGCACTCTACACCGTTCGGGACCTTCTCTTTCAACTCCGAAGACATCGATGCCAGCAGCCGGCTGCCAACAGTTTCCGGCAGCTGACGTGTCTTGCGGCGAACTCTGTGTTGTTTGGGAACTCGTTCCCTGACATGCGGGAGCAGCGGAGAGTTATCGCGATATGGCCTGCTTGCAGACCGCCTGCTCTTCTTCTCTGACGATAAAGATCTGGAGGATTTGGGTTGCGGCGCAGTTCGAGAACGAGATTTTGAGGTTCGATTCCGTGAAGATCTGTCTGTGTAATATCGTGAGGGCTTGGTATCCGGAGGACTTTGCGGCTCGCCGAGGGCACTGTGGGAGAACGGTGGATACGAGGTATCCCGAGGTGTCAAAATTGGCGATCTATCAGGACTCATAAAAATGTCCTCCCAGGCCAATTCAGCGGGGGCCTGCCCAGGTGGCAACTTGAGGCAAGCATCAAGAACTAACTCCCCGCAGTCGATAAACTCCCTTTCGTCAAGACAACTTGGGCATGCTTCTTGGTTGCTGTATTCGCAGGTATGTGGAGGAAACAAACACATTTTCTCTGATATTTGCTCGCTCGAAAGTCCGTGAGATTCTGTAAACATATTTGAGTAGGCATGCACAGGATTCATCATCTTGAGATTAAGTCGGGTAGGAGCTTGAAGTTATATCTATTTATATCCAGACTCCCTCGGCTTCAACCTCAAATCGCGCAGCCGTAGTTGGCTCTCGGCCTGGGTGTCGACATGTCACGACATTCGACAGCGTTTCTGTGGGTTGCAGGTCTGGGTGAGTTGGCACATGCATGTTGACTCTACATCAATGTCGATATTTCTATCAAGTGTACAGTACATGCATGTACTTTGACATACAACCAACGAAAACCATGCATCGTTATTCGAAATATTCCTAGACGCCAGAACATCAAACATCCAAAGCAGCCTGTTACCCAAACTCCCCTCACAAATTTTCTATATACAATGCTTCGCTAAAGGACACAGGGTGTATTATGCTACCAAAAAATGCTCTTTAAATGCCAGATGTAGCAGCTTTCTGACAGCGTAAATATTGAAGAGAATGTGCTGGCCCGCCATCGCATGTTATTATGGACATGCATAGGACACCAGTTATTTCGGGGATATTGTTGTCGGAATGCTTAACATCCAAACTAAGTTGCCTTGTGCTCGAGTTTCTGGGCCTTGTCAACTCCGACAGCGGTTGTATCTGCGTTTGGGATTTTGATATCTCCAGTTCTCAGCTTTCGAACCTGACCCCAGGGCAAAAGCATCGTCGGCCTTCGGCCTTGTCTCGTGACGGCAAGCCTGCCGTCCTATAGCCCGCATAGATTTCGGTCGCAAGATATGTGTTTGTAAGCATGTAGTGCGCTGTCTCGCAAGTGATTCTTGCGACGCGAGAGAAACACTGCTTGTACTCGGCCGCCTGATATTCGTCCGCCTGCACTGGAAATAAGATGGTCGATGATCCTCAGCGATGTGAACTCGACGTTCGGGCGAGGCAAGATATATAGGCTGAGTAAGCAGATGCAGCCTTTCCGAATGCTCGCCGATATGTTCAGGCGAAGGTATTGCGACTGGTGAGTCAGCGTATGACGAAGGCGGTGATCCTGCGAACGAGGACCGTGAGGATCGAGAAGACTGGCGCGAAGGCGTCGAAATGGGCGACCCGTTTAATTTCTCCATCATCTCCGACCAGGTCATCTCCGCTGGAATTCCGCCCTGCGGAAATTCTAAATCAACGTTGATAATCATGCGCGAGGGCGCTGAGTGGAGCCATTCCAAATCCTCCGCATCGATCGGATCTCCCGCCTCGTCCCAGCCTGACAGCGCGTGGTTAAGATAGTCGACACAGACCTCCGGCGGCATCTGGTCGACCCGGTTTCCGTAGAAGCTTGGATGAGCTGGTGAATTTCTGTCGTTTGTTTGAAGTATGGCCATAGTCGCCGTCGTCCTTCATCTGGCTGGTTTAAGAAGCCCAAAGCTAATCTAGTATATGAAGCTGAGATGCCTGGGAAGTCACGATCGGGAGTTGGGGTGACGCAGTGCCAAGACAGCCTGTGACTGCACCAACTCGTCTAACTATGGCGTGTGCTAACCACAGCGAATTAAACCAGCCTCGCAAGGAAGGGTTTTGTTTAATGGGATAATATCAATAGAAAGATAGATATTATCTTGAAACCCTTAATGTATGTACGCTTTTGTATGCGTTGATTGAAGGATCAGAAAAGGATACAGATAGAAAGTAAATTTAAATTCATAAAGCTCAAAAGGTTAAGCTAAAGATGGCTTACTCGGCACTCGACTGCCTCTTGATGTGACGACCTGTAATTTCAGTGATCAGCCACGCAATGTGAGGCGTAATTATAGATCTAGAGTACCGAAAATGTGTCTCTTTGCGTGGTTTCGTCAACATGAGACAGTGACTGTCTTCGTCAAGGAAATCCTGTGACATTATAACAGTGGATTTCTGACGAAGAAGCGCCATAATCCTGTCTTTGATCTGGTCATTCAAAGAATCTTCCTTCACCTTAGACCTAACATCTGTCACGTCCAGGTCAAAGAGCAACAAACGGGGAATGGGACCATAGAGAGTAAAAATTCGGAACAATCGAAAGATCTGACCAGGAGTCATGAAATGGGACCTTCAGCGATTAAGTCAGTACAGATTATGAAAGCACCTTATCGAAATAGAGATTCGAGATATATCCTTACGTAATGGAATACATCTCTTGCCATGACCAGGTATCCATGTACCAGATTGGGATGCCTTTCTGTTTCTGCCAGTCGCCTAGCTTCGATTTTGCCGGGGAACTTGCCTGGATGACCATCCAATCCGCAAGTTCATCTATAGTCACGAAGCCGTTCGGAATGGCGTCGCTCAGATACCACACTGAAGAATCATCTAGATAGGTCTCGATAAACTCGTCCTTCTCTAGATCCTCTATGACGTGAGCGCCATCCGGAGTAAAGATCGTGTGACGGGAGTTGTAGGAAACGTAGATTGTGATAAGACCTTTGAGCAGCCTGTCTACCAGTATGTAAGAGAGAAAACACGATTTGCCTTCGAATTCACGGGCCGGGCTGTTAGCGTCCAAAGGCTCGTTTCATGGAGACTGCAAAGCTCCATCCGGTTGTAATTGGGTACCAAGTCCACATACCTATACCCGGCTACCCAGATATTATCATGCTCCGCTGGTGACTCAGATGCAGGTCGATCACTGGGCCTCCGTGAGTACGCATGCTCTGCAGGCGATGTCTCTTCGCTTCATATTGCTCCTGACGCGTCTCGAGCTCGCCTTTTATTTGATCGTATTCACTTCTGATCAATAAAATTGAATCCCTGCATGGTAGCAGCTTTCTTGGCTGCACACCAGGATACCTTTCTCGTATGAGCGATGCGATGTCCATTCGGACGATTTCGGTAGTAGCTATCGTTGTTCCTTCGAACCGAGAAAATCTGGCGCCCAGTTGCTCCGCCGATAAATGGGCTATACTTTGGGGTAATATGTCCGTGGAACCTTCGTTGCCGCAGATTTGGTCGTCCCCGAAACATTGGACATTGTTGAATTCGGGAACATGGAGCTGGATCTTTTGGAAAATCCTGGATCTCAGCAGAGGTTCGTCTGCATCTTTGTTCCATAAGAGCAAATGGAGTAAATTAGACGGGTCGCGCATGGAAAAGTTGTGAAGCAAATGCTCGCTCCAAGCGTATGATTGGCAGGGTGAGGCCTTCTTGCAGGGTTGACGGAAACCTAGTGGTAGCAGAAGATTGAGGTCTGAGATGGCTGTAGGGACTGACTGTAGGATAAGCTAGCATAGAGAATGTTTCAGGTGATTGTGTATCTTAAGTAGCAGAGGTCTGCTCGAGACCAGTAGCAAAGGAGCGATAGCAGGGCTCTATGGGAGATAAGAGAAGGAAAAAAAAAATAACGGGTGTAAAGTAGTCTCCGGGTGTGAAGAGGGAATGTGCTCAAAGGAGCGCTCCGGCTTCATGAATTCAGATGCTGCGTGAAAGCCACGATAGAGGCATATAGCAGCAGCTGAATGGCTCACATTCATGCACACAAAATAAAAAATATAGCTCTGACTACTTAGTTATCCGATGATTACATATATATTATCCTCTCTCTCTCTCCTATACTCAAATCACAGTAGACAGTGATTATATTTACTACCTCCACCTAGCGATTTCCTTATATCTCCAGGTATTGCACTTATGACCAGAGTCCTGAGTTCTGAGCGCATATATACTATATACTATATACTATCCAGACTCGTGTACGAATTCCCCAGCATTCAAATCTGCGTGTTGCTAATGTTGCGTGTTGGGTCATCCACTTATTTCCATATTCGGAGTAAGTCACCATCGTCCCGTCCCGTGAACGGAAGGCTGGGTTCTACCAGTGCGGTCCTGGCAGTGCACTGCACTAACAAAGCCTAGCAAGGTAACGGGGTTCTACTTCGGTCGAATTGCCGCATAGGATCATCTCAAGATTATGAGATTGTATGACGATATATATGCGATGATATTCATGATCATTCAGTAATTGGTACTTTGCACTTATACTTGGATTCGAAACCTCTTATTAGCTATTGCCCTCTAGACTTCATCATATCATGTCATGGAGAGAACTTGCATGTAACTCTTGGCACTGCCTCCCTCATATACAGGGGTAGTCAACACCTCGAGTATGGAAATCCAATCACGAGGCCTGAACCCAGCTCAGCCCCGGTTTGCCATAGCATGGAGAAGGCTGTTAGAAATGATGTTCATGCCGCGACGCAGCTTTCGCCTGAAGCATGCGTGTGCGGAGCGCCCCGCCCTTCTTGCCTAAGGCTCGCAGATTTCTAGATCCTAAGATCTAAATCCCGGGTCATCTTCCCTCCTTCGGACCTCATCTTTCGATCAATACAAGCAACAGTATATACCCCGGGACAATAGAAGTTATTCCATTCAAGATCTTATATATAATATATCATACTCAACAGATTCTACATTTCTGGGGCTTGAGTACGAAGATCGAAGATGAGCATACAAATCCTCAACGAGGACCTACCAGACGACGTTATCGTCGCTCTATTACCAGCATTCCGTCATGACCGCGGCGATTTAATCTACAGCGACAAAAAGAAGTTTCGGCTGAAGGTTCAAACGGGTATGCAGCGAAATTATCCATCTATGAGCAGTTCCAAAATGGACGGCATCGTATTCCGCCTGACCGATCCGCCAAACTCGGGCGACTTTCTCCACGGATACACTATCGGAAGCTCGCCTGAGGCTGACGTCAGGATCAAGATGCCAGGCGTCAACAAAATCATGTTCCGCATACACTTTAACCCTGATAATGGGGTCCTCCTAGTAACAAACCTGGCAAACAAGCCCCTAACGCTTGCGACTACACGGCGAGACAACTGGAAACCGCAGGATACGTTTGTGCTTTCTCACGAATTCAGCTTAAAGTTCGCTTTACACACACGAGGCTTCATCGGATTAATACCCAACAGCAAAGAACACGACGATCAACGTCGCGTGCATTTGCGGAAATTCCTCGGCGACAAGTTTTTGAATTTTGGGCATCCGTTGTCGCCGCCATGTGAGCAAATCACAACTAACAATTATGCTATCTGGGGCTCGTCGCAGCTTGGGCGAACGAGGAGAGTTTGCAACCTCGTGCACCGAGACACCGGCGGCTCCTATGCAGGTAAATACTTTCTGGGTGACGCCAGTAGAAAAGCAGCGCGGGAACGCGATATCCTGAAGACCCTCAAGGAAAACACAGAAGGACACGAGGTACGTTATCATCAGCAACCTAGTCCGAATCGAAGCCTTTTCAATGCCTTAGAACTCAAACGCTTGTAAACAAGACAGAGAATACTAATATCCACCAGGATGACTATATCATCCGTACATTTGGCGTAGAGACCATGTATAACAGAGACCGCGCGATGATAGCTGGGGACCCAGCGGCAAGCGCAAGGACGCCGGCGTCCTGTCTACTCGTCATGGAACTATGTCCCGAAGACCTCGGGAAATTCGACCTTCGAACTTGGACACAGGATTCTATCGGCAGACTACTGTACCAAATCTGTGCGGGACTCCGCCACATCCACAACCTCGGCCTTATCCACGGAAATATACAGCCTGAAAACATCCTAGTCAAGAGCCGGGAGCCGGTACACGTCAAGATATCTGGATTCGGGGCCGCGTTTCCCGAAGCGTCGCCGTTGGAAGCGGTAGTACGGGAAGCATTATACAAGCGCGATATAATTGTCACCGGCGAAATCGAAGACGCGTTTTCTTGGAACGACACGTACGTTGGCTACCCTTCTGAGTGTCCAAAACGGGTCAAGGACACCACCATGTGGGAGCAAATTTGTAACGAAGTCCGGCGGAAAGGCAGTATCGCTATGCGCCTCAAAGATTCACCACCGAAGCCTGTGGAAGATAACTGGTATCGCGCCCCGGAGATCCCGACGAAACCAACCTGTAAATCAGACATCTGGTCTGTGGGTGTCATTGCCCTCCAACATCACTACTCCTTGGACGATCTGATAGCCCTAAGTATGTCCAAGATGGTCTCCTTCCACGACCTGTGCTACGAGCTTCGGTCGCGCTGGATCTACACACGCCTGCTGGAGTATCACGTCAGCAGCAGATTTAACGCAGAAGATGCCTGTGAACTCTTCCGCAATTACATGACGAAGAAGCCATCATCCGTCCTGACCGACAATGTGACACCAGAGCATCTCAGTCAGATGTCGCCAGAGTGGGGAGATGACCGTGATCATGACGTCGGCCCCGGCTCAGGATTTACGACACCATTTTACCACTACTCATCGACTCCACTGGTCCGTTCTCCGGTACAAAGTTTTGACATGGACGACGGTGCGAGCGACCATGCGATGCGTTTCAAATTCAGCCCGACCAGACGGCGGGCACCCACCTTTCAGATTCCAGGCTCCGTCGCCGCGGCGAATAGCATACACTCTGGTCATGAAAGTGACCATCATCTATCCTCAGAGTTCGACGGCGTACCACCCAAAGACACTCACCAGCACCAGCACCAGCATGATACGACGCCGGAACCACACCATGAAGAAGTGTCAATGCCCCCGCCTGCCAGTAAACCTCGAGAACAATCAAGAGAAACAGAAAGAGACGACAATAGCGACAGCGACAGTTATGGCGATGACGAATTATGGGAGCAGCTCTTACCGCCTTCGAGACCCAGCACACCTCAGAACCAAAGCGAGATCGTGACGCAAATTCTGGCAGTCAATGCGTTGGCTCGCCCACCTACCGAAGAGAATACCGAAACTACTGTTCTCGTACCTACGGAAATCATAGACGCTATCAACGCCATAGAAGCCGAGGTTGTAGAAAACGTGGTGAACAGCAAGGTGGGCAATGGAGGAGCAAACAGCCTTATAAGTTCAGATTTCACGCTGCCAGACCCCACTGTACTAGATGAAGAGGAACTTGGTACACCCGGACTCACAGAAGGCGAAAGTAATGCAGATGAGACTATCCCTCGTGCGAACATTATCAGTGGAAGCAGGAGGAGATCAGTGGTAAAAAGCTATAAGGGCACGAGGACGGTTCGATATTCACTGCGTGTTAGAGCTAGTCCCGACAGGTGATATTCCTACTTCGCAATAGAAAGGCCAAGAAAATATAATTATAAGCACATAGAGCCAGCTGCGTTCTTGATACAGAGTTCTGTTACCGTCATGAAAGATAAAACCTATCCTGCTGCAATTGGCCAGAATTTGTTGTTGGTGTTGGAATATGCGCTTAACCGACCGCGCGGCTATTCTCTTGGCGCTGTCAGGGCAAATGCCCTTGCCGCTGCGTGTGCGTTGCAGCGAAACACCATGAAAAGAAATAGCGTCGGCAACGAATGAAGCTTTTGAACAGCATCACGAACGAAACGATCCTCGAGAGCCCATCAACCTCACGCCACCGGCCTTTACGACCTTAAATAACCTTACTTCATCAATAAGAAGCAATGGGGGTTTCAAAGGTAACCTACCACTCTTCCGCCTCGAAATTCCCATCCGACGAAGCAAACCTCACTGTCGAAGCTGCGATGCACGATGCAATGACGATGATACTAATTCGACTCTTTTATAACAGGCAAACAAAGCAGCTTACTTCGACAAGCTCAAGCTCCTGCTTGAGACTTATAAGTCTATCTTCATCGTCACCGTCGACAATGTCTCCTCGCAGCAGATGCACGAGATCCGTGTCTCCCTCCGCGGGGAGGCTATCGTCCTGATGGGCAAGAACACCATGGTCCGCCGCGCCATCCGTACCCTCATTGGCGACAACCCGGAGTACGAACGCCTGTTGCCCTTCGTCAAGGGTAACGTCGGCTTCGTCTTCACCAACTCCGACCTCAAGGACATCCGCGACAAGATTCTTGCGAACCGTGTCGCCGCCCCCGCTCGTGCTGGTGCCCTCGCGCCCGTCGATGTGTGGGTCCCCGCTGGCAACACGGGTATGGAACCCGGCAAGACGTCCTTCTTCCAGGCGCTCGGTATCCCGACCAAGATCGCTCGTGGTACCATTGAAATCACGTCCGACATCAAGCTCATCGAGACCAACAGCAAGGTCGGAGCCTCCGAGGCGACCCTGCTCAACTTGCTCAACATCTCGCCCTTCACGTACGGTATGGGTGTTGCGCAAATCTACGACCAGGGACAAGTCTTCGCACCGAGCGTTCTGGACATCGAAGAGAAGGATCTGCTCGACCGGTTCTTCTCCGCGATCAAGACGATTGCATCCGTCTCGCTGGCCCTGAACTACCCGACGCTGGTGTCGGTTATGCACTCGCTGGTTAACGGTTACAAGAACGTGCTGGCTGTCGCGATCGAGACCGAGTACGACTGGGAGGAGATCAAGGAGCTGAAAGATCGGATCGCCAATCCGGATGCGTACGCTTCTGCCGCACCGGTGGCTACCCAGGATACCAAGGCGGACTCCGGCCCAGCCAAGGAGGAGGAGCCGGAAGAAGAGGAGGAGGACGAAGACGACATGCTCGGCGGTCTCTTCTAAGTCTCTTTCTGCTTTTCTCTCATATCCACCTTTTACCTTCCTGTGCGCTCACACGCATTACGGTTTCCCTTTAATTCGCTGTTTATATACATTATACAACTCATTGAGTCGGCGACCGGCCATGCCTCCATTGTATTTATAAAAAATGGATAATGAACCCGTGCCCGAACCGCAGCTGATGGCAATATGACGGCCACAATCAGAGATAGATAAGCGTCCATTCGTAGTATGTGTGCGTGGACGAGCGATCCCTTTATAGTTAGTAATCTGGCGAGGAGCAGGCACAATAGTCGCTCCATAATAGCCAGGCATGCACCCAGTTTTCATGCCAGCATCTCTGCATGTTGCAGATATTTCCAGAATTACAGGGTTGGATAAACGCATTTTCTATCGACAACCATACATCGACCATGGGAATGCTTAGCAAGTCCTGCCTCCGAACCTGACACGTAGATGAAATACTTCGAGAACGTTCGTGCTCGAGCCCTAAGCTCGCAGTTGGAACCGACAGCCGTGCCCCGCAAGCGGCTGCATAGTCAGCAGTTTGTCATTCCGCCGCACGCAAGGCGAATTAATAACGCTTGGTAACCCGCATGGCCCTGCTTACCGCCGGCTGACAAACGGGCAGGGGGCTGCCCACTTTCTCCCCACCAAGGAAAGCCGGCGGGATGGGATGCATCAGATGGCGAGTACGAGCTCTGCAGCTCTGGATGCGAACCGCGAATGGCAAGTAGCTCATGTATCGATGCGGATGCATTGGTACTTGTTTGTAGTCTAGTAAGTACGAACTCTGGACTGTGCCCAACCATTCGCAGTCTAGTTTCACATAAACTGCATGCATGCATCGTGCCGATGATACGTCAGTTCGTCAGATTATCCCGCCGGAGGGTCGCCGTCTCCGGCGTCGAGGCGTGCTTATCGAGCGGTGCATAATGGCAACGTCCACCCTGACAGCAATCTCACAAATGTACCGTCCACGAAGCCACCGTCTCTGAGTACGCCTCGGTGCATTACCACATCACGACATCGGGAGCAGCCGCTAGGCGATGTGTTCGGTGTATTTCCAATGCTTGGTGATTGATGAGAAGCCGCCGGGTGGGCTTTCCCGTGGACCTTGATTACAGGTGATTACTATACCAGCGGCGGGGGGTTTAGTCAGACTGCCCGTCGCCGAGAGCAGTTAGCCCCACGCCGCCTCGCTACGCCGTTTTAGTCAAGCTTCACCACCACCAACATGTTTGCAGCTAGCTGGATCCAGGGCCGTCGACGGGTAATTAGGCCAGGCCACCTCTTGCAACTGGTTGACGTCGTGCGGGGCTCTGGACTGGAGCTTGACCGGCGGACTGACTCTGAGCCTGGTTGCGAGGAAGGTGGGAGTTAATCTGCGGTTAGCTTTAGCTTTATAAAAAGCCGGAGGCTGCCCCTCCTTCCAACATGCTCTCACGAACAAGACACACTTCAACCTTCTCTCAAGAAAGCAACAGCAGCTAGCTACATCGACAGCTCGATTCATTGACACTGGCACTCTCTCGAACCAATTCATAGTAATAATCAAGTCAATTGACACTTATTCCGACGCAATGGCTCCCAAGATCGCAATCGTAATTTACTCCATGTACGGACACATCGGTACGTCGAGTCCAGCTAGCTCCTATCAACACTTACATTAGCCGCGTATCCGCATAGATGCAACTGCTAACCTTAGTTCACTTCGTGCAGCCACGATGGCCGAGGAGGTTTTGGCGGGTATTAAGGAAGGGGGTGGCGATGCAACCATCTTGCAGCTTGAAGAGACTCTCTCCGAGGAAGCCCTCACGAAGGTAGGCGCATATCCCCATCCATAATTGCATCCATGTGTACAGCATCTGACCGGCCCTGAGCAGATGCACGCCCCTAAGAAGCCCAGCTACGAGGTTGTCTCCGACCCCAAAACACTGCTCGAATACGACGCCTTTCTCTTCGGCATTCCCACCCGCTACGGCAACTTCCCCGGCCAGTGGAAAGCCTTCATCGACAAGACCGGCGGCATCTGGATGAGCGGCGGCTTCTACGGCAAGTATGCCGGTATTTTTGTCTCTACGGGCACCCTCGGCGGTGGACAGGAGTCTACGGCCATCGCTGCCATGAGCACGCTCGCCCACCATGGCATCATCTACGTACCGCTGGGATATGCGAAGGCCTTCCCGCAGATGACTGATCTTACTGAAGTGCATGGTGGCTCGCCATGGGGCAGCGGTACCTTCGCAGTGAGTACACTCATACCTTCATGACATGTTCGATGAGCGCTGTTTACTGACGGGACTACGTAAACAGGGCGCCGACGGCTCCCGTTCGCCCTCCGATAAGGAGAAGGAGCTCGCCAGAATCCACGGCAGGGCCTTCCTTCAGGCCGTTAGCAAGGTCAACTTTTCAAAAGAATGACGCCAGAAAGATGAGCACGAAGGAAAGGAAATCACCACTGCTGCTGTGGCAAACCACTCCAAGGAGGACACGGGGGCTAATGGTGTTAGACCGCACGAGCGGAAATCGTCAGACAAATTCTGCGGTATGAAGTGCGAAATCCAATAGTCTGCCGGCCGGTCAACGTTTCTTAGCGCCCAGCAAAGATCTTCTTTCCATTCCTTCCGCTGTTCTGTACATCGGCATTGCATTGCAGTTAGTCGGTTTTGGTCATGTTACCTGCTTGAGCCTGTTGTCTGCTTTGTACACTACGAATAATAATGAATACCTGGTATGGCTGATAGAGCAAGATGATTATGCATCTCGTAGTAGTCTTACATCACAGCGGTATGATACATCAACATTACCCACGGCGCTCAATACGATTGTCATGTTCCGCGATCCGTCTAGGTAGGAGGTCTTCGCGATTGTTCACGCAACATTATAATATCAACGGCTACCTACACAGCAGCAATAGCCTGAGTGCTACCGCCCTTTTGAGCCCGAGTGCCGCCACTGCCTTGAGCTTGAGCATTGCCGTTCCCTTGATACAGCAAAAACATCCCCAGCACGTAATTTGCAAGGCCAAAGATACCAGCAAGACTCGCCACGAACGCAACCTAGCTCCCTCCCCAGGCGGTCAGTAATCTCTCAAACTGGGAGCCCATCGGAGGAACAGCATCGTACTCACCTTCATATCGTCGTCCCAGGATGGCATTGCAGCAGCCCGCTCCCAGATGAGAATCATCAGGCCAACGAGGAACACCAGCACACTCACATTCAGGAGCATGACGGGGACCTGCCACAGATACCTCTGCGCCGACGAGAGCTTGGAAGGATCCTTTTTCGATCTCAAGAGCTTCTGCAGTTTCTCCAGAGCGCTCTGGCTCTCGCCCAGGCGGTATAGCGCGATGGACTGCTGCGAGCCGGTGGCGATGGCAACGAGTGACAGTATCAACGAGCCGTAGAACGTTGCCAAAACCGTCCACGGCGCATCTGTTGTGGCCGGCCATGTAAAGGCGCTGCCAACAACAGCAGCGACCAAGGCCCCCTGTCGCGATGGTTTATCCCTTAGTCACCGTTACACAAAACCTCGCCATAGCCAGCGTCCAGTTGCAGACTGTGACTCACCACAACATTGACCACACCAAGTTCGGCTACTTTTGATTTTCGCCATTGCGATGCATGCTCCATTTCTAATACGGTTGGATTTGGCGGTAATTTGATCTCAAGGAAGTCCTTCATGGCGTCGCTGTCCACTTGCCATGGTAAGAGGGATAACGTCACAGACCGCTTGATTGACTTCCCCGGACCTGCCATGATAGCTGTGAGCTAAACTTGAGAGAGACCTGTTTCTGTATACGATACGGATAATGATGATAACGATGATAGTTTATGTGTCTGTAAGTTGTGATTCTCGAGCTAAGTTGCCATGGACTGATAGCATGAAGCGCCATGCCAGCCTCATATGTCATAGTTTTGGAACCACTTTCAGTCTCGACGCTAGAACCGCTTTGAGGATCCTTGGATGTACGAACAAGGCAACGCGTCAACGATTGCTTGGCAAATCAGGTGACGACGAATGAGCGTGCATGATGTCGGATGAATTAACATTATGACCTGCATCAGCTCGAAGGACGCGTGTATACTGGTCTCGCAGGTGTATACAGGCTTTTATCTGTGAATAGGTTCTTACAGTTTTGGTGCATGTTTGTAAACGTATACGTAACCCTGTCTTCAATATATGTTTCTATTATAATTTCGTATAACTGCGATAAAATCCTCTCCGTTCCCAGCCAGCTGGTCGGAGACAACCTCAAATGAATATAAATATGCAGAGCAGATGACAGATATGGTATATGCATCATCCCATCAGAATCAGACAGCGACCCTCTTCATCTCCTCGATGTCTTCCTCCCCATCGACTTCAATCTCCCTCCGTGGATCCCGCTCGCTAAACTTGCCCATCATACCCAACTTCCGCTCCGTAGCCCACATCCGTACCCATATCAGTCCCTTCACAATCGAGAACAGCAGCACTGTTCCGATCAATATTCCAATGCAGTACGCTGCCGTCACTCCGGACCCGCTGCGCTTAGGATCCAGGAAGCTGTAGGTGTAGAAGCCCTGTGTGGCCTTGGTAATGTACGCGATAGCGAGGTAGCCGCCGAGGATTGGCATGAAGAGAGGGATGTGCATCCAGGGAAGCGGCTCCGAGCGCGGCACCACGATCTCCAGGAATGCGATGACGGCATTGAGCGCGTGCACCGATATCTGCATATCGCACAAGTACATATTAGCCACTGAAAGCATACAAATTGCGCGGTTTGGTATCGCGAAAACGAAGGAATGGGATGCATGCATGCGTACATTACTCCATGCTTGATACTCGCTATCAAACTTATCGAACAGCACCGCCCAATAGACCGCCGTCACCGTCCACGGTAGCACCACAATCGTCGAGTAGTACAGCACATGCAGGAACTGCAGCGGCTTCGGCCAATCCTCCAGCCACGCGCGCCCGTACCGCCAGTAGCTGAATGTATGCGCAGTGCTCACGATCAGGTAGCACGTAATCCCCCAGAACGTCAGCCAGGTAAAGTAGCTGAACCGCGAGCCTGCATCATCCGGCGTCAAGCTATTGCTGATGATGATCACAAGCACGGCGTACAGGCAGAGGAAGGCGCGGTAGGCGAGGAAGACCGGCGTAGGGAGCAGCCAGGAGGTGAAGAAACGGGATAGCGGGTGCGCTGGCGAAACGTGCGTAAGTTCGTAGAGCCGCGACATGGCGACTGGCTATGGCGACTTTTATCGCGAACGTCGATGTATATGCAATGTTGGTAGTAGCGAGTGAAATCGATAATCGAGGCGTAGTCAGCGCCAAGGGAGGCGTCGTTACACGTCTTTGGGTCGCGAGAAGGATAAGGCCGTGCGAAGGCGACTGGCCGTCAAGGGGAACCGCTGGGCTTTAATATGTCCAAGACCCGCGGCTGAACCCTGCGGCCAACCATCCCGCACAAGCCTCCAGCCCTATTGAGACCAGATCCACCCACCCATCCATCCGTTCGTTCATGCATGCATGCAGAGTTTTTAATTTTGCGTGTGACGTGAAGACGGATAGGAAAAACACCCCAGCTGACACCTTCCAGCTGCCTCAAAGATCGAAGTGGCGAACAAATTCGGCCGGCGGGAGGTGTGCCTGGCATGCTGCTAGCCGTCTTCGCGGGGAGATTCAAACTTCGTCTGCAGAACAAAGTTCTCTTGGCTGGGTAGGGGCACACACGAGACCCTGCAGAACGAGACCTGCGCGCCCATTCGGGCAGTTTGCGCAGTCTAGTCGTCGACGCACGTTTGCGTCGAATACGCATGTCTCGCCTGTCTGCAGGCCCTGATCGATTACGACGGACTGGTTCGGTACTCGGGTGGTCCGTCCGTATAGCTCTGGTAAATATAGCCATGGTCATGCATGATGGCCTCATCGTAGGATACACGGGCATCTCAAGGGACCGTAGTATTTTTGGTTCCGGTTGGTCCTAAGGTAATCCCACGTTCATGGGTCTTCGAGTCAGAAAAAAACCTCGGCAGAATCCTCATATAGGAACCAAAGGGGACCTGAAATACCGAGTCAGGCAACAGCAGGGCCTGGAGATATGGTTAATCCCTGTGCGAGGCTTTAGGCCCTCGTTCATGTGCTGGGAACCTGTCGATGGTAATCTCGCTATCGATCGCGGTTTGGGCAAGTCGACTTGTTTCGCGACGGGTTGAAACACAAGCGTCGTGGTTTTCCGGCGACAACACCTTTTTGCCGTTTCGACAGGTTTCGTACCTGTGGATAAG
Source organism: Drechslerella dactyloides (assembly GCA_020064725.1). Lineage (NCBI taxonomy): Eukaryota > Fungi > Ascomycota > Orbiliomycetes > Orbiliales > Orbiliaceae > Drechslerella > Drechslerella dactyloides. The sequence goes on along the minus strand of JAGTWJ010000008.1, from coordinate 2,293,155 downwards.
TTGGTCTAGCTAAGTCGACACCTAAGTAGTCTGATATAGATGTCATCCGATGACGACGAGTCAGGTACCCGACGGTCCGCCGACATTTCGGCTTGAAATTAATTCGCACGTGAAAAGGAAGTGCCGATATATTGCATCGACGCGATCAATTGATTATATGAGGCAGACTGAGAGACAGAACGGCTTAGATCTAGATTCAAATATTATCAAAACAAAAGTTTGAAGTGATCATACTCGTATATGCGTATGTGCCATGAGCGTATGTACCATTTGAAACGACTGGCTGGAATTAAAGAAGACACCAACATTAAATGCAAAGATACAAACCCACAAATGTAAAGAACGAATATGTAACTATAACTCTTCTCCCGTCGCGACGTACATTTCTCTACTGAAAGCCCGAACTCCAAGCTACAACTGTCATTCTAAAAGTCAAACTTCTCGCCAACAATCTCCTCGCTGAGCTTCCACAGCCGCTGAGCAGCCTCCGGATCCACCGCCCATGGAATCGGCGCCTTCAATTGACAATCGTCCAGATAGTATCCCTTCTCCTCGGTCCACGAGTTGAACGCGGGGTCTAGCGCGGCCACCAGCGTCGTGCTGCTCCCCTGGTCGCCGTTCTTCCAGTAGATGAAATCCTTCAACACCGTCTCCCAGTATTCCAATTCCTTCTGCGAGATGTGACGTGCGAGCTGCGTCATGATACCGCCAGGGTGCAGTGCGAGGGAGAGCACGCCGTGCTTCTCGTACAGCCGGCGGGTGAGCTCCACGCTGTAGAGAACATTGGCGGTCTTGGACTGTCCGTAGGCGCCGTAGGGTGTGTATTTCGTGAAGGTGTGGTCTGACTCGTTGAACATCTGCAGCTGCTCGACGGATCCTTTCTCGGAATCCGGGACGTCACCGCCTTCCCAGTTCCAGTCGCTGAAACGGATCGGGTTGGCTCCGTGGCCGAATGAGGAGACGTTGATGATGCGGGTCGCGCCCTTCGTCGACTTTTCAGCGGCGGCGAGGATCTTGGACATGATCAGGTTGGTGAAGAGGTAGTGGCCGACGTGGTTGGTTGCGAATTGGATTTCAATGTTGTCGGCGGATACCAGGCGGGTAGGAGGTGCCATCACGCCGGCGTTATTGATGAGGATGTCGAGCGGCTCAGGCGTGGCGAGGAACTCAGCAGCGGCCTTGCGGACAGAAGCCATGGACGAGAGGTCCATGATCAATGGCTTGATGTTGGCATCTGAGTAGACGGCTTTGGCTTTCGCAATGGACTCGTTGACCTTCTCCGGGGAGCGGCCGGTGACAGTGATGAGGTTTGGCTGCTGAGCTGCGAGAGCCATCAAGGTCGCCTCGCCAATACCGGCGGGACCGACGCCGGTGATCAGAACATTGCGACCTTTGACCTGGTCGTGGAAGTCCTGGGCGACCTGGGCGCCAGAAGTGGATCGGTCGTAGGAGGCGTTGGAAGTCATTGTAGAGTATGTTATATCACAAGGTTGATATCAATATTTGAATCTGTAGAGGATGTCTGGGGATGCTATTGAAGCGAGTAGAGTAGATATCAAAAGATGTATTGAATTGATGCTTTGCTGGATTGTAGACTGATGCTGGGGATAGAATATTCCCATCAACGGGCTGTCGCCTCGTCTTTATATACACTTCGACGGCACGGGAGCTGACGAGTATCGCCATCGAGTCGGAATCTAAAAGCCGTCCGAAGTCCGCGATCACGTCGTAATTCGACAGTTTGCTCCAACTCGAGCTGCCAGTTTCGAGCTTTATTACGTGAAACCTTCAAGCCACTTGCTGACAACCTAGCAAAGACTGCATGGGCGATCCGTATATACCCCCACCCGAGCCAAAATCCATTGACTCGGGCCACCGACAGCATCCAATCGGGTACGAGATCCAGCATCCGTCACGGAACACCGGCTCTCCGCAGCAGAAGTTTCGAGGTTTCTCGAATGCCACGCTGCGAAAAAGAACGATAGATCCCAGCAAGGTCCCCTGATCTCCGCCGTCGGCTATGCATATGCACATGCAGTGTAAGCAGCCGGGGTGCCCTTGACCATTCCCGAAACGGGCACTGCGGTTGGCTGACAATCTGGCTTATTGGCCAGTCTGGCGAGCTGCTTAGTAAATCCGTTGGCCTAAGTCCACCGTTAGCTCCGAACCGCTGAATCCGCCCGCAGGGAAGGAACGTGAACCTAACTGCGGATCGGGCACATGGAATGCGATAGTTCCGAGACTAGCACTGCGACATGGCCGTAAGCCATCGATTATTCATGGCGTCAGTGCCATTGGCGGTGGTATTACGTATACGGCGCGAGCGTGGACGTTGAAGTAGCTGAAATGATGGCATGGTGCATCCAGCCAACGTTGTTTAATTTTCTAAATACTGAGGAATCCCCCTCCTCGTGGAACCGACAAAATCGGAATCGGAACGCACACTACCAGCCAGTGAACCGTCGTCCTCCTCCTCCACACTCCCGCGCACATAAATCAAAGACTCCACATCGACATCTCATGGAAGCAAGGCCGTTGAAAAAAGACAGGAAAGCACAATCTAATGACAGCCTTACGGCGAAATACACACACGTATGTAACAAATGTCCATCTTTCAAACCGCATTGTATATGCAATTCCCAGTCCACCCATAATGTATGCCCATCCCTAATGCGTCTTGCAATGTGTATAATGTCCTCCCGCAACAATGCCATCCTAATCGCAATGCAATACCCGTTTTAACGCGCGCGAACAAAAACCACAAAATGTAATATACCGAAGAAGAAAAAACCCCAATAGTTAACTAAGGCCTAACCGGCAAGTACCGATAGTTTAAACACAATGCTCACGCATACAGTACAGTCTTTTCGATTTCGACCCCGAATCTCCGCTATGCAATACTGATGCTGCCATAACCCATACCCATACTCGTATATACCCGTCCTCGTCCATCCACGCACCCGGCCATTCCCAATCCTCCCGAAAACGCAGAAAACAAACAAAAAAGGAAAAAAGCATAGTCAAAGCAAAGAAAATTTTGTTTACCCATAACGCCATGATGTCCGTCTCTGCATCTGCGCTTGCATCTCCGCCTCCATCTGCTGTTGCTGTTGCTGTTGTTGCTCCATCTGTTGCTGCATCATATACATCATCTGCTGCTGCTGAGCTTGCTGCTGCTGGAGGCTCGGTGCCCATGAAGACCTCGCTGCTACACTAGGCGTCGAGAAGTTCGATTGCCCCGGCGCATAAAATCCATACTGCTGCTGCATCTGCTGCGGGGCTGGTGGGGCCTGCTGGGGTGCGTAAAATCCCCCATACATTGACTGCCGTTGCGGTTGCGACTGCTCCTGGTATTGCGGCTGAGGCTGGCCCTGCCCTTGCTGGCCCTGTGCGAGCGACGACAGCCCGAGCATGGACTGCCGTTGCCGTACTGCCTGCTGCACCGTCCAGCTGTTCCGGTTGACATGTTCCTTGAAATCGCGCTTCTCCCGCTCCCGTTTCTCCATCATCCCGAGCAACCCTGCATTATGCGGCGGGGCCTTCTTCTGCGTCGTGCTGTTCCACTGCTGTCCAAGCAGCGGCGTGCCTGTCGACCGCGCAATGTGCTCCTGCTCCGCCGCGCTCAGCTTGCCCGCCGACCCATAGTACATGCTGTCTCGGTTCCGTCCCTCGGTAGTGCGGTCTATAATCGCCCCTTGGGGTGGCGCGGACGGGAGCATCGGAGGCGGATGGTAACTGCTCGGCGGTAGCGATTGCAACGGTGCGAGCGCAGACGCCGGTGGCGGTAGTGAATGTAACGGTATCGCCGACGGTGGTGCAGGCTGGATGTTGCCAGCCAGCAGGTGCGACGCTCCACGGCTCGACGGACGCGTGAGCAGATCCCGACTCGATACCCTGTTCAAGTTGGCGGTCGTTAGAAGCTCTCTGCTCGCTGAACGACTGTGCGGGCGGCTGTTACTCGGGCTGCCGCCGCTAACGGTACCGATGGTACCAAGCAGGTCCGCGCTACTGGCCCGCTTGAGCTGGCTGCTGCTGCCGGGGCGCGACCCCGCTGTCGTCGTCGGCACCACAGCCGCGCTGCTGGTCCGCGAATGCAGCGTCGGGCGCTCGGTGCTCGGGCTGCGGCTCTTCTGCTGGCGGGAGCTGCTGTGCTGGGCGAGGAAACGCTGGCTGGAGGACGGTGAGGAGGAAGTCCGCTGCTGGTGCTGCTGGAGGAGTCTGTTCCGCATGATTTCGTCGTTCTGCTGAGCGAGCGCGACGTGCTGGCTGACGAATTCTTGCGCGGAAAAGTCGGTGCCGTTGCTGCTGCGGTCGCGGGAAATGTAACTCTCCTGGCCGTCCGACGGATTCTTTTCCAGCGGTCGCCCTCGCTGGTCGAAATGCTGCTGCTCAGCGTCGCCGGTGTCAATATTAATACCGGCGTTGGGGTAAATTGCACCGCTGCTGCCTGCCGCAGGCGGCGTCACGGCCTGCTGGAAATTAACCATTCCAGGCTGCCAGGCAACGCTGCGTCTGTTCATTCCTCCGCCATTCCCAAGCTGCGAAGGCGTCTCGCGCCTCGCATTCGGACTCTTCGAGCGCCGCTGCTGCTGAAGATACTGTTGCTGCTGAAGATGTTGCTGCTGAAGATGTTGCTGCTGAAGATGCTGCGGTCTGCCTAGCCCGCCGCCGAGGTTGGCCGTCGGACCGAAGTCCACGCTGATGGCGCTGTCGTGAGGCCCAGGTCCGTGGCCCAGCATCCGGATCGTGTTCATCATCTCCGGCGTCGCAGGAGGAGTCGCAGCCGCAGCAACTGTAGCCGGATGGAGTGCAGCCGGAGGCGTATGTACACCGCCGCGACCACTGCCGGCCTTGAGCATCGCACTATCGCGAACAGCCCCGCCGGACGCCGGGCGGGACGCCGACCGAGCTGTCATCGGGCCACCCCAAGGGGGAGAGTCCCGACCTTGCGTGACGTATTTGGTCTCGCCGATTGTGACGGCGAGCATGTCTTCGGTCGGCTGGCCGACAAACTTCATCCGGCCGGTGCGGTGCGGGAGGCCGTCGTTGCTGCCCCTGCGGCGGGGCGCGACCGGCGAAGGGGGCGCGGAGCTGTAGTTGCTCACATCGTCGTCGTCCGAGGAGAGGTCTGCTGTGCGTGTGCTGTCCATTCTGTTGATGGTCGCGATTCGCTCTAGAACATCTGAATCGATCCGTGAGATGCCCTCGGCAATGGACTCGGCCCCGCCGCCGGGTGTGTCCGTGTAGATAAACTCCGCGAGATGCTGGTGCTCCTCGAGCGAATCGTGCACTTGGTAGGCCTCCTGGTCCGATTCCGTCGAGGTGGCGGCCAATGGCGTCCCGCTGGGATCCGGAGGAATCTGTCTGTGCGTGTGCGAGTCGGCGTCCGCGCTAGCCGAAGTAGTCGTCGAGATGGAGGAAGCGGAAGCTGCAGTCGAAGCCGTGGCTGCTGTTGCCGTCGTCGTTGCCGTTGCCGTTGTCGGTGCCTCGTCGGAGTTTCTATTCGAGCGGGAGGGGTCTTCGGGGGTCTATAAAGCAGCGCTCACGAGAATTTACGCACGCAAGGGCGACCGCAAGGGAGCTCGTCTCAGCCTGCATTCATTTCGCGGAAGGTCATGATCATCATAGCCACGCGGGTGGATCGCAGTGCAAACGGAAGCGGGAAAACTAAAAGCGGACAGACAGTTCGCGCGGTGTAGATTAAGGTGTATCATTATGCAGGACACAGGTATAAAATGTGCATGCGTGGCAGAGCAGCGGATTGGATGCAGGAAGGGCGAAGAAACAAGTACGATCTGTGCATGCCTCCATCCGGTAACTGCAGCAGGCAATATGGCAGGTCTGTTTTAAATATTATCATTGCTCAGGCGAAACTCCCCGGCTCCTGCCGCGGACCTGCCTCATTTGTAATTGGACTTCACGAGACTCATCATGCAGGAAGAAGAAAAAAACACAAACGGCTCGAGCGCGACAGGTGTAATAGTAATAATAATAGTAGTAGTAATAATATGTATCAATGGTAATCGAAGCCAAAGAAGGGTGCAGTGAGAATCGAAGCAGCAAAGGAATCCGAAAGAAGTGACAAAAAACCAAAAAAAGAAAACCAAAAATTACTGGTAGTATCCACGTACACTTTGTGCACCGCTATTCTGTCCATTCCCGTATTGCTGCCCGCCGTATCCATGCTGTGGCACGTCTGGCATCGGAGGATACGCGTTCTGAGAGTACGGCGCGTGCACGTACGTCCCATGTGGCTGTGCTCCATTGCCAGACACGGGAGCATCGAGCTGCTGCTTCCCGAATTCGTCCGCCAGGTTAAAGTCGTCAAAGTCGGTGTGGAGGCCACCGCCCGTTTTGGGGATCCGCGACGAGGTAGATGGCGCGCCTCCAGCTGCCGTGTAACCCTGAGTCGTGTATGCGCGAGCTACCGCCATGTCGTCGCCAGACGAGCTGTAGCTTCCAGAATCGGTCGAATCAGCTGAACCATGAGAGTTCGTTCTGTGAGCCGCCGCGCCTTCCAGCTGCGAGTGGAATCCGAGAGTCGGAGACTGCGGCTGCGTGGGGTGATAGTCGTTTGGTGTAGGGCTGGAAAACATTTTTTCGGTGTCCTGTCAGTAAAAAGTGCCAACGGGGCGGAATATATATAATAATGCTGACTGACAGCATTCAAAACTTACCCAGCGCTATTGGAATGCATCATTTCCAACGTGCCAATCGAGAGCCGTGACATGGCACGCGCGTTCGCCACTGGAGAAAAGGAGTGAGCGGGCGCTGGCGGAGCTCGAGCAGAGTTCGGTGATGTTGCTGGCATTGGATACGAGGGTGCAAGGTTCGCGGTCTGTAATTGTGGGGGCTGACGTCCACCAAGCGAGGGATCAAATCCACCGGCTCCGCGAGGATCTCCACGATACGCAGTGGGAGCCATGCCGCCCTGGAGCTGTTGCCCTTGGTGTCCGTACTGGCCATTCTGGCTCACTTGACTGCGCTGGCTCCTGCTGGAAGGGGGCCTTGAGTTCGGATGGCTGTTGTGGCCGTTCCCGTACGCTTGTGGGGACTGAGGAGCATGTTGTTGCTGTTGGTGCGGTTGTTGTTGTGATGGATAGTTCGTATTCGGAGCGTATCCATAGGCCCCCACAGACGGGGCAGGCGGCGGCACAGGCGGTGGATGATAACCTGTCTGTTGGGTGGAAGCGTAGAATTGAGAGCCGTGCGCTTCTGACATGCTTCGCGAATGGCTAATCTGCCGGACGAGCTGTGGAGGCGCGCTATGGCTTTCGAGTTCGCCGTTCTGCGGTGCATAGCTGGGGATCGTGGGAAGCGTCGGCCTCTGCGAATTCGTGCTGCTCCTCTCTCCACTGCTACCGCCGTCAAAGCTAACCGACGAGCCAAACTTCAATTGCGCCGGCAGGCTTGCCGTGCTCGGGCTCGTCAGATTGGCCCGTTGCAAGCCCCGCCCGCTCAGCTGGACTTTGGATGTCGCCTGCTTGAGCTTTCTCCTCCACTCCGCCTCCGACCAGTTTGTGCTACCGTTCTCACCCACCACCGCTGCAACGTCGGTTGTCTCCAGCAGTCGGTATTGGTGTCTCGATTCTTTCGGGAACGCAAACATCAGACTTCTCGGGTCTATCGAGTCGGCGACTAGCCTGTTGGGCCGGCCGTAGAGGTTGAAGACGTCGTAGGTAGGGATCAAGAATCTCATCAGCATTTCAAACCCCGAGACAGCAGCATGGTGGTCCGGCATCATAAAAATGATACCCTCGCTCGAGAATGGCGGGTCCGAGTGGATGACAATGTTGCCCTCAATCTTGATGAGCGTGCTCTGGTCAATCAGAGCCTTGGACTCCGGATAGACGGCGTACGCTGCGAAGGCACTGTTGATGGTGGCGACGGGCGGAGTCTTCTTCTTGACCTTGTTGGTTTCGTAGAACTTGATATCGCCCATGATAGCTTCCATGCGTATCTGAGCTCCAGACTGCTTGGTAGCCTTCTTCGCCGCCTTCTTCGCCTTTTGGAACGCCTTCTCGTCAGGTGGTGTGATGACCGTCCAGTACCGCTTCCATGGCGTCCCCGCTCCAAAGCGGACGCGGGTCCAATCCTCAACCTTGAACCTTGACCTTTCCAGAATCGACCCAATGCTGTTCAACGACCGACCTTTCGCAGCTACAAGTGCTCCTGTGTAGGCCTCCTGCAAACAGTTGTGTTCAAACATGGACAGCCGGATCGCAGCAGTCCATTTCGTCAGCTCTGCCGGCGTGCCAAAGTGCAGCAGATATCGATTCCGTCCAGCGGTCGATACGCTGAGAACGTTCTGTAGAGGGTCGCCGCTCGCTCGCTGGGGTAGAGAATCGATCTAAAGTCACCGTGAGGTGTCAGTTCAGTCGCCGCCAATTGGATGAAACATCTGGGGATGATGTATGATTTACCATCTTCATGGAGGCATCTGTCAGGTTGAGGAAGGTGGGCTTGACGGTGCCGGGCTCCGTTGCAAAGCCTCGCCTGGCCCTATCCTCTTCCTCCTGCATGGCCCTATCGTCCCATATCGTCAGGACGGTTCCAATCAGCTGAGCATAGCAGTCCGTCCATTCCCGGTTGACCACAGCAGACCCATCTGCTCGACCCACATCAGCACTCATTCTCGACACTCAAAGACCGAAAACTTGGCACACAACAGGATAGACCGACTCCACTCACCAGGGTTCATATCGTTCAGCTTCTGGAAGTAGCCTTCATGGTACACCTTCTGGGTGTGCTCCGTCAGATAACGAAACACGCCCACCATCTCTGGCAAGGTCTCGCCATCGGGAAGACCGTTCCCCGATCCGCTCGTCATCTGGAAAAAGGATACGACACTGGTAGGCCTCGACTGGCCGGATCTACTTCCAGGTCTTCTGGATGGTGGGGTGGGCGCCGGCGCCGGAGAGCCGCTTGGAGGAGTGCTGTGAGCTGATCGTGAGGCGATGAGCTGGTCGAGAGTTGGTAGTATGGGAGGTGAAGAAGAGACCGGCGATGTGCTCTTCGTGCTGCTAACGTTCGAGACCGAATTCGAGCGGTCGCGGGTGAAGAAGGACGCGGAGAGGGCTGAAAGGCGTCGTCGAATGTGGGAAATATCCGGGGTTCCGGCTGTCAGCAAACAAGAGCAGGCCCTGGGCACGGCTGAACGAAGGCTGAAAGAGCGCAAAAGCAAAAGGACCCTGAACTTAAAAAAGCGAGCGACGAGCAGAAAAAACAGCAGCGAGAGGAGGGAAGTTAAATTCCAAATTTACTTTGAGGAGGAGCAAGACGATGAATGAAGAGGAAGAGGAAGTTATGCAGCCAAAAGGAGAGGAGAGAGGGTGTGTGAACAGGCCACCATCCATCCATCCATCCATCCATCCATCCATCCATCATCCATCCATCCCTCACGGACACATGCACGGGCAACGTGAACACCGTTAGTGCGTCTACGTCGACACCCTTCTCTCCTGCGGCCGGACTAGGGGTGGCAGCAGTGGGATGGGCACCAAAGAGGCTAAGGCTGAAACCAAATCGCTAGATCTGGGGCCGGATACTGGCTGGACGCAGCGCAAACCGACACGCTCCATGCATCCCGCAGCAGAGGCGCAGACACGCACAAAGCCGGCCCGAAGGCATACTGCCTTGCGATTCGAGATCGCGAATCACGTCCTGCTGGGTCAGGAAGGTGCAGGAGCCCCCTCGCAGGGCTCTCGCAGGGCCCCTCGCAGCCGTCGGCATCCATGCCCCGAGTGGCACAGAAAGGCAGGCCGCCCTCAATCAAATCATATCCAGGGATCAAGATTGCAAAGTGCCTGCTCTCACGCCAGGAGCGGAGATCTGACAACGAGCGAGCGAAGGAGCGGCTCCATCAAACCGATTGAAAATGCAACAGTTACGCATGCCAATTCACGGAGACGCGCAGCTCCAAGCTTGGGACGTCTTAGCTAGCCCGGGCAAACGTGACGCCAAAAGTGAACTTTTCCCAGTCGTGCGGACCGGACACGGTGCAGGAACAAGGCAAGGAACGGGCATTTTACCAGGGTCAAAGCAATGGTGCATCAATAATAGCACGGGCGTGGTAAGAAATCAATTTATTATATTACGTACCTCGCGCCCGTTTGGAGATGCTGGGCATTTCTGCGGCCGGCATCTTGGTTTCGAAACAAGTAAATGCGGCGGCAGGTGATTTTCGAAAAGGGCCGGAAGAAGAGATATGAATGATATCGGCTTCGGTCAGCTCCGCGGCTGGTTCCAGGCGGGAGAAATGCGGTGAAGCTGACGATGCAATGCGGTCGACCGAACACCGGACAACGACTTGATTCGATACACGATGGAATGAGGTGAATCCGTATGCAATGCAATGCAACGTTGACTAGCTGCGGGAAATTCTGCTGATGCCGGAGCCGTCGTGTAATCTGCCAGCGTCTCTCAAGCTCGGTCGTCTGGCGCGGAGTCGGCGGGAGCGAACGGGCTTAGCTCGCAATTTCGGCTGAATTTGGCTGAAGAATGCAATTTGCAATCAGAGGTCCGTCCGAGGGATCCGACAGGAGAAGATTTGACAGAGGGGGGGAACAATTCGAACTTTCGATCGAATGGCGGAACGGACGATATATGCCGGCCGGCACCTCGATTCAGCGGGATGTTTGGCTGTCGATGGCGTCAGTCGAACCACTAGTCGACGAAAGGGCTTTTGGTAATACAAATTAGACACGCCGCCGTCGAATTGCCATCGATTAGCTGTTAATCCGAGAGCGAATGCCGGTTAGCTGAACGAGCAACTATTTTATTTCTTTTTGCGTAATTCCTGTGGGGGGCCGTCAATTGATCCTCCTCCAACGACCGCGCGATGATATCAAAAAGAACGAGGGCGGAAAGCGAATGCAACGGTACCGAACACAAGAGCAAGCAGCAGCGACAAAACTGCTGAATCCCCACGCACGCAAAAAGGCTGGAGAGAGTATATATATATATCTATACGCCCGAGTGCAACCCCAGTCTATATATAAGTAAGTATCAAGCCTGCCAGTCGCCAGCAGCAGGCAGGCAGCTTTCGGCGAGAATTAAAGCTAGCCAGCAGGGCGGAAGCAGCTGCTCAAAACTGTGAGACAAGTATCCAAGCCAAGCCGGCCGGGCAGCCAGACGACGTCAACGGGAAACCTTTGCCAGGTTGCTTCAAAGCTTGGTGCCCAGAGATCCGAGATCTTGTCCAGCTGCGGCGCCGCTCTTTGAAACCCCGAAACCAGCCACCTGCTGCTCCCCGATGCGACGCCAGAAGTGCGATCGATTGGCTTGGTGGAGTTTCTTTTCCCCAGCTGCCGGAAAGTTTACCTGGATGGCCGTGATGAATTACGGGCGACGATTTGACGAGCGAACGGAAAACCCCTCGGATAGAGAGATCGTACTTCGCCCGAGTATTTAAACCAGCGTCCGTTCTTCGTCCATACGTTCAGCCACCGCGTGGACGGAACATGTCAGCATACCGACTTTTGCCCTCTTCCCGTGGCCTCACCAACCGGGAAGCACCTGCCCAGAACATCTAGAAGAAAAGAAAGAGAGAGGCGATATTGTTGCGCCGCAGCACTACCTGCACATACATACTAACCTACTACACATTCACCCAGCGCCCATGCATGCACTCCAGCGACCTGCAGGGCGCCCAGTCACGACAACAGATGCAAGCGAGAATACTCGGTACAGTGCATGCGCGAGCTACATATCCATGTCTGCGGTGTGGTAAGTGCCGCCAAAACGGACGGACGAGAGCGCCGGACTCCCTCACGGGGCGAGAGCAAGTTTCGCAAAGTAACCCCCTGCAAGGAGAGCAAAGCGAAGAAATGCAAGCTGGCGATTTGGATTCCCCAGTGTCGGGAGGGCAAGTGTCTTCGGAGCTGACCTCGACCCCTCGTCATTGTTGCAAGTTTCTTCCTGGGCACTTGATCTTGGGGGTCGCCCTCCCTCGACTAAAGGCTTGTCGAGGCTATATTTGGGCACAGCCTCGCTTGCTTTCTTTTTCCAGCTCTGGCGTCACTCATACGGAGTTATAACACCAATGCGACATCTCTAGATAGTTTTTTTCCCACAATTGCGACCTGGCTGGTGACATGGCTGTGAAGTTGATGGGGTAAACGATAAAAATTCTGTTACCCCTCCAAACGCCTGCTTACCCGCAGGCATAAACTACGACGTTTCTAGACTGCTGTCTCGAAATTTCAAAAATCGGACGCAAAATTCCAGTTCGCCCACCCAGCATCGGCAGCAGCATACGCGCCCACGGCATCCTTCTGCCGGCGACGGCCTCCCAGCTGAGAAAGAAATGCACGGAACAGCATTCAGGGAATGCGAAGGTGTATACGTCAGCAGAGTCACCAAGCGTTCTTAGGTGCCAACAGTCTACGCAGGATGGACATCATTTCGTTCAAATGCAATCATTTCAATTTCGCTAGTTCGCTTGACCGATTACTTGGATAATTCCTTTTGCCAGTCTCGGGGTTATCCTTTCGCTCTCTCGATCGACTTGGCGACGTGCTGTGGATGCGGTTGGAAGAAAACTAGCTCAAGCCACGCATCGCGAGGTCGAAGTTTAAGCTGCATAGAAGAGAAGAAAAGAAAAGAAGGCTAAAAACTATTCCAAGTCGATAATATTAGTATTTCGGTCCCAACCTCGCGAGTTTAGCTAATTAGACGAATCGACGCCCAATCACTTGGTCAATGCATGATATGGATATTCTCGTCCTCGTCGCTCCTTCCCACCGTCGACTGCAATTGACTCTAGAGTTATAATTCATGTGGCCTGACTAACCCGCAGTTTTTTAATGTTGCAGTAGCACTGGGAGCCCAGGGGCTTGACATCGGATGAAGTGCCATATCTCGGCTCCCTCGTCTGGAACCAGCAGTCATGCGGAGAGCAGGATTAATGGGCGTGCTCGCGCGCATTATACCAGCTGACGTGATTCGATTCCACTGTCCGAAAATTAATCCTGTAGATACAAACAAGACACCCTCGATCGGTGTAATGAACTAGCTGCCCGTCCGGTGAGACAGCCCTCGTTGCATACGGTCTTACGTTTATGCACTTTCTTGCCGCCCATTTGGAGCAATCGATCAGTCCTATCATTGAACTGTGTATCCGACGAGGGCTGCATCCCGTCGAAGAAAGCAGGTAAGCAGTTATTTACAGCCCCCCCTCTCAAACAGGCCACCGCCTACGATCTGGGCGGGCCTGGTGTCTGCCTCCCTACCAGTAGCGAATCGATAGCCGCCGCTATCACCCGTCCGTATCCGTATGTCTTTGCTGCTGTCTGTTTCAAGGTGACATCGCGCTTCGGGCTGAGCTCAATACTTTGATTGCTGTACGATTGAGCCAAGTTCTGTCCACGGATTCAGCGGCCCGGCCGGGGTCTCAACCAAAAATCTAAATTTAAAGCCCGAGAAAGTAACTTTGAGGCAGAAAACGTTCGCATGCAGCAGTCCGGAGACATACGCGTCCGCACATACAGGTGCGGTCCCAAGAAGCGGGTTTCTGGTAAAAAACGCGGTTGACGGCCTCATGACACCTGTGCCGAAGGGTGTATCGGTCCTCGCAGGGCCGGACCTTTTATTTTGACTGCAGGATGCACGATGCAATGCTCCGCAATACCATGTATATCTGATCCTGCGGGATGCTGCTTCACTCGGCCTCGTGCATGCTGGAGGCAAATGCGCATGCCTGTACAATAAGTATAAATCGATATCGATATCGATGACCCCGCTGCTATAGCTATATCAATGCTGCAGCACCCGGCCTGGCAGTCGAAGCGTAACGTGATGCCGTCCGGAGACCGTTTCGTTTGATTTCCGAAATGGTCGATTTGGGCGGCCCCGCCAAAGCGGCGCGCTTAGTCAGCCGCAGCTGCAGCTTGACCTGGCCAACTGACGTCGGCAGCCCTCAACTTCAACCTCCACGACCGCCATTGCCATCACGCTCCACCGGCCTGTCGCCGTTCCTCGCCATAGCTGTCTCGCGAGCATCCATCGAGCCTGGCCGAGGGGATGCCAGGAACCAGCTAGAACTGTCTCGGCCCCGTGTTCAACACCCGTACCATCCATCGAGCCCCTCTTCTGCGCCTGATCTTAGTAATCGAACCACGCGTCACTCATCTTGCCTCTTGGTCCCCGGCGCCGGCTCACTGCTTCGACGGACACTCACCTTCTCCATCTTGCATTTCCTCGGAGGGACCATCGATCTGTCTCCGAACCATCTTCGATAATACATACATCCGCGTACACGGCCTCCACCATGATTCTGAGGTTCAGGTGCCAGGACGGCACCTTTAGGATCGAAGTCCAGCCCACGGACGACATCTCAGTCCTATACTCCAAGGTGGATCCAGCCGACGCTTTTCTTCTATCCTATCCAACATGCTAACGTGTCCATATAGTTGCTGGGAGTCCTACCCAATAACGTCGATGGCCCGTCGATACTCCTCTCAGACAAGCCGGCGAACGGCGCCACACGAGTCCTGCACGAGCTGAGCGGCCAGAACGTCAGAGATGTTGGTCTGAAGTACGAAATCCCCCTACAGCCGTTTCCCCGCACCTGCTAACATTAATACGCCACCGGTAGCCACGGAGACATGCTCTTCCTCACCTACAAGGAAGCAGCCTCGAACGGCACTACGGTACCTGTCGTCACCGCCAGCCGCATCGACGGCAAGCCCGTCAAGCCCGAGCAGGATGTCTCCGAATCATACACCTACACGACAAACGCGCACACCTCCGCCATACTAAACCCCTGGGAGAAAATCCTCCCGGACCCCGTCGACGAGCAGCTCGACAAGCAAGACGGCAAGATCCAACGGCCGAAGGACCAGAAAATGTGCCGGCACGGACCGAAGGGCATGTGCGACTACTGCATGCCGCTGGAGCCCTACGACGCAAAATACATGGCCGAGAAGAAAATCAAGCACCTGAGCTTCCACTCCTACTTGCGTAAAATCAACACCGCGACGAACAAGCCCGAGCTAAAATCATCCTACATGCCACCGCTATCTGAACCCTTCTTCCGCGTCAAGCCTAACTGTCCCAGCGGCCACCCGGCCTGGCCGGCAGGCATTTGCACCAAGTGCCAGCCTTCCGCTATCACCCTGCAACAGCAGGAGTTCCGGATGGTCGACCACGTCGAGTTCTCCGACCCGGGTCTGATCGATACGCTGCTCGACTTCTGGCGCAGAAGCGGCAGCCAGCGGATGGGGTACCTTTACGGTCGCTACGTGCCGTACCCCGAAGTCCCGCTGGGCGTGAAAGCCGTGGTGGAAGCGATCTACGAGCCTCCGCAGAGAGGCGAAACCGACGGCGTGTCGTTGACGTTACCTTGGGATGGTGCAGCGGCCGTCGACGATGTGGCAGCACTGTGCGGCCTACGTAAGATCGGTGTCATCTTCACCGACCTAACCGACGACGGGACAGGGCAGGGCACCGTCATCTGCAAACGCCATATCGACTCGTACTTCCTTTCGTCGCTAGAAATCGCTTTCGCGGCGCGACTGCAAGCGGAGCACCCGCACCCGTCGAAATGGTCCGACTCGGGCACCTTTGGCAGCAATTTCATCACCTGCGTGCTGTCCGGCAACCCGGACGGAAACATCGATATCGCAGCGTACCAGGCGTCCAACACAGCCGTGGAGATGGTCAGAGCGGACATCATCGAGCCGTCAGCCGACCCCGGGCTGATGCTCGTTCGGAACGAAGAAGACAAATCGGACAACCCCTCGGCCGCGCGGTACGTGCCCGAGGTGTTCTACCGGCGGCTCAACGAGTACGGCGCCAGCATACAGGAGAACGCGAAGCCGGCGTTCCCCGTGGATTACCTGCTGGTCACGCTAACGCACGGCTTCCCGACGGAGAGCAAGCCGCTGTTCACGACGCCTAACAGCGGGGGATTCCCGATCGAAAACCGCGAGGTGGTGGGCGTCGTGCAGGATATAGCCGCGGTAGGACGACAGCTGGGGCTCAAGAAGGGCGGAGAGGTCAGCATGGACGTCGTCAGCGACTTCCATCTGCTGTGCTTCCTGCACAATTTCGGCATATTAGACAAGGTAAGCATTCCCTTCACACTTCTATGGATCGTGATGGTTGGGCTGACGAGGTACGCTCGCGCTCGCGCTTGCGCCGGGACCGCAGGACGAGGAACGGCTGCTGGCGAAAGTCGCAACGGAGCACGACGTCAACGACGGCTTTGCCCTCTCCCAGACGGGCGGATGGGCGACATTGCTCACGATATGTCAAGAAAGCGGTGAGTCGAATCTGTCCCACGGTCACCGTCGCCCGTTTTCGTTCCTGCCGAGCGCTAGCCGAAAGAGGAGGTATGACGACGAGGAGATGGGCGGAGCGCCGCCGCCGCAGGGGGAGAGGCTGGGGAGCAGCGATGAGGGGAGCAACAGTACTGCCGCTGCTGCTACGCGCAGGCGCAGCGACAGCGGCAGTCGGGGCGGCAGCGCAAGACGAGGAGCAGAAGCTGCGGGCGAGGGCGAGCAGCGTACACGCGGCAGCGTCGGCGGCAGCGAAGAAGATGCGACTGGCAATGGCGAGGAAAGAGTGTTGACGAAGAAGATGCGGCGCATTAGTCTGAAGTAACTGGCTTTCTACCATCCCTTTACTTTTGTTCCATTGCGTTCGCGTGTGTCTTGGATGCATGGGCAGGCAGGCGGGCGGGCATATCATCGATTTTCCTTGTTCAGCGACGTGACAGCGAATATTTCCGGATGGGGGCGCGACGAGTAGGATGTGACGTCTGGGGTGGATAGAGGGGGTGACTAGAGAGGCTTGGACGGCTGGGGCGGTGGATTGCATGGTTTGTGCACGGGGTGGACATATAGAGATTTAATTCAATCCGTAGCGAATGCATCTGCACGGCGTCGGAATCGAATCACGTATTCTTCGAAGCTCGAGCGTATCGATATAATACAGCTGTGTACTTGCGTGACGTAGGCCTCAGTTCAATGCTGTAGTATATGAGTACCAGGTGCACATGTACTAGGCAGCCGCACCTGCAAGTTCAGTCCAGGACGAAATGGATATCAACCGGCTTGCTCCGACGTCGACCTGAACTGTATTTATAACCTCCCGCACCCGCGTATCAGAAAAGCTTTGCCGGCATTGACCCAATTGAGCACCCCAATCATCTATCCGCAAGACACAAAGATAACATGGCGACGGACGACGACAAGAAGTTCATGAAGCTCGCCTTCGAGGAGGCCCAGAAGGGCTACGACGAGGGCGGGATACCGGTACGTTCGAATCCACGAGCATGTGGTATTTTACCACCACCAACGCAATCTTGTCACCTTCAACATCCCTGCCCGCTATACCAACCGTAGTGCACGAGATATCAGATATGATACACAGCAGCCCATCAATGCAATACGGCTCCCACTGACGGCTATACCATGCCTATGCGATAGATCGGCTCCGTGCTCGTCGATTCCGCAGGCAAGATCCTCGGCCGCGGCCACAACCTGCGCATCCAAAACGGCAGCCCAACACTCCATGTCCGTCCACACAATCTTCACCTTGACATACATTTACACTTCGAGGCTACATTTACACATAACTAACCTTTGAGTAATATAAATACAGGCAGAGATAGCTGCCCTCGAAAACGCGGGAAGATTGTCAGCAACAGTCTACCGCGCATCAACACTCTACACAACCCTCTCCCCCTGCAGCATGTGCACCGGCGCCATCCTCCTCTACCGCATCCCGCGCGTCGTCATGGGCGAAAACCGCACGTTTAAGGGTGATGAAGAGTTGCTCGCGCGGAACGGCGTGGCGGTCGTGAATTTGGATGATGAAGGGTGTTATGAGCTGATGCAGCGGTTCGTGAAGGAGCGGCCGGGTGATTGGGGGGAGGATATCGGCGAGGAGGCGAAGGAGCAGCGTCTGATATCACGTTCGCCGTAATCAATGGCGGTCAGGTTCTTAGTCACTACAGTCAAGAGGAGATGGCATCGAGAATCTATCACAGTAGTGACGAAACAAGAGTGTGACCAGTCTTTGTATCAGAATATCTCCATCCATTAATCTACCTAATAAATCTAGTACTTCCCACCGCGACAACCGCCATATACACATCCCCATAAACCAACCCACCCATCCCCGAACCACACCACCCAAACCTCACTAGATATACAAATATAATATAATAGAACATCGACACCTAACGCCAAATTCAATATATAGTTAACACCCACCGAACAAATGCCAATCCCAAAAGAGACCGACAGCACAAATTTGCAAACCTCAAAACGCAAAATTTTAAGAAAGCGACATGAAGTATAGTAAAGAAAAAAAAAAGTATATAAAATACCATCCGAGCCCTATATAATACCTACTAGCCCAAATATAATATAAATACCGGCCGGCACCACGCACACGCGTTATTAAATACACAATACCAGCGAAATCCGCCCATCGATCCGGTAGTATAATATAAACTACCAGCTTCCGATCGTCTGACGTATACGTATCTGTGTCTGTAATCAATCCAGTATATAAGCGGTAAACGCAAGCTACCTACGACATACGCACATCCCACCACATACCACCACACCCCCATACCTAAACTAACCGGACGGAATAACCTTCCCGAAGAAATAAATAAAAAAGAGGAAGCGAAGTGTAAGCATAACGACACGTGGATATCTTGCAACGAATAAAAAACACCACGACAGTAAAAAAAATAGATAGAAGAAACGAAGAGTAAAGGAATCTTAATACTGAAAAGAAGAGTTTAGAGCAAACACCGTATCAATATCAACAACATATACACCGTTGTTCACCATGCAAACACTAAACAAAACGGTCAAAGAAAAAGAAACAAGAATCAAGAGTGAAACATCATGTAGGGACAAGGTCAACCTCATCCGCCTCCTCCTCGCCGGTACGCTCTACCCGCTCGCCATCCTCGCACTCCTAGTGCAGAAGATTCGCAAGCGCAGGAGACCCGGACGCCCCCGCCGGCCGCGGCTCCGGCGTCGCGAACACCCTCGCCTGCGGCGTAATCGGCTGCGCGGGCACCGGCTGCGACGGCGACCGATGGTACACCGGGTGCGTCGGCGGCGAAAACGGCGACATGGACGGATGCCGTGCGCCCGGCCCGAACGTGCCGGGACTCGGCGCGATAGGCGCCACCATCGGCGACACGAGCTCGCGGTGCGCGTGCGAATGCGACGGCGGCGGGGCGAACTTGCCCATGGTAGGCGGATGGCGCGCCGGGTGCACGGGGTCGCTGACGGGCGAGCGCGTGTGGATTGGCGGCGGCGGCGGGAGGGAGTGCGCGTCGCGCAGCGGGAGGGCGTGCGAGATCGAGATACCCGTGCTGCCGGGCGGTAGCACGTGCGGTGGCGGCGTGTAGTACGGTGACGGGCGGCGGGGTTCGTACGGCGGGTTGACGATGTGGGAGGGCGGCGGGTACATTTGCACGGAGGCCTGTTCGGGTGGCGGATGCGTCGGCGGCGGCGGGTGCGGGGCGGGCTGGTACGCGACGGGCAGCGGCTCGCCGTAGGGTAGCTCGTGCGGCAGCTCATGCGATGGCGGCGGGCGTTGAATCGGCGGCGGCGGCGGCGCTATCTCCCTGGGTAGCTCCCTCGGCATCTCCCTCGGCATCTCTCGTGGCAGCTCTCGCGGCATCTCTCGCGGCAGTTCTCGCGGCATCTCACGGGGCATCTCACGGGGCATCTCCCGTGGAATCTCCCTCGGAATCTCTCGCGGTAGCTCCCTCGGCATCTCTCGCGGCAACTCCCGTGGCATTTCCCGCATTGGCGGCGGCGGCTCCCGCGGCGCCGTAGGACTAACCGCCGTCGGCGGGTCGATCAGCCCGCTGATGGAAAGCGGGTTCCGGCTCCGCGGCTTCTCAACCGGCGGATCGCTCGGCTTTGGCGGATGCAGCTCGTCCCAATGACATTTATGGCACAAGTACTCCACGATCCGCTCCGGCGGGGGTGTCGTCGCGTCCGCCCCGCCAAAGTCCTCCGTCGTATCCATGTCGTCGACGGAATGCACCCCGTTCACCTTCACGTTCGTCGACCGCGGCTCCCCGATGTCCGGAACCTCAATGCTCGCAACGGGCTCCTTCTTCATCGTAATCTTCACCTCATGCCATATCGGGCTGACGTCGATCCGGCACTTGCGGCACTTGCGCGCGCTCTCCGCCGCCGTGCTCGTCGGCGACGTCGGCTCGTGGTGCGCGTTGATCGGTGACGATATCGAATTGCGGTGGCCGTGGCCATGTCCGGGCCCGCCTGAGATCAAGCTGGACCGGCGGCCGGTCTGCTGCGACGCCTTGGTGGACAACGTCACGAGCTGCGCCTTGCGGACCGTTCCAGTCAACGTCAGGTCCGCCTGCTTGTACGTCTCAAGATACAGCTGGAGCGCCGTTTGCCGCTACACACAAACGTTAGTACCACATCATAACAATCCTGGAAGAGGGGAAACTCACAATCTCACAGTCAGGGACGACCTCGGTCATCTCGTGGTACTGCGTCTTGATCTCGTGCGCGGGACACCAAATCATCGCCTGCATGTTGCCCGTCTCGTTGCCGATACTCACAATGCTGACCGTATCCCTCCTCGAGCTCTTGACCGGCTGGATGTCGAAACCGAACCGATACCCAGCCTTATGCGCGCACCCAACATGGACTACCCACACATCACCATCAGCACCACTTCCAAATCTATATAAGGTTAAGGTGGAGAGAGAGAATACTTACAGTGAGCATGGCAGTAGTGACACTGCACGCATGCCCCCTTCTTCTTGCTGCTGTCCATCTTGACGTCATTGCAAATCGCACACTCCGCCTGGAACTTTTGCGGCGAAATAGTCCCAATCCCCTCCGCGGGGCTGATCGTCTTCCAATCGCCGAACCGGATCTCAGGCGTCCACACAGCGCAGCGAATATGCACCCAATTGTTCCCGGCCGTCCGCTTGAGCGGCTGCCGCGGGTTCGCGGGTCGCGTCTTGTCCACCACGTCGCGCTTCTTGTTCGCCTCCTCGCGCTCGGACGCGGTGGGGGGCGTGTCCCCGTTGACTTCGGCCACGATGCGCTCCTTCTCGCTCTCCTTCGCCTTCTCGCGGGCCTCCTTGTCCTTAGCGCTGCGCGAGCTGTTCGGATACGGGCGTTCCGCCGCCCTAAGGCGCGCCAGCTCCTCTTCAGCCTCGCCCTCGCCGCGGACAGGACACAGCACGCAGATATACTCGGTTGAGACGAGCGGGTTCTTGTCGTTCGCGCACATGTCGCACACCCATTTGTTCGCGCTGCGTACAACGCCGACGCCGTAGCAGGCGCGGTGCACGGTGAGTTTGCAGTCGCGGCAGACGAGGTGCTCGTCGCCAACAGGCTCGATGAGATCGCAGACGGCGCATGGTAGCGGCTTCGGCTTCGGCGGCTCCGGTGGCGGCGGGGCTTGTTTCTTCTTCTTGACAGGCGCGGGAGCCGCGTCCTTGGTTGAGATCGCGGTGGATGCGGCCGCCTCCTGGCCGTCCGTCGTTTTTGTTTTCTTCTTGGGCGGCTCCGATGCCGTTGGTGTCGCGACGGTTACGGCGTCCTTTTCCGGTGCGGAGGCGGGGGCGAGCGGCGGGTAGAGGCCGTGGTACTTGAGGTATTCTTCCAAGCTGGCGGTGTCGTCGTCGACGGCGTTGACCTCGCGGATGAACTCCTCATCGATCTTGCGCCGGATGTTGCGGTTGCTGCTCTGGTTCGTCTTGCGGACGACGTCGTCCGGGTTATCCCACGCGATCGCGTAGCGGCGCCACAGCTCGCCGCAGCGTCGACACAGCGCGGGGATGAAGGTGTACTTTTCCGCGTCCTTCTTGTTCGATTTCGCGCTGATCGTCTCGCCGGGCGTCACGCCGGGCGCGCGGCGCCACTGCACGGACTTTTGCGTGCCGCAGAATTTACACTGGAACTGCTTGTTGCGGTTCGTGGCCTTCTCATCGTCGAACGCCGAGTCGTCCTCCGCGTCCGCGACGTCGTCCGCGAGCTTGGCGGCCGCCGCAGCGTCGGCTTTATCCCGCTGCTTGGCCTCCTTCTTCGCTTTCCGGCCCTCGTAGTTGCCCCAGATCTCGTGTCCCCGCGGCGTCTTTTTCCACATGTAGTAGAAGCGCACTATCTCCCAGTGCTTGCGGGTCTTGACGTGCCGCGTGATGGAATGCAGCTCGCTGCCGTACTTCTTGACGCCTTCCTCGAAGCGCTTGACTTCGTCCGGCTTGAGATCCGGCTCCTTCAGAGACTTCCTGTCGCTCTGCCGGAGCTGGTCCAAGGAGGCCTTGGTGTCAAAGTTGTTGGCGTACAGCAGCTGGATCGCTTTATCCAGAAAATTCGTAGCGTTCTTCGCGACGCCGCAGGGCTTGGCGACGGCCTCCGCCTTCGTCATGTACTCGTCGATGAGGTCTTCCAGTTCGGGACCCACGGGCCTGGAGCGACTCATATGCCTAGTAACAGTACGGTCCGTCCCGCGTTCCTCGTCCTCCTCACCGGGTATGATGAAGAGCGGCGTCGCCGTCTCGTCGCTGACGCCGCGCTCGATGTACCCATCCGGCGCTTCCTGCACCCAGGGCGGGCGCGACGGCGTCGATTTGCCGTCTTCCGTTTCCTTCCTCGGCCTCCGCGCTTTGCCCTTCGTTCCGCGGCCGTCCCGGAGCTTGTCCTCACTGGGGGGTATGAACTGGACCGGTTGGCCGTACCAGGGTACCACGTTCGCCTGATGCTTCTGGCCGATGCTCATGCCGCCGCGCGGGAATATCCGGTCGTCGAGCTCGAGGACTTCCTCGGGTTTGCAGTTGATGCCCATGTACCGGTACGGCCACTGGGCGATGGTGTCGAGCGCATGCTTGTGCGCGGTGGATTTCGGGTCCCAGGACTTTGGCGTGACAGGGGTGCTCGCGCCGGTGCCGGATTTGCCGCCCTCGTGCTTGAGGCGGGGTTCTTCCTCTTCCTCGTCGCCGTTGCCGTCGTCGTCCTGGTCGCTGCGCAGGTCGTTGTATGCCGAGCTGCCGCGCTTGACGTCGAGCGGGCGGTTGACGTTGCGGGCGTCGAGTTTGCGTTCGTGCGCTCGGCTGCAGGGGGCGCAGGACCACCCGAAACCGCGTTGTGGCTTTTTTGTGAGAGGGGGGTTGACACACTGGAAGTGGAACGACTCCTCGCACATTGCGCACACAACCGAATTGTCGCTGCACTCATCTATTAGCTGGATCCTCCAATTCCTGAAATGTAGTCAAGATCGGATAGAGGTATCTGTGGTGGCACTCACTTTGCGCAAAAGTCGCGACATTTCTTGCAGCTGCGCATCTTGGCGGTGAGCAGGCCGCTCTTCCCTTGCTCTATCAACACATATTTCCACATCTCCATCAGGACCTCCTTGACTTTCTCCGGCACGTTGCGCACCTGCGCCACGGGCACAATGTCGAGGTACCGCTGCAGATATCGGTCGTACAGGCGCTCAAAGTAGAAGCTGTCCTTCTGCCGCTTGAACTCTTCCAGATCCGTAATCTCGGACCGGTGCAGGATGGTGCATTTGCCGCGGATCGAGGACAGCGGGCAGCCGTCCGAGTGCATGGTGGCGAACAGGAGGCGGGGGTCGACGGGCTTCCTGGTGCCGATGTCCTTGGGCCGGTAGTACCAGTTGACGGTGATCGAGTCGACGGGACCCGTGGGTCGGTTTGCGACATGGCCAAATTTCATGATCCTGCCAATGTAGTAGGGTTCGCCTGGCGGTTCGGAAATTAGGTAGATGTGATCTAAAGATAACCAAAACGAACGAAAGCAAAAAGGTCAGTCAGCCAGCCAGCCGAGTCGGAGCATTTTACCGCGAAAAAGTAAAATCGAGTAAAATAAAACGCTGGAAAGAAAGAATGAATGAGGGAGGGAGGGAAAGAGGTGAGGGAGGGGGGCTACGCACCATTCACGGCCAGGCGGGTGCCGTCGTCCGCTTCCAGGTGGCCTCCCTTGCTGAGGAACGCCCCGCCGTACTTTTCGAAGGACAGCTGGTGGGTGAGAGCCTCCCGCATCCTGTGTCGTTCCCGGGCTCTGTCGTGCGTGCGGACGGCCGGCCGCGTTGATGTTCCGTTGGTGATTGGCGTGGAGGCCGAGGTGGACACGGGAGGGGGCGCGGCCGTGGACTTCCTCTTGCGAGAGTTCGTCGGCGCGTTAGCTGGAGCTGCAGCCGCCGGGGCGGCGGGTTGGGAATTTGTCGAGGCGGCATGGTTGTGGTTGTGTGTGTGATTGCTGCTGTTGCTGCTGCTGTGATGATTGCTGTGGTGGTGGTTGTTCGCGACGGTGGATGAGCGTCGGGAGCTGCTGCTGGTAGCCGACGCACCTTGGCTTCGCGTGCTCATCCCGACGGCGGTGATGGTGGTGTTGGCAGCGGTGTCCGGCGCATTTGTCGAGGAGGCGTTGCTCGAGCGGGAATGCGAGGACGCGGGAGGAGCGGTGTACTCGAAGTCCATGTCATTGTCCTTGTCCTCGGCGTAGTTTATGCGCTGGGCGGTGGATCGCTGGCGGGACCGGGTGCCATATGGCGAGGGAGCCGCGTTCGAGGCCATCTCCTCGCCGGAAAGTCCCCCACGAAAAGAGGCCGGGATGGAGAGACGGATGGCCGGCTAGCTGCTGCGGTCGACGGCGAGGGACGGGAGGAGTCGATGGAGGGGGAATGCGTCGGCCGGGTTCTTGTAGCCGGTGTGGGAGCTGTGGATGGCGAGTTTTATGGTCAATTCGAGTCGTTCGCCTAGGCGAGGCATGAGGGCACCGGGTAGCAGCAGCGACGACTTAGGGAATGCGAATTCGAAGCAATGTAGGAGGTTGCGAGGGCGGTGATCTGAGTGTGCGGTAGGGGAGACAGGGCCGCGAAGGGTCGAGTCGGGGACGCAACTGGGGCGGGTGAGGGCCTGAGACAGCGATGGTTTGGATGGAAGGATAAAGATATCTGGGGACGTAGAAGGAGGGAGAGGGTTATAATTGGAAGAGGAAGAGCGGAAGGGTTGGTGGAAATTTACTATGGGCGAGGGAGGCCCGGCCAAGCTGCGCTGCGCTGTGGTGGGCCTCCCTCAACCAACACACCTCACTCAACTCGACTCGACCTCACCGCATCTAGGACGACATGGCGTCCCAGAACGTGGACATCTGTCTGTCCGTCTGTCCGTCTGTCCGTCTACTCGGACGGCGTCGCAGCGGTCTTGCGCGAAGGATAGCCGGCGACAGTGCTTCGAAGAGAGTGGGCGAGGCATGCACGTGTGTATGTGATGGACGTACAGCGTATGCAAGCGGGCCTGCCTGCGCCGCCCTGCAAGGACCGCTCGCTCACTCGCTGGCGAGTGGAGGGATATATGCCGAAGCCAAAGCGACAGATAATCATATCAAGCACATCGACATCCATCCATTGCATGTGCGGATGGCCCGTCCACGCTATGGACGTGGGGATGGATGGGAAGTACGTCCGGCCTTCGCAAGCGGGCAGACGTATGTACCGAGTATGGACTATCTTCATGCAAGCCCCATGCTCCGGGAACGTTCATCACCACTGCAGGGCAAAATAACATCTGCGGGCGGAAATTGATAGTCAGGTCTGCAAGCAAGCAAGCAGGCAGGCAGGCAGGCAGGCGAGCAAGCAGGCAGTCAAGCAAGCAAGCAGAAGAAACGGGAAAAGCAAGCTTGAGCGGCCTTTTTTCCACTCTGCTGTTAATTTTTAAGCGTAGTTGTCATCATCGAAAGGAACCTGGCCATCCATCCCATCCCATCCATAACGTGCGTTTGTGTGTGTGGCAAGGACGTGGGCAAAAAAGGGCAACTTGGGAAGTATACTACCCGGCCGGCCCAGGGACGAGAAACAAGACGTACGGTATCTGTATCTCGCCTGCTTCCTGCAAGGTTCGCTCGGTCATTCTTGACGACACAGACCTTCTTTCTTTCTTTTCTTCTCTCTGCGGAAAAATAAAAGAAAAAAGTGTCGGTCCGAACATACAATGTAGTGTATGTACCAAGTTCTGCAAAAAATTGGCGCAGAGGCTAAAAAGTCTGCGTGTGTGGTGGGAGTGTGTGTGTGTGGTGGGAGGGACCATGCATCGTACCAAGGAGGGAGAAGCATGCACCGATTTTAGCAGTTTTCGGTAAGGACCCCAAGGTACGTAAACGCTGGATTGGCTCTGGGAGGGAAACCTTGATGAACCATCTGGAGTAGCCGTGCATGCATGACATTATAAGATCACCGGGAGCCTCGCGAATGATATTTCGCCTGGGTTTCGGCATTGCGGGGGGACGAGCTCCCGCAGCCGTTTTTTTTCTTGTTACCCTCGACAAGGTCCCCTTTGCCATCATCCCATCGATCGAAGGCGTACGTCTGCAGCATCGGGTAGATATCCATCGGGTCTTTTTCCTCTTTCTCCATCTTTTTCTTCGATCTCTCCCCGGAGGCATCAATGCATCGGGTGAGTGAAGTGGATTGAAGTGAAGTGAGCCAACCAGCCCTTCGTGCGCCGGGCGATAAAAACGTATGATTTCATGGGAGGCAGAGGAAAGTAAAAAAAAAAAAAAAAAAAAAAACACAGACGACGAGGAAAAAGAAACGATCCGCCTGTAGTGGTTCGTGTCCGCTCGAAAGGGACAAAAGCCGCTAACGAAGCATGGCAAGGTCAAGGGTCGAGCAGCAGAAAGCAGCAGCGCCGCCGCAACAGCAGCAGAACGGACCGAACGAACGAAAGAAAGAAAAAGAGAAAATACGGGCAAGCGAATTTTCGCTCCACTTTCTTTTTCCGCACGCCCCCGATGAAGACACAGACGCAGACGCACTCGGGTGGGCGTGCTAGCTCAGACAAGCAGTGACAACCCAATGTCGAGCATGGGGCATGCACATGAATGTGGAAGAAGAGGAAGGGCGAGGGAACCCGCCGGATCTTGCCCAGGACGTATGGTATGGTGATGGATGGCCATGGGTGGGAACTTGTATAAAATATCGAAACAGGTAGGCCGGGACACGTCAAGCGGCCGGCCCAAATTGCGCGGAAACGGAGAGGAAAGGGAAAGGAAAGGGAAAAGCAGCTGCTTACCAGATAGTAGACCGGACGCACTAAATATATGTATGCACGTATGTAACTTACTTGCTTGCACCTGCACCTCACCGCTACCAGAAGACTCGGCGAGGGTTTAGCACTTGGTGGTATACGGGTAGACGCAATCAATGAATGGGTGACCGTCGGATTAGACCAACGGTGCAGAGAGACAGGCAAGGCAGGCAGGCTATATTGCGTATCTGCTAAGTTGATAAAATGTGAGCAGGCAGAAAGTTCATGTGCGTGTGTTGTGCTTGATTCGCCCCGGGGACCGTACGACTGACCTCTCTTCGCCAATCACAGGTGCTGTCGTCAGTCTGCAGCCAGCAGCCGGGCAACTCTGCTTTTCTGCAAGCCCCCAAAACAAATCCGTTAGCGCGAGTGATGAGAGAGAGAGCGAGGCAGATGGCAGGGAGGATGGTCCGGGGTGGAGGAGGAGGAGGAGGAGGGAGCGTCGAGGGAGGGCGAGCAGGTTGGCGAGTAAGCAGCGTGGGAGGGATTAACCATTGGGGAATATTAGAAGAAAGAAGACTGACCGGGTGGTGGACGGCGGGTGGAATGGAATTGAAGATCGGAATTCGATCGATTGTTCAAGTTGGAGCGCCGAGCTGCAGCGCTGGAAGGATATCGATGCAGCTGCAGGTGTGGATGTCGAAACGAGAAGCGCTGGAGCTGTCGGATGGATGGTTGGAGGTCGTTCGCAGATGGAATTCGACGGGAAGGGTTCTTCACGATGCGAGCTGTTCCATTCGGCAGGGAGGTGTGGTTTTCAAAAAAGGAAAGGTAAGAAAGGGTGAGCTGGTTGGTGAAAAAGAGAGAGAGAAGAGAGAAAGAGAGGCTCGTGATATGTATGGCAGGAGGAATCTCGAGAAATAGAAAACAGGCGAAACTTCAAGGATGGTGGGAGTATTAGCGAGATGGGATTGAAAGCGGCGTCGAGTGGGAGATCCGGGTGGCAGACGGATCGGTTGGCAGGGCGGACAGGTCGAATGGGCGGATTTGGTGTTTTTCGAGGTGGCGACGGCGAGTCGAAGGGATTAGAGGTGGTGATGATGATGGAGATAATGAAGATGGAGATGGATGGTGGTGGTGGAAGGAAAGGAAGAGAGAGGAAGGGCCGAGTGAAGAATGGAGCAATGTCCCAAAAGAAATTAGAGAAAATTATACGGCGGGCCTGCTGCTCCAGCAAGCTTTCTGCGGGTAGCGTGTGCGGGAAACATAGTAAGTATTATAAGGTGTGGGTGGGATGGGATGACGGCCTCTCGTTTTTAGCTTTTGGATCTGGCACGACGGTTTGCCTTGGCCGCGGACTCGAGCCCGAGGAGCAGTCGAAAGCGGCGAGCGGTAATTGGATTGACTGGAGATGCGTATTCGATCGATGGGAGCATATCCTCGAGTGGACGTCGGTGTCAACATGTTCGCGATTCCTGCTTGTATTCTGCGTCGGCCTCGTCTGTCCTAGTAATAGTATTGCAGACGTATGCGTTATGGTTCGTTGATAGAAGGTCTTAGCATTGCGGTGTTAACTGCTCTCTCTGCGTCCAAATTTGCTGGATCGATAATTAATAGCAGGAGTCTGATATCATATGCCGTCTGCTAGCATGCACGCTAAGAAGAGAGGATGCATGGCCCCGGCTGGCAGCACTGCTTTTCTTTCGCGAGCCTACATTCGTACATTACCATAGCCAGGATTCAGTTCGGACTTTTCTGCCCTTCCTCTCTTCTCCTTTCACATGAGATGCGAGATACGAATCGACTACCTGCGTTATCTCGCGTTGATGCCATCCGTCTGCGTGCCCGTGCCATCCGACGCTTATGCACAATGTGTATTGTGTGTACAATTGTGCAAGAGTACATAGGTACATTGTCAAGTGCTGAGGATGCATCTTTTGATCAGGTGGGAGCCACACCAAAATTGAAACAAAAAAGTCGCCGCCCTCGCCGTCACAATCACGCCTGGCAAACCAAGCAATCTCGAGCGAGACAGCTCTCGCGATGCCGTCCAGTCATCCCTCGATGCAACAAACTCCGTCGTGTGGTATACGATACATGGTCATGTACCGTACATACTTCGTGGAGGCAATCGAGTTGGAGGGAAAGAGGATGTTTGTCGTCCCGCCCTTTTTCGTGCTGGGACATGTCGGCAATCTGGCGACAGCCCACTACCACTAGCCAGCCCTCCACTCGCCCACCAACCAACGTTGCTTAATTAATTATAGCCGTCCAAGCGCCGACACCATCCAGACGTCCGAACATCTTTCGCGGATATATCCATACCATCACGTATACACGTCCGCTGATATAAATGTATCTTTGATGGAGGTCGTCGATGGTGTGACGATACGCCTGGGTGACTGTCGACTCGCGCCCAGGACACGACTCGAGGGAAGAGGAAGAGGAGGACGTCGCTTCCCTGCAGAGGGAGCCGGAAAGTGGAGCTGTGGCGCTGGGCGCTGGAGGCCCACGCCCGCCGCCTCTTTCTGCCCCCCCAACGCGTTATTTATGCGGTCGTATTCCTGCGGCAAACGCTGTCTGAGTAACGTGACAGCCGACCTACACTCCAACACATCGTGGCGCTCTCACATGCTCTCACCCCTCTCTCCTCTACTAGCACTGCCATACATCTGCGTCTACCACCAGACATCGAGAGACGGCCGGATATCTCCGTGGCCACAGGTGCTCATCTCCGGTGTACATACAAACTGACAGCACCGTATAAGGGCACAATGGCTGGTAGATAGTATGGCTCCCCTGCAGCGGGCCGAGGTTGATAAGTATACGATGCTCCGATATGGGCAGTCTGCCTCTCCATTATCTACAATCCACTATACTATGCGTATTGTAATACACGGTCCGAGTATTTATAATACACCAGCGTGCAAACGGTGGGTGATATAGTATAGTAGTGTGGCTGAGTGTATGGCAAGGGTCCGCTGCCGGCTCGTTTCTTTTTCCCGGCGCTGCTAAATCAAATCGGGTGCCTCTCGCGGCTGAAAACCCCGCCCCCGGCCGCTGTGATTGGCCCGCCCGCGCTGACGACGGGGAACATCACCTCCAACACCAGCCCTTGCTTGCCAACGTTGGCTGTTCCATCGCATCATCCCCGCCGTCTCACCCGTCCGTATAAAAACCACATCACCCTCTTCTCCGAGAACATTTCTTAGGGTATTCACATCGATCGATTCGTTCCGTTATCGATATTTCTTCTGCACTCGGCGATTGGCTTCCCGGCGCGTCTACCCGATCCATTCGCGCGGACGTACGTAACCTAGACACCGCGTGGGGCTGACCGACAGCCGTGATACACGGACGGAACAGCCATGGCGCAGTACTTTCTCGACCTCGTCTACACGCTCACCAGCTGCATCAGCTGCTTCCCGACACCGGCCCTCGTCATCAACCACCGGTCCTTCAAAATCCTGCGTCTCCTCGGCGAGGTGCGACCCTCTCCCTCATTCCCGTCATGATACGATACTTCACGACGTGATATCTGCAAGTACGGGAAGGAAGGAAGAGCTAATGTGAATGTAAATGGGTAGGGCGGCTTTTCCTACGTCTACCTCGTCCAGGACAACGCCGGCACCCTCTACGCCCTGAAAAAGATCCGCTGCCCCTTCGGCCAAGAGTCCCTCACCCGCGCCACCTCCGAAATCGAGTCCTACAAGCTCTTCCCGCCCTCGCCCTTGCTGATACCCCTCATCGACTCCACCATCGCCACCGAGCGCCGCGACGACTCCAAGACCGCCTACATCCTACTCCCCTACTACCGGCGCGGCAACCTGCAGGACGCCATCAACGCCAACCTCGTCGACAAGAAGTGGTTCCCCGAAAAACAGCTCCTGCTGCTCTTCAAGGGCGTCTGCGAGGGCCTCGCCCTGATACACGGGCATCGCGTCAAGGCCGCCGGCGGTGCGAACGCGAACGGGGCCAGCGGGCAGAGCGGGCGGACGCGGATCACGAGCGCCGTGCACGACGACGAGGAGGGCGTCGCACTGATCGAGGGCAGCAGCGAGCTGACCGGCGGCGCGTCCGCGGGTGAACTCCGCCCGTTCGCCCACCGCGACATCAAGCCTGGTACTTACCCCCCACCACCTCCTCACCATACAAAACACCCACAAATGATAGGATCGCTGATGTGATGTGTGTGTGTAGGAAACGTGATGATATCGGACGACGGCGTGACACCCGTGCTGATGGACTTTGGCAGCCTCGCCCCCTCGCCCATCCACGTCACCTCCCGCAGCCTGGCAATCCAAATCCAAGACGAAGCAGCCGAACACAGCACAATGTCCTACCGGGCCCCCGAGCTCTTCGACGTGAAAACGGGTTCCTCAATCGACACCAAAGTCGACATTTGGAGCCTGGGCTGTCTGCTGTTCGCGCTCATGTACCACCATTCGCCGTTCGAGCTGTCGACGGAACTGGGGGGTGGCAGTCTCGCGCTGGCGATATCGAGCGGGGATTGGAAATTTCCCGCGGGCGCGCAGACGGGCGCGCGGCCGGAGAGCGAGAGCGTGGGCGAGGCGACGAAGGAGGTTGTGCGGAAGTGTCTTGTCGTCGAGCCGGAGGGGCGGCCGGATATCCAGGCGCTGATACAGATCGTGCAGGGGGCGATCGACCAGCTGGAGTAGATGCTACCATGTTGCGTTTTATGATGCTATCCTTTGGTGCCATTTTTTTGCAGTTTTTCGATTGGAGAGTATTTGACGTTTGGAAGCGTTCATGGCGGATTGCGGATTCTTCTACTCGCGGGTGTCTTTATTCTACGTCTTCGTTTTTTCTCTGCTTTTTCTCCTCGCCCGGCCATAGCTGTATCTGTTGAATGCGTTCGGCAAAAGTTATATTAAATTTGATGTCCCTAAATCGCCGTCAATCGACTTTTCTATATCAACATTATTCTCATCGATATCGGTTCGTCGGATACGCGCAAGTTGTGTGTGACAAGATTAAAGCCAAGATGCGAGCCGACCTGCTGCAACGCACTTTCGACCACACACGTACAACAAACAGCATGCATCCACCCGAACGTGTCCCTGCGCCGTAGATAAGACGGATAGCTAGCATGACATTATAAATATAAACCGCTGCTACCCGACGGATAACAAACGTAACGATCGATAAAATACCACTATTGTTTGCTGCTGGTGCTGCTTATTGCTATTATTGAAGTGAGATAGCCGCTGCTGGCCGAGGATGCGCCGATATCGGAGACTGTATCCTATGCTGCGGCTGCGCTGCGGTATTGCATGGCGTATGACTACATGTACAGTATGCACTATCTCCATCTAACGAATCGTCGCACTAGGATATCATATAAAACTGTGTAGAGGGAGAGAGGGAGGGAGTAATATAAAAGGAGGACGGTCCTTCATCGATTGAATTCAATATCTATATACACACATATATACCTCTCGCCGAACACAGTACACATCGGTAAGACGACCCATCCACCCCATCCCGTTCAGCGTACATACAAGTCTTATCGACTAACTCATACCCACAGCATACCTCTACCCGTATATCTATAGTATACCGTTCATATATACGACGCAATGGAGGCACCGATCAATATAAACCAGACGGCCAATCCCAGCTCTGCACCAAATCCAACCGACGACGCAAACCTCATAAAAGCAACCTCCTACACCCACGAAGCATACGCCTCAACCGCCCCCTTCGTCCCCCTCCTCACCTCCCGCCTCACAACCCTCCTCTCCCCCTCACCGACAGACCGCATAATAGACCTCGGCGCCGGAAACCTAACGCTCACATCGACACTTTCCCGTCACGTCTCCCACATCCTCGCCCTCGACGCGTCGGAAGAACTCCTGTCCGCTGGTCGAATACAATATCCTCTGGTGACATACCCGAATTTAGATACCCGGGTGCTGGACTGTCGGTTTTTAATGTGGGATGGTGCGGCGGACGGTACTTGGGACGCGGTATTCAGTAACGCTGCCCTCCACTGGATTCTCCGCGACGAGGGGACCCGCCACTCCGTCATCGCGGGTGTACACGACTGTTTGAAGAACGGCGGACGGTTCGTAGCCGAGATGGGCGGGTTTGGGAATATAGCGGAACTACACACCGCGTTAACCGCATCGTTACACCACCACGGCGTGTCGCTCGAGGATATTAAAAGTGCGAATCCATGGTGGTTTCCAAGTGAAGTGGAAATGAGAACGTTGCTGGAAAGTGCGGGGTTTGACGTCCAGGTTATCGAGACGGAGTGGCGGCCGACAGAGTTGCCGGCCGGCGTCGCAGATTGGTTTTCCATGTTTGCCGTGCGGCTGTTGGAGTTGGTTGAGGAGGGGTGTCGAAGTAGTGTGGTTGATATGGCGAGTCGGATGGTGGAGGGGGCGGCGAGGAGGGGGGATGGCGTTTGGGTTGCCGGGTATGTTCGGCTACGGTGGGTCGCCGTCAAGAGGCAGTAATACTTATACTAGATATATATATATCCATATACTAGGTAGATTATTTCCTAGGTATATATATCTTATATAAATGGTTAGCACTGGATGAACGATCAAATTAGGAATAAGGTAACCATACCTCAGCACCGCTTGAAGCCGGCGTGTTCACGCTCGACGCTCGTTCAGCGTTAACGCGTTAGTATAAATATGATCCTGGATTGCACGTCGGGATATATTCTGGCGGCTAGTGCCCCATCTTGGTCTCCCATGCTTGGCTTGTACGAGCATAAATAGGTATATATATATACCTTATATAAAACGGTCAGCCCCCATGAACGATCAAAGTAGCCATATATGCATAGAGAAGAGATGAAGTTCAATAACGGATCAATAATGGTCGAAAAACGGCCTTCGAACGATTCGACTCTCCATGGCCGTCGAGATTCCCTGACCACTCTATAGGATATTTACTCACCTAGGTGCTGTTCTTGAGTGGTGGACTGGTAGTCTCGGAGGCCGAACCCTCTCTTTCCCTGGGCCCGGCCTGCGAGATCGAGACCGGGTAGTACGTAGATATATACCAACATACTAGGTACTAGGCATATACCCTATACGACAATGTCAGCGCCCCTAACGATCGAATAAGCATAGACAAGAGTTGAACCGCTCGAAAAACGGCCGGCGAACGGTGTAACTCTCCATAACCGTTGAGGCTCCCTAATCTTTTCCTAGAGACTGCTTACTCACCTAGTTCATGTTCTTCTGCAGTGATGGTCTCGCAGGCCGAACCCTGCCACCCCTGGGTTCGGCCTGCAAGACCGGTACCGGGTAGTACATAGATAGTGTCTGTGTCGTACAATTTCCAGACGCCCTCCTCCGTTGTCTCACAGGCTAAAGCGTGTCTGTATAAGTTTGTACCACCCCTCACTTCTTCACCCCCTCTCCCTTCTGGTCCACGAGACAACTCCTCCGCGGATCCCGCTAGGCTGCGAAGGCGAGCAGCCATATAACAGGCGGAGGAGTGCTGACTGGCCTCGCGAGACGAATGAAGGTAGTCAGTCTCATCGTCTCGCGAGGCCAGTTTGGCCGGAGGAGGGTGTCTGGTCTGCGAGCGAAGTAGTGGCGGTATTGTATTCGTAAGGTTCGTATTCAGGCGGTCTACCTATGTGTAAGGGGGAAGGTGGTTAGCTGGGAAGATAGGGAGGCTGCTAGAAAGATGTAGTATCATGAAACAAGGAGGGTCGGCAAGTATATTTACGAGATGTTCACAGAAGTGGAAGCTCGGGACCTGTCGACTATCTTAAAGTTGTTCATTCGTGTATCTTCCTAAGTACACATAAGAAGGGATCGAGATTGCATAAGAAGGAAAAAAAAGGAACATCTCCTCATAGTAACATCGAGGGAATAAACGGAAACATAACCTTTGGAGCGTCCGTCTTGCTTGCGTGCGCCAGACACCTTCAGAGCAGTCAATT
This sequence comes from Drechslerella dactyloides, assembly GCA_020064725.1. Taxonomy (NCBI): domain Eukaryota; kingdom Fungi; phylum Ascomycota; class Orbiliomycetes; order Orbiliales; family Orbiliaceae; genus Drechslerella; species Drechslerella dactyloides. Next base: position 2,258,200 of record JAGTWJ010000008.1, on the reverse strand, counting down.
AACGCGCCGTAATAGTAAGAAAAGGGAAATAATATCAGAGCGTTAAGCGTCAAGCGTGTCAGAGTATAAGTTTCTATCATCCCCCCCCACTTCTTCATCCCCTCTTCCTCCTTCACCTTTTCATCTTCCTCCACCCGCTCCCCGTCGTCCTCAGGTATGCTTACTTCTTGCTCACCACAACCACTTACCCCCACCTTGCTCAGGCCGTGCTCGTGCTGACTCCTTCCTCGGCAGGGACGACGGGGACGCAGCCCCAAGAGGGCCAGCGCCAGGCGTTGCCGCTGTTGAACTCGTCGTAATGACGCTTGAACACGTGCACGGCCATTTCCCCAGGAACGATCATCTGGGCCTTCTCCGGCTTCGTGTCTACACCGTGACAGAGGACGCAGCTCGTGAGAGCCTTCTTCATCGGAACCTTCTTCTCCTTGAACCTAGCTGCGTACTTTTTTTTGAACGACCTCTTGATCCACTTGTCCATCAACGTCTTGCGAGCGTTCATGTACAGCGACGTACCGGTGACAGGGTCATTGTTAAAGGGAGATCTGTAACCAAACACGCGGACCAGAGCATTATCGGCAGCGTCATGGAGGTCGCGGCAGATGTCACGCACCTCCTGCCTCTCGATCGGGACGCGGCGGTTGCAGAGCTTACGGCGCACTGACTCACATTCGGCGGAGATGCCGGACTCAACCCAGTCGGATCGCGGGCGGGCCAGGCCATGTTTTTCGATCTCAGCGTTGAAGAAATCATAGATTTCTTTCGGCGTGATGATGCAATGGTAGCTCTGGTAATCGTTGGTGTAGATTTCCCACAGCGATTGCAGGGCCATGTCAATGTACCTGCGACACTGGGTCAGGAAGGCATAGTCGTGGGCCTGTTTGACGAGGCGGCGCGCGTTGTACTGAGCCGGGTTTCCTATGTCTGTCCTGGTGATTTTGAACAGACACGACCTGCGAACCATCGGAGCATAGGTGTACCCAGTCGTGCTGCGGCGCTCAACCTTGTGAGTGACCAAGGTGGGAGCGAGCGGCACCTCTGGGAAGAGGTCTTGGGCTTGGCGAAGTGCTGGACGACACATACGTTAGTATACTACGCTCACTTCTAATCCACATATGATCGTGCATGCTAACGAATGTACGGGCAAATTGAATGGCAGTCTGGGTTTATGAAGTCGACTTACGCATGTACAGTTTGTGGATGCAGTTGTTGCAGATGAATGCGAAGAAGATTCCGGCGTTGTTGAGGTAACAGACCCCGTACGACGACAGGCACACGGTGCACGAGTTCGACCATTCGCCTCTCATCTGGAGAATGTTGATGGCTATGCCGGACCATCCGATCCTGGGCTGGAACTCGGTCTTGTTCTCAGCAGTCGTGTGCGGGGCCGCTCTCAGCTTCAGCCACCAGCCGTAGTCATTGTTGTACAACGCGTCTCTAAACGACCGACAGGTGGCCGCAAGGGCCAAGGTATCCTGTGGGCTGGGTAGGTGCGTCTCGATCTTCAGGAGAATCTCGGGAGGAACGCAGGAGAGGGGGGACCTCCCGGGATTCGCGGCGACAACGACGGCTATGGGGGCACGAGAGGTCAACGACATTTCTGATCGATACATGCATGCAGGGTATTGACTTACCGGTAGGTGCAACCTTGTTGTCTGGTGCGTCATCATTCTTTGGGAGAGGCTGATTTTCAACGGTGCATAGTGGGATCCACTCGTAGTTTGTGATATCGGCCTCCGTCTTCGTCTGGATATTCATCGAGAAGATACTACCATCGCCACGGCAGAACTCCAGCACGAAAAGGTGGTGGTAACCGGGTGCAAGGAGGCTGTTGTGGGGGTAGCTGTATCGGATCACAGCACGAGGGGTGATGACTGAAGACATTTTGATTGTGCTAAGGGAGATTCGGGGAGGATTCTTGTCAGCAAGGGGGGTCCAACTTACCCTATGGAGGGGCCAGCTCCAATGGGATGAGAGGGACCTGATCTTCTCAAGAACTTACAGATGCTTCTCTAGATGAGCTCAATCGGATGGAACGAAAGGGTGACGCCTTGCCACGATGGTGATGCGATGAACGGATTTGGAGTGAAATCGAACGGAGGTGTGGGGGGACGCGTCACAAAAATCACGGTCGGGGGAGCTTTTAAACAGCGGCGGCGTCGGTGAGCCCTAACAGTAGCCCTACAGCTCCCAAAGTGGAAATACATGCTGATGCTTTTCGCAGCGATCACAGTCTACGCTCGGCGATAGGGCTGCCGCAACAATAGCTGCGCCCGCTCTTGCTACTCTGGATGCTCGATGATTGCTGGGGCTACATTTGTCTTTTATTGCTGCTGGAAACCTCAAGGGAATGCTACTGGACTCTGCGAGAGTGGATTGGCATAGCTTCTAGAGCCATGATACTGCACGGAGTCGGTGTTTCTGGTCCAGCTGGAGCTATATTCACGCTCTGGTGGTGACAATTGTCGTTTCCGGCTTTGTATTCACAGATGCACGCTCATTATGTCTGCCCTGAGGCCAGCTTATTATTAGGAACGGGGGGGTTGTTTTACAAGGCCATGTTTTATAGGGAATGCATTATAACTTTCGAGGACTCTGTAAACCAAATAAATTGTGACGGTCACGCAATGGATGTGATACTACAAACTACATATCCACTGTCGCCGGCTTGGAAGCGGTGGTGAACAACACGTTGGCTGGCAAAATACAACATCACGAGCTCGGATGGACTTGGCGGTCGCTTTGGTCTCGCGGGCGCTAGCGATCGCTGCCGGAACCCATTTGGGAGGACAGGTATGTGGGATGGCATGTGTTCTCGGGGCTTCTAGATGTGCCAGGGTCCGCTGTGCATGTTTCTCCGCGGCGATAGCTGCTGCGGTGATATATTGCTAGTTCGGATCCTTGAGGATGCGAGCTCCTGGTAGTCTGCTCGCGGGTCAGCAATACGCCGCGTGGTTGCGGAGTGCGGTCGGATTATATTATCGATGCACCGGGTGTCGGTTCCGGGCGGTATGCCCGTATGGAAGTAGTGTATGTCTACCGGCCGACAATCTCATTGTTCGCGTGATATGATATTTAAGCTTACGGATTATCTAACATCCATTACAGATTTACTACCTACTCGAACGGACGATGTTGCTGCAAGCTCTTTCGATTTGTGCGACGGACGAGACGGTGGGTGTGGCACTCGGATTCGGCAAGTTGGATTGGGCAAACGGCTGATTGGACAAGGGTGGAGCAGGTGTATCCGATCTTCCCGCATTTTAACCGCGGGCTGGTGCAATTGGTTGGATGGATGGCCGACTGGGCTTGGAGTTCTGGCGCTGGGTGCAAGGCCAGGTCGGGCGGCCAGCCGGCCGTGGCGGTCGTGCCTTCGAAGGCGGGTCAAAGGGATGACTCCATGCATGCATGCATATGAGACGTTGGGCGACGCGCCAAAAGGGCATGGAAACAGTTACAGCTCATGCCCGAGCCTCTAGCTTGTGAATGCACTGACTACGTGAATGAGTGAGGGACCGTTAGTGTAGCGACTAGAGGAGCTGGACCGATGGATGATTACGTCCGTGGTTAGGACTGCATTGCGAGGCTCGCAATGAGGGCGGTTTTGGATGCTTGCTTTTGCGAGCGGGCCTGCTGGATTCGATGGGGAGCGGTCAGGGGTCGGGCTGGCTCTGACACGGCCGTGGAAAGCGATGGAAACTCATGGATCCTTTGCTTTCTTTCTTTGGTTTCCCGTTGCGGAGGCTTCGCGGGGCAAACGTTGGGCTTTTCGGTCACTACTGTAGTTCGGCGGCACGGGAAGAGATTTTTTTTTGTTAATCTTATTGAATTATAAAGGGAAGTGGCGGGAGGTAGATATCTTGTTTTATTGCTTATATCAAGTTTTTCTGGATTTAAATTTAAATTTTTCGATTGTCGAGATTCGGATTTCCATCGTATAGCTATAGCTGGGTGGCAGCGGACGCATACACGAGTCGGTATATATCAGCCAGGCTGGGATTGAGCGGATTGCGTTTGGCCGGCCGCCGCGCAAGATTAACAGCTAGATCTAGATCTGAGGTACGTACCCTGCATATTCATCTACACTGGATGTTCATCTGCGTACGCACATTGCATCGTCGAGTCTGCCTGCTGGACCGGATCCTGAAAGGCGCACTCGTAGCGTTTGCAATTTGCTTCATTCTTTGACTATCGATAGCAGCTGTATTGCGCTGTCCGATGCAACTCTGAAGCAAGGTAATTTTTTTATCAATTTTACCAGATGGCCAAGGCTGAGGAAGCTTCGAGATAGTCTGGAGGAGACCTGTGCATGTTTTACTTTTACTTTTTTTCTGTTCTTTGTTTGGCGCAGGAGAGTGGTAAAAATAACAAGCGTGAAGCAAGTGGCCTCCACAGTCCTGCCAGAGAGCTTGAGCAAGTAAAAAGGTTTGAGGACCTGGCAGCCAAGTGGCCGCAGACGCATCCGCAGTGCAGTATTAATATATTTCCACCGCCTTCGATTTGCTCCTCGCCCCTCATCTCAAGTTCATCCTCTTGTCTGTCTGTGCCTCTGCTCAAGTTTTGCATACCGCCTGCCTGTTGCATCGCTTGCTCGCTCGGTCATCGTCTTGTGCATTATTCAGCCGGCTTTGTTGTTACAAATTCAACTGCTGCTTTAAGCTGGTTTCTGTCTGCTTTGTCGCCAGAGCTTTCTTTCCCTGTCTAACGGAACCTCCGACCACATCTCCAGCAGATTCGCTCGGCTTCAGTTCTCCATCCATCGGTCCTCCGTCTCGACGACACTCGAAATCCCCCTCATCCCGAAGGTCGGCGTTTGCTCTGGTGGGGCGGCGAAGATCCAGCTCTCTTGATTACCCACAACCGACAGCGGGTAACGAAGGAAGGCAGAAAAAAAAAAAATCAAACTACCTCACCCAGTCCAACAAATCAGAGCAGCAGCATCAGCATCTCCTCTGCATCTGGACGCTACACCTCTCACATCTCGATCGATACGACTCAAAAGTACCGACGTAACACTACCGCTTTTCACCACCCCGCTGTTATCGCTCCGTTCTCGATTTCCTCCTCGGCAGATTCGGCAAGATGGTCAAGGATACCAAGTACTACGATGCTTTGGGGGTGCGTATACCATGACAAGCTACCGCTTCGCGATGCGATGCGATACATGACAGCTTGATCGATCACATGCTGACGTTGGTTTCGTGCAGGTGAGGCCCGAAGCTACGGAGGCTGAGCTGAAGAAGGCCTACAGGTGTGTTTCTTCTCCACCCCTCGATCTCGGCGGTTCGGGTGCCCGCCACCGGCTCGATAGATACGCGTTTTCTCGGGGAACTCTTTTGCTGACGTTGCGGTCGTGCGTTTAGAATGAATGCCTTAAAATTCCACCCAGACAAGAACCCTGGCGATCATGAGGCTGCTGAAAAATTCAAAGGTGCGTCGGATTGCGTCCCTCGTTCATTCGTTCAGGCGGGGCTGTTTTCTCCGTATGGTGGGGAGGTAGTGCTAACGTGGTGAATCATTTGCAGAGCTCTCGCACGCCTACGAGGTTCTATCCGACTCCGGGAAGCGTCAAATCTACGACCAGTATGGTGAAGAGGGACTTTCCGGAGGCGGCGCCGACATGGGTATGAGCGCGGAGGACCTGTTCTCGCAGTTCTTCGGCGGCATGGGCGGCATGGGCGGCATGTTTGGCGGCGGCGGAATGCAGCAGCAGGGTCCCAAGAGGGTTAGTCAAGCCACCGTTTCTCATATGAGTCCAATGACCACTATCGGGAGAAACGGCGAGATGCTCACACGATGGGAATACACAGAGTCGCGATATTGTTCATGTCCACAAAGTTTCGCTCGAGGACCTATACAAGGGCAAAACCTCCAAACTCGCCCTCCAGAAAACAGTCATCTGCTCGAAGTGCAACGGAATTGGTGGCAAGGAGGGCAGCGTCACCAAGTGCAAGGGCTGCAACGGCATGGGTATGAAAACAATGATGCGACAAATGGGTCCCATGATCCAGCGATTCCAGACCGTCTGCCCGGACTGCAACGGCGAGAAGGAAATCATCAAGGAGAAGGACAGGTGCAAGGCCTGCCAGGGCAAGAAAACGGTCTTCGAACGCAAGGTCATCCACGTCCCCGTCGACAAGGGCATGAAGGATGGTCAGCGTATCACGTTCAACGGCGAGGGCGATGCTGGACCGGATATCATCCCTGGGGACGTCATCTTTGTCATCGAACAGAAGCCGCACGCGCGGTTCCAGCGGAAGGACGACAACCTCTTCTACAAGGCCGAGATCGACCTTCTCACTGCGCTTGCCGGCGGGAGCATCGCCATCGAACATCTTGACGAGCGTTGGCTGCAGGTCGCCATCGCGCCGGGTGAAGTCATCAGTCCCGGTATGTGCATGTGTCCCCCCGAGTTATTCTGCTATCGATAGAGCTGACAGATCTTCTTTCTGCAGGTGAGTTGAAGGTTGTGCCCGGACAGGGCATGCCGTCCTACCGACACCACGACCACGGCGACTTGTTCATCCAGTTCGAGATCAAGTTCCCGGAGAAGCACTTTGCCCCGCCCGAGCTCCTCGAGAAGCTGGCCGACGTCCTCCCGCCCCGCATGATGCCCGAGATCCCGGCGGATGCCATGGTTGAAGATGTCCAAGTTGAAGAAATGGACGCGCAAACGCAGGCCCGGATGGCGAGCGGCGGGTCGATGGAGGAGGAGGACGATGAACACCCGGGACACGAGCGAGTCCAATGCGCTTCGCAGTAATCGAGACCGTCCATCCTCCTCTGACGCCCCCATGCGAACTCCGACCCCGACCGATCGCCGTCCTTTCGAATTCGTTTATTTAACGCACGCGCTTTTTCTTCATTCTACATAGAAGTCACATTTGGCAGACAGGCGAAGGAAAATTGCGTGGCAGCCACTGTTATAGATTTTGGTCGAATATCCCGGGTGCTATCGGTCGTTGCTATCCATTTGGACTGCGCTCTTGTCTTTGTCCCTTCCCGAGGCATCATATCGTTTAAAGGAGGGACGGCGATGTTATGGCTCTGATGATCCGAACTGAAAGACTTGCAAGTGGGTGTGTGTCATCTCGATAAGCTTTTTGACACTTTGCTTCCCCTACGATGTTTGTCATCACTTTTTTAATCTGGGTTAACTGTTATCCATCCTGCTCCTCCTCCTCCTCCCCTATCTACCACTTATACCTCCTAACTCGTCACCGCGTCATCATCACCATCACGCTTTTCTTTCGTCCGTCTGTCTACGTTTTTTCTAGATAGATCCTCTACGTACGTCGCACTCACGCCGGAGTTAATAAGGTGGATGATTTTGAACTGTCAGTCGAATTTGTGCTTTTGTTTTTCATGTTTAAATTTCGTCCGCAGTGCTTGTCTTTACAGTTCTTCGGTCTTTCTTCGGTTTACTGTTAATGTTATGCTGTGTTTCAACCGGAATTGTAGGAAGGGTTAGTTTTAAAAATACAATTCCTGCTTGCTGTGGATGAAGTCGCACGGGGCCGTCATCTCAATATATACATATCGTAGGATCAGTGCTGTAGAATAAGGAGCCGTCCACAGTGTTGCGCATCTAGACGCGATTCTCAACATCGACAGTGATATTCTGAATGGAGATTCAAATAGATCTATAGATCACCGTAAAACAAGCTGCCGTGCATTCAATGAATGCAATGAATGAATTGGCCAAAGAATAATTCGGGACGCGTCCTGAATGAATAGTGTGGAAATGGCGCGTGAATGCAGTCGAGGCGGATGCATCGCCTCTTTGTCGTGACTGCTGAATAAGCGACGAATCGGTCATGTGGCGTGAGCCAATTGATTGTTGTTTTTGTGGCAGGTTGTGGCGGGCCGCTTGGCTGTGACGCACAAATTCGAGATCCTGCAACTCCTCATCTCATCACCACCGTCCCCTCTTCATTTTCCACTCTTCCGCCCAACGCTCTCGTCCCTTGCTCCTCCACCGTCGGTACCATCGTCTGCCGCCAAACATAGCCCGCCGCTACCGTCAGAACTCCTCTTTCTCCACGTTTTCTGACTGCTCGGGCACCCCCGGCGCGCGTTCGGCACTCCTCACGATCGCGAGCGACACTCTCTCGTACCTTTTTCTCCTAAACCTACGCACGCGGACACCCTGCTGTCCCTCTCTCCACTCCTCGGAGCGTCAATAACCAAAACCTATCGTCGTCAGGTGAGATATACCCTTTTACAAACACCCACTTAGATACCGATTTACTACACCCGGAGGTCTCTGCGCCCGGCAAGGAAGAGGATTCTATTTTGTTTTCCAGCGGCCGGCCCGTTCCAGCATGTCGTCGTCGCCAGGCCACCTTCCGAATCCGTCCTTCTGCCGACTGTCACGATCGCGGGAACGATGAACACTCGGACAACGGAACGTCTTTACTCCATCTCCCGGGATCATTCTCGATACTCTCACGCCAGCATGGAATCTGATGCGATCAATCATACCTCGTGTCGTGGCTGAATCTGTCCGTCTGTCTGTCGGGTTCGAAGCGGCATCATCATCAGATTTCATGTTCTCGGGGCGCTTCGCATCACGATGATTTACCGGGACGGGAATATGATATCTGGCGCGGCTTGGTGTTGCTGGGTTCCAACGAACGACCGGGAGGAAAGGCCGTCGTCCTCCGAAAGCGAATGGATGAAATACTCTACGATGCTGGATTTTGTTTCGCGCGCTCTTGTTTTTTCACCCCCTTCGCTGATCGATTGCTGGATGCTTCGGAGGGAATCTTTTCGCAGTCTTTCTGTATCTTTCAGGACTATGTAACGATTTAGGGCTAACAGATTTCTTTTCGGAGGCTACAAAGTGTACGGAGATTTGACAAAGCAGTCGTCTTCTGTCACGTCTCCTGTTTCTCTCTCCAGTCTAGCTAGACGAAGGAGAGTTCCAGCTTCGCAGAGCCAAACAAAAACCCCCGGACAAAAAGAACAAGCCAAACACTCAAAGAACCCGGTCTTGACGAATCAAAAAAGAACCCCTCAGCGATTCGATTCGGCGAGATTGGCTGTATTCTCGAAGGAAGGCGGATTGAATTCTTTCTATTCTCGGGGTGAAAGAATTACGCCTACTGTCTTTTCCCCATTGCTTCAATTGAATTGCAGCGCAAAGAAGAAGCGCCGACCTCTCACAGCGTGAGAAGTTTCTATCCAACGGTACAAGCGGATTCAATTCGTCTCATATCGTTCGTCGGAGCTTGTCCTAACATTTTTCTTTCTCTCCGCAAAGAAGCATTCAAGAAGAAACCGGAGACCAAGCAAGCTTCTTGGTCTTCATCACCACCGTCAAAACGGACTCCACTTCCAAGCAAAACATCCTCAACCAACTCCTCAACGGCCCTCGAGCAGGCACGATGACTGGGAGAAGCTCGCTTCCAGCCAATCTGGGCCGCCGAACCGCTGGCGCAGGAGCAATCCAGAAGAGGCGTCAGTCGGCGAGGATTGATCGGGAAGGCGATCTGGACATGGGTGGACAAGTTCCAACTGCCCCGCGTGCCCGCCCGATCAGCGGGGCCCGGGTCCGACCCGCCCGGCCCGCGAACGCTCCTGGTCATAAGCCAGACTCCGGTCCGTCGAAGGGGCTGCGACCTATCAGAAACCCCGCACGTGCCCCCGTCGGGACCGTCAAGGGATTGAAGCAACCAGCTGGAGGTTTTATTGAAATGAAAGTGTATGGTTGGAAATCGATCCCCAAGGTCAACGACATAGAAACCATCATCTTTCTCGAAAAGAAGTTGAAGGAGAAGTTGCGAAAGGTAAGTGTGTTGCCTTTATGGAAACATCGCTCCTTCCCCCACCATCATCATCACCATCACTAACACTTCGATAGCCACGAACTGTCGGCGAGAATATTCTCTTTCAAATCCCGCTCATCAAAGTCCCTCTCGTCCTCGAATACGACAACATCGCCTTCGCCGGCGGAAACCTTCGGATCCAGTCCGTCAGCGAGCTGCCTGCTAGTATCCAGGCTGCGCTCAAACCGACGATGGACCGTTCCGAGGAAGCCCAGCAACTCACCGTTCTCTTGAAGAGCGTCCTTGCATCCCGTTACATCGCGGACATCAAGATGCTCGACCTCTCTACCCTTGCCACTCACCCTCAGCTCCAAGGCAGCGGCTTCTTCAACCAGGAGTCGACGCGATCGAAAATGTTCCCAGCCCTCATGAAGGTTGCCGATGAGCAGTTTCAAAACAGAGCCGAGAAGCGCGAGCAAGTCGTTAGCGTCAATCTCTCGAACAACACCCTTCCCGATATCACGATGGTCGTCTCCCTGGCCACCACCTTCCCTGAGCTCAAGAACCTGAGCCTCGAGAACAACAACATCACCTCCTTCAAGCAGCTCGAAGCTTGGCGCTTCAAGTTCCGCAAGCTGGAGCAGCTCATCCTCACCGGCAACCCCATCACCCAGCTCCCCAACTACCGCGAGGACTGCAGGAAGTGGTGGAAGACGCTCGTCATGCTTGACAACGTTGTCTATCCTGATCCGCCTCCGGCTGCCAAGGGTGACAAACATGCTGGCCCAGGGCCGTTCCCCCCCATGCCGCTTAATGTGCAGCCGACGGGCATCGTTGACGACCAAGAGCACACCAACAAGTTCCTTTCCACGTGAGTATACCCTCGATTACTGGTGTTCTACGCAGCTCTAACACGCGAATAGATTCTTCCCCATGTACGACTCAGATCGTAAGGCATGCATCCAGACCTTCTACAACGACACTTCCCTCTTCTCGATCTCTGTCAATGTCTCCGCCCCGCGCCTCTCCGGTGACAACATTCAACGGTGGGACTCGTACATTCCAAAGTCCCGCAACATGGTTCGACTTCGCAATCCTACGGCAATCAAGGATCGTTGCGCTAAGGGCCCGGCGAACATTCTCAAGACCTGGGAAACGCTTCCTCGGACTCTTCACGATGTCACTGACCCATCCAAATGGGCCTACGACAGTCGAAACGTCGTATTTGGTGATATGATCGGCATGATGATGACTGTTCACGGAGAGTTCCAGGAGCCAGAAAACGTCGCCCGCGAGGGTATTGCATCCAAGCGAAGCTTCTCCCGCACCTTCTTCGTCCTTCCCAACGGGGCCGATGGATACCTCATTAGGAGAGATATCTTGATCGTCAGAGCCTACGGTGGGAGTTCGGCGTGGTCTCCGGAGACGCAGAAGCCGCCAGTCGCTGCAGTCCCACAAGTTCCGCAGGTTCCACAGGTTCCACAGGTTCCCGGAGGAGTTGATTTGAAGCAGCAGATGATTGCCCAGTTGATGGGCCAGACTGGACTCACGGAGACCTATGCGCAAATGTGTCTCGATCAGACCGGCTGGGATCTAGCAAAGGCCATGCAAGCCTTCAATGAGGTATGTTCCACCACGATATCAATATGACCGCAATGGATATGAATGCTGACTGTCTCGTGTAGGTTCGCAATAGCGGAACTCTCCCGGCAGATGCGCTGACTACGGCGGCGGTCGCTTAGTATGCGAATCACGCGCCTCCTGTCGGTATTCGCTCTAGCCCTAACGGCACTTATTGATACGATTTTTCCCGACGACCTTTCCCAACCGGACTCACGGCTCTTTTCAAGATTTTCTGTCCTATAACCTCACGACTGTTCTACCTCTTTCTTCGACTACGAATGAACACCTTCCATGATGGGCTGCAAGGTATCGATCCCCCACAACCTTTGCATAGCCTACATCCTATCAGCCGTCGTCCATACGCTGTATTTTTCACTCTGTCTATTCTTTACGGCGTTTGTTACAGCCTGTATAAACTACTACTTTTTTATTTCTTCCTCTTTCATCTTGTCTGATATGGGTCAGTCACGGTATGGCCTATGATATGCTCTTTCCCGTCTCTATATTTTTTTCTTTTTACTGCGCGTGTGTATACTTTACATCATCTGCATGCGGCGTTCAGGAGGGATGAAATGGATTTTTTTCTGCTTTGCGGTGCGCGATAACCACCTTTTCTCTCTCTTTCATTTCATCGTTGTATAAATAGAGTCGTTGTTGAGGGGGACAATGCGAAGATTACCAAGTGTAAAAATTCAAGACACTCTCGAGATCTCATTTGCTCGTGGTACATAGCTGTAGAAGCTGAATTCGCATGCATTCATCGATTAACAAAGTGATTAGATCCGCACATCCGAGTCTATATCTGTAAATCTTGACTGTAAGACCGTTAAATCCGTGAAATAAGTGTGAACGTATAGGTCTCTATCGAGACGATTATAATATCAATACCATATATATATACATAATACTCTATTGGTCGTTCCTCGCGTCAAAACAATTCTCCTCCAAATCTGGCGTCGAAGCTAGCCCCAAATTAAAGAATCTAACATGCCAGCATGAACTTCATTGTGTCAACCGGGCACATCGAAAATAGTGCACTGGCGCCGCCAACCTCAGCGTTATACGTCACAAGTCAAAATCCCGCCACGGTTGACAAGACGTTGGTCTGTAACAGTTATAACGTTAGTAAGAACTGTCCACAAAGCTTGAGTATTCAAGTAAACTTACCCAAGTCAATGGATGCCACAACGTCGAAATCCTTCCCATTTCCACAGAACAGGAACAGATATCGGTTATACCTGGCCCCGGTGTTCTCACCGTTGTCTAACCAGCAGCTTCTGCCGAAGTTTCCACTATTCGGAGATATACATCAGATACGCTCGCCGGATTGTAGCGTCGCGAAGCCATATAAGTAACTTACTCTCTTTGCCACTGCATGAATCCCAAAATAAGTTAGTATATAATCCTGATATATATCGGAATAGGGAGCAAACAGGCACTTACGACTAGTTTTCCACCTTGATTTCCGATACATTTATTGAGGTTGAGCATGGGTTGTTTCGAGCCACCCACGCCATCGTTGCACTTCATGTGGATCACGATTTCATTGTTCGCTTGTTTTTCAAAAGTTGGCCCGGTGCAAGACTGGAATGCTCCACCGCCTCTCTTGGTAAGGCTATCGTTGGGAATGGAGGCGGCGAAAATGCTTGGAACAAGTCCGAGGAAGGCGGCGTATGAGAACTTCATTGTGATGGCTTGGCCGATAGTATCTAGTAGTGAGGATTATTTTATGGCTTTAATATATTATGTTGATGTTGATAGAAAGGTAAATTTGAAGGCGTCCCAGAAGTGCGTTTTATAGATATCCAGCTCTCATGTGTTCCTATATCGCTACTCGGCTTGTGGTACGCTTTGTGTGCCCAAGCTTCTGGAACGCGTCGATGCGTCGATTAGCGAACCCGTATATCTCGTATTCGACGATTCCCACCTTTAACATACGTCTATATATTACAGGAACCGGGACCGCGGATAAACTCCTCCCAGTTTGGCGGCAAGTCTTCTACGTGCTAATTGTTCATTTACGGTCTCGGTTCAGGACAAAGCACCGTCGGGAATTTTCCGTTTGGCAGGAGAAAGTGGTGTAACCTACTACAAATCATGGCCACTTGTCGCTTCGCTTGCCTAGAAAGCTTGATCCCGGACACATGGTTGCGCCTACCATGGACGGAAACTCGGATTCCGAATGCTTGGTCAATATAAGCTATACGCAGCTAGCCAAGCAAGGTCTTAACGCTGTCCTGTTTACGAGGTCTAGAACATCTCACTCGTACCAATTTCAAATAATCATATTATAGGTTATTCCTAGACCCCTATTGTATTGATCGCATGCACAGGTCTGATCGGATCTAATCGTATATTATGATGCATGGGTCAAGACTCGAGCTTGGAGGAATATTGTACAATTGTCCCATTCTAGAGCTCAAAAACAACTAAGGCTGAGCACTTTTGAATGATCAAATTCATTACGCCCGATAATCCATATAGGAGACTGAACCCGAGCTCTTGGGCTTGCTTCCAGATCGAAATTCACATAAAATGGATACATTCAGGAATATAAGAACTTCTGTTTGGCTCCTTGTAAATTGGATATTTCGAAGATGGTAATTACTGCCAAAGGACATGCATATGTCGAAGTTTCCCATGCTAGCCCTGCGGACGCTGTCGAATAATGGCTTGGGTGTGTGAGTGGATGAGCAAGGCGCGGATTCCGACTGAGACCACTAATTTCGGTACGCAGAAGTTTTCGTCTCAATACGACAAAGCCTTGACTCGACGTTTCTAGAAGGTGACATTTGCAGGATACGATTTGGCGGCGAAGATGGTGGATAATGCTCTTTGTTGCATTTTTTGGTAGCGCTTACATAAGCCTGTTCTATCTGCAACAGGCCAACGCAGAATCTTCAAACCTTACGCGACGTCCGCCCCGCAGACACTCCTTACATACGGTGAATCGAACGTCGACTCTGCATCATGAAGCGACTGAAACTAGGCATTCCATCTCGCCATTGTCATTCATTTGCATCGCCTCATCGACGGATCAGGGCGTACGAAAGACCACCAACATGCATCTGCTTATCCCCGTTGCAGTCATCCAACGCGACGCGAGAGATATCGCCAAAATTGGCACCATACATTCAGTCACGCGGTGCCAAACGTAAGACGAAGGTATCGCTGCTCGCGATCCCGCAGGGCGCTTTATCGGTCGAGCCATTACCGGAGCTCCCAAGGCCGCAGGGACCGCAATACCCGTATGTGATTGCGCAGGCTAGGGCGAATATTTCAAAGTTCGGGGAATGCGTGGTCCTTACGCGCGTCGGGGGGTTCTATGAGCTTTATTTTGAGCAGGCGGAAGAAATCGGGCCGTTGTTGGGACTGAAAGTTGGAAGAAAGCGGACGCGAGGGAAGGACGCGGATGTGCCGATGGTGTGTATACATCCTCACTTCTCTCAGTGCTTCGTCTCTCCATATCTATCGGCTACGAGGTCTCTGGGGCCCATTCATTAATGCGAGTAATCGTTGAAGGCAGGCTTTCCGTTCTTCCAACTTGATAGATTCCTCAAAGTTCTTGTACAGGACTTGTCGCGTCATATCGCGATTGCAGAAGAGTACCCGAACCCGAATAAAGAAGACAAGGACCATCCAAGCTTCGGGCTTATGTGGGATAGACGAGTAACAAGGATCATTACCCCAGGGACACTGATCGACGAGAAGTTTATGGATCCGTATGAGAATAATTACCTGTTGTGTGTTTGGCCAGCTATCAATCCCGTCATCACGGGCAACGGGATTGAAGATGGCGGAGAGGTTGCTAGTGAGTTTGACACGCGAGTGCCTGTGGGACTTGCATGGCTAGATCTCTCCACTGGCGACTTTTTCACACAGATCAGTTCTCGCGGAGCACTTTCGGCCGAGCTTGCGCGGATTGGACCGCGTGAGATCGTCATCGATGAGGCGTGCCGCAATACGCCTGAAGTCCGGCTCCTCGAGCAAGAGAAGCGGCTTATGACATTTCACACGTCTGCTATTGCCCCGCAAGATATAGACTCCTGGCAAAGTCTGTTGGAGCCTGGTTCCGCTGGTCTCCTGCGCTATCAGGGGTTTGAAAACGAAGAAGTAGCAGCGGGGAGCACGCTACTATCATATGTCAAAGATAAACTACAGGGGTTGTCAATGAAGCTTCAGCCCCCGATTCGGCGATCTAAGGAAAACAGCATGCTGATCGACTCAGTGACGATGAGGGCTCTTGAAATCAAGACGACGATGAAAGATGGGGTTGCTGGTGGAGTAGGGACGCTCTTGAAGACCGTGAGGCGGACGGTGACACGGAGCGGAGCGAGAAGACTGGGAATGTGGCTAAGTATGTCCCTCTTCTCTCCCTCTACAATATAGAGATCAGCTATTTGATCTCAACTCTCCAATGCTAAACTAACCTGGGCGCTTTGTACAGCATCGCCTGAAACTAGCGTCAAGATTATCAACGACAGACTCAACCTGGTCGAGCACTTCATTCAATCCCAACAGCTGCTCGTAGATATCCAGCATAAACTGAAACTAACCCATGACTCACAACGCCTCGTTCAAAAGATGTCATTTGGCCGTGGAGATGCCGACGACCTAGTCGCGCTTGCGCGGACGATCTTAGCGACGCAAAGCATAGTCGAATGCATGAAAGCTTCGCCGCCGAGCAAAGACGAGAGCCTGACGGTTGTGAACAACTTGCTCGGGAGAATCTCACACCTGATGGAGCTGGCTGATATGATCATAAAGTCTATCGACGAGAATGGATTAATGCTACAGCATACGATCGAAGATATGAAAGCCGCAGAGATCACAGAGCTCGCGAGGGCAGTGGATAAGGGCGATATGACGCCAGATATGATCATGCCTGGCGAGATGGAAGAGAGCATAGAGATAGATGAGGAAGTCGTAGTTCAGGAAGAAGAGGAGAAACCGAAAAGAGGGAGAAAAAGCAAGGCGAAGAAGGCCGATAAGACACCAACGAAGCCGCGAGGTCACAGAATTCTTAAGGAAGTGGACAGAGAAAAGACAGAGCCATGGATCATGCACCGTGCTGCATCGCCAACGCTCGAACGGCTCCACAAAGATCTCGACGACGTAATGGTCGAAAAGCAAGTCATGGAGACCACGCTTCTCGACGAATCCCAGGTCAGCGAACACCTCATCGCGCTGAAGTGGACTCCATCCCTCGGTCACATCTTACATATCAAAGCGCGCGCACTACCCGATATGACGAAGGGGATATTATCCTCTGCCATCCCCGTCGGCTCGTCAAAGTCGACACACTCTTACCACCTCCCCGAATGGACCAGACTGGGTTCTCGCATCGAAATGGCTCGCCTTGCGATCCGTGCTGAGGAGCAGCGAGTGTTGTATAACATACGCAAGCAGGTCATCCTCAACATTCATGCGCTGCGGCGAAATGCAGCCGTCTTGGATGAAATCGACATCGCAAGCAGCTTTGCAGTACTTGCAAAGGAAAACGGGTGGGTACGCCCGATTTTGAACATGGGAACTGCGCATAAGATTATCGGCGGGCGGCATGCGACTGTACAGAAAAGTCTGGGCGATCAGGGGAGGAGCTTTGTGGCGAACGACTGTTTTGTGGGCGACGAAGAGTCGATATGGATCATTACCGGGTACGTATATCTGCTCTTCGGAATATTACGACGCCTTCTCTATGATCGCAAAGATGGCAAAGCGTGTCGGTAGAGTATCACTAATGCCACATCTGTTGCATAATTCGCCGGGCATACATGCAGACCGAACATGGCCGGTAAATCCACGTTTCTACGGCAAAACGCGTTGATATCAATCCTCGCGCAAACGGGATCTTACGTCCCCGCCGAACACGCCGAAATTGGCATCATTGATCAGATTTTCAGCCGTGTGGGCTCGGCAGATGACCTTTACCGCCAGCAGTCGACGTTTATGGTGGAGATGATGGAGACGGCACATATATTAAGAAACGCGACAGAACGCAGCTTTGTAATCATGGATGAAGTCGGCAGAGGAACGACAGTGGAGGACGGGTACGCGATTGCCGGTGGAGTGCTGCGGTACCTATGGGAGGTGTGTAAGTGTCGGGTGCTGTTTGCGACGCACTTTCACGGGCTCGTGGAGTTGGCGCAGGGGT
The DNA here is from genome assembly GCA_020064725.1 of Drechslerella dactyloides. Taxonomy (NCBI): domain Eukaryota; kingdom Fungi; phylum Ascomycota; class Orbiliomycetes; order Orbiliales; family Orbiliaceae; genus Drechslerella; species Drechslerella dactyloides. The sequence goes on along the minus strand of JAGTWJ010000008.1, from coordinate 2,240,656 downwards.
GGCAAGGCGAGGTGGAGGATGGTAGCGGGAAAGATAGTAGGAAGAAGGTCGGTGCGTATTGCACGGATGTGATGGAGGATAAGGATGGTGGAGGGTGGAGCTATGTGCACAAGCTGCGAAGAGGGGTGAATATGAAAAGTCACGCGATAAAGGTTGCAAGAGTCGCAGGGCTGCCAGGATTGGCGGTGAAGACTGCAGAGGAGATTTTGGTAAGTGAGAAAGTGAAAGGGAGCGGTATTCTGGATAAGAGATTCTTCTCATACGCTAGAGCATCAAGTATCAGCGTTATGGGTACAAATTTTCCCTTAATTTGTAAATAGTTGGAGAAGGTAGTCCTAGGCTTTTGCAAGGGCGGTTGTATATAGTGAGACGAGGTTTGATATGGCCTAAAGACACGACGATGGCCATGTAGTATTTATTGATCGCTCGAAAATTTCTGAGTAAGAATCGAGCGTTGTCGGATTTGCACTAGACCCCGGACGGAACCCTTGGATGACGCACTTAAGATAAAATGAGCTTTGATTTCCATTATTCTCGAAAGAGCTGATTTGATGTGGTATATGCGCGCAACAAAGCCTCGCATTCGCGACCCGTGAATTAACGTCATAGAAAAACCCGGGATCAGGAGGAATAACTATTCCAATATACCTGCCGTAATGGACCTATGTTTGCTGGAACTAGTGGGCTACCATGCATGGGCGCCATGGTGAGTCTGGAGCTCTGCAACTGATATCGAGGCCAACAGAAGGTGCAGTGACATCTCGATATCAGCGTTGAGGTTATATGGGAAAGCATAGGCGTTTGGGAAGATAAAGCTTTGAGTCAGACCATGCTATGAATGAGTCCTCGAATTTTATAAACTTTCGATTGTTGAGGGTGTGCCTCATATATCCAAATATATCTTCCGTGATTGGTGTGTTCCACGACCACCAGCTCACGTCAATGTTAATATAGTCTTGTAAATGTAAACTAGACACTCCTTTTTACAGTGTTGTCCAGATAATATTGGTGTACATATCGCAAAATTTGTTGGATTTGTATGTTAATATTGATCTCATAGATGCATCATTATGCGGCTGAGCCCCTTAAGAGACGAATAAGATGCAACCACGCAGCTGAACCTATCCAAGATTTGAAAAATTGCAGATCAGGAATGGAGATCTGTATGACAAGATCCAGATAGAATCGATCCTGCGTGCTTCTGGCATGCATCCGTATGTCGCACAGACCCCTTTTTGCACAGACTAACCGTTTATGGATATAAACTTACTGGGTGCATGTTAGCTTGGAGGAGGCGAGCGCAGCCGCAGCTGGGTAGGCGGGGTATATAACACTCGAGCTCCAGCTCCCAGCACTGATATTCGCAAACTGGATTTCACATCTTCATTTTACATGTAACAGTACCTCACATAAACTGCTCACAACCGCCGCTATGCTGGGACTAAAATTAACAGTTCGCCAAAATGTGGTCTCGCAGCGCCAAACCAACGCAGAGGAACTCAAGGAAGGGTCTGGTTTACGAGACCACCAAAATGCAATTTTGGGTGGCAACGAATCAGATTCCATCCGCAAGCAAGTCGATGAAGTCCATAAAAGAATCAGAAGCAAGATCAAGAAAATGGCACCAGAAGATACTATAAGCAATTCACAATTTGATAGTGAGCGGTTTATATCCGACGGTGACAAGTCTCAAGATTTCAAGCAGCTTTCTACGGACATCGGCAAGTTAGTTGCGACGTTGAAAAGGGGGAAGACAAAGGAAAAACCGAATGAAACGCAGAATGAGAAGCATAACGAGAAAAAATTCTTGATGTTCGGGAGGACCAAATCAAAGAGCAACAAGGAGTCCAAGAAGCCAGAGAGCAATGGGGGGGAACAAAAGCTGGGGGAAGAGCTAGAGATTATGCAGGAGGAGGCGGGGGATCGGGATGAGATGGCACAAATGTTTAAAAATGGGTTAACGACAACCTTGGATTGCCTGAAAACATTGGCTACCGTGGCTGGACCTACGGCAGGGCTGGTAAGTGCAAAATGCATATATATGAACAAATTCACACTATCGATATATCGATCTCCAGCTGTCCACGAGGACAACTTCTTGTTCCAAATTTGCTTTGCATCATCAATGAAACATCAAACCCTCCCGCTTTTGATTCTCTCTTCACCTGACTAGCTTCATTCACTCCTATAGTGTGCTTTTGAATGTTTAATCGGCCGCTCCTGACCCTTAGTAGGTGGTTCCAGGCGTAGAGTGTGGATTCAGCGCACTTGTTTACCTCATTCAGGCATGGCAAGATTACGAAACCATGATCGACGACCTTGGAACTATGCTGGATGGCTGCCCCACGTTTCTTCGCCGTTGTCAAAGATATATCGTAATTTGGGCCGGCCCAAACTTGAACCTGGAATTGGCCCTCCATATCGCTGAGAATACGGAGCTCTTTGTTGATATATGCGCGACAGCCTTCGAGTTGCGCAGCAAGGGTAAAAGGACTGGACTATTCTTTAAGAAACTCTTCACTGGGAAAGAAGATAAGATCGGAACTTTATGGGAAAGACTGGGCAAGCTTGCCCAGAATGAGGACCTTGCCATTGGTGCGGCAATACTGGAAACGGCCGCAACAATTCGAAACATGCTGGAGGTTAAGATGAAGGTCGATGAGCGAGAGAAATTGATCAAGAGTCGAAGGCAAACGATTATCAAGAACCTGGGATTTAGCCATGTGGCACTCAACAGAGAGGGTGAACCGATAGCTACCTGGCAAGAGATTTTTGGTAATCGTGTGGGAGATCTGATTCCAGAAATGGGAGAGTGGACGGCGGAAGTGTCTCTCTTCGAAAAGTGGGGTAATGTCCGCGAGGGCCAGACAATCGATAACTCCATCCTTGTGCTCCAGGGAGAAGCCAACGCCGGCAAAACTTGGCTCATGACCAGTATCTTGAGAAGGCATCTTGAAGCTCAGGCTCGGAGTGGTTCACTACTAAACCGGCCCATCATTGCCTACTTCTTTGCCGAGACTAGTCGAACGAAGCAAACGGTTGCCGGTGACCGAGGGGAAGATTGGCCAGCTCAGTTCATTCACACAGTCACCCGGTCTTTGCTCTGGCAGCTGGCAAATGAGAGTGAAGCCATGGCTACTGCTATGGCTACTCAGATTGAGAAGGAGAACCTTGACGCCTCTGATGCTATTCGCCTCTGGAAACAACTATTCTTCGATCTTGATGAGCGTAAGAACAGTGGAATAACATCTTTCATATTCATCGACATCCCCGAGGACGCTGCCTTGGCCCCGAAGCTGGTCCCACTACTGAAAGCTTTTTCCATGGCAAAGAATGTGCGACTGCTCCTGACCGCCACAGCCTACATGCTCAACTGCTGGCGGTCAATCAAAGGGCCCGATAATACAAAGGCGTATGACACTATTGCCATCTCTGAACACAACAAGAATGATATAATCCTTTACATCAGCCACCGGTTGGACGAGATGGACCATTTCCGCCATGATGCACCAGGACTTGAGACCCAACATGACGAGAATAAGGCAAATCACCGTAAAACAAAACTACGCGACGACGTGGCTAAAGATCTTTTTGCCGCAAGTCGACATGACTACTCTATTCTGAACGACACCATAGAAAAGATAAAGCTGGCCAAATTCGAAGCTGATATCCGAGAGATTGTCATCTTGGCCGCTAATTACAAGTCCCACCCGGAACAGATCAAGAACACTATCTCCGCGCTCGAGAAAACTCTTACAGCTGGCGAAATTCACGAGCTCAACGAGGTCATTCTGTGGGTTGATTGTGCCAAACAGTGGCTGTCCGTTAAGGAATTGGAGATTATCCTCGCGATGCGCCGCCATTTGCAAAGCCAAATTGGCGGTGAGGCGCCTTCTGTATGGTGGGTAGCGCCATTTCTTCGGAAGAGTTTGAAGCAGTATTCACAGATCTTCACGCTCACGGGCCCGGATGACACAAACGATTTTGTGAGATGGAGCTCGGACAAGACGACAGAATCAATACCAGACGGTCCGTCAGTGGTTGGCAAAGTGACCGTGCAGCAGACAGAGATCGATATTGTACGCCATTTCTTGAAAACTGTCTGTCCGGAAAGTCTATATCAACGCTTTCAATTCGAGGCTTTCTTCGAGGGTCGCTACAAAATGCAACAACTTGAAGAGCAGATCCATCGGAACACAGAGTCAGCTGATATAAAAATTGCACTGAAATGCCTGGTAATCCTGACAGAGGAAGGGCTCCATCGAGACCATCCTAGCCTCCGCCGGTACGCAACTCTTTGGCTTGTTGATCACCTGAGCGCGGTCAATCATTCTGTAGCGGACCCGGCGCTCAAGGTTCAGGTAGCAGAGCGGCTCGCTCGGCTCCTCAGTGATGATGCTGCTATCGACGCTCTTTTCTGGCCAACAGATATTGAAATTAGCCGAGATTCGTGGCAAAAGGGCGAGTACAAACAGATTCTAATGGCTCGTAGCCAATGGGTATATTCGCGCGAAGCTGTCGACTTGGTTGCTTCTTGGTTTAAAGACGAGTCAGTCGTCAAGGGTATCACAAGTGAGGTTGGTAAAGGTTTCGTGGAGGCTGTCAAGGCATCCGATGAAGCCAAGCTTCATGAGGTTCTCCTCTCGCCAGCCGCGAAACGCATGGCATACCAGCTTTTCGGAACTGTGAAGTTCAGCAATCGAGAGCTTCTGGCATCAGGCGCCTTTCTCTACGGATATTTACTACGGGTGAGTTGATGCATTTATTGGTAGATGCGGATATATCTGCCCGCGGAAAGAAATTAGCTGACATCTACGGGTTTCAACACAACTTAGACCGGGCAATACGACTCTCAAGAAATGAAAGATGCCACGGAAAAGATGGTAGATACTGCGAAAGAGTACATGGATGAGGGTTCAGAACTGCACGAAATACTCGAAAGCGAGAGACCTGGTGAGGATGTAGCCAGAAACATAGAAAAGTGGGCAGCCGTGGCTATAAAGGACCGCAACATACCATCAGCTCTCTGGCGCGCGAACGAGTCGGGAATGCTTTTTCAGTTCTGTCAGAAAGGCGACAGTCCTTTAGGAGGGATGAACCCTTCCTACGAAAGGGCTATGGTGGCCGTTGACCTCGATCCAAACAATTGGTTTGCGTGCTTTGTACTTGGCGACCACTTTTGCACGGAGGATAGCGAAGCCATCGAGATGTTGACAAAAGCCAAGACCACTTTTGAGAGCCAGGAAAGCCTTGAGAGCGACAAGGCCTTATCAGTCGCGAGGAACGGCCTCCGCCTTAGAGCCCGTATAGCATGGGCTTTAGGGAATAGGCTGTGGAAAACAGCCAGCAGCCGTCCCGGCGCTGCGAGATCCTACCAAGAGAGTCTTCATCATTGTTATAATCATTTCTACCAATATGCTAATGTTTTACAACGCTACGCAACTGACAGAAATTTGCCTTATGTCGTCGAGTTCTTGAAAGAACTGAATGCGACTAAGGACCATTGGTATCCATATTTGGACGACTTGAAGTACGACTTTCTCTGCACCACGGAGATCCCGATTTTGGATATCATTGCAAAGGCAGCCAATGCTGGCGACTCCCTCATACAAAGGGAAGATGCATGGGCGATTGTCGAGGATTTCTTCAAATTAGCTGCTGCTGGTTCACAAACACGGGAAAAACTACATTTCAGCATCCTGAATGCGTTTGGCTCTGTCCTCTCTAAATCGAAAGTTGAAAGATATCACAATGAAGCTATTGGCGTCTGGAAAAGAGCCTGGGATCTGTCCAAGCTGGCTTCATCTAGCGGCCGCCTGCCAGAGAGCGACTTGGTGTCCTTGACTGAAAATTTGGCGCAAGCCTACTTCGAGAAGCCGGGAAATTCTGACATCGTAGCTCCACTTGCTGAGTTGGTCGGTGGCTCACACAAGGCTTGGTCAAGGCACATTGCGGCATGCTGCTTGATCCGAGTCAATCCAGATTCGACCGAAGCTAGGAGCTATATCCGAGCCATAGTTGAGGATGGCATCGCATTACTCTCGGATGACCAAGAAGCAAACGATGATTTTGCGTACCAAACACTCTCACGATTGTTCACCACGCTCGAGGATACTACGAACATGCGAATTTGCTGGGCTATGCGCACGCGAATATGGTATCAAAAAGGCAGCCTCGATGCTAAGCGCGATAGTCAAAAGGGCAGAAATATCCCACAGAGCTCGCACGAGACCGGTGACTCTGACGACGACTTTGCTGGAGCTTCTACTCCAGATTACGACCAGGGGACAAGCTCGAAGGTGTCGAGAGTCAGGAGAGCCCCGATAGAGGTCGAAACTCGGATCATCACGAAGGAAGTGCAAGAAATATCCAAGAGTCCTTCACTACCGCGGGAATACAGGGCGCAATCACAGCGGACTTTTGTTGCTAGTAAGAAGCAATCCAGGAAATTTTTTGTTCGTCCTGCTGCGAAGGTAACGGAGGAGACTGAGGTTGTTTCTGGTGGCGATGCCGACGTCGACGAAACTCCATCGTCTCTGTTCAAATGCTACAAATGTAGAAAGGAGTGGAAGATGGACACCGCCATATGGGCATGTGCTGACTGTCGAGGCCTTCGCGGCTTTGACGAGAAGTGCTATATGACCCTAGAAGGGAGAGCAGGCAAGACAGCGCCCATGATTGGAAGTCTTCATTGCCATAAAGGCCACAATCTACTACGGATACCGAAATGGGATCTTGAGGGGTTTCTTGAAAAGTCCGCAGAAGATGTACCGGATCCCGACAGCCTGCAGGCGGATGGAACAGTATCCGAATGGATCTCCCTTGACGAATGGAAATCACAGCTACGGAAGAATTATTTGCCGTAGCGAGATGTTAAACGGCTCGATTGAATCGATGATCCTCGAATCTAATGCATATATTTTTGGCGGCAATGACAGGAGCATTGGATTGTTGGGCTTGGCGTCAATATACTTGTAACTACGCGGATCGTGGGGTGCTCAAGTTACACATCTCCAAAGAGTCTGCTTTATGCACTGAAATTGTGTCTATCTACGAATAAGCAGGGGCGATTGAATACGTCAATGTGGCTTGACCAGGTACTAAATCAAGTCAGCCGGTAGCTTCATGAAATCATAAGGGAGGCCGAGGGGGCAATCATAACTCGTCTACTCACATTTGAATTACTTAATTTGTTAGATTATTTGCAAATAATCGTCACACAAATATTTGTGTGACGAATCTACTCGGCGTTCGCGATACGAGTCTTTGTTGGAATCAACCTGTGAACTTGGCATAATTGACCACCTTAGCTTAGCAGCAATACCAATATTACTGGAAGACCCAACAGCCTGGTATTGAAGTCACTCCGACCGGTACCGCCGTGGCTACCAGTGGCGTATGTAATCACCCTGGCCTCGCAGTCGGAGATAATAGCACGTATATAACATAACGCATGCACCCATACCGCACCCACGTGGAACAACGTACGATTGTAGCGCAATCGAAATCCGATAGTTGATAATGTATTTTATTTTGATTGCGGATGTATCTAAGGGTTATGGGTTATGTCTGCAGTCTGTCTCGCCAGGTCGCCGGGTGTCCGGGTTTGCAGGCAGCCGGCAGGCGCAGTTGATTCGTCGACAAGTCGCACTTGGAAACGCCATCGCCTCGCCGGAATCAGCGAGCTGACACATGCGCCTATATGCATGCATGTGCGACTGACTACTAAGATAACAGTCGCCGCGCCGGCGCAGCTCAGCGCGATCGATGGGGACGGATTACGAAACCTAAACATAGACGCAGTGTTGGATCTCAAACGACATGCATGTGTGCGGAAACAGGATTGTTTCTCGTTTCTCCAGCGAGTTGCACTACGCTTGCGAGTTCACGATACGCTTATGATTACGAGTGCTCTCTCGCTGTCGATTGGTTTGCCTGCCGAGCGAGTGTGCGGATTCGAAGGGTTCGAAGCGAGAGATGATCCCAAATAGCGCATGAAACAACACTGCCGCCACCGCCGCCGCCGCTGCCAAATTATGTAACTTGCGGCGAGAGGACGAATTGTGTCTGCCTAATAATACATTACATGTGCTGCCGTAGAAAATAGAAGTACCATCGCGGGTCTGATGGCTATCGTCAACATCCAGCATTAGTGATCAACAGAGGGATGTTGAGGCATCCTTGACATGGCCGAATTCGAACACCGCGTGGAATTTCCGAAAAGCCGCTGTGATACGGGTTGTCAATAGGGCCAGCGGGCGAGTGCGGGGACTCCATTGCGCTCGGGGCTTGCTCCGTGGAACCACAGTGACCCTGGTGTTCGCCATTGTATAAATCGGTATAATACACTTACAATTGAGAGGCGGCCGGCCGTGCGTGTGCTGCACCTGTCAGTCACGTCACGTCACGTCGGGCTGTCAGGTCTGCAGCTGAACGGCGGGTGTGAGAAAGTCCCAACACTAGCTAGCGGAATTTGTATCTATCTTTGTATCTTCTATCATGAGATTGGAGAGTCAACGTACATATGTGCAGAGCGTTGGTTTTTTAAATTTAGATATCGGTCTAAGTAGGATGTAGAGTTGGAACGGCGGGCGGCTTGCTGTTCGCTTATGTGCATGAGGGTAAGACTCGTCGGTAGACTATCGATGCGCAAACAGGTTGGCCGCACTACGCGTTTCGGCACCCGTCGCTCGCTCTACGCCTGACTTACTGTATCGTTACGTACTCCATACGGACGACGAGATTGTCGTGACTGTCGCCTGAGTCTGTGCGCGGGCAGCTTGAACCGGCCGGCTAACTAGCTGTGGATTCTGGCGATCGTGACTACAGCCGGCGGATAAAACTGCGGGGGCCTGTTTCAAAGCGAGCACGCGCACAGAACAGGATTCTGCTTGGTAAAAAGCCGGCCGGCTTTATTCTGGCCATCTGGTCTTTTGAGGCATGGTGAGTATGATATCAACGATCACGATCGATCGGAGGGCGGGACGGACGAAGCTAGGATTCCGGTTTCTGGGTTTTTAGAACATGTGCATGCTAGGAGGCAATGAACACGAACTTTGGTCCCGAGTAGGAACGCTGGCGGGTAACGCATGCAACATGTCGCTGGCATGAACGGATATGCGACGCCGAGCAGTTGACCCTCCGTGCCGGGCTCCTGTTGCCATCCAGTGCAGATGTCAGGAAAATTTTCCGGGATGTATGGAGCTCCTGACGATGAGGGTCGAGTGCCCGGTTTTCTCGGTCAATGCGTACGGTCTCCTTCGCGCCGGTTGGCAATTGAGTTCGGCTCCCCTCTCTAATTGCCGCTCGCTCGTCGATTTCTTTGATCTGATCCAGCCAGGAAGACTGGACCGGTGTTTTATTTTATTTTATTTTTCTGTCCCCCTCTTTCCTTTGCGGTCGCCGGAAGGCAGGCCGGCCTGTTCGCGTTCTCTCGCTCATTCGCCCGTTCAACGGAGTCCGATGGGAGGAATGGATTGGCTAGCTAGCCGGTTGGCGGTTAGCCATTACATGTCCCGTTTCAGACACGGCGACGGTCCAGCACGTAGCCAACCAACCGAGACCCCAAGGCCGGTAGCCTGCATCACCAGCAGGGGCTTCGGCCAACGTTCTCACAGATAATTGGGTAGAGGTACGAATTGCGTAGGCCTGTGCATTTTTTCTCGCTCTCAAAGCCCCTATCGTTACGCAGACAGACAGATGGGACATATTTATGTGGATGCAGCAATGAGAAACGAGTGGACGATGGCAAGGTTTGCCGTGCCGTGTGCACGTGTGTGCAGCCTTTCATAAGGGACCACGTTGGACGTACGGCCGACGATGAGCTGGTTCGTCAATGCAGGTACAGTACAGCAGAGGACAGACGCAACGTGATGGATCGGGTGGGTTTTCGTTCAGAATTCTGTGCAACGGATTCAACGGATGCACACAAGAGCGGTTACCCGTCTGCACGACGCTGCTTTCGTGTTCGTGAGATTATCTTTTGCTGCGGGGTCTGCAGCGTACATACATATACATACATAAGATACGATACTACCCAACTAGACGTTTCGTACGGATTTGCACTGTGCAGATATTGCGAATTGTATTCTAGTCGACAGGACTCCGAGCGATACCGGTTTCGATACAATGTTGGTAAATGTCTGCGGTGCAAGGTACCTGTCCACATCATGTAGGTACGCTGCAAGGTACCGGGTAACTCCACGTTCGTTGGCTACATTGGCTCCTGAGGTTAGCTTTATGCGTGCGCAGGTGCAAGGAATCGAATCGCTGGTCAGTGTACTGTTCTGGGCGAAAGAAGTAGAAAAATGGACGACGACAGACGGAATTGAAGCACGTAGGCGTTGGGGAATTCAATTTAGGGGAGAGTTTTTTTTTTTGGAGGAGGGGGGGATGCTGGCAAAAGGAGAAGCAGAGAGTTTCAAAGACATCGACGGAAGTCCTGTCGCACCAAAGAGCTGCGTGCTCGCCGCATGGGTCCGGATGCATATTTTTCTCACTCTTTCTTTTCTTTTAAACAGTCTGTCAGATCTAGGTGGAAAAAGTAAATTTAGGTTTTTGGACGGTGTGTGGGCGAGATATATAATATTTGGCAGTTTTCTCGCGATAACTCCCTCCTTCTCGCTCCGCCAACTGCTTCGGCTGCCCTACCCCCCCGTTCTTGAATTCTGTCTTTATTCTTGCGAACGTTTCTGCGTTTTGGATAGTATACTAGCGAAGGATTTTAATAATTTTCTCCTCGAACCAACATTCATAATTTGCTCATATCGAGTTTTTTATTCTCTTCACGGTTTTGCCATTCCATTTTATTACCACGTATTCGAATACGCTGTCATTTTCCCACGCGACCGGTGATACAAGAACTTCTATATACGTGTCGCTATCGGGTCGTCGGTTGATTGATTTTGTTGACGCTTCTAAGCCCTTACCAAGCATACGCATCACCGCACCATTGACAGCGGAGCATTATTAATATTATAATACACAAAAATCGATCCGGCGACGGCAATACCATACGGACACCCTTCGACGACATTGTTGCAACTTGCTGCGAGCCTGTTGCTTTGATTCCAGATCCTGGCCAACGAACGAGGCATCTACGGCGAGAACAATCCAGCCAAGGCAAGAATTCCGCACTCCAACGAGAACATTCGGACCGAGAGAGGCCAGAAAGTTCACAAGCAGGCCAATTTCAAAAGTCGAACCTTGGTATAATTACCAACAGCAACAGCAACAAAGACAGGCAACGTGCTAGAACGTTACTCTCCGCCAAGGTAACAGGAACACATCCAACAGGCCAACTCTTCTGAGCAGCCGGTTTCTATCGATAGACAGCTGGCGAGCTAGGATCCCCTGAAGGTCCCGAGGCACTAGCTCACGAAACCACCGCTTGTGCGTGTTTCAAGAGTTGCATCCCGGAGAGCTACTTGCGCAGAATACGGCATTCTGACCGGCTGTTACCGCAAAGAGAACCGATCGGACAGGATAGTTCCTGCTAGTACACAGCTTTGGGAGCAGATTCTGCGACGGGACACGACAAGCGCCGGGTGGAGCTGAGCGGTGCATGCAAGCTATTTTCATCAGCAGGCACGCCGTTTGACGCAGACCGAAAGAAGCAGGGCCGCGGTGGTGCTGATACATCTTGGGATAATATAAGAAGCCGCGAACCTCCTGCTGCGATCGGGAAGGCTGCCTGTCACGCACGAGAGTGGAGACTTTCTTTGCCCTCCTGCATCGATCCTCGTCTTTTAGCCTTTGACCCTGCAGAAGAGGAAGCTGGGACGCCCCTGTCGCGCCAGACCACGCCAGGCCGTCTCCCGCAATTGGCATCTGCCTGCCCCAGATAAAGGCAGCAGCACTCGTCGACTGCCCCGCCTCAGACAGCGAGAAAAGAAAGACAAGACGTCGTCGCCCGTCAAGTATCGCGCACCTCCCCCTCTTCCAATTCTTCTGTCTTGTAGACACTTCTTGTGACACCGTCGACGCTTTTACCGGATACAACAATTTCCTCTTCTCGACAGTTGCTGGCAACGCTTTCTGAAACGGCCCAACGCATCGACGTCGGCCGCAACGCACCCGCTTCTGGCAGTTGGCCCCAAACCGGCTAAACGGCGTCTGAGATATAACAATTTTCTCATCCTCACCAACCCTTTAATATCAATCCAGACAGGCCTGTCTCGCAAGCCTCATCGACTGACTAAGGACTTCCTTCACGCCAGCGTATATATAACATGGACAGGATATCGTTGTCGCGGGCCTCCCGCGCCTTCCACCGCTCCTCCAAGAACCTGCGCGACAGCACTCCGCCCGCCTCGCCAGACAGAAAAGCCCTCTCCCGCCTCTCGAGAGCATCGCGACACGAAAACCAAATGAAGTTCCAAATCTCAGCTCCCGTCGAGCTGCTCTCGTCGACGAGCATGATTTCGTACACGTCGCAGAGCCTGCGAAACCCCAGTCCCACCGGACGGACCGCCTCTGCCATCGGTTACCGGCCTCAGCACCAGGGCTCACGAGACATGCACCTCGAACGTGCTGCCAGTCCCGCTGGCGGCAGGGCGTCTCCTATCCCGCGAGCTAAGACTAGTCTGTCGCATCATCACTCGCACAAGAAGTCCCTGTCAAACTCATTCAACCAGCCTCCTTCCCCTGCTTCTACGTCAAGCGGCGGATCTTCCGCGGGGCCACTCTCGCCGGACATCGGAGCTGCTATTTCTAACGTGTTCACACCTCCCACCACGCCGCCACCTGAGAGCTTCAATCGCATATCTAGGAGCTCGAGCGTCGGCCCTAAACCCTTGAATCCCACCAGACATTCCGCCGGCAGCAATAAAAGTAGCAACAGCAATACCAGCACCACTGCCACCACCGCCAACAACATCGCTAACAGCAACAAGCACGGCAGCATGGACTTCCAACAGCGTCTGCAGAGGATCAAGAGCACCTCTTCGCTCTCCTCGTCGATCTCCAATGCCTCCAGCGGTGACAATTACAACAACTATAGGCTCGAGTATAGCAATCACTACAGCCACAACAGCAGCGGCAGCAGCATCAACGAGGATTATATCGTTGCGAAGCCTACACAGGACCTTAGACGGACGTCGTCTACGCTCGGTCCCCGCACATCCTATAAACCACCCGCTCGGGCGGAGCCTCGCACTTCGGGTCTGTCGAGAAGCTCTTCCAATGCCTCGACTTACAATGGTTCTCCTCCTCGCGCGCAGCAGTCGCCGCCGGCAGCTGCCCCCCCTCCAGTGATGGTTGCGCCGTCGCCAATGCCACCGCCACCGCCACGTGTCTCGGCACGTCGCTCTGCGTCCAATCCGAACCTCAGAACCGGCGCAAAACGCGCTGTCAATAAAGCCAATCCGTTCGCCCACGAGCTTGCTCAGGTCTCAGAATTGGCCGAAGACATGGGACTGGATCTCGTCGACAACGATGTGATGATTCGGAAGGGACTGCTTAGGTTCTCGGCGAAGGACTATCTAGCAGTCATCCGGGACGTCACGCTATTCCCTGCCGTTGAGGAAGAGGAGCCGCTACTGCCACCTGTCGTTCCGATTAGGAGGAAGCCATCGATTTTCCGGACAGCGGAAAAGTTCATGACAACGCCCACGCCCGCGGTTTATGCGCCGCCCAAGCCCGTGGCTCCTCCAGTAGTTGCTGGGCAGCCCGTCACTGTCGGTGGCTGGATATAAATGTCCTTGGATGGGTGGTGTATTTCTTTTCGCGCGCATTTTTCTTTTCCCTTTTCTTTTATTATCACATTTCATACACATGGCGTTTTAGTGTAGCTCTTCTACGCTGAATTTTTGTCTTTTATTGTGGAACTTTAATTGTTAGTCGGATGGGAATAATTTTTTTTTAGTATGCGGACGTTACGATTGACGCCGGTTGAAGAGGCTTTTTGGGAGTTTTGTTGTTTTTGCTGTTTCTATCTCCCGCGTTAACATTCTCATTACTGCCATATTTGCATTGCTGCGGCTGCTTCTCTGCCTGACACGCTTCGATAAGAGAGTGCAGGTATCAACATGCGCATCTGGCTGTATCCCTTGACTGATTGTCGTTTCGTTTTGGATGGATGGGAGCAATGAGGCGTTTTCTGTGGCCGGCATGGCATATACGATACGAATTAAAAGAGATGGTTGGTACTTGTACACAAAAGACAGACGCTCATTATACACTGGTTTTTTTTATCTAACATTGTCTTTTGCTGTTATTTTCACATACACTTCTTACGCTCGTTAGAGTACATTTCTTCATTCTCTCAAAAAGTCACTCGCTTCGATATTTCGATTTCATTTGCCTGGTCGATTGATTTTGATTGATTGATATTTTGCAGAGTTTTTTTTCCGTGTCGTTTCATGCACGTATGCTGCGCATACGGGGCTTGCTTGGAACGTGTATATACGTAACCTATGGATTGATACCTCGAGATGGCATATCTATCGCAATACCAATGGCTCTATGCCATCGAATTCACATATATCGCGTATTTTAAGCATTTAAATCCACTAAGTACCTAGGTAGGCAATTGGAGACTGGATTTTATGGGAGCTTGTATTAGAGTCTATGCTGATATGATAACTTATATGCGTATTTTCTTTTTCCGTACATGCCCGTTACAGTGCTTTTAAAATTGAATTATAGAATAATCGATTGGTATGAATACAGTAACTCCTTTCCCTTCCGCTTTACAAATTTCCCTATCGATTGCATCGCATCGCATCGCATTATAATCATCATATCGATCGTGAGGGACAGATCTCGCCAAGTCACAGGGGTAAATATCACCCCAAACCATCCTACAACGCGAGAGCCGCGACAATGACGGCGACCACGGCAGCGGCTCCCCGAGGAATAGTGAACGCAGCAGCGGCACCCGTGTACGCTGGGCCTGCGGGGCCCGCCTGAGAGCCGCCCGTAGCACCGGAGCCAGGTGCCGACGAGACGCGGGAGCCGTTTCCTCCATTGCCACCGTTCCCACCGCTACCACCAGATGGGTACGCGCCGCCGCCATTCGAGGTTCCAGTACCAGTTGGAACAGTGGTGCCCGACGGGCCATAGCTAACCGACGAGGCAGTTCCGGTGGTAGCAGTGACGTAAGTGGACAGCGAGGACCCCGAAGGCAGCGGCCCGTTGCAGAAGCCCTGGTTGCAAGTGTTGGTCGCGCACTGGTTGTCCGACGTGCATGAGGACTGGAAGTTACCACATCTCGTGATGAGCATGCTGTTGGTGGCATAGCAGTCCGCGCCGTTCGCGCATTGTTCTTTCGACGAGCAAGTCGCGCCAAGCGGGAGGGTGCCCGGCGCCGCGATAATGGTCTCCCGTGGCGGCGACGACGGGCCAGGGACAACTGTGCTGGTGGGTGTGGCCGATGAAACGGACGAGCCGGCACCCAGCATGCCGTTGCAGAAGCCCTGGTTGCAGGTGTTCGTTGCGCACTGGCTGTCCGATGTGCATACGGACTGGAAGCTACCGCAGGTGCGGATGGTGAAGGCGGTGACGCCGTAGCATTGTGCACCGTTGGCGCATTGCGCGCTGTCGGAGCATTGCGAGCCGACGGGGAGGCTGCCTGGTGCAGCAGAGATAGTGGGGAAGACGGGCTCAGTCTGCGCAGAGACGGCAGAGACGGCAAGAGCGAGGGTGAGGACGGCGGTGCGCATGTTAGGCATGATGGGCGATATATCTAGTGTTATGTTTGAATTAGGAGAGGGTGGTGGTAGAGTTTATATATGAGATCTTCAAGCGAAGGGATGAACTCGAACTTGACGTAATGAAAGTATCGGATACGACGTTGAAGGAACGTTATAACGTTATGCCGAAGTAATGCGGAACTCAAAGCAGATCTAGATAGACGTTGCGAGGATGAGGAGAAGATATAGGATGAGATTTACACCAGCAGAGGGGGCTTCGTCAACCTTATATATTAATACTTCAGCGAGCTAGCTTTACACGTCGGGCGGAATAATATACAAAAGTCGCTTGTGCAACCTGACCTCCATTACCTAATACTACCCAGCTCGGTGCCGTGGTATTGCAGAGGTGTGCACTTGCATGCATCTGAAATTAATGTTACTTCCAGGAACAGTTACCTTCCCTCAGCCCGTTCTGTCTCTTGCAACTGACTTGGAATGAGTAGCCAATAACAGTGGGCGCGGGCGCTAAGAATAGAAGTTGTACAGCCGTTATCCTACTAGCTGAAGGCAAAAAACATAAAGAAAAAAAGAACAAAACATCCAACTGCATCGCCCGGCCGTTCCCGCTAGGAGAACTTTCCGGAAGAGGAGCGTGTCCTGATGCTATTCTCAATCTTTTCCGACCCTAGTGGTGATCGGAATTGTGGTGAGTGGTTTGAAATGAGAAAATTCGAGCGACATTGCAGCTGCAGCTGAGGGCGGCGCCGCGGCTGAGTAAGGTTGAGAATCTGCAACATCCTGCGTTCCTCTCTCCGCACGATTACCGATCGGGAATCTGCATTAACGTCGACCTAATGCTCCACAGTCAATTGCAATGGCGACGCAGCCGCTTCGATCAAATATTATCACACAAGTGTAAATCACGACGGCAATCTAATAGGAAGGCGTCTGTTTTGCGAGACAAATCTGTCATGTAAAATTATTGCATATACGTATATGGTTATACGCATAGTCAATCGTTGAAGTTTTCTCGTTTATCTGGGTAATTCACGGGGCTGTCTCGTTCAGCTCAGCCATGCCTGTGTGCGCTGTGCTCCTCGAAAAAATTTTGGCGTCGTTGGTTCGGGAAATCCGCGTGGCTGAACTGAACCGAATCGGTGAATTCACTATTGACAAATAGGCTTGTTGTCGCGAGTATGCTAACTGTTTGTGCTTGAGCTTGAGTCCAGCCGTATATGCGCGAGCCGAAATGGAATGCAATGACATGACAGCAGTACCAGTCAACCAACTAGTGGTTCACGGATGCATGTCAGCACATAGTTGCAGACATTTAGACCTAGTATGAAGAAGCGGTGAAAAATATCCTCCGTGCGAGCCAACGGTGACCCCGCAAATCTGCAGTCTGCATGAAGTACCGCCGGCTGGAACGCACTCCGTAGGGAGCAATCCCGGCTGATCGACGGTTGCATAGCTGAGGCAATCCGCAGCCAGGGCCGCCGCCGTGCAGGCTGCAAAAGGAAAGGGATAGCCCTACGAGGAAGCTTGGCCCGGTTCCACATGCGTGTGTGTTATTATTCTAGACTAATGACCGCGCATAGGGGTTGGCCGAGACTGGGCCTTTGAATTCAATCAAGTCTACTTTGCAGGTTGTGAGTATTAATAGCATACAAGTGCTGGCTAGTGAGGATGTGTGTCCGTGTCGATTCGTGATGTACCTCGGAGATCCGATCGATTCAAACGAAATGTTGAAAGGCGAACTGGCTGAAGTCGATTACAGCTGCCGCTCGGCTGATTTTGATTCACTGCAAGCAAGCATTAAAATACAAGCATTAAGCATTAAAATACAGCAGTTTCTGGGTGAAGCTTCAATAGGTGTACAAAAGAAGTGGTCATGGGTTCGCACTCGGGGGCTGGCGAGCTTGTCGGGATGCAAGGGTCGGGGGGTTGGTGCCACAAACTCGAGACGTATACGGCAGGTGCCCACTGATTAATTAATCAACAGGATTCCACGATACTACATTGGTGAGCGATATCCTATTGTATGTGCAGCCCTACGCGGATACAGCCCCACGATCTTGGAGTAAGCCCTGCATATCTATGCGTAAAGTCATTAATCTGAGACAGATAGCTGGGATGATACAGCGACATTTGGGACGCGCGAACGTCAAACGGCCAAAATACCCGAGCTGCGACACAAGCTATACGTCAGATCTATATGTGTTAATATACTTGAGATTCTATACTCTATGCTACTTATAGTATTGAATTATGCGTTAATCTACCGGGATCTCTTCATACAACATCGTGTCTCGTCCGTCCAACTGTCCCTTGAGCTCTCTCAATCGACGTCGACTAATATCCCCATGGCTAGGCCACTTCAAACGAAGTGATGACCTAACGTTGCAAATCTACCACCTCTAGACCTTTCAGACATCAGTCTATCCTACCTTCGATTTCAAATTGCCAGCCGAGACTGCGAGACAAAGTAGATCACCCTTCCCATCGCGTCCGACCGCAACTCCACCAGAACAATCAACATTTGGTGCATATACGCCAGCATACTTTTCGGCAGCTCTGTCATTGCGCTGCCAGGGCGCACTGCAACCGCTATGAACCTTTCATACTAGTAACTGTTCACCATGAATTCTGCGAGTCTAAAGAGCTACAAAGTGAACTCTGAACCTAGGGAAGCGGACGCTCTGCGAGCAGTGATGTGAGCGTCGTTGCTCAACACTCTGATGATAGTCTTACTTGGGAAAATGAGGACTAGTGGTATGAGGTAGCGACATGCAACCCCCTAATATTTACTCCCACATTTTCCACTATTCGTCGGGCCTGATGTCCGCGAGGGGTGTCAACGGCGCCGCTGAGTTTGTGGCGTCATCTGTGGCGTCATCTGTTGTGGGCGTCGGCTCGACTTCACACGGCCAACAACCTTTGCGGCACTGCGAATTTCAACCGGGTTAGTGCGAACGTAGGGCTATGGCGTATCGGACGCCCTTGAACGCGCTAGTAGTTACGATGATCTTGCTGACAAAGCTATTGTCGGGGGGACTGATTGCTAGATAGGTGTCTGGAGGACAATGATATGATATATTTGCGCAGGTTGCAAGTAGCTCCGTGATCGATGACTCTAACATGTACATGTAAAAGTGCTACCGCCGATATTTATTGATCGATATATCTCCGACCGTCGTCGACATCACGGTACGTAATATGGCGGACGTCGCGGACTAGGGGTTCGAGCGCGGTATACTACTATGCCAAGCCCGATATCGACACCCACTGTTTCTTTAAACTTTACCAGATGTCGTTTCTGTTGTCTCGCGAGCCAGATGCCGTGCTTTAAATGGTGAGGTCGTGTCTGGTGATACATTTGTGCGGCTGAGAGTCGTTATATAGGCGTCTACGGCGCCGTGTTGGATTCTGCTCCACGTCACACAGAGCGGAGCCGGATTGCCTGTTTCGGAAACCGACCCACTTTATCCATGTCGAGAGAGCAGACTCGTTTGTGGTTCGGGGTAGTCCAGCAGCGGTCCGACTACCCGCGGCGCGGTGATATCATGTGAGAGCCTGAGATTTGCGAGCGTGACCTTTCTAAACATATAAATTAGTTTTCTTTCTCGGGGTACTCATATAAGTAGATATCTGCAATTTTGATACTGGATGGTTCAGCTATCAGGATGCGCGTTCTCGGTACAAGTATGGGCTCTGATTAACCTTGGGCATCTATCAAGCTTTTAAACAGTCCCTGCTTTGTAGACCGCCAGTCGGCGACATCATGACCAGAGTTCAGATCTAGACCAAGATCGACTTGGTAGGGACGAGAGTGCTCGATGCGAAACTCACGGATTGGTCTCGAGATTTCTGAAAGTTGGTAGCTGCTCTGATTACATCACCTTGTCCCGCTGTCAATACCCAAAAATCAAAGCTCGCACCATTCGTATACATGGATATGTGCATTTGTTCATTAGTATTAACACTAGACGATGGGATCGTTCCAGCATTGTGAACGTGTTCGTGATTAAGAAAGTTCCGAAATCAACGCTAGACACGCTGTACACTAACCACCACATCCACCGCAGCCGCCGCCGCAGCCGCCTCCACCATCGCCTCCACCATCGCCCCCACCGTCACCACCTCCATCACCACCTCCATCACCACCTCCATCACCACCGCCATCACCACCGCCATCACCACCACTATAACCGCCATCGCCACCACTGTAGCCCCCATCGCCACTATAGCCGCCATCCCCATAACTCGAACTTCCAATCCCTGTATCCCCATACGTCGACGCGTACGCCCCCATCATAGCAGCGTAGCCAATATTAAACCCCATTTCAAAATTGCTGCTATAACTGTTACTCGAAGGGTATGCACCGTCGCTCGTCTCATAACTGGTACTTTCGTAAGTTTCCATGGTGACATTTGTAGCCTCGACTGCCGCCTCCGCAGCCACTTCCACGGCCGTCGCATCCATCATCGCGTCGACAAGCGGCATGCTGGAGTCTGCATAGTCGAGATCGTTATTATATATCTCGTAGGCTTCAAAGGCCGTTGGCGCGTCGTACCAGGTGTCGTTGTCGTACCAGGTGTTGGAGTAATCCCAGGCTTGGTAGTCGCCGCCGTCAAAGTCGAGATCGAATATGCGTTCGCCAGTGTACCCTTTGTTGTACCCTGTATCATTAGTAGCATAATTCGCATGCCGCCTATCGTTGAGGAGAGGGTCGATGAGAGGGTCTGTGGAGCGCGCGCCGCGGTGCACGCTTCTGAGGATGGAGTCGATCGGCTCGCCGCGGTACAGTCGGCCGGTGTACTCTACGTCCGGCAGCTTGGTGCGTCCGTCGCGCAGCAGCTCGTATTCTGCCAGCTGGTCTGGGAAGTTGAGGTGGACCCACGCGGCGGCGAAGTAGTGGTGATATTTACCCTGGTCGTAGCAGTGGCTGAACGGCTGCGCGCGGTGGATGCCTCCGAGTTTGACTCTGTCAGTTGATGGGTCAGGCTGCTTGTGTAGCCAGTCGGTTTTCTTCTGGAAATAAGTGTTCTGTGCCATTGCGGTTGCTGCGCGGACGAGCTTCTCCTGCGCGCAGAGTACCAACAGGCGGTTCTTCATCCAAGCGTCGTCTGCCATAGTCGCCGCGCCGTCCACGCCGGGCGGATAGTCTTGTCGGTCTCTAGCGAGGTGAAGGGATATTATCGACCAAGAATCGAAGGGAAAGGCCCAAACGTGCTTGGAGAGATTGCAGTCCCCACAGCTGACGGGGTAACGACCGAATGCCTCGGTGCAGTCCCAGGGGAAGAGGTCTT
The DNA here is from genome assembly GCA_020064725.1 of Drechslerella dactyloides. Taxonomy (NCBI): domain Eukaryota; kingdom Fungi; phylum Ascomycota; class Orbiliomycetes; order Orbiliales; family Orbiliaceae; genus Drechslerella; species Drechslerella dactyloides. The sequence continues at coordinate 2,219,711 of JAGTWJ010000008.1, read as the reverse complement.
GGTATTTGTATAGGTGCTTGCCGAAAGCACCCCAATCGTGCCAGTATTCTTGGAGGGTATCAATAATGTCGGACTCGTCGTGACGACCGAAGCGAAACCGGAGGAGGTATTCTTCGGTCAGGCCACGCGGGACGTCGAACTTGGATTTGACCTTTGGTTTTGTGTAGCCGGCTGGGCGGCAGACAAAGCTCATGAGGTAGAGATGTGGCGGGACATCGTAACGACCGCCAGGATTTGCGATTAGTGGGCCAAACAGCTTTTGATCGATGAGCGAATCGCAGAAGCTTTGGCAGTTGTTTTTAGTTGACGACCACCTCAAAGTTACTTTTGGATTGAGGAGACGTGATACAATACTTTCAAGATACGTTGAAACAAGGTGGCCCATGAGAACCTTCAGGTCGTCGATGATGGGGGCCAGGAGACGCTTTAGCTCGCTGGCCAGATCTTGCACGCCCAAGCCAGGATCGTCAAAGCCTTCGTTGCTGGCTGCAATCAGCGCATTGATGACTCTAGTCTCGAAGGCCTTATTAAAGAGACCCGTAAAAGGCGATCCGATGACCTGCTTCATTATCGATTTGAAGCGTTTAGGTGCCTCTTGTGGCCGCCTCTGCGACCAGAGCTGCCGGCTTTCACTCAGGGCGAAGCACCGCTGATTGTCGATGATACGTCGGTTGCTGAGAATAGGCGTTTCTCGCAAGCTGATAAATGCTCCTCCCTGGGTGCTAAATATTTTGCGATACAATCGATTCATCAGAACCTGATTCACATAGTTGGGTACAAGTGGATACTCACTTTGCAACTCCATTCTCGATGACCAAAGGGCCGACCCGAAGAGCCATGTGGACGTTGCCAAACGGGTACCTCTCTGTATATCGTCGTAAGAAGAACGGAATATCATTATCCGCCTGGGCTTCGGCGACTGCAAGGACGGTACTCGATATCGCTTCCTTATTCGCAGCTGCTCGGCTCTGTTGCGTAATAGCTTTGGGGCGATTGATCTTGGCCCGCTCCTTGCTTTCGACGTATCTTGTCACCTGCTGCATCTTTTGCAGCTTATCGAGGGTTTCCATATACATTCTACTCGCGTCTACGGTCTCTGCCTTAGATATACGCCGGCCGCTGCGGAGTTCGTCCAAGAAGATTTCGGAGAGACGAGAACCGGATTGTCCTGATCCGGTTTTCCTCTTAAGCTTGCTCCGCAGGGCGGTATTCGGCATCGCTGAAGCCTCGATCACAAGCCCGACCAGGCTTAGGCTTCCGCTCTTCTTCTTCAGCTTTGGACGACTGGTGATGGTCCGGATGCCGAAGTACTTTGCTTCTGCGACGAGGTCTCCTAGTTTCAAGAGAGCGCACTCAATGAACTGACTCTTTCTATACCCCTGCGCAGCAGCCTTGAGGTGGGTGTGGTTCTTGTTCATCGGGAAAAGAGCTATTGGCCGCCCCTCGCTATCAAAGCGAGGGATGTGTGTACAGCGACATAGGGTATGGCTGACATCGAGTGTAATAATGTCTTTTAGGATGCAGTGCTTGTAGACTTTCGTGCATTCGCGCCGACCGAGATAGTGCTCTCGGTGGCAATCTTCGCACACTTGCCCTTCGGAAGTCGTAGCATCGGTTCCCGAAGATTCCTTTGTACGGTACATGCTACTGCGGATGACTGACTGACAGCTCGAACAGCGCAGGGAGCTTAATATTGGTACTCCGCTGTTGCTTAGTGACTGTAGCTGGAGCTGAGGAACAGCGGGTCTCTTCCAGAAGGAGTGCTTGTCCAACGGGGGACGATGCTCCACGAGCTTTTCAATATCAAGCAGTCCAGTTGCTTGGAGCAGCATTCTTGTCCGGTGGTGCAGCTGGTCCTCGGACAGCGGCTCCTCCAACGCTTCTCGGATTTCAACCTTGAGGCGCGAGGTATTGTGCTCTGTAGCTGCATTTTGGAGGTTGAATTCGAGAGATCGGACGTAGTTTGAATTGACGCCGGCGACGTTCCTCTTGAGGTCCTTCTTGCATTTCTCGACGCGCTCCGCGAACTCGCGGCTTTCTTTGTTGACTTGATCGATAAAGGTGTCGAAGCCGTGGATGAAATCGTCCGATTCGTCTGATAGCGATATGTCTTTCAGCTCGTCCGACTGCCACCGCTTAAGCGTAAACAGGATGGATTGGAGCTCGTTCTCAACTCCGGTCCAGTACAGCTTCTCAAGCTCTGCGAAAAGGGAGGCATTGGCAGGCCCGTGGAATCTCCACGCTGTCGCGTCGCGGTGGGTAATGTTTGACTCGGCGGAGGCTTTTGCTTTACCCGTGCTGACGTTTGGGCTGCTGGCGGATGATATTATCCTGCTCAATAAGCTCGGGCGGGTCATGGCTGCAGGCCCTCGATCACATATGGAAAGCCCTTGGATCCAAGTTCGAAGAATACGGTGATTCAGTCGTCTGAATAATGTTGGACGACGTCCAAGAGTTCGGACGAACTTTGAGCTGGCACGTCATTGCACGGCTAGGAGGAGGGTTTCAACGGCGTCTTAATATACCGCGATCGATAGCGTAGCGTAGCACGATGCGGCTCCAGAGTTTCAAGCCTCAGACGGGATAAAGCGCAAAGTTGCTTGGGCTGTATCCCTTGGCCCACCCGGCAAAGCTTCGAAAGCTTGAATTGAAGGATCCTCAGCTGAAGACGCCGACCCCGCATGTCGAAGCCACTTTAGTCATGCGGGTATAACTTAAGAAGAATGTCTGCATTGGGAGCAGATAATGCATATGCATGGTCGCGGTCGCCTCGCAGCCTCGTTCAGACGTGCCGTCTGCGGGCTCCGCGAGGCTATTGGATTTCGCATGGATGACGACGGAACACCAGCTGACCTTCGCGCTCTGAATTATATGGGAGTGAATGCGATAACGATAGCGGCTTCTGGCAGTCGAATCCGAGCTGGGGTCAATGATAGCGATGCTATATATCTGCGGGCTTGGTGTTCTGCCGCTGATGTTGGTGACCATCAGTGGGAAGTGGCCGGGTGGAGCAAGGTGAAGACCAGCACAACTCCACAAAATGGTTCTCTCGAACGGCTACGGCCAGCACTGGCTGCACGTATGGAGCGCCCAGGCGATGCAGCACCACAAGACGACGTTCGAGTCCTCAATTCTGGCTGCTAGTGGCCGCCATCTTTCACAGTATTCACGACGATATCTGGCCTCTCATCCTTCTGCTCGGGGCCGTGATCCGCTCGAAATCCCAGACTTCACGCAGTTTTCGGACGGAGGGGAGTCTAGCGCGCGAACCCTGATACCCAGCCCAGCCTTGTTCACTTTTGGAGCACTGGACCCAGCGCAGTTACGCGATCATACCCGACTTCCTACCATCGCAGAATGCGCGACCCATCTGGAGCTTCTACACGCCTTTTACGCCATTCGCAAAAAGGTCTTGTCCTCAGCAGCCTGGAACAAAGCTCTGGGGATCGAGCCGGAGACCACTACCGCATATCGCACGGATCGCAGCACCAGCTATGACTACCGCGGATACCGCAATCGGACGGTGCCGGTGAGGAAGTACAAGGTCGTTTACAGGGATGAAACTTTCGCCATCCGCGGGAAGGAGAAATGGCCGTTTTATTTGAATCTAGCTGCTGTCCGGTTTCTATACTGGGCTGAAGCCGTGGCAAGATATGTACCGCCAGAGCCTGCCGACGCGACGGTCCATCTACCTCCATTAGGTGAGCTGGTGATTTATAATCCATAGCAGCATTGAACTAGTGGATATTGTATGATTTCAAACCTAATAGGATGTATGCGGCTGCTAGATGTCTTAATGGTATGGCATGCACTGCTATTGAACCCGGCTTGGTTTAATTCATTCGAAAACAATGCTGTAAAGCAGCTGCATGGTGTCCCGTTTCCGTGGCAGGATATAGTGAGTAATCTAAAGCGATGAATGGGCGACCTGTTGAAACGGTCCTGACAATTGGCCTTAAAACTTAGCATGAAGCCATTGATACCGATCGGGCTGATTGGCCGTTCAAGCAATCAGCAGCGGCGAGCCAATGGTTCAAGGACCATGTATCTTTGGAAGCTGACCTCTACGAAGACATCGCTTCGGAAACAAAGTCGGAGAGGATCACCGACCTGTTGAAAAGGCAAGGAGCCTCTCGTGATGATTCGTCGACCCCGAGAGGGATTACCGTCGAGGAAATCGACGAAGAAATTCTCAACGATAAATCTGCAGGGCGAGACCCGGATCGCGAGTACCTCATATGCCTCCACGAGGTAGTGACTAAAGCGAACGAAGACCCTATTAAGGGGCTCGTCGAAGCCGCCCAACGGCAGTCACTCTTCGTTGACAAGATGGAGAAGCAGCTGTGGATCCGCAGCCCAGCTTTCAAGGGGACCCTGGAACGCGCAATAGCTCGATACCGAAGGTTCCTTCAATTGTTCAAACTTTATCCTGGGAAGATGCTCGTGCCAACGTTAGACATCGATCTGGTATGGCACACCCACCAACTATCACCCTTCCTTTATAAGGCGGGGACGAACAAATACGCTGGCAGAACGATCGATCATAACGATAAGCTCGGTAAGCCGACGCTTGACGACGGGTTTACTAGAACGAAGGAACTCTATCGTATTCGATTTGCGCAAGAGTACAATGTTTGCACCTGCTGGGACTGTGAGGCATTGCTTTCAGCAGCTGAGGGTAATTGGAATTCAGATGAAGATATCGACGAAGGAGCCATTGCAAAATTACTGCACCAGAACATTGCATATCATCGTGCTGTTGAGGTTGCGAGAAGAAAGGCTACTGCTGCCGACTACGACCTAGCATCGGCTGCACATCTGCCCAAGGCTGAGAGTCTACAGAGGGTACACCACTCGCTTGGTCATGAAGTAAAGGATATCCGCCCTAGTTGATCAGTTGTACCTGGTAGTTGTGCCCATACAAAATATATATCATTTCTTGCTATCACGTCATCCATGCATATAGTTACATTACCATTGGTCTCGCAAGCCAAACCCACACAGTTCCACATTACCATCCAGTTTCTCCATTCAACTGACCGTTCCGAAGTTTTTGAATCCTATCCCTGTAGACAGTCCGGCTATGTACCGACAACCGACAGAATATGATCTTTGACAACTCTTCCGGCGTGATCTGCCACGCACTCATTATAAGCCTCGAGCCAGGAGGCTTAGGTGCCGAAGAAGATTCCCGCGCACTCTGAGCCTCCGAATTATATGTGCCAACCTTAAGAATAACAATCGGACCGATATGGAACAGCTCCGGCTCTGGCAGTGACCATGGTGGTCGGCCGTCTCCGCCTATGATCGCAGTGGGCATGCTGCCGCCATAGACACCAGCATCCGCTTCTGAGGGATCGGTCGAGTTATATAGTTGCACCATCGATAGGATATACCTTCTATCAGAGCGGGCTACCAGATCGTACTCATTGACAATGTTTAGCAGGCGCGCACTCGCGATCATGCCTCCAACAGCCAACCTGTCGCCTGGTGTCATATATTTTATGACCGGTGGGCTGCCGAATGTTATGCAGGAAAACATCGCCCCTGTGACTAAAAAGGGTATCAACTTTGGTTCGATAGATATTTCTGCGATACATTGATGTATAAAGAAGATCGTAAACGTACACTGGTAGCCAAATGTGGCTCGGAACGATAGGTGGAGCAGCGAGGCTACTGCACCACCAGCCGAGTGGCCGGTGAAGAGAACGTTTCCTCTCGAGTTCCCCGCCAGGAAACTCTTTATTTGTGGATAGAGCAGATATTGAAGCTTAATGGCAGAGTTAAGAAATCCCGCATGAGCGTGGAATGTGACGGACGTATAGTCGATTCCACCGAATGCCTGTGCATATGATGTCAGCAGTTATGCTCAGTCGCCAATATGAAATTTCAATCTATAGATAATATATAGGCTTGGGGCTACCCGCCCGCCTGCTGTCGAAAATGGCCTTGAAACTAAATAAAACAAGGGAAAATAGATACGTAGGCGGGATTGCCTGGACTTTGGCTTAAGTACTTACGAATAATGGGCTGGCGTCTCTTGGTTCACCGTTCAAATTCACAATGTTATCGAATGTGCCAGCGGAGCCACGGATGGCGATGATCAGATAGGGACTCCGCACATCGCCATCACCAGGCTGTTTAGTAGGCGTGAATATGGTACAATTCGTCGCTTTCGTGTCACCTGTTATGGAACAGGGAATTGATAGCTGAAGCTTGGTAAGGCCGAAAGCATTTGCTAGGTCAGCATTCGTTTTTGGCGCAGTCGGACCATAGACGTTGAGTGAACAGTCCCATGCAAGGGCAATGAGTTCTGCTTCTGCCCAGTCGCTATTCAATATTTTATGATAGTCATGACGTCAGCTTAAGAGCTCCACCTGAAAACTATCATTATAGCTGGGTGCTGGGATTGTGTAGAATCGCGATATCAGCTGAATGATGCTATAAATATGCTCCACTGTACTCACCATCCCCATGGCTGTGCAGAGCTGCAAAATGCCAGTGAAGAGTTCGCATAACATGCTGCTTTCGAGTCAAGGCGGTCGAGTTCCGACGTCAAATGGCTCCGGAAATCACCTGTTCAGAGGTGGTGTTAAAGCGTGCACCATTATGCCGCGAGGGAACTATTTTGGAGTTTGGAGCGTCAAGTAAAATTTTGTAGACCTTCGATGTCAATATGCTCGAGCGCATTCCCAAGTCGGCCCGAAAGCACAGCGACGGCTTCAGATGCGCCAGTCGAGTTGTCCACTGTTGGGGAACCCGAATTTGGCATTGCACCCGAGCCTTTCAACCCCGCAGCCGCGGAGGCCCGAACATGCTGGTTCTTCGCAGCTTTGAAGAGTCGCTTCATCTTCGTTCTTGAAGACTCAAAAATCGGAGGACCTTGACAATAGTAGCAACCTTACTCAAGCATCGGTCTGGGTGGGGAGACGCGATATTCCAAGTTTATGAGGATGGTCTCCGCGCGCGCCGGGGTGTAGCTAGCCGTGTGAGGCTGAACTACGCGAAATAGAGGGGAACGCCGACGCAAGGGCTCCTGCATGTATGCAGGTTGTGTGGACGCATCTCGCTCTGTCGCCTCGTTCGAGATTTGAACTGTCGTTTCGCTAAATGCTAAAGGTGCAAGGCTGTCTGATTTCCATGTTCATGGATGCATTAGCCGCTTTTTACGTCATAACATTTCGTTTCGAATGATATCGGAGGGATAACCATTATGTCAGACTAACTAAGAATCCAGCTATCTGGGATTGAAAGTTGTAAGAAATTACTGGGAAGGGAGTTTATTATCTATGCAATATAGACCGAAAAATAAATGAGCAAAAAGAGGTGAGTGGTATCGATATATCAACAGGTATTGCAAAAATATTCCAACCATGGAAGTGAAAGGAACTGAACTCCAGCAGCCTGCTTAATTAGCCAAAATCAAAAACGAAACTCCCCAAACAATCAATTGTCAACCAACCACAATAATGCTAGACGGTTATATTGGATAGCTCTCGAAAGAAATTTGCGGTTCCCTCTCCTTCAAACTGGCTCGGGCTTTCGACTCGGCTGAGGCTTTTCAAGCTCGATAAATTCCCCGCCCGGCACCTTGATAAGGCCAAATCTGACCATTATCTGCAACACCCGCCACAACTTGCACGCTAGCGGCTCCCGGATGTTGATCCGCGGTCGTTCTGGGTCGCAACCAAAATCCTCAGCTGACTCCAACATGAATTTTTCGAACATCGGGCTCCGCTGCATGAGTAGGTGCAACGCTTTCCATGTCTTCCATTGTATCGCTTTCTTTTTGAAAACCTCCTGCAGCGTGACTTGTGGTGGTACTGAAGTTCCGGGTGTGGGAGCTGTTGACATCATCGTTCGCCGCTTAGCGCTGTTCGAGGTGCTTGAGTCTTTCGGATCCGTCTTGTTATCCCAGATGAACTCTAGATTTTTTAGGAGGTTCGTGACGGTGCTGGTTGTCAGCTCTGTTGAGTTTATGCCAACGATGCTGCGGTGGTTAAGGAAGGCTTGTCCGACGCGGGTGATCTCGATGCCGGACATGAGGAGAGCGACTTTCAGGGCTTCGCCCATGTTCTTCGGAGGAGGATAGTATGACAGGCTTCTGGGCCCTTTGTCGTCCTCTTCTGGCGATAGGCAGTTGTTGTACCATATCCAATACCAATTTAGAGGGTCTGCGAACGGATTTGGCTCTGGGGCGGCGTCCATGCCGTTTGCTTTTGCGGCAGCCATGGATGAATCTGAATTCGGTTCGGTTTCTGGTGTGAAGGCGTCTGAGTGGGAGGTCTGTGAATCCGACGAAAGAGACGCAGAATGGATACGGCCAAGGTATGGATGTGAAAGTGAAGAATCGTGGGTACTCGATTCTGTAAATATCGTTGTCGCGGGAGATATTTTCTCCGACTCCCCATAGCTTGGCACTGCGTCAACCTCCTCGATGATGTGGTAGCTGGGGAGGGAGCGCCAGAAGTTGGAATGATCCCATGAATGCTGGTCGCCGGAGGCGTTGGCATTGGGCAATGAGTGCCACGAGCCAGTGATAAAGTCCGAGTAGTTCCTATAGCTGTCGCCCGAGCATTGCCTTTCGCTCCTCAAACGAGCTGCGAGGGGCGCCAAGGGAGGGGCTCGATGGCGCCGTGTGGACGTGAAGCCGATGGGGAAAATGCGAGGCGGGATGTGTATGTATCGCGGTCGCGCGGCGATACGGAAGGCTCGAGCAGCGAGCCGAAACGCGTGAAGAGGCATGTCTTGTGTCACCGGTGGTGAACTAGGTAGTTTTTGTTCATATGTATTTGTCGTGTGATGGTGAAGAAGGATGTGAATTTCATGCTCAGCAACCGGCAGCCGATGGCAGTTGACTCAACTCTTGAGGGGGTTGACGCAAGTGTCGGCATTAAGGTTTCGTCGGGGGGTCAGCCGATTATAGCCCGCGATACCCTGGATCGCAGTTCAATGCTGAAGTCCCGTAGCAAGATATTCCACGATTCTCAAGAAATCTAGTGCCGTTGGAACATTCGACTTGTTCATGCGCATAATCGACGGCTCTTCGAAGTGTCGTTGGAGTGTGCATGTGTGTGCGTGTGGGCTGCTTGTTGTAGTTGACGTTCCCCTTGCGTTGTGCGACCATTGCCGACAGCAGTTAGCAGGGATTCCTACGCGAGACCAGATTCCTACCCACCCGTGAGCTTTTCTGCGAATCCACCACTTTTGACAAGCCATCCGAATTCTCACTGCACGAGCGGCATCATCTCCAGGACGGCCAGCCATCGCGCCCACTTACCAATCATCGAGATGGCAGACTTCCCGCCGATGCAGAATGATCTGCTGCTCCGTGCCGCCCAAGGCAGGCACCCCGCCATTCCCCGCCATCTGCATTTCGGCCACAACCACTAACTTTCACCACCAACGCAGGCGAGACGGTCGAGCGGCCGCCCATGTGGGTCATGCGGCAAGGTGAGCCCTTACTTACGCCACCGACATGTGTTCCTCCCGGCAACCCAGCTAATTGATCCAAGCGGGCAGATACCTCCCTGAATACCACGAAGCGAAGGGCAATCGAGACTTCTTTGCCGTCTGCCGGGACCCAGAACTCGCCTGTACGATAACCTTGCAGCCGGTCCTGCGCTACCGAGGCCTGCTCGATGCCGCCATCATCTTCTCGGATATCCTCGTTGTCCCGCAGGCGATGGGGATGACCGTCGAGATGCTTGAGGGGAAGGGACCGTCGTTTCCAAATCCGCTGCTTGTACCAGAAGACCTCAACAAGTTGAAGGATAAAGTAGACGTCAAGAAGGAGCTGGGATATGTCTTTCAGGCGATTACGCGGACGAGACGGGAACTAAATGGCATGGTCCCGCTGATTGGGTTCAGTGGGGCCCCGTGGACTCTGATGAGTTATATGATCGAAGGTGGCGGGAGCAAGATGTTTATACATGTGAAGACATGGATATTCAAATACCCGGAGGAGAGCAAGAGGCTGCTGCAGAGCATTACGGATGTTGTGATAGACTATTGCGCGGAGCAGGTGGCTGCAGGTGCACAGGTACGTTCCGCTTATCGATTCCTTATTGGCTATGTGTTATTGATCATGAATTTCGTGGCAATAGTTGATTCAAATATTTGACTCCTGGGCCGGCGAGCTCTCTCCTTCGGACTTTAAAATCTTCGCGTTGCCCTACCTTCGTCAGATCTCCAAACTTCTCCCCGAGGCGATCAAGTCTAAGGGATGCGAACCGGTCCCTCTAACGGTCTTTGCGAAAGGCGCTTGGTACGCTCTCGACGATCTCTGCGATTCGGGCTATAATGTCGTAGGGCTGGACTGGACCCACGATCCTGCGGATGCCGTGGCCATCGCTCGAGGGAGGGTTACACTTCAGGGCAATATGGATCCGAATGCCTTATACGGAGGACGAGAAGCGATCACAAATCAAGTGGAAAGGATGGTGAAGGGCTTCGGAGGAGGCAAGAAGGGGTATATCGTCAATCTTGGCCATGGAATCACGCCCCATGTGGACCCAGAGGATATGAAATGGTTCCTGGAAGAGACGAAAAGAGTCGGGAGCGAAGTTAACACCGGTGCCTTGAAGGAGAGTTTCCCGGTAACACTTATCTAGCCGGCCGACACCAGATCAGACTAACTTACAGGGCTAGTCTGAGGCGCAAACTGTGTGAGCTTGGCTTGTGAGACTACCTAAAGCTGGTTCAACCGTACAAAACGACGACCACTGATGTGCTGTACATATCTGAGCATCTTGTCTCGCAAGCTAGACGCCTTACTTTGGCTGCGAAGCATGCACACTGCCTCCGACAGTCTGGCTTCGCCGGCCTTAGGACTGGCAGTCTGGTTCACGAGACAGCTGAGCATCTTGTAGTGCAAAAACTTATATATATAGGTAACTCCTCAGCCTAAACTTTCTGTGACTTGCCGGAAACAAACAGCATATTGTCAAGTAAATGCTACTATAAGAGTACTTGGTCACTCTCGATTTCATTGTCAGCTATTTTGATTTTCGTTTGATAAATCCTATTTAATTTTCCTTTACACGCGTTCAACCTTTGCGCTCTCGCAAAGGGCGCTCCTAAATGCCGTTATACTCTGTACAAGAGTGCGGCATACACCTGTACCGATCCGCAATTCATGCGTTCCTGACCAGACAACTACGCCTTCAAATTATGGCATAAAGCCATGACTCGCAAACGTAGGAATCATGTTTAGACGGTCAAGATATCCTGCTTTTGGGGGCCAGCATGGCCACCTACAACGACCATTTCTGGTGCGCTTTCAGCGGGCTTCCCGGTCTCTGTATCTCCGATATTTACTTTGAGGCCCGTGAATTCTGCCATCCACTCGAGAACTTCCTTATGCCACACCAAGCTGTTCTCTGGCTTCAACACCCAATGGTTCTCATCTGGAAATGTCAAGAATTTGCTCTTGATGCCCTTGATCTGAAGGACGTTGAATGCTGCTAGGGCTTCGCTGATGGGGATTCTGTAGTCTTTCGAGCTGTGGATGATCATCATCGGGGTAGACCAGTTGCTGACGTGTCCGATGGGGTTCCAGCGCTCGAAGTGATGGCGATGGTCGAATATTTGGCCTTTGAACTATATTGACATCCGGGTTACTATGTATTATATATGTGTGAGAAGAGGGGAGTTTACGTACGTCGTGGTTGATAAACCAGAGTTCCTCTGTGGCATACATGTTGATGGTGTTGAAGATGCCGTCGTGGCAGACCAGTGCTTTAAACTTCTTTCCTAGCGGCTGGCCTGCGATCCAGTTGATCATATATCTGGAAAAACTTGCGTTAGAATTCTCCCGACATATCTTCTTATAGGAATAGAAAGCGGAAATTCTCACCCGCCGTAGCTAGCACCTGCAGCGATTGAATTTTTCGTATCAATGAACTCAAAGTTCTTCTGGATATAGTCGAATCCCATCTCCAAGTCCTTGTATGGCCTGCCACCCCACTCGTCTTGGATCCTATCCGTGAATTCCTTGCCGTACCCGGTGCTTCCAGTCGGGTTCAATGCGACGACAACGTATCCTTGTTCGGCCATGACCGCTGGGTTCCACCGGTAGCTCCACGCATCGACCCATGCGCCTTGAGGACCACCGTGGATAAAGAATAGCAGCGGATATTTCTTGCTCTTATCAAAAAAGCTAGGCTTCACCATCCATGCGTGAACATCGTAGCCATCGGTGCCAGGGTAGAAGAAGTCCGAGACTTGTTTGCGAGAGAGACCGTGCCAGACTCCAAGCTCCGGTGCTGATTCCACGCCACTGAGCGTCATGAGTGGAGACATCAAAGACTGAACGGTGCTTTTCCTGGCATCTACCAGAACGTAGAATGTCGGACTCGTAAGGGAAGATGCGGAAACGAGCAGCGTCTCGGTATCAGCGATCACGAACATCTCGTTGGCGGAGAAGTGGTCGAAGATGACCTTCGGATCAAGTTTGGAGTATTCCTCGGGGCTCGCGGACATAATTGGTAAGGTGAACACCTTTTCTCGACCGATATCCTCAGCTATCATATAGAGATAGTTGTTATTGGCCGACCAGATGACGGAGGCGGGTGACCGGTCCCATTTTGCCGCAACCTGTGTGATCGTAAATTTATAGTCGGCATTGAAGTCGGTGATGAATATTTCATTCTTATCAGCTTCATATCCGTTTTCTCTCATTTGCAAGTAGACGACTTTGCTACCGTCCGGTGAGAAGCGGGGCGAGGAACTCGCGCCGTGGTGAGGATTGATCGCGGTTGGCTTGGAGCTAGCATCGGACGGGACAGCATAGACGTAGGAAGCAGTGTTCTGTGCGAGATCTTGCTTCGGATCCTTGGACAGGAATATGACATGCTTCCCGTCCGGAGAGATATCAAAGTCACCTGTGCCACCGAATGGAGCAATGGGTGCTTCAAGACTCGTTCCGTGCAGGAGGTTCTTCAAATCACCTTGGACATTGAAATCCTCCAATTTGGTTCGCGAGATGATACCGGAGAACAGGTTGGACTTATACTCCGAGATCCATTCGTCCCAGTGTCGGACGAAGAGGGAAGTATAGACGCGGCCAGTGGAGTGTTTCTTGGGGGCGGCATCCTCAGAGTACATTGAGCCATCTTTGAACGCCGGCGCCGATACCACGAAATGAAACTCGTCGCCCAATGGCCGAATCTTGAGGTTCGAAACAGCACCAGGAAACGTATAAACCTGCTGCGCGGATCTGAACATACGATTCAATTAGCTATATGCGCTTACTGCTGCGTTAGGAGTACCTAACTGATGCAAGGCGTGCACATGCTCAATGAAGTCGACTGATTTCGCCTTGGCAATCCAGAGCTCGGATTTCGTCCCATTGGTTTTGAGATATGTTATGAAATCGCCGGATCCGAGCCAGGCGGCTTCGGTAATGGTCTTGTCGTCCCATAGCTTCGTGACTTTACCGTCGGTGACGGTTATGTCGACGATATGGAAGCTCTTGGCAGAATCGTGCTTCTCGAAACTGTACGTTGAAGCGGAGAACAAGCCGAGTGTCTAATACTACGTGTCAGTCAATGCAATCATATCACGGTAGGTGAGTGATTTTAGACGTAGCAATGCAATGGGAAGAGCGTACTCCTGCAGGATTTGGGACCGCCGGGGAGAGGCGAGGAGACCCGAGAAGGTCTCTGACACCGAAAGCCATGGTTGAATAATCTACGACTCGGGTATCTGCCGACTGTGCTACTCAATCGTATGTGGGTACGTATGCATGTAACGTTCGGCCGGATCAAGATCGATTGCTGTTCGCATGTGCCACAACGCCAATTGCAATTGTAGGCGGCGGTTTGTGCCGCTGGACTGACATGCCCTGTATACATCACTAAGCAAGAATAGGCCCATTATGGCAGGTAGACCGGTCCTCGAAAAGCTTAAGCGGCAGCTAGCGAGCTTGCCTTTCTTTCCATGAACAAAATCTCGAGCTCAGCATACTGTGCCACGATACCCTGAGATCTCTGGCTCGACTACGCTGGTGTGCACGTCACGTGATATTTACCGTGGAGGCTGGTGAGGGCTTCAAGCCAGGCGGAGAGGCGATTTGCAGAGCGGTCAGACGTCAGGACATGATGTCGACAGATGCTTCTGGTTACACAGATACATACACCATTCGATCGGATATTCACAGTAAGTTCCTCTGGAACGATTCGACCTAGATTAATCCGAAGCATGATGCAAACGACCGGCAAAGACGGCCTGATCTACGAGGCTGTCTACAAGAGAAAAGCTTAATACAAAAGAAGCTTCGAAGCTCAGAAAGTTCATGGACTTCAGCTAATTAAGTTGACTCATGAGCTAGATTTAGAGTGTGTTTGTCGATAGGATGCACAAAACCTATGCGATACACGCACGCATCCATGACGCTTGTCAATTCGGGGAAGTTAAAATAAAGCTGTAGCTATGTACGACTTTCGCTATATATAGGTAATTAAGGCTTGTCTCGTAAACCAGCCCACCATCTTTGCCTAGGCCATGATTCCATAAAGCACTGCGGACTACTGATTTGTGGGACTTCGGTAACTTGTTAGACGCAATCCTAGTTTCACCGCCGTCGACTCCAGCAATTATCACAGGCACATACATATTTATACGCTGAATAACTCGTATGTACCCCGTCCACTTGTCCGCTTGCATGAAGGCATAAATATATACTTCCTAGCTGCTATCCATAGTCAAGTTTGCGAGGCCCTACTACACTCTTACCAGTATCAGAAAGGTTCAGTGACATCTATTTACTTATCTTCCAAGCAGCTGAACAGGATTCTAGGAGCGAGCCATGTCCACCAGTTCCTCGGCATTCATCCTCAAGCTCCCCGTCGAACTACATGTTGAAATCCTGTCGCGCCTCACGGTCAGAGACCAGATTCGCGCGGCAAAAGCATATCAATACTGGAGAAGCCTCCTACTCGACTTTGCAACCCTACGCAAAACGCGATATATTCTCGATCTGAAGCGGGATGCGGAGCTCGGTCTCGGCAGCCACCGCTTGTTCTCATCTCATGACAATGAAGCCGGCCGCTTAAGATGTGTTCTGAAGGATTGGGTTATCAAAGATATTTACCTCGGGCCGGAGCACGAGACTGTGAAGAAGGCGTTGGACCCAAGCGACCCTGAGCGCCACAAAGAACGGGAATATATCACAGACTGCCCATTCCTTGACGAGCCAATATTCTCACCTTCCGAATTTCCTCTAACTGCATTCAAGTCACAAAATGACGAGGAAAAAGATTATACAGAGGATCCGTTAACTCATGCGGAGGGCATACCCCCGTTTTGGGATCTGATGTTACAACTACATGTTGTAGTTGTTAAAGGTAATGCTGAGTCCGAGCATCCTCGTTTCGTGCGTGAGATTCGCGACGTGTTACCATATCCGATGTTTATATACCGTAAAGGGGGTTTTACACCAAGCGGGCTTCCGTACCCCGATGATTGGGAGGAACGGAAAAACACCATTCGTGAAATGCTGGAGGCAATCGCGGCGACTTTGAAGAAGGCAGATTCAAGTTGGAGCTGGCCGCTGCCGCGAGAAGATACAGGCCCGTCGGGGGAGCGGGTGGTCGAGCTATACTTCACATATCCTACTAAGCCCGATGATCCTCACATGGAGGATATTTATAATTCTATGATGAGGCACGACTACATATTCAGCGCGGCACTGCTGGACCATCGCGTCAGGTTTCTAGTTCGGGTGCCCTTTTTCCCAGATCATGAATACAAGGAGTTCTGGGGGTCTATATTATATATTTGAGCGTCTATGCTTCTATAGCTATACAAATATATATGAGATTCGCCATCAGTCTTTATTTCTTTGCTCTCGGCTTGAGTCAAGGCGTCCGGCTTCCGATGCAAGCTTGAATGGAGCTCTTATTATATATATTACACAAGCTTTTATTTTGATACTTATACCCGAATTTATAACTTATGCCACCCTCAATTACTTTTTGTCCATATCTATAGAAAGTTCATCAGTCATCGAGCCTGATATAAATATTCGGTTACTTAAACTGACCGCAAGTCTATGGTACATTGTACATTTGTTGCTGCTTGACTGCAGTCTCGCATCTGTGCATCATGCCATTATACTATCCGAGTCTCGGATGTCGCCTCGGATCTCGAGCAGTCCATCTTAAGACCATCTAGGCGTATGTGAGTCGATGCATAATATAAGCTAGGTGACAGCTTTCAGCCACGAACACAGACTTCCGGTCCACATATATAGCAGTGATTGGCTTCCCTTTACAGAGGTTACTACTAGACTACTCTTTTACAGCGGAGAGTGCAAGTTTCTGCCCTAGGCGGCTCTACCTACTAATTTTCATTTATGTAATTATCATACAAATTAACGGCGCCATCTTTAGAGTCTGAGTCTTATCGGACTTTTAGTTGATGATGTCCTTGATAGACAGTCCTTTGCTTTCAATCTCCCGTTCCATAAACCAGGTCGAAAAGACCTTGCTGTTCAGAAAGTTTGCCTTAGCCAACTCGCTCAGCTTAGCAGAGGTCCCAATCGCCAACGACAGTGCCGCTTCTTGATCCACTGTCATTTCAGAGCGAGAAAGCTCTTTTCTTTGCGTTCACTTGAGACTATTTTATCAGATGTTAGTATCTGCATTTTCATAAAGAAGTAAGTGGGTGAGCTTGATCTTACTACGATGCGTTGCCATTCTTCCTGGTGGTGTCCCGATTGCTCGGGGATTCCCAGCATGCTTCTGACCTTTCCAACGGGTGCGTTGGAACGCAGGGGGCAGTTCTTTTCTATTTTGAACTTCCGCGAGAGTAAGGCGCATCTTGAGGTGCTTTGCGATGTTGATGATTAGTTGAGGTTATGAGGTGAGGCGAGGAGGACGGAGAGGATGAGGAAGATGAAAGGGAGAAGAAGGAAGGAGGGAGGGAGGAGGGGGAAGGGGGGCTTTATATAGGCCCCCCTAGAGTGTCGTCTTACATTATAAATATGTTTTCTTTTCCAGCTGTTTTGGTCCGACGATGTTGTCTCAGGCGGTCCGTATATTGTTGCGAAGGGAGTTGCTTCGATGCCATAATTATGAAAGAAATATAGCTTGATATGAGTGAGTTTCGTTGATATTGTTGTCTTAATTGTAGTATAGCCCAGTCGGTCAACTGTCATGAGGTTAAGATCTTGCGACATATCGATCACCTTTGTTTCGATAATCATGAAAATGTAAATATATATAATTGGAGTGAAGAGTAAGAGATTGAGAGTTCCTTCTCAGCCAGCAGCAGCAGAAGGCCTTTTTATAGCCGCCCTGGGATTGCAACGCAGCTCACATGCGCCGCAGATTTTGTACGCTCTCAGACGCTGGAATATACAAGCATGCGCACTCTAGTTCCAGAAATATCCATTCAGGCCGGTAACTTCTTTCACCTTCTCGGCAGACTTTGAGCTTTCTATGGCGTTGCCTACGGTGAAGGGCAAACGCAGTGGTAAGAGAGGCCATCAATTTATATCGGCTTACTAGCTGACTGCAGCAGCGGGAAATAGGAGCAGCTCGGCTGCTTGTCCCAGAGCCAGCTTCCCTGTCCGCTACCTGTTCTATATAATAAGGGCGGCTTGGGATAACCACAACGCAGTATTGCGTGGTATATTATTCTGAGGTTTAACTGAGCTCTCAGAGCCTATAAAAGGAAGCTTAGGAAAGGAAAAGGAACTAGTATCAGTCGAATGATTGGTGGCTCAGCATGGACCGTGGGCGGATGTAGTATCTCGGGATTCAGCCAGAGACTTATGTCTCGGGTCATCTTGCTGGCGTCGAACTTATACAGTTTGTCAACAGAATGCGGAGCTACAATTCGCTTCCCGAATTCTCCACCTCGTAGTGTACACATGCGACCTCGGTGGACCCCAGGACCATCCTCAAGGCACTTCCCATGCCATTTTTGGGGACGAACCGTCGGTCTCGTGAGCGTGCAGTCCGTCGCTTATTGGAGACAATATTATCTCAGTGGGCTGACGAGAGTTTCCCTTGCCAGCAAATCCTATATATAAAGTGGTCTTGTCCGCAATTCGAATAAAGGCATTGAGACGGTTGGTTGTATGTGCCTCTCTCCCAGTTTCACTTTCTGCGCAGATATCGAAACCAGATACTGATGCCGGCATCGACAAGCCCCAGGCCACGGGGGCCTGAGGATGAGAAGTTCCTAGCACAGCTTCGCCTCATCCTCAACCTTCTCATCCACGACTGGGATGCAAACCTGGAACTACTCGCACAGAAGCTCCAACAACTATGCAACAAGTACCTCCAAGAGCAGGAGGCAATTAGAATCGAAAACCACTATTCGCAGAAACTGAAGGCTTCGGGTGGCTCTTACGGCCACCGAGATGCATCGGATAACCAAAGTTTATTCGGGAGGGCAAAGAGAGCAATTACATCCTCTCTGTTCGTCTCCGATAAGGGAGCCGGAGAGCAGATTGAGTGAGACGCCGATTCGATTTCGCGATACACTTCCATGCAGGTGATACGCAAGACTAACGTACAGTTGGGTATACACAGATTAACCAACGATATAACATCGAGCAGCGAGAATATAACGCCACCGATATCGCCTGCGAGACCAGATTCATCCAAGTCTCAACACTGTCGGCCGAACCTGGACGAGCAGTCATGTCAAGTGATAGTGGTAAACCCAAGTTTCAACAGCGAAATGAGGGATGACGAGTACGAAGTTTGGCTAGAAGGCTACTTTCGGAAAGCTTTACCGCCATCACAGACTTCTGGTGCCAATGGTGTAGCATTGCACAATTACGAATTTGTCAAGAGAGACAACGAGGGAGGAGAGCCTGCATACCCCCAAATATACGTAAGTAAATATTTTACAGCACTACAATATTCCGACAATCAAAGATATGGAGATGCCATCTCCCAGGTATCGAATCTGAAGTTCATAACCGATGCTCATATATATCCTTCACAGCTTCGATTTGAGACCCTAGCAACTAGCATTTCAGTTTCTGAGAGCGTTCAGTCTTTCATGAGAAACCTGCTGTTTCTGTCCAAAAATAATACCATTCAAAGCTCGGAATACATCGGTACAGAAATTATTCCAGTTCCCGGAACGGGCTTTCAAGACGCGTGGGATCGCGAAGTCCTAGCAGAATGGTGGCGAGGAGCATCCCTGCTATGGAACGAACGCTACCTAACCGACACCATCGACTTCAGCGCCATCGGCCCCTCTCAAGGCCCCGAGTATGAGCCCGAGAAAATATTCCCGCATACACTACATCTGCTAACCGTCGAATAATTCAAGATTACTGGTAGAAAACCTATTAGAGGTAAACCCTCTCGATTCCATGCCCCTGGGGTCTGAAGCCACGGTGACGAGGTTGGCGGTTGGAACAAGCAACGTCACAACCAATGTGGTCCGAGTGGGAGCAGACTCATCAAGACATGGCGCCCAGGTCAATGCGAAGTTTCAGACAAAAGTCGAGACGAAAATCGAGATGAAGATTTCCGAACCTAGTCCAACTGTACCTGCGCCGGAACAGATTGCACAGCCTGAACCGCCCTCGGAGAGTGGAGAGCTTGTATCAAATGCGACCACGCTGCCACAAGAGGCAGCTGCAGCTGCAGATGAACAGGAAGCCGGGTCGATAGGAGCCGCGGGGGCCTCGATGAGCTCAGAGGCACCATCTTTGCCGGTGCTCGAATTCGTGCCTTTGATGCCCACATCATCTGAATCATCAGTCAAGAGTATGACTGCGGTATCGATAGATAAAGCTACGAGGACAGATGACCTCTTCGGGCCTCCCGAGGAGTCACCGATATTTTTACCTCAACCGAAAGCTCCGACCACAGACCGGACACCGAATTTCATTCAGGATACGACTTGCAGTAACGACGCTAGTAGTTGCAAACTAGATAATAGCATAAATCCTGAGCCAAAGCCTGCGAAACCACTCAGTCCACTAGAGAGAGCGAAGAGAGACGTGAGCACTACCTGACAGCTGACTCGTTATAAACTCACGATACTTTGACATTTAATACAGATAAATGTTATTGAATATCAACGTATGCTGACAGTAAGCAATAGTTCCCATGCCCCGGAGACTACCCGGACGATAAAGAATATAAAGCCAAATTCAACCGAGCCGTTGATGACTACATCCTCTCTCTAAAATCAGCAGACGAAACCCTCGACAGGATAATAAAATCCCACACAGCCAACCCATCCTTCATATTCGTCGCCAATTCGCCAGAAGGACGACCGCTCCTCAACAGACTACTAGTCGCCACCCACCGGGCGGTCATAACATATATATGTAGCGAGAACATGATCCGTTATGCAACCGGCGCAGCAGGTCAATCCGAAGCGGAAAATACACTCGATGCAGAACTGGACAGCGTACAAGCTGCGCTCGCAATGCTAGGACCGAACCCGGCGGCGATGGCTGCAGCAACCATGCTCAAAGCCGGACGAGTGGTATACGACAGTAAAGAAAGCGAAGCAGCCGTGAAACAACAGAGAGAAAGTAAGTGCAGAATCACATCGTCCCGTCTTTCACTCGCATCTGACAGATGGGATGGACGAACCAGTGACGGCTATAATCCGGAAACTATGGTATCTTCACACGGAAACATACGCGTTCCTCTGGTTCACAAAGCTTGAATCCACGGGAGAATACGAATTCATCAGCCCATTTCACAAATACGCGTGGACGTTGATTCGCGAGAATAGCCCTAGTGCTCTGGAGCGTGCCGGGTCCCTGAAGACCGTGTCGAATGATTATTTTATATATCTTCAAGAACAGGCCTTGCTAGTGCAGTCGTTGACTAAAGATCTAGAAGTTCAAGCGAAAGCTATGCTGGAAGCTCTCTAGTTCTCTGTGGCGATGTGCTAAACAGCCCTGTATACTTTCTTTCGATTTGAAATCTTCATCGAGCGATATATATCACGAGCGGATAGCATTTGATTAAGTAAATATTAAATGCAAGCGTCATTGGTCGACTTACTCTGTGACTTCATCTCTAACTTCACGATCTGTGTGCCTGGATATATCTGTACATGCACGTCGGACCAAAGCGACCGGGAGTTGCGGCGGCCATGACGCCATTTCTCATCCGAGCGAACGACTACAGTTTTGATCGTGAGACGGAAAGAATGGACTGCATACTCTTAGCATTTGAGATCTATATCGAATGACAAAACTAAAATCACACATTGGCATATTCAACATGCTGCCGTAGCCCCAACCGCACCGCACAGATACGATGAATATACGCGTACAGCAAGAGATTTCCAATCAAGCTACACAATCTTAGATTCCAATCAAGCAGTAGAATGCTTCGGCTTCCCTTCAGCCTCTGGGCTCGCAATGACCTCGTGCAGATTGTGATCCACAACGGGGAACGGAACGCCAATGACGTTGCTGATATCGCCCCACCACTTCTCGCCAAACTTGCGGTACCACTCGACGGTGAGCTTCAGCCCGTCCTCGAACTTGGTCTTCTGATCCCAGCCGAGCTGTCGCAGCTTGGTGCCATCGACAGCGTACCGTCTGTCGTTGAAGGGTCTGTCGCGGACGTGCTCGACCATCTCATCGTACTTGGACTCCGGGTGGCCGAACTGCTCGATGAGTCTCTTGCAGAGGGTGATGTTGGAGATTTCGTCGTAGGAGCCGACGTTGTAGATCTGGCCGATGCTACCCTTGTGGAGAATCGTGTCGAAGGCGTCGGCTGCGTCGCCGGCGAATAGATAGCGGCGAGTGTGCAGGCCGTCACCGTGGAGCAGGAGCTTTCCGCCGCGGTTGAGCAGGCATGTGAACTTGGGGATGACCTCTGTGTTCCAAGGCAGGGGTGTGTTAGCAAGTGCTCCGACTCTTGGCGAGCTGTCGGTCAGTGCAGTGCGTTGGGTACAACTTACTCTCTGGGAACTGGTGGGGCCCGTAAACGTTGTTGCTTCGGACAATGATGACGGGGAGCTTGAAGCTCTTGTAGTAGGCGTTCACCAACATCTCCGCCGCGGCCTTGGAGGCAGCGTAGGGGTTTGTTGGAGCCAGGATGCTGGTTTCGAGCAAGTCCTCGCCATCTTCCTCGACCTCGCCGTAGACTTCGTCGGTCGAGATGTGGATGAATTTCTTGATGCCGTAGTTCTTGGCGCATTCTAGCAGGACGTGGGTGCCGTAAACGTTGGTGTCGGTGAACTGGTAGCTGTTACCGAAGGACAGATCGACGTGGGATTGAGCGGCGAAGTGGAAGATGGTGTCAATCGAGTTCTCCTTGATGCAGTGAATGACGTCTTCCGGCTCGGTGATGTCGCCGTGGAAGAACTTGAAATTCGGGAGGGAGTCCAGCATGCGCGTGTTGTTCAGCGAGGCGCAGTAATCGAGCTTGTCGAAGGACACGATGTTGTAAACTCCGGAGTAGGTCGTGGTGAGGTGACGGACAAGCCAGCAGGCGCTGTTATACACACCACGCGTCAGTCATGTTGGCTGAAAATGGTGGAACTCGTGATGCTGATAGTCGGATTGATACCCGGGATCGCGCCGGTCCGAAGCAATCTGGGCGCTGTTTGCTCGGGTGAGGGGAAGGGGCGCGATTGGTCACTTACATGAAGCCGGCCCCACCAGTGATCATGATGTTCTTGACATCGGGCAAAGGCTCATATTTAGTGGCTCCGGTGAGCAGAGGAGCTTCCTTCCATACTCCAGTGTCCCTGAGGCGGTTCTCGACCGAGGCTTCACGAGTGATTAGCTTGCGTCCCTGCATGCCATTCTGCTTGGAATTCATAGTGTAGAAATGACAACTAGCGGCTCAATATATCACAGAATATGTTGCTTATGGACGCGCAGGAGCTGGCTACACGATGGCAATACGGACGAGAGCGAATGCCGAATGGAAAAGAGCTTATAGGAGCCGATCGAAGGCGTACGCCGAAGGAAAGCGACTTACAGGTGGATCCTCCGCGCCTCCTGGTTTGGGCCATTGTGTTCTGTTGAAGCTTAAATGAAACGGTGGCGGGGTCGAGCAAGATATCGCCAATTGACGTACTGGCGTGTTCGACGTGTCCGGTTTAACTCAAAGAACACTTTTCTACCTCTGTTCGAAGTATCTTGATCAGTAACGATGGTAAGCCGATGGTTTCAGTGAAGGAGGAGCGATGAGGAGAGAGGATGGAGAGCAGGCGGACGCGGTTGTGGTCGTCTGGGGGGAAGAGCCAGAAAATGTAGCTACGAGTGGGGCGAGATTGCGACGCCAGGCCACCTTCGCAGCGTAGCATTGTCTCTCGTACATACAACATCCCAGCCCCGGCGACGGTACCTCCCATGTATCGACCGCTGCGATATACCAGCTCCTGAAACGACCCCGGTACCAGCTAGGCTCTCTCCGGATACAGCAAGGAAGTTACTATAAACTCACCTGGTTGCGTGACTCTCTTTGGTGTTCGTTAGCGAGGGTAGTCGGACTGGCTTTGACCTGGTAGAGCTCGAGAGGAGGGTACGAGACGATACGAGGATTTGACACTCGGCAATGAGACAGGCATGGATGCCTTTATAGGGTTCAATGCATACGGATATCACGATGCCCAGCATTTCAGAAGCCTCAATTTGAGCTCCGAAAGAAAGCGAAACTCCAGCGCCCACCACATGCAAACTGCATGATCGGGCGCACTTTTGTCATCCGAACCAGACACCTGCCTCACGGCTTCCAGCGGACATACTGTACACGAGGAACGAGCCCAACGAGCGCCGTGGCAGCTGTTGAGGAGCGCTCGAGGCTGGGAAATTCGAATAGTCATAGCTTGGCTACTTTATGAAATGAGCTTTGAGAAATCATGCATCAGTCGTACTGCTAGGAATGCATCCTGCAGCTCGCTAGACCGCCCTTGGTAGCTGGGCCCGAGATAGCTTCCCCGAGACTAATACTACCGGCACCGGGAACTTTCCCTTCAAATCTGCTACTAGCTACTTCATCATGATGCTCCATCGCGCTGACATATTAACTGCAAAGGAACTTGACGAGCCTGCGACGTAGTTAAGAACCAAAGCTGGGCTATATCTCCACTGCAATGATGAGGAGTATGGAACTCGAAAATCTCAACCACGAGCTTATTCATCTCCAGCTTCCTGATGTAATAAGGCTGAGATCAGTAGTATCAAGTCTCCAACGGTCCCGCTTCAACGCTGCCGGTCTAGTGTCGAGACTGGCTCCTGGTCAAAACCGGGGGCGCAGGGGTTCGTAACGCATGATGTGGCCATTCCGTCCCCGTTCCACAGCATACCACCCGCACGACATGCCATATTTCGCTGAGGCTTGGCTTATTCACACCCCACTGCTAGCTGGGCTATAGAGATTTTAACTTTGGGGAGCTGCAAATGAGGTTTTATTATTCGCCGCTCCAGGCGGGCAGACCCTAACGTGATGCTCTGCAAATTGCAACTTTGACGTCGCATGTAACGGTGGACTACGTGCAAACATGACTGAGCAGCCCCTATCGTGTTTTTACTATACTGGCAGCATGAATACAACTCCATTCTGTTTGATCATGATCAATCGCATACCAAACGTCGCCGGCCATTTCAGATTAACGGTGCATGAGGTGCGTGAATGTGCGGGTCGGTCGGATTTACTGGCATGCAGCCAAGCGATTCTTGCATTGCATGACGTTAACGTTCTGCGGTAGCAACTCCATCGGATTGTACGGATATCTGTGTCACGCGATACCGCGTCAACCCACTCGCTGGGTAATTTCCAGATCAGATATATCAGTACGCCATTGACTCGTATACCGTAACCATATGCATGCATCATCATAGAGGCGTCCCATTTTAGCATTGACATTGTGATCAGCTAATATATTTGGTAAATTTATGAAGTCAAGATTGTGTTTTCATTTATATAATTCCGAGATTATAATCTGCCATCACTCAATCTGCAACTAGTACAATGTATATTACTACTTAATTATTACTCTGTAAACATACGTACATGAAGTAGCATAGACCTGAAAAGCAAAAAGAGCAAAGAAAATATAAACTAGACGCGACCCCACACTAAAGCGTTCATAGATCCATATCAGTTGTGCTAGACGCCGATGCCTCGCCATAAATAACCCAAATGCAGCATTTAAGTCGTAAAGTGATGGTTGTCAGGCTGGCCCAGTCGGTGTGGGTGTCTGGGTGTACTTCGAGCCGCGATCGCCGTAAGACCATATTGTGAGTTCGTGGAGCTCACATCTGCATCTCATGATCGTCCATATGCGTTTGATCGTTGTCGATATCGACCGAATCGGTGATGTCGAGGTCCGAATTAGTATTAAAGACCGCATTGGTATTGACGACCGTGGTAGTGCGAGAGGTGCCGATGGACGACTGCTCCAAGGCGGCGATGACATCCCGGTAGGAGATGGAAAAATCATCCCCTGCACCATCTTGCCCGACAGGCGGGGTATCTGGGGCAGCGCCTCCGTACGGGGTAGTATCCATAATCGAAGGCGGAGCTTCCATGATGTCTGGCGGCGGTACCGAAGAGGCTGTGTACGGGCCCTCATCCATCGGATAAGTATTGGCCCATGTAACAGGGCTAACGAAGCCCGTTGACAGAGCTACCGTGTCTGAAGGGCCGGGTACCGAAGTTTGACTGCCTGTCAAGCCCTTAGACGTTGTGCAAGGACCGTCGACTTCGGGTTCCGATGGGGTTGGCATCTCGGTGTCGAAGGTAATGATTCTTACGCCCCTGGCAATGCATGCGGAGCAGAGTTCTTCCCAACGTATGCAACGACAGTTTGCATAGTCTAATGGGCTAGGCTGCTGCTCTTCGGACGGCGAACAGAAGCAGCTTGAGTCACACATGTCGACGTAGAGTGAAAAATGCAACAAGACTATGCCTGTTGATAGAGGGATGTAGTTGAGTTCTCGTTCGGGTACCGAAATCGACTGTGGTACCAAGATATAAAGGTATAAAGCGGAGCGAGGGAAAGTGGCGACCGGAGTAGGCACCAGGAGTAAGATGTAGGAGGAGAGAGTTACAGAAGCGGATTGACAGAGGACCCTAGGCTTTATATAGTGGTGCTGAATGAACGGTGCGACTGAAAAATATGAGTAACATGCATCGTAGCTAATTATGTGGTCGTAAGCCGAGATTGTCCTTTCCTCATGATGATGTGTTCGTCGACGTCGCTTTATCATCGGTAAAGTACGCCGGAGGGGATTTTGAGAATGATGTGGAACAAGCTCATGAGCTCAATTGTACGTATGCACAGGGAAACGCTCGCCCTAAAGTAAGGCTAGATATCAATATTTTGGGTATCTCTACGCAGTGTAAACTTGACGATAGTGTAGTGTAATGTACATACGCAAAAATTCCGTGCCCTCGCCGGTTCCGGAACGCCAAAGCTTCATATTCCATCCATCAACCTGTGTCAAAGCCAGAGGCTGATTTGCTGCCCCAACCGTGCAATATTCCAACCACTTCGTGGCTTTCCACAGCTATATTGCCTGTCCTAGTCTCGCGAGGCCAGTCCTACTTCTCGCGGTCCTGGTAGTTGTTCCCCTTACCCCAGCGCCTTCTACCTTGACCTTGCCCGCCATCCCTGTCCCTTCCATCGGGGTGTTGGAATTTTCGTCTGCCTTTGACGCCCATGTCGTCGTCAGTCACATCCCTCTCGTTGTACCGCTTCTTCTCCGTCTCCACTTTAGGTGTGGGTTCCGGCAGCTCCGTTTGCCATTTGGGGTGTGCGCCAAATGTACACTCTTTTCCATCTGGACAAAAACCCGCAAAATAGAATTTGCAAATTGTCTTCCTGACGTGTTTCTTTGAGCAAGTTGGCCCGAGAGGACAGAACCCATTCTCGTAGTTTGGACACGGGGGTATCCGATTTTCGGGATCAGGATGGAAATAGAGGCAGTCGTCACCGTTCTGACAGTAGCCGTAGCGGACGAGGAAGGAGCATTCGGGCATCCGACGGAGGTTGTATTCGTGAAGAAAGTCGCAGGCGTCACCTTTCTTACAGAGGCCGCGGAGCCAATGTTTGCAGACAAGACTGTACAGTTCGCACATTAGCATGAGCAACTTATTGTGGCGGGACGAAGATATTGTGACATACTTATTTAGCCCCGCGGTACCGATCGTATGTCTGTCCGGGCAGGCATTTCCATTCGGACAGTGGCCTGCGAGGAAGAGTCGGCAGACTTCGCGGTTTGGATCGAGTCCGAAATGGTATTCCTTCTTCAAGAACGGCAGGAAACTGAACTTCGCGACCTTGTTCGTGGAAGGTTTGAGGACGGCATCCGCTACCGGTGTCGGCTTGGAGTCGATCGACTCGACTGTAGCCGTGGCTGTCGACATTCTGTACTCCTGGGGAGATAACTGCCAGAGCAGATATCGAAGGCGAACGCGGCGCGAGATGGGAAGCCGGACGATAAGCGGTGATGCATTCCGTTCGTTTCGTGAATTAGATCCCGGCGCTTGCTTAGTCAAACCACGACGCCAGGCCAACACAAATGATCAGACGCGGCGTAGAGCCAACGCGAAGCATCCAGAAGAGTGGCTAGAATGCTGCGGGCTCATCGTAGTTTCAATGCGTACTTGACCCAATACTGGATGTCCGTTTGGAAAGGGAGCATTGAAGTATCGGCTTGCATGACATAGCTGCCAGGAACCAGCAGTGCTGCGTAGAGGAGAGACGTCCAAAAATGCGGCTGCTGCGGCTGCCGCCGTTGGAGAACCCGCTGACTAAGCCTCGCCCCTGCTCGAGATGACGGGCCAGATGTACGACGTTGGTGACCACGCGCTTTCGATCCGCAGATCCCATATCCACCTCTCGTGCTTGCAAGAAGAATCGGCTCCTCTCCATGCCACAATACCTGTGGCCGCCATGAATGGAGTCGCCCCAAGTGATCCATTGGATTCAGGTAGCTGAACCTCTTTCCTGCCGTTGAACTAAGAGTCTCTGCTAACCGTCAACTTCATACTTTACTAGCCGACTACGATCCGGTAGTGCATCTCAACGATATCTTCGCGACCCTGGGTTCTTTGAGCTCCCTCTCCTCCGTATCCTCGTCTCTATCCGAGCACGTCATCTCCCTCGACGACAGCATTCGAACCCTCGTCGCCAACCAAGCCATCTCCGATGCTTCGAGCGTTACCCGCGTGGCTTCTGCCAAGGCGGATCTCGATGGCCTGTTCAAGAACATCGAGACGGTGAGGGGCAGGGCTATCGCAACGGAGGAGGCTATCACCGCTATGACAGCTGATATTAAACGGCTCGATGCGACCAAGCGAAATTTGACGGTGTCAATGACAGCGTTGAAGAGGCTGCAGATGTTGAGTATGGATGTCAAGGCTTCAGGTGCTCTGGCGATTGATGCTAATGAAGAATGCCAATCTAGCAACCGCCTTTGAACAACTGAAAGTACAATGCAAACTCCGTCAGTACCGAGACTGTGCGCAGCTCCTGCAAGCTGTCATTCAGCTCATGGCACACTTCAAATCTTACCGCTCGATCGACCAAATTGCAACCTTGAGCCGAAATATCGCAGATCTTCAAGCGCAGCTATTGGAGCAGGTCTGCGAAGACTTTGAGATCACGTTTACGAAGGATGAGGTGACCCTGAAACGGACAATGCTGGCAGAAGGATGCGAGGTCATGGATGCCGTTGGTGATACCGCTAGAACACGTCTGATAAACTGGTTCTGCAATACACAACTGCGAGAGTACCGACAGATCTTCAGAGGCAGCGACGAGGCCGGATCCTTGGACAACATCTCGCGGCGATATTCTTGGTTGAAGCGTATCCTCAAGACCTATGACGAGGAACACGTCTACATCTTCCCACCATCCTGGAAGGTCGGCGAGATCCTCGCAAAGACCTTCTGCGATAACACGCGAGAAGACTTCAAGGGCATTCTCGTGAGGACTATGCGCAATGACGGAGGGAAGAGTCTCGATGTCAACCTGCTGCTACGCTGTCTTCAAGAGACCCTGGACTTCGAGCAATACCTTGAGAAGCGATTCACTGCGGATAGCAGAGCGTCTATTGATACAGTTAGCTCGCGAGACGACCGGCCCCTAATATTCGGAAAGGCAATTTCGGAAGCCTTTGAACCGTATCTCAGCCTCTGGATCGACTCGCAAGACAAAGTTCTGGGGGCCATGATTCCGGTATTCAAATCACAACCTGTCGTACCGCCCGATGATGAATTCAACACCTCCGCTGTCCTCCCGTCGTCCATTGAACTATTCCAGTTTTACCGTGGCACTTTTGCGCAATGCGCCAAGTTGTCTGCGGGCAGCAAATTATACGATCTATCCGTCATATTTGCTCGATACTTGGATACATATGCAGAGAGCATCCTCCTTTACCATCTGCCGGACAGGCCTGGCGTTCCGCCACCGAATAACGAAACCATCATCACGGTTCTGAACACAGCGGATTACTGTCACGCACTCACTTCTCAGCTCGAAGATCGGATCAAAGCCCGGATCGACGAGGACTTCAGATCGAAGGTCAACATGGAGAAGCAACAGGACAATTTCATGGGCGTTGTCAATACGGCGATCCGAGCTCTGGCGAAGAAGCTCGAAGTCGAGCTTGATCCGATCTGGAGAGAAATGCGAAATACACCCTGGAGCAAGCTTGAAACAGTTGGGGACCAGAGTACATACGTGGGAGAGCTCATTCGCGTTATCAAAACGGAGGCTGCGAAACTTTTACACCTAATTGTGAAGGAGCAATACAAACGCGCATTTTGCGACCGCTTGGTGGAGAATATCCCGAATACGATTCTCGCTAATCTCATGGCCTGCAAACCAATTACCGAAGTGGGCGCTGAACAGGTATGATCCAGTCCATTTGTATGATATGTATCCTGTCACCATCGCTGATGATTTCAACGCACAGATGCTGCTCGACGTCTACTCCATCAAGAAATGCCTAGAGGAGCTCATGACACTGACTGCCGAAGAGGGCGTCACTGCTCCGACTACGTAAAGCCCCCAAACTCTCTTTCTTACTATTATAAGCATGCGCTAATCTCTCCTATAGTTTCATCAAGCATGTCTCGCGTGCAATCGCTCGCATCGACACCGTTCTGAAGGTCATCCAGGTCCGCTCCTCGCCTTCAGAAGGCCTTGTGCAGGCATATCTTATCCACATCGCGGACAAGTCCGAAGCCAACTTCCGCAAGATTCTTGACATAAAAGGCATCAAAGGCCGTGATCTCAGCGAACGCGTAGAGCTCTTCCACGCACATAAAGTGGCCTACGACAATCTAGCCGAAAGCAACCCGGTTATGGCGGCACTGAGCGCAACTAATATCAATATGCAGCCCGCGATCGGTATCTCAGGCGGGTCTGGCGGGCTCGTCATATCCCCGAGCCTAACGGGTAAATTCGATGCAGCCACATTCGGCAGTGCGTTGATGGCTGGTATGAAAGAGGGCGTCGATAGATTAGGAACACCGACAATTGTGGGAAGCGTTGGCGGATCTACAGGGACCAATAGTCCCGGCGCCAGTACGGCTCAGTTGAACCCTGCCGTTGCAGGGGTCGCGGATGCTGCGGCTATGGGTGTGAAGGAAGGTGTGGCCGGGCTGAATGAGAACTTGCAGAAGTTTGGAAGATTCTTTAGGAACAATAGGTTTGGAAGTATGGATGCCAAGTGACGGCATGGAGATGGAAATGAGGCCGATCTTGCTTTGAGTGAGCACTATGATATAATAGTGGTATTGAAGTTCATTACAACTTAGCCATCCTGCATTTGCATTTTACGGTTTACTGGCATTACGATGTCAATGCTTTGAAAATATACACGAGGGTTACGACCCGATTCCCCGTATTAGAACTAGTTGCTTCATGATGTGAACTGCCGGCTGCTGGAACTATTCCATTTTGTGGCCATTACTAGCTTTCCGGCGACTTTGCTCGTTCCAATGACCTCCGATTACCAATGTCGTCTTTTCCATGACTTAGATCTACTCCAGCGTCGGAGCAGTGTCTAAATTCCAATCCAGTGGCTCCCTAAACTAGGATTTGCGTAGTCTGTATCTTTTGTTACTCCCACCATTCTATCTTCTGCGTAGCCCATTTCTGTGCTGTATTCTGCCGTGTACCCTCTGTAAGAGCCTGTCCGGCTCTTCCTCTTCACCACGCCGCTTTCGTGCGTAACGCTCGAATTTCTCCGACGCATTTCCCGCAACTTCTCTGCTGATCTCAGGCCGAGAGCCTCGGTGCTCCGTGTATAAACTTCTCTCTCTTTTGCACTCTTATGAAGCAGCTTTTGCGGCATAGGAGCCGGTGGTGTTGGCGACGCGGGACCGTGAATGTTCTTTCTCTGAGCTAGTTTTTGAGGGTCAAAGTCCGACAGAACGTTTGGAGGCGCTATTCCATGTGAGTTACTTGATGCCGTGATGAGTCCCAGTTTTGATTTCAAGCAGGGGGTGTGCTGGAGTGGTGGGAATCCGGAGTATTCGGTATCCCGCTTGGCGGGCGAGGTTGTTGGAGTTTGTATGTCAACGGCTGTAGGGCTGTCGAAAGGGTTGTCTGATATACAGGCAAGGGTAGTATCCTCAAAAATACCCATATCGTCACTCTGTGGGGTCGAGAAGATGTCACTGGATAAATCCATGTTGCTGTTGGGGTTTGATGCCTTCTCTCTGGAAGACGACTCCGTTGTCCCAGATCGTCTTATCGCCGTTAATTTCTTCTCCGTGAGGAGGCGCTTTATTGGCGTCAGGATCACATTGCGGCTTCCTGAGCCTGGTGGTGTTTCGAAAGAGTATGTAGCTGGAGTTTCATGCGTTTGGCGTGTCATTGGGTCGATGTTCTCCTTATTTGCCTCGTCAGAGTCGACATATTCATCAACATCCATGTAGATGTCTTCGTCGCTGGCTGGTTCTTGGTCGAACGATTGCGCTGGCGTCGAATGATGCGTGAAATGCATCTTCAAGATGGATCTGTCAACGCTTGTCCTGACGTTGTACGCTGGATGCAAGGGCATCTTCTTAGCACTGTTAGAGAGACTTGGAAAATCCTCAGAAAGAAGTGATCTTCTTGCATCTGGTGATGCGGAACTAGTGCGGTGTTTTCGGGAGACCGACGTAGCA
Source organism: Drechslerella dactyloides (assembly GCA_020064725.1). NCBI lineage: Eukaryota > Fungi > Ascomycota > Orbiliomycetes > Orbiliales > Orbiliaceae > Drechslerella > Drechslerella dactyloides. The sequence continues at coordinate 2,187,618 of JAGTWJ010000008.1, read as the reverse complement.
GCTGTAGGGGTTCTCATCAGCTGGAGGGTTGTAGTCGGCTCATATGCATCCATATGGCGATTGAGTTCTGCATTGATCTCCGCTCTGCGAGCTGCAGCTGACATTGATCTTGTCGGAGTTTGCATATTCTCTTGTAGATGCGCCGCGATATCTGCTACCAAGGACTCGGTTGGATCATGCATTGGTGGTGTGATCTCAGAGTCGACGAAGAAATTTGGGGACTCGAAGTCATTTGGATAGACACTTGTATCAGGGCTTGGTCGGACGGGGCATCGAGAGTTCCGGCGGTAGGATCTCGCGAGAGTATCAGGTGGGATGTCCGTTCGATCCCAAAAATCGCGGATGGAAGATGCGTTAGGAGTGGCAGGTTGGTTCGACATTATATATTATTTGGTTCGGCGTAATATTGACTTATCTCATATTGAAGCCTTAGCAGAATCGATGCCCTTCGAGATTGCGGATTTCGTCGAAGCAAGGTGGGCAGGGAGCCAGGATCGATTCTTGACTAATCGAACCAAAGACATGAGATGTTGAATCACAAGATGAATGTCGATAAACATTGCTGCTAATGGTCTCGCTTCAGGCCACTTTTATGGCTCCGAATGATACGCGTATAGCGTGACATGCATCTGGATTTAAGCCTTTGTTCTCGTAACCGCACCATGCCGCCAGAAACCGTGAAAGCCGCCTTAATGAGGCACATGGGCGCAGCTTGCGAACTACTATCGGTGATCAATGAAAGTGATTTTTTTGTAAATTTGGTAGATGTGGTATCTAGCAATCCACAAGTCTCCCGCTCGTGAAACCGTAACAAATTTCATTCATTGTTCTCGTCGGTGTGCAGAGAAGAGGGTGGTACCTACAGCACCTCTGAACCGCGTTGTTGGTGTGGTAGACGTTCGAAGCGTGTCTCGAGCCATTCTTTGTTCTTTGTTACACCATGGTATCTCGCACGGGTACATATTGGTCGAGGGCCGAAGGATCAGATGGATAATGCGCGTGATTGTATTTTTAGTTATCGTAGCTTTGCTATTCTAGCCTTATCACTAGGTATGCTCGTGCGATAAAATGCGGACGGTGTTCGCTGGTGAGCTCGCTAGCGCGTTTAGCAGTGGTACAGAGCGGCGAGCATTTCTAACTGCTGCCTTGATATCTATAACAGAGAGAATAAGTTTCAAAGACAGGAGAAAAGAGGATACCAGTATACCGCAATGCATTGTTAGTGATTGTAGTTAGAAAAACCGTATGAGCGTTTAACCCGCCCGTGCTGAGAACATATATCAAGTTGTGGTGGTGTCCATTTCCCAGGCCTCCTGCGTCGCGGGGCCAGCTAAAATTCGCTTCTTCGTCTGCTTCTTCAAGGTGACCTGCTCAGTAACCTCTTTACTGACGGCGGGGCATTTTGAAGCCGGGATTCCCTCGCTTGCCTCGGCTCCCGACTTCTTGGCATCGGCTGAAGCTTGGCCGTCCAGATCTCGCTCGTTAATGTAGGGGTTGTTGAGTATCTCGTCCGGTGTGGGCTCGATAGCAGGGCCGAGGCTGATGCTCCTGTGCCTCGCGGGTTTGGGGATAGGCTTCGCTTTGTTTAGCGACGCTTTCTTCAAGACCTTCTTACGAGCAGGCTTGCTCCCATCAGAAGATCCCTCTTTCTTTGCCGTTCCAGGTTTCTTCGCTGGTTTGTTCGCGGGGGCAGGCGTCTCAACGATCACGCTGACACTGCTTTCTGTGTTTTCCGAGTCCGAGAGAACGGGAGGCTGTCCGGTTGGGGCAGGCAGTGTTGGCACAGTCTCCAACGACGCATCCGGATGGTTGAATTGCAATTTTGATACCAGCCTAGGCTTGGTCATCTCGGAGATCACATTGTCTAGCTTCTCGTGAATCATGGATAGAGCAGCTGCAGACTCTTTCTGTTCCTCAGCAAAAGTTTGAATAAGTCTGTTCTGACTGCTCAACCTAATCGATAGAGCACTCATATTATCTTCCAGCGCGATATGTGCCGCTTCCACGGATGTGATTGTCTGCGTGAGCTGCGAGATTGTTGCCTGTTGCTTTGCAACTTTGATATTCACAGAATGACGTTAGCGTGCTGCGGGAATCACAACGGCGCTGATATGATCTCAGCTGGAGATAACTCCTCACCTAGCGAATCCAGTCTGGTCACTACATTGCCGAATTCCTTGTTGACATCCTCGTGGCCATTGATGAGAGATTTGGTGTCCTGCAAGACTTTACGAAGTTGATTGCGGTCTTCTGCTATATGGGCGAGGGACGAGGAGAGTAGCGAGCGGACCTCTGTCGTTTGGGTCGCTATTTTATGCGCGTAGACCGTCAAGGAAGGCTTGGACTCATTCACAACTGGCTCCCGGTCACTTTCCGGCGCGTTAAGAGAGGATAGCATGTTTGGTGTAAAGTCTGAGTCCGATTCAAGATGGCGCCTGATTCTGATGCGGAAAGGATTCAAGATGTGTCGAGGGAAGCGCCAGCTTGAAGTTGGGCGGTGGTGATGTGCAGCGCGACACCCAACACAGCTTCGGGTTGTGGAAGTGGGACATTCCTCAGCCAGCGCCGCAGCGATCCTCGCCCAGACACGAGCATTGGCATTTTAGATATACTACTACCTGGTACATGGCTCATGCTTGTGATCTTTTCGTACGTAATATTTTAAAACCTTCCCTTATAATTCCACAAATCGTTCGACAAAAACATCAAGCAGCTTTCCGGATGCCGCAACCTTTGCAGGCTTGTAGCGTCGTCATCACCTCGTTCAAGATCCCGACGCGATGCCGTAATCCCAGATTTGTAACCAATTCCCTATCCGGCAATATCCTTTCATCTTCTATCTAAAGTGCAGTTCCGCAAATTTAGGATCTCAAGCACATGGGATATTGGGCAAAAAGATATACAGCTGCTTTCCGCGAGAAAACCGAAGAAATCTTTAACTTATCCCAACCAAAATTCAGGGTCACAATCAAACTCGCCATAATCAATGTCCCAAGCTATCTCATCCAGCTGGGACTCTTGATCACAAGCCGAAGACCCACCGACAATACTTGAAGTATCTTTGCTGCAATCCGTCCCCGGGCTGTTGGGATCCGGTTGGGCGGGACGCTTGTCATTGCAACGGACATCATGCTGCTGCGCATGCTCGGAGTTCAAGACGAGCTGTGGGCAAAGATCCGAACCGTTTTCATAGACTGGGCTCCTCCTTTCCGCATTCGCATCTATAGTTGTATCATTCGTGCCCTTCTGAACCCCGACGAGCTGAAGTAATTGCTGACCTTGAATCACAGGGCTGAGATCAAGGCTCATGTTTCCCGAAGCCAGGGTCTCTTCGGTTTGAGTGGCCGATTTCCTCAGCTGTCTTGAAGCCTTGCCTGGGCCAATAGGGTCATGGGAAAGAATGCCGTCGCCTCTCTTACGCACGAAGCATCCAATAACCTTTTGCTCGAATCCCATAGTGCGAATATTCTTGACTTTCACTGAACCGCGAGGAACCCATCGAAGATGCGGCCAATTGAAATCCAGCTCATCATCCTTGTCGATACAGCCCATGCTGAGGAGCTTCTTCCGGATTATGTTGAAGAATACTTGAAGTGGTTCGTAATTAGAGGCGTAGAGCTCGATGGGCTCCTCTCCAAATTCGAAAAGGAGGAAGCGGATAATTACTTTTCGTTGGAATGTCTCCCCACGAAAGCCGGTTGCCGCTTTCCTAGATTCCGCAACAGCAGAATTCTGGGTGACCTGACTGTTATATGGGCGAACACGGGACTCTAGGCTTAGAGCGGAGACTCTATCTGCGAGTGATCTTGGCGAAACCCGATCTGCCAGACTACGACTAGCTTGTTGATACGGTATCATATCCCGGACGTCACACTTTGGATTCGACCGAATCGCGTGCCTACGTTGATTAATACTTCGATAGGGGTGCGGTGATGTCGAGGACGGAGAAGCTAGAAATTTGGCTCGCTCAGCTTCATACCTGACCTGAAGTATCTCACCCGGTGGGATGATCTCATGGAGCGACGGGACGCGTCCACGGAGGAAAGCAGTAACCTTATTGCGATCAAGAAAGACATTTTGAGTCGTTATAGCTTCCAAAGCATCCTGTGTGATCCCTTTGTTAGCTTACAGACATTTTGAACCAGATTAATCTCGGGTTAGTGATCTCGTTTCAATCTTGTCACAATATGAACTTCAGGGTAAGGGTATATGCGTCCACGAACATTCACAGTTCTGACGTTGTCAAACCAGTGGACAGTATCCGAGAATGCGGGGACGATTATCCCGACCCTATCGCTTATGGAGCCCATCTTTCAGAGTATATTTGGAGCGATCCCTGTATCTCTGTTACGTTAGAAACTGCGGATCATATCATTGGGTTTCAAACAAGCCAGATTGTGGTTGAAGGGGGGTTTTGGAGAGAGAAAGCCTGCCGAGATCGAGAGTGTCGGATATCAGAATCTTTGTACGATATATGTGCAGATCTGGCTTTGTGGATTTCCGTAGGGTTCTGTAGATGTTGTACAGCTTAAAGGATTACCTGCTTGTGCACGCGCTATCGAAACTCGACTAGAGAGTAATACTCAGAGAGATGCTACTATCTGGAGATAGAGGAATCCGAGTTGCCAAATCAACCAAAATCTGAATTTAGGTTGGCAGACATGAAAAAGAGGGTTTCTTGGAGTGACATACTGTCCTTATGTGGAGATATGTTGAGCGTTTGGTCTCGCAAGCCAAACCCACGCATTTCCATCTGGTTTACGAGATCACTGTGGAAAAGGGAGGGTCTGGTTTACGAGATCAGAGCGTTGCTTTATTGGCTAAGTTTCTGGATTCAGATTAGATACGTATCCGACTTCATTCACATAATATGAAAGTATTTCACAAGAAGTCTTACTTACACTCTAGGTTTCTGCGATTGCTAGCATCCTGCTGGACCATTTTTATCCAATGTGGAGGAGAACACCAACTTCACCAGTATATTCAGTCTCGGGAGTCAGATCGCACTCAGACCATATCTTTATATACGCACGCATTTAGGGTGGCCTACGCTGAAAAGAGAGCCGGGGATGCAATACACGCTTCTCCTAATGCCGTTAAATTACTACTGAAATTTATACAGTCCCAGTCATGATTTAACAGTATACCTACATAGCATGCATGCTATATGGCGGTTGAGTGATAATTTCCACAGCTGGATACCTTACTATGCTACCTGGATATACTATGCGCGCTCCTCAATTATTAAGAGGGGCATGCCGTTTAAATCACAGCACAGCAGTCGTTTACCCCTAGGAGAGCGCGCTATTATCAGCGCCGGCAGCCTCTGGACCCTCCCAGAAATTATTTTAAACACAGCACTCCCTTAACACTAACTCCAACATTAATCCGAAATAGCTGCTTCAACTCATCTACTAATCTTTCTATCATTCATTCACCTCGCCGATGCGAAGCTGGTTCAGACCCAACTGCTGGTCTTGAGTTGGGAGACCTGCTGCATTCCAAATTCTTCTGGAAGCTAGGATGGCCGGTGTAGTCGCTGTCGGGGTTGTTATCCCCAGTTTGTCGCCTAAGATGGTGTCGATTCGCGATGTCAGGGTTGTATCGGTGAGCCGTCGAAATCTTCAGCGGGAGTTGATCGGTCCGTCATGAACACTTGGCTGACGAAAGCAAACCGAAAGGACGTGATGAACCGGGTCGCGGGTATGACACGCCTCGAAGTCAAGCACATGTGCCCCCGCCGAGGTGGAAAGATAGCGCCTCGATGGCACCTCCTCGTCGAGGGCGATGTCGTATATATCGACTATCCCGCCGACAAGATCCCTCCCGAACTTAAAAGACGCTGTGAGAAGGACGTAGCTCAACTGGCTACATCGTCACCAATCACACCGAGACAAAGATCCGCCATTCCGATTGTGTCGCCGAAAGAGGCTGTAGCAAGGCCGCCGCTTCCCATGCCAGAGAATACACTTATTGATCTTTCCAACTACGAGAACCAACCTTCTCTTCGCGAGATTATCGGCCTCGAATTTCTCCCGGCATCTACTCCTGAGGAAGATACGAAGGGCGATTGTACATGCCCTGAGGTAAGGATCAGAGACTTGTAATTCGCCTTCGGTCCCAATACGCTATACGTTATCTGATCGTGATCTTGACTACTAACAATATCCCCGGATACGATCACAGCTCAGCGGCAATTTGACACCGGGAATATCGGCGATAGATCCAGAACCCGCTGCACCGGTCTCAAAAGTCCCAGAGACAGCTTCGGATTCCAGCCCACAGGTCCAAAACAAACTGATTAGAATCCTATTCTCATTTTGGTTCGGAAAGAGATATTCCATAGAAATGCATCCAGAGGGTAGAATCGCCGACATCACACCAATACTGAACGCAGTACTCAGGCAAGGGAATGTAGCTGCGACAGTCGAGCAGCTTAACTATTCCCTCGTCAATTCTGTACGCAGGATTGAGGCTACAGATAAGCTACATACTATCTTCCCTCTTAGACCAGCTGATGGAACCATCATCGTTTCTTGGGAAATGGAACGTGAAGAAGAAAGAACTACCACATCGACCATTCTAAGCGAAAGTCTGATTTGAACAGCCGCGTTTCAAATTGCCCGGCCCTCCAATATTCCACATCATGCCAGGGACTCTGCGTCAACATTGTTTGCGATAGAGTTATGGGCGAATATGCCCAGCTCGAAGAGCGGTTCCGACGTTGAAGAGAATCCTGTTCTGACAGATCCTCTTTCAGAAATCTGTTAAACTGTATGGCCTGGGAAAGAGGATAATTGACATCTCCATGTAACCAAGACATAAAATATGATAATGAAAGGGCGTAGCTTCCGCAGCTTCAAGCCGCCTTGTCAATCCCCTTTCTCGTAAGCCCAGTGACTTTTGTTGCGTTCCATCCGTAGGAACCATATCCGACGAATTTTGTGGCCCAGTATTTACCGCTGAACCTGCCATATGGCCATGCGTAAAGACTTTATTTCCTCAGCACACAGGTCAAGGCTGTACTAGACTATCAGCGAGTGTAGCCCATCTCCAGACTCTACGGATCATGTAGAACATCGAGAAGTTGCCTAGGCACCTCCGCATGGAATCAAGCCTACAACCGCAATATCAACCCATTGATGATTTGGCGTAATTGGATTAATTTCCAGGCTTGATTGGACTCGTGAGCTAGACACGAAGGTCTTGATGAAAGGCTGCAATTTGTGTCGGGATGTGGCCAAATCTATCCTGAGCGGTAACGCTGCCGCAAGGTCTGCTTGTGAAGCTGCTATCACTTTGTTAACAACCCAAAACATCTGGAAGCTCCTACAAGCACCATAACTTCACTCATTCACATCATCCCCCCCCCAAACGTCAAGATTGCTCTCTAAGCTCCTTTGAGGTCGTTCCTCCTACGCTCATCCTCATATCCGCCAATAACGTACGCCATCTATATCCTCAGTCACTCAGTCTTCCTGGCATCCTTGAGCGAGCATTTTCATTGCACACTTCTGTCCATCATGGCATCTCAAAAACTTGTCAGCGTCGACGTTCAAATGACAGACTTCTCAGAAGTTATTTGCAAATTCGATCAAGTTCATGACCTCGAGGTAGTTACTCCTGCAAGTGAAGGCGTGTATGTACAATGCTAAAGATCCTTCTCACATATAATCCATAGTCCTTGATCCAACGGATCATTGCAGGCTTCCCGTTTCTTGACGCCACTCGTATCACCGCATTCCGTAAGAGCAGACTCATTACTCCAAAGGAGAAGTTACATAACGGCGACTTGATTGAGCTTTTGTACGACTTCCAACGTGGCGCGCTAGAAAACACACAGCCCATGGAACGACAAATGGAGAATCTGATGGCAAATCTCATAACTGCTCAAGCAGACATCCGCAAGATTTTGGCCAGAAAGCTTCGATCCAAGAATGTTGGACAGAATGGGGACCTGGGAGACGATGAGGAGCGGCACGAAGCTTTGCGAAACCTCGCAGATAGCATTGAACTCGCCCGCAAAGTCAAGGTTGAGGGTCGCAGCGAAATCGACATTCGTATTGGAGAGATTCTAGGAAAGCCCTCTGTCTCCGTCCGGCTTCCGGGAATGGCTTCCAGATCAACTTTCGTGCCAACCCACCAGCCAGCCTCACGGGAAAGGTTTCAGAGGATTGTTGAAGCGGATCGAGAGAGAATCCTCGGCACTGAGAAAGGCCGCAAACGAGGTGAAGCGGAGCTCTTTAGGGTCAAGCGAATCTAGATTGAATATGCTGGTGATAGGGTTTCCCGAAGTCATTTCAGTCATGGAAGCATTAAAGGGCCAAAGGCTGGCGACGAGATCCGCGATAAAACCCACAAGATAGTAAGGAAATTCCGTTACTTCCTCTCACGACTTCTACTTTCAAATTCTCCACGATTCCTTCTAGTAACAGTCTTTCATGATTCATTTTCGTTTTCATTTTGGCCTTCCTATCGTTATGCCAGCAGTTCGAATGTGCTCTCGAAGGTCAATTTCTTTGTTCTTACACCTAAGCCGGAAATCCTATCGGAATTTTATTCAATTTGAATCTCCTGCATGAATCGACCTGAGCTCGGTGGTAAATTTGTGTCAGCATTTAGACCGCAGCGACAAAATAGTATAACAGCCACTTGACGAGCTCTGAATATATTTTCTGGGATTATATGTATCCGGAGCGAGATTTAATTACTCCGTTCTAAGAGCGTGGCGTAGCTATAGTCAGTAGGTTCTTGCGTCCATAATATCGATATCTTTTAAATGCGGCAAATGCTGACCGGGGGGGTTGCAACAAGGGCTGTGGATTACATTAGAGCCAGGACTCTGGCTGTAGATAGATCAACATCGTTCCACCGCTTAACCTTAATTCGATTACACAGAGACTCACATACCAACAGAATGTAATAGCATTCGTATATAAGATGAAGCCAAAAGGTAAATTCAAACTCTATGTCATATTGGCCTTGCAAGCCAAACCCTTCCTTGCCACTGTCTGTCATATAATATTCGATCGCGCACAAACCATTATCTTCAAAAATTTGCATTCCCTCACTACCGTCGAGATCACCATGAACTGCGACGCTGAACAGTCTCCTTCGCCTACCGGAGCGGATATCGTCACTAAGACCCGAGGGCATTTCGCGAATAGTCCACGAACACCGAGCAAACTCCGCCATGTCACCACCACTCTCGGCGTTATAGACGTCACTCCTATCCAGCTCAACTCCGACGGAACTGGCATTATGACACCAACATCTCCCAAGCCTTTGTACGTTACGACAGCTGATTCCTATAGCTACGGCACTCTATAACTCATATTATATCCTGATCCCAATTATTGCGAAGATCCCGTCGAGTTGACGCTGATCTACAATGGAATCTAGACTTTCACCCACGCAACGCCTGTTGATCACGTCGACCTACATCCCTCGTGTCCACCGTTCGAGAATGTTACACCAGCGCCACGTCGGAATCTACGAGAAGATACATACGGAGTGGATCCAGAAGGCACTGTTACGCCAGGCAAAAAATCTACAATGGGATCCGAAGACTGGGGAGCCGCTGTTCAGTGTCAGGAGATCGCAGGACGATTTGGATCCATAGCCTTTATTGGAACTGTTCTTGTCATTTCTCGCCCTGCACCTTGAAGTCCAAGTCTACGCAGGGAACTTTATTGCCCTTTGTGGTGAGCGGATTATTCATGGCGATGATTGAATTCTAATGACGACTACTCCGCTACGCGTATACGGTGCAAGATATTTTACGGCAAATGGGTAACATTCCAACAAGGCATGACTAATAGCGAAGCTTTAAACTAATTAACGCATTGAGTCCCTCCTCTTTCTTAGTTGCTTTTTATCCACGATCTTCATAGTAGGCTACTTCCTTAATGTTGCAATTTATTGTCTAAACGATATGAGAAAGTTTTCTGGTATGTAGTATCACATGGTTTTAGCTACGAGGTGGAGTCTTAGTACTAAAACATTGGCAATTGGATAATAATCATGCGGCCCCATTAGCATACAACTCTCAATGAAATCAAAGTATCGTCTACGAGCCGCGTCCTTGGATGGTCACCTAGACCTCGCGTGTACAGTTTCTCGAACGTTGGAGGGCTCGATTTACGACCTACAATCTTCAAAAACAGTTCTGCATAAATATGGAGCAAATGGTTTCATCACATGCGGCTCGAACTCTGCTCAAAATAGCTCGCCAGGATGCCCGTGTATATGTGTTAGACCAGCATGAGCGATGCGAGTAGGTTGAACATTCCATATATCTTTGGCCAGAAGTCATTTCCTATATGCGTAAATCACGGTGTGCTATGGCGACTATCTCTGAGGAGCTGCAAAGGTTGGCAGAGAGTCTCGGCACTCCTAGACGCCGGATCAGCAGTCATCCTTTCCGCTTCCCTCCTAGAAAAGAAGACCCTGGCGAGCTTTTCGATATCCAAGCTGTCCTCGATAACACCGAAGTCCACTCCCAGAACTGGGGCAACGATGACCAGTTCGACGCATCTCTGCTCATCTTCACAATCTGCGTCCGAAAGCTAGGGAGGAATATCGAGACCGTCTATGGGCAAATTGCAAAGGTTCAGCAGCAGCTGATAGTGGAGCGAGAGGCTTTGCTTACCATGGACCGAAATCGGAAGACTTGGAGGCGGAGGCTGGAGATGTCTGATCGTATCACAGAATTAAGAGCGGAAAAAATACAGAAATCGATCGATCAATGTGAGGGTATGATTGACGCGGGGCGGGATATGCTGAAACGCAAGAAGAGAAGAGAGGACTACTCCATCGCTTATAGCTGTTAGGTCGATCAATAATCGTAACAGGCTATCGAGACCAAGGTGCTGCAGCTAGTTCTATAGCCCGTGAGGTTTGCACTTCCTTACGGACACTTAGGAGATTGCACCTGTTGCTACATAGGTTTCGTCAGTCTCGAGACTCCCTTACGACCGGTGTCACAGTTGCCCAGAACTATGCATCCAGAATGCTTCTGGAAATTCCCCTCGATCGGTGGAATTTTCCTTCTGCGGCTCTAGCGAGACAATATTCTCAACGCTGGACCTGACGACAGCTTACCGTTGTGGATGTAAGATCTTAGCCTCATACACAGAGAGCTGCAATATAAGCTCGAAAGAATAATGTGGTAGCCAAGAAGAATATAAACAATTCTTGTCGCAAGCTTAGTCGACGTGGAAATCAATTTGAAGATTTTGGTTTATGGCACCAGCCGCAATCAAGCCCGACAATAATGCATATTTAGAGATAGCTGGGCGAAATCGATTGCCCCCCAAGGTTCTACACATCTAACGGTCTCAAGATTCCATTTTGTAGGCAAGAACCACTAGAATAAGCACGAAAAGATGCTTTATATTCCCGGGAGCTGCACAGTCGGATCTGGAATAATTTCGAACCGCTGAGAAAGTATGCACTGACAGATATAAATATGCCTAAGAGCAGCCTAGGCTTGATGCTCACACCTATACGCAACAATCTTTCCGGAGTACATATCTAGCAATACAACATCTGTCCCTAGATCTCAAGTTTCTACCAATCATCTTGATCCAGTGGTCAGCCGTCCGTCATGTCAGCCTCAGCCCCAAATCTCGACGATCTTCTGGACGAACACCCAGTTATCCGGGAATATAGGGACCAATGGAAAGCTGCCATGCGTGCCGGACGAGCTTTGATGATTCCACCCGACATAGGCTACGATGAAGAATTTGGAAATCAGCAAATTGCAGACTTCATGGTATCAGGACTCAAAAGACACAGAAACGGACGAGTGGCATGCATAGCTCATTTTGTCATGAACCATCCGGAACTCGCAAACAAACATAATGTCACAGATGAGGAGGTTACCAGATACACTGAACCCGGGCAGGCAGCGCCCACGAAGATCTGTGGCAGCGCATGGGTAAGCATCAAACCAAAAGAACGGACAATCTGCACTAGAAAGATCGTTAAACCGTTTAAAACTACCATCCTATAATCATCCAATGCAGAAACTTGTTGTTATAACTGCAATTTTACAGGAGCTAACTTCTATTACTTTCCTCACTACCGTTTATCACTTATTTAGGAAGATGCGCATCTGCTCCTCCTCGATGATCCAGGGTTGATGAAGATATTCACAGCTTGCTATGGAGTCTCATCGACCTTTGTCCAGCAAATTCCGAACAGCAACAACCTGCTAGCGCTGCTCAATTGCCGCGTCGACTATTACTGGCAGCTCCCGCCTGTCTTCCACGAGAAGTTCGAGGAGCTCATCCAGCGGATTACTGCAAAAGAAGATTATCTCGACGAATTGAACAACTGTCTCGAGATGCGAATGGCCGTCCTCCCCCTCAACCGGAAGACACCTAAGACTTGGCAGGAAATCATTCAGAAGAGGACTACTTTATTATCAACATCAAAGAGCCAGGGCCTGTTTTGCCTCGCGCCAAGCTCCAACTTGTAAGTTTGCGCGTCAGCTGGTCAATCACCAGGATTCAGCGAACGGTAATAGGTCAGGAGAAACTTTATCGCATTGTGACTTATCACAACCCTCTGTTTTTTGGACCTGTCGTTAGCGGCTGGGAGGTAATCAAGAATCTGTGAAGACTAGTCTTGGGATGGATAGTTCAAGTTGATTGTCGTATGTCTTTCAATTCTGATTCGCTGGCTCCCGGATCAGCCTTGATCAAAAGAATATGTGCATCGAATTGCCTGTTACAATTTACTTCCGTGGTTCTAAAGGAAAATAAAAGGATAGCAATGAAACGATACTCAAGATAGTATAGTATGACGAAAAAGATACGATGTAGAGGTTTCGAGATTCCGTGTCGTGATATGTGGCACAGACGCACGCAGAAGGCCTTTGTTCCCATCATGCGAACCTGTCTCACAAAGAACCGTATGGTCTTATTTTACCTGGGGATAACCATTACCCCGTATTGCTAAAGCTGTAATCTTAAGAATTCAAAGTCGATCCTCTAAGCTACAACGCCATCGAAACTACATATTTCCTAGATCGACCGCGATATTGCAAGCGCAAGTGCGTTGGGTTTTTCCTAGATCAACCGCCAAAGCCTCCAAAGCGCACTCCACTGCCGCCGTCGCCTTCTACTAAGCCATCGATATAACAAAATCACAAGCAAGGCTCTATAAATTCAGTATGGCCCGCGAGACGGAAAAGGACTACGATCACAGCTACTTCAAGCGCGGCGAAAAGGCACTCATTCAAGACTACGGTGTACCCGACTACGTCACCCACAACGCTGAACGAGCATTCTATCACTATCTCCGCGCGGACGGAAAGCATAAGAAGCCAATCGTGGTCCTGATTGACAACTACCGCAACCCGCAAGACGATGTCATGCAAGAGAAGGGGTTTAATTCGAGAACTTCAACGTGGAGGGAAGCAGTGGAGGATATTTGTTTTCAATGCGAATGTTGGGTGTGTCCATGCGAATTACGTGAGGTGGAATGCGTCAGGGATCAAGAAGCTGAAGGCGAGAGCGGAGCAGGAGATTTGGAGGAGATAAATGGCTGGCAGGGGTGTAGACATTGCAAGTATTGTGTGAGAGGTGCTATGGCTCTTGTTCCCCTGGGCGAAACCGACAGCGAAATTGACGGATCCGAAGGCGATAAAGACGAGGAGGAATGGCAAAGACAATTGGACAATTACTGTCATCGAAGAATACCTATCCCAGGGCGCTTTGGGCCGTAGTTTAGTCCTCTGTCGTTCGACCTGGCCTTGTCCTAGGCATCTTGTGTACGAAGTATGTATGAGTAGGCGAAAATGCGTTGATGTTGCAGCTTCGCCACAGCAAATTTGGATCTCAACGTCCTTGTTGGACAGGCTTTAAGCCTCAGCAGCCAAGACCACGATTAGATACCCGCTCCCATGGCAAGATCGGGGGGAGACGTCGAATCCTGCGTCCGATGCATCTAGCGGCCGTTTCGAACATTCCTCAAGCAGACTGAGGTCACCAAACCCGGCGTATGTGTTTCGTTTTGCCTCCGACATGTCCTCCACATATCCCGATCGATCTGCCTCCTGACATGACAGACCGTTCAAAAGCTCCGCTTGAGAGCGACCATGTATGACTCTTTCATTATTGGCTCAGTACAAGTACTTCAGTCTAGTAGTCATAGTTGTCTTTGTCAAACGTATCGTGGTGGTGTATATGCATGACTCTGCTTTTGACTAGGACAAGAAAAAATTTTCAGCATCGTCTCGTCGCAAGCCTCGAGCGCTGTGTTTACATGGAGGACATACACATGAAGTGCCATCTGAAAGACATCGTCTCCGAGCATAAAATGGCACTCGGCGGCCGGCTCTAGATGCGGCTAGCGGTGGTGAACCACGAGCTGCAGCAGAGCACCGTTCGGGCATCCAACTGCCTGAAAGGTGGGGCCCTCCCTGCAGTCCCCAGCGGAGCTGTGATCATCGACGCAGCGAAGCTTACTGCCCGTCAGTTGATTCGTCTAGCGGAAAACCGCTGCCTGCCCCGAGGTTTGCCCGGGCCTGATGTCTATACTTAGCGGTGTTTGTCGCTATCTGTTTTGTGCTGTAGGTGTATGTGGTGTTTGCCAGCGGTGGTTGTGGCCTCCCGCGAAAAATTCGCAGCACTAGTACCTTGTAGCCAGAAATGAAAAAAAAAAAGGTGCTCAGCACAGAAATTGCCCCTCACCACCGACCACGTAAAAGTATTAAAGTACTATCGCACTGAAAATTCTAACCCTCCTCTTTTTTCCTTCTCCATCAACCATCGATCTTAGAACACAGAACACAACTATCGCCATCACCCACTTAGCTTAGGAGGAATTGACTTCATCCTAGCTTAACATCTCCAGGAATCAGTTCTATCGTACATTTAGCTTATCAGCTTGTACCTAGACCCCTCCAGTTCTTTTCGTCAGTCGTTTGGAACTCTGCAGTTTTCCAAACGCACTCAGGTTTATTATACCCTTTGACGACAGCTCTAGTAGCTACAGATTCTCATCAACCTCTCTTCTCTGCTCAGTCAGAAGAAGAGACTCTTGTTGGAATCTGTTCCCGGCCTTGTCCTTTCTCCCACAGCGAGAAAGGTCCGCCCCTCGACGTTACAGTCACCCATCACAACACCAGCGGAAAGCTCGACTCTTCCTGAAGAGCGGAAGCCTTTCCCGTCGCAAACTTCCTTCGCTTTCAAACAGTCTACTTCAGAAAGCAGTGCTAGCTTTCTGAACTCTCATCTCGTTCCGCAATCATGGCAGACGAAGGCTTGAACCTCCCCGAGAGTCAAATCGAGGGCAACTGGGAGGAAGTGGTCGAGACATTCGACGAAATGAAGCTGAAGCCCGAGCTTCTGCGAGGTAAGTTCGCACTCAATACCGACAACATCGAGCAAAAATAGAAATCTGACTGAAATTTCGACAGGAATCTACGCCTATGGGTAACGCTCCCCACAAAAAAGCACCCCGCACCGAGATGTACGCTAACAAAAAAATACAGTTTCGAGCGCCCGTCCGCTATCCAGCAGCGTGCTATCATGCCGGTCATCAAGAGTCAGTACAACCTAACCCCGGTTTCACTTCGCTTCAGTCAGACTAACAGGCCGTCCTTTTCACAGAGCACGATGTCATCGCCCAGGCCCAATCCGGTACTGGCAAGACTGCGACTTTCTCCATCTCCTGCCTGCAGAGCATCGATCCCGATGTAAAGCAGTGCCAGGCTTTGATTCTTGCTCCTACTCGTGAGCTGGCCCTCCAGATCCAGAAGGTTGTCACCGCCCTCGGTGACTTCATGAAGATCGATGCCTATGCCTGCATCGGTGGAACCAGCGTCCGCGACGATATGAAGAGTTTGCAAGACGGTGTCCACATCGTCGTTGGAACCCCCGGTCGTGTTCATGATATGATTCAGCGTAGGGCGTTGAGGACTGACCACCTCAAGCTCTTCATCCTTGATGAGGCTGATGAGATGTTGTCTGTAAGTCTTAAAAAATACCTTCAGTCGAGTAAAAACAGGTTTCGAGATGTGCTAACCAAACTACTCCTCCTATAGCGTGGCTTCACCGAGCAAATCTACGACATCTTCCAGCTCATGCCACAGTCTATTCAGGTCGTCCTTCTCTCTGCCACCATGCCATCAGACGTGTTGGAGGTCACCACCAAGTTCATGCGCGACCCTGTCCGCATCTTGGTCAAGAAGGACGAACTCACCCTCGAAGGTATCAAGCAATTCTATATCGCCGTCGAGAAAGAGGAATGGAAACTGGACACGCTCTCCGACTTGTATGAAACTGTCACCATCACCCAGGCTGTCATCTTCTGCAACACCCGCAGGAAGGTTGACTGGCTCACTGACAAGCTCACCGAGCGTGACTTCACCGTCTCTGCCATGCACGGCGATATGGACCAAGCTCAGCGTGATCTCATCATGAAGGAGTTCCGTTCCGGCTCTTCTCGTGTCCTCATTGCTACCGATCTTTTGGCCCGCGGTATCGATGTGCAGCAAGTCTCTCTGGTTATCAACTATGATCTCCCATCGAACCGTGAAAACTACATCCATCGGATCGGTCGTGGTGGTCGTTTCGGTCGTAAGGGTGTCGCCATCAACTTCGTCACCGCCGACGACGTCAAGATGATGCGTGAAATCGAACAGTTCTACTCTACCCAGATCGAGGAAATGCCAATGTAAGTCCCCTAATCCAAGGTTTTCAACATCAGACAGGCACCATATTAACACCGATTCTCTAGGAACGTCGCCGATCTCATCTAATCAACTGACCTATCCGCACAACTATACTATACTCGGCGAAGAACGTGAAAGGAAGATAGCTCCTACCTAGTCCCCAACAAAGTCCAACGAATTGCAAAATATCAGATCATCACCTGTCCCGAAGAAATCGACTCTTGTTCCCCTATCGAAGTTTTACGCAACGCCTTCTTGTATGTTCCAACCGTTAATACGAATTTAAATATCCTCTTGTATCTGTTGAACGCCGCGGTGCTCGCCTTGTACACGCCATCAGGATTCTCTTATCTCGTCTTTTTCTATTTTCTGCGCCTTTTTTCTTTTTCTTGCGAAATTTGCACTGCGCATTGCTGGGAAGGGAAAAAGTCGATTGATTAATAGAAAGCTGACCAAAAGTAGGGGAACGCTGTTTTTAATTTCTGGATTTCTCGCCTTCCTGTCCTTCGGAACATGTTCGCTTGTGTGTGCTTTGACATGTTATCCTTCTTGCTTGTCTCCTTGCATTCATGTATCTCGCAAATTTCAATAGACAGAATGATTTTCAGAAAACCAGAACGGCGGACCACTAGCTGCACAGTTTCCAACGCTGTGAAACACTGCATCTTGCCTAACTGCTTGGCTGCATGCCAGCTGATCGAGGAAGGCCTACTCTCGCCTATACGACGTAGTGCGCAGGTGGCTGGCCCACACTCTCCTTCTCCTAAATATGCAACACCTGCCTGCAGAAAGCATAGTTTCTACCGCCCGAATGCTCCACCACCAAACCTCGAACTTCAGGCAACATTTGAGAGCGGGGTTTGAGGGGGCAAATCGTCAACCATGCTGTCTAGGTGGAGGTATAGGAAGTTGAAGGTACGTATATACGGGTCCCCATCTGTTTATATTCGCTGTATCGGAAGTTCGCAGCTGCTTGTGTTCGCGATACGGCTTCCAGCGTTATCACACCAGCAACACAGATTTCCTGTGTCAATCGAAATCCAAAGAAGTCCATACGAGACCAAGTCTATACTACGATATATATTGCAATGGGTGACGCTAAAAAGGTTGTTCAGGCTACGGACGATAGAGATGAGGATGAACGGATTGAAGAAGCGGTGCCGGGCTCCAGAAATTTGGTCTCCCATCCTCCTTGGTGGGACAGAAAACGGTGCGGCAAATTCAAACGTTCAGCCTCCCAGTAACTGGAACGTCATGAGATTGACAATTCTCTCCAGGTATTATGGCTCGATCTTGTTTAACATCATCACGTTCCTTCTACCGGCCTTATACGGCACGCTGTCCAAGCTCTGGGTGGCTCAAATAGATGGATCTATGGTTTCGACCACTGACTCATATACGTATGCCCCACCCTCACTGCCCCGGCTCTACCTCGTGACAATCATGACGGTACGATCCATGAAATCGACTTTGCGATAACTCATTAACCTTCTTGAACGGATCTTATCAGGTATATCGGCGTTTTTGCGGAAGTCATCAACGAAGGCCTTCCGCGTGGTGTCTTTGTCGTAGTCGGCGACCGATCCTCCCGTTCAATCCAGTCGCGCGTCAACATCACCTATACGCTCATCTACGTCCAAACCCTCCTCGGCCTTCTGCTCTCCGTCATATTCTGCGGTGCGGCGTCCAACTTTGCCTCGACTTTCGTCCCCGTGGAGACCCGACAGGCCTCTTTGACATATATCCGCATCTCCTCCTTCTCCACGCTCTTCTCTGCGATATCCGCCGCTGTCGCAGCAGCAACTAGGGCACTAGACCGTCCGGATATTCCGCTGGCCATCAGTGCGACAGCAACGACGGTCAACATCATCCTGGATCTCGCTCTCATCTCCACGGTGCGCGCGAAGACCATCCATCCGACTGTGAACACGCAGGCAGCGATACGGTTGACGTGTGATGGATGCGGTGCCCTCGCGGGTTTAATCTACTTTATCCTCATGAGTCGCAAAGCGCTATCGAATGCCCCCGTGGGCATACGCGCGGTCACAAGGCCGAACTTTATCGCTCTAAAGCAGCTTGTCCGCGCGGGTATCTTCACGTTCACGGAGTCAGCGGTGCGGAACGCGCTGTACTTGTGGCTGATTAGCAACATCGTGAGTATGGGAAATAACTATGCGACAGCGTGGGGGGTGTTCTCGACGATTCGGTGGGGTTTGATAATGGTGCCTGTCCAGGCGCTGGAAGCATCGTCGGTAACATTCGTCGGGCACAAGTGGGGAGCGTGGCGGGCGAAAGTTGGTAGTCAGGTGCGGAGGGCGAGAGCTTCATGGATGGATATATACCGTAAGCAGACAAACCTCGCGATTCCTTCCTATGGGCGACACACCGATCAATTAATGATGGTCTGTTCCGGTAATAGGAATTGCGCAACCCGCAATACGGTCCTTTGCAATGGTATTCTTCATCGAGATACTTTTGTTCATCGTTCTGGCATACACCGGCGGTGTTCGTTCGTTCGCATTCTACCTCTCCAACAGCGAGACCGTCTCCCAGATCACGGAGATGATGTGGCGGGTAAGATACAGATACCCACACCCTATATCATCGTCTACTTGCCTTTGCATATGTTGCGGACTGGTACTGACTGGTGAATACCGTCAGAGCATCGAATGGTGCTATATATTCTACGCACTGAGCACCCAAATGGCGACCGTCCTCCTTGCCACACAGCCTCGATGGTACCTCTACCAGTCCCTCGGCTCCAACATACTCTACGTCCTCCCCTGGTGTATCGCCGTGACGAAGATTGGGATGACGGAAGAGAATGCCTGGCTATACCATCGGTGGGTGTTTGGCGGCTCACTGGTTGTGAGTTTTGGTATAATTCTGTTCGTAGACGTGGTGTGGGCACTGTGGCTGCGAAGTGGCAGGAGCGAGATGGCGCCGATTGAAGAGAGTTTGTAGATGGATGCATGTATGTGTCCTTGTCCATCTAGATTCCGCGCATATATATATCAGATTGAAAGGCCTGCGTGCGTGTACGTGTACTTTGGAATTATGGTCAGAACTATCAGACCACAGATGGTAAATGACAGGACACTAGCCCTAAGCAAGCATATAGTTTTCCTCAAATTCCTGAGTCATAATATTTTGTCGATGCCTTTAGAAGTCCCAGTGCTGCCCGAAGTAAATAATGTAAAGGCTTTGTTGTTAGGACGGGCTTGTGACTTTGCGCTCTCTGCGTTCGGGAATTAATAGCCAAGCTGTACTTATTTAGCATTATATATTGACCACTAATAATCTGAGATCTCAGCAGCCCAGCTGATAACGATATAGAGCTTATACGGATTCGGATTGATAAATGAATAGCATAAATTCGTCTCTATTTATCAACACGGATAATTGTTGATCCTTAAAGTAGATACAATGAACTGAAACGCTTTCGAAGAATTCGAAGGGCGGATATGAAAAACAAGGTTTGGGTATCTTAACAAAATGAACGTGCAGAAAATAGAAAGAGGTAGACTTGTGCAGGCTCGAGATAAAACGTAGCAGTGGTGTGACAACGAAGAACCTCATACCATAATCGAACCAGTCCGGGCGAATGGCATGCAGCATCAATGTGATAGGGAAGCCTGTCAAAAACCTGGACACCGAAGATCCAATAAAGGAATATAACCCCGAAGACTTTTCCCATAACCGAAAACTTGAACCAAACTTAAATCAGAGGATTTCATGCAAAGAATGCGGATAGAAAAATGTATGCATCATGTGTATGTATACTTACGCCTGAAACAGAAAAATATAGGACCATGCGAAGCTCAGAGCAAATGCATGGCTCGACAATTGCAACCGAGCGAAGAAACTTTGGAACAAAAGCAGCAAATCGGGCCGGGAGTCATTTTGTATAGATATCTTTTTTTGTATTTTTCTCTTTTCTACTTTTTTTGGATTTTCTATCTTTTGGTTTCCTAAAAACGACCGAGAGATAAAGAAGAATGAAGAGCACATAGTATGAAAAAACCGTATAATAATCTCGTATCCCGTATAATGCTGATAAGTACCGCTGCAATAACTGTTAGTATATGTCTTGTGTTTCCCAAAGAAGAGTAAAGGACTTACCGAATGTAAAGCTGAAAAGCAAATGGGCAGAGGCCTTTTCGTAAAGAGTTCGAGTCGATAGTAAAACGAAACAGAGAAATCCCACGCCACATTCCGTCTCATAAATAGATATTCCTCGCCACGTTGCAGAAATCGAAGAGTCGGATAAGAAAAGATGATGAACCCGATAGAGGGGGAAGAGCAGTCGATAGACAGTGAATAAAAGAGGAACAAGTGGCGAGGAAAAGAATAAGGATGTAGGAGGATGAGGGATGAGAGTTAGAATAAGGTGAGGATTCCATGGATCGTAGAATGGAACCTCCTCTGTAGATCAACGGCACCTGCGGCGTGGAATAATCATAAAAAAGAGTCGAAAAACCAGAAATTTGCTACCGAATAAACATCATGTTCTGCTTCTTGAAAGACCTTCATGTCGTCGTAGAGATACTGATATCGCCGGAGGGGAAAGATTCGTTATTACTTGAACGAGATCTCGTGAAACGATATCGGAGGATGAGATAGAAATCTCAGATTTCGATGGACTCGGAGTCTTTGGGGGAGCGCGGGGGGGCAGACGCCTGCTGCATTCGATACTGACGGTCAGCCTCGTGCATGGCAAAGGAGTCGTCGGCTAGAGAGTCGCGGGGTGGCGGATAGTCATCCTCGTCGAAGTCGGGCTGGAAGTAACTTTCGAGTCTCTCTCTGTCAAGTCGGTCCAGCATCCCAGGGGACACGTTCGCCCATGGTCCGTTCTTTCGTCGTTTCAGACCTTCAATGTGCGACTCGAAGGCCGCCGCACGACGCTCGATCTCCAAGTTGAAGTAGTCTGCAACCACGGCACGTTCGTGAGAGCTGGTATACTTTGCCATCTCTGCGTCACGGTCGCGGCGCAGCCGTTGTTGTTCAACTTCGAAGGCGCGGCATTGTTCGAGTTCCTCTTCGGAGAGGCCCGTGGTGTCGATCACATGTGCGCCGTCGTCGTGATCCTCTGAGTCCTGGACGGACTCACCCTCCTCTTCCCCGCCCAGCTGCTGTCCCCCCTGGGCATCCTCCTCCTCCTCCTCCTCCTCCTCCTCCTCTTCGTAGTGCGCATCCTCTTGGACATCGTCCTCGTAATGCGACTCGCTCGCGTCATCTGCTTCTTCGACGACTGAGTCATCGGCGGCCGTGTCCCGCGGCAGATCGGGGCGGGTGAGGTAGTTGTACTCCTCCCGAGTGATCTCGCCGGAGTGATGTGCCTGTTTCAAGGCACTCACCTCCAAGCTGTCGTCCTCTAGAAGAGCACTGACACGCTCGCCGAGGGAGGCGGTGTGGTTGGGCATCTGGCTGCCCAGGAGCAGGCGCTTCGCCAGCGACTCCTCCGTCCGACGCAGATAGGCGTCGGCGTCCCCGTCCCTCATGAGCTGGGACCGGCTCTCCTGCTCCGACAGGGGCTCGCCCTCGCCCTCTCCTTCCTCCTCTCGGAGGACCGAAAGGAGGTCGGCCGCCTGTTTGGCCCTCAGGCTGTCCAGGCCGGCCTCCAGGATCTCATGGGGATCCTGGGCCAGATCTACGTCCGCGGGATCCGGCCAGTAGTTCTCCGTTAGCCAGATGGCATAACGGAGAGCGTCAAGCTTTTGACGCTGTTGGAGCTTCTCCTCCCGCTCCTTCTCAGCATCTCCGGCTTGCGCCCACTCCTCCTTCTCCTCCTCGATCTTGCGTAGGAGGGCCCTCTCCTCCTCCCGCTTGCGCTCACGCCGGCGGTGGCTCACGAAGAGCCAGCCACGCTGGGCCTCGGCCTCGCCCTTGACGATCTCGTTCATGGCCTCTTGGCCAAGCAGCTTCACAAGGTTCTTGCGACGCTGGTCAGTGAGGTGCAGGATGCTCTTGAGCTCCTGCTCGCGTTCCTCTTCTGTGAGGTCCGCGACGGGATCGTAGTCGATCCGCTGACGGCGCAGCTCGAACTCCCTGTACCATTTCTGGCGCTCCTCCTTCTCTATCGTCTCTGCCGCCACCTTCAGTGCGTCTTTCCGTCGGCACTTGGCCAGATTGAAGACGCGTCGGCTGACTTCGACATTGGCAAGTTCTCCTTCCTTAATGTTGAGTTCCTTGCGAACCTGGAGGACAAAGTACTTGAGGGCGTCCGGCGTGTGGAGAACCGCTTCGAGCTCGGGGTCCGGCTTCTGCTCCGGGATCTCCTTTGGCTTTTTAGCCTCCTCTTGTTCGAGCTTCTTGGCCGCAGCGGCCGCCAGAAGATTCGATGGAACATCAGAATGGGTATTCTAAACCCACTGTCCATGACTCTCCGGCGATAACAGACCAGCGCGGTTCAGAGCCTCCGCGTGCCTTTGCGCTGCTGCCTCCGCCTTCTTCGTCAACTTCTCAACCTTTGCAGCTTCCTTCTTCGCGTCCTGCTCAACCTTCTTCAGCTTCTTGGCCTGTGTTTTGGCTGCCTTATCCGTGCTTGTGGAGCCGAAGAACGAAGACTTGTGAGTATTGGCGGCCTCAGCGATGTTCTGACCGAGACTGCTACGGGATCTCTCAGGCATATTCGGGACGACGCTAGCCCTATCAGCGCGATGTCCCATGCTGCTCCCACTGCGTTCTGGGAGGTTGCCTCCAAACTTGTGCACAACATTTTGAGACTGGTCGTGGTACGTGCCGCTGGTGATGGGAGCAGCAGTTGGGGATTTGGTGCTTTCTTGGGAAGACTTATCGCTGGTGCCAACTGGGGTGCCGGTTGGTGTAGGTCGTGCACGCGGAGGAATTGGAGGTGGTGAAATGATCGAATTGCGCTGATTGTCCGACTCGCTTTTGCCCGACGATGTCGCGCTTGTGGCAGAAGTTCTTTTTCTATTGTTGGAACGTGGGCGAGGAGGCGGGACGTGAGGGGGGAAGTCGTTTGCAATTGGTAGAGGTATGTACTTCTCCTCGGACTTCTCAGGCGAAGGGGTCGACTTTTTGCTGCCCACTTTGAATTTTTGGACCGCCTTCATCATAAACAACGGACCATTGCCGAGTGCGCTAGACCCAGAACCAGTGCGTTTATGAGACTTGAAGGGAGCCGTAAAGGGAGCCTCGTCCTCGGAATCATCGGACCACCAGCTGGGAGGTTCGTTCGCGATTTCAACTCCGGGAACAATGAGGTTTTCAACATTCTCATCCGGTGACTGTTGCTCGCTCTGACAAGCCAACTGGTGTGTCACTGAAATGGAGACTGGACTGAGCGTCTTTGGTGGAGTCATTTCGCCCTGTGCTTCGATGGTCTGTTCGACAGGCTGTTCATCTTCGTCAGAAGCACTCGGCCTCATGTAGGTCGGTCGATACTCCTCTATATCTGAATCGTCGCAGAGCTCTAATTCCAAAGGGTTCTTGGCCCTGAAGAAGGTACCCTTGCTTCCATAGAACCCTGGACCTGCGGTTGAGGATTTCCTCGGTTGGGTCTGGGTTTGTGTTTGAGCGGTCACGGCATCGTTGGCCTTGCTCTTCCCCTTTTGCTTGCGAGGGGAACTTGATGCCTCGTCAGCAGAGCCGCCTGTCTTTTCGTCACCTGAGTCTCGCTTGAAAATATCGAAGAATCCACTCCTCTTTTGTTTGAGGCCCTTCTTGTCTTGTCCGTCTGTGTTTTTAGATGTGGGGCTTCCTGTCTTCTTGCCTGAATCTTTCTTCTCTTTGAGTTGCGAATTGCCCTCGGGGCTGAACTCGCCGGTATAGCCTGGAGACGAGGCATTCGCAGGTGGCGTGCTCGGGTTGTCGACATTGCTAGTGGCGCCGGTTTCACCGCTTGCTCGTGCTGATCCCCAGCTCTCAGGGAGCGAAATGCCAAACGACTTGTTACTATCTGATGTCGATGGCCTGCTGCTGGAGCCGAAAAGTCTCTGAAAAACTCCAGGTCGTGAAGAGCCGTCGACTAGAAGGGCAGGGTCAAGAGATGGACGACGAGGCTGTCGTTGGGACTTGGGTGAATTTGGAACACTCTCTGCCTTGGAACTTCCAAGTCCAAAGATGCTCGCAACAGCCTTGAACGACTTGGGTGTCCCACCGAGATTGAACATTTTCCGCGGAGGAGACTTGGGGCCGTCATTTTCCAAGATTGCCTTACGAGTTTTCATACGGTTCAAGTCTTTTGTAATCTTGTTGCTGGCGGGAGATGGTGTAGCAAACTCGGTAACTTCCTCAGGAATTACACCCATCTTCTTGAAAGCCTTATCAACTCGTCTGAGGTGATCATTGTGGGATGCGTGATCGTCGACCTCGGTCTTGAGTTTCTGAGCCATAGCTGCAATTGAAGCTTCGGCTTCGGCCTCAGCTGCAATGATGACTGCTTGAGATCTTTCATACTCTTGGGATGGTCTCAGGGGTCTCTGCACCTCTGCCGGTTGTGGTGAAGCCGTTGGAGTTCTGGTGGCCTCGAGGATTGGAGAGAGAGGTATCTTGGGTGGGATAGGTGGAAGCTTCAGACCTGCATCTTCGTCCTGAACTAGGACAGGCTGATGACGCAGTGATTTGATTTCGCGTGGTGGACTGGCAGAGCCGATGACAGAATGAGGCTCGGTATGTCTTCGTTTTGGGGGGATCGGAGGAGGAACTGAATCGTCAAACCCGTGATGTTGTTGAAGTGCGTGAGCGCTCGTCTCCTTCGTTGGAGGGGGAGCAGGAGCCGGAGAAGAAACCGCTTCCTCCACAGAAATATGAACTTCTGGGACACAGGCGGCTTCTGGAAGAGATATGGGGTCCTTGTAAAGATCGTCATCGTCGACTCCTACTTGAACGAGGACAGGCTGAGATGGGCTGAGAGGCTCGGCTTCCAGATACCAGGTGCGACTGCCCCATTGATCGTCGAGGACCTCTTCAATGGAGGCAAGGCGCGTATTCGGCTCGGGAGACTTATCGGAGTCGTCCTCGGAGCGAGACTGAGCGTAGTATTCCTACAATGAACCAAGTATTAGCAAATGTACACAGCTATAAGGATGCAGAGATATCTCGGATTACTTACCAAAAGACCTTCGATGGTTCTACCCTCGGGTTCGGATCCCTCACTTTCGCTTCGAGTTTTCGGATCGGCCGCCGGTGAAGCTTCCCCGTTCTTAACAGGGGACGTGAAGGAATTGCGTCGAAGATTTTGAACATAGGAAGAGCCTTTGTCGGAGACAGATAGGCGTTGAGACTCTCTGAATTGCTCAGTGGTCTTCATTGCATCCTCAATGTCCTTCTGGATTGCAACTTCATCTTCAGGAACAGCAGCTCCAGCACTGACTTGTACGATATCCTTGATTGTGACAGTAGGAATAATGCGGGGAGGAGTAGTAGGTAAATTCATTCGGTTACCTTGAGTTTGGACCGACGAGTCCATCTCAGGGTGTGCGTTTTGTGTCATGGGAAGAGGTGGTAGGGTTCTGCGTGGGGGAGAGGTACGTTTGCCGTATGATGAACCTGGCTGCCCGTACTTAAGAGGATTTTTGAGCTTCGCTTGGCCCTTGATATACCAATCTGGAATATCGTCTCTGATGAATGATTCTTGCTGTTGGGAATATTGGACGCCACGATACTTCTCTTGATCGCGTCGAGAAGGGAGGGTACCTTCCCGAAGTCGCCTATGGACTTCATCGAAGGGACGATT
Organism: Drechslerella dactyloides; assembly: GCA_020064725.1. Classification (NCBI taxonomy): domain Eukaryota; kingdom Fungi; phylum Ascomycota; class Orbiliomycetes; order Orbiliales; family Orbiliaceae; genus Drechslerella; species Drechslerella dactyloides. The sequence continues at coordinate 2,161,231 of JAGTWJ010000008.1, read as the reverse complement.
GATTCTCGGAACAAATTCAGGCGAAGGAGGCCGATACTTGACTGGGAGCCGCCTTGCGCGTGGCTTCGATGTAGCTTCGTCATTTGTGTCACTGGTAGGTGAAGTTTGAGAGTTTGGTTGTCCAGATGGACCGTCCTGACGGAGACCATTCATCATGTCATCTACGTAGCTTCGTTCAGGCGGGAACGGTTTCTGAACGTCTCTCTTCAGAGATTGCTCGTCTTGGGGCAAAGGATAACGGGATGATGATTGTAAGTAAGGGGCAACTGGAGAGGCCGCTTTTAAGTTGAGGGGCGGCGGACGCCGCGATCGTCGGTTAGCCATGGCGTCGTTTACCTTCGACGGTGTGACGGCAGAGCCTGCCGCCGCTGATAGAAGGGGAATGAGATCTAACTCACGTTCGGGAGGAGTGTTAGCTTCTTCTGGTTCGCTCATTGCGGGCAATGAACTAGTTTGTGAAGAGCAGAGCTGTACGACAGGATCGTTGATAAGGGAAAGAAGTAGAGGCGTGAGGTTCGAAAGGTGAGGTGAAGGGATGAGGAAGAGGGAAGAGGGAAGGGGTTGTGGGAAATTTTTTCGAGTAGTCAACAAAAAAAAAAAGTAGTTGCAGCTGTGGGCACAATTATTTTTTTGAGGGCGAGGGAAAAATCATGGTGGAGCTTTTGACAATGCTGACGAATGAATAGAAACACCGCTGTGTTGAGCTTCATCCCTATTCACCGAGTGACTGCTCAACTTTTCTCTCCATTGATCCCAAAAAAGCCCTTTCAACAAAGTCATACATATACGCTTACAGGGAACACTACCGAACTTCAGAGTATGCACCGAAAATATCGAAAAAGCTGTCATCTACCGCGATCGATGGAGATGGTGTTGCAGTTGATACGACAAATAGCCTCCCCTGAAGTCGCCATATTCTCCAGCTCGGTATGTCTCGCAACCAGAAAAATGTATACGTCCACGCATGCTGATTAAAATTATCGAAGTGCCACTTACTTTAGAGGGACTTCTGCCTTATAAACCCCTCCCCCACCCCAAGGATGGATGCTACACCGTGCCGAGGTTACAATGACTCGGCCGTCGACCCGGCCAGATTGTGCAGGCATGCGTTGGTTGTGTTGGATTCTCCGAACGAGGTGACACAGGCCAAACCCGCAGCCAAAAGTCAAGTTGGCTCTTGGGCACGAGCTCGACCGCGGCGCCTTTCTGCGGGCGCAACTTTAATTGGGCTGGCCGGATTCCGCTGGTGGGTCGCACCGAAGAGCTCGTCCGAGCAGTGCTTTCGATCGCGGCTGGAGGAAAGAAACACAGTTCATTAGTCTCTTACTCGCTCTTCCGTCGCTGAATGTTGTATTGCCTTGCATTGCATTCATGATGCATGCACCTGCTGAAATTGACGCTGCTGGAGCCCGTTCTTGTCAACATGTCGTATAACAGTCCGCCGGCACCTTTACCAGGTTTAAATACTGTCGCTTGACTCGAGAACTTCGGACCACCCGCAAAATCGACAGCGGCCAAGTGGAAAGAGAGGGATTATCTGTGGCACAAACCTCTTATATAAGTCTATGTGCGATCCTGCAGTGGCACCGGAAATCCCTCCTCGGTACCCTCGTGCAATTTCAGGACGCCGAATTCGTCGTTTTCGTAGCAGCAGGTGTGCGCACGACTTTCGGTCGTTTCGATCTGGTCGTTCTATGGAAGCTCTGGAGCTCTCGGTCCATCCAATATCCCATCCAGCATATTTCCATCCTGAGGTTATCGTCGTACGGCGCAATGTTGAGTGCGCGATCCAGACATTTGATCCGATTCTTTTTTTCCCTAGGAACAATCTCCAGCCAGCCTGTCGAATTCGCGAAAGCGGTGGCGCTGAAGAGGGACGGAAAACGAGAAAGACTTAAGTAATCATGTATAATGAACGATAAAACCCGCCCTGGGCGCAAAAGAAATAAGTCCGAGCTCGAATCGCTGAGTGAGCGACCACGAATCTTGTATTTAACACATCGATCGGTCGCTCGAAAGACAAGGGCGGGGTGAGGACCGCCCCGGAGTTTCCAGTCAATCATGTCCAGCTGACAGGCTCGGCGGGCAGGATGTTGTGTTATCCCGGCTTGTCGTATTCGCTTTGGCACTTTATCGGGTGAAATTAACAATACTTCCTAGAGCCTGCGGGTACAGACCAGGGAGGTCAACTCCTGCTTGATCCATGCTTGACAGGAAATAGCAGTCGTCAGGCATCCCAGGTATCTGGGAAATCGGCTTGGTGGGTGATGGATGTGTTATCCGGCGGCCTTGTCATTTTGTGACTTTAGCCATGACCATTTGCATGCCACTGGGAGGAGCCGAGGCCATGCGCATGCCTTCGCAAATGAATACGGTTACGTCGCTGTGGGCTCGAGAAAGCCAATCAACTTCCCGATGTCGCAAAAATTCGATGTTGCAGCGGGACTCGTCCACCAGTTTGGGCAAATGTATTTTCGGCACCTCACATAATGATGAGCGATGTGCACAAGGCGACCAAATGTCTAGTGGACTGGTGGAGGCTGAATTCGCCATTGGCGGGCCAGTCCGCCCGGTCGCCGGCCCAGTTATGTTGGCCCAAGCATGGAAAATCGCTAGACAAACCGAGAGGCCGAGACGAGACGAAGAACCATGACATTCTCTCGTCCAACCTTAAGCTTTCTATCAGCCAAATTCGAGCTACGCGATATGGAATAGTTCCGTAGGCAAATCCATGCAGGCAGCGGCGCTGATAAACTCGATTTTCGTATCACCAAGTCTTATATAGGGCTTAAGGCAAGCCATCCGGCCATGCATCCGCATCCTGTGTGCATATGCTGCCCGTCACGCCGGCAGGCCTTCCTGCCCGAGAAGGCAACGCTTGGGCCAGGATACCAAGTAGCCTTCTCCGCACCTTCTGAATCTCTCGAATGCTCACCACTGATAGCATTAGTTCAGACTGATAGCATCCTGTTCGCGAGAGGCCATGCATATCTAGCGATTTCCAAGAACCGCAAGAAGACAGCGAGACGCATGGCTGCTCGTGACGCGAGCATGGCGTGCACAGGATTAACTGCAGAAGTATCCGGCTGCTAAGCTTCAGCTCTCAAGGCGACGAATTCTTCCGAGGAGTTGTCTTAAATTGTTTATTAAATTTCCTTGCTCCAGCCCACCAAAATTGTCTTGGATGCCATGTGCCTTCTCATGGATGCTGGCTCCGGTGGAACTGGTTCCAAGACTTATTTGACCGTATAATAGGATCAACGGAGAATCGGGTGCGCGATACCCGCAGAGGCTGACCCCTGCCACCTACCGCCTCAGATCCCGTTTGACCGGCCCGGCTCTCAATATCTTCCATGATCATGATGCATGAGTGGTTCGCCAATGTTCACGTTCGTCATATCTACACCAGAGGACAACTTGCTCAATGACGATACAGCTTCGTCTCGTGAAACCCAGCTATCAAAATGTTAGTAGCAAGGAGAGCAGTCAGATTAACCGCGGGGACGGATGCAGTTCAATATGTGTAGTCTCGAGAACACGGTAGTTGGTTTGTATACCTTGGAACTTCCACTTTCGGCGGAAATACAGTTGCCCTTTTGGTACAAGCGGGCTAGCACCACTCCAACACATGCACAGGTTGTCACATTTTGACTGATCCGATAGCTTCAGCTGAACTTCCAACCCAGACACGCTCGCGAAGATTGTGCGGTGCAGAAATTCAGCCCATAGCTCGGTATATCCAGCTGAACATTTTATCCTGAGAGGCCATATGCCGGCTCGGTAATAAAAGTCCGACTTCAAGACCGAATGCTTTCAGAACAGAGACCATAAAATTCACGAAGTCCGGGTGCATATGCGCATGTTATATCCGAATGTCGGAGCGCACGTCCCTTCATATTCTCTCTTCTCTTACCACATCTGGAAATCCGCAGCATCGATCACAGCCAATCTCAAGAATCACAGTGATATCAATACAATATCGATGGCTTAACATGCACAGAAGATTAACCTGCTCAATTGCAAATTGACCAATGCCACGAGGCAGAAACCTCGAGTCAGGCGGCCCAGGTTTCACATATGCTGCGTCCAGCCCAAACAAATCATATCCGCTACCAGCCGACGCAGCTGCGCGACAATGCGGTATTTTGCAGGCGCCACCGGATTTAGCTCTCCAATAATCGTTCCACCGTTGTCCCTGAATTGCAAGAATATGCAGGGCTGTACTATGGAATTCAGGGTGACCGCCATCAAAAAAATAAGCTTCCCGAGAAATCGATCCGTCGAGCGTAAAGTTTATCTGACATGAACACGACAATTGCCACACATTGAACGCATACTTCACGTCGCGAAAATTGAATGACGTATATAACGACACTATGCACGACACGTCGACACGCTTCGAGAGCTGTTCGTACATATCATAGATCTCAAGTGAGGGCAATCGCCAGTGAGGCCGGTCCCAGGACACCTTGCCCGTCGGCTGTACGTGTGTCCACAATCGGATAGTCTAGCTGAATATGCTATAAATTATTTCCATCAGCCTCCATCTGCATAGAAAAATAAAAGAAAAATAAGAAAAGTAATGAACAGAAAGCGAAAGAACTCCCTTGTAAAGTGGAAAGCAATCTCCTACCGTCGACTGCTCTCGGTCCTTTGCATCAGTCGTGTCGGAGTCGGTCTGTCGATGCTAACTAAGCAACTATGCATATACCATATAACTCACGATGTTAAGCTCCGCAGAATTGGTGAGCTATAACTATTCCAGCCACGCCACTCTACGGGTCCATCTGATGATTGGCTCGGGCTCGCTAATAGGCGAAAGTCTTCCCGTTTCAAATTGCCGTGCGACTGTGTTTATATGCTCGAAGCTCTGGAGAGCGACAAAAGTCTACGAGCACGCCTCTACATAAGCGACCTGGCAGCATTGTTGCACAAATATGGACTGATACCAAGCATATATGTAGGTATTATCGCTGATCAGCGAGCTGATGCATGGATCGGTTGACGGGGCGTCCTCGAAAGGGTCGATATCACAGCTCATATCGGTAGCACACACACACATGCACATACCCTCATATATCCACAGCACCTGCGCAGCTGATCATGATTATATCCGTTAACCGTATATTGATGGTATCTGCGGGCAGACATACGCTCTACAGGGTCTATGCATCTATTTAATCGCAACTTGCTTTTTGAAATTTCCGAGACCTGCCGCTACAATAGTGCATTCTGAAGCTGGAGACCTCGAGACGGACGCCATGTGATGATCCTGCGCGGCTCGCTTCATTTGGACAAATTAACATTCCGGATCAGACCTGACGATTAAAACGAGATATCAACTTGATGGCAGTTTCAAGGTTTTAAGTCCGACTTGAAATGCCAGACGGAGTTGTCTATAAAAGCCTCGAGGTTTTCCTGAATTAAGACTCCCATCATTATCACCCAGCTCTAAGCTTCTCTTCAGCACGGGGTCCAGACACATCCATCGAGCCTCTACATTCGCACAGGTCTATCACTTATTGATCTTGTAATTGAAAATCCCACAATCGACACAATGTTGTCCGTTCTGAGCCTATCCTTGTTCGCCGCCCTCTACCTCCACGGTGCCTCCGCAAATCCAGCAGCTTCTCCAATGCTGGAAAAGCGCGCACTGTCCCCGGAGTACTACTCTCCCTTTCCCGTCGAGAAGCGCGACTGCCGTCCATTCCTCAAGGCCGGCACAATCGAATCCGGCCTGGACATCGAGGTTCGAACATTCTACCACACCACCTGCGACAACTCCCACTCAAGCATCGTCTTGCAAGATTCCAACGGCGGCGACGGCATCATCATAAAGTTCAGGGACATCAACAGCCCTATCGCCTTCTCCGGAACCGTGTTGAGCAAGTCAATTTCGACCCCCTATACGATCGGAGAGGCGATATTCCCGGCGAATAACAACAATGGTGCGTCGGAGCATCTCCTACGGGTGAGGATCAAATACCGTAGCGGGACCTATTACTTTACGTTCTTCACTTCGAATAAATGGTTGTCGGATCAAGGCGAGCCCAAGAAGATGGAGTTCAAGGTTGCTCAGTCAGCTGACGCGCAGAAGGCGGGTTTGACTACTACGGGGATATGCTATAAGATCAATTACCTCGATATCTTTACCCAAAACGGACAAGGAACCTTTGGATGCGAATTCCAGGTCACTCCTCTGGGCCTCAAAGTTCTAAAGTAAATTCGCACCGACGGGGCGCCCGACGTGTACATTGCATGTCTCGTAAACCAAACTGCGACGGCGAAGTAAAGTACGGCAGTCTGACCCGCGAGACAAACGTGTATGCAGATAGTATAGTTATAATCTCGGAGCCGGAGCGCCAGAGGCCACGCATGTGGCCCACAACAGCAGAACAAACTCCAACAGCGAGCCTCGGTGTCTGTCTCGAGACTGATATAATTAGGGGCATTTAGTATAATAATAATAATCATGTAATTGCAGAGCAGGAGCACTCGTAGCTCAATCTCAACTAATTAACAACTGCCGACGCAGAGCTATTATCAATATATACAAGTCCTCATGTATTGCCATACTCGGGCCGGAACGGCCCATTAGATAATCGTGCGCCTAGAAATCTAGCACCAGTCAGCACCGTGATACCAGCATCAACATGAACCAACAGGCCAAATGCATCAAGCAAAACGTCCAATCTCAGACTCTTGAAATGTCAAATAAACATTGTCGGTCGCCCCCGCTGGCCGCCGCAGCAGCAGCGGGGAACGACCATTCATACGGCTCTTCCTAATTCTGTGTATGAAATTTTATGAATTTCGCTCATCATCGGAGGAATACATCGCAGTCAAACATGCGTAATATCAAATGGAGAACGACGTCAAACGTACCTTTGTTAGTAGACTGGTATCTTGGAATCGCGTGCATGCGAACGGTGGACGCGGTGTAGAGATAGTTAATAGAGGTGCTAGCGGATGATGTTGGAAGAAAGTGCGGCGGTCAGAAAACTCGGCTTTTATCGCTCGAACGCCAAGAAATCCGCCCTGCTGCCAAAAAAAAAAAGTTTCGCGCGACAAAAAGCCGCCGCTGTGCAACTTTCGTGCACCCCACAACGACAACGACAATTTCACCCACGACGCTGCATCCCGGCACCATGATCACAGCCACCAGTTGGGTCCCTCGCGGGTTCGCCGCTGAGTTCCCGGACCGGAAGCCCTTCGACGAGGACGAATTTGATCGAATTGCGCAAATCGCACAGCTCAAGCTCGACGATGCCCGCGACGACCTCGATGAAGCCCGCGCCGAGGACGACGAAGCAGCCGGCGCGGATTCCGGCGCGGAGGCCTCCAACGGCGGTGTCGCCGTCGAGATGGACATCGACGATGAAGTAAAGGACACGCCCAGGGAAACGAAGTCCAAGAAGGAGAAGAAGTCAAAGTCGAAAAAGGACGACGAAGAGTGAGCGCCACTACTACCATTCTCCAATGACATGCGCTGACGGACAGCATTATCCAGCGCAGATGACGATCTGAAAGAATACAATCTGGACACCTACGACGACGACGAAGGCGACGGCGAGGACGCACAGAGTATGCAGCCCTTCCGATATCCATAGGTCTCGCTGCTAACGAATGTACAGCAATGGGCATGTTTGGCAACATCAAGTCGCTGTCCTACTATGAAAATAACGCCGAAGACCCCTACATCACCCTCCCAGACGTAAGACCCCACTACAACATATCCACCAGCTACAACGATGCAAGCTGCTAACCCGATTGTCATCGCAGAACGAGGACGACTCGGAGCGAGAAGAGCTGCAGATACTCCCCTCGGACAACCTGCTCCTCGCCGGCCGCTTCGAAGACGAGCTCGCCCACTTGGAAGTCTACGTCTACGAAGACGACAGCGACAACCTCTACGTCCACCACGACCTAATGCTGCCCGCGATCCCCCTCTGCGTCGAATGGCTCGACCTGCCCATCAAAACGGCGCCGACCCCCTCCGTCAAGGGCAATTTCGCGGCAATCGGCACAACGGACCCGGAAATCGAAATCTGGAACCTCGACACCATCGACGCCCTCTTCCCGGACGCCATCCTCGGCGCACCCACCACCACCTCTTCCGCCTCCTCTTCAAAGACAAAGAAGAAGAAGAAGAAGAAGTCGAAAACCCCCACTACAACCCACCACACCGACTCCATCCTCTCCCTCGCCGCGAACCGCACCCACCGCAACCTCCTCGCCTCGGGCTCCGCCGACACCACCATCAAGCTATGGGACCTGACCTCCCTCTCCGCCGCGCACTCCTACACCCACCACACGGATAAAGTCTCCTCGCTCTCTTGGCACCCGTCCACCACCACCGTCCTGCTAAGCGGCTCCTGGGACCGCACCGCCGCCGCCGCCGACATGCGCACACCCAACACCGTCTCCGGCCGCTGGGGCGCCGACGCGGACATCGAAGGCGTCCGCTGGGACCCGCATGATGACAACTACTTCTACATCTCAACCGACAACGGCACGCTGCACCTCCACGACGCGCGCGTCGCACCAGCGACGCTGGCGGCGACGAAGCCAGTCTGGACGCTGCAGGCGCACAGCAGCGGTAGCAGCGTGACGAGCTTCGACGTGAACCCCGTAATACCAGGCTTCATAGCAACGGGGTCAACCGACAAGACGGTGAAATTGTGGAACGTGGCGGACCAAAAACCGAGCATGGTCGTCACGCGCGAGCTGGACGTCGGCAAGATCTTCAGCGTGTCCTTCGCGCCGGACCGCGAGGTCGGCTTTAGGCTCGCGGTCGCGGGAAGTCAGGGCGTCGTGAAGGTGTGGGATACCAGCACGAACGCAGCGGTGCGGCGGATCTTCGCGGGTCGGGTGCCCGAGGCCGTAAAGGAAGGGAAGGAAGAGCGGATCGTGGGCGTCGACGGCGGCGGGGAGAGCGAGAGTGACAGTGACGACGACGACGAGGAAGGCGAGGGCGAGGGCGAGGGTGGGGAAAGGGAGGCACAGCCGGACGGGTGGGAGAGTATGAGCGATGAGGAATAGTGATTTCTAAGCTTCGACGTCTGTATATATAGTACTTTGGTCTGCGCGCTGGAACGTACGAACGGTATAGACAAAAGCTTGATATAGTATTCACCGGTATATATCTATCTAAGATTCGTATACGTCGTGGATGTGAAATGCATGTCAGCAAGCTTCATATCTACAATTCTATAAATCTAGTACAAGACATTGCAAGAGAAACGAGAAATAAGCGAAACCCAAACCGTTTTATCTTTATTTGTCTAGATCGATCGATAACCACATTTATACACTTAGTTACACGACGGCGAAATCCAACAATCCAGCGACTCGATCAGGCCTTCTCGGGATCCACCGCAGCACCCGCAGCCGCATCCTCAACCGTGATCCCCACCTCGCCGTTCCCCAACTCCCCACCGTCCGCCTTGCCCGTCGCAGCAACCTCGACGCCGCTATCCACACCGCCGTCCTCGTTGTCGTCGGCGGTAGTTACGTCAGCGGCGTCACTCGCAGCGGGCACTTCCTTCCCTTTGCCACCCCGCTTCTTCGAGTCCTTGATCTTGACGACAACGTCGTCCCGACGCCGCAGCACCTCGCCGTCCGCGCCGACAGCAACATCATCGCCGTCGACATGGCGTTCTTCCACGCCAAACACATCGTCCGTAACGCCATTGCCACCGGCATTACCATTGCCATTGCCGTTTCCATTGCCGTTGGAAGCTTCGGCGGCGGCAGCAACAGCAGCGGCCGTGGAACCGCCATTCTTACCAGCCTTCCCAGTATAATTCTTGTCAAAACTGCCGGGATCGATGCCGAGGATCCCGCCCATACCGCCACGGTCACCCTGCGCTGAGAACTCGCGATAGACGTACTTCCACTCGTCAAGGAAGGCGCGCACGCTACGCTGCACCTTGTCCTTGCCGTTTTTGCTGTGGTGGCCGGTGCCCGTGATCGCGTAGATGGGCTGCACGGACTTCTGGTTCTCGAGCAGGATGCGCTCCAGATACTCGACCGCTTCCTCCGGGTGGAGCCCTACATACATTTCCGTTAGCATTGGACGAGTACAATGATAGATAGATCGGGTAAGCATACCGTGCAGATCGACAAAGAGTTCGACCATGGCAGCAGCGGGACCGTTCGCTGTCTGCTGTAGCGCCTTCTGCCGCTGCTCGTAGATGGCGGCGGCAGCCTCGCGATGCGCCTTACGCATCTCAGCCTGCTCCTGCTGTCCTTTATTGCTGAGGCTCTTCGCGGCCTTGGCGTCGTTGCGCGCCCACGCTGCCGCTGCGGCGGAGAGGTACTTGTTCCGCAGCTGGCCATGCTTAATCGCCGTCTGGCGGTGCTTCAAGTACGTCTTGTTCATCGCGTTGCCCGTGTCCAGCCAGGGGATCTGCTGCGGCGGAGGGATCGCGGCGGCAGCGGACGACAGCGGGTGGCGCGCGTTCCGGTGCTTGCCCGGCACGGCGAAGGACGGCGGCGGGGAGCTGGTGACGTGGTTGTTGAAGCGGCTGTTGTTCCGTCCGTACGGCCCCGGTGATGGGGACATGCGGACGACATCCGCGAGCGAGGCGGGGCCCGTGGGGATATTCTGTCCGGGAGAGCCACCCGCGATTCCCTCCGTGAGATTGCTGCGGTTGTTGCGCCGGTTCTGGTGCTTCTTGGACGGCTTGAAGCTGCCGAGCGACGGAAACGCTTCCGTGTCGTCCACGGAGGGGATCATGGGGCTCGGCGCGCGGTTCTGGGCCCGCGAGTTCGGACGCGAGATGTTCAACGTCCGGAAGCCCGGTGGCGGGGACAACGTCGGATTGCTCATATTGTCGCGGCCGCCGTACGGCGAGTGGTCTCCGAGTGCTGGAAAGGCCGTCGGATCCTGGAACTGTAGAAGCGGCGGCGTGGACGTCGCAGCGCGCTGCTGGTCCATGAGCTTACTCGCCAGCTGCGTGGGGTCGTGGGAGAAGATGCAAGTGTCGCCGGCGAGACACGACCCCATCACCCAGTATCTAGATGAGACACCCATCGATCAGCAACCCGTAAGACAATGTCTGAGAATATAAAACAAATGCGAACAAAGGACGTGATGAAAAAGCGACTCACTTGCATATCGTCGATGACGTGTCGTGACTAAACCTGCAGTCGGCCCTCAAGCAGCTACCCGTCGACAGGAAGAACTTGCAGACGACCCCGACTTTGGGTGTCGTCGGCCGGCCGGGGCTCCGGCCGTACTCCCCGCCGACGGGTGTCAGCGCAATGTTCTTTCCCGCGGCAATCGTCATGCCCTCGCTGCCGATATGGGCGTACTTGCCCTCCGGCGTGCGTAGGACGTCATACGCGGCGACGGCGCCGTTCCTGCCAATCGGCGCCTCCTGCTCCATGAGCATGGACAGCGTCGCGGACAGGTCGTACCCGCAGGCGTCAAGCGCGGCGGAGATCTCCTCGTCCGAGCGGCCCTCGCCGAGGACGCTGCGCAGCATGTCGTGCGGCGTCAGGTTGTCCTGCTGCATCAGGCCGCCGCGCGAGCTGAGGTAGTTTGTCGGGTTGTCGTCGGCGACGAGCCAGGCGACGTTCTCGCTGCCATAGTCGCCGTAGATGTCCGGCGTGTGCACGTCTGTGGCATACTCGTAGGCGTTGAGACTCGGGGAGTGCGGGATGCGGGGCGACGAGTAGGGCAGCAGCGGCGAGGGTCGCGGGCTGGGGAAGGGGCTGCCGGTGCTGGCGCCGGTGCCGCCGGCTCCGCTGGAGTGGTTGAGGAGGGAGACGGCAGCGAAGCCGGGCGGCGGGGTGCCGACGGGGGTGCCGGCGGTGCGGACCTGCCACGGGGCGGGCGAGGCGCGGCGGATGATTGTGGCGCGGGGAGGGGGCGGCGAGGAGGTCGGAGAGACCTGGGCTCGGTGGCGCCAGAGGACGTCGAGGGTCTGGGCTTCGAGGGCGGCGCCGGCGAGGCCGGTACGGGATTTGATGACGGCCTCGACCTGCTCGGTCTGCTCCTCTTCCAGGAGGGCGGTGTTTTGGAGGATCGCGACGCACTCGTCGAAGACCTCGTCGGGGAGGACCATCGCGGTGGCTGGTTGACTGACCGACTGACCGACTGGGCTGGGCTGGGCAGGCCGGCGGGAGCTAGCAGACGCAGCAGCGGTAGAATGGACGCTGCCGACGGGGCCAGCTGGCTCGATCACGCCGTCTGGACGGAAGCCTGAGCTGGGGAGGCCGGAGGGAGGGGGGTCGAGGCCGGCCTTGAGGGGCTTTGGCGAGCGAGCCGGGATTTCAGCTTGGTCAGCTGCCGTTAGGAGACGATCGATAAGTGGGCGTCTCGGCGGCGGACGCGAGCGAGCGAAGGAAGCTGACCGTTGAAACGGAGGATCTAGATGGCAGGAGATGTCTATTGATAAATGGTGGAGAGAGAAGAGAAGGAGGGAGAAGAAGGAGAAGGAGAAGCTGGCGATGATGGAGATGGCAGAAGGAGCGAATGTTCAGGAGGTTTCCTCGCAGCGGAGAGGAAGAAGCGAACGTGAACAGCCGTCTGCGTCTACCAGAAAGAGTCAACTCCCCACCACTCCATCTTGCAATGAGAATACGGCTTCATCCGTTCACAGTCGGCCCAATCGACTCGCACTGCAGGATGCAATATCAGCTGAGCTCGATCCAATTGATCACGATCGTACGTGCCCAGCGACGACAAGTGCTGGCGTGAGGACACTCGGCAGCGGGAGGGCCCGCCAGCGCCGGCCAGAAGCAGCCTGGCGCCGTTTCAGAACCATGCAGCTTATCACTGAGCGCCATTGCATGCGTCGTCCTTTTATAATTATACATCCCGGTGATGATGCTACTTGTAATAATGTAAAGATGTGTAGTATTATGTATATCGAAGCGGAGTGTCTGTCGTATGTCCAATGCGCAGCGGAGAGAACAGTCCAATCCAAATATTCCATCCCAATGCATCACCACCATGCATGTATCACCACCATATTACAACCACCGCATTACAATCACCATCCCAATGCCGTAAAGTGACTTCATAATGTCTACGCCAGCTTGTCGACGCGCTCCCACTCGACGCTGCTCTCCAGCGACCCGTGCGCCCCAGCACTGCTACCCCGACTGCCAGGCGGAGTCCCCTCGATCGCGCCCACCGCCTCCGTCAGCCGCCTCCCCCCGCCGAGTCCGAGCATCCACCCGACGACGCCCTCGGGCACCCACCGCCCGATCACATCGTACGCGACACTCCCGCTGCCCACCCTCACCACCTTCTTCACCCGGCGGTCCAGCATCCCCGCCACCACCGCCGCATTCACCTCCCGCAAGCTACTCCCCCGCACGTCCCCCACCGCCCGCGCACTCACATACCCTCGGGCGTACACGCTCCGCACCGACGGACTCCACCCCAGCACATCCGCGCGGCACGCCTGCTGCGTGCTCTTCCCGCTGCCGTTACCGTTCCCGTTGCCGCTGAAATCCAGCGCGCCAGTCTTGATCCACACGACTTGGACACCGGTATACCCGACCTCCCGTCTCAAACACCCAATCATCCCCTCCAGCGCACCGACGGCCGCGACCTCGGGCGCGTGAAACGGCAGCCGCAGACTATACGGTATCGACGGCGTGACGAACAGCACGCGGCTGCGGAACTCCGTCACGATGGGCAAGAACAGCTGCGTGATCGCCAGGGTTTGTATCAGCTTCAGGTTGAACGTGTCCGACCAGTGGTCCAGCGGTATCGTCTCGATCGGGCCCGTTGGGAAATGCGAGTCCGGGATGAGAATCAGCGCCGTGAAGCGCAGATGGTGCGACGGCGCCCCCGGGAACGGCACGGCGGGGCTGCGCAGGTACGACAGGAACCGGGCGATGGACGCACGCGCCGACAGAGTCTACACCCATCTCATTAGCCAGGTTGTCCTAAAACACCGTAGTATGAAGTCAAGTAATGGAGGGTGATATGCGATGCGTGTACGTACGTCGAGGATGTCTATCTGCAGCGGCTTGATGTCCGCCTTGCCCTCGTTCAGCACAACCTGCTCGTCATCGTGCGACGACACGGCGATATACACGATGAACCCGCGCCTCTCGAGATCGTGCGCCGTACTCTTCACCAGCGGATCGTGCGGCTGTCCATGTATCACTACCCAATCCACAAGATTAGCCCTTCATCCAACAAGATAGACGATATAGTATTGAAGAAGAAACTCACCGACGACCTCCTTCCGCGCGCCATTCCCCGCCTTCAGCGCCTTCCGCCGCCGGCCCCTCTGCCGCCGCCTCTTAACCATCACAACCCCACCGCCAACCACAATCGCGACCATACCCGCAACCAACCACCGATGCTCCCCAACCCACCGGCACACCGCACCGCCGAACCCCCTCGTACCAGCGTGCACATCCACAGCCGGCGGCGGAGGCGGCGGCGGCGCCCGCTTGGAGAACGAACCCGGTAGCGACATCCAGTTTGCGTCCTGTGTTTTCTCGCGGAGACTGCTGGCTATGGCGTCGAAGTGTTTGTCCGCCTGGTCCATCATTACGGACGTGTGGTAGCGGATCGAGTTCCACGCCAGCACGAACGGGTCCGTCGTCGACATTGTCGCGATATCGCCGGTCTACAGCGAGCGAGCGAGCGAACAAATTGAGTGTAACGAAGGATAACGTGAATGCGCCTCAACCGGATAGCAAGTTTGTTGAATCGATGTAAATGGTGCAGAGTCAGATGTTTCAGCCGTCGTAAGTACTGCTAGCGATGAATTGATCGGTGGTAAGCGGATGGATGGCAAAGGGAGTTTAAGATGCGAATGCGAATGCGAATGTGATGAGATGCATGACGTTGATTGTAGCGTGGCTGCCGATAAGCTCGGCGGGGCATTCCCGCCACACCCCGTGGCGCAACGTGGCGGTGCCACCTACACTACTCTTCACATATCAAACTTGGGGGCCAACGATGATGTTAAATCTACCGCTGTAGTGCTCGCGGTCTAGTGTCATTACGAATCATTACAAAAAATAAACGCCTGCATGCCATCCATCCATCCGTCCAGCCGTCCAAACCATCCCTCGATATCCCACACTCTAATGCACCAGATGAGCCGCCACGAACTCCTGCATATAACCCATTAGCATCACCAATACGACGTCAAACGTGAATAGACGATAATAAACCCACCGGATGCTCCGACTGCAGCAGGCTCGTAACCCGCTCCACCTCCTCCGCCAGCGCCAGAATATTCGCATCCCACTTCCGCGTCTGCCGTCCAATAATCACACCCTCCGCATGGCCCGCGCCCACACCCGCCGGCCCATCGAAATATATCAACCGGCCAATCTGATCAATCTGCCCCGCCAACCGCTTCTGCTCGATCATCCTTGCCGCATACCGCTCCGCCTGCTCCGCGGGTAACTGCAATAGCACACCCAACTCCTCCACCCCGATATTATTATACAGCCGGCTCGCCGCCAGAAGATTATGCTGCACGATCGCCCTCGTCAGCACCGTTGTCCCGTCCGCGTTCTGCGCCGTCTGGTGCGGCGCCAGACTCTTCGAGAACGCCTCCACGTCCGCCGAACTCAGCAGGCGGTCAAAGTACATTTTCTCCAGTATGGCGTAGTGCTTCACCTGCGGCGCGCGGTCGTCCTTGTACAGCGTGCCTAGCGCGCGGCTGCGAGCTGGCCCCGCGGGCGCGAGGACGGCGCAAACGATCGCCGCGTTAAGGCAACCGAGGCGCTCGGATTCCTCGACGACCTGCGAGAAGGACAGCTGGAGGTATTTCTGGCACGCGTTTAAAAAGTCGCGCTTGTTGTCGTAGATGCGCGCCTGGCACATTAAAAAGTGCAGGTTCTGTATCTCGTCGGCGGACTTGTGGATCAGCGACGTGGCGCGGTTGAGGTAGCGTTCCGCGGGCACGGACTCGCCGTCCTCGAGCAGGTTGCGCATGATGCGGATGTACGTCTTCAACCGGTATTCGTCCGAGATGAGCCGCTGCGAGGATTCGAGCTGGATGGCCATGAGGATGTTGGCGGCGGCCGTGTTTTCGTTCTCGGCTTCGTAGATGTCCGCGAGCTGCTCGCGGCAGAGAGTGTCGATTTCCTCGTAGGAGACCACGCGCGGGCGAAGGGCCTCGACGAGGTAGACTAGCACGTCCTTCTTCGGCGGGTTTTCGTTCGGCAGCTTTGCGAGTGAGGAGACGAGGTCCGCCATGACGGGGCGCGACGTGATGAGCGTGATGGGTTCATTGAGGACCGTGTCGATGAAGGCCGTGAGGTTTGGCGTCAGCTGCTCCGGCGTGGAGGAGGCGAGGATCTCGGAGAGGAGGGTCTGCAGGGGCGTGATCTTGTCCGACTGCGAGGCCGACGAGGAGACGATCTCCGCGAGGCTCGACTTGACCTGCGGGGCCGCCATCGCGGGGTGTCTGTCGGTGACGGAGGTAGCTAGCTGAAACTCGGATTCTTCCTAGATTGTTCGGTGGTGTGGAGCTCTGTCGACAATAGAAGAGCGGTGACTGTCTATGGGTAAGGTCTGTTGCCTGTTGATGGTGGTGATCGAAGCTGTCGAGAGGGTGAGGTTGTGAGTGGTGTTCCAAAGCGCAGTGGAGCTTATCAGACGCGTGGAGCAAGTTAACAGCTTAGCTTGCTGTCGCAGCCAAGTTGAGCTCCACTACACAACACAGCCACACGTTATCATATCACATAGTATCACCAGCTTCACCCCGTTCCAAAGCCAGATAGTATTCGTGACTCATCTACATATACGAAGATGCCAGCTTTGCAAAATATATACCGGCCTGCCATTGATTGTAATAATCATCCAATGCAAGCCAAATGGTAGAGTGGACAGGCGTTCCTAACATAGTCTACCAAGGTCTAATATCGTACATGCAGGTGCACATGCACACGCATCGTGCAATCTACACTCCCGCCACCGATCCAATAAAGGACCCTCACTCCTTTGCCTCGCCCTCAACTTCAAACTCTACTAGCTCAGTGCCCGCCTTGCACATATCCTACAGTACCACAGTTAGCCAGTTCGACGTCGAAATCAGAATACTCGAATATGAACGTACCCCGACCGCATGGACAATCTTCGCAATCTTCCCCACCTTCGGACTGCGAATCGTCGTCTCCATCTATAACAAATTAGCATCTCGCATCACAGCCACAAACCAAGGAATTGAATAATATACCTTCATGCTCTCGATGACAACTAGCGGCTCATCCTTCTGCACCTCCTGCCCCTCCTCCACGAGCAGTCTCAGCACCTTACACGGCATCGGCGCCAGCACGCTGTTCTCCGTACTCCGCGTCCCCAGCGCCTTATCAAGCCATTTGGGCCGCCGAATGGTAAAGTTATACTGCACACCCTGCTGGAACACCGCAACCTTATCCTCCGTGCGGATCACCGTCGTCTCCAGCCGCGTGTGCGGGTAGAACGCCGTCAATTTATTCTGCGACGACAGCGCCGACGATGCCGTGACGCCGGGGTATGTTGCCGTGGAGTCTGGTGTCGCCACCGTGATGTCGAATGTACCCGCTGCCGTCCGTGTGATGGTTACAGCGACGGTGCTTTCCTCCTCGCCGGATTTTTCGACCAGTGAGACCTGCCGCGACTGCACGCCGCCCGCACCGGCCGCGAAGAAGGCGAACGGGTCGCGGGATGAGGCGGTAAGACTGTCAGCGAGGACGAGGGAGAGCGCAGCCTGCGCGTAGGCTTCCGGCGGCGTCGGCCGGCGCTCGAAGAGCTCGGATCTGTGCTTTTCGATAAAGCCGGTCTCGACGTCGCCGGCGATGAAGGACGGGTGCGCGGCGCAGCGCTTGAGGAATTCAATGTTGGTCGACATGCCGACGACTTCGTACTCGGAGAGTGCGGCGACGAGCTTCTGCAGGGCGAGCTCGCGGGTCTCGGCTTTGACGATGAGTTTGGCGATCATGGGGTCGTAGTGGGAGGATATGACGGAGCCTTCCTTGAAGCCGGCGTCGATACGGACGGTAGCGGAGGGAGTCGGCGTGCGGAGGTGAATCAGCGGACCGGAGTCTGGGATGAAGTTCCTATTTCACCCCCGTCAGCCCGGACGCACAAATTTATAATATCAGAATACCACGGTGAAATGGTCGTACATGTTTGGGTTTTCGGCGTATATTCGGGCCTCGATGGCGTGCCCGTTCATCTGCTGCTCGACCTGCTCCTGCGTGAGCGGCAGCTTGCCGCCCTCTGCCACGATCAACTGCCAATGCACCAGATCCGTTTCGGTGACCATCTCGGTGACAGGATGCTCGACTTGCAACCGAGTGTTCATCTCCATGAAGAAGAACTCGCCAGTGTCGTTGTCAAAGATGAACTCAACCGTGCCAGCGCCCCGATACCCGACGGCCAGAGCGGCGTCCCTCGCCTTCTTCCAGATATCCTGCCGGATGGCCTCGTCGAGGTGCGGTGCGGGAGACTCTTCCAGGATCTTCTGGTGTCGGCGCTGGACCGAGCAGTCTCGCTCGCCGAGAGCGACGCAGTTGCCGTGCGCGTCGGCGAAGACTTGGACTTCGATATGTCGCGGCGTGGTGATGTACCGCTCCACGAGGACAACGTCGTCGCCAAAGGAGGAACGGGCCTCGCTCTTCGCGGACTCCAGCATGGCCGGGAACTCTTCGGGCGTTCGAGCGATGCGCATGCCCTTGCCGCCACCGCCTTTGACAGCCTTGATGAGGACGGGGAAGCCGACCTTCTGGGCTTCGGAGAGGAGGACGGCGGGGTCCTGGTTCGAGCCGTGGTAGCCGGGGATGCACGGTACGCCAGCATCGATCATGATGTCTTTGGAGAGAGACTTGTTGCCCATCGAGTCGATGGCGGACGGCGGGGGGCCGACGAAGACGATGCCTTCCTCGGCGCAGCGGCGCGCGAACTGGGCATTCTCGCTGAGCTGTAGTCACACAAATCAGCATGCGCGTACAGCATATACATTACGACAAGTGTCAATTGGGACGTACGAAGCCGTAGCCAGGGTGGATGGCATCGCAGCCGCTCTCCTTGGCGACGGACACGATCTTCTCAATGTCGAGGTAGGCCGACGGCGGGCCGATATTGATCGAGTGCGGGGAGACCAGCGCGTGCTCGGCGTATGCGTCCGGGTCCGTGTAGAGCGTCGTGGTTGTGGTGCCGAGCCTGCTGGCCGTCCGGTGGACTCGCAGGGCAATCTCACCGCGGTTCGCGACGAGCAGGTTTTTTATCCTGGTCGTGCTGGCAGCTGCCGCTGGCGATGCATTGGCGGCCGCGGTGGAGAGGTGGCGGACGGAGCGGAGAGAGCGCAGCAGGTGGATGGACGCCGGGCGGGACATGGCGGGCGATTGCGGGGACCGGATGACGAGACTAGTCCGGCCGATGGCGATGCAATGGGAAGTGGGGAAGCTTAAGCTGTAAGATCTCGAGATCTGGACTGTATGCACTGTTCCTAGCCCAGCCTTATGTACTCGATGCACTTATTATCAATTATCCAGGTGCAAGCTTCGATCGTGGGCTGCAGGCTCGGCTGGCGGCGGCTTATTCCCCACAGCGCAGAGCGACAGCCGCATCCAATGAGAACTTCGGACGACGGCCTGGCGACGAAAAACCACAATGCAATGCGAAACCCATACCGAGATTCGGGTTACCTGGAATTCGAGATGGCAGATCAGGCGGATGCCGCGCGAGTGCCTGTTCGGGGCAGCTGTCTCGAAAGTGGGTTTGGAGAGACGATGGATGCAGTGGATGTAGACGTAGATGTCAACTGTCTCCACCCGTCGAATGTATCAAGTATCAAGACTCCGACCCGCAGCGGGAAGAAACCCAGGCACGGCCTCGAGTCAAGGTACCCACAGCCCCGTATATATCGCTCGCTATACACGCGCACTGACTGCGCGCCTGTGGAGGCTGCGATGAAGCGGGTACCTGTACCTTTCGCGACGGCGTCCGCGTCCACGTCCACGGCAGGCCGAGAGAAAGAAAAAGACGGCAGGGTGCAGGAGAGCCTCTGCGGGTGGTCATCAGATGCGCATCAGCTGGTGCCCGAAGCCGGCAAACGTTTAGACGGCGTCGATGGGGATATTGGACTCTGCGGGATACCAGGCGGTCAGCATCATAAACAGGAGGAGAATACTGCGCAGACGGACGGAGACGAGGTTACCGCGATCAGGCTGGCATTCCGAGGTCGCGAAATGCTCGAATGCGACTGCGGCCTGTCTTGTTAATGCTGTCGGGGCTTGTTCATGTTCATGTTCCCGGCGTAGTGATGATGCATATAATGGAATCCAACGGACTCGACTAGCTGCGAGCAACCCGGCGAGCTCTTTCCGGCCATCGCTCCTCCTCCTCCTCCCAGATCTATACTCCTCGGACGACTACTCCTCCTCCTCTTCCTCCTGCTCTCCCCGTCGCGCTCTCCTGGTTCTCATCTCCTTCTTCTCTCCGTCTCTTCAACCATCTTCTCACTGTTCTTCCCCCGTCCGTGCGAGAGAGTGGAGTGAGCCCGTCGTACAGACATACCACCACCCGGTACCCATCGCAGCCGCCCCCCCGAGAACGACGACGACGACGACGCCTCACGGACCAGCATCGCCACGTATATAATTATATAAGCCTTCACTGAAAAGCCAAGATGGACGACTACTACGACTTCGATGCCGACTTCTGGGACAGCTACTACGCCGGCGACGAGGACGACAACATGGTGAGCACCCTCCACGCCATGCTTCACCGCTGAGATTAAATTCGCTGCTCGCATCCACGGCGCAGGACTAGCCTCGATCCATCCAACATGCCTGCTGCTTCTGCATGCATGCATGTCTGGATGTGTATGCACGTACGCATGCACGGACGTCGGCAGGCGGTGGCCTTCTTGTCTCTCGCCTCGTCGTCTAATTAGCTGCGGCCGCCTGCACTTGCAGCTCGCTGTGCTCCTATTGCAATTGCCACTGGCTGGCTGCATCTGCATCGTCCGTCGTTTTTTGTCCTCCCCGTTGCATTGCCTCGTGTGCATATCGTCTCCCTCAGCTGAGCCCGCTGAGCCACTCGCCCGGCCCATCGCAGACGAAAAGAAGAGCCATTGTTGGACTACTTACTTGGTCCCTATTCTCCCTGTTCCGATTCCGTCGTCTGTCTGCGTGCTTGCTTGCTTGCTTCTGCTCCAGCGGGCGTGGTTCTAGAATCATCCGGCCGTTGCTCCCGATCGATCGATCACCGCCGTCTTGCTCCTGTCCGTCCGACCGGCTTTTACCTTGCCTCTTTCTCCCTCCTCCTCCTTTCTCACGTTCTTCTTCTGCTTCTTCCCCTATCGTCGTCGTCGTCGTCGTCTATCTACCCGCCTGCCCCTGGCCCGCTATATATCCACATTGCCATCCGCTTTCCTTCCCTCCGTCGCTAGTCTACCAACCATACAGCGTCTCACTCACTCTTCGCACAGGCCGCCCTCGCGGACGACCTCGCTGAATCCGCCGTCCCGGACATCAACTGGTCCATCTTTGACGAGAACCCGACATCACGCGACCTCCAGCTCTTCGACTGGGAGGACGACTGGATCCTCTTCGAGTTTGACCACGACGAGTACTACGACACCAACAAGCAGTCCTCCTCGTCCGTCCGACCCAAATCCTTCATTTCTTCCCCGATCCGAACGCCCTATCCGGAATCCATCATGGATGACGAGGCCGCGACAGTCACACCCCAAGAGCAAACCCAGCAGCATCCGCCGCCGCCGGAGCAATTCCACCATGACCCCGTAGGCGTGTCCGCGAAGGGCGCCGCCGACATCGCCCCGGCCGGAGCCGACAGCCTCGCCACCGACGGCGACAACGACGACGCTCTCGATGCCGGGCTGCGGAAAAAACGCCCGGATATCCAACTCTCCGCCCAGCAGCTGTCCGATTCCACCAAAACAGGCAGCCAGTCGCGGTCGCAAAGCAACGAGCGCTCCGGCTCAGCCAGCAGCCGTGGTGGCAGCCGCTCCAGGCGATCCCGCACGCCCATCCCGAACCCGAACACCGGGCCGCAGCCGGGAGACGAGCTGGAAGTCATCTACGAGGACGACGACAAGAAGGTCGTCATTGTCCACACGGGCGGGATCCTGGGCAAGCTGAGGGTAATGCGCAAGGACTCTTGCATGCTCCAAGTTCCGTCATCGATCAATGGACATGCTCCGTCCCCGCTCCGGAACGCGGAAAGCGCATTTGATACAACCACCCTTGTTGTCGCCACTCCCTCGTCCAAATGATTGCCCTCAAGATTGCGAGTATTCTTCCGTATAGTCGTGTGCTCGCACCAATCGCACGTTGGCTGCGCACAATCTATTCTCCCCCACGCTCTCGGACTCTCAGCTCGGGCCCGTCTACGATGTCATATCCGGCCACGTGATGCTATTTCGATGCATGGGCCTTTTCCCACTCCGCTCGAACTTGAGCTTTCATTGGGAGATACATCCTTTCTCGGCTGCCTATCTATCTCCTCTCCTTTTACGCGGAGAAGCCCGCTTACCAACGACCCACCACCACAATTCCCAGGACACCACCTTTGCATGATACCCACCACCCATCATGTTTTTCCTTTCCCAATCCGACCATTGCTGACAAGCTAACGAATGAATACGCGATATTCTACGACTTTGGGTTAACGACGGGCGTCTCTTTTGTCTTGATAGTCTTGAAGCGCATCTGGTCCGTATAGAGCGTTACAGGTGTTTCCTTAACTACTACTATTCTACTGTACTTTTTTTTCTTTTCTCTTATAAAAACTCTCTTACAAAAGAAATTTCCTATCAGATATTACTGTAGGCGCCCGCTGAGTGTGTAGCTGGAATGGACGGGCCGCACGTCTTGATTCCTGTTTTCTTGTCGCTTGATATGATATGATCCTTGTAGAGTACAAAATAGGTTTACATCGCTAAGAGATAAAGCAATCACCCTCGAACCGAAGTTGACCAAGCATACGAAATGAAGCCGAGGAATGTTTTGACGTCATGAAAATTCCTGCACGAAGGCCGCCGACATTCTCCGTATGCGCGGAATTAGGCGTAAAAAAAATTCACCGACCAGGCTGATGCTGCGCACTGATTCATCCAGAACCGAGAGCATAAGTAGCTAAGCGGTGCAGGGTGTCCTTGGGGGTACTATGCAATGTGCGCCACGAGCGCAGCTGCACTCGAGTACTGCAGACTGGTTCTCGCGACGGTGCGATTGCAATTGGCCGGGGCGGGCTGCATGCATGATGACATCGTGACGAGCGCCGCACGACACTAGAGCATACTACCAACCAACACCACCTGGCCTGCTGTGCATTACTTACATGCATTCCTGACCAAGGTGTCTTTGACCGGATACTTTGGTACGTACCTCCATGGGAATACCCCTCCCTTGTCCGCGGAAGAAGCAGGGGAGGGTAGGGAGCAGTAGTTAAGTTAACAGGCGAGGACCCTTGCGATCGACTGTTTCTTGTGCAATCTTCACTTGTACCGTACCTGTCACTTGCCGCTTGATCGGATCGCGAGGTCGAAACAAACGAAACCTGCTTGTGTGGAGTTCCGTCCTGCTTTGAAGCTGTTGTGTAACTGGCTTGACGGGGAGGTATAAACTGTCCTCTGCTAGTTTTCCTCCAACCGGTTATAACCACCTTTCACCGCCAGCAAGAGACAACATTCTCTCAACCGATCCGACATCGTACATCCTTGCTTCCACATCCTCCTTCCTTCCTTCTTGCGGTATCGTGAGATATCCCCAGTCGCTTTCGAACAAAAGTAACGTATATACGTTACGAGACAACGCACCGTTTAAACCGTCCGGTCAACGTCAACGCCACGATGTCGCTGAAAGCCGTGCAGACAACCACTGGCAGGATCATCCTGGTACGACTAAGTCCCATAAACTATGATTAGTATACTCGAAGATGTCGTATGCGTGCTGAATCCTACCTTTACCATGGTATTAGGGAATCCTACGCCTGCTGCAGCTGGCGCTGGCCTTGGGTGTCATTGGATTATACGGACGCTACCTCCACCGTGCGTCGCAGGCGAACGAACACGCCGATGGCCGCTGGATATGGGCCGTCGTCGTGGGCGGATTATCCGGCATCACAGCCGTACGTACCTATACTCCATACCTAACTTCATCCCTACATCTACCATCCCCAACAACAGCCAACCACCCATGACGTCATATCGCGAACTACACTCATCCTAAAGCCAGACATCAGCTAACGAGTCGGAAATGGGTTTGTGTGATAGATTCTGTATTCGCTCCCCTTCTGGCCCCTCCGCTTCTTCTTCATCTGGGACTGCCTCCTCTTCTTCTTCTGGCTTATCGTCTTTGGCATCTTTGCGGGACTCTACATGCATGAAGACCCCGAAGGTAACAAGGACATCGAGCGCATGCGCGACGCGATGTGGCTGGACCTTGTAAACTGGATCCTCTGGCTGGTCAGCGCTGTTGGTACGTGCATTCCTATTATACTATATTAACGTCGAGCAGATAAAGCTGTATGTGATAGGTATGAAATGGGGCTAATGTGATGGTGATGATAGTCGGGTTCTGGTATTTCTGGCGGTACAGGCATCAGCGGACCATGCTCACGGGACGCGGGAGAGAGAATAAGGTGTGAATGCACTCCGCCATAACTTCGCTACGCTACGCTCGTTCCAGCAGAGTGCAGTCTAAGAGGATGATGTGATGGACGTGTATGGGTACACTGGCGGACGGAGAATGCGGCGCTGGCGGCTGCTTTCTTTCCTTAATATTGTCGTCGCAGCTTTAGTCTTTCCTTTTTCGGGTAATGAGAACATTCCTTGAACTAATAACAGTCTAGATCATGTATTGGTGTGCGTGTACTAGATTCCTGCATGCTTCTGTCTACATTTCATTTCTACCGGATACACACTTACGAAGAGGTAGTCTTCTACGCCTTTATGATTCACGATTTTACATTACACGGCTTGAATATACAGGGTCGAGTACCCTTTCTACAATTTTATTATATTATTCGGTCTTGGAGAGTTTGACTATTATAAGTACGTAGTCTTGAGGCCAGACTTGCCTGGACCACTGCGTATTATATTATAAGGTCACTGAACCTGGATACACGACTATATCTACAGAGAATTTAGTGATAACGTCGAACTATCGTAGATCATATCTTAATATCACCTTGGTCGATCAGTACATGCTAGCATTGACCAATAATCTCGAGACTCGATGTCGTTCGCATGCAGGAGTGAGCCATGCACAGTTTACAACGTCTACAACACGAAGTACTCACTCAAAAATGATCTAAATGACATGACCTTCATAACAATGAGCCAAAAGGATCTATTCAATCGATCGACATGGGGCAATCTCGCGAGTCGACATATCATCGATCATTGGTGTTGGTTTAGCAACAAGAGATGACGCTTCCAACTACAATTTTTGACTTTTCCATGGGACAATTCCAAATTTACAGGGTCTTTATTGTATGGAAGAACCCGAATACGCTAGGCAGCTACACTGGATAAAGTGTAAGGCTTTTGATCATTCTATGCCCCTCCGCATGGTATATGGCAATGGAAAAGGGGCGGGCTTGCTATATAAGAGGTTGTCATATTCCTAACATACCGGTCCAATACACGCACACACATCCGAATCACAATCATCTATCAGTTCGACGTTAAGAGACTCGACTTTTCTGTAGTCATGCAGAGCGCAGCCGTCAATCGTCCTCCAAGCCGTAGCTACCATGCGTAGCTTGGAGGGCAATCGACGGCTGCGCTCCGCATGACTACAGATGGCGAGTCTCTTTGATCGATATGCGGAGCTCGCAGCTTCTCTCTTCCATGGCCACCATATATCCTATCCGGGCTACATTGACTGCCAAGGGAAAAAAACCGGCCTACGCGGCAATAAACCTCTGCAATTCTTCCAACGTGTCGGTAGCCACCGCCCATCCATCCCCACGATCTACCACTTTCCGTATGTACAAGCAAGCTGATTCGTCGACGATGAAATCCCGGTATAGAAGGCTGAGTTTTTATATCTTATCAGTTTATTATCTACTAAATCGATCAGGGAAAGTGTCTTGATTTGTGGCCCGTTCATCAGGTAGTCCCGTCAGTCGAATTCATACCGGCTGATGAGAATACCGTATGTACGGGCCAAAAATTCGAGGCCCTTTGACTGATCGATCTATCTGTGGAGTAATTCTCTTATCCTACTAGTATACTGGGGCTACATTGGCCGCGAAGATAAGAGAACCTACCCAAGCGGCAACCAACCTCTCCGATCTCTCAACAGCTGTACAGGCTGATAGCCACCGTTCCACTACCTACAAACAATCATCACGACATCAACATGGGCGACCCCCCAATCCCCTCGCGCGACGAAATCACAGCGGGCTTTCAATCATATTTCAAATCTTATGTTTCGGGGTATTCGTTATAGGAAGCCACCCCCTGGCATCAAGGCTGCGGAACCCCGAAGCAAGATACGACCTCGAAGGATACGACGGAACAGATTGGCACAGATTGGTCTCGTAAACCAGACCCTCCCAACTACAAAGGGAGGGTCTTGTGGAAGTGTGTGGGTTTGGCTTGCGAGACCAGGACAGATTGTGAATACTGGAGATCTCGGTCCGCGAGATTAATTAGCTTTTTATATATTCAGTAACCATGTCCTCCGTCGATCGTGGACACCGCTTATTGCAAGCAATAGTATCTGAACAACTTTCTGACGGAGACTTTTCGTGAGACTATACACGCTGTCTCCGAACAGTATGTAACAATCGGTAGTTGTGTTGGCACTGTAGAAGAGCAGTGCGAAATAGATAGCAGTCTCCCAACCGGGCGGATGAGAAGGCTTGTCGTTCGTCATCATCGCCACTTACCACTCATGCTTACATAGTGCGTCCAATCGTATCGAACTCTTAGCCCCCATAATCACAAGACTAGTGTCCAAAGATAGCGAGCCTTTCGAGGTAAGTTTCGCCCTGCGAAGCCGAACCGTCGCTGCATGCTCACCGCAAACGGACTAACAGGCGGCGAGTCACAGTTATGCAGGTGGTGCGCTGTGTTCATGAGGCGCTGACCCTCGACATCAAAGCAAACGAGGATGGGACCTGGGACACGAGCAGAAACCGCTGGGTGACGTTGCGTCAGGGACCTTGCGGCAGTCGCCTCACCCAGTAGTCTAGGAATGAAACGGAAACTTGCATGTTTCTTAGTGAACTCACACCCGTCTGGCCTCTAGACTACTCACCCAGGTCAAAATATCAATCGATGGCGACATGAGCCCCATTACCGGCCATATAGGCATCCTCAAACTCGTGAAACTCAGCTACACGGACGCGTCAGTTAGCTCGCTCATTCGAAAGACCTATACTTGGCAAACACCCGCACGAGTCATCAATGTAGTGCAGCTGCTTCTAGAGCGAGGATTTCATCGATATGGGATGATAGTGAGGAGCGGCGGCCTTTCGAGCTGTAGACATCACTGGTATGGCTTCCCATGATATAAGAATGTGCTGATCTATATACTAAGGAGAATATTTACATTAGATCCCAAATGATAGCCTCTTGCAAGTGTAAGGTTGGATTCCGTCAAGGACCGACGACCGGAGAGAACCTTCGCAGGCCCAAAAGGACGGCTGTCTGGTTTACGAGACAAGGAGAGAACTAAGAAATTACTTGCCCTACATTTACACCACGTTTGAGATGAGCGAGGACGATAAGGACGCGAACGGAAATCCGAAATACGAGACTAGAAAGGGGCCCCAATCACACAAGGCGGATTTCTCTGAATAGGACTTTTTACGAGTACATATATATCTGGCCTTTCTGCACGTAAAATCCCCCTTACTTTCTTGATTTTTGAAGGCGTTGGCCGTTAGCATTTTTTGTGTATTTGTCTGTACGTAGCTGTGCCTTTGCACGGTGTTCATGTTCGCTAGTCATTATTCCCGCATGCTGCATTTCGGGCTACTCATTCGTACCACAATCAGCCCAAATAAATGTACTAGGAGACCAGGGGTGATACCGGCCCAAGATTTATTCTGATGAGTCCACAGTTGGATGCGGTATGGCATTCAATTCAAATGTTCATGGTTGTCGAAAGCGTTGCCCGTTGCAAAATTTGGTCATATAAAGTAACCAACATAATCAAGGTTGGTAGCTACGGGTACCTCTAGTAATATTAATCGAAGGAGTGACAGGTGGATACGACGTAGGCAATCAAGCTGTATTTAGCATTCCTTTGAATCCTCGCCCTCGGTTTCATAGGGCTGATTCCGA
Organism: Drechslerella dactyloides; assembly: GCA_020064725.1. Classification (NCBI taxonomy): domain Eukaryota; kingdom Fungi; phylum Ascomycota; class Orbiliomycetes; order Orbiliales; family Orbiliaceae; genus Drechslerella; species Drechslerella dactyloides. Next base: position 2,132,978 of record JAGTWJ010000008.1, on the reverse strand, counting down.
ATTTCTTTTCTTCTTTCCCATTTGTTGAGACGCGCTGTCGTCGAATCATTCGCAGTTGAGGCTCCGATTTAAGCGCCTGCCCAGCCAAACTCGGCTAGCTGTACACTCGCATGAGCTGTCGCAGAACGAGCAGGCGCCTGCGACCCAATGGTATGGATCCCGGGTTTGCTCGATGAACCTCACGGATTCTCGCATTGAGCTCGTTCGGAAATTTTAGAATTGAACAGCTAGCTCTGCTTCCGGATTCCTAAAGGCAATATTATGCTAGCGAGAGCTTTCGACAGCTGACCGACCGTATCATTGGGTCCACGGATCCCGGGCCGAAACAGCCACCGATCGCGAATCTGGTGCTGACAAGAATAGCAGCATGGCAAGGATTTACTGCGGACCCGGCTGCATGCGCTCGGGAACGTCACGGCAGTTTATGTGGGTCTTTGGCGTGCGCGGTAATGATTCGTTGGGAGTTTGGTGGTGTGACATCGCGCGAGGGTCTACGATTGAGACTGGACTCATGCGAGTGGAGTCTATTGATTCCCTCTTGTGCTGACTAGGTATCTTGATTGAGAATTTTTTTCGATCTAGATCCTGTGAAATTTTGAGGCTTCGTTGAATCGATTGCTAATTATAGCTTGGAGATGCGGTATATAAGAGATCGCTGGATGGCTTTGGATTCAGTCGCCAGTTCAGTTCAATTCATCATCAGCGGTTGTTTTATTCAATTCTTTAATATTTTTCTTCAACTTCACTTCGTACATCGTTCTTGTAGGACATTTTTTTTATTACTCTTTATTTCTTTTCTTCACTTTTACATTGCTATCTACAGTGATTTCCTTTCGACTTTATAACATTCTCTAGCTTCGATATTGCCGTTTCCTATATCGCTTTGAGTTTCAACATTTCTTTCCTTTGTTACGAATCTCCTAGTTTCGATCACAAAACATTAGCTCTGCGAGCTACAGCCTCTCAGCATTCCTTCAATCTAGATTTCAGACGTTCGACCTCTGCTTTCCGTTCTTTATATCACAAAAACCCGCGGTCATTTCGATACTCTAGGCTATTTCCTAGATCCAACTAGCCGACAAAACCAAACGAATACATTTCGCAAGCTCGAATTTCTAGAAAAATGTCGAAGGCATCAATCTACCTGCCCCGCGTCCTCTCCATCTCCCTCCGACTGCTCCAACTCGTCTCCGCAATCATCGTTACAGGAATCGCGGGACACTACCTCAACACGGCGGACAATTACAAGATCAAGCCGGCGCCGCGCTTCGTCTACACGACGGTTATCTCCTCGGCTTCATTGATCTATGGGTTCCTTTGCCTGATCTTCTGGCGGTACACAATCATTCCGGCGGACTTGCTGCTGTTTGTCTTGAACCTTGCGGCGTTCGGGTGTGTGGTGAATTGGATCGGGCGGATGGGATGCGAGAAGGCGTGGGATGTGGAGTTGCACACGCAGACCTGGTTGAGCGGACGCGTAAGCTACTATTCCCGTGCACTTGGTTTTGTGTGACGACGATGATGCTAACAGCACGAGGTGTATAGGCTAAGGATCAATGTGGTCGCTGGGCAGCCGTTGAGACGTTCACGTTTGTGTCTGCTGCGCTGTTTCTAGTCAGTGCTTGCATGGTGAGTAGCTCTATATTCTCGAGTTCCTGGTTGAATGCGTTATTAATGATGGGTTTTGTACAGGCTGGTTGGAAGATCTGGAAGCAGAGCAAGACCGAGACCGAGAAGCCACGACCATGGTATCGCGTCTTGTAAACCAAGCTCTCATTTTAAACCATTCCGTTTAAAGGCCCTTGTTTCTTGTCATGGGCAGTTTATATATCAGCGGCTTGCCTCGGTACAACGGCTGCTCGATAGAGACCGGCTTACCATGCGTATCCGGATAATGATAATACTGAAAGATAGAGGGACAACGCTCCCATGGATATGGTCCGCCTTAGCAATAATGTTACTCACACTCTTTTTTCGAATTTTCTCTGTTAAATGCCCCGCTTTGATCGTTCATTGTCATGCATGCCTGCATCCAAGTTGTATCCTAGTCTAGCTTATCGAGGACGCCAGCGTCCTGCCCAAAAGTACTCTTTTCGTCTGCTTCAGGCGCGGGATATGCCTGTCTGCTGGGTCTTCTGTACGGAACATCGTGATAAAATGCCAGAAATCACCTGCCGGGTGAGGCAGAGTGCGATATCATGCCTGGTTTCTATACGAAAGCTCATTTAAATTTCTCGGTGTCTGGTTGGCTGCTGGTTCCCGTTGGTCTAGTTGCCTGTTCGGGAGCCAGCCGCGTTACACAGGCGCCGCGTTGCGTGTTGGTGGCGAAGCAGCGTCATGTGACTGACGCTATATCTCGCATCAACCATCTCATCCCCGCCATTCCACCACCTGTCAATCTCCATCTCCACCCTTCCTCCATCCATCCACTCATCGCGAACCGACCCGCGAAGAAACGCCACTTCACGCAGTATAACCGCTATTTCCCACCCCTCGCTCGCTAGATACACGTCCACAGACTACGATGGCGTCGCCAAAGAACGCTCCCCCACAGCCTTACGTCGACGAGGAGGCCCCTCCTTCCTACGACGCCGCCGGCAGCAGCGGTAGCCACCACGTCGAGTCCGCCGACCCGCTGCTCGGCGCCCAGCCGCGCTTCGACCAGCCGGACGACGCCTTCCCACCAGACTACAAGACCGTCGTCGCGGAGTCCAACCTCATCGTCCGTCAGCGGTTCGTGTCCAAGGTCTACAGCATCCTATTCATCCAGCTGCTCGCCACCGGCGCCGTCTCGGCGCTCACCTTCTTCTCGCCCGGCTTCAAATCATGGGTCCAGGCGAACACCTGGATGATGTGGATCAGCTTTATCGGCAGCATCGGAGCATTGGTAAGTGCAGCAGTTTGCCCTCCTCTCCAGCCTCACAGCCTCGCCGTAACACAAACTGCGTACACCAACTCGCACAGACTCTGTGCCCCCTCGCCTCGTGTTACGCAACTACAGCGCTTACGTCTCCCTACTACAAACACATGACTAACCACCCGTTCGCCTCCCACAGATCGCCTGCTACGTTAAGCGCAAGGACTACCCGACAAACTATATTCTCCTCGCCGCCTTCACTGGTTTCGAATCGTATACCGTCGCACTCATAACCTCGTTTTACAACTCGCAAATCGTGCTCGAAGCCGTCGTGATCACCGCCGTCGTCTTCTTCGGACTCACGCTGTTCGCACTGCAAACGAAATACGACTTTACGCAATGGCAGGGTATTCTGATGACCTCGCTGTGGATCCTGGTCGCGGCCGGATTCGTCAGCATGTTCTTCACCCACAGCAGCGGCTTTGAGCTGGCGTACAGCATCGGCGCCGTGATCATCTTTTCGGGATACATACTGGTGGACACGCAGTTGATTATGCGCGTTTTCACGCCAGATGAGGAGGTTGCTGCGGCGATTAGCCTGTATCTTGGTGAGTTTGACTCCCTTTTTTTGCACCGCCACCATTTCTTTTGGATTCCAAACAGCTAATATGAGGGATTAGATGTCATCAATCTGTTCATCAGCATTCTCCGGATCTTGAACAACCAGAGCAATAACTAAGCTTGGTGAACAAAAGTGGCGCAAACGCTCTTCCAGCCGCGCCAACACTAAAGCCAGCCTCCTTCCGGCGAACGGGTGGCCAAAAGGAGCGCACAATTTCTTATTCTTGCATCGTTAACGGAGAAAGACTGTGAAAGAAGGTGGTGATTTTTTGCTTTCGGATATCAGGTGGTCCATCGGATGCGATGGCTAATGGGATGAATGGTCGGTCTGTTTCTGGTTTTTCTGCTCGCGCTAGTCGTTGGTTCTCTTCCTCTATCGCTTCGGCGCTATGTTTGATACGCTGTGCTTTATCTCAACCTAAGATATCTATCTGTTCAAGTTTGTACGCATATACCATTTTCTACATCAATCTATACTCAACTAGTCTTATGGGAGCCATTCGTCGAGATTCCAAATCTGCAAATCTACAATCGAGAGAAATAGAATGCGCCTAGGTAATAATCATATGCACCTCTACCTATGCCGTAGTATCATGCAAAAGCCGTATATGCCGTTATGTACGTATAATATACAGAAATTGTGTCGCCAAACTCCGAGCAATGTAACACCGACAGAAACGCCACTATTCTAAACCCACGCCGGCCTCCCTCGCGTTTATATGTACCCACCACGTCACGACCCCACTATATCATACAATCGTACAGCAATCTATTTGCGCATCGCAATCACACCTCTAAATCTAACCCGCAGACCTCCATTCGTCGCTGCCGATATTCTCTGTACACTGCCCGCCACGCATCTCGCGTGCTACAATCCCACTTCGCGCCAGCAGTCTTCTCGCCGTCTCCTTCTGCAGCTACTACACCTTCGTCTGCAACGACGGCGCACTGCGGTGCCACGCCGTCTTCGAGACTGGCGGTCTTCCAGGGTTGCGGGACTGGCACCCACGTTTTCTCGCCGTCAACAGTGACGACTTTTCGTCCGTCGAAATGGATATAGTACCCTTCACCCTGCACGCGGTCCGCCGTCCACGATGCGTATCGGCTGCCTGTATGCGATTGTGAAGGAGGGGGTGGGAGGAAGAACTCCGAGGTGTGGAATTCGAACGGCGCGCGGGGCAGCACGATCGAGACTCCGGCGGCGGCATAGGTATCTTCGAGCACCGTTGCAATCTGGCTTTTAGTCGCCCGCTTGCTGGTGCCGAGCTGCCGTGTGAGATGTCGGTATTCCGTCGCGGACGGGGTGATGAGCAAAAAGTTCGGCGAGACGGAAAGCGGGGTGCCGGATATAGACGAAGTGCGTCGTGGTGCTGCGAGCGGTGCGGGCGGCGTGTAGAGGAGGAGATCGTCCATGTTTTTGAGCACCTGCGCCGGATGCGAAAGGTACAGCAGGCGGTTGTACGACGTCATGTTGAAAACCGTTACTGCGGATATCGCGGTTTCGGGGAGTGGTATCAACTGTGCATGGTACCGTTCCTGCGCGTGGAATAGCAGTCGGCGGGCGGTGTGAAAGTGCTGTTTGGCGGCCATCGACGATGCACGGGTCATCGGCGGGGGATTGATTTCGACGTTGACGTTGACATCCTGCACCGTCGTACGTTGGCTTCGTTTTGCCTTATCTCTCCTACGCCACGACGAAAGCTTTCTAGACTCCTTCTTGACCCCTTCTTTGTCGGCGCGAAGGGAGGTACTAGTAGTAGCACCAACGGATGGGTCCTCGAGCTGCATATCCCAGCTCTCAGGGTAGACGAGTACCCTCGCAGCTCTGCTCCCCAGCCGGTCGAGATCGCCAAACGCCATTACGGCCCCGCACACCTCGTCCAGCGTCTGCACCATCTGCACGTACCCCACCTTCCGCAGGCGCTCCGCCATCCGCTTCTCCGCCTGTGCGCGTTCAACCTCCTCCCAGGAATTATACTCCTTCGAAGTCGACGACATCAGTCGCTGCTGGTCGCCGTAGCGCGGACGTTTCGAGTTCGGTCTCCCATTTTTCGACGACGGCGGCGGCTTCGGATTGCGATGGTTCTTGTTGAGAGTGAGCGGGTGCGTATCGGGGAGGGGTATCTGGTCGTAATAGCGCTCGAGAGTGTGCATTGACTGCCGCTGCAGCACGCAGCCGGAGAGAAAGAGGATCAAAGAGAAAATGAATACTAAACCATCAGTCTCGTCAGCATATCCTCATCAACATCGCATAATGAACAGCGAGATGGTGTAAATGGAGTGGGGATGACAATACTTACACACGCTGGAGGTAAGGCGAAGCCCGATACGGCCCTTCATGGCCGGCGAAAAAGCTCAACTCGAGCCCCGCAAAAAAGCTAGGTGTCCAATGCTCCAGGCAATCGCAATACCTAACCGTCGGTGTGATATGGTTGATGCAGCTTTATAATCGCATGAAGCTGATGTAAGGACCCGAAGAGTTATCGTAATCAGGAGCGCAGTGGCTGATATAACTACACGATGCCGCGGTCCAGTCAGTTTGTTTGTGTCAGCCACAGATATGAGCTGAGCGAGTCAGGGACAGTTTACGAAGCACCGACCAATTCTGGCCCGCGGTATTTCCCATCGTCATAGTTGCATTCCGAACTCCGTCAGAGCGTCGTAATCTCGGCCGGCGGCTGTTGTTGTGGTGCGTGTGTTGTTTCCCAAGCAACGACCGCTTTCGACGTCGTGACCGTTTCGGGAAATTCCCATCCTCTTGGGGAACATTTCATCCTTGTTAGAGATCATGTTCTCCTCTTTCAGGAACATTTCGTTCTTCATCAAGACGGTTCGATTCCATTTCAGGGACAATTACTTCTCGTTCGGAAAGAAAGCTGTCTTGTTTAGGATATCTAATTCCGATTCAGGAAGATTTAATTGATTTCACAGCCTTACGAGATCAAATACTTCCACTTCTGATGTATTTCCATCTCCAACTTAATGTCGAAGATTTCGAGACTTTTGCGTGTCAACGTTGCAACCAATCCTGAATGGCAGTATTCTCATTGAACGTGAGAATATACTGCCATCCTCGTATGTCATTCGATGCGAATCCGCGTAACAGTCTATACAAGCCCATCGTAACCTCAATCGAATACAACCCGTCTGTCCATAGAATACAAAAATACAGTCTGCTCAGAGGAGGATATCAAATATCGACCCCAATGATGCATCGCCAGCCATCCATTTCTTACAGATCAGCCTCAACATCTGCCATCGCAACAGCTCCTTCGCCAACTCCATCCATAAACCCGCCGGTGGTCTGCTGTTGTTGCTGCTGTGGCTGCTGTTGTCCAGCAGTTTGTCCGGCTCCACCCGGTGCGAACGCGCTTTGCACGTTGCTCTCGCCACCGTTCACCGTCCAATAGTCGTTCATCTCGGCATCGAGCTCCTCTGCAGTCTTGCGCTGCCGGTTTGTACCGCCACTGGACCGGTCTCCACGGCTGTGGCCACCGCCGCGTCCTCCACGATGACGCTCCCGCTCTCCGCCACCACTAGCAGCACCAGCGTAGCCACCACGGCGAGGTCGCTGATCACGATGCCCGCCTCGCTCGCCGGGAATATACCTGTCGATACCTAATTCTTTCGCATTCTGCCTCATCTCTTGGACGTTCCTCGGGAGGCGACGCGGCGACCGACGACCAGATTCATCCGTTTCCGCTTCCTGTGGTGCGCCGGAAACGCGTTCGAAGAGCGAGCGACCCTCGGCGGCGGTGGCGGCGGCGGCGGCAGCTGGAGGTCCACCACGACGGCCGCCACCTTGCAAAGGCGCAATCTTGACACGGATCGGCTGCCCCTTGGCGTTGGCGCCATCGAATTGGTCGACGGCGAGCATTGCCTCATCGGGATTGGAGTACAGAACATGAGCTATGCCCTCGGACCGGCCAGCTTTATCGTACCTACGTAAAAGTCAGCGTTAGTTGGACTATCAACCCTGCTTAGACGCCTGACGGTCCAACATACATGATATCGATTCTGCGGATATCCCCAACTCGACTGAACACGTCCTACAAACAGAATTAGCCGCTGCAGTCGAATACTACGGCGTACGCCAGTATAATTTACCCTCACGTCGGTCTCTCCGAGATCGTAGTGGAGGTTTTCGATCCGAATTTTGGCAGAGCTGTGCAAGATATATATTAGAAACATGCTGTGATAAACCAAGTAGATGGCGCCTGTCTATCGTACCGGTTATTCTCTCGGCCGCCGCCATAGTCGCGATGCTCTCGTCCGCGGTACGAATTGTTATTATTATTATTGGTTGGCCCGCCTGCGTTACATTAGAAAGATTGTCGGGAATAGAGCAGTCGATCATGCGCAGCCTACCATCGTCGTATTTGTCGTGAACCCAGTTGGATCTAACAGAAGCGGCGCGTAAGCATTGACTCGCTAGTTCCAGCGACGGGACGGGGAACTACCTAGAAGGGTCACGAGGGGTGCGAGATTGCTGTAGAAGAGAAAAGCCGGCAGGAAGAGCCCCAGAGAAGGTTAGCACAGTCTGTCAATGGAGAGAGGGTGATAGCAGGAACTGCGAGGCAGGCGCTGGCAAGAGAAAACGCGTCTAAAACGAAATGCTTCGTCTGCAACTGGTCGGCTCTTGAGAGTGGTCCGTCGGCGGGTTCAGCTCTGTAGTCGGTATTCGACGCGTGCCATAGCCGCAAGTTTTGTCGAGGCATGCCAGCACCAGACAAGCAGCTGACTATCAGGCGCTAGAGGGCGGTTTCCGGAAGCCGTTCAGATGCAGGATGCCGCTCAGCCTCGCTCGCTCGCAACGACTCGAGGCGCCGGGCTAGGGTTGCGTCCGGTGTCACATTCGGGTGCATGGTTACACCAAAGCGGGTTTGCCGACCAATGCGAGTTCAAAGATGCAGATGATAAGAGTGTCAAGAGGGAGGAGGAGGAGGAGAACACGCCTAGACCAGTTCGCCGACGGTTAGCTCGAATTCGCCGACGTTCGGAGGACAAGAAGCCGTGCACACCTTTGAAACGCCATCTCTAGGAGTACGATTTCCAGGACCGCGTCTCCGGTTTCGGTTGCTAGTCTAGAGCACGGTGAGCCGTCAGTCGCGGGTTACTTCCGTCGCGGCGGGACGCGGAGATGCCGTCGCGGGAACGTACAGATCTGTCGGCGACAATCTCGTCGAGGGCGCGATCGAGCACGGACTGGTTTTCTGCCATGGCGTTCGAAAGGGATGGCCGTCACAGACTGCTGGGATGTGTATATTCGGATTGGGGTTTTTGAAGTATCGATTCGAGCGACCGAGACTTGGAAGGATATGTGCTGGGCAATGAGCCAGGGGAGCAGTCGGTCGGAAGGCTTGCAGTCGACGGCGTCGGCGGAAGGATGGCTGGAAGGTGAAGGAAGTGGCGACCAGCAGCCTGCCGCAGACGGCCAAGACCACCCGTCCGCGCACATTCTGCAACGCACAAAATACAACATTCTCACTTCAACTCCTTTTCAACATCATGTGCAGCTGCAGCATGCGTCAAAGCAAACTGTCATGTCTCAGCTCTGCTTTGCACCTCCCGTTTGGATCAGGACTACTGCCTACGACGGATATATTTAGAACTGTACAGCAAAGACTCCGGCTACAATTTCTCCACCCGATCTCAGAATATTACTATATTATATATACATATTTGATACTGTGAAAACCCTAGTCATCTTGACTACCTAGTTCGCCACTTCGATCAGCGTCTAGACTCCGTTTCCCGCGCATGCATGTTCCACCCCTTACCTCGAAGCCTGGAGGTTGTAGTCGTTCAGGAACGCAATTCCCTCCTTCCGGTAGTCGTCCGTCTCCATGTAGGTCCCACCGTCGGCATCGATGTCGAACACAATCTGGCTCTTTCCATTACCCTCGCTGTACTTCAGCCACTGCACCTCCCCAGACTTTGCGCCAGCTCTGGGGTCCAAAGAGTGAACAAATCCGATCCATTGGCGGCACATATAGCTAGCTAGCTTCCTGTAGTCCTTCTCGTTCGGTCCACCCATCGGGTTGCCAAAGTCGAACGGACCAGTGTACCCTACTCCCTCGACGTTGTGGAATACAAACGCGACCTCGGTAAAGTGGCCGGCGCGGTACCATGCCGGGTAGCCACCGTCGCGGGTTCGGAAGCGGAAACTCCATGTGGGAATGCCAGCGGCGGCGAGGTTCTGCGCAATGTAACGGCGGCCGGCGATGAACCACAGGTCGCCGATGATGGCGGCGGCGCGGTGGTACTGCTTACCGTAGAGCTTTGTGCCGTTGGCGGTGCCGTCATCTGCGCCGGAGGTGAAGTTCTCAGCGGGAGGAATGGAGGCGCTCTCTGGGTAGAGCTCCAGGATTTTCTCGATGCTTGGAGCTTTGAACGTAGTAGTAGCCCCTATCAATTTGTAGCATGCCGGTTAGCTACTTGTATTGACGATCCGGAAGGGTGTCATTCAGTAAGAGCGGATCGATTACTTACTCAGATAGTTTCGGATGTCATTCGTGTTATTCGCACCAATCTGTCCGAACGACGCGCCCTCGTCGCTGGTCGTCCCCACCATCGTTGGAACTTTGACATAGCGCCCATACTTGATCGCCTGGCTGCCGAAGCCCGGGACGAAATCCCCATCGACAACCGGTGTGAAGGAAGTAGCATTTAAAGCCTTGTTCATAACATCCGTTGGCAATTTCCTCATGCAGTCAAGACTGTCCGCAGCGTCGTAACACCCTGTCTGATTCGCAACGGTGTCGTATGCCTTCTGCACAGATACATCGCCCGGGTACTGGACGTTGGAATACAGCACGGAGCCGCCGCTCTGCATGATGGCTCCGCGGAACAGACGGTCGTCGCGGCCATTGTAAGCGATATGCTGGAAGCCGACGGAGGCACCGCCTGCAGACTCGCCGAAAATGGTGACCTTAGCAGGGTCACCACCAAACTGCTTGATGTTCTCCTGGACCCAGTGCATGGCAAGACGCTGATCCTTGAGGCCAGTGTTCAGGTTCAGAGAGCCCGCAACCTCACGGCTGGCGAGGAAACCCCACCCTGCCAGTCTGTAGTTGATGCTGACGCCGATAATGGGCTTGCCAAGCTTGACGGACTGGTCAACCATCCAGGTAAGGTTGTATCGAATGTTGTTGGCGCCTCCCATGACGAATCCACCGCCGTGAATCCATAGCGCAATTGGCAGTTTCGAGTTCGCATCGCACCCAGCAGGCCGTACAATGTTGAGCGTCAAGCAGTCCTCGGACAATTTATAACCATCTTGATCTGGCTTCATATTCGGAACCTCCAAATTTAGCTTTCATCCGAAAATATGATAATCACAAAAGAAATCAAAGAAAAGGGAGACATGCAGCTGACGCTCAGCCGTCAAAGACGAGCCCACTCAAGCGCAGTAAATCCAAGGTCAAAAGTAAGGAGAAATTACAACGTACCCCATATCCATAACAATGCGGCCCATACTCCTTCGCAATGATATCCCCCAGGTTCTTATCAATGTACTGCGGCGGCCGAAACCTCAAATCATCACACGGCGGCTTCGCGTACGGAATGCTCAAGAAGAAATCTTGCTTCCATCCCGGACCGCTAGCATATCTTCCATGAACAGTGCCATTTTTGATCTGGACCGTGGGGTTTGCTGGCTCCGCTGGTAAAGCGCTGGCTCCCGCCAGCAGCGCCGTCAAAGAAAGGATAGAAAACGAGGACTTCATCTCGTCCAGCTGTTACAAAACGCTTCAAGCCGAACTCAACGATGATTGCAACGAATGTACTCTCCAGTCCCCTCTCCGCGACAGCGGGCTAAATGCTGATATATATACACGAACTCGGTACATACTTCGACCGTCGGAACTACTCGAAGCCGTACAGATTCCTAAGGCAGAAACGTCACGTCAACTGAATTCCAGCTCTCCTCCCCGCGCATGTGGATCTATTGCCATTTGCGCCGGCCGGTCTCCCCAACATATGCATGCCTGCATGCGCAGGTGTCCTGTCCTGTCCGATGCAATGCGAACCCGGGCTAACAGCTTCAAGACATTCGTCGATTGCATGGACTTCGCATATGCGCACCAGCCCAGCTCCCTGTTGGAGTATACCCGCACAGCCAGCGAAAGCCCGCTAGTCCACGAGGGGTAAGCAGCCCCTCCACAACCAGCGCAGGTCCGTCGAGCTGTCCAGGTTCCATAGTCTATATTGCAACTCTGATAATATAAGTACTCACTTCCATCCCCGGGTCTGTTTCGTGAAAAATCGATTAATCACGTAACCGCAATTACCTAGGCATATATCAGGTACGATATGACGTTCGGCCGACGTAGCTAGTGTGCAATTATCGGCCCGACATTAGCTCGAGGACCATCGACTTGCGCTGCTAGTTGCATGATACTCCTATCCAGCCTGCCTGTAACGTACCGACCCGTCGGCATGATAAATAGAGTTCTGCAGGCCCTCTGTACAAGATCACCAGTGACAGGATTCTTCCCGTTCCGATGCAAGGTTATCTTGTCTTTGAATGGCAGCCCGGCCAAAACAGATGGTGAATCCATGCATGCCCTCCTGCTGGTTCTCGGTTAGAGCACCTGCCCACACCATATTGCGGCGGAAACGAAATGAGTCCCAAGTTTTTCGAGAAGAAAGAAAAAGAGGCAATTGACTGTAACGGCTGTCATTTCTAGCCTCTCAAGTGACCAGACTCGAGTGCTCGAATGCAGGCGGGGTCGGTCGTTGGGGCATCCGAAACTAGACTATAGTGGATGTTGAGGTGGGGGGGCTTACAAGTGTCGCAAATTGGGCGTTCCATTGTGTACTAGCGACTCAAGTGATTAAGTTCAAGATTGTTCGCGGGACGCTCCGAACCGCACTGCGACGTCGACACGACGACGCTGCCCAGCGGTTCGGTCGCAATCGGCATTCGGTAGAATTCGTGTAACCTCGCAGTCGCAGTCGGTGCTGGCTTCCGTCCGTATCCGAACGTTCGACCATATATCGCGGCGGCTGTCACGTACGGCGCAACCGCCCAAAGAATCACACGAGAGCTCAGTTAATATAATCATGGGCATGGACAAATTCAAATTAAATCAGCCAGATGCTTAAGCGCTCGTTCGAGAATGCAACCTACCAATATCGAATATGAGCGAAACAGTTAGGAACCATCGAAGGATTCCGCTCAATTGATCAAGCGGAAGATGCCTAGCATGTGGCTGGCCTAAAGCTCAGCCTGCAAGACATCGACATGCAGGCTGCAGGTGCATTGTCTACTCCAGCTTCAGCTCCACAAGCTTCTTTGCCATCGATCCGCCACATGCATATTATTCTGCAAACATCGGCGCACGCCATCCTTGTGTATCATATATATAGTGAATCCTAAGATCAGCCAAATTACCTAAGCTGGCTTTTGTCCTCGTGATCTCGAGGCCAATTGAGATCTCGAGAATCTGCACGTGGACCCACCGCAGGCCGCGATTACAAACCATCGAAATACGTATTAATACGAGATATAACAAAGCTAAAATACTTCCCGTCTACTAAGTACGAACTCTGGGATATCGTAGCCCAATAGGCCGTCCCGAAACCATAAGCGAGGAGCTGAGCTGCTGTCCACAACTCTTCCAAGGGTCTGTACTTCAAGAGTGGAGAACCGGGTAACTGGATGACAAGCCGATTCTAAGCCCACCTGGGACTCTCCTACCGATATCTTTACCTAAGATCGAGGCTACACGCTGTGCAGTATGAATTAATTAATTGCCGATATCATAATAAATGCAATAGTTTAAGGCGACTTGAGAATTCGATCGAAGAGCTCGGGCTGCGAACCAGCCGTCGCCCCGCAGCCAAGCTACCAGAATGCAGATTTCGATACTTGTAGACACGGGATCTACGAACGGAGTCTTCCGAGTGGAGAACACCCCCATCTTGCTTCCAATGCAGCCTCAAAACCCAAACCGGCTCCCGCCGGGACCACAAAGACTTCTTCCCAACTTCGCAAGCTGAACACAAAATCCACTTCCCTTCCTCCCCATAACCTATGCAAGGCGCAGAAAGATGCAACCATAATGACCTAATATCCCCACCCGATGCCAGAACTTGTCTCGCGCGCCAAGTAGCCAGTCTCCAATAGTGATGATCAATCAAAAGACAGCACCACCTGAAAGCTACTCCATCTGGCAGTAGTTCGCTGGAAAGAACCCTCGTCTCACCAGCCCATTGCTCTGGACAACCTCTCCCTCCCACCAATCTGTCCGTTCAAGAAATATGCCATTAGCCACCATTTCCCGCCCACAAATACACTAGACTCCCAAAACCAAACGACCACGCGCACAACTCACCATCCATGCTCTCAGACTTCTGAACAATCTTCACCCGATCCCCTTCGTTCAACGAGAGATCTCCCTCGTTCTGCGGCTCGAACTTGTACAGCGCAACGACATATGTCTCCCGCGGCTTCGGCAGCTTCGGCTTCGGCTTCGGGACCGGCGGCGGCGGCTTCTTCTTCGCTGCAGCGGCGGCAGCAGTGGCTAAAGACGCGCTGGACGCCCTGTTCTGCAGGGATCCGTTGCCGTACAAGGTCGGCGCTGCGATGCCGATGTCGCCCTGCGATTTGATCGATGTCGACGAGTGGATCTTTTGAATGCTCGGTCGTGGAGCGGCTGACGTTTCGGACTTGACGTCTCTCGGCCAGAGATTAGTGGAAGACCTGCGTGAACTTATCGGTCTCGGTCCAGCTAATTTCTCATCCTGGACGCTTAGGCCCGCCGAACTGGTGGAGGACTGTTGTCGCGACATCGGCTTGCCGCCTATAAACGAGCTATCCTTCTCGGAATACGGCGGTGGTGCTGCATCGCTCGGTTTCCTTGGCGGTGGTGCTGCATCGCTTGGTTTCCTCGCGCTTGGGGGACCTTCCATCCCTAGGTCCTCGCTGCCTTTGCCGCTCTGTCGCCTCCAAAATGCACCCTTATTAACAGCGGGCATGGGTCGCTCAGGCGGCCGCTGCGTCTCCATCGGCTTCCAGATCGCTTTGCCTTCCTTCAGAAGCTTGAATGACTCTACGTGGTCCTTGATTGGCATGAAGTCTCGTTTCCATTCCTGCTCGAATTCTTCGTAGTCATTGAGACTGTGCCGCTGTGCGAACTCGTTGACAAGACGGTACTTTTGGCCGATGAACGTCGAGAAGAGGTATTCAACCGCGTAAAGGACATATGGAATATAGGATGCCACTGCGTCCAGGATTGGAGGAACATACTCCTTGATGTGGGCGTCGATGTCGTGGTATTGCTGTAAATTGAAGTGTCGTATCATTAGCATCGCAGTAACACTGGAAACGATAGCTTGAAGAAGGCGATTGAGGTCCTCATACCTGAGCAGCTTGATCCAGCTGCCGCTCTGCCTTTGCCAGGACTCCAGCTTCCCTATACGTAACTCCATCAGCTTTGTCGTGTATCGAGAACCGCGACTTCGAGCCACCCACCTCTCCGAACGATTGCCCTTCTTCCGCGCGGATTCCGTACTAGACTGATATCGTTCATAATCGAGCTATCCCAAACACCAAGCAATCAGTCAGCCAACCGTGCCCATACACCAATCTTCGCGTAAAGAGACCGTCGCAATGCACCGTATACACACCTTGCAATTCTCCCTCTTCCCAAGCACCTTCTTAACCGGCTTCAGCGAATCCTACGCGTCGGGAACCAAATCAGCACGCCGCACTGGCCCCGCACCTGGAAAAACCACACCACCCACTTTAACCGAAACAGTCTGCTCCAGCACCCTCCCCACATCGCCCGACTGCTTCGACAGCTCCTCTTTCATCTCCGCCGCGGCGGCCTGCCATTCCTGCACCCGCTCCAGCCGTGGCTGGTCAATCGCAACTCGCTCCGGAGGTATCGGTCTGTACAGGTCGAAAAGTTCGGTGGAGATGGCGTTCTGGTGCAGCAGCAGCTGCGAGATGGAATCCTGCCACCTCTTCAGACCGTCGATTAACTAGAACGCATACGAAAAAGATGTCAGCAAAACACATACACAAGAGTGCGATGCGGGCATGCGCATGCATTCTCAGAAAGACACCCGGGAGTTCGAAATCGCACCTTCTCCAAACGCTCATCGTAATTTTTGACGTCAGCAATGATGGTGGCAACGTCGGCGTCGTCAGCCGAGCGTTTCATCAGCTTGCCGATGCCACGATGCAGGAACGCCATCTTGAGAACGCCGGCCGCGTCGCCAGAATCGTAACGGAAAGAGGGGTAGCCGTAATCGTAAGATTAGAATCGCAGTGTACCGTAGCCAGTCAGTCGTAGCTGTAGACGTGTGTCGTACGGGGTGCCTGCACTTGTTCGGAAAGACGGCCGCAGGGGGGTTGCACCGTCCTTTTAATTGACCGCAATTCGGAGCCGGAGTCTGGGTTACGTTGGTGCATAAACTCGTCAACCGTCGCATGATATGATGCAGCACCGCACAAAACAAGCAACCGGCCAGCCGGCCGTCTGTCCGCCCAAGAATGAATTGAGAGCGAGAGTATTCTTAGATCTTACCTGTTACCGTTCTGTTGCAGCAGCCAGGTCCGCCGTAGCTTGCATCATTACGCGTAAGGCCAGGCCACCCCTGCCCAGTCCAGAGTCAGATCTGCTAGTCGGGGCTAGCCTGTCTGACCTAACTGCCACACTGTGTGGAGCCCGTATGTGTGAACGGGGAAAAGCGTAGCTCGCGGCTTCGAGGATGTCAATGTTAGCTATAGATGTTCGAGAAGAGACGCTGCTGCGGGTATCTGCAGGCGCCCGTTAGGGATACCTGATGCCGGTCGACGGTTAACGGTTACAACTGAACCCGTCTCGGTCAGCAATTGCAATCCTGACTGTCGTCTCCCGGTAATCTTTATGCGCGCGGGACAGTGGGATATTATCATATGTGGCTGTTAAATTTCCCCGCAACCGTTAACTCGTTAACTGGTCGATGCTCAAACTACAACAGAAGAACGACCCGTTTTACAATTGCCAATGCGATATCCAACGGCTACGTTTTGAGCACAGGTCCGCAGTGCAGAGCCAATATATCCGTTGCACGTTACAGTTAAATCACAGGTCCAATTCCCATCTAAGAATCTTTGTCAATCCTGTATTTATTCATGTATGTACGAAGGCTTGTCAAATAAGTAACGCTACATTAATTTTGGTGAAACCGCCCATGATTTCGTGTGTGGGGCCCGGGACCATGCCAAGGACCATGCCCGGTATTGCACAAAAGCAATTATAGTACTAATAGCAATGTCAGCTTCTCCAATTGCTAGCAGATACTAGCAGACTTACCCCTCTTCTCCTTCATCAACATCTATAGCCACCATTATCCTATATACACATATACAACATGCCTCCTCAGGCTGAGGACACCACCAGCGATCGCTATTCAACACCATGTCAACGTATCCAGATACTCACCTTGCTAGGTGCTGGTGGCAAGCAGGCTGATATAGCTACAAGATTTGGAGTCTCTAGGAGTGCAGTTGCCAGGCTGCTGCACAAGGCCAAAGACCGTGGCTATAATCCCCAGGATTACACGTCCCTGACTATGGAGCATGTTGTTGACAAGCAGAGGGCTGGTAGGCCAAAGAAGGTCACCCAGGCCAAAGAACAGGAGATTATCAGCATTATCACAAAGGACAGGTCAGGGCGCAGTACGAATACACACTCTCTTACAGGCACTGTCAAGCTAAGCCACCAAACAGTCAGCACAATACTTAGGCACAATAAGTTCAAGAAGCTGAAGCCTACACGCAAGCCTGGCCTTACACCTGCTATGCGCCAGGCCAGGCTGGACTTTGCCCTCAGGCACAAAGATTAGACATTAGAGGACTGGAAGCAGGTCATCTGGAGCAATAAAACAAGTATAGTACTTGGGCAGAGGCATAGCAGCTACAAGCTATAGAGGCAACCTCATGAACGCTACCACTCTGACATAATCTCTGCGCGCTGGCACAAAGCCAATAAGTTTATGTTCTGGGGCTGCTACACCTAGGATACTATAGGTCCATGCCACATATGGGAGCCAGAGACCAAAAAGCAGAAGAAGGCAGCTAAGAAGGCAATAGCTACTATGAATTTAACAGCAGAACCAAAGGCCAGGAAGAAATAGAAGTTACTCACTGCTATAAGGCATACAGGACTCAGGAACAAGCCTAGCAAGAAGCCACAATAGACTTTTAACAAGACACATAGAGCTCTGGAGCATGGTACTGGCAAAGGCATTAATTGGTATAGGTACCAGGCAAAGATCATAATCCCAAAGCTAATCCCTTTTACAAAGAACTGCAAAGCCAAGTATGGGAGGGACTACATTGTCCAGGAGGACAAAGTGCCTTGCCACAACCACCATGCCCAAGAGGCTGTCTACAACCTGCATACTATTAGCAGGCTACTATAGCCTGGTAACTCTCCTGATCTCAATATAATAGAGCCAGCCTGGTACTACCTAAAGCACAGGATATCCAGGCATAGAACACCAACCAAGAGGTAGGATATAGAGAAGGCATAGCTCACTGAATGGCGCCAGCTGCCAATTACGTGTATTAGACTATGGATAGCACGCATTGTACGTCACATTCAGCTGGTTATCAAGTTATATGGGGGCAATAAGTATAAAGAAGGTACTACAGATAATATTATTGGCAGGCCAGACCTCATAGCAGCTGTGCGCTCCAATTGCCCGGTGCCCTGGGCAAAGGGCGGCTTGGCCCCGGTGAAGCATGTAAATAAGCAAAAAGTAATGTAGCGTTACTTATTTGACAAGCCTTCGTACAGGCAATGCAGTACCGCATCATCCCCCCGGCGAACTTGCACCGCCACGCAGCAGCTAGAGTAATATCAAATCCCAAATCCAAATCCGAATCCGAATCCAACCTCCCTCCTTACTTCCCCGCAAGCAACAGCTCAATCTCCACACCAACCTCCACCGTCCGCTTTTCCTTCGTGCTATCCACTTTCTTCACCGCCTCCCCGACCACCGCCTTCGCCTCATATGTCTCCTTAGCCGCGCTTACGGCCTTCTTACCCGTCGTCAGCAGGTTACCCAGCGTCATCATCGCCCGGTACAAAGCCTCAGGATCAGAAGACGCCTTAACGCGCTCCGCGACCTGCCCAAGCAGCTTAAGCGCCTGCTCCTCACCATCCTTCGCCTTCGCGAAGTAAACAGAGTAGCTGCACAGACAATCTAATCAGCGATCTTCCTCCTTGCATGTACCGAAAACTGGGAACGGAATGACTCACTTGAGCAGCAGCGTATCTACCGAGATATTCAACAGCCGGTTGCCACTCCCTTGTGCTGCGCCGAGCACCTTGCCAATGATCTCGTCCGACCTCTCGGTAACATACTTCAATCCCTCCGCATAATGGAACAAGTTAACCAGTACCCGCGTCCCGAAAACCGCATGGCTCGTGTTCGCAGGATTGAAGCACCCGGCCTGCTCCAGCACGGCTAGTATATCATCAGAATACAGCGGAACAGCAGGACTATGCCTTGCCAATACTCGCAGTAGATCTAACGCAGCAAGTTTCTGAACTCCATCCCACTCTTTAACAATCTTGATAAGCAGTGCCAGGCCGCCAGTCACAGCAACAGAGCTCTTTGCAGATGTCGACGTTGGGGCCGAAGGCTTTGCTAAGAAGCCGAGAAGAGACTTCAGATGTGTCAAGTCTTCATCATTGAGCGACTTCTCCTTGTCTCCAGCTTCCAGGAGCTTGGTGTTCGTCTCCACAATCTTCTTTGATGCGGTGTCGAAATTTCCACTTGCGATGTCAAGATATGTCTTCCACGGTAACAGCTTGGGTGGCTTCGGTGGCGGTAATGGCTCTGGGGCCTGTGTATTGAACTCATCGCCAGGACGGTATCGGCTCTCAATACCGAACGGATCATTGCCCGTGGGCTGCTGTGGCGCGGAGGTACCGATCCGCGTCCCTTTTGTGTTTTGGACGATGAAATTGGCAGTCTGAATCTCAAAATTAGCCGCCTGTGTCTTCCAAATGCTGCAATACCAGTAAACCTACCGTCTCCAAATACGTCATAGGCAGCTCGTTCCTCTCCAGGAATATCCTAGCTGCATCCCAGGGATTCTGCGAGGCGTTGTACGGCAGCTTGATCGGCGGCTTGCCTTCCTCGAAGTCGACGTCAAAGACAAAGTCGTACTCCTTCCCTTCATGCATGACTTTTCGTCCACTGCTGACGGCAGACGCGATAACACCAACTTGCTCCCACGTCGTCTCGCGGGCAGACCACTGGTACGCTTCAACGTTGCCGTCGTTGTTGATGTGGATTTTCTGCAAAGCATCATATCAGCGCTGTCTGTGGAAGATCTTAAACTATGCAGGTGGGACACATACCTCTCCGTCGTGCTTTCCGGGACGACCCAGGGCAGACATCCCAGGCAGAGCCTCCTTGTTGATGCCGCCGGTCGTCTCCTCCGCAATAGCCGTATTTGCAACAGCCTCAGAATACGCCTATCACCACAAACACATTAGCCTCGACGTCATAACCAGAACGGTAGAATACAAATGCGTACTTTCAACGTCTCTTCATCCGCCTGCCGCTCAGGCTCCCTCGACCAAACTCTTAGAACACCATCGCTGGCACCCGTAACCAAATCCCCATTCTCAGAAGCGGCAACACACCAAACGCTGATGCAAGGGTGTGATATTGTCTGCAGGCACTGGCTCTCTATTCCCCGTCACCACTATTAGCACCCATCTCTCGGCAGCTACAATCTCCTCGGAACGACATACTTCTCCAAATTCGTAGCGTGCGATCTTCACCGCAGGAAGCCCACTGGCCGTTAGGCAGCACGGTAACCGAGTAGATGTACGCATCGTGAGCATAGATGGTCTCCAGTTGCGCCCCATTCGCATCCCACGACTTGATGATTCTAGCCCCAGCATCCTCACATTAGCCAAACACAATCCCCAAATATTGCTATACTAGCATCCGCTTGTCTCAGGCGTAAAAACATACCCATCGTTGCCGCATGATATGAACGAGCCGTCTTCGCCGTCGTGGAGTCTGTGGATTCCCCGCACGGGCTGGTTATGCGCCTGCACTGATCGATACATCTTGTTTCCTCGATACCATCTGATCTTGCCATCAGCGCATCCTGTAACCCCCAGAAAATTAAATCAGCATCTCCCTTAAGCGGATACCCAACAATCAACGAAGACGTGACCACAAACCTGTGATGAACTCGGTATCCGACACCGCCATGACAGCCCACACAGCCGCCGTATGACCCTCAAGCACAAACTTCTTCTCCCAATTCTTCCACACTATCGCCGTCCTACAGCCACCACATCAGCACACCCCGCTAAGAATCAAAGCAAGCATAGTGAAGATAAACCCACTTATCCCAGCTGCCGCTGATAATCGTCTGTCCGTTGACGTCCAACGAGCAGACGTTCCCCGCATGTCCCACGAGCAGATACGCCGCGTCGGGCCCCATGTACCCCGGCGGCCGCAAGTCGATGAGGCTCTCCTGCCCGGCACTGATGATCAAGCCGTCCGAATGGTCGGCGTCGGGCTTCATATACGCCACGCAGTTGACGAATCCCTGCGCGTTCGAGTTGATCGTGTCGGTGAACACCGCCTGCTTGACCGTTGCTACAGCGGGTGCTGCTGCGGGTGCTGCTTCAGCTCCAGCTTCGGTTTCAGTTTCAGTTTCAGTCGCAGTTGGTTCCGGCGCGGTGGTCGTCGGGGCATCCGCAGTGGTGTCCATGGCGTCGCTGTCGCCAGCGGGAGCATCACCGCCCGCTTCCGCTGCTGCTGCTGCTGCTCCCTCGCTCTTCTCCTCCGACGACTTCCATATGCGTACCGTGGCGTCTCGAGAGCACGAGATGATCGTATTCGCATCCGCAAAGACTACACCTTTAACCTATCGCCACGCACCAGCATCCATTAGCTACACCCCGCGGTCAAGGCAAATATAGTCGTAACGTACATCTTCGCTGTGCCCGACGAGCGTCTGGGACAGCTTGAAAGGCGGGTCCCTAGCCATGGCTGGTCGTGTCAAGCTGCAACCACAGCTACAGCAAGCTAGCTAGCTATCTTATCGATAAAGGTGGGAGGGTACGTTGGCGTGTAATGAGGTACGAGTGTAGCGGTCGAGGTAGATGGCGAGATGACGGACGGTCGAATTCAAGCTGCCTTATATCGCGTCAGGGTGCAAGGGTCGTGAGATCCTTCGTAGATAAGAACGAGAGCTGCAGCGTGAAGGACGTGGGGGCTTGGGGACATAGTATGACATCCTGCACCAAATCAACAAGCGCAGCTCGAGCTATTACTGACAAAGTTGCGCGTACTCACAACACCAAATCTTCCACGGTCTTCCATACACGACGAAGACAGGTCTGGCCTCGCACTCGATACTAACATGCTAATTGATGTCAAGACGCACGCGCACCGAACCTCACAGAAAACGATCTCGTAGTATTTCTTTCTTCCAGCTTTCTTTCTCTCTTTCGTTACAAGAAGGATTACAAAAACTTATATAGTGACAGAGCATCGTCTTGAATGCGACGGGACAGGATACTACTAATGCAATCAAGCAAAGGGAGAAAGAAATTAAAAAGATAAAAAGGGAAAAGAAAAAGAAAAGAGACGGAGATTAACAGCGTGAAGGTAGGAACCAGGGGCGAAGTGAATGGAAACAGACAGAGAGGAGAATCGAAGGGAGAGGTTTAGAATCCAGAAGGAAACATGGAGAGACAGTTTTCAAGACATCCCGTTCGTTCGTCCTATCGCGCTCCTCCGTCCACGCCGCAATACAAATTATCCAGCAAGAATCGACTACCAAACGGGAAATGCATGTAAACCGACATAGTATATAAGTAATTTTTGTTTCCAGTGTTCAAGATAATGTCGTGCTTCAACATCCCTTCGCTCTTCCACTCTCCTATCATTAAATCAATCTCCCTCCATGCAGATCTCTTTCGTGCCTCGGGGTGGGATTCGGCCGTATCAACAATCGATGGCGGCCGCGGATGTGCAAACGCTAAATATGACCGACGCGTCCAGGAAAGCTCGGAGGAGGAACGGTTTAATGGCCGTTCGCATCGACATCTGGGATGCCGCCGTCCTCCAGCTCCTTCTGTTCGCGGGCCAGTCTCGCCTCGCTGGAAACAAACGACAGATTAGCGCTACCATTTCATAACATGCATATAGGGGACGGGGTCGGCGGCCATACATCTCCTTGAGCTGAGATTCGCGAGCGAGCAACTCCTGTCTCCGCTCGTTGATCTCGCGTTGGACCTTAAGCTCGATCTCACGCAGTTTCTCCTCCTCACGACGCAGCTGCTCTTCCTTCAGACGCACGGACTGGCTGGCAAGGTCCTCTGGGTTCATCGTGCTGTCGCTGTAATATCGATTCACATTAGCGAGCTCTCCTTATAATCATCATTAGGGTAAAATCACGTACTCGGCAGCACCACCGTCCACAGACTTCGAAAGCTTCTCCGTTCTGTAGTTTTCGTACAGGAAATCATGGGTGATTTCCTTCAGGTCCGCAAGATGAGAGTGCAGTAAGGCGGACCGGATAGCAAGGAAGTCCGAGTGCCGGGGGTTTTCAACCTCAACTATACCCCATGGGTATTGCCGGGCGCGAACCTTGCGGCCGCCAACCTCGACAACATCCTCGCTTCCGACGATCGCGAAGGGCATAAGCCCACGCAGCTCAGCGTTCTCCTCGACAGTATCTTCGTCATCTTCCTCCACGTCGTAAGGGAAGTTGTAGACCGGGATGCGGTAGTGTTCGATGTCTTCCATGATGAGCTTCTTGGACTCGGCAAGCTCAGTAGGCGTGAGCGAGTCGGCCTTGCCAATGACAGGGATGACATTGACGCGTGGCGAGAGTCTCTTCATGAGCTCGATATCAAGCTCACGGAGACTACAAATACCAGTCACGATCGTCAGCACTGTTTCTCTCTCAAGTATAATCGCACATCAGTAGCTGGGGTCCTTACCCATGTCCGGTAGGTGTGATAAAGTAGAGGAGCGCGTGGACACGGTTGTCGCGGAACCTGGGGTTACGCTTGATACGGGATTCTTCGGCGAGAATGTGGTCATACTGTCGCTCGAGATACCCGACAATCTCGGAGAAGCTGCGTGACGATAGAAAACACGGTATTAGCTCGACATGGCCCCCTTTCCCAGCATCATCTCGGATAACTCGACTCGAGGAAAGCGCGCATACCTTGCCTCGTTATCAATCTGGTCACCGAAGCCAGGCGTGTCGACGATGGTAAGGGAGATGCGGGTTCCCTCTTCATCCAACTCTGCAAGTTCAATTGGGGGATTAGTTTTACGCTCCCTCCTCAACTGTGGACCATCGAGGAGTAGAAGAAATAAAAAAAATTGTCAAGAAGACGCGTCCAATTCAATGGAGAGCACGCACCAATGGTGATAGGCTTGATTCGGACGCCTTCTTCCTGGTGGGCAGAGCCAGGGTCGTCACATTCCTTGCCGGATAGAACCTTCTGTCCGCAGAGGGTGTTGACGAAGGTGGTCCGACCTAAGCAGCAGCGAGCGGACACGTTAGCAATCCATCGGTCCATCCATCCATCTTATCGATTGCAGAGGGGGACATCGGGAAGCTCACCTGTCCCTGAGGCACCGCATACCATCAGGCAGAACTGGATGCCCTTCTTGATATTCTTCTTCTTCCGGGTCTGCAAAGAACACGCGCGGTTAGCTAGCAGTCCCTCATTCCACGCGACCCCGAAACAGGCGCGGCGAGACAAGGGGGTGGGAATTCGTTCCGACCCGACTTACGGCACTTAGACCAGACATTTCGGTGGTCTCGTGGATGTGATGGAGGATGCTGTGATGGAGAGCGGGTCGGTTCGTCAGTTGCTTGGTGTCCCCTGAATAGCAGGATATTTTGGGGTTGGGTTGCTGGCAGCTCCTCGCTTACGATTGAGGTGAAAAGGATCGTGATTCCGCGTCTGGGCAGGCGGATGGGGGAATTCACGAGACGACGCGAAGGAGGGCCGTCTAGCTTTGATGGCGGCGATGAAGGTAGCGGGTGGTGGTGGCAGAGAGATGGGACGAGGGTCAATTGTCGATGGGTTGGTGATGGGAGGAGAGGAAGGTGGTGTTGGTGTTTCAATGGGAGTTTAATTGGCGCGAGAGCAGAGCTGCACTCCGTTTGTCGCCAAATAAGGGGAAGGACGACCACCAAGCACCGCTGCACTGCAAATTAGCCCAGCCAGCCAGTCCGCCGGCAGCAGCAGCAATTTTGACGAGCGAGCGAGGCCCCTGCCAGCCGAGCCGACCAGGACTCAGGGGACGACGACGATTCGAGTCCTGCTTGATAAAACCCAGCCAATCAAATCCGGCGAGCCCGGGCACCGACCTCACTCCGCGCGATGTTCATGTTTTCTTTTCGAGCCTCGGGGCGCCGAAGCCATCCCATAATCACAGCGTTCAATTAGGTCCCTTATTTACTCGGATACATACACGGTAGTCTGCGCGGGCCACTCCGTATGCTCTACCCATTATGTCTATCTACCATGCACGCCCAGCCTGCCGCCCACCTACGCCGACACCCAGAGTCCATAAGGCTGGGGAGTGTACTTCCACTGTGCAGGACGGAACCATCAGCATGACTTGCCCGACATCATCCACGCAGACGGACAGAGATCACTTACCAGCTTGATCGTTCCATCTTCGGATCCAGTGGCGTACAAGTTTCCGTCCGGCGAGAAGCTAGCAGACCAAATGTGTCCATGGTGACCCTTATTGACCTCTACGCAAACATGTCATCAGCATCATGTCGCATCGCATAGCATCGCATCACGCATCACGTTCTCGACAATCCAGCTACTCACCAAGCTCTCTCCCGGAGTCAAAGTCGTATATCCGAACCCAAGTGTCCTGACTGCCGCCCGTCACAAACTTCCTCGTCGGCGCGTGGAGAGCCACGGTGGCGCAATCATACTCCGTCTTGATCTGCTTCAGCAGCATCCTCGTTACCCCGTCAAAGAAATACACCGTCTTGCCCGCCGAAACATTCAATATCTTGCCGTCCATCGAAAACTCGCAGCTGCCTAGCGGCTCATCAACCATATACGTCGTCACGGGGTCCCTCGACCGCACGTCCCACCACCGGATGTACTTGTCTTCGGAGCCAGACACCAGAATGTTCGGATCCGACCAGGATACCGTACGTATTGTCCCGTTATGCGCCCCCACGCCAATTTCCATCGCGCTGCCGTCCGACCGGCTCAGGTCGTACAACCTCAGCTTTTTCTCCGGCCCACCCGTCGCGATGCGAGTGTCGTCAGGTGAGAACGTCACACATCTCACGATATGATTGTGTTGCAGCGTCTGTAATGTTTCGCCGGTGAAGGCGTCCCAGACCTTGCTATAAGACACCCAAAATTCAGCATCCTCATTGAATCCTCACGTCCAACAAAACGGACATTGCTTACGCCGAGAAATCTGCAGAGGCGGTGGCAGCAAGGTGCGCGTTTTTGGACAGCCTCGCCTGCCACACGGCACCTTTGTGGCCGATAAACGTCCCAATCCTAAAACCACATTAGCTTCCAGGTTGCAAGTCCAGATTTCAAGGACGCAAACTAACCAGTCGCCAGTTATGCCATCGCGTAGCATCGGATTCCCATCTGCCCGCCAAACATCAGCCATGCACCATCGCATTCTGCACACCAACCGCCACACGTACCTTTGCACGCAGAGATGAGAAAATAGCTATCGTCCACAAATTGCGAAAACGAAAGATGTGTAACGGGTCTTGAATGGCCGTGGCAAGTCAACGGAACGATACGTGCGGTGCTCACTAAAGACAGTTCGCTCAAAGTCAGCAAACTCGCTCGCCCCCCACAGAACACATATCCATAAACTTACTAGTACTCGACTGCACGGGACTCGGTGATTTTTGCGGCGTAGGGTAAGTCTGATCTGCAGACATGGCCGGAAAGTCCGAATACAGCAAACAAAGATCAAAAACGAAACCGTAGATGGTGCAAAAAAAGAACCGAAGATAGCCAGCTATGTCGCTACTAAACAGTTACAGAGATAAGCCGTAGAACTTTTGATCGGACCGTTGGCGATGAAATGAAGAATGTAATAAATGATGGTGAAGCAACAGTGGTCCGTGAATTTGGTAGGTAGTAAAATCAGTCGATTCGTGATCAGGAAGAAAACGTCACAGGCGAACTCGGTTGCAGAAGAGGCCCCCTAGACGCCTCGTATGGATTGTGGGTGTCGCGGTAAAGCTGCTCGCAAAAGTGTGTTTGATGGATCTGGCAGCGCGATCGAAAGATGCTCCTATCGATACCGTTATCGAATCGAGATATAGGGGTTCGACCCGGGTGGTTCGTGACGTCGTGAAAAAGCTCGTTAAAGGAAGTCGTCGGTTGATGACAGGGAAGGAAAAGATGTGACAACCTGGAAAACCACACGCCTATCAGAATAGTCCTTTGAGACCAGAACGCCAACAGCAAAGTGCCGAACGAGTGCTCGGATGCCAGCGAAGGAGGCTGAGATTCAGGCCAGGAGGTCGCGAACCGGAAGTGAGGGGTTCAAGTCTCAGTCAGACCAAGGTGAGGTTGTCTCTTACTCTGATAGTTGTATTAAGACAGAGGCGCGCTAGCCTCTGCTATTCGGCCACACTGCAGACGTTGATACCCACTCTTGCAAGCTGGCTGTGTGACTCTAAATCGCTGCCCGTCCCTGGATCCTGAATCCGAAAGCGTGCCGTGTGGAAAAGATCGCGTAAGAAGACTAGCAGGACGTGTTAATGATGGTGCCGAAGTATGCGTATACGTATGCGACAGGATGGAGAACCGGGAAGCTGGAGAGCTGGAGAGCAAGAAAGGGAGCGGTCGATGGCGTTAGGCGGTGGAGACGAAAGAGCAGAACGCCACGACTGGGAGCGGTTCGATGGGTGTACAGTGCAGCTATTGGCAGATATCTCCGGTGGTTGTAGACGGAGCGAGGAAGGGAACTCTAATAGAAGCCCGAGGACAGTTCTAGGAAGAAACAGCAAATCGAAAAGACACAGTTTAGGATACGGCACCACAGGACAGATATCAAAATGGACGTGACGGTAAGAAAGCACAAAACGAGATGGTAAAATTGACGATGCAGCGAAGATTAAGCGGGGCAGAGCAGAAAACCCCGTTTCTGTTGAACGCTGGCCCACAAACCGATGCCAAGCGTTCGCGATAGCCGTTGCAGGCTCCAGGTACAACTTTAATTCCACCGCGACACGTCCAGGTCCCGTGACCGCCCTCTTACATTCACCTTCAGAGATAATGTTACATCCTCTGTCAATTAAATATATTAGATCAAATACTCCTTCGTATATACAGTGTATCGAACGCCGTCCAAATGGTCTATATGCAGTCCGCTCAGAATATATATATCGATATCACTGCCCCGACAATCGCTTCATCCGCTCCTCGGCCGCCCTGGCACGCTGCTCCCTCTCCAGCCGCCTCTTCGCCTCTTCGCTCAGTCCCTTCGTCTTCTCCTCTCTCGCAGTCGTCGCAGCATTCGTCCCCAGCACCTCAGACAGGCTTTTCCCTCCCTTCCCAGCTGCCGACGAGCCTCCCGAACCACCTGCATCCGGCATGTTCCTCAACCTTGTCGTTTCCTTCTCTCTCCTCTGCTTCTCCTCCGCTTCCTTAGCGGCCTTCTCATGTTCTGCCGCTGCATCGTACTCTTTCCGCGAGAGGGGCGACCCCACGCCCATTGAGTCCCAATCAAACCTCTCCTCCCCGAGTTCCTGACGTGCCACGCGGAATACGTCCCGTGTGGACTTATCCCCTGCAAGATCGAAGGCTGTCTTCCCAGCAGCGTTTCGTATCGTTGGGTCTGCCGGTTCCTTGTTGTCGTTCGGTGCCTTCGTAAGCAGCGCGAGCACCACCATCGGATTAGCCTGCGAGGACGCCAAATGTAAGAGCGTTGGCGTGTGGTGATTCGGCGGCGTCAAGTGGTATGTGAACGGCAACTTGTTGGAATTTAGATAGGTGGCTATCGCCGGAGCTTTGGATCGACGCAGCAGCGTTGTCAGCGTCGTAGAATGCTGCAGCTGCAAAGCTTCTTCCTTTGATGGCTTCGGTTTCGCTACAGGTGCCTTCGCCGTCGTTGAAGCCGTCGATGTTGGCACTTGCGCCGTCGAGGCCGCGAGGAGAGCCGCCTCATCCACATGCGAGACCTTGACGCGCGTAAGCTCCACGAAGCACCGCATCAACTCGCTTTGCGTCGCCCGACGTGTGGAAAACGGGAACCCTCGTATCCGTGGGTCCGACGATTTTATAACAGCGTTATCGTAGCCGAAGAGCGTCCGGCGATTATTCGTCCCCGTAGCGCGGATGAACAACAGCATGGAAGAATCAAGCATCTCCTTCCAGCTGTTGAGCACCTCTCTGATATCTGCCGTCAGAGCAGCCTCGTTATACCGACGGAGCGAGCTGCCAGCGCTGTGAGCAGTACCCTTCGATGCATCGTTTGCGGACTGCGAGCCACCTTGTTTCCGGCGGGTGGTATAGCGGTGGAAAGTCTTGTGGGCGAGAACGACAGCTTCCCGTTCGACCACGCCGGACCTCTTCGTAAGTTTCGGCACGATTGATATGATGGCAGCTGCAAAATGACCGCCGCCAAGCATGCACAAGAAAACGTGAGGCGAAGCTACCGTCGGGATGGTTGTGGCTGGCTGCGTCTGAAGAGTCGGCAGGAGGGACAAAATATCGTTCTCTTCAACGAGATTGGGGATGACGGCCCGGTATATCCCTAGAGATGTTGCCGTCGTGGGAAGTAGAGGTGATGAAAGCCATATTATCGGCGACTTGTGCCTGCGAGGCGTATTGTCGTCCAGGTCATCCGTAGAATTCATGACAGCTTTCTTGCGAAGCAGCGTGGCAAGCGGGTCCGAAGACGGGTCATCTTCAGACGACGACGCCTCCGAGCCGGATATGGACTCGGTCAACCCTATCATCCAGCATTAGCATAACTGCCACCATGCTGCCATAACACCCGAATTCAAGACATACCCTCTATCATCTTCTCAAACTCAATCTCGGACACGGGTGGCTCCTTCCGTATCTTCCGCTTCATATTGAACCTATGCACATCGGACTTGGCGTGCAGCCGCTGCTCCTGTATCGTCTTGCTCTTGACGCCGCATAACGTACACGACATGCCCGCCGTGGGGTCTGCTTCCTTTGGCGGTTCCGTCGGCGCAGCATCGTCGGTCGACGAGCTCCCGTGGGGTTCCAGCGGGGCAGGTTCATGTCCAGCTCCCCTGACGACGAGCGACGTAAGAAGGTTGGATGGGAGATCGAAAACTATCCGACAGCGTTAGTACGGGTAGTTCCAAAATGTATGTATATAGGATTGATGGTACCATAAAGCGGGCGCTTTAGCAAGTCATCTGCGGGCGCCGCAGGAGGGGCAGCAGCTGGCGGAAGTGGGGCAGCCATCCTAACGATCCGGTGAACTCTTCGCTGAAGCGACGATTGAAGATTCCGGTACGATGCGACGATTGAGGACGAGATTGCAATAGGACACGGCGACAGGTTTTATGGCGGGTCGTGCCCGCAGTGGCTGGCGTGCGGATGGCTCATCGCGCGGCGGGGCGCCAGGCACCGTTGTTTCTATGACGCATACCCGCAAACCTTAGTCACACGAACCTCAACCACCAGCCGCATTCACGAATCCGCGCCGGCATAATCCGGCACTACACCAGCATCCTAAGGGCCTATCTTAAGCCGAATGACAAGGCAGTATCTTCAGAAGAATCCGACTGGTAGCAGGGGTTTCTGCGAATCCAACAGCTGCAGCGCCGGAGCGGTTGACAGATCTATTAAGCTATTGCTCGCAGAGCTCTGAAGCATGTCTACAACTAGCTAGCGAACCGGCCTTGTAAATCTGAAACCTCTTATCCTATCAATCATTACTTTGAACTCGTGCCTATTCGAATAAGAAGGCTCTTATCGAGGACCATGGCCTGCCGCCGTCTGATATCAAACAGGCAGTTGCATCCAATTCCATCCTGAGTTGCCGCATTCTCCAACACCGCGAGAAGCACCGCCAACGCGACTCACTCACCACCATCTCCACGATGAACGTCATCCGCGAAGTCCGCGCGCTCACCCGCGCCGAAATCGACGCCGGCACACCAGACTCCGCCTCCTGGCACCAATCCTACGCCCACAGCGCCTACGTCTTCATCGGCAACCTCCCCTTCGAACTCTCCGAAGGCGACGTCATCGCCATCTTCTCGCAGTACGGCGAGCCCGTCCACCTGCATCTCGCCCGCGACCGCGACACCGGCCGCTCCCGCGGCTTCGGCTGGCTCAAGTACGAGGACCAGCGCAGCACGAACCTCGCCGTCGATAACCTCACCGGCGCCGTCATCCTCGGCCGCACAATCCGCGTCGATCATGCGGAATATAAGCATAAAGAAGGGGACGGCGCCGAGGAAGCCTTCCAGGGGCTGAATATCGGGAAACAGGCAGCCGGCGGTAAAGGCGACGGCGACGACAGCGAGAGGAGAAGTAAGCGCCGGCGAAGGGATAGCGATGCCAGCAGCGGCGGTCGAGATGGCGTCGACGCCGAGGAAGCAGCGCTGCGTCGCCGCGAGGATAAAGAGCTGGAGCGGCTGGAACGAGACCACGACGACGACGATCCGATGAAAGAGTACCTCATCCGCGAGAAGAAACAGGAGATCGCAGACGCGCGCGCGGCACGCGACACCCGTGTGTCCCGCAAAAAGGACACGAAGGATCGCTCTGATCGCCGCTCGCGAAGGCATCATCGCAGCAGAAGCCGTAGCGACGACGATGACGAAAAACGCCACAGCCACAGCCACAGATCGCACCGTAGTCGCCGGGAACGTGGCCGCGAAGACGACGAGGACCGCAGTCACCGCCGCCGAAGCGATAGAGACAAGGATCGCGATAGCGATAACGACGGCGGAGACCGTCGTGACAGAGTCGACAGCAAGGATAGAGATCGAGACAGGCGGCGACGCAGAGACGACAACGAAGATGATGACAAACGGCACCGACGGCGAGAAGATGATCGCCGCGACCGCCGCCGGCGGGACAACGAAGACAGAGATAAAGACAGAGATAGAGAAGACCGCGACCGCCGTCACCGACGCGATTCAAAGTAATCGCTGGCATTGGTCATTTAATGTACACTAGCATAGTATTATCAGGATACCCATCATCTACAACAGCGCCAGCGACTGTACCATAAATGCTTCCCCTATCATTATATACACATCATCAATCAACATAAAATACAGACACACCCCGTGAAACCTGCCAATACAAACCCCCCCGCCTAGGTTAAAGCTAGCCACAAGCGTAACACTGCCGCGTAGACATCATATCACAAACCGAATGCAAGCTAGCAAATCGAATCAGAGTTATGACGGCTATCCAAATACGAACGATGAAGCATGGAAGGCAACGCGTGCCCCTCGCCGTGATATCGATATGCGGAGCTCAAAGTAGTATATATATAGCCATCGATAAAGACAGGAAGCCCGGCTAGCCAGCTATCGACAAAGCCAGGCGCTATAGGTAGTGCTCTACCAGTTAAGTGAGGAAATCATGATATGAAAGATACACCAGGAAGAACTTCTGGAGAGGCAATGCAATGATGAATATGAGAAAGACACACGACAAAAAAACAAAATCGAGGATATAGTCGTCAGTATGCTAGTCATGATGGTATAAATCAGTCGCATAGAATAAGATATTAAGGAAAATTTAGAGAAATAGAATAAAAACACATCAGAGGGAATAGAATAAGAAAGGACAGGTCCAAAATAGTAGAAGTATGTGAAATAAAAAGAACGCCTCCCAGTCGTAACGCTACTCGACATCTCCAGGGAATCAATCAAGATGAAGAGACAGACATGATATCACGGAACGCGAAAAGGAAACGATAAGGGGAGCAAGTACTATAACTACCCGACCCACATGCTAGACAGATAACCACATATCAAAAATATCCTGCGAACAGCACACCCAGCAATACCGATATCAACAAAAAAAGTACAGCTCGGTCATACATTCATCACCCTCCCAAGCCAGCACATCCATAAACGAGTCGGTGAGAAGCGAAGCAATAAAAAGTTACCTTCAGAGAAGATATGTAAGAAGATTATCAGAGAAGAAATAAGAAAAAAAGGAAAGAACACCAAGTCTAGATGTGTGTATACGGTCTTGAGTTCCCAGGGGAAAAAAAAACAGGAAGTCAGCATATATAACGAAGGAACGAGTCGGTCATCACGTCAGTCAGTACACAAAGAATAGACGCCACTCAAAGACAAGACACAAGTCAGTAAGTAAGTACTAATATAGAAGAAGAAGGAAAATAAATAAACGCCCTATAGATAAGCGCGTGCGTGCGGGAAAGGAGGAACGAGGAAGAAAACGTTAACCACGAATGACAAAAACCGTCCCGATGTATGCACCCATGTTTTGAGAGTAGTAGTCAGCAATGGGTTTATTTATTGTATCCCGTCCAAATGCATGTTGAAAAAAAAAACGAAGTTTTCCCATATATACTAGTTAGTCGAACGAACGAACGCAAGTAAGTAAAAAAAAGAATCCCAATCCAATCCAGACCAAGCCGCCAGCCAGCTTCGAAACGTTAACCCGACCTAACTAACCCAAAGAATAACATCGAATGGACATAAAAGAAGAATTGCCCCCATTCCCACTGCATAATTTTCATAATAATGTGTACAAAGGCTAACGTTATGCGCACATACAGAGGCTACTTGCCCACCAGGAAGCCGGGTATATTTGGCGGCGCGATCGGTGCCGTTGCTGAAAACGCATTCGAAGAGGCGCTCGTGGTGGTCACAGGCGCGAATCCTAATGCTGACTGCGTCGAAGAAGGATAGCTTACCGGCGATGCAAGCAGTGACTCATGGTACGCAAGGGTGCCAGGGGCGGCAGCAGCCGCATATGCAGGGTCACGGGACGAGATCGCGGTGGTCAGCGGAGCGAGTGGCGGGGCAGCCGTTTCCAAGAGGTTTGGTCGCACAGCAGCTGGTGTAACACCGGGATGCGGGAGGCCTGGTGGCGCATGCAGGGCGGTTGAGAACAGACCGCCGGCAGCAGAGCCGGTCGCCGGCGTCGTTGGCGACTGCAGGTTCGCGGGGTTCTGATTGGAGCGAACGCCCAGCGGGTTCTTGGAGAAGCTGAGTCTGATACCTCCCTTGACGCTGTTTGACAGCCCGCGTCCGTAGAGCTCCGTCAGCGCGCGAGTCGCGTAGGCAACGTCCTCGAACTCGACAAAGCACATCGGCCCATTAGCCTTTGTCCGGAAACAGAGGCGCTTGTATCCGCGTTGACGGGAAAAGAGCGCCTTGAGCTCGTCCTCTGATGTGTTTGCAGGTAGGTTGCCAACGTAGAGAGTGTTGCAAGGCGGGTTTTGATCTGCAGGGTTGGCTGCGGGGAGACACCGCTGCGGGTACATTGGGTGACTCGAGTTTGGTGCGGTTGACGTTGCGGACATTGGTATTGAGATGGGCGATGTCAGCGTACTCGTGTTCCCGGGGACCATGGTGGCCGGGGAGCCGACCATCGGCACGGTCAGCGGCGGCAGGTTGTTCGTGTTCAAGGACAGTTGGGAGAACCTGGAAGTCATGGAGGTGGGGTTCGTCGACCTCCTCGGCTTCTGCGTCGCTGCCAACGGGGCCGAGTCGGCTGCCAATGCGGCCGGATTGGTGTACAGATAGCGGGTGTGGTCGCTCAGCATGGTGTCGTACTCCTCATTGGTCTCCGGCTCGCTTTCCATGAGCAATGCTTTCCCGCTGGACGGGCCAACAGATCCTTGAAGTCGGCCCGGCATTGGCGGGAACGTGTCGGTGATGTACTCTGGGCTCGGACCGAGGCTGTAGTCGCTGGAGCTGCTGAACGACTTTGAAGTTGGCATGGAGGTAAGGCCGGAGAGCCCTGATAGCGAGGTACCAGCGAGACTAGGCGGTATAGTTCCAATCAATCCAGCAGGCGGGATGATAGCTTCCGTCGCAGAGAATGGCGCTTGCAGACCCTGTGCCTTCCCTAGGCTTCTGCCTGACGATGAAATCGATGAGTTAGATGTAGAGAGCAGAAGTGGCCGGGAAGAGTTATCCGTCGTATTCCGTCGCCCGGTTATAGTCGTCTGGGGCTGGCTGATAGGTAACGTGGCCTGCAAAAGCTCCCCTTCGAAAATCTCGGTCTTCTTCGAGTTGATATGGTCCTTGGCCTCATGCGCGGCCTGGAAGCTGCGGAACCGTGCGATAGCCGATCGCTTCGGAGACGGTAGCCGGTCGTCCTCCAACGGACTGTCCGGGACCAGCTCGACGTTAACGAAGTCTTTCGCGAAGATGAATATGCTCCGCAGCTCCCGGTCCGTGATCCCCCTAGGCAAGCCCAGGATCATGATTGTCGCCTCCGCAGCAGCCGCGAGAGCTGCGCTGTTCAGCATTAGCGCGTCCTTCCCATCCCCTATGACAGGCGGACCGCCTTCCTCGGGCACCGGCGAGATGCCTCGCGATGAGAAGATGCCATGCTCGAACGGGAACGGCGAAATCATACTGTGGCCTGTAGCTGGCGGCGAAGGGTGCGACGATCCCGAACTGATGGACTCCCTGCCCCTCACTGTGTGAAATTCGTACGAGGGCGTAGTCGTGCCACTCAAGCTTGCTGTCGACATTCTAGATAGCGGCAACACTGCAGCCATTGATTGGCGAACGGGTACTCTGCAATAATATGCAATAAGCGATGCTGGCTCCTTCCCGTCCGTATGCAGGTGGTCTGTACGTACGGGATGTGGTCTCTGCTATGGTATCCCGCTCAATTGTCTCGCGCACGCACACACGTATACACACCCAATTGTGTTCAACCACGTTTGAGTTATCGTAGCTAATTTACGGCAGAAAGAGGTATTTATCTCCCCTAGCTTCGCCGCTTAGCTCTCAAAACACGGCTAACTGGTTAAGCCTATTTGAGCTGTGTCTGTTGTCCGCAAACGAGTCCTGGCTGAATCTCTGTCAGTTACCGATGCTGCCATATATTAAAAACAGAAAAAGAGCGTGCGTTCCCACGTGTCCGGTGCAAGGTGCGCGGGAATAAATCCAAGCCATGCGACCGACCGGCGAAAGTCGGTGAGCTGCATCGCATGGATCTGGAGAAACGCGGAAAAAGAAAGGAAGGAGTTGCTCACCAAACAGTGCGCAAGTGGACTGCTCGTCTAAGCTCGATAACGCCGACAGGACACCAAGAGGGTGCTCTGCAGATCGACTCGACAGAGATAACTTGCCTTGTCGGTGGGTTGATAGCGTTGTAAATTGACAACGCCAAGGAAGATGGTCCAAAACAGTCGGAAACTTATGCGATAGCTCGATGCGGCGGGGTTTGTAGCCTCCACTGCTTCCAGAGCCGCGTGTAGCAAAGCGGGTTCAAAAAAATCCAAGCCAAAGGAACAATGCTGCAGGAGAACTCCGGATGATGTTGACAGAATCGACAGTGCAAAGTACTCCTCTTGGACGTGCGATTTCAAACCAATCGATTTATAGTTGATAGTATGCTGGTGTGCTTTGTTTCCCGTAAAATCTTAGTATCCGTCCGGTGCTATAAAATTGTGAAGGTCGCGGCGCTGAATGTCTCGATCGATGAATGATACATAAAAGATAAAGCGGAACGAGGACGATAATTATTGTGTGAACCCGATAAGTTGCAGCAGCAGATGCTAGGGAACTAGCTAGTTGACGAGGTGCCTATTGATGGATGGATGAATGTGGAGGAACGGATGCCTTCCTAGCGATAAAACAAGTATCCAAGGACGCCGGAACCACGGACAGGGTTCCCAATGTTGGAAAGGCGAGTGGTAGGATGAAGGAAGTTGGTCCGTGGCGAGAGCAGCAGACAGGTCCGAGTGCGACTGATATTTGAATTTAATTGTGATAGAGCCTCAGCGGTAAAACCCTCGCAGTGCTCCTATTCTTGTCGGACGAAAAAGAAAGAAAGCCCGCGCTATGCACCAAAAACCCGTTCCCAATGATCTGTCGCTGTATAAACTTCAGCCCGCGTGAGCGAAAGCAGTCGAGTTGGACAGAACGTGGCGCTGATATTAGAGTTTCCCTGGCTGATCGTTTTCTGGTTCGGAGGGATGGCAAGGCGGTGTTGGCTCGAGTGAGTTCGTTCCCAGAAAGCAGGCTAGGCGATAGAGTTTTGTCGGTTGGATCTGACACTGTGCCCGGAAATGAAGCCAGGTGAAAGGGTTGCAAGATGGGAGGTGGATATGCAGAGGAAGTCCGGGTTCGTTGTGCGTAGAGCCAATTGCTGTGGATGGGCGCGGTGGTTTTCGTAGTTAACTTGTAGATGGGCGGCGCACTACGAAAGGAAAAGATGCATGCAGCCCCGGTCTGCCAGACTGGATGATGGTTGGGTGATAATGGGCAGGCGAGGGTGGAGATGATAGAATAGAGAACAATTTTAAACCCGGGCGAAATTCAAAGGCGTTTTGGTCGTATGATTTATGCGGAATGAAAAAGCAGCAGCACCAGAACAATGAATCGCCAAAGCCGTAGCGAGCAGTGGTGATCGTGGGTATGTAGTATGGATGCGAATGAGGAGAGGCCGGGGGGTGCAAATGATCCAAGTACTGTACTTCCGGCAAAAGAAGAAACGCTCTAATATGCAACGATGCCAATATGCTGTGCAACCTTTCCGTGCCTGTGAGAATAAGGAAGAAATGCTATGCTGTTTGAACCAAGCGCAAAACGAAGCTCGAAGAAGAGGAAGAACAAGTGCAGGAAGAAGAAAAAAAACCACAGTGCGGTGACCAATTCAGAAGAAAACGAGCGCAGAGCGTTGATGCACCCGTCGACAATGCTGGATGTGAAAAGAACAAATGGGTATGATCATGAAGGTCAAAATGCTAACAAACGATAAGGTTTCCGGGTCGCCGTTGAATCCGGAGGAGGAGGGCGAGGGAGATGATGAGATGATGAGGAAAGCAAGAAGAAGCAGCAGAAGGACTAGCAGAGGTGCCTCGAGAATGGAGCCGTCGCGCGCGTCTGAGATTGGGACAAAAAGGAAAAGATAGCCGAGGGTATCGAGAGAATGGGCCACCCAAGATGATGAAGATGAGATGAATGAACGAGTTCAGAGGCGAGAGGTGAAATGCGAGGGAGAGAGATGGAGAGATGGAGGATGTCTGTCCGAGGGCACGTTTGGAGGAGGGCCAGGGACGGAGAGGAATTCGAGCCTGCAATGCGATCAGGGGAGCAGACGGTCAGCGGGCGGGTTATTATTGCTGGCTGGAGATAACTGGCGGTGCGAACGTAGTTAGAGGCCGGAAGCACGAACAAGTGCGTTGGGCAGCGTGGCCGTGGTTGGAGGAAGGGGAAGCTGATCGGTCGAGCGTTCAGGAAGCAGAAGCGAGAAAAAAGGTTCACCCACGGGGCCAGGTTGGTCAACGTTGGTTAGCTCTTCTTGCTCTCGGTGTCCCCCAGCAGCCACAGGCACGAGCACGCGCCAATGCGAAAGCAGTCCGATTGGGGAGGGATGGGGGGAAGCGGAAGTGACAGCGATAGATAGCGAGATGGTTGGCGATAGAGAGAGCAGGAGTGATAAAGGGAGCAGGATACGATGGAGGGATGGTGGAGGGAGGCGAGAGGACGTTGTCTGTCTGTCTGTCTGCCTGCGAGCAGGTCTGCGAGATAGCGAATTAAGGATGCGCAGCTAACGTCGTTCGTCCGCGTCCCCAGTATCCTACAACAGCGCCACCCCTGCGGCACTCCCCTCGGTCACGCACGCACGCACGCACGCACGCACGTACGCACGTCTGAGGCCCGGCTGCTCTGCCCGGCGAGGATCGATCTCGAGATATAATAACACGGATGCCGTTCCAGGCGGAAAGGGCTGGAATTGGAAGCGGATCGAGGCAGGATGATGTAAATTATAACGGCGAGGGGAAAGGGAAAGGACGGGAACGGGACTTCTGCCACAGACGACGACCAGGCATGCACTCCCTCTCACACACACGGACGCACACGCAGACACACGCTTCCATCAGTCCGTTCGTACATACAAACATCGACTGGATTGGATTTCATTCGATTTGGGGGGACGGGATGCGACTATCGAGGACAGACGGACAGACAGACGAACGAACGAACGACCGAATGGGGTAGGGCCCCCGGTTTCCCTACAGCCATATGCACCATGCCGCTAAGAAGCAACCACGCAGCTTCGATACCTGTACGGACACCGGCTCTCGCACTAGAAAACAGCAGGTACCGACTAACGCGAATGAACAGCAAGAACCAGATACCATCCAAGCAGGCCAGCCGGCCTCAATCAAAACTAGCGCTCACTAGCACACAATCTGGGCCGGGCGAAAAAGGGTGTGGCAGCCAGGAAAAGAAAAGAAAACCAAAAGGATGGGGGAACATGGACGACTGCACGAAAAAGAAAGCCAGCTGGAGAAAGACGACGACGAGCGAGCGAACGAAACGGACGACGAAATGGAGAAAGAGAGAATGGGCCAACTGCTGCTTCTTCAGTCGGCCGCTGCTTCATGCAGGCTAGTGCCGTCTGGCAGCTTATCCCAGACGGACAAGCCTGCTTGCAACAAGCTAGCGCAGACGCAAGGCCAGGCCGGCCCTGGG
Organism: Drechslerella dactyloides; assembly: GCA_020064725.1. Lineage (NCBI taxonomy): Eukaryota > Fungi > Ascomycota > Orbiliomycetes > Orbiliales > Orbiliaceae > Drechslerella > Drechslerella dactyloides. Next base: position 2,093,817 of record JAGTWJ010000008.1, on the reverse strand, counting down.
ACTTTGACCGGCCGTTATATTATATTATATTACCCGACATTATTCATCTTCGCAGACAGATTGCTGCAAGTCGCTTGGCCCGCTCGATGGGATGGCGGGCTGCCTGCCTTCAAAGTCCTCCCCCCCCAAGCTCACCAAGGGCATTTACCACCGCTGAATTACTCAGCCAGTTGGTCAGTCGGCCGGTGCAGGCTGCAGGTCCAGCCTGATATGATTGATCACGCAGCATGGATGGACATATATCGTAGCATGAATGCACACCCCAATCTCTCAGGTCGAGCACGTTTTTCGAAAAGGTGCCCCATATTGCACATCCAAGCTTGCACAGGTCGAGGAAGTTACGTTTCAGGTTTTCAGACCAGAGCCAGGGGGAACTTGCAAGCGAGGGCCAAAAAAACAGGCACAGGCAAGCCACTGTCTGACGGCAAAAGCCCGCGAGGAAAAGATGAAGAGAAAAGGGAATTACAAAAAAGAAAATACCCCGAGGCCGACGAGAAACCAGAAGAGACAATTGACGAAAAGCTGCATCGCCCATTCGATGGCCATAGCAATCGATTGATTGTCCTGCCTGCACCGTCTGCGGGACTGTGCGCAGCTGACAGCGCTGCTAACCGTGCCAGTTGTGAGGCCTTAGCGGCCAATCCGGTGCAGCTGTGCCTGCCGATGAATGGCCATCATGGCAATCCTTAACTCCATTCTGAAGAATCGAATCGAGCGAGCGAGCAAGCAAGCAGCTTCGGGGAAAATCGATCGTCCGCAGTGCTGTGCGCGCCTATGAGATATCGGGCAAATCAAACGCAAACGTTTAATTGGCGATGTAATATTTGGCAGAGCGCCAGCTGCTGGAATTAATTGACTGGCCGTCAAGCCCGTCGGTAACACAACGGCCTTGAACGCTTCGTCTTCCCCCTTTCGGCATCCGATAATCCCATTAGTCGCTGTGGCTCCATGGATAATCGTTCCATCATTCCTCACATGTGAAGTTGCAGCTGCACGGCGAGCTAAAGGCTGTCCTATCCATCACGAAGTCGATGTCGATGGCGAGCTTTCTCTTACCATGGTGTCAACAGTGCTCCTTGGGGGGTACTCTCCGTCTAACGTTACAAATTATTCAATGCCTGCTTTCGAAGCTTGAGTTCCTTCTACGGTTATGCACAATATCCGCTTCCATTTACCCGCATGCTGCCAGCCAACCAACGTGGGCGCCGGCCGTGCTTTAGAAAGACGAGTCAAGGACGGCTCCACCTACATATATGCATATGATATCAGCACGATAATATCTAATAAATGAAATACCGACCCCAAAGTTGGCACACCGTATACCTAGCGGTGACGCAAAACGGTTAGTTCATAAAGACGTGTCTATAGAGTACAAGGACAGGTACCTATAATATAATATCTATATTTTGTTCCAATGTCTGCAGGCTCGTTAGCTTGTCTGATCTTGTCGACTCGGATAATCTGCAATCAATCAATCTGGGCGAATTGAATCGTGGCTGGTGCAGGTTAGTTATCGCAGCGCACGGCTCTTCGATTCACCCCTTCCCGCGCGCGCAAACATGAGAGACTCGAGTTTGTCCTCTCTTCCCGAGCCGATTTTTGAATTGGTTACCGTTTATCTCTCTATCTCTTTATCATATCATATCATATCAGCCAGCCGGCGGACGGGAAACGATACGGCACATATCCCGGATAATCCAGATTCCATTTCCCTTCGAATCCAACCATATCCATCCCTCAAGCTCCCGATAACGATAGCGAATAAATTGCACCATGCAAGTTTCTGGCTAGTTGTCGCTAAAAGCAGCTAGGGCGCCCCAGGTAATCAATTCGAAACTGCATGTCCTGTACTTTTACACCGCGGGGGAAGGACAATTGCAGGTTCTGCGGGATACAATCGCTCGAAATGGGCACAATCTCGACCCAACCGGTATGTAGGACATGACAGGTAACGGCTTTTTTTGTCTGTTCACATGATTTTACGTACGGACATGCACAGAGCGCTCGCTGCCCTGCCGCCTCGAGGCCGGTCGAGGAATCGATCGACGAGAATCGAATCAGTTGTGCCTATGCTCTGCATTGAGTTTTGCGAGGGCCCTGGCATCGTACCCGGATTTCAGAAATATGAGTTTCTAAAAACCTTCTTTCTCGGTCTCGTGGTCCAATATTTACCGTCGAAGGACAAGTACTGCTACTGACCAAGGAGTGAGTACAGCTAGCTCAGTGCTTGAGCGATATATCGATCAAAGGTACAACAGCCGACCCGGCAAGGCTGGCGGATTGATTTGACATGCAGCTAGCTGTGCACAAGTACTTGTACCTGGTCGGCAAGAATGCAGTCTACTTTATGCCTCCTCTTTTGAGCTTCACAGGAAAACGGCATCCGTGCCCTAAGTCAACCTGCTTGCTTGAGTGCTTGCTCTGGGTGATGCTTGTTTGCGCCGAGTGCTTACGTGTGGACATCGCATGGAAACGGACGTCCGTGCGAAGGGAGGGAAGCAGGCGGGAGGGTGTGCGGGCTGTCGACAGTTCCGCGGGGTGGCCGTGACAGACAGACACACTTCGAAGCTAAATGATAGTATGAGACCTGGAGATGGAAGATTACCTCTCAGGACGGACGTTGCGTGGCCCCTCCAATCAATCGATCATCATCTGAGTTTGTTCTGGCATCGAGGCTGGAGCTGTCGAACGCGAACACCGTGCTATCGCTGGATGTTGGCATATATCGCTAGCGGAATTTCCCGTAGCTATTCGTGATTCAACGTTCAAAGATTAATAATACGGTGTGTACAAAGAGAGAGCGTAGCATGCGGCTCGATTAACCATCGATAATCATGATATTAGTTCCATGGTCATGGCAGATGCTATCTCTTGATCCCTCAGTTCAAATCGGTTAAAGCTTCCAAGCAAGCTTCGAAGACCGTCACGTCATGTCGCAGACCTCCATCCTTCCACGAAAACGAAATTTCGAAAACGAAAGGCCAACGGTTTCTTCCAGCACGCGGTACGAATTTCTCCTCCACCTACGATTAGAAATGCAAATATGCCTGTCGGTCGGTTCGTCTAGTCTGTCAAACGAACAGAACAACCTAGGTTCACCCCCCACCACCAATCTCGAACTAGCACGAGCAGCTCCCCACCTTCCCTTCGCTTTTCGCTGCATCCTGCAGCTGCATGCATGCAGCCATGCACGACGCAGTAAAAGGGAACTGTCCGCCAGCCAATCAGCGGCGACAGTCGCACAGAACTAACAGTTCCCTTCGAGAAATGGCGTTCCCGGCGACCAATCAGGTGGATTCGCTTGGGTGGGTGTCATGGTCCCAGCAGACGGCTTTTCCCAGCAGGGTGTTTTTCTTTCAAAATTTTTGAGAATTGGGGTTTGCCCAGGCTGCAGGTATTAATTGCTCGTCAGCTTCAGCAGTTAAGCGTGGAGTGCTGGATTTCCCAAGTATAAGTTCAACGAAATTAATTGAAATGGCCAATTTTGGGGGTCCCAGTATCTTAGTATGCATCACGAGACCTGTTGGGTCGGAAACAATCGGAGCAATGGTATCCGTTGATATTAATATTTCAGTGCTTACCAAGTAGGTAAGGATCATATATAATACCGCGGCTCAAGCTTCCCTCCACAGGGTCGGTAACTGCAGTCCGAACACCCTTACATCATCATGATTTTGTCTTCACTCTATAGCTATAAAGTTGTCAGGAGTCGACAATGGTGTTTAAAATTGTGATCTCACGAACATCATGATACCATTGTGCTTCGTAAAGTTACTTACATGGACAGCCATGCATCTGACGGGATCAATGACAGCGAGCTCTGGAACGTGCAGGGTTACCAACTTTGTGCTCCATTTTCGCCAATATCGTACAGCAGCAGCAGCAGTCCAAACTAAGCTATAGCTATTATATTCACATTATTATACTCTAAAATACTTTAAGATCGTCGTCGTTGGGATATCCATACTGGCAGCCTGGACCAGCCCGGGTATATACTTACTCTTGGGATAGCTGCATTTAAACAGCCAGCCAATTGGGTCCGATTCCACGCCGGCTGTTTAATATAACTTAAAGAAATATATCCACATTTAAATTCAGCGCGCTGGGACAAATCGTGAGGGTGGAACGTCAGAGCGCGATCGGGTTTCCAGCCGGCTACCGCGGTACCGTACCGCCGAGCTAGCAGCTGGATACGATACGATATGATACGATACTACCACTGCCGTGGGCGTGGGCGCCCACCCAGCCGGCTGTCCATACATGTGCTTATGTACGTGGAGGTTTTTTTCGTCACGTTCACGTTCCTCGGGTCGCAGCAATCACATTGTATTAATTTACACCGCTCTTGTGGAATTTTCGTTCCAATGCACGGGTGTGCGTGCGTGCGTGCGGACGGGTAGTTGACTCGTAAACTGACTTCGAGAAGACTTGCGCATTGGGTTAGCTTGCTTGGACACCAGATGCGTGCGCACAGCATGCATGCGGTTGAGGGATGGGCCTGCGAGAGCTAGTCTCGGGGTGCGAGAGCTGTTGAACGAATGTTGCGGTCTAGCCTGGATTCGGTGGACTAGCGCTGCTGACTGACGGACAGGTAAGCTTTAGTCGCGGGGATGGTTAAGTGAGCTTGAATATTATTATATTATTCATCCAGACTGGATGCCGGCCAACGTGCAGCCAACATTGGACGAACGGGATCGCTGACATGTACGAATGCGGAGTGTACATAACGTACGTACAGTGCTCTGGTTCTCGAGTTCCCTTGCGATGTTGAGCTGTTCGTTCCAAGTGCTCAACGTCGCCAAGTCAATCGGAAGTTGACTGATTTGCCTAGCTTAGCTTAGGCTTCGTGTCTTGAGGAGAAGGAGGCAGTGGTGGGACAGGCTTCTAGCCGAGAGACAGACGCAGATGCTCTGGGCAATGATCCTCCTCGGCCACAGCCAATCTGTGGTTGCACAGTAGGTAACTTGAGCGTACGAAGAAGCAACTACCGCATTCCATTGCATTGCATGGTGTGCGTATATGTTGCCCTGCATACCTTAATCGATTCGCCCATGCGTTCGTCCACGCACATGATTGATCGGTTGATAGTTTACTACGGACAGTGCACAAGTAAGCACATTGTATGCAATAGTAATGCAGCTGTCTGCTTTCTGGCAGCCCAGCCGGCGTGGAGGTTGCAGACGCGACGCGAGATATGTCTGGATATATGTATTGCAGTGCGCTGTATGCTAGACAAGTCAATGCGGTCACATCACCGAGTCCGATCGATGCACGTGCTGGCAGGATGATCGCTGGTGGTACCGGTTCCGTTCTTCTTCACCTCATTCTAGACCGAGGCCGGTTCCGATCGAAGATTCTCATGCACTATCGGAGAGGAATGAGGCGGTCGCTCGCGCTCGCTCGCTCGGCGTGGAACGGTAACGTGTTCGGTACCGAGGAGAGTCAAGATCAACTCTATACATGCCTACCTGACGAACTTTATCCAAACTTCTCCATCGACATGAGCTTACGGGCGCCGACGCGTCTCGAGTCCAGCCGCTCTGCAGGTATGGGCAGATGCCACGGGACACAGAAGCTTTGATTCGCGAGGATGGATTCTGCGTGTTTCAGGATCCCGAATCTCCACAGCTGGCGAGGGTGGCAACCTGCGCCACCGGTTTGAGCGATAGAAACTGGCGAAAGGACGGAGAAAGCGAGCGTGCGCTGGCGGCTGACGAATGAGCGACGATCGCAGGCTGTGGAACGGGCCAATGGGCGCCCCGATGCGGGCGACAGCTCCGTCGGACGGGGGAATCAAGGCTCGCGCCACAGGAGGGACCAGAGGCAAGCAGTCCGACGCTGCGGAACTTGGGACACGCGGCGAGGGGCGACTGCAGGCGATTGTCCCTTTCGGCCGGTTTGCGCAGTGATTGACTGTTGACGTGCAGCAGATTGGCTGGCGACTGACGATTGATTCCGACGTGCTACCACCGCCAGCGGACTTTTGGGCACACAGCTCACAAAAGGTAAATTTTCGACTTTCCACGTCGACGTCAAGATTTCGACAATTCCGCCTTGTATTCCTTTATCGACACGAATTTGAACATTCAACGATTTAACCGCACCAAAAAATAAAAACTTGAAATTTTAAAATTAAACGATGGGCCGAAGCTGCGTTCCCCAGTCACCTTCTGGTGTCCTGCACAAAAGTGATCCGCATTCGATTCTTTGCCTCCCAGACTGATCGTGCTTGGGAGCAGGAGAATATACTTATCGAGACTATGTTTTCGTCGAGGAAAACTGTAGTCACGACTTGTAACACCTTGTTTATAAAGGCCGAAGTCAAAGTCTGCGTGAGAAAGCTTCGGCCGTGACAAAGGCGAAGCCATTCAGATGGCCCTCGCATGCAAGGGCTACGTCTATGCGGCTCTTCTGGAAGAAGACCTGACAGCCTGGCCAAGGGCAGTGGATGTTAGCATACGTATCAGAGGAGCAGGATATGGATATGGAGTCATTCTTACAGTCAACCGTTGTCTGGCGCTTCGTCTTCGCCTTGATAGGCGGATGTTCCTGAGCCGCTTGCATTAACTTATCGAATCAGCTGCGGATTGTTCCGCAGGAGAGCTCCACGCTCGAGTACGTCGTATCAAGCATGGTTACTCGATGATTTTGACGACTCCCCCCTCCCCCCTAGATCTGGACTTGATATCCTTGCATTTTCGTGGATGAGTATTCTTGGATGCGATATACTCCACGATGCTGTACCGGCATATTGCGACTTTGGCCGGGCTGGCTGACACATGCCCTCGAAAGCCAGCGCTCGTCGACCCCGTCTCTTAGACTAGGGGGTCGTGTTTGTGTTTAGGAGGACACCTCGCTCACGGGTCATCCCTGAGGAGCGGCCATCCCAATCGACGGCTGCACCAATGGGTCTCTAGCCTGGCTTTTCATGGGCATGTTACCATGGAAGGGTACGCCTCGAAATGCCTTTGCCATCGACGAGATTTTAGATGTGTGAACAAGCATCTTTAGGCGGTGCTGGCGACAGATATGGTCATGTTAGCCTTGAAGAGCCACAGGAGGATCGCCAACGAGGCGAGATACGTGTGGCACGTACCTGGCAGTGCAGTGACACCGCACCCTAGAACTTCGGCTTGTTGAGAAGTGGCTTCGAAGGTACCTCTATTATGTCAAGGATTGAGGATCAACCAATCGCCGGTCGATTGGTGTCCTGTTAACCCTGTTGGTGGTGATGGTTGTGGTCGTGGGAGGTGGGAGTGTGATGATGATGTTGTCGAGAGGGTCGACTTCGCTGCAATGCAAAGTAGAAATTATACGCGGGCCGAGACCGCTGTCCCCGGGTCTCCGATGAACAACGTGTGCAACCATAGCCCGACGACCATAAGATTAACCTCATTCATCAATCGAATCAAGAAAAGCTTCTGAAACAACCACGCTGTGAATTTGGAATGCCCGCCTGCACTGCTTTTCAGTTTCGAGGCTGGCAAACGGATCAGGTCCACGAGAGCTCGAGAGTGTAAGGGTTCCCATTGGAAATGTGGACTTATGCTGCTGGTCTGGCGTGCATGCATGGATCGACCTGCTCTGCGCTTCTGCGTCGACAAGCACAAGCATGAACGCTCGCATGATCTCGGGCTCTCGTTCTAGCCACGGGCGGACGTGTGTCGAGGACTGCAGCTGAGGGCGGCCAGTGAGCTGTCGCTGTGGCGTTTCAGCTGTGACCGCCTGCCCGCCCAGGCAGCAGCCAATTTATATCTGATGGAATCAAAATGGATTTTTTCAAGTGGAAGCGGACGGCCGTCCAGTTTAGCCATTAACATTACGCAGGGCGGGCCCTTAGTGAGCTAGCCTTCCGATAAGCCATCTATTTAAGATCTAATGAGGATAGCTCGAGCGACTTAATCTATCGCCGACGCTGATTCGAATCGAGGCTGCGACCCTGTCTCTCGCGTGCATCCGCGATACATCCGGCCTGTATCCTTACAGTTAATCCGACGACAGACTTTCCGAGGCATCCCACGGAATAACATATATATATATAATACCGCAGCCAGGCTGATATTAACATCTCCTCACGCATCTACGCTCTCCTCCGTCGAACAGACACCGCGGTCCATCCACAGAATTAAATCGAATCTGCCGGCTGGTGACAGACAGCCCGGCCGGGGAGCGCAGCCACCGCCTGCTAATACGTCGTATCGTTAGCCGGGAAGGGAAGGGGCAGAAACACAGACCCCCCAGCCAATATTACCACCATCCCCAGTCGCTCCATCCGTACTCACTTAGTGCTCTTATAACTCGATACCGCTGGATTAAAATAAAATAAGATAAAGTAAAATAACGAAATCCTCGGTTTGCACAAAAGAGCGAAGAGCGAACGGCAGGCAAATCCAGCAGCTGGGATAATTAATCCGCCCCGTCCCAGATGCTGGCCCAGCCCTCTTGCTCGCCCTCTCGCCGCTCCTCATCCTCATCCTCTTCTTCTTCATCATTCTCTTTTCCACCATCGCCGTCGCCGTCGCCACCCCTCGGCCCCGCGAATGCTCCTATGGAAGGCAGCGGCCACCAAAATCAGAGCTGTTAGAGGCATGCGTGGCTTCCGCGACAAGATCAAGGGCACGAAAACCAAGCTGCTGCGGCGGGACAGCAAGGACTCCACCGAGGACGTGTCCGCCATCCGACCCGTCAAGGCCGCCAAGGGCTCGTCCAACTCGACTTCGAACGGCGGTGCTGGAGGGGGTGGTGGAGGTGGTGGCCGGAGTGGTGGTGATGCCGGCGACAGCTGGGGGAGGAAGTCGAAACGCCAGTCGCTGATGGGCCGCGACCATTTGTCCCGCTCCGACCACAGCCTCGCGACCGCCAGCCTGCGGACCGTCGACACGACCGAGCCCGAGACGCCGACGTTCGCGGCCGAGACGAATGGGACTTCGAATTCGAATGGCGATATCGTGATCGAGGGCGGGACGGCTCCCGTCAAGCGTCGCGGCGACGACTGTCCTGCCGCTGCGTTTCCCCTTCAGCCACACCTCCAGCAGCAGCAGCAGCTTCAGCGGGCGTCGCTGCCACCAGGCGACAACCTCAACCTCAACCTCAACCTCGTCCAATCTCCACCACCGCCAATTGCTCCTGTCGCCATCTCCACCGCCGCCAGCGACATCGTCATCTCCACCGACGCCTCCATCGACCCGCTCGCCCGCTCGATCCCCGTCGTCCTCGTCCAGAAGGACGGCGACGCCAAATCCGGCCTCGTGGGCGTCCCTGTCCAGCTGCCCCAAAAGCCACTAGCTGAAAATGAAAACCTCCAACCGCATCCTCAATCCAACGCTGCTTCTGCCACCACCACCACCACCGCCAGCACTATCACTGCTACCGCTACCACCATCGTCACTCCAGCAGCTCCCGAGAACGGTTTCGCAGAGCCTTCGTCTCCGTTAACGGTATCAGCCCCTGTTCTCATCGATAAGCCGCCCGGCTCGGACCCCATAGCCGCTGCCGCCGCTCCTCCTCCCGCGTCCCCTGCTGCTCCAGCTGCCGGGCTTCGTCACCCGTCCTCGAAATCGAAACTCACCGACCGCCCATCGGCCGACCAATTGCGAGTCAACACCACCAACCTCCCTCCTCCCGGCCGGTCCTATCGCCTGCCCCAATACTCCTCGTCGTCAGACTCGCGGACGGACGCTGAAGCTGGTCACTTTAGCCAATTGAGACGCGCCAGCAGCCGCACCTCCCTCTCCACCCACGAACCCGGCAGCCAAGACCCGCTCGAAGGCCCGGGTCCGGATACCGAGAAACGGGAATCCATCTCTCTCGCCGCCCCGCATGCTCAGGAATCCCTCGTATACACCAGCAGCCCGTTAGCCCAGCCCCCGGAGACCGTGCCCGCGCCGCTCACCCTCGAGAACATCCAGACCCTCGACACCGTCTCCGAAACACAGGCCGGCTTCCAGAGCAACGAGCTGAACCGCAATGAATCCGTGAAGTCCAACCGGCCGACCCTCATCACATCCTCAGGCTCGCGGCGGAAACCTGTGCTATCGTTCTCTCGGCGTCAATCGCTCATCCACTCGTCTGAGACGGGCCTCCTACGCTCGCTGCTCGACCAGGAAACCGCGTCTCCCGCCGGCTCCACCAACATCCAACTCGTCGCCGTCCCCATGCCCAACAACGGAAACCAAGCTAGTACCCGACGCGTCTGGGTCAAGCGGCCCGGCGGCTCCCCCACGCAGGTGGTCATCGCGGAGGACGATTTTGTCGATACAGTACGGGATCTGTGTCTACGGAAATACACAAACGCACTGGGCCGCCAATACGACTCACCGGATCTAATGATACGCGTCATCCCGCCGGCGAAACCGCATTCGGCGCGGACAAGGCAGATGGGTACCGCCCCGTCACACGTCGACAGAGTGCTGCTTCCGGACGAGATCCTCTGCCAGATACTCGATGACTACTACCCGAACGGCCAGACATCTGAAGATGCACTGGTGATAGAAGTGCCGCAGCCGCAGCGGTCACGGACACCACGACCCTCGCCAGGCCCTCATGCCATGTCGTACGCATACGGCCAGACGATTCACGACTTGGGATTACCCGGCGAGGACTACTTCACTCCGATAGGGATAACACCCCATTCGCAGCCAGGGACGGTGAGATCCGCGCACACGATGCCTCCTAATGCGAGCTCCCTGTCGAATTACATGGCCAACTCACCACCGCCTTCATCGCCTGGGCACCGAGGTCTTAAGAGACCGGGCCCCGTACGCATGACCACCGGGTCTCCTGTTGGCAGCACGAACAGCTCCGTGCAAGGAAATCCCGGTGGGGTCATGCTGATACCGCGTTCCGGAGCCGGCAGCTCGGAGCGGATACGGACGAATGCGGAAGGGCCGCAATCCCCCACCGTCCAACCGTCAATGGTAGCTCTTCCACAATCTCCTGGCGTTGTGAAGCCGACGCCGCAGAAGCCAGCGAGCCCTGGAGCGCACCCACCCACCACCTCACCCACACGCGTCACCAAACCCCCTCTCAAGAAGGATAGCATACCGGTCTCCATCGGCACGCTGGACGGACAAGTTCCATCCATAAATGTCCTCATCGTCGAAGATAACATTATCAATCTACGGCTGCTCGAAGCGTTCATGAAGCGGCTGAAGGTCCGTTGGGCGACAGCCATGAACGGCCGCGATGCAGTAACGAAATGGCGGACCGGCGGGTTCCAACTCGTGCTGATGGATATCCAGCTGCCAATCATGAACGGACTGGACGCGACAAAAGAGATTCGCCGATTGGAGCGGCTGAACGGGATCGGCTCATTCCCCACGCACCCGTCGAGTCCGGAAGAGACGCTCTCCGGCGGAGACAAGCTGGACAAGTCGCTCGTGTTCAAGGGTTCTGTCATCATTGTCGCCTTGACCGCGTCTTCTCTGCAGAGCGACAGAGAAGAGGCACTCGCGGTCGGCTGCAACGACTTTCTGACAAAGGTAGGCATCATCCACTCTGTATTTCTTGAACAACTTGGACACTCTTGCTAACGAGTTCTGCAGCCTGTGAACTTTACCTTCTTAGAGCGAAAGGTGATGGAGTGGGGCTGCATGCAAGCCCTCATCGACTTTGAAGGCTGGCGCAAGTGGAAAGATCTCGCGAGCAAGTCCAGCACGACGGGAGGGAAGTCCGCCAAGGGGGGCCGCGGGAACAAAGCTGCGTCGTTGTCCGCGGCGAAGGAGAAGGACGCAGTGGCGAAGCACGATACACCGTCACCATCGAGCTCGCCGACGCCGCGGCCACCGGGGGCGCCGGATGAGCATCCTTAGTTTGAGTGCACTCGCGGCGACCCGGATGTTAGTGGTGTGTGCGTTTGCGAGGAATGCGCGAGGGGGGAGATTGGCGGGTCGACGGACAGCGGGGGGTCAGGAGATGGCTAGTCGATCAGAGAGCCCCTCTAGATGGCATCCTTTGATGACTCCGCTGACTCTACCTTGGTAGTAGCTATTCTTCACCTCCTGTTGTATAGGCCAGGATTAGAAACTACCGTCTATCTACATCTTTACCCTCATAATCCTCCGCTTACCACAGTTTTATTCTTGTACATAACTGCGAGCCTCCGTCCGGCCTTTTGGCACACTTGGCTTTCTGTTGTTTTTACATTCTCCCTTTCGCCTTTCTTTAAAATGCATCGGTAGTTATTATTGGTTTCCTTTGTCCTTGTACTTTTCTTTTGTCTGTTGTTTTTACCATGCTGATGGGTGTTATGGAAGGTTTCGGGCATATATAGCTGTTGTTCTCTTTTTCTGTCGTTTTTTCCCTCCTTTTCTTCTTTTATTGGCTTGATAGTTTTGTGGCTGAAGGTAGGAGATCAGGACTTAGCCTTGAGCTTAAGTATTCGTTCCACTGAGGAGTTCAGTTTGTATAGGATAATCTAATATTATGCTGTTACTTCATAACGCTATTAATATTCTTTTAAACTTTTCCTACTGTGTGGGATGATAGATGGTGTATGCCAGTGAGCTTGTTTTTATATTGTTTTTACATTACCAGTGGACCTATGTTCACGACATAGACGACACACAAAATACCACACTGGCGAGGGAGTTTCGTACAGAATCCTAGGACACAGTACTGCGAAAGAGAGCGTTTGCATTTGACCCACAATACCATCAAATGTTAAGGATCGCGAGAGGTGGCTCAGGTACGTCGCGAGAAAGAATGCGCATGTAAAGAAATACAAATTTTATAAATATCAGCCAGCATGGATGCTTTGTCTATTTTACATAACTCCTGTCACCATCACCACACATCGATCAGTATACGCACTTTCACAACCTCGCATCACTGTTCCGACCTAAGACACACAGGTTCAAGGATCTCAAGCGTACGCATCCAGACTCCAGCGCAGATATATATATACCGCGGTACCGCCTTGCTAACTATACTTCTACACAACGACTATAGCTTCAATCGATCTATCTCCATCTAGAATTTGCACCGGTGGTCTGCGGACATCGAAATATGCTGTCATCAGCTCCGACAAGGCCGCTCTGGTCTATCTTTGATACCCCAGAGCGTAGGAAGAACCTGGACGGGGGGCCATTCCAGTATCAAACCGACGGGTACAGAATCCCTCCGTGGTGTGCGATACATCAATCAGACCTAAAAACTATCCCGGACACATTGGGCAAGGTTGCGAACGCACTTGCAAATGCGGCAAACAGCGAGGCTCAAGATGCCTTTGAGAAAGAGTTTGCAAAATTCATCTACTCTTCCAATGCGATGGAGAACGCCGGCCTAAACCAGTCGGACACGTGGGAAACCGTCCGAGAATTGCTAGCGGGCGCGAGCCTCACGAAGGACATTGACGACACATGCATATGGCTTGAAAGCCGGTCTCAGCAGCCGGAGATCGATATATCCCGGCGTCAAGTTATCCAACATGTTCATGCGTTCATCTTTCTCAAGAAAGAGGCGGAGACAAGAGGACATTTGAGCGAAGCCAAGCTTCTCGAGTGCCACAAAATACTCATGAACGGCATTCCCTCTGACCAAGGCTTCATGGGATACCAAGGCCGCTATCGCCAATGTGAAATGGTGGCTGGTAGGCCTCTAAAACTGCGAACCGGTGGCGTGAAGCAGGTTCTCGAAGCAGATCTCGTGGCCTCAAAGATGAGTATGTGGATCGCCAACTATAACAGCGCTTTGGAGAACACATCAGACCCCGTCGCCACCGCGTCCTTTCTCAAGATCGCATTCTTGCAAATCCACCCATTTTTGGATGGTAATAGCCGCATGTCGCGGCTGCTCTTCAACACTCTCGTCACGCGATACTATCCGCACACGATCATCAACTTCGGGGAAACGCCAAGAGACCGCACGAAATACTTGAATACGGTCCGCGAGTCAAGGCGAAGAAATGCACCAGGGATATTTGCCTTCTTCGCACTCAAGCTAGCAGCAAAGTCGTCCTTGGATCGGCTCAACGAATTATACAAAAGCGGGCCCGAAGAGATGGCGTTGGTGAAGGAAGAGAGCATAGAGGTGATGGAGAAGTTGAGAGACTGCTGAAGAAAGTCTTGTAGATGTTCTGGAGGCCTTTGGAGGAAATTGTCGACACGATGGAGCAGTATTAATTACTAGATTTTAGTAGAAATTCTGTGAAACGGCTTTATAATGTATCCATGTGTTTTTCAAACCTCCATCTGCTACGTTTTCGAGATATAGATACCATATCTTTGCGTACTTTTCTGCAATTGAAAGCCCTGTCGAGCCAAGGTATGTCGTATGTATATCTACGTCTGCCAAATGTACATGCGCTTGCATGCTGTCACCGTCCAGATGGCTGACGAGCTCGAGGACGGATAATGACAGCGAAAATCAAGGCGAGTGCTATATGCTATATGCTTTCCATTCGTTTCATTTCGGATATCTGGTATAATACAACTGCTCTCGGGCGGTACGTCTATTCGTCCATCCGTTCTTCGATTTTCCTGTTGGGTTGATGGGGTATTTTGTATGGATGAGTGGATGGATGCGGGACAGCTGACGTCTGTCTGTCTAGCTGCCAGTCCTGTATCCATATGTCTCTTCGGTGAAACTGCCGACTGGTGCAGCCGGTTCTAGTGTAGGTGGGATCGGTGTGAGGAAGCGGGAGTAGCGGGAGGGAGGGCGTGTAGATTGATTGTTCACTCGTCGTCAAAGCCTTCGGGAATCACTCGCTTTCCGGGTGGGACTATACACATAGCAAATTAGCATTATCGTTCCATTATATAGTAACGATCCATTGATTCTCCGCGCGTGCTCGCAAGGGAACGCCAATTGGCGAATCGAGGCGTGGTGTGTAGTAGTAATGGATGGCAGACTAGTGGATAACGATGCGGATGTCTGTAGACACATACTCGGATAGGTTCCCGGGACATGCGGCGCCCTAGGCATGAACTGCCCACCGATCAGGAAGACGGGCGACCACCCGCCGATGAAGACGGACCAGAAGATGGCGGGATTGTTGTGCGCGTGGTAGCGGGCCCACTGGTAGGGACTGCGCCAGAAGCGGGGGTAGATGAGCGGCATTGTGGAGGTTGTCGATGGCGGTGACGTGACGGACGGACGGGTGGTGGGCGGGAGTGGGTGTGGTGGAGTGTATGTACTAAATGGTGGCGCTCGGATTGGGTGTGGGGATCAGATTAGATGCGATTAGATTCTGCAGAAACCGCTGCCGTCCAACTCGGCACGACAATTACATTCATTGGAACTTCGACGACAACCAAGCATACCGAACACAGTCCAAGGATACGGCCGTAAGATACTCGGTAATACATCAATTGCAACCGCTCCAATGGTCGTCCGTCTCCGTCTGGCGCGCTTCGGCAAGCGCAACAGCCCCATCTACAACATCGTCGTCTCGCAAGCCCGCACCGCCCGCAACAGCAAGCCGATGGAAGTCATCGGCACGTACGACCCAATACCGAAAGCGCAGCTGCCATCCGAGAGTACCGGCGATAGCACCAATCGGAAGCCTATCAAGGAGATCCAGCTGGATGTTGCGAGGGCGAAATATTGGCTTGGTGTGGGCGCGCAGCCCAGTGATCCGGTGTGGCGGTTGCTCGCAATGGTGTGTATACGACCCCAATACGTTATCGAAAGGGATTGTCTAGCTACTATGTACTGGGATGATTTGTCGGAAGTGCTAATTCTTGGTGTCATAGTTCGGGCTGATTGAGCGCCAGTGGAAGGTGGTCCGAATACCCGCGCAGCAGGAGGATAAGGCGGTCTACGAGAAGATCAAGAAGATCAAGATTCTGCCGGATAAGACGACGCCGAAGGCAGCCGGGTCTTCGTAGGACGGTGCTGTCGAGTATTTACCTGCTCGTCGTGCTGGATATGCAGATGGATGTGGTGATAGATTTTGGTTGATATGGTGTTTGGGAGTATTGCGACGGCTGTCGCTTGCTTTTACGTATTCTGTAGGATATGCGATGGATGACTGACTAGACGGGTCTACTATATTTCGTCGCTCAGCGAGCGGGACGTAAGCTGAAGTCTCTGCATCCGCGTTTCGTCGGCTGGTGCATGAGATGGAGAAGATGGATGTATATGAAATGTATATAGTAAGAAAAAAAAGTATCAATACCCAACTGCTGATTCCCAAACGCCTGCTAAATATACTAGAAAAATCGGAAACTCTCCCAGTGGCTTGTCTCGCAAGCCAGGCGCCCTCCCAGTGGCTGCTGTCTCACGCTTGCTCGTCGGTACTGCCGGCGCCTTCGACCTCCCCTTCTTCCCCTTCCCCCTCCCCTTCTTCATCACTATCAACATCGCTCACCAGCGGCTCCCGTGGCTCTAACTCATCTAGGTCCTCCAGCTGTGTCCGTGTCGGCATCCGCGGTAGTGCGATGTCGCAGACCCGCTCTTTCGTGAGCAGCTCGTCGATAAACTCGTCCACATACGTTAACCGATAACCGGACTGCGTGCGCAGCCGTAGCTTGCGATAGTCGCGCATAAGCGGCTCGAGTGTCTTGTAGACTTCCGCGGCGGGCCACGCGAGGCGGATGTAGAATGCTGCGAGTGCGCGGAGATACCTATGCAAACCATTAGCACTGCTCCCGCCATCTTTGACCTCTTCACTTCCACCGTATATCTGTATGAACGCATATCTGTAGGGTAATGCTGTGAGTGGATAGACATACTTGAAGTCCTCGTCTTGTATATATTCGAGAATGATCTCCCGTTCCGGGTTCAGCTGCAGCAGCTTGAGCACCAGGCAGATGAACGCCGTGGGCCTCTGATTCGCGTACTGCCCGCCGATGTATGATAGTTCCACCGCTCGGTCGAGTAAAGTTGCAGCTATAGTGAGTGTCAGACAAAGTCAGTGGCGTTCTGCAGGGCGCGGTGAGGGTTGTGGACGGACTGCTGTTGGTCCTTAGGTACCGTTTAGACCCCACGCTTGCTCTTTCCAGAACAAAGAGTCGATGATGCGTTCTCTATAGAGTGATATGTTAGTATCGCTACCAAAAGAACCGAGTAGGATTATATGGGGCGCACCGTATGATCTTTTCCATGAGAAGGAGGGGATTCATGGAGTGGATTGTCGGGCCATCGTAAAGGCCTCTGGTGTCCAGCATCGCCTTCGCGTCTGGGAGGTCGGCTGTTTTCGACATTGTGGAGGAGGTTTCGGGCAGATGTTATCGGTATATACTGTGGGAGTGCGCGGCGACCGCGATGGCGGGTAGTGCGATACTTGTAAAGCTCTTGTGCTGTGGTTGTGGAGCTGCAGGATCGAGGATGTCGTCGTTGGTCGTTGGACGGAGCTGCGAATTGCTCACACGCGACAAAAAAGATCCGTCAAACTACAACCATCTCAAACCATCCACTCGAACTCCCTTCAGCATCACCACCACCCCCACCTCCGTCGAGCCCTCCACAGCTACGAACCGCTACAGCATAGAAGCTCCAACCGCGCCTCGCCTACCACCTTCACCATGGCGCGAAACTCGGAAAAAGCGCAATCAATGCTCTTCCGCTTCCGCGAACAGCAAGCGGCAGACCTAGGCATCATCGACGCTGGGCGCACGCGCCGCCCGAAAGCCATCACGGAAATCACATCCATTCCCTCCTGCGAGAAATGGCGCGGCCAAGTCGTCAAGGAGATCTCCCGCAAGGTCACCAAGATTCAGGACCCCTCGCTGTCCAACTACCAGATCCGCGATCTCAACGACGAAATCAACAAGCTGATGCGCGAAAAGCACATGTGGGAAGTGCAGCTCAAGAACCTCGGCGGGCCGAATTACATGCGCTTCGCGGGCAAGATGACAGATGAGAATGGCCGCGAGATACCCGGTCATAAGGGGTACAAATACTTTGGCCGCGCGCGCGAACTGCCCGGTGTGAAGGAGCTGTTTGAGGAGCTCAAGCCTAAGAAGGCGGGAGACGACGGCGAGGGTGCCGAGAAGAGGAAGACGCTGGCGGAGATTAGGAGGAATGTGGACGCGAATTACTACGGCTTCAATCGGGATGAGGAGGATGGGACGCTGTTGGCGTATGAGCGGAAGAAGGAAGATGAGAGCTCGAAGGCGGTGGGGAAGAGCGGCGAAGGTGAGCCGAAGGAGGGATGGGAGCCACTGCCGGGGGAGGTGAGGGTGCCGACGAAGGAGGAGGTGATGGAGTTCCTGCTGGAGCGGAAGAAGAAGAAGCTACTGGAGGGAATTCTATGAGGGCGGTGAGCGGATGGCCTGTCCTGTTTGCATTTTACGAATATAGATTGCTATGTATATGAGATTGATACCCCATAAGCGAATTGTACAATAAATCAAGATATCGAATTCTCGAAGTACCTAGGTATCTTGTAATACGTACAGGATGCATATTTTATATGTACAAGGCAGTCCGGCTAGTCGAGATTCGCTTTCATAGCTTTATGTGCGGCCCTCTCGGCTTTGATTTCTTTCCGCATCTGATTCGCACTCATACCTTCTTTCGACTCCTCTTCGATCCGCCGCTCCAACGCCGCCGGGTCTACGTCGTCTAATATGAATCTGCCCATCCCACCGGCCCGGTATCGCTGGATCAGCCATATCGCCGCCGCCGTCGCATCCGGCACGCCACCCTTACCTAGTCGCCCGGTCTCTATCGCCATCGTGGTCAATAGCTGCATCACATCGTTCGTCGGTGGATGCCACTGCGAGTATAACGATGGAGCCACAAGATTTATTCTGAACAGCAGATAATCGCACAGCGTTACGGGATCGATCAGCGAGTCCTTCACACAACCGACAAGCGCGAGCTTGAGCATCGTTTCAGCATTCGGGACGTAGGGGATAAAGACGCCGGGCGTGTCGTAAAGCAGAATATCTGGGTCACCGCAGATTCGGACAGTGCTGCCGATGCTGCGCGTGACGCCTGGCTGGCCGCCGGTGATGGCCGCCTTGCCCTTATGCATGCCGACGCGGCGAAGGGCGTTGAGAAGGGAGGATTTGCCGACGTTCGGCATGCCGACGAGCATCATACGGGTGCCGGTGAGGCTATCGACGGCGCGAGCGGTGTCTTTGGCGTAGTGTATGACCTTTTTGATGTCATTGTCGGAGGTATAGTCTGTGAAGAGGACCTTTTGGGGATTGTGCCAGCGTCTGATGGTCTCCCGTGTCTGGTAGTCAGCCGTGGTGAATCTAATCCTCAGAAGAGGATCGCGTTCACCGGTGTCAGCTTGATACCGTTACCCCAGCGGGATATAAATAGATGTATCGCGAGAAGGTTTGTATATGGGGTACCTTTTCGTCGAGAGTGTTCGCGCCGAGGTCCCGCTTCGTGTATACGATCATGCGCTCTCGTCCAATCAAGTTCTTCTCAAACATGGGATTCCGCGAGGACAGCGGGACCCGATAGTCCCTGCACTCTATGATGAGCTCGACGGAGCTTATAAGCTGGCGCATCTTGGTCAGCCCGGCTTTGTGGTGGCCGAGGAAGTAGGACTTGATGATGGACTCCGGATGCGGGAAGGTCGCGCGCGGGACGAAGGAGGCCGTGGACGCCATTGTAATCTGTCTGAGATGTATACACGACCGTCTGCGATAGAGAAGCCAGGGGTTGATTGGTGACTGGGAGTTTTTGATAGAGAGCGGAATTGAAGCACGTCAAGGCATCGTTCGAGTTTGAGACAGCGTTGCGTTGGCGGAGCAAATTGCAACGGACGTGGTGCAAGCCGACACTACCGCGGCGCCTCTGATATCACGGCCATCCGATTTACAAGCTGCTAGATTATCGAGTATTCGACACTTGTCAGTAGATCGCGGGAGCCGACGCTCGATTAAGATATCTGCTGGTCGCGCCGAAGAGTCGAGAGCGTCCTGGGACTAGTCTACAGCCAAGGGTTAGAGCTAAACTTGGGACCAGAGTTTTTCCGGGCTCGTCCCAAGCAGGCTAGCCGACGCCGACGTCACTCGGCGGCTGCCCTATCAACCTCACAATCGTCGCCACCCAGCAGATGCCGAGAATACTTGGTGATACTAATCGAACTGGGGCCCGGTGTCGGTGGGACACGTTTGCGAGCACGGCGCTGGCATTGGCTGGGTGATTGTTGTGCATATGCAACCATGATGCTCGATCACATTTGACACATTCGCTCTGGAGCTTTGCGCGCTGTTCACTACTGATTCCAGTTATACAAGCTTGGTGAGAATCAATATCTCTGTTTCGAGTTTCAAGCCTTCTAACAGTCGATAGCGACGTTTCTGGTGCAATATATACCTACTTAAGTACTTAGGTAATCTTTTGCGCCGGTAATATAACACGTTCGAAAGGTACGTACTACGACTACATGGCCGACGTACTAGTTATCCTAGCTAGCATCACTCTTACCATTCAGCTAACATCGCGATCATCGAATCTTGAGCCTTCAGATCGATACGTATATACTTGAGTGCAGCGTAGCCCTCGCAGCCAGAAAGCTTCATTTAATTATCCCCACGCGGCGTCTCTCGCTCGCCCCTCTAGGTTCCACGACCGATGACACCCTCGCAATGGGGCGATGATACACCCCAATCCCCTCCCGACGAGGAGATGCAACCAGTCCCAGAGAACATCTCCGTAGAAGATGTTCATATCGGGACGAAACGCCGCTTCACGGCCCTCTTCGCGCCGGACGGTCCCCTACGGCCGTTCAGGCTGATGAAGAGGGAGGTCAGGGCCCGGTCCAAGATTTACCTGACCGACTGGCATTTCAACCAGCTTGTATTTGCGAGTGCGGTATTCTTATTCTTCACGAATCTGCTGCCGGGGATCACGTTCGCGAGCGACCTGGATGCGCTGACGGGGTCAAACTATGGGACTATCGAGGTGGTCTTTTCGACGGGACTTTGTGGCGTCATCTTTGCCTTGTAAGGCCTTATCGCATTATATATATCATGTATATCATGATGTTCTATGCGTGGACCATGCTGACCTTGATGTAGGTTTTCCGCGCAGCCGCTGACGATATTGGGTGTCACTGGGCCTTTCAGCATATTGGCAGAAAGAATCTACGACTTGTGCATTCACACGCTGCAGGTTGGTTGCCCCGATAGCATACGCATACATACGCAGTCAGCTCAGGTGTGAGGGACTTTGAAGCTAAGAAGAACTGCCTGCACAGATACCGTATCTTCCCTTCATGGCGTGGACATGTCTGCATTCGACATGGATGCTCGGACTGCTCGCAATCTTCAATGCGCATGACTATACCATGAAATACGTCACGACGTTCTCCACCGAGATATTTGCCCTCCTCAACTCGGTCATCTATTTTCACAAAGCGTGAGCATATGATGCGTCGCATCTCCGTTCCGGAAAGCTTAGGTAGGACTGCGCTGATATATTAGTGACTCAGAGTCCAGGAATTGCAACGTAATCACGAAATGGTGTCGCTTGCATCCTTCCTGTATTCTGTGATTGGGTGTGTCGGAACGTTCCTGCTCGCGGTCTTCCTCGCCAGTGCGAATAGCTGGGCCCCACTGTTCCACAAATATGTGCGGATGGGGCTGGCGGAGTATGCTGCTGCTATCAGCATAATCTTCTTTATCGGGATGCCACAAATTGGTGAACTCAAGACTCTCGATAAGCAAACGCTGAATGTCTCGAGTACGTAAACCTATCTCCCGCTCTAGAGCTCTATGAACATAGGTGAGCTAGTCAATCGCGTAAATGAGGGGTACTAACGGAGGGACAGCTTCATTCAAGCCCAGTCACCCGACCCGCAATGTGTTCTTTGTCGAATTCTGGAAATTGGATATCGCGTATATTTTCGCAGCTATGATCCCCGCCCTAATCGTAACGACGCTTTACTTTTTCGACGTCGAAGTGTCCACAATATGTGCTACCCTCCCACGCTACAACATTCGAAAACCACGAGCATATGCGTGGGACGTGATGCTTCTCGGTATCACTACTGGCATCTGTGGCGTCTTGGGCGTTCCGCCAGCGAACGGACTTCTTCCGCAAGCGCCGCTACACTCAGAGAGTTTGCTGCATGATGAGATTGATAAAGAGGGGAAGAGGATCACGACGGTGTATGAGCAGCGGTGGAGCCATCTGCTGCATGCTTTGGGCATCCTCGCGTTCGTCAGCCCGCCGTTTATGCACGTGCTCGGATTGACGCCTACGAGCGTTCTAGCTGGATTGTTCCTCTTTATGGGCGAACAATCGCTTTCCGTCAAGTATGCCCCTAGCCCAAGAGAATCCTAGCGTGGAATTCTAAGCAGCTCAGCTAAGCTCCGCGTGTGATGGTCTAGCCCGATTTTGCATCGCGTATTGGAAATGTTGACGTAAGTTCCAGAGCTAATTTTCACGCTGAGAAAAGCCAAGATGTTAACTGCTTCCCAATTTTTATATCTCCACAGGCCACCGAGCGAGCTCCCGGATCTCTCAAAGGAAGGCATCAGGAATTACTGGGGGATACACACGTACACGATTGCACAATTGGTCATTACGGGCATTGTCTTCGGAGTGACGTTCACGCCAGCGGCGCCATCATTCCCTGTGATTATCATCCTGTTCGTGCCCATTCATCTCAAGTTGTCGCCGAGGATCTGGTCGAAATATGTGCTAAACAGTAAGAGCCCCACGTATCTGCATTCCTCGGCTCGCGTGAGGCAAATTCCGATGCACAGGGCGTTAATACAAATTTTACAGAGGTGGATTCGTGGGCGTGTCGCGAGGGTGATGTTCGGTTGTACCCGGATCTGAAGCTGCCTGGAGAAAGCGGCATCGGCAATGAGAAGGAGAACGGAGAGAGTGACGCAGGAGCGCGGGCGGGGACGAAGAGTGGGAATTCGAATCACCACCATCCGCCCGAGCCGGAGCTGAAGTTGAGAGAGCCGGATGCCTAACGAGCACCCCGCGACCGCCACAGCCATAGCTGGCCAATGCCCTCCATGAATCCAGCGGCGCGAGCCAATAGACCGTCGGGAGGGGCTGTTCCAGCTGCACGAGATAGTAAAAGTAATATCGCGGCATGCAACCACGCCCGTTTAATTTCATGCTGTGTTGCCAGCTGTTGTCGTTTCGTTTGCGCAAACTCCGCGTCGGCGCTCGGCAAGAACGAAGAAGCTTCATTCTCCCTCGCGAAAACCCTTATATCTGGCAGCTTCGGCAGCACGGCGCCTGCGTCCAGTCCGCCATCTGACGTTCCTTACTCTGCTTTTTCGGTGTCGCATCTGGTGTCGCTCGTCATTCCTTGCGCCGCTGCGCCCTGCCGTCTATATACATGCACCTGGGCGCCTGAGACTGGTTTCACCGGCCCACTTGACACTGATCATTTGATCAACTACATACGCACGTCGGCCCTTGTTCGCGGCGCTCAGCTCTCGGAAAGCTTACTGCTTGGTGTTTTCGTCCGATCCGAACCCTGTTCGCCACTGGCCACGAGGTCATCGATTCCTACGCTTTCTCCTTATTCTTGCTTCTCCGCTTTAGAAGTCATAGACCGACCGACCGTCGATAAAGCATAGACCGGCCTTCCACATGCGCCCATAATTTAATTACCACGTATACCCCAGCCGAATCTCGACTCCTTTCTACACACTGCCAGGTGTGCTGCGTATGCTCTGGCCCCGACACCCTCAGTTACCATGAAGTACGAAAAACTGCCCTTGGAGGACTTCGACAGCGACGCCCATGAGCTCTCCGTCGAGCTTACGTCGAATGTCGACTCTGATGAAGAGGTCCTCAGCCTCGACGACACCCCGATCTTCACAGATCCCGAATCCGACGCCAGTGGCCCCGCTCGCAGCAAGAAAGATGCATTAACGCCACGAGAAGTTCCGCTGCTGCATCAGCGGAGCGGCAAGCAACGGAGCGGCAAGAAGCGATGCCCATGGGTCCGACACATGCGCGTCCTGGTTATGCTGCTCCTCACAACCATCGCCGTCTTCACGTTCCTCCCGTCCGCGATCACAAAGCTTGTCACATGGCGACACACCAAGCTGTACGGCGGCAGCTGCAAAGGCATGGCCGGGCAGCGCGCGGAACCCGCGCCTGAGAACAGCGACGAGATTGATGTCCTTAGCGCGACGGACGCGAAGGCCAACAAGAAGGACATGAACAACATGAACCTCTACACGGCGCCGTCAACCTCATTCAACCCGTACAACTCCTACATCCAGCTATCAACGCTGCCGGAAAAATACATCCCCAAGCCGCAAGGGCCGGGGAAGTCGCTGGTGTTCATCGGCGATGTGCACGGCATGCTGTCCGAATTTCAAGAGCTGTTGGAGAAGTTGGAGAGTAAGGGTTTTCTCGAAGACAGCCACCTTGTTCTCACGGGCGACATGATCTCCAAGGGCCCAGATTCACTCAAGCTTGTGGATACGCTCATCGCGCTGAATGCCAGCTGCGTCAGAGGCAACCATGAAGACGAAGTCATGAAGGCATACTGGAAACTGCGCAGCAAGAGCATCGAGACCGACGACGGCGACTACCTCGTCGTTGAGAGCGATCCCGAACGTAAGCCCTACGAGAAGGCAGACGAGCACAACGACACGGACATGTCCGAAAGACGCAAGAAGAAGCACAGGAAGAACAAGGATAAGAAGAAGAACAAGAAGAAGAACGGAGACAAGCTCAAGACCAAGAAACCCAAGGACAAGAAGTCAAAGGGCAAGAAGCCAAAGAAGCACCAAAACAAATTCAAGTACTCCGACGTCCTCCTCGCAAAGTCACTCCACCGCCGCCACGCAGAGTACCTCGAATCCTGTCCCTTGATTCTCAAACTCGACGGCGTCTCCAACCTCGGCGACGTCGCCGTCGTCCACGCTGGCATGGCCGCCGGCGTCGACTTGCAGCGACAGAAGCCTAGCGTGGTGATGAACGTGCGCACATTCGTGAAGAAGGTGCCCACGCCTGGCCGCAAGGGCGTTCACTGGAGTCGCCTGTGGAATGACTACCAGTTTGACACGGTGAAACGTGCCGCGGGCAAGGCGCTTACTGTCGTCTACGGACACGATGCGCGAAGAGGCCTCGAGTTGCGAAAGTATACCAAGGGATTGGACACGAATTGCGTCAGAGGCGGGCGGTTGACGGCGTTGGTAGTGAAGGGTGGAAAGAAGGGCGGAACTCACGTTGTTAGCGTCCCATGCCGGAAGTATCTTTGAGGCGTAATAGATGCGCGGGCCGTGATTTTATAGACGGCGGGGTAATATTCATTAGATGGCGGTGTGGGTAATGTAGGTAATCCGGCGGGCTGGTGTTTTCTCTGATGGATGGGGATGCATATGGTAGCTATCCCCTGGCTGGTGGTGTTTCCTTACTGTTGCTTGATTATCAGCGTGGAGTTATGGGTGGCTATGTTCTTTCGCTTTACACACGTCGCATCTGAGGAGACTTACGATGAGGCTCAAGGGCGAGGGTACTGGCCCTTAATAGCTCTTTTCCTTTGTCTTTCCTTCTATTTCATATGTAATTACTTAATCCTGGGTATATCACTGGCAGTGTTTTTGCTTTGATATTACGGTCATGTTTCATAGAGTTGGACATGTAATCCTGGGATCCCCGGGAAAGGGAGGGTTTGGTTTCCGAGACCATGTAATCCTTAATGTCTAGATGTTTGCTTTGACAAGACGGTACCGGACGTATGACTGTACTGTATGCTTAGGTCCAGTGCTGTATACAGGAGCCTGTATGTTTAGTCTAAGGATCCGGCGCGATGCACCCGTCTCCCCGTCTCGCAGTGCATTGATGCTTTTTAGTTTACGGGTCAAGGACGAGGTTTGCTCCTACCTAGCCTTTGCATATCTTAAGTGTACCAGTATCCTAGGCAAGTATATAAATAATTTCGGTCAGTATATATGTTCACCGACCTGTTGCCGTCTTCAGCGTATTGCATTTATTGACCGAGCTTGGAGCGGGCTACATGATATCGATCGTCCAGGTCATTATCAGCTGCCCTAATATTTATCGGCAACTGAATTAGATTAACTTATAAACAAAGACGGTAATAGTTAAAAAGACGGCATACGAGAGGCTTTGTAACTATAACTACATAATCACGTGTCACCAGGGCCTATAGAAAGGACATAGTAGATCTTGCTTGGTCCGCCGTTCTAGAAGGGCGAGCTAAGTCTACAGATCTAGAGATATCTCTGTAAACCATATATTATGGTGCTAGTGGCCCGGAATTCTACGAGTATACGGAGATTAAATGTGCTTGATGTACGTGTCAAACCTAAGTCGGGCGTGTCTAGACGTCTGCGAACATGCATAGATATTCATACTTCTATGAATTCTGATCAACGTTCGGATCTGGTCCTGTGAGCAGATCTAGAAATGGGCATTCTCTTATTCTTAGTGTTTACGGATATCGCGGATATACATATCAATTTTCCTTTTTGTGGCCTGGGCGGAATACATCTTCTCGAGAGATTATATTTTTCATCATATCTGCATATTTTAAATTTCTCCTTATATCAACTTTTTATCGCAGGAGAATGACTAGACTTATGATAATTATCTAGATATCCTTTTATCCGATATATTTATGTGTATTGGCCCTTTAAACCAGTTGATAGCCAGTCCTTTGGCCGGCGAAGCCGGATTGCCGGAGGGGAAATATGTTGTCTTTAAATTCTCTTATAGCTACTGTCCTAGTAGTCTCGAGGCCAGACTTGCCTGGGTCGGCCACTGGGAGTGGCCGCCAGCGGGCAAAACAAAATCGGGCGACGGCTGGCCCCGAGACCACTGTCCTAGTATACTGGCACATGCTCCCGAATATTATATCAATTTGATTATTAGCCTGCTGGGTGGAAGTTCGGTTCCTAGGATCCTACCCATTCTTGGATATCCCGTTGCCATCGTACAAACTTACAGTATTAGCCACCGTAGGAATAAGTGCACTAGTCTACTAGGACGTCCATATTTGATACCGTAACCTAGACTCTCAGGTATTCTTCTATAACGCATGAATTCGAAGCAGGCTCAACATCATCCAGAGATCAGATTACGCAGTTTGACAGCGTTCCAGGGTATAATTCTAGGCCTCCGAACTGGTCTCCCCGCACGGCCGACTGGCTGGTGAATTATGAGATTAATCTGGATCTACCGGTGACTGGTAGACATATTTGTATGGTAGTATATATGCATGCATGCTATTCAAAAACAGATCGTATACTATTGAACCTTGATGCCAGGAGCTCTAATATATACATAAAATATGGTATGCATCGACCTACAAGAAGTGAACGGAAATAAAAAGAAGCACTGTACTACTATATGGCCACTCTGCTGCGCTACCAAGCCCCTTCCTGTAATAGCGAGTGCGAGTACTTCGCTCCGTGGTGCCGAGGCTGGTGCACACCTATGCTCATGTATTTGTGCCTGTACATTCTCGATCAAAAGTCCTGGATGCCCGTCTCCCCTTCCAAAACCCTTTCGCCAAGATACATCTTCCCATCGCGCTCAACGTACACGTCCGCCTCTTCGCCGTCAAAGTACTCCTCCCACCCGTCCCGTTCGATCTCCACCTCGATCAGGTGATGTGGGTCGCCGGCGCCGCCGGGTCGGTCGACAGAATCGTAGTCGAAATCTTCGTCGTCGCCGCGAAGGAAGCGCCGCGAGAGGATCTCGCGCCAAATTTCCCAGGCTTCCTCGCGGGAGTTGATGGTGGTGAATTCGCCGTTGGCATCGGCTTGCAGTAGGATGTCGGCGTCGAGGGGTTCAGCGTCTGGCGGCGCGTCAGGGTCTTCTGTTTCCATTTCTGGCGGATGCTCGTCGGCTGTGTGATTGGCTACCGAGCTTATTGAGTGGAGGGAGGTAGATGCTAATGCACGGCGGGACGGTCGGATAATGTTCCCGTTTTCGTCTTCTATTTCTTCAATGTCCATTTCATCTTCGCTGTCGTCAGCGGTAGAATCGCCACGCTGTTTCCGCAGCTGTTCGAGCCTGTCCTCGCCGCGCTCGAGGTCTCGGGCGAGAATTTCGCTGAATTTGGCTTGGGCGGCCGGATCCGCGGCATGGTCGCGGCGGTCTCGACCAGTCATGAAACGGCTGACGAGCTGGTCGTAGAGCGTGGGGAGAGAGAAGGCATGGTCGGTTCTGGTGAAATATTCTTCGTTGTTTTGCAGGTATATCAGGCGGCGGTTCCGGATGGCGATTTCAGTCTTTCGAGTATTGACAGGTGGCGCCGCCGCCGGCTGAACCGCAGATTCATCTAGGGGCGCATGGGGCGAGCTGGGCATCTTATCTGATGGGGACGCCTCAGTGTACAGATACTTGTAAATATGGACAAAATGTTGAGGTCAGGATCGATAGATATGCGGACACCTGAGCGTACACGTGCTAGAGTAGGATCCTAGGAGTGGTAATGTATTGTATATATTGGCGGCGAAGGCCAGCACAGAACGGTATCACGTCAGCAGATGGGTGGCCGCGAGCACTTGAAGCCCGAATATATCTTCTGAATATCAGAATCAAATGAGTGCCTTCATATTTATGCCTGATGCGCGCCCGCGCCTGCCAACTATCGATATATCAGGATCCGTCAGGATTTGTAATCATCTGCCAACAGCTAAGACTGCGGATCAGATGTTTCTAGATTGCTCGATAGATCGCAGACGCAGCGGGCAGACGCTCAACTTGCTACTCGTTGGCCATCTAGCCAAATGACAGTCGACGTAATGATGCGATCGCCTCTGTCCAGAATTCTTGTGTCGCGTCGGTGGAGTGGTGGCGCGGGTTGCAATTTGCGATCGTGTTGCATGTTGGAAATCTGGCGTCGCTGATTTGTCAGCAAGATCGCGCCTATACACGCGCTAGACGCTAGACGCCAGCCACATTATCCTCGAGGGGCATTTGCAACGACTCCAGACCTCTCTCGAGTTCTCGTGCTGTTTCAATCCGGCATCGTCGACATCTGCCCCTCTTCCCCGCACCCCTCCATCCGGATTCGATGCCATTACGTCGTGGAAACTACCTCTCGGCTCACGTGTGGACCTCACCCCAGGGAGCTCAGCTCTAGCTCCCAATTGACCGTCGACGGAAAGTGCGTAGCGACACGAACACACGACGCATCAGGCAAAGCTCCTCCAACTCTTGACGACATCGCATCAGACTCCTCCAGAAACTCGTATAGCGTTCCGCTAAGCTTTGGCCTAGTTTCTTGGAGTTTTCGTCTCCTGAGTCGACACTGCTAGGAGCCCTTGCAAATTTCCTCAAGCAAGAAGCTGGGAGCTCAAGCTCCAACCCGAGGCAGCTAGCGCTAGTCGGCTTGGATCCGGCATCCCGGCAGTCATCAAATGCAAGCTTCGGCTTACCAGCTCAGAGGAAAGCCTGCATACATCTGATCAATTGCCGGGATCTCGGAGTCCTCTCCCCTACCGTTCTTGAGGCAACCAAAACTCCCCGGGCGCTGCTTATCAAATGTGACGGCCGGGCGCTGGCCTATAGGACCGAGAGCCGGCCGAATTTGAAGAGCTCATCTCCACCATCCGAGACGGCATCTCCAACTCTCCGCTCGAGGGCACGCCTTGAAACGCCGGATCGGATTTTTGTTATCGTCCTATGCTCGTAATGACATATCGTTCCCCAATCAATATGCCTGCACCCCAGTCGTCCCAGCTGAACTTAGACTTCCGAGTTTTGTTCTTATGATTATCCGGACAGGCATCTGCCTGCATGTTTCTCTGGAGCAAAGCAGCCCACCAACCGGCCGGATTCGCGGAGATTTAGACTCAATCTAGAAAGAGCTTGGAAGACGTACGCCTGCACGCCAGCCTGAGAACCGAATTGCACTTCTACCGGTGTCCCGAGGGTAGTTGATGTACGAGCATGTACCACAAAGTACCACTGCATCCCGCGAGCTTCCTCGGGACTCGTATATTAAACTTTACCAAAACCGCGTGAGCCCATGAAAGAAGCCACGCCCGTCTCGGGCGTACCCTTTCAGCCTCGAGGTTAAGCTCGGCCAGTGGCTACCCATCCCCATGGGCCGCCCAGCTGCACCGTCGATCATCAAAGCTGGTCTTTTGACCTTGAACAAACATGAGCATTGCATTGCATCAGCGCCCTTGCCCGTTCCGTTGGAGCGGCTGCCAAGTTGGGCCTCGGGGCGGTGGCAAAGGGATTCAGCCAAATTAATCGAGCAAAGCAACTTTGGCAGCCTTAAATCTCGCCATCTGGTGGAAGGGAAAATTTTTTTACGATATAGTTTGTTTAATTTTCTCGATGGTTTTCGGTATTGAAATCGGCAACTCCCAGCCGGCTGACGGGCAAGACCGTACCCGCGGAAGGGTCCTTTTTTCTCCTTCACTGCATATGCAGAGGAGCCCGAGGATCAATGCGACGCATGCATGTTTGCTTGCGTTTCCCCCAATTTGCACCTCCTGGGCCAACCAACCAACAACCTGACAGTCTAACCCACCAACAGAAGCCCGAAGCTGCATAGAAGGAATTTTCGGCTGCAGCTGAAGAAGCCGATGCAGATGCGAAAGTGGGGGATTAACGCTAGAAGGGAAACAAAGCGAGGGAAGGAATGAGCGAACAAATCCGCCAACAGCGCTGGCATGATGGCGGCCGCCGATAGCGCAACATGGCGAGCGCTCGTTGTCGAGACTAGACAGTTAAGGTTAGATGGACGAACGAAATCCCGTGTCGTGTTCCAATTATCATACCAGGCCTGGTTGATACGTGCGTCCTTAGCATCGTGACTAACGGAACGGTAGATGGGGTTCGCAGTTGCACTGCTGGCCGTACATACGTGCATGCCGGCGACGCTTGCGCTCGACGGTGTACTGAGCTCGAGTGGAGACACCCGTCGCCTTCCCAATGGGCTGAATTGCCGATGTGATGCACCAGCCAGCAAATAAGTTTATCCACCTCAGTCGCGACGCGGCGGTTCATTCTTTCGTTCGCCCGGCCAGCTGCTCCGAGGCAATATAGCGCCGCCGGTTTGCCGTACCGATCCCGTTCGTGCTTTAGTTGAACGTAGGTGCCGGCAGAACCGCAGAGCCGCGCGAAGGTCTCAGATCCGTTAGCATTCGCTGTACCAATCACATCGACAAAGTTTAAGGATTCAAATTCCGAGAACCAAGCTACCTGATTCGATTCTCGTATAGCTAAGCTTCACCAAGAGCTGTCTACCCAGCTGCGATCAAGCTCAAGCTTGTGAGAGCGACGATCCCCCAGACCGTGGGGGGAGTAATCCAAACTTTTAGGTAAGAAGTATCGCTATTCACGAGGACGTCGTCAGATTGGGTTTGGGAGGACATGTCGCGCGACATGCCTCTCGTACTTGCTCGTCGTCGTCCGTACATCACTGTGCCGAGTGTAACGATGACAATGCAGTGCGCATGGAAACAAGGCGACACAGCATGGGTGCGAGGGCATGGCTGAAGCTTGAATTCATTCAAGACACGACAAGGCCTGTCAGGAAGCCACGGAAGCCGAGCTAAGGAACACGAACCCCGGCCCGCTGATCGACGAGGACCACTTGGCCTTGCGATCTATTTCTCGGCAATCCATGGCATGAAGCGGTACCACTTGGGAGTGTGGGATTGACGGCACCCTGATATTCATGTGCCAGTGAGTATCCGGGGTGCCTATAATACCCTCAACTGGCCTGCTAGCAGATTGTTGGAACCTCTCGACGAGCCGAGCTGACGGGAATCGCATACCATATTCAGATGCAATTGAAATGCCTCATCACCAGAGCGAGCGTGTGGGCGAACGGCATGAAGCTTGCAATATGCCTATTCCAGTCGTTCCCTTCCAAGTCACACTGCATGAGCAGCCGACTTCTGGAATGAGGGCCCGAAAATGCGTGCGCCATACGCTGCAGGTTGCATTGTTTGTGATATCCAAAACCTCAGCTGCATAAACGAACCTTCGGCTCGAGATCGATCGATACCTCCACACTCGAACTCCTGAGAGGCGCATATGCACATTCCCCAGAATGGGACACACCCGCAGAGTTTGACACGATCGTCGGCCTCGTCAGCAACAGCTCCTTGCTTCGTGATATACCCTGCATATGTGCGTCCATCGTAATACAAACGCGCATTATAATTGCAGACGGATAACCGTGCGCCATCGGTCGACAGCCGAAGATGTCAGGCGTTCTTTCCCCGCGTATTTGCAAGGAGTTTCGCTTTTGCAAAGTCGATTCTAATGGCTGCGTTACATATGTGCAAAAAAAGCGCTCTTACAGAGCACTCGAGCAACGTGGAGGCTCGCACCTCGAGGCGGATAGTGCATATGCGCATACCAGACCATTCGAGTCCACGGTTCCAGACGCCAACACGCACGGCAGGCATGAAAATAGCAATAAGTACCAGCCCTCTGAGAGCTATTTACGTATTGCCACCCAGCCAGGCTGCACGACGCGGCGGATGGTACATGGCATATGTACCAGACAGACGTCACTACGAGCGATTTATTGACCTTGATCACACTGACCGTGGCCGCAAGCTAGCCGCGCCCTCGCTACAGACTTCTGATTACTACGATACCACCTGCCAGACAGACGAAGCAGCCACCCGATCCGCACATGCAAGAAAAGGGAGAAGACGCAATTAAACCATGGCCGATTACATTACAAGCGTCGCAAGCCGTGCCGTGCACGAGGCCAGAGTCTCCGTGATGCCTGAAAGCAGGGAAACATTACACATCGGCCACACACAGAATTGTGTTGCTGACTAACCGCCAGAATTGGGCCCGTCGTCGCCTCGGCTTCTGCGACGACACACCAAACGTCGTAGCCAATGCAGGCCAAGCAGTCGAGTCTCCGGTGTCATTGCATCCCCATGCAACCTGCTCGCCCCCCACGACAGCCCAGCCAGTTACCCACATGCCAGCTCGCAAGGCTAAGCCCGATTGCGAATTGTGGAGAAATCAATAGGACCAAAAACGCGCGCGTGGATCGCCAGTGGTGGCTTTCCCACGCCCCTAACCCCGTCTCGGACGGTTGGCTTGATACCTGCATTTGCATGCCGGGCAGGGCATCGAAATCCCTCATATAAAATCCTGAAAACAAAATTGAGGCGAGGCGAGCGGAGCCCGAAAAAAGATCAGATCGAAGGGAGACTCGATCGAAGGGGGAACCTTTGAGGCAGGAAAGCAGAAACGTGTGCCTTGTGACATGGCACCGGCGTAGAGACAACAATAAGCTGACCGACCCATCCGTCCAGAAGTTCATGTAGGTTTGGGGGGGTTGGCTGCTGCACCATGTCCTCGGGATCGGTCACCAGTCACATCCGATGCTCCGTCCTTTTTTCTCTTTGATGGGAAGCCCCGTAATTGCATATTTCCCAAATTCTGGGGTAAAAGTATGAGGAACTCTTTTTCTCTGCTGACTGCCCGGTTTTTGAAATGGACAATTGGGTGCATGATTTACGCTGCTGCGGGAGAACCCAGCAGACTGTCACCAAAGTTTGCGGGGAAGAGCACAGTTCAGGCCGTACTACTTGCTCCTGTTATTCTCCAGTGGAGACATCACATACGAGTACGGCGTATATACCGCTTCATTGGGCTGTAATGTCGGCATCAGAGAACGCCATTCCTTCGAGCGAGCAAGCAAGGCTGGATGCTACCTCAGCTAATTGAGGATTGATGATCCGGCCTTTCTGTCCTCAAGTTCGGCCGTGAACGAAGGAATCTTATGAGCGTTTTCTCGCCTGCGGTTGTCCAAATGGCAATACCAACTCACTCCTGGCGGGCGGACGTCACCAGATGCACGCCGTAGTCGATGTTTTGGGCGGAGAAGGTCATCAATTGGCTTGCATCGCATGAACGGGGGATATTAATAACCCATACTTCGTACTCGATGGCCAAACACACTCGATGTAAGCAAGGGGATGCACTTTGCAAGGATCGTCTGGGTCATATTTTGACCTGATGAACGCAACGTAAGGAGAAGTAAAAATCACTCTAAGGATTCCTGTCCGCTGCGAGTCTGTAGCTAACGATATTACTCCCGCGCATGCAATAGCTCCCTGTGGTCGAACACGAAGAGTGGTCATGTGTTCCATCCTGCAGAGCAGCAGCAGAAGCAGCTTCAAGCAAGCAGCTTGAAATGGATATTACATGTGCAGGCGCGCATGCCGCTTCAACCGAGCTGCTCGTCGGTTCGGTTGATACTCTGCCTATATGCGGTTCATACACCCACGGACAAACCTACACACCCTCATACTATAGTGGGTGCGTTAGGAGAATGCCTATGAAAGGGGAGAGAGGAGGGGTATATGCCTCGTGTATATACCGGAGCAATGGCAGTTTCGTTTCACATGACATGAGTGTGATGGATGGACTTGTAGACCTTTTTCGTGTCGATAATGCGACATTATAGATGCTATAAAAATCACGCCAATTCGGCTGGCCGACGGGCTTCACCCCCACGAGCGGGAACCTAAAGATGCCGGAACAAGAGGAGGCATTTCTCGCGTGTCTGAAGCTTGCTGGTCCTTGCTTCGTCCATATTTTCCAGTCGAGAATATGGGATATCTGACGGCTGACTAACTGCCGGGGCCATTTACATGAATAGCTTAACGTTATCGTTATAATATCGAGTTTGAACATCAGCCCCAGCTAATATATTTGTGTTTCGAAAAATTCCTGTTTCTGCGGATATTGTGACTTGCGCATGCTCAGCTGTGGAGATTTCAGCGTTTTGGGTTCGATTCATGCAGAGATGCAAACATGAAGCTCATGCGTTCTCGTACAGATTACATCGGATTAAAGCGCCCATCGTAATTATAAGCGAGAGCAGGGAAGGGAGGAGGCATTGATCAATTGACGTGAGTATGAGGGGAGC
The DNA here is from genome assembly GCA_020064725.1 of Drechslerella dactyloides. Taxonomy (NCBI): domain Eukaryota; kingdom Fungi; phylum Ascomycota; class Orbiliomycetes; order Orbiliales; family Orbiliaceae; genus Drechslerella; species Drechslerella dactyloides. The sequence goes on along the minus strand of JAGTWJ010000008.1, from coordinate 2,059,070 downwards.
CGGAGGGTCCGGTGACCACATTCCCTCCATGACGGACGGGGACTAAACGGGGACCTGACGATACCTTACTAGCTGTAGCTTACCAGGCCATGCATTGCTTCAGCCTGGCCTGCTTGTTCGCGAGCTCGGTGCAGTGGACGTGCACGCGCGCGTGGAATGCGGAAAAGCAGAAGCTTGGCGTCGCTTCCCCTGATTGATGGCGACGGCATGGAGGCAGTAAGGTTTGGGCTGGATGGGGTATGTGATAGAGAAAGCTGCTGAGTGCATAGTTGTAAATTAATTATAACATAGCATACATGGCATTCGATCCTTCGTGCGATTCAGTTCTCCTGAATGGCATTGCTGTCATGTTCTGAGCTGTCGGTTCGCGTACGCCTAGGTTGCAAGACATGCGGTTCTCAGGAGCGGCATTAATGAATGGACGCAACTATAGCTCGTCATTAGAGAAAGTAGGGTCCGAGCTACCCCTTTGTGCTACGTGGTTTGCGAGCTGGCCAGCCCTGACCGTACGACAGAATCGAATGAATGGGACCGCTCCGCGGCGTGAGTTTAGCTTCCTCAGGCACGTACAAGCTTGCGAGCGAGACAGCTACCTGTTCGCTGCTTGCAACTGCAACTTGATTCACCTTAGCTGTCCTCCTCGGACAGGGTTCTACTTGTCCCGTACGGACCTCCCAAGCCAAGAAGGGAGGAAAGCTTCTGCTTTCGAGATCCGTGGTTGCACGGGCGTCCAGACGCACATTGACGTGCCGTCCGGCATGTATCTGGCTCGATGATCCCCCCCGCGGCCGCTCCGTCCGTGTCGTGTCTTTGACTATCTCCGCGGCGTTAGCTGGCATGATTGCTCGCGATTTAGCTGCCTCGAGACTGACTAGCTGGCTGGCTGGCTGGCCCCTCCCTTCCCGCTAGCCGCAAGCTGAGGCGTCAAGCTAGCTAAGGAAGCTCAGGAGAAGGAGAAAGGAAGGAATTGATTAATATTAATCAACAGTGCAGCGTGCTGAGCATCGAATCGATGTTCGCGTCCGTTTCCAGCTTCGCACTTATGCAATCTGAAAATGTCTCATCACGCACGTACGAAAGTTTGATGGAGCTACCGGTCACGTCGTTAATGCCAGGAAACAGAAACACGCATCGATCGCGATCGATGCATGGGGAATCCGGAGCAGTCGGCCTGGTCTCGGGCAGCCAGCCGGGCGAGCATGGGTTCGGTTTCTGACGAGACGGTATTAAGTAATTCCCCTCGCTCGTTGATCGATCCGGCCGTCTGTTACTCCCTGGCCTGCTCAACAGGGAGAACCCTCACGAGACACTCTCCGCGAGTTCTGTCCGGGCTGCCGTACCCTTGCGTCCAAACACCGCGCGATGCACACTGTACGACGTGACCCAGTTAACACAGCGCAGCCGTAGTTAACTCAAACATAGAGCAGATACAAAAACCAAAAAAACAAGGTAACAAGTGCGCATGCATATGCTTCTTGTTTGTAAAAATTGCTGGATATAGGATCCGAGCGTAGTCCGCATTCGCGCTCCTTGTATGTGCATACATCTCGTATAACTACCACCTCACCGTCCGTATATTTAAAAAAACCGAATCCGTAGTATACATTGTATATACACGCATGTAGCCTCTCCGCTAGTGGAGTTTCATTCCGACCAGAGCGTGGGGTGCCCGTTTAGCAAGAGAAACAGTCTAGTCTAACAGCAAGCCATGATATCCGGCCGGCTAGCCGTCAGCTAGCCAGCCTGACTAGCTGGGTCGGGGTGAAGATAGCCACGATGTGCACTGCACCTCGGCGGCGGCGGGCCATAGTTACATGTATGTACAGACAGGGCAGCGCAAACATGCGTGTGGAATTAAGTCATCATCGTTGCCGTCGTCAGATCATCTACCGGACGTGTGCAGGCGCATGTGGGATATCCGCGTAAATTCGATATTAAAGGCCTGCAGTGTCGGCTGGATGGTAGGTAGGTATTTTTAGAATTATATACCCGGCCGGCCTTCTGACCGAGGAGACCAGCCTCTTAACATCATTCGTACGATCGTGCGTACATACGTCGGAGAAATACTGATATGCAAATTCGCGACAGGTATAATTTTGTCGTATGTTTCCGTCCGTTTCACCATGCTTCGTACTCGCTTGCCCTCGACGGGATCCCAGCAGTGGCAGTGAGCCCGATTACACACGTAGCTTAGCTATGCTTCTAGGAATCAGTAAATCAAATCAAGTCTCGCAAGTCGAAACACAGGCAAGCAAATTTGTGCAAATCAAATCCTCGAGTTACCATAGTAGCATAGCTAGGCCTCCAAAGTGAGCATTCAAGGGAATGAAGGCATTAACATTGCCAGCCCGCCGCTGGTGATCATGATCTGGTCTTACAACCAAGACCCCGAGCGAGTACAGGGCGCGTCGATCGATGCCAGCTAAGAGCCTCGGCACCGCGTTAACGTTCGCATTCACCGCAGTCGCCCAACCTCACATAATTATAATTTCCATAAACCCCGACGATTTGACGGCAGCTATTTTTGATGGGGGTGTATCAAGTTGTCCCCGCGGTCCGTGTCTTGAGATCTTGGTTTCTTTTATTTCCCCATGCGGACCTGTATGCATCTGATCACGATCGCGGACGGACATGCGAACAAAATATTCAAATATCAAGGTAACATTAGCGTGGTCGGTGAACGAAAGCGCAGGGTCACATTTGCCATGATGACATGCTGCATTATACGTACGGTTGTTGCCGCTCGCTATCTTTTCTCAGCTCCTCGAGTTTCGGCTTAACCTCATGAACGGATGAACGAACGAAACGGACGAGCGAATCGAACGAACGCTGCGAATCGATGTTCAGTTTTAACTCAAAAGCTAAAGTTGAACCAGCTAGCAGCAGGTCGAACACGAGCAAACCCCTCTTCTAGCTTCGGACGAAGATGCCGGCAAACGACCCGTACGAGCTACGAAATTTCACCTACCAGGCTACCATATGCTCATGCTAGCTGGTCCGTATAGCTAATACCGGGCCAGCCAGACGAAATTCGTACAAACCACGCGTGCGAAGGGCGTCTTCCAGCTCCAGTTTTCCGGGACCGAACAAAACCTCCTTCCTTTCTTAACTGTCGCTACCTCCGTGCTGCAGCGTAGCGTAGCTAAGTAGTATGTATCATCATGGGGACACATGTTAGACTGGCCCTGATCAATCGGGCCTCGAGCGGGCGAGCGAACGAGCGAACGAACCAGAAAACCCTTGAACACAACGAACCTGCTGAGGCATTTTTCGGCTTCTTACGATGCGTAAGTCCTGCGTGCGTGCGTACGTGCGTGCTGCCGCCGCCGGGCCCGAGAAACATCCATTGCATACACGAGCGAAACGAGTCATCTGAGGGTCCATGTGTCTGTAACCCCCACTCGACTCGCCGTCGTCCGTCAGCTCCGCCAGCCTGCCATGCTTGTCCGTACAGAAGCAAAAGGCTCCACGCAGATGACGAACGAGGAGCGAGCGGCTATTGGCTGCGCCCTTTCCAGGGCTGGTGGTTGTGCAATGTTTGGGAAATGCGGGGAATCCATCCAGTCGTGCTTGTGTGCGTGCGTGAGTGCGTCGTGTGGACTCAGTAATGTAAATTCGAATCGAGCTGGCTGGCTGACCGACATGCCCTGCCCTGTCGTGCATTGCATGGAGACAGAACATGAACAGACCAGACAGAAAACTCCCTGGATGGATGGGATGTATTGATTCGAGCGAGTGGATGAGTGGACACCCTTGCAAGGGGCCCCATCCCAGCTCGCACTTCTGTTTTCGTCCAGCTTGCAGACGGACGTGCATTTACCGTATACGTATTATTGTATTGTGTTGTCCGCTGGAACCTTTCGCGCGAGCGAGTACGAGTAACATGGCATGCAAAAAAGTAAGAAAGCACCCAAGAGTAAGTGAGTGAGTGAGTGAGAAGTAATATCGCGGCTTGGATGGATGATTGACGTTACGGCGCCCCGGCGAGGCAATTGCACCGAACCACGTCAATTGTGATGAGTGGTTTTACCGCCTGCTGGCCTGCCTGGCACCGTGCTTGCTTATTCACTTTTGGCTACGACGCATGAAATTCAATCACTCATTCAACTCATTCATTGATTCATTTGACCGTGAATGGGGTCAATGAATTGCTAAATGAGAGAGTGAATGAGAGAAATGCTACGGGCACGGCTACGGCTACGGTGTAATTTTAGCTGGCACGCTGCTCGATGGTTGATTGTATGATGGGTTTCCATTCACTTCTTGCTTGAACGCGGACTAAAGCTTGCTAAAGTCTATGAACGTGGTACAAGAAACAGCGGACAGGAGGAGGACGGCCAGACACAAAATCTTCAAGTGCCATCCCTGGAACAAAAGACCCCTGGCGCACGGAAAAACCTCAAAAGCAAGGAAATACTCTGAATAGCAAGCAGGAGAATCACACAGACAGACAGACAAGCGCACACAGACAGGTAAAAAACGACGGTTCGAATCGAACAAATCTGATAGTACAAGGAAGCGCGGGCTGTGCGATCCAGTTGGTGGTTGGTCGGTTGGTTGGTTAGTTTAGTTTCGTAGTTTGGCCTCAAGGCCTTTTTTTGCACCCCCTTCATCGGGAAAAGAAAAACTGCTGGAAGGGCAAAAACATTAAGTTGCGCAGCAGCGAACGCTGGTTGTCAAAGATACGACACGTTGATAATAACATGCGTAGAAGATAAAAGATGCGCCAAAACACCCGCAAGTGAACAAAGGGAGCAAATGAATAGCTCGGTAGCAAATGATCAACCCCGTGCTTCCATCCCATGTATAAAGCAAATAACAATGCTGTGACAACGAAACGCGGCAAAAAGGCGAGGTCATTAAAACCACATTACTAGGTCACTGAAATGCAAAGCTGTTGTTACAAAGCATCGGCAGTAGTTTAAAAGCGAAGAAAAAAACACAGCGAAAGGAAAAAAGAAAAAAGAGAGAGAAAGAAAAAAACATATACAGCTCTCCTATATCGTTTCAACTGTCCCCAACTGTGTAGTCTTCGAATAGGAAAGTGAAGTGAAGTGAAAGGGGAAAGGTAATGAATATAAAAAAAGGGTTTCGTCGGTAACGAATGGTAGAAGTGAAAAGCGAGTGTATGCTATGTACCAATGAGGGTAAAGGTCCTAGCTGACCAGCTCCATGAAAGACACCTAGACTTCATGATGCAGAGTCTTCTTTGGAGTCTTCGGCGGAAGGTGCTGGTGGAGCTTCTTGACACCCATCTTGCCGGCCAACTTACAACCGGACAGGTGGCTGCAGTCGACTAGACCCGGCGCCTTGTCGTAAGCCTTGTCGGAGATGCAGCAGTCGACATTGCTCATCCAGCGGTCGTTAAGAGCCTCGTCGATCGTGATGCGCTTCGCAGGGTCGGGGTGTGCCATGCGGTACAAGAGACGCTTCAGAGGCGGCTTCATGTCGGAGAAGACGCGAGCGCCAGGAACAGTCGAGTCGTTGGTGATGACACCAGGCGGGTTGCCCTCGAGCCACTTGTCAAAGGCGACCTTGTATGCAGCGTACATCCTGTCGCTGGAGCTAGCTTCAGCCCACGGGAAGCCTCCGTAGTGGAGAGTCACATAGACGATGGCACAAGACCAGACGTCCAGCTTGCGAGCATCATAGGAATCTAGCGGTACAAACATTAGTACTGGTTCGTTTGCATGTGAGTTGATAGGGTGTATCCAACACATACCTTTCTGCGCAATAACCTCAGGCGAGAGGTAAGGCTTGCTGCCACAGATTCCCGGACGGCTGAGGCGGACTTCATTCATATTGGAGCCGCACTCCATCTTCTCGCTGAAGGCTGGGTGGTCTCCGCTGACGACTTCGGAGATGCCAAAATCAGAGATCTTGAGTCGGCCGTCGGAGCACATAAGAAGGTTCTCCGGCTTGATGTCCCGGTGGGCAACACCATGGCAGTGAAGATATGCAACACCTCGCAGGAGTTGCTTGAAAACACACAGCCTCTCATCGGCGCCCATGAAGTTCTTCTTGATGAGCGAAAACAAGTCACCACCGTTGCAGTATTCCATAACATGGCACCAACGGCCATTGTTACGGCAGAGGTCCTCAGTCAACACAATGTTTGGATGGACGAGAGATTTGGACAAGCAGAACTCGGAGTTGAGCTTCTGCGTGTACTCCTCCTCGGTCTCATTGTGGGACTTCTTGCGGAACTCCTTGACGGCGAAGAGCTCGTTCGGGTTGCCGTGAACCTTACTCATCAGCTTGACGATGGCGCTGGCGCCCTCGCCAATCTGCTTGGACTTCAGGGGGATGTGGCTCTTGTTGGCATACTTTTCGCTAAGGTTGTGGATCTTGAAGGTGGGAGCAGGAGGCACAACAGTGCTGAGTTTCCGAGCCTTGAGGCCGACACCAGTCTCCGCTGGATGGGTGATGGCAGTCTCGGTCGTCAGGTCGGCGATGCCGTTCATGCTGCTGGACCGTCGGTTGCGACCCAGTCGCCCGATGCCAGCCGAAAGCGACTTTGGTGGAGAGCCTGCATTTTTCCGTGTTTCCGACAAGCTATTTGTGGGAGACAGGGACTTCGAGGGCGAGCTGACCTTCGAAGGAGCAGGGCTGGGACGGTGGAAGAGGCTAGGCCGAGACTTTGGCTGAGGAGAAGTGCGTGGAGTCAGGTCGTCGTCACGATGACCAAGACCAAGCTTCGAAGCCAAATCGACACCACTGCCACTACGGTGGAAGATTCGGGAGAAGGTATTGGACCTCTTGACCGGCGTGGGAGCCTCCAGACGAGGCGCGGTCTGGTTGGCCTGTTGCGGTTGCGGCGACGCCTGGGGGGTAGGCACGTTGAGAGTCAGAAGCGGCGGCGAGGGAGGTTTCGAAACGCTTCTTGGGCGAACGGGGAAGTCGCCCATGTCGAGCATGGACCGGACGGTCTGCTTTGTCTGGTGAGGGGCGATGGTCGGCGGCGGAGTGACCTCGTGCTGTTCTAATGTAAAGACTGCATTGTGGCTGTCGAAGGACGTCGGTGTCAATGGCTCCTGGGTCTCGCTGGCGGTCTCGATATCTTCCTCCACTTCCAGCACGGTGTTGCATTCATGCCCTTCGTCTGATGAGCCCAGGATGAACTTGGGAGACGAGCGGCCGGGGTGGTGGTTGTGGAAGTCGTCCAGCGGTGAGAAGTCGTCGTGGTCGGCGCCGTGGATGCGGACGGGGTGGGTGCTGAGGACCTTGATCTCGGGGGTGGGAGGCACCATGGCGTCGGATATCGACGAGAAGGAGCTCGAGCAGGTCGACGGCAGCGAATTGGACTGAGTGATGGACATTGCGACGGCGGCGGTCGTTTCGGTTTTATAGGAAGCGATCTGAGGCAGGTTATTAATACGACTGACCACTGACGACAGCATGGTTTAGGCACCACAGATGCCAACCGGAGCCAAGGCCCCGAGAAATGTGGAACTTATTAAAGCGACATTGGACAGACGCAGCAGCTCGCGGCGGGAAGATCGAGATTGGACTTGGCGGGGGGGCGGGGAGGTGGAAAGCGGTGCAGTGAGGAATGGAGGGACAGAGTTGGTGGAACGCCGGGGGCGATGTGCCTTCCGGGTTTCTCGCTGACGATGGAGTTATGGGGATTGCGAGTATTTATAATTCTTCGTCGTCTTGGGAGAGACCGGACTGGGAGGATGTTTGATTCCCAAGGTCGAAGTCTCTCCGGCGGGAAGGGAATATCAAATTTTGGGGCTTGGAAGGGAGGACAGGCGAAGCATCAAGGGCAAAGCCAAGCGGCGGTGCTACATACCAGACGGACAGCGCAAATTTGCAAGTTTCGACGAGCGGAAGCAAGTTCCAGACCCGGCCGTTACGTCAAAGTCGACAGTTTAAAAAAAAAGAATATCTTTGAAGTAAAAATAAGAGAAAGCCACGGCCGAGACGGCGGGCTGGCAGACTGGCAGACTATAGAGGCGGGCGGGATATTGGTAAGAAGAGGATCGAGAGTGTGTTTTCGTGGGATCGTAACCGGCGGGAAACTGCCATATACACTTTCCGGAGTCGACAAAGTCAATTGTTTAGCTTCGGACGATTAGATTTTGCTGAGAACGGCGACAGATTTGCCCGGGCCGTCGAGGATGGCTTCTGAGAGCAGGCGGGGAGCCGAGAGAGCGGGGTATGTGAGAAGAGGCTAAAGGGCGACGTCGACGATGTGTTGCGGTGAAGTCGAGATGGCGATGGACAGCCAGATGGATATGTTATATCAGAGTGCGAGAGCCAGTGCAAACACGCCCGGCAGAACAGACGGACACAGCTTCGACGGGCAGCAGAGGGCGATCGATTTATAACCAGGTCGGGCTGGCAGGACTGCAGGAGGGCAAAAAGGTCCCAGGTGACAGGATTGCTCGCAGACTAGCGGGTCGCAGGCGTGACGAAAGGGCGGCCGGGGCAGCAGGAGCACCGTCAGGTTATATAGAGAAGCCTCCAAAGTTGGGCTGCGAGATTTCCGCCGCTCCGGGTCCTCCTCAATCCAGCCGACTGCAGGCTGGCAGGCTGGCAGGCTGGCTGTGGGGGTGGATTTGGATGCACTCTCGCCAGGCGGTCAGCTCTGGTCCAACTGCTGTACGGTGCTCACTAGCTGGCGAGCTAGCAGGCAGGGCGAAGCAGGGCTCAAAATAGTAGAACGAAAGGGTGAGAATAGTGGCCCCGGGCGACCGACTGACTACTGACTGCAGGCCGGCCGGCAGGAACTCGTGTCCTAATGTGTACACACGAGAGAATCGATTTGGAAGATGCAGAGTGCAGCCCCGACGTCCGCTTTTTCTGGGGAAGCACAAGAACGCCCTCTCGAGACGAAAAAAAACTGTGGACTGTGGTAGACGTCCTGAGCAGGCCGCCGCGAAGGTTTTGAATTCTAAAAAAGCAGTCCTCGCAGGAAGGTTTTCCGCTGCGATGCCTCGGGGCGGTAATATTACTGAGGAGACAAAGGGAAGGTTATACGGCAGTCTCCCCCAAAGTTTACGGTATTGATGAAGCAAGCCCTGGGAGAAGCCGAATCCCGCTGTACGCTCGTCTGGATGGGAACTAGCGATGCTGCCACAACAGTAATAATTATCATTTACAAGTAAGGCGAGGGGGGCCGGCAAAAGAAAATATGCCTGCCTGGCCCAAAGAGTGCTTCACCTCCCTTTCGAATTGAATTCCTCCTCTTACTCCTCCTCCTCCACAGAAATTATTAATGGGAACATCCATCAGCCCAACCCGAGTTTGACGCTGCCTCGCTAGCTCCAGCCAGTGCTCCCTGCTGCCATCCATGGCCCGGGAGCAGGAGCAGGACAGCATGAGAGCAGGAGGGAGGGAAGAACAGAAAGCAGGAGCGCAGCTGGAAAAACAAACTACGCCCTGGACAATTGGTTTCGGCTGCTTTGGGGGGGCGACCACTCGCTCGCCGCTGCTGTATCGACTCGGACGGATATTCCAAATGGGCAGCGGCGACTCGAACTCGTGCGAAGCATGGAAGAAAAAAAAAAAAAAAAAGGATACTAGAGAAGAATATGGGGGGGAAAAGGTACCTCGGTGTACCGGACGCTTAAGCTTTTGCCTCGACAGCTAGCCCAAACCCACGCGCCATCAATCTACACGGCCCAGCCAGTATCAAGACTAGCCGACAAGACGCCGGACTCTCTCTCAGATTGCAAGTCCGGCTCCCATCATTGGTTTCATCTCCCTTCCTCGTCGGGAATCCAACGACGTCAATCAGTATCAAAAGAAGAAAATTTTCATCTGGAAAGAAAGACGTGTGGGTCAGAAGCACCGGCTTCTCCGGACCTCGCCCTTTGACAGGAACCCCGAGTCGACGTCCGTTGTTCCAACAGTCGTCTCGGCCCCCGATCGTCTGTTTCTAACTCTCGCCAGAAAACCAGAAAGGAAGACGACGAAAAAAAACGAAAAATAAAAAAAAAAAAAGTACCAACTCTCACGGAGCATGCCAATGTCTCTTGACCGTCTACACAGCAGTACACAGACACACCATATGCGAGAAGCGCCGGGGATCCTAGGTCGGGAGTCCTCCCCCGTGGCGTCTATCATTTTGGAGGGAGGGAGCGCATGATTGAACTTCATGGCCTTCCTCCCAAATTCACAAGATTCCCACCCGTCGACATACATTAAGGTTGTATCACACGGCGCGCACCCGCAAAGAGCAGCTCACAAATTAACCAAAGACGGTCTAAACCGTATCGCACCGATGGATACCATAATGTCATATCGTGTAAGAGAAATGCATGCGCATATGCCGCCGTGTTCATCTCGATATAATTCGAAGGAGCTGATCGATTTTCCAGCGAGAGCCCCTGCCAGCCTGCAGATATTCAATCATGTGTGCATTGGCCTAAATTCTCGGGGCGCATACGATAGATGTAATATATGTAATGTGCGTGCGTCTGTAGCGGGGAAACCGTTCGACGACATAGATGCCTCCACATGCGCCTGCCAGCATCCAGACGCATCCAACGTACGTGCATGGCATGGCGCTCGCTCGCTCGCATCTCTAAAGCAAAGAAAAAGGAAACAGAGATAAAAGCAGGATCGCGTCGACAGTCCCCAATCCCGCGAGGAATAGACGAGAGTGGGGGCCTCCGCATCAGTTTACAGCACAGACATAATATTTCCCCCCTCCATCCATCCATCCATTTTTTGCGATTCGATTGCTAAAAACAAAAACGGTTCGCTCGCTCGCTCGCTGCCCCAGCTTTTTAGCCATTGAGTAGCAGGAAAAGGGCTAGCGGAGCTGGTCCTAGCTGTACAAACACACATTACCTAAATGTCGAGTGTCCTGTGCTTCCTGCATATGCATCCGAGCATACACGAATTCGAACTGGATTCGAACTCAGTATAGTATACTCGCTGTTCATGTTCTACCCCCCATACGCACAGACAGGAACGGAACAGGCCTTCCGATAGGTCGGCGGCCAGCTAGGCCGGCCGGGTGGGAGTTCGTATATATAATCCCGCGGCATTGCAGCGCATTATATTACTTCTTCAATTCAATTGAATCACGAGCGCGCACGTTCCATGTTGAATGCGCTGGTGGTCTATCAGAGGTCCATGACAGCGGTGCGCGCGGGATTTTTTTTCTATCGCGAGCGATAAATTATAAACATCGACGCGGCGTCAATTACCATTGCATTATCCATTTTTGTAAATATGCGCGACAGCGTGTGTCATCCTGAGCTCGATACGTGTAGCGCTGCCACTGCTGGACTCTGTATATATGCCGGCTTGAATTTGCGATTCCAATTGGGATCGATCGATGTCATGCGCTGAGAAACTTGTGTTCACCGTTGCGACGGCAGTTGGTTGCCGCGGTTTATACCTGCTCGAAAGCGGAATCGCTGGAGGACGGTGAATTCCTCCAAACTGATGGACGGACGGTGGCCTGAATTGATTATGCATAAGACGGAGCGCTACAATTGTCCGAAGCTACCGTGTATAGCGCGTGGCATCGAGGCCGGCTATACGACGCTACGAGCTGTACATTTTCGCTTTCAAGCGCACTCTGCTCGGGAGCTTCTTTCACGCCCGTAGCCTGCATCCACTGATCTCGCCGCGAGTTTCCCCGTGTAGATTGAACACGAAGGAAAAAATTTTCACCTTGATCCAACGTGGTATATTCGCCTCAGATCAGGCTGCTGCTGTGCCTTGAATCGAGCTCGAACGGACCCTGTTCAAACATCGACGATCACCGTCGTCGTCATTCTGGAGTCCAACATTGGCACTCTCGTCGTCATACAGACCACTCTATTAGACTAGTTGGACCGGGGCCCGAACAACGCACCGGCATCAATTGCTTCCCTTGCCGTACGAACTGTACGTACAACAAATCGTTCGCCTCGCATTCTGCATGCCCTCATCGAATCATCATATCATCACGACCTGCAGATATATTACTTCCAGACGACCAGGCGCCCGAAACGGGAAAATCCAGATAACAGGTTTCGTTTCGAGCGCGAGAGTTCTCCCTCTTGCCTACTGTTTGCAGCCCTGCGCCAGCCCTGGCCGGTCACGTAGGGCATGCGGTGCGCCGTACCTGCGAGTCGAAGGTCTCACTCTCTTGGCCTTCCTTGGTTACGTTGCGTGTGCGCTGTTATCCGAAGTTCGAAACGAACCGGTCCTGCGAGAGCTCCAGAACTCTAACCAAGGTGCGAGTGGGTGTGAGGTGCCAACGGCCGGCGGTTCGGTTTGTGCTAGTTGTCTAACATACCGACACCCGACTGAGACACGCGAGATCCTATGATGCCATATGTCATCGGCTGGCAGCTATAGTAGGTGGTGGGAGGGGCGACCTCCTCCTTCTCCCTCCTCCCTCCACGCCGGACGGTCAGAATCAGAAACTGCGAAGGCCAGATACCGTGGATGGATGGATGGACCCGATGCTACACACCATCGACGGTAATCGCCATCATCTGAACACCGAGCTCTATAAGCCCGGTTGAAGAAATCCAGTCCGGGGCCTCGTTCATTTTACTCAGACTGTGCTGTGCAATTATCGCAATGCTCCGCGGGTATCTGCGTCTTCGGACACTCGCTTCGGCATGCGCATGTCGTAGTCATCAGCCCTCCTCAGCCTTCAGCCCTCTGCAGTCATCCATCCACAGAATCGATTTTTTGCCTGGAGGGTGCAGCTGGCAGCAGGCACACTCGGCCTTCTTTCCTTCTAGAATAACCCGCACGCAGACATCCACCAATGAACAAACAGCAATGTCATCTTCCAAGTGCAGGCAAGGCGATCGGATCGTCCGACAAATTTAGCACCTGGCCGAGTTGGTTGGGCCGGCTGTTGTCGCAGTCGCAAATTGTCAACTCTGCGGAGCAGGCTGCCTTCGCGGGCGTGAAACATCACTAACACGCGCAGGCAGCCAGCCAACTCTCCGCTGACCTGAAATTGAATACCTGAATATTATGCCGAGCGGTCATGTCAGACGCCTAGGCCTGGCTATTCCTCCTTGTGCACCTGCGCCTGAGCTGCGACGAAAATCGAATACGGTATTCCGTATCCTAGCGCCCGATGCATACGGCATCTTTAACACTCCCACATATCAATATATTTTTTTTTTAGCTCATGCGATCTCAGATTATGACAATTAACCTTGTGATATCGATACACCGCATACCTGCATACATGCATCTATCCAGACGTCTCACCGACGACGTATGCACAGACGAGATGTTCGTTCGCTCGCTCGTTCCGTCGCACATGCACAAAACCCTACTTACCTACCGCTAACGTTATAGCAACACACCCGCCTCCAAATTCCCACCCGCCAGCGATGTAGCAAGTGCGTTTTCCTTCCTGAACGTATCCACCAGCTTCTAGAATGGTGCGAAGGCAACGGAATGGCAAATTAAAGGCTACCCCTCGCCAGCTAGCTATCGCCATTCGGCATCCCGTCCTGTTGCCTCCATCCGAAACCGACCATCGCACCTCTTGGTAGTTTCTTGGTAACTGCGCAGAACAGGCGAGGAGGTACATACAAGGTACCGAACGCCGTCCTCTCCAACCATCCCTAGGATACAGCGATCAGACCGACCAGGGCAACGGTCGTACACGGGCTAGCCTGCTAGCTAATATAGCTGCAAGCAAAAATACAAAACCCTAGAATTTGGCATATGCATGGAGCGGGGGAGGGTTCTAGGTACCTACTTGTGACAGCATACCAAGGACTGCGGTACCAGCTTGGCGGGCGCGGCGCCGACGCGATGCTCAAGCAGGAATCCGCCGTCGCATCTACCGTACTTTTCGCACTGATTGTTAGATTGCAGCGGCCGGGGCGCCGTGGGTGCGGGCTTCATTGTCGAGGAAAAGCGAGTTCACGTCCGATCGCCAGGGTCCTGGATGCGGACCTTCCACCTTTGGGCATCCCGCTGAGGGAGATTTTGATGTGCCGCTGGACTTACTAAGTAAGTTGCCAGTATTTGGAGGTAATTTAATTTTTTTGTAGAGCGATATGCTTGCGCTTATGTTAGCTAGTACCGGTAGACGGGGTACTAGGGCGAGCGAGGCTCAGCCCTCCAGGCAGAGAAGTTATGGATGTCCGTCGCTATCGTATTGCCTGTTCCAGGTTGTGACTTTCGTACTTGTATGCAGGTTGGCTTTCTTTTCGCGGTTTACCGACTCGGTTGCACGGTGGAGAAAGTTTGGAAGATTAAACGGGTACGAAAAATTGGCGGGTGTGGATGTTATCGAAGTGTGGAGGGGGGAAAAAAATTTGTTTGCGTGCATCTGACTGGAGAGAAGTTGCGTGCGTCTTTCGTGCATATAGACAGACGGGCAAAGGCAGACATATGTATGGAATTCTCCGAACTTTCGGGCTTCCCGATGCAGGAAAACCGCCATGAAAATGTGATGTTTCTTGTGCGATTAAAAAAATTTTTTGCACAAGGCCTGAATTATTTCACATATAGTATGCGATACTAGCACAAGAATATACGAATAGAGTTTTCCGATCGAGTGTTATTGCTGAATCTGGTGCAAAAGTCCCTCGGTGCCTATCACGCCAGGAGGGACAGACACTATCGATGGCCCGTGTTATATTCGTCGGCGGACGCCAGGAGCGACCATTCGCCGTCTTGGTCCGCTTGTCGCCTGGGCGGGCGTTCTCGTCACAGATTAGATTACCTGTTCGGCCAACAACATGCGGCATAACTCTGCTGCCGCTTCGTATTCGGTTTATATCGTGACGAACACATGTATCCGTACCGTATCTACGGCTGGATTTATCGATCTATCACCGTTACGGGGGCAAACTAGAGCTGGAACCGGTAACGTTGAATATAATTTTCCCCAACGGAAATGCTAATTCTCCATTGACTTGAATTTTGCGCGGTAGCCTGAGCTAGTGGAAAGGATATATCCGGACCGGAAAACTTTTTTGTTGCATTATTAATGATCTGGCCCGGCCGACCGCATGTATGTCTACCGAGATGTATGTATCCAACGGGCCAATATCACCATATATCTGAGAAATATACGCCCTCGGCGTCGGCCGCGCGCGCGCGAGAGTGGCGAGTTTGGCTGGCCGGCCGGCTGCAGGTGAGTCGAAACCAACCGCTCGATACGGGGGTGTTTTGATGCCGACGGCGGCCATTCATATTGCATCGTCTGTTCGGTCGCCTCAGACCTGCCGGAGGCATCCGCCAAGCGCCCTCCCTCGGACTTGTCGGTCTTCTGGAAGGATAGAATCGGGCCAGCCTTTGCATTTGGCAGGTTGGTGACACGATGGCGACCCGATGGCGTAACGACGAAAAAAATGAAAGAAAAAAAAAATACAAAAGTGTTTGCCAATGCAATGGGCCACTTGACATGCTGGTCCACTCGGGCGACGCTTGCTGCTGCTGCAGGGGTCCACAGAACAGTGGAGATGCCAGACGCTGGATAGTCGAATCGGACTGCTTGTCTGGCGGCCGGTCAGTCGACGTGCGTCCACTCGACTGCCTGCCACTTCGCTCGTCCCCGGCGGGGTGGCAAATGGCAGCGCTCCGTGATATCGATCTGGGCTCGCATCCAGCCAATCAGCGTCCGGACGCTCCTCGGCGCGAGCAGAGCGCTGGATCGAGCTGCTACTGTTCCTCTCCGATAGAGGGGAATGCGACGCTGCGAGCTGCTACTGGCGATGCTAAACGCTGTGTTTAATCTCACCTCCTCATTTTACGACCGACCACACGACAAAGTTCCGGATCGATTGGCCTACGACCTGCCTTCACATGTGCGCTGGGGGTCTGAGTCCCAGCTAGCTGAGCGAAACAAGAGCGGAGATGTATCTCCAGCATTCCAACACACACTCGCTGAGTTCACTTCAGCTCAACGGTGATAGGAAGCGTCTGTGGAAGTACTGTTCCCCGCGCTAACTGGACCACATGGTCAACTTAAAGCGAATACCACCTGCATTTTCCGCATATGGACGAAAGCGATCGATATCGATCACGCTGGTGGGTCGTAACCCCTCGATTGGCCGGCCGCCAGGGAGCACGGCACAGCTAGTTCGCCAGCCAGCCGTACAGTAGTCGGTCGACCGCTTCAAAGGCTAAATTTCAAAATATCTGTCTAGCCGGAAGTATAACCTTCGCATCGCAGGATCAAAGTGCAGTGCAAGCAGGCACGGCGAAGATAATATACATTAGCTAAGCTAGCCTGATACCGTTACGATCACATTATCTTCTCCAAACTACAGACGAGTGGGGCTTCGTTATAACGTTAGTCTCGACCGCCGATGTCAGTGGCTTTTCTCGCTTTCTCGAACGAGCGGACGTGTTTGCAATAGCTTCGAAGCGCGCTTCCTTCCATGCAAGTATCGCATGTCTCTCGATAAGCACCAGACGAGGAATCAAGATGACCAAAAAAGAACCGTCTCGCAAGGAAGTATCACGATATCGAACGTTACAGGGTTCACGTTTGAAGGGTAGCTGGTAATACGATCGCTCCACTTTGTCTCTCGTATGACAGACGGCGAGGGGAAGGGTCCAGTCCATTGCGTCGAGACCGCTGGCGATTGGAGAAAGATGCTGCATGCACGCACAATGCAACCGGGGAACGGGACTCGCATCGATTCGACTCGAACATTTTCTCACGACGGTGGCCGGATGGTGCAACCCCACTTTTGGAATTTCCCACCCCCTCGTCAGCATTTCACGCAGAGGCAAGGCAGGCAGGCGTGTTATCGAGAGCTCACTTCGTTTGAAAAGGGCCCAGCTTGCATGGGTGGGACTCCAAGCGGGCAAGCAAGCAGGGCCGCCAGGCAGTCAGGAGCTCCGTCTAGCCAGTTCCACCATCACTACCACCTTGGCCTAGATTTCGTCCATTCAATCCAGTCCGATCGCGAAGCTAACACCAGCTCCGCTCATCTTATCTAGCGTGATTCGTGATTCCTTGCTGCTGTTGCACACCGAACATACATACAAGCACGCCACGCCCATTAAGCTCGTCGTGTTAGTAATACTTCCTATAACGTCGAGTAAAATGAAATTAATTTATTGGCCCTCCGTCATGTTATATCACATCGGCGAAAGTCGGACAGCGCCAAAGCCGACAGCCCCGATGTTATTCTATCTCCTCGGATGCACGCTACTTCCCTAGCTCGCCCGTCCTCTTGTTTGACTGGCAGGTTTTGCCCCGATCTGATCTTGGGCGGCTCTCCTAGCTTCGCGCTCGTACGGAATCTTCCTCCACCGAGATTTGACCGAGATTCGCTTCCACGCTCCCAAAGTTGGAAACGGGGGCTCTTCAAAAGTCTAATTCCGCATTGCTGTTGTCATCGGATAAGGCACATCCGTGATAGGTGGACGAGCAAGCCGGCCCGAACACCGGACGTGCGCTCCGATACGCCAACCGGCTCAAGCTCCAGCCATCTGCATCATTGCTTTCCTTCGAAGAGAGCCCCAGGCCCGCGTCGCGGAGCGCTCTCAGTCGGCAATGGCAGATTCCTTCCCCGCGAAATCCTGCTCCACTATCGAATACGTATTTTGTAGGTAAGAGGGCTGGCGTGCTTGCCCTTGTACGGCAAAGGAAGGACTGCCGGAGGGGTTCTGGCTGCAGTCTGTCTCATTTCGCAGAAACAAGCTTTGTCGACATGTCTCGGCAGCTTGTTGCCAGTGATATTTCTTCTTCTTGTTCTTACGAGAAAGAATCCCGACGATTTCCTCAGCAGACCGTCGTGAATAGATTAATAGATTTGCAGGGAGCGCAATCCTCTCAGCCTTGGGCTTGCTTCAGTTCGGAATTCGAAACGAAGGAAAAAGAAAAGGCGGCGGCAGGCTAGCCAAACATTTCGCGGGAGCATGAGCATTGACGTCGACGATCGAGCTCTAGCTCCGAGCTGAAGGGAAGGAAGCGGTCATGAGATGCACACTCGAGGAGACTGCCCCCTCAGCTGTGCCCGTCTGAGATGTTACTCGCATATGCGCATATGATATATGGGCATAACATAATATCACAGCCTTCCATATCAATTTCCTCGTCGAGCGATACGACGACTCGAACAAGGGTCCCGTCCCCGGCTCGTGCAACACTAACTCGCCGCCTATTGGCTCGGAATTCGCAGCTGCAGGCGAGGAGGGAGCCGACTCCTCGAAGCGGCGCGACAAGCGGCCACGCCGTGCATCTCGTTGCAATTGTGCACGCCAGCCGGTGTCGAACGCAGTGATTGAGAGACTCATGCAGACTCAGATTGAGATATCGCTGCGTGCGTGCATCCGTCGTCGCACCTAGTCTTGCCAATGCGATCCTTGGACGGGAAAAAGCTTAGGAAAGCTTGTCCGTGCTGGCTATTGTATGCTGTTGTATGTAGAAGTCTGTGCAGGACATGCATACATTGTTCGAGGCTGAGTGCATTCAGCCCCCGAGGACCGCCTCTTGTGTTCGGAGTTTGAGCTCGGGAATGACATCAAGCTGGCCCCGAGCGCGACTGTCCGCTGGACGAGCTTCCCTCTTGTCCAACATGCGCTCGGATGGCTCGGCCATCTGGACGAGACTTCAGGCTGAAAGTGAAATGCTCCGCCGAGGTCGCGGGTCCGCCGAACGACCATGCTCTTCAGAGGTTAGAGGCTATTGTTTCTGGGTCCTCCGGGAGATACTCGGATATCGCCCCATTGCAACGGGTTAATACACAGAACCGAACCTCCAACCCAATCCGATCATCAATCTCCACGAGCGTCGTAGCTGCTCCTCCAGGCCACCACTACCAACACCAATACGAAGCCTGCGCGCATAATCTACAATAGTAGCCTCGTAAGCTCTACGTACTCTATCTGCCAGCTCCTGAAACCGGCCCATTAACGGAGAAAAATTTTTTTTTGTCTTCACTTTCTTCTCGGTTTTACGCCAGCTTGCATCTGTTAGTCTGAGCAACTAGTGTTAGTTGACCGTTTAGCTTCAAAGACCAAGTGGCCGCCTTGGACAGAAAGGCATGTCCACCCCGCGGCCGGTTGGATATTTCGAACCCTATCTCGGACGTACGAAAGCGACCTACCGTGCCGTATACCGTGTCCGTGTATCCCCATCGATTCAACCGGAACGCCTTCCACGCATGCAAGCGCCCTCTGCAACGAATACGACAACGGCAAGGATTGAATTATATTCGTTGCAGTCTACCGCGTGAACCTACGTGTGATTTTCACACGTTTACCCCATTGTTACGGTGAGATTCGAAGGTTACCCCCGGTCGACGAGATCCTCGAGGAGCTCGAGCTGGAGTTCTATAATGCCTGC
Source organism: Drechslerella dactyloides (assembly GCA_020064725.1). Classification (NCBI taxonomy): domain Eukaryota; kingdom Fungi; phylum Ascomycota; class Orbiliomycetes; order Orbiliales; family Orbiliaceae; genus Drechslerella; species Drechslerella dactyloides. Next base: position 2,039,824 of record JAGTWJ010000008.1, on the reverse strand, counting down.
CTGCTTATATGCTCATCTGCCTGCCTGCCTTGCAGGATTCGCATGAGCAGCGTTCGAATGATTGATCAGAGGACAACATTACATGGACGTCACTCCATGATCTCCGGCTCCTGTCGTCGACACATGTATATCATATCCCACCCGAGCGTTCGAATGGAGGCGGTCCCGCCCATGTCCGTATGTCCGCCCGAATGCCATAACCATCCCACGGTAGATAATGCCTCATCATATGAAAGAGTGCCACCGATCGACCAAAGGGGCCACGAGGCCCGGCGAGCTAGCCGCTTCAGTGGCCGTTGGTTGGCAAAATACTGGAGACGGAGCGGTACCTCGTGGTACTTCTGGCACGGATCGTCTAAATATATCGCTTTTGTGCTTGGCTTCTTCACAAGTTTCCACCGGAGCACCCCCGGAGGACTCTTTTTGTTTCTTTTCTTGTAAAATTTAAATCGTACGGACAGGTGCACACGATCGATGGTCACTATGCAATACCCGATATTTTCGACGTGCATACGGGCGCCCACAAAAGCGGCACGAAAATTAAAATGTCTCATATCGCTGTCTGGCTCGTGCTTTCTCCAGACCCCATACCCCGTACATGTGCTTCTTAATCATTGTATCAAATTTTTCGTTGAATTCGAAATACTGTGGGGAGGGTATTACAACGTTACCCCCGCTGTTGCCAGCTAACATCCGACTCAACGAAGATATTTCTGCACGAGTTCCGGAAGCAGTGACGATAGTCCTGCATGCTTATGCGTAATGAAGTTACTGTTGCAGACGGTAATACAGGGGGAGGCACAGACGAACATGCTGACTGATCTAAGCTTAGTAACAGCGTCGAGACAATTACCTAGGTACCAATTCACTTCGTTTGAATTGCCCCCGCGGGAGGAATTGCTGTGCGTGAGAAGGAGTGAAAATTAGAGACAAAAAAAAACATCGGATCAAGTGCTTCGACGCGGGGGCAAGTAACGTACTTGGCTGCATGCAGACATGCCCCTTCCGTGCACCGCCAAGTTGTCTCCGCGAGTTGGCAGACGTAGACGCCGTTAGTCAGATGCGCATTTCGTACAGGCGTGTGTTCGCATCGCAAGGATACTTGTAAGCCACCCGTTATAATTATGTGTCCGAGTCGATTCTAATTCTCCGCAGAATGTCTCTCGATCGAATCATCCCATATCAGATCGAGGAGATTATCTTCTCAGGTCACGCCCGTGGTCGACTCTCACTTCCCCGAAAATCCGGGGAAACCATGCATTGCGTACATGACAGACTGCAAGGGCCCCGGCTGACCACTTTCATCTACAATAGAATTTTCTTTCCCACGCGTGCGTGCGGGACATGTATAGTACCTACATGCCTTATATAAATCTCGGCGAGAATGCACGTCTGGCGCGGCGCAGCTTGTCGACGGCGGGTGCCTGACCCGTTTTTGCGCTCTGTCAAAGCTGCAGCTGGCTGATCACTTGGAAAAAAGCTCGGTTTTTACCTCACGGCTAGGGTCGGGCAGATGCACCTTCTATAACGGTTGAGTTGGTGGCGCCGAGAGGTCTTGTCGGAAGTACGCGCCTGCTGTTATCGTACAAAACGACAAGATAAAACACGTCGTGTGTCTAGATACATGGGACGGGATATGGATGCATGCTGAGGGTGCGTGTTTATCCTGTGAGGTTCAATTAATTGCAAATGATGCGTACAACCGGATATTAGAACCGCTTGCAGAGGGTACAGGTGTCAGTTAGTCATGTCGGGGATCGGTCATGATTGAGCAATCTCGCAATCGATTCGCAATCCCGCCGTTACACGTATAGTTTGGCCAGCGCAGCCAAGCCGTCGATCCGTTGTTGCATCTGCCACGAATTATGTTCTACCCCTTTCCGCTTCCTTTGATACCAAGGCTTGAATTGTAGGGATCGAGATTGGTATTGCGTGTGTCTCCTGTCTGAAAATGCTCATCCGATCCTGATCAGGCGAGTCATATTACCTCTGGACCCCCAGCTTTTTGCACTTTCCGTCCAGACACCCTTCATCGACGAATCGTGCACAGAAAATTCTGTGCGTCTTACCGCCTTGCACGAGGAAAGTCTATTTCCTCACGCACGCATGGAAGGCCTTGCGAACCGACAGCTGTCGATCACAATGAATGCGGTTATTTGCTCTCGCTTGGCGCGGGACAGGGACGACCAGCATGTCCCCGCTACAGCTTCAGCACTGTACGGGCAAGTTTCGACGTCGATCCCGTCGGCAGCTGCACTCGTAGACCGAGTTCGCCTGCCTCCTTATCCGTTGCCGGCAGCTGTCCATGATTCCACAGTCACGCGCGCGCAAGGCTGTCGCTTGGCGCGAGTATAATGGCGACCTGTCGGCTTCTTCCCGCTTGGCGACCAGGAATGGCAGCTTTCTCCCAAGTCGCACAATAGGATGTCGCTGCATGCATGTACTTCGTATTTTGCATCGGTAAGGCTGGTACACATGGGACGCGTGGGTGGCCATAATTGATGGAAATTTGCTCAATTGCCTAAACGCGGATAGTACGTGCTGACTCTGTGAGTGCAATTATCAAATTCGATCTTTGACATCGATACCGGACGCATAAGTACTTCCTTAGATGGTACCCAAGAGTATACCATACTAGACTGTACCGTAATCTCCCTCGAGATCCTCGACGTATATACATCTTGGCTATGAACTAGCAGTCGATTGCCCCCCACGATGTACCAAATCAATACATTATTCGGATGAACCTATTTCCCGAAGACGACACTCGATTCCGTGCCTTCTATCTTGATAAATCTTATGCCCTAATCGCGCATCTAGCGCATCGGTAGATGCAGATTAGATCATCGTGACATAGGTGGCTTAGCATGCTTGCCTGCCAACCGGTCCCCCGCACCATGCACCTCCATGGCCAACCTAGATCGATCTAAAAGTCCGAACCGCATGCATCTACAGATCTACCTTACTAAAATATTTATGCATACCATAGAACTAGTATACTCGATTGACCCGTCGGTCTAATTCTAGAAAGTAAGCCGATTAGAAGGTCGATAAGCTGCATATACGCACATGAGTCTACGAGGCGATGCACATGCATATGCGCATGCGCCTATGCATGCGTCTACGAACATTATCGTTTGTAGAATGTCGATAACTGTCAAGTTTCGATTTTATATTTCGAGTAACTCAATTTTTTTCTTGAGATAAAAATTTGAGATAACGCCATGTACCCTGCCGCCTGATTGACCAGGCCGGGCCAGGCCGGGCCAACCCCGCCATTATCTCTATCCATCGATCCAGCATCTGCGCCTCGCTCACCCTGGTGCATGTATTTGTCCGATCGATCAATGTATGGAGTCGGTAAAGAAGTCGGCATGCATGAAGGACAGCAGAAATGGCAGGGTGCGCCGCGCCGAGGGCAAAATGTGAGGATAGTGTTGCATTTTTGAACACTATGTGTTGCGATGTCGTGAGCTGCGGGACGCGCGCGTGTGTGTGACGTGGACGGATGTCAACCGCAGTATGCAATGTTGATATGCATATAGATCGTCGCCGTGCATTTTATTGCATTGCATTCCGCTCGCGGATCTTATTTGCTCAGGTATATTTGTATATACGCTTGCATATGGCTCCGTCTCGTAATTAAATTTTCCAAATTTAAATGCACCAATGATGGATCTGGTCTCGAGATCTCTTAAATTAAACACACATTGCTTCCAAAAACTGGAGGACGAGATCAATATACGTATACATCTTGATATAATGTTGTATTTCAATCTGGATAACCTCAAGCTAGTTGTAAACTTATATCATAGGGAATATCATTCGGTTGTCGTAAAAGTACTGACTCTATGTTCATTTGATTCGTGATCATGGCTCCGTCTCATCTCGCGGGCCGAAGGCCTAGGATCGATAGCTGGGCCCAGGATGGCTCTGCGAGACGAGCCAACGGCTAGTATATACTTGGCTATACATGAGCCTGCAAGCCAGACTTTCCTTTGTTCATGGTATACATAGTAGTGCTGTAGATAACATCTAATATACTATAGTTGAATTGAGTGAACTTTAAGATCCCATTTCATGGTCAGCATTTCCTTTATAGCTTAGGTTTGCAATTGAAGCATCTTCATGACCATCGTAGCCCGACATGCCTGAGTCCCTCGAACTTTCCACCTTGTCTCCTTGACAAGCTCCTCCAAGTGCGTTTGCAGTTTGATTTCTAGGACACCAATATATTGATATATCGGACCGCATTCCGGCTTGCGAGACAAGATATATCGATATGGGATGCCCTCGGATGGTAATTTCAGGAATATGTGCGCCGAGGGTCTGCCAATCTACGCACGACGATCCGAATTTACAATATACGGGGCTCGATGAACAATCAATCCACAGATTATTAAAGATGTATATCAAGAGAGCATATAAAAGCATACCATAAAGGAGGGAAGACAACTTTCCGAGATTCTGTGATCCTAGAAAAACTGGAATTAGGTTTTAAGGACGCTACTACGCCTTTTTCTTTGATAAACGGACCACTCCAAGTCCGCTAGCTGCAGGATCGGCGTCCTGGAAGACACGCATTTTTCGAATTTTTTATTACTATATATACTCATTAGCGTCAAGACGTCTGGACCAGGCGCTAGTATACTTATATGCATGTGACTGGAACGTCGAACGCTCAAATGTTCAATACAAGTAGATCTAGTGGTCCACTTCAATATCATTTCGTGGATTTCTGCTGAAATTATTTGACTATCGATTCGAACGTGGCAATTTAAAGGTCACTGACGTGTATACATTATGGCCCTTGGCTTGGCGTGATATGGCCGTCGCGGCCTCTTCCTTTTAATGCATGTTCTCATGATCGATCATGTCTTTTGTAACCAGGCCATCAACGCGTTAAAGCACTGTAGAGCCCATTCATCAAAGAGGGTTTATGTTATGTTATGTTAGATTCGACTGCTATATACATGAAAACAACCTATATAGCGAGTCCGGCCCTTATTGCCATCCGGCGGGCCGAAGTGGACCTTTCCACTTATTTTGTCCCAGCAAACCTGTCGTTGGATTGTGCCCTCCTAGTAGAACTTGTTCGTATACGGTTAATATTGTATAACAGTTGCTCGAGTCCGCTTGATTTCGCACGTATGCCTCTACAGAGATAACGCAAAACTTTCGCGCATCAGGGGCACGGCAGACGGGGAGTCGAGTCGGAAAACATATGTTATGTGCGTACGTTAACGCGTTTACTTAAGTACTTAAAACGTATGTTTCTAGAATTTTCTTAGGTCAGACTGCCGTGCTTAGCCCGACGAAATATCGCGCCTGCCATATCCCCATCAGGCGGATCATCTTTGGCGAATTCGGTCGGCGACGCGTACCAATGTGCTCTATAGGTCTATGGGGATGAGAATTGTAGTATAGCGCCTGGCCAGCCGGCATGAGCTAGGTAGTCTTATGAGAGCTAAGCAACTTGAAACTTGTCTTCTTCACATCTGTCCATTTGCATCAAATCCATAGCATAGTTGATATTTGCCCCTGGATCCAGACCCGACTAAGGGACGGGCAGCCTGGGTTAGCAGACAAGCCTGGATGTGACATTTACGAAATGTCTATATGCACGCTATTGCAATTAGTCCATATGGAGTACCTGAAAGAAACCACAAGACTGGGCGTAAGGCCGTGCCCGCACGAACGCCTGTGTTAGTGGCATATTCAAAGGCTTCACTTTAGTTGTTCAAGAGGCAATTTATGCAGCACGTATTGTTGAGATTTAATGCAAAAGAATAACCCGATTCTGTAAAAATGTATCAAGATAGTAACGGCAATGAGGATGTATGAACGCCATAGCACGCGAAGGGTATCATGAAGTAGCTGATGATGAAAAAAAAAGAAATCGAACCCAAATATCGCATAGTATACACAATGCCTCCTAAAATAATGGCCAAATGCGAATGCCAAAGGGAATGTCACGTAATCGTTGAGAAATCGCACCACAAATACCCCGAACGTACACCAAGATAGACACCCCCACATCATACACCATCGTCCCTAGCTACTGGCTGTAGGGAATATCCATACCCTCGACGAAGTTCCGCCACGCCTCCCTCTCGCACGCCTTCCCCGATTCCGTATGCGGCGCGTTCAAGATAACAAATTTCTCCCACTTGCAGTCCTGCGTGCTCGTTACGACAACCGTATCCTCATTCGTCCAGCCGACGGAGTTCCTCCCGGTGCCCTCGACTTTCGCCTGCGCGAAGCTCCACTCGGAGCTGAAGTACTTTGGCAGCAGCGGCAGCTTGCCGAGTAGCGAGAAGCGTTTGTTCGATTCCGTGTGCGTGGCTGCAGGTTCTGAAGATCCGCTGCCCATTGATGACGGGCGTTGCTGCGTGTCCGACGCTGGCGCCGCCGATGGCGGGAGGACGTCGAAGATGTGGAGGGTGCCTTTGTCGGAGGTGACGGCGAGTCTGTTGGAGGATGGGGAGAAGGCCATGGAGTAGATGAGTGCTTTGTCGATACCGCGGCGCAACTCGGTGACTATAGCGGAGCTGGCGGTGGAGAAGATCCGGATGAGGGTTCCGTTTTCGGATGCGGTGGCGAGAAGCTCGCCGTTCGGGCTTAATGCCAGCGCCATGATTGATGATGTGTGCGCGGGGACGATGGTGTTATTCCCCGTTTGCAGATCGAATAAATTGACTTGTCCTATCGTCCGGCCGGGGAAGGCGACATGCTTGCTGCCCAGACATGCGAGACCGAAGTCATTGTTGACGGTCTCGAATGTGTGTCTCCGCTCGGGAGGGGTGGAGAAGCTGTAGACGAAGAGGTGGTTTCGCGACACCACAATGATCTTGGAGCGCGATAGACGGACGGCTAGGACGTCTGATTTAAATTCGAGACTGATGACCACTTTTTGCTTTGCATCGTCCCAGATGATTACTCTATTGGGAGGATATTTTGGGTCTCTGCCTCCACCGACGAGGGCGAGGAAGTTGGCCCTGCCGAGCATGCTAGCAATGCCGATGCCTCCATTGAATCCTGCTCCGGACGATGGCGAGTTAGCGGTCCGCTATAAACTTGATGCATGCAGTAGTAGGGGTAGATACATACTCCGATGGACGCGCAGCTCGCATGGATCCGTGTTTACAACTACGAATAATATGTTAGTATGTTGGAGTTTATATATAGCTATGCAAATGTGGATTCATGGAATGGAAAGTTACCTGCGAAGCCGTCTTCGAGACCGACGGCGAAACAGGAAAAATCATGATTGTAGCTCGCGGAGAGCGCGGTGGCGCGCTCGGGGGCCACGAGAGCCCGTCGGGTGTCCATTGCCTTGGAGGATGTCAAAGTCCACCAAACAGGTCGCTGATATCAATATCCCGCCGGCAGCGGTTTTGGTTTGTTGCAGACGTTGCAATTTGGAAGCGAGTTCGAGACCCGAGGATCGAATGCTGTTTTGGGAGAGCAGAGTCGAGAGCGATGGTAGACGGCTGTAGACGTGCTCGCAAACGTGATACCCGGTGGCGTGGGTACCTGCTGTCCGAATCAGGTACCTTGAGCGTGATATAGAAACCCAGGTTGAAATCTTATTCCCTACGTCGTACGTCCTAGATATCCCGGTATATGGTCCAAGCCCTCGATGATTCTATGATGGCGGGGAAGTTTGAGCGACTTCAAGTCCGTCCGCGGCGTCCTCGTAAACGTTCGCTAGTGTTCGCGCGAACGGCGAGAAAGGTAGTCCCTCGGAATGGCAAGAGGAAGGGCAAACGGCGCACGGTATATAAGCAATATCGCAGCTGTGAAGCTTGATGTTGCGTGAGCCAGAAGAGATCCTTCGCTGAGGGCATGAAGGAATGATTGGACGGTATGGAGTAATTGGGCCGCGCTAGCCACCCAAGTTGCAGAAGTGACAGGCCGGGCGGACATTCCAACCGCAACCTCGGATTGGCAGAATGCCAGACATCGATGTTTGATGTTGGCCGGCTGGCAGTGCCAGTAATGAAGAGCCAGATCGATATCCAAACCGTGGCCGCTACGAGAACAATGGACTATAAACTATACGAAGAGTATCTGATTACTAAGCCGAGCCAATATGACCAATGGCGCGTCGACGGCGGCCAGACGTCATTCGGCGGGTCTGCGCATCGCGGGCGTGCTGTAATATGCGCACGCCGGCGTAACTCTCGTCCCAGGCATTCCGCACCGCCACGACGCGGCGGGTGGCTGTGGCGGGGCCAAGCTGCAGCAGCCACAGCGTAGCCGACGCTCCAGCCGACCAAGCTCGCCAGCAGCTCGCTGTCCCTGAACGGAACGCCGGTCGACCAGCTTCCCACAAGCCATCCAACCGCGAGCGACATGTACACCTGATGCAGGCCATCGAGCCCCCGTCCCGCCCGCAGTCACTCGTGCACTCTCCGAATGGAACAGGTACGCACTCAATCCCCGGCCCGCGAGCAGACCCGGGTCACCAATCTCAATTGTTTGTCACGCCTCCTGCTAACGGCGTATGGCTCTGGACGCAGCTTCGTAACTACCGCGCGTTCAAGGCTTCTGCATGATACACGTCCCCGTCCTCTCCATACCGAATCCGCAGACATTCCGCCGCGTGCGTAGGCCTTCCCACAGCTAGCAGAGGGCTACCCGGCCTCCATCACCATCGTCACCGAACACTGGATAACCGGTTGCCGTAAGCCAATCAAACACGCACAATGGCGGCAGCGGCGGCGGCAGCTGTAGAGGAGGACCTCTGGTCTTCCATGCTGTCTAACGTCGCTTCATCGAAACGACTACCTCAAAAGTCAATTCTCGTTCTTGGTACATACCTCCTTCGGTGGATGCAGCAGGACTCGTGATTTCGGGGAAAACCCAGCTAATAGCAGGGGGGATTGTCGTCGGTGCATCTAGGAGGAGGGGCGGACGAGCAAAAGGAATTCGTTGACGCCCTGGGTGGCTTCTCGCCGGATAGCCGGAAGCAAAGCAGGAGGCCGCCGGTTGCGAACGAGTTCGCCCTGGGATACACGTACCTCGATGTGCTTGACGCCGAGCAAGAAGGTTCGTCGATTCAGAGCTCTTATCCAGCTATCTTATCGATAGAGATCACGAACACTCGCTAACCATGGCCAACCGCTGCATATAGACGTCCTCGCCCGCCTCGGACTATATCTCGTCTCGTCACCTACGCCGGCCTTCTCACCGCTTCTCAAGCCGCTATTCACTCCCGAACTGCTGCCCGACACGCTCGTTGTGCTGTTACTAGACTGGCGGACACCATGGACCTGGCTCCGGCAGACGCGGCGATGGATACGGCTACTGCGGAACATCTTCTCGCAGCTTGACAATGACGCGAAGGAAGCTTTGGAGGAGGTCATGAAGGCTTGTAGGTCCCCGTCCTGTGGAGTTTTTTCGAATTTCAATTGGGAAATAAGCCACCTGAACAGAGGATCTCACGAAGGTTAGGGGAGGCAAGGCCGAGGAATTTTGGTGAAACCGGCGCGATGCAGGTCCCCGGGGCGGCGCCCGACGTGCAGATTCCCCTCGGACCCGGCGAATTCGACGAGCCGCTAGGGCTGCCGCTGCTGGTGGTCTGCCAGAATGTAAGTCTCCGCGTACGCCTTGTTAATAGTATAAACTCCCTCGCTGACGCCGCTGAATGCAGGCAGATAACATTGAAACGCTGGAGCGGGAACGAGGGTGGAAGGAGGAAGAGTTCGACTTTGTCCTGCAATTCATGAGAACAATACTCCTCAAACGTATGATGTCACCCCGCATAGCTCTATATCACCACCAGCAACCAATAGCTAACATACATGCCTTACAGACGGAGCCTCACTCATCTATACCACCCCCTCGACGTCCTCCTCCTTACAGCCCCTCGTCTACACCTGTCTCTCCCTCCCCGTCTCCTCCAAGGCATGTAAACCATCACAGTCCCACTACCCGCACATCGTACGTACTAACCGCCACCCCTAACAGCAAGCTATCCGCCACAACGTAATCGAGCGCGAACGCGTGCTCGTACCCCCCTCCTGGGACTCCTGGGGCAAGATCCGCGTCCTCCGCGACTTTGACGTCGAAGGCGTCGGCTCCGGCTGGTCCGTCGACATTGACTTCTCGCCAGCCTCCGCCGCCGAACCAGACCTGGACGCCCCCGTCGACGGCGGCGCCGTGGAGCTATACGAAGAAGTCATCCGCGACAGCCGCGGCGACGACTCCCTAGCCGCGCTACGTCCCAAGGGCGCAATCGAGATGCCGCCGGTAGACCTGCAGGAATTCCTATCCGCGCAGCTAGAAGTCCTCGAAAGCAAGAAGGACGAGGAAAAGACCACGGGACCAGGCGCCGGCAGCAGCAGCGCGGGAATCACCGGCCCCGGCGGTGTGAAGAACGCAATGGGCACCGTCGGCCTCGGCGAAACGGACAGCCGGGTGCGCGACCACGTTGGCCCCGTACAGTTCAACGTCGGCGGGATCCAGGTCGATGCGGACGACATGCTGCGGAGGATAAAGGTATGATTCGATCGATTCTCACGTGGCTTTTTTGCACGCACGCACGCACGCACGTTTACTCTGCGCGAGAATATCACATCATATCACATCATACGGTCGATATACATAGAATGGCTTCTAATACGTGCTGTTCGACGGACGCAGGACCGAGATGCAGCGGCGAATCTCGACCCGGCGGCGATGGCGGCAGCGGGCGGCGCAGGGCCCGCATCTCCCGGCGGCGACGGCAAGAGTCAGAACGAGGTGCTCGCGCAGTTTTTCAGCAGCCTGATGAACAAGAAGGGCGCGGGCGGCAAGGGCGGGCCTGGTAGTGGCGGCGGCGGCGGGGCGGGGAAGTGATATCGATAGATTTCATTTTTCCATTGAACGATTCATTTTTTCTCATACGGTTAATACTTACTCACTTCTTTACTTATCTACTCACTTGCTGGTTGGTGGTGGTCACTGTGGTTTGGTCGATCGATTTAAGAGAAGGGAAAAAAGAGGCCTTTTTTATCTACTACTGCTGCTATGAATTGGGTGTCGACTCGCTTGTCTCCATGATACCTACCGCTATAGTGCACATGTCTGTACAAGTCGTCTTGTTCGAATTCTTAGCATTCCACCATACCGATATCGATATCTAGTCGTTACCTCTGGTCTCTTTCTTGCCCTAATTCTGGCACTTGTATCTTCTCTCTCTCTCTTTCTGTCTGTCTCTGTGCTTCGATGAGGCTGGAAACCGATTGGGATTGTAATTATAATCGTAATTAGCTCACCGGCTCCTCGTCAATTGCAATACATATATGCATATCTGCGAGTACATTGCCGTAGTTGATACATAGTATTTATTCCAACCAATCGAAGAATATATATCTCGGGAAAACAGCGATCTGACAGTCAAGATAATTTGTTAACTATCACCTTACCAATAGCTCCAGCTAACGCCAATAATGGAATGAATACAGAAAAAACTCAAGCTCGTCGACACAAATCAGCAGAGATTAGTTCCCTCCCCAGATAGAGATAGCCGTCATAAAAAAACACCCCGCCTGCATCCATAAAGTCGAATGATAACGATGACAACAAAAAAAAAGAGATAACACCAGATACTCGCAAATCTACAACCCCTAACTCGCATCAAACTCCACCCGCGTCGCAATCGAGCTCGTCGGACTCTCCGAGCCATTCCCAACCTTCGTCGTCGCCATCGATATCGTCGGACTCTGCGGCACTGCCACCACGACCCCGTCCGCCTCCGCGTCGTCCTTCACTTCGGCCTTGTCCAGCTCCTTCGCCGCCTCGTCCACCACGCTCGCCTCCGCGTCCTTCAGCAGGTCGCGGTCCCGCTCCATGATGCTCTTCGCATCGCCGTCGCCGCCGTCCTCGTCTTCGTCGTCCTTGTATTTGCCGGGTACGGCGTTGCGCTCGAGCTCCTTCTGTGCCTCGTCCATGCGGCGGCGCACCTCCTGCGCGACGCGGAGGCCGTCGTTGACGATATTGTCGAGGACGCCACGGAGACCCTTCGCACCTGCGATGCCTGCGCCGGCACCGGCAGCAGCGCCGAAGGCGCCGAAGCTGCTGCTGGAGCTGCGGCCGCCGGGCGTCTTGGGCCCGTCTGTCGAGAGGGCGATGGAGTCCGCGAAGCCGGATTCGAAAAAGTACTCGAGCACCTCGTCGGCGAGCACGATCATCCGGAAGGTCGGGAGGGTGATGTGCAGTGGGTTCGCGGGGTCGAGTGCCGCGTTCGCGGACATGGCCGACGGCTTGGTGTTGTTGCCATTGTCGGGGTCCGAGTCGTCGGTGCCGTCTTTGGCGGCGGGCTTCTTCTCCTTGACGGGCGACTTGGGCTCCGCGTCTTCGTCTTCCTCTTCGTCGTCCTCGTCGTCCGATGCGAGATCCAGCAGGTCGACCAGCTCGTCCATGCCTTCGACACCCGTGTTGGTCTCATGCCTGGACGCATGGTCCGGGTCGGCATACTCGAAGCACCGGCGGATAAACCCGCTGACAGAGTTCAGGAACGGGTCCGTGGTTCTACCTTCCGGGCCGCGGCTCTGGTCTCCGATTCCGAGCGGCGTTTCCCACCCTCTGCGGGTTATGAAGAGCAGTGCTTCGCTGATGCGCAGGATCCCCTCGCGGTCAACCCTGCCGTCGCCGTCGTCATCGTACAGCTCGAAAAAGTAGCTGATGCTCTCCATGATGTCCTTCTTGCCCTTGATCCCCGCGAGGCCCGCTACGACGTCCTGCAGCGACAGGCCGGAGCGGAAGTCCGCGTCCCAGCGCCGGAAGAGCCGCTGCATGAACTCGTGGTCCGCCGGCTCGGCATTGTCGCCCCACGGGCTCAGGTTGATGCTCTTCTTTCGCCCGTTGGAGCCCCATTGCGTTTCTAGGGAGCTGCTGCTCATACTGGGAGTTTGCAGCTGCGATGGCGTGTCCGCGATGGCCCATTTTGCGATGCCGGCGAGGAATTCGCGAAAGTAGTCGTAGTCCATCAGCTGGGAGGATGGGCCGAGCCCGATCCGTCCTTTCTCGTTCATGCTCTTCTCGCTGATGCTCCGCGCGGAGCCCGCGATCTTTTTTTCGCTCAAGCGCTCCTTCTCGGCTTCTATCGCTGCGAGGCGTTCCTGGCGTTCGTAGAGAACCTTGTAGAACCTGTCGTATATATAGCCGAGGTCGTTAGTCGAGAGCCGCTTGCTTTCGGGACCGAGGTTCCGGATGGTCGTGCGTTTGGCGAACGATTCGATGGAGGAGAGGACGCCGTCCTTGTGTTTTTGGCGCTGGTCGGTGATGGTCTGCTCCGTGATCCCGGAGAACTCGCGGAATGCGACGACCATGAGCTCTTGGAAGCGGGTGACGGCCCTGAGCTTCTCGTTGTCGCTTCGCGGATGGGCGCTCTCGTCGAGCCGCAGAAAGTAGTTCTTTAGGATGCTGATAAACGCGCCGTCGTCGGTAACGTCGAGGAGTTCTTCACCATTGATTCTTAGGATGGCGAGGCCGACTTGGAAGAGGACCTTCGGACCCTCGAGGAAGAAGACGTCGAGGACTCTGAAGGCAAAGACCAGAGGCATGGAATTTATAAAGAGGGAGAGGAACCACGGCAGGGATACGACGGACAGCTGGACGTCGGACTTGACGAGGTGCTCCCACAGGATGGGCATGGTCTTCTCGACGAGGGACTCGAAGACCCGCTGGTCGAGCAGGGTGCCGTACATGGTTTGGGAGTAGTAACCCGGCACGAGCCGATCACAGAGCGTGGACAGCAGGAAGAACGCCTGGGTCTCCGACATGTATCTGCAGATCCATTCTTTAGCACACGTTCAGGTTGGTAGTAGTGGGGCAGGCGGCATTCTGGGAACCCACATGAGAAGAGCTGCAACGACAATGTTCATGGCTTGGCAGTATCCGACGTCGGGATTGCGCCAGCTGTAGGCGCTCAGGACTCGACGCAGTCTGCCGATGCCCTCCTCGCTCTGAAATCCGGGATACTCGGGCAGGCTGCGATTGAGGTCCTTTTCGATCTCGTCTATGGAGAGGGAATGGCGGCCGGAGAACTCGGTGAGAGTGTCCGTGTATAGAGTGGGGCTGTAGAGGCGACGGTAGAGCGAGCCGGATGTCAATTCCCATATTTCGCCTCGGAGTCTCTATATCATCGTTAGCTGGGTGCCTCGACGGTGGGATATATAAAGAGAGAGATAGAGGGCGTACGTTTGGCAATCCGACGCGGATGAGCTTGTGGAAGGTGGGCTGGCGTATCAGGGTGATGTTCCTGCCATTCTCTGCGGCATTGATTAGCGGGGTGTTCAGGGTGCGAGAAAGACGACTGGTATACCCCGTAGATATTCAGCCCAGAGGCGCATCTTGCTCCTGTCGCGCAGCTTTTTGGCGTCGCCGGGGTATCTCCAGACCATGCCGAGGCCGGCGTCGGGTTCTTCCTTGACGCCGTCCTTGGTCTTGCCGCCGGTGACGAGCCATTCGGAGTAGCAGCTGCCGACGAGCATGCGCAGGTTCTTCATTTCGCTCATCTGGCTGCGGAGGTTCTTCTTGAGGGCTTCGCAGAACTTCTCGCAGGTGGAGCGGAGGGAATTGAACTGGAGGGTGAGCTTCTGGTCGTTGTGCCATGTTGTGACGGCGAGGGCGAAGAGGTAGCTCCGGGAGTGGAGACGTTCGACGCGGCGGATGGCGACGAGGGGTAAGGTGAAGCCGCAGCTGGGGGGTCCGGCGGTGGCCGAGGAGGAGGAGGAGGTCGAAGAGGAAGAGCCGGTGGAGGACGGGGCGGTGGAGGAGAAGCAGAGGAAGGACTCGGAGAGGTGGAGGCGGCCAAAGTAGTGCTCGCCGGTGGGCAGGCTGAGCTCGCAGGGGATGACGGCGAGGGGGTTTTCCGAGTCCGGGAGACGAAAGTTGGAGCGGAAGAGGTCGGCGGGGGTCTGGCCGTCGGGGGCGGAGGAGCCATTGACCTGGTTGAGGAGCGAGGGGGGCAGGAGGTTGGGATCGATCAAGGACGAGGCCTTGGAGAGGAGGGAGGAGAGGGAGAGCATGTCGGCTCGAGCGGGCAAGCTGCTCCGCGTGTCACCTTCCCGGAGAATCTCACACGATGGCTGGATGTGATAAAAGAAGATGAGTATCTAGACGGAGGCGGGTAGAAGAGGAGGATGAGCGGGAGAGAAGAAGGAAGGAAGGAAGGAAGGAAGGAAGGAAGGAGAGAGGTGGAGGTGAAGCTCGGGATGGAGGACCGGATGGGGGAGCGGACGACGGAGCTGGGCGGCGGGCGGCGATGTTGGTTGGCTGGCGGGATGCACAGCTGCATGCAGCAGGAACTAGCCGGTCCGTGCTTAGTCACCGCCGCTCTCAGCAGACTGCTGTCGTCGAGAGAGATCGAGACGCTGATGCCGGGGAGAGCGGATGGTCGGTATGGGGGCAGACTATCGCGATGTGAAGGGCTGGTGGTTTATGATGTTTGGTGGTGGTGTTCAATTGGGAGCAGCTGAAGGGCCAGTCCCCACAGTGAGTACAGCCTCGCTGCCAATATAAGACTCCTGGTAATGACTGCATCACAACATCACCACCACGAGGAGGGCCTTCTCATGCGTCCGGATGCCGTGCAGCTAGCGCATTGGCAAGCTTCCCAGGTGCATGATCACGGCTGCAATCGTCCCGGGCTTCAGTGGGAAAACAGGCGACCTGCAGGCGCCCTTCCCGGCATTCCCACAGCCACAGACCGCAATTCCACCACGTGCCTTCGACGAGGCCGTCGACGATATACACATCCATACAGACATGATACATATATAAATACATACACAGTTGAATAAAACTCCAGTCAAACCGGCGTATAATACGTCGAGATGTAAGCAGCTTGTAAAAAGATACTGATTGTAAATACCCGCTTGGAGGCGCATGACGGAACGCGAGATGCCAAAAGTCAATTGACTGCGCATGGTCTACGCGAGAAGCTAACCAATATTTACAAAAGCCGTCGACGCGAGCTAGCGCCCACGCGTAGGGATGTATCCTTCTTGTCTTCGAGGGACGTCTCGTCGCATGGCCGCCGGGATACAAGTAGTATAAGATGAAGTGATGTTGGCGGTTTCCTCTTTTGCTGCTTGCCTTTTCACGTCCGCAAATTAAAGCAGCCTCAGCTTGTGCTACAGTAAACAATCACTCCTCCTCCATCGCCATCACCTCCAACCTCACCTCCAACATCATCTCTACCATCACCGCATTTCCATCGCTCGGCATCGTCACCGCCACCGTGGCTGCAGCCCTGCTGCCTCCGTCGCCCGGCGGTCCCTCATCTCATCACCACAAGCACGGAACACAGCACGCGACGCCGCTGGAAGGCCCCACGCCGCCCGATCTGCATGCCTCCAGCGCACGCCACGGCCTTCCTCACGTTTCATTGCCTTCCTTCGGCCGCTCGCGCGCGCGGTCACGCCGCCTGCCCCGGCCCCGTCCCCATATCTCGACCCTCCAATAACATCGCGGCACGACCGCCGGCTGCTTAATTACATCCCGATTCGTCTCGCTGCAGCCCCGTTTTGTTGTCCTGCTCCGTCGCCATGGCCGACCCACTCGGCGCCGGCAGCCCTGCTGGCCACAACCACTACAACCACAACCACGACACCTCCATCGACAGCGTCCTCTCCGACGGCTCCTCAAAAAGCGGCACCCCCCGTCGCGCCGTCCATCCCGCCCTCTTCCCCAAGGCCACTCCTACATCCGAGACCCACGGCACCATCAAGGCCTCCCGCTACGCGTCGCCGCCAGCCCGCCCGAATCCCGCCAGCATCTCCGCCGCTTTTGCTGCCGTCGACGACGACGACGACGACGAACCCGACCCAGCCTCGCCCACCGCCGCTGCCAGAGCGCGCAAAAACTCCACCAGAAGCCACGGCAGCGGCGACCGCGAGCGCGGCAGCCCTCCTCCCTTGACTCCCGCCAACGCCGGCAAGGGCTCCAAGGGCAGATCGTCCACCGCGCGGCGCTCCAAGATGAAGAGTCGCAAGTCCATCTCCATCGCCGGAGCCGGCGCCTCCGAGGACGAGTCCTCCGCCAGCGAGAATGAACACACGTCCGAGAAGATCTTCGAGCAGGCGTTCAAAAAATACGACAAGAACGGCGACAATCACGTAGGTGCCCCCTTGTCGTTTCACCTACATGCAATTCAGCTAACGCTCCTAGATCCCGATGGCCGACTTTCTGCACTTCTTCGACGCCCTGCAGGACCAGCTGCCGCCCCTCTCCGAACACCTCCTCCAGCCCGGCGTCCGCGAACAGATGGCCGCGATGATGCAGCAGGTCATGTCCCAGTCCGACACCTCAATCTACATCAGCAAGGACGAAACCAAGACCTTCTACAAGGCAATCGCCGGCAAGGACATCACCCAGGAACTCAACGAGCGTCGCCAGGGAACCTTCCCGCAGAACGGCGAGGTCTCCAGCTTCAGAGGACGTCTCGTCGCCGCCCAGGTGCCCGAGGGCACGCCCCACCGGCCGCTCGCCATCAGCCCCGAACGCCGCACGCCCTTCGCGGGCGCCTTTGCCCGTCCAGTCGGCCCGCGCAGACAGCAATCCGTCAACTCGAACCCAATGGGCGACGACGACGAAGACGAAGACGTCATGAGCGACCTCCAATCCAGAGAACCCACCGTCGAGCTCACCGGCAACTTTCTCGCCTCGTCAACACCAGCCGGCCACTCGAAGAAGCCCGGCCACGGCTACTTCAGCCCGCCGGTGACCAGCCCAGCGCAGTCCTCCCTCTCCTTCGGCGAGTTCCCCGGCGGTAGAAGCGCCGTCGGCTCCCCCGGGTTCAACACCTCCGCGCACCTCGAGGCCGACCTGGCCGCCGTGCACCGCGAGCTCCGCCAAAAACAACTGGACTTCATCGAAAAGGAGCAAGAACTCTCCGACCTGCGCCACCGCGCCGAGCGCAACCGCGAGGAATTCGAAGACGAGATCACAAACCTCAACGACGAGCTCGGCCGCATGCGCGGGGAGCTGGAAGGCCGGCGCCGCGAGACGGTCGAGCTGAACAAGGAGAAAGACGAACTGAGGGCCGAAGCGGCCGTCTACCTCGACCAGATATCCGACGCCAAGCGAGACCTCGAGCGCTTCCACCACCAGCACAACCTCGACCGCGAGAACATCCTCTCCCTGAGCCAGGAGAACCAGCGGTACGCGCAGCAGGCCGCCGATGCGCTCCGCCGCGTCGAGGCGCTGACCGCCGACCTGCAGACCGTCATGGCGCAGAAGGAGGAAGTCGAGATCCAGCGCGCGTCCCTGCAGCGCAAGGCCGACCTGATCACGGGCCTGCACAAGCAGATCAAGGACCTGCGCGAAGAGCAGAAGGACCGCGAGTACGAGATCGAGCGGCTCAAGTCCGAGCTGAATAGCCGCCAGCTGGACATCGAGATGCTCATGTCGGGCATTAATCCCGCCCGCGTCGCCGGCGCTAAGGGCGGCAACCGCGACAGCATGGGCCCCGGCGCTCTCGGCGTGCTCAGCGACGAGCTCGAAGGCGCGGGCGTCGACGATGAGGAAGAGGAAGACGGAGAAGACGACGGCGAGGAGGAGGAAGTCGTCACGACGACCAAGACCATCAAGCGACGTAAGAAGGCCGCCGCGCAGAAGAAGCCCGTCATCGACGCGTCCGGCATCCCGGACACCGCGGACGAGCCCTTCCAGCTCGTCGAACGCATCGTCGACACCACCGACCGCGGCACGCAGGCCAACCCTCCCGTCACCGCCACGACCTCCTGCGGCACGGACATGCAGTCCGACGAACCCCCCGTGCCAATGTTCACCGCCGTCGCGCAGACCGACGTCACCCTCCCGCCGCACGCAGCCCTGCAAGACGCGCTCGAGGCCCCGCTGCCACCTATCCCGCCGCTGGAATTCTCCATGGACGAAGACGGCCTGCGCAAGATCGCCGAATACGAAGAACTCGCGCGCGGCGCGGAGCTGACGCGGCAGCAGCTAGAGGAACTCAGCAAGCTTATCGGCGTGCAGTCCGCCGTCATCGAGCGCTTCAAAGCCCTCGGCGAAGCCAACAGCACCCACCGCCGCCGCACCGTCGTCAAGGAGAAATTCATACCTGGCGACGACCCGGTCGCCTACATCAACTACACGACCTACTGGCTGCAAACCTGGCTGCGCATCACCGTCTCCCGCAAGCTCCGCATGCGCAAGACCGTCGCTGAAAAAGGGGAAAAGGACGAGATGGCGGAGTTTGTGGAGTACAACCCGCAGCCGAATATGGCGGCGGTGGGGCTGCTATTGCTGCTCTTCACCGCGCTGTTCGCCATGACGGTTGTGATTGCAGTGTATACTTACCAATGGCAGTCGCACGAGGCTATGTGGCGCCGATTGAACAGTCTGCAGGGGTACCCGAAGGCGCCGGGGGGCAGTGGCGTCGTGTTTGGCAGTCGGGCGTGGCGGGTGTTCAAGTATGATTTGCAGCGGCTGGTGTACGGACAGGTGCGGTTTCCCGTGTAGTGGGCGTCGTGGAATCATCCATTCATTCATTCGTGAAGGGGTGGTCACGTTCTTTGCGGTCTAGATATACTATATTATGCACTGTCATTTTGGTATTTGTTCGTTGGAGTCTGTTGTGACTTTTACTTTGCGCGACTGCGGTATTTTTTGGAATTCGTCGGCAGGGGTATGCGTGGCATGCGTGTAACATATACATTTCCTTACATTACATTATTCAGAGCGGTTGGAATTGCTTGCTGGTGTTTATCGTAACGTCCATCTAATGAATATCCGATTAATGCGCATATCGACTTGTTATCCAAGATATTTTATACGTCATAACCTATAGTGGGCTTCATTATATATACGGAAGCCGAACTGTGCTCCAAAGATTGATTATGATAGGTAACCGGTCCATCTAGATATATATATATATATAGTGTAGACGGCAGCGCCGCCGATAAAAATTCAAGCTAAAAGATGCGCACCCATATAACCGATAGGAATTATAACACGCTACAGCCACACCACTACTCCGAACGCCCGTCCAGCGATGGCTGCCTGTCAACCCACCCAAGATTATCACAACACCAGCTGTGGACACGCTATAAATCACGTAGTTCAAAATGGATATGATGATTATCACAGCCCAGCGATAGCCCACCAGAGCACCAGCACGCCGAAAACAGCACACCCCACAACGGCAATCCCACCCGGCGTCGTCATCCCCAATATCGCATAACCCAGCGCCCTCTCCCTCGCGACGGCATTCAGCCGCTGCACCGCCCAGTCGCTATTCACGCCGAACGGCGGGTTCGCGCGGATATCGTTACCATCCGTCGCTACAACGGCGGGTAGGGAAGCGTGCAGCGCGACGGGACGGTGGTCGGAGAATGCGATGGATGGGATGGACGTGTATTTGTGCGGTGTGACGTCTTGTACGGATGTATTTGTGTTCGGGACGGGCAGCCAGAGGATGCGGTCGCACCAGGACGGCCAGCGGTGCGGTGCCCAGTTCCATTCGTTCGCTTTGGATGCAGCTGTATCCTTGTCGGTGACGGCGGTGGTGTGGCGTTTCGAAGAGGTGTATTTGTACGTCGGCGGGAAGGTGACGGGTGCCTCGACTAGTCCGTGGAGAGTATTACCCGCACCGTGCTCGGCAGACAGCTGGTCACGGGTGAGGAAGGCGGCGAGGTCAGCCGGCGCATGCGGGAAGGCGGAAGCGTAGTCTCCCGGCGACGGCGCCGTGGCGGACGTGCGGTAATTCAGATCGCCCAGGACGAGCAGGTGCGCGCCGGGCGAGTAGATGCCCGAAGCGGAAGGTGGCTTTGCTATACCGCTATCGATAGCGGGGTGCGATTGCGATTTCGATAGAAGAGGGGTGGCTTCCGAGGTGCCGGGATGCGAGGGTGCAGGGGTTTGCCCGGCGGCGGTGTCGAATACGAGGCCGCGGACGAGGGCTTCCCAGTCCGCATTGCGCTGGTCCGTGCAGTGTTCGTGCGCGGCGAGATGCGCGGACACGATCGTGATCTCGACGGCGGTCGACGGCGGGTGGGAGTAGGTGAATTTGGCGGCGACGGCGCCTTTATTCGCGATGCCGGTGGGCCCGAACCCCGCGGCTGCGAAGCGGATGTTGGCGACGCGCTCGGGTGTGGCTGCGAAGAGCAGCAGCGCCGTCATCCCGATGCTCTCCCGCGCGACGAGGATGTATTCGGGTAGGTTTGCCGCGGCGGCAGCGGTAGCGAGGTGCGGGACGGCGGTCCATTGGTCGAGGTAGGGAGATATGCGGTCGGCGGCGAGGAGGCCGTAGGAGAGCGGGCAGACTTCCTGCAGGGCGATGGCGAGGAGGGCGGGCGGCGGGGCGGACGGGTCGAGGGCGGCGAAGAGGTGCGGGGCGACGGCGTGTGGGTTGATGAGCTGGCGGGCGCAGTTGAAAGTGAAGAGGTAGACCGGTATGGACGACATGACGCTGTATCAATATGCAATATGGTGAGGAGAGAAGGGAGGAGAGGAGGTGGGATGAGGATGGGGTGAGGTTGAAGGAGGCCGTGATGTATGACGTCGTTGCTGCGTTGCCTGTTGCAGTTAGACGGTCACATGATCAGATATAAAATGGGGACGGCTGGCTTGCCCGTAGACGGCTCTCTCGAGGCGAGGACAGCTGTTTCGATTTGCCACGAAGCTGTCATCTACACCAATACTATACTTGTATTTACAGATTCCGTCACTGTTGAAGCTAGCTAGATGAGTATTCTATCCTTGCGGATGCTATCAAGGTTGTGACCGGGGTACCCGGGGTGTCGCACCATCCAACGCACTTTTGCCATCTCGATATACAACTACTGGTGCTATTACGAGAGACTTGGAATTATAATTGAGCAGACGCAGTAATGTTATAGATGCTGCTGGGTGTTAGTGAAACCACTAAAGCTGGTGAAGTTTGATTATAGTTATCGCCTGGATAATGCTGTTGGCGGGCGTCAATGCGACGCTTGCATTGACGCCTTGCGTGATTCTGGTATTATATCCATGAGATACTTCCATCCCTAGACCACCGAACTCTTGAAACTTCCAAGATACTGTTGGATTCAACCAATTCTGTGCCGTATGGAGATGCATTTAACGGACTGCAACAGGCGTCCGTGGAACGCGGTTGGAGAGCAGTTGCCGTGGCACGTCTCGGAATGCGCAAAAATACATCCTCCATACTGCTGCTAGCCTTCCGACATGTACAACTGGCCAATGTGATGCATGAATGCCATCATTCCCCTCTCGCCAGATGCACCCGCAAAGGCGACGCTGATGGCAGCCCGTCCGATTGGTGCTGTCGAGACCATCGAAGGAGGTCCACGCCCGCCAGCTCGGACGCCGAAACCGAGCGCGCTGCACCAGTCGTCGGCTGTTCCAGCGGCGCGGAGGCATCTCGTCGCGGGGGGATATCTCATCGCCCCTAAGAAAGCTGGATTGTCCCGGTGTAGTTTGGTGAGGCTGCGAGGCTGCTTAAAATAGGCGGCGTCACCGGCTTGCGTGGACTCGCTCTCGGCGGACGGCGGCGGGTGGGCCCTTTAAACCTAATCCGCCCCCTTCCATCCATCCTTCCTTCGCCCCCCCTTCATCCATCATCGACTCTCCTCCATCATCACCACATCACCACATCACCACCACCTCATCGACAGCATCGTATCATTCAGATCGTACCGTAGACAGACAGACAGACGTATACCGTGATGCGTGTGTTACAGCTCGCGTCCGTCCTGGCCCTGGGAGCCGGCTCCCTCGCCCTCCTCATCCCCCCCTCCGACGTCCTCCCCGCAAAGGCCGACGACCACAACCTCTCCCCCGAGGCCGCCGCCGTCGCCGCCCTCACCCAGACCGTCCGCGTCGCCTGCGACTCCTGCCCCTTCCCCGAGTCCGGCAACAGCTTCACAAACACCCCCAACGACCTCGTCCTCACCCTCGGCCTCGACCCGGACCGCCGCGACACCATCACCCTCAACGGCAAGCCCCTCTTCCCGACAATCTACACCAAGGACGCACCCACCCCCTACACCGTCGTCCAACGCTCCCTCGCCGACGGCACCGAATTCCAGGTCCCCGTCGACCTCGACCTCTTCATCGAGTCCGACGCCACCGGCCTCTCCCGTCTGCGCCTCCACGTCCTCGGCGTCGCAGGATGGAAGACCCGCGCGACCATGCACATCCTCGAGTTCCCCGTCTTCCAGAACCAGATGGGAGAGGTCTTCATCGGCGAGGTCCACGTCCGCCCGCCCACCCCCGCTGAAGCCTCCGCCGTCCTCTGCCAGGACAACTTTGTCTGCCGCTGGAAAGCCTACCTCTACGACGCCGTCCACACCCTCGCCCGCAAGGCCAAGAGCATGCGCAAGGGCGGCTGCCGCGGCAAGAAGCACGGCCACCCAGCCCACGGCGATAAATCCGCCGCCGTCCACGAGGAGAAGGAGCACGGACACCACCGCCACCACCACGAGCACGGCGAGGGCAAGACCGGCCACGGCTACGAGCATAAATGGCGGTGGTTCAAATGGGTCGCCATCATCGTCCGCCTCGTCCTCGCCTGCCTCGTCATCGCGGCCATCACCATCACCATCGGCCTGTTCTTCACCCTCATCGTCAGCAGCATCATCCACATCCTCATCTCCGGCTGGATGTACTTCCGCGGCCGCTCCTGCAGACGCCAGAACGCCGCCCCCGTCGACGAGGAGGAGCAGGGCCTCATGTCCAAGGAGGAGGAAAGCGAGGCCTACACCGTCGTCAACGAGTACAGCGACCAGCTGCCCGTTTACGTCGAGGCCCCGGAGAAGCAGTAAATCGCTCCTCGCAGCAGTCATCATAGGGAATTATTTGCGTTTACAGGTTTTCAAAGCGGGAGTTCATACGGCGGGTTGAATGAGGAGGGGGGATCAATGCGGCGCCATCACATAGTAGTCCGTGTGATAGATAAAGTGCCCGCTGTCGTTCATATTTTCGGTCGCTAGGGACAGGGTAGGTGGGTAGGTTATCGACTGTGCATTGCGTTCGTTCGTTCAATCATTCAGGCCTTGCTGGAATTCTACTACTTCAGGATACTTTAGTCTCGTCTCGTTCTCTTCTGTCCGGTAGCTTAGGTACCTTTCTTTCTCCAAAAAAATTCAAATTGCAGCATTGGGTTGGAGTAGGGCAAAAGTATAACTTGTAGCTACGTAGCTTGACGTTCAGTAGATTTAGTAGACTGTAATGCGCCGTGTGTATTGTGCATTGTAGGGGGGCGATATATCATAACTTCATGGTATACGCTGGAACGATCGAAATATATAGGGGTGTATCGGGTCCGGCGGCCCGAGGTTGACTCGATCTTTGCAATGTGCGCTTGACCCTACCTGTGTACGGACGCTATATACAATAACACTGGTATCCGCGGATATAACGGGATTTATATATAATTAACGATCGACTGGTCTTCTAGCTAGACCGGGCAGCTGCGTGGCCGACTCGCTGGTTCTATGATGTCTAGACGTAATTATATCAAAGCCGATGAGTATGTCTGTATGGCGATATATAGCGTAAAGTACGATGTACGCGGCAGTCCAGCGCAGTCCAGCCAGAGACCGCACGGTCTATCCGTGAATACCATTTGCAATTAGAGTGCACGCACAACTACCGTGATAGTGGGGGGGATGCGTGTCGACTCGTCTGTAGTGTTTATAATTATAATCTACCGAGCCGTCTGAACGAGAATCAGATATAGTGTAGCAGCTTAGCAGTGTCTTTCATGCATACTTAATTAGTGGATACTTGATGATATACTAGTAGGTACTTGAGTAGTTTCAGGTCTCCTAGACACCAAGGAACCTAAAAGTTAATCAGTTCCCCGCGTAGATCCAAAGCGTGCAGTTTGAAACGTGTGGTTGCACGCACGTCCGGTATCGCAACATCGATTGATCAATAAACCAAGCTTCACCCGTCCGCCGCATCCCAAATTCCTGCCATTGGCATTATACTACAGGCTAGCGTAGCATCAGGGTACGCCAATGCAATATCTCTATCTATAAATGCGGCAAGAAGTCCAGTCCACATCGACTGCAAAGCAAAAGCAAGCTCCGAAACACCATATCAACAGCCTCCCCCATCGTGATATCGATCGAAAACGTTCAAAGGTCAGCCGCACAGCTCAGTTGACACCTGCACCTCCAAAACTAGCACCGCTCCAGAAACATTGATCTGCAACCTATCAGCTTGCATTTGCGCGTGTGTGTGTGAGTGTGTGTGCACATGCATGCAGCCACGGCCGTACGGATACATATCCCTCGACCGATTGGAAGACCTAACACCCCCCGATCAGGAAAACGGAGAAAAAGCGGCATAGTCACCCCTCCAGTTGCGGCAGGCCGCATAACGCACCGCATACCCTTGCATGTACCACTTCCTTCCCTTCTTTTCACTCCCTCACTTATGCTGTAGTGGCAGCTTCAGCTCGTCTTGTATCTATACATTCGTCGTAGGCTAGTATAAAGGCCAGACTTTTGCCCGCTCGTATCATGAACCGAGCGTGCATATACGACACGATGTGGCGTAGTCTCCCTACGCTACATGTATAGTATTATATTACGTGTGATATTATAATATATACTGATATATGGCGGTACACGTTACGGAAGAGGTTTAATTTTATAAGCTTATATTTTTTCTTTCGTCGCTGCCGTCGCCGCCATGCATGCATGCAGGTATAGTAAGGAAGTGAGTAACGTATAACGTAACGTCGTACTATAGCAATAGTATAAAAGCAATACGATAAGAGAAAAAAAAGAAAAAGGAGAATTAAAGACCTCTCCATGCATATCGAACAGCAAGCACCGCAGGATTAAAAAAACACAAGTACGACGAAGATGATATAAAATAGAAAGGCCCCGAATTTAGATAGAATCACAACATACGGAGAGAGTGAAAATATGCAATTAATATAATAACGAGAGATGGATATAGAGAGAGTAGTTAGTTACTAGTGGCGTGTGTGAGATCAAGAGATTTAAAAAACAAAATCACGGATCCAAGATATAAATAAGGGCTTATAAAAAGAGCACACATGCACACGAAATTTAACACGGACGACGAAAGAACATCACACGAGCGATAGCCATGGAAAGTGGAAAAAGGGGAAGTCAAATCCAATCATGTGCTTTCAATATGTTCAAGAATCGTAGAAGTCAAGGTATATAATGTAGTGATGCCAGACACGAAAAAAACGCACGCACGTAAATGTAAGATACCGATTAAAATCAAATGAAAAACAACAAACAGATTACTATCATCGAGGGAAAAAAAAAAAAAAACTGCCAGATCGATCAATCGCAATGCTACAATTTTTTTGTGTCCGTAAGCGGTGTGGGAAGAAGGAGTTGGCTGATCATGATGGATGCGAATTTTGATTAATTGATTAACAATAGCTTGCTTGCTTGCGTGCTTGCTTGCTGCAGATCCGGGAATAGAAATCTTTTCTTTTTCGAATGAAAGGAACGAATACAGGACGTCGTGCACGTTAGACATATCTTCGATGGCCATCCTCTTGGAATCCAAACCCGGCGTGTAGAAAGCCCTAGCGAATAAAAAACAAGACAGATCCGAAAGAAAGTCCCAGGGGTGTGGCGAGCTCCAAAGGCGAGAGAGGGAATCCAGGGCAATTAATCCATGGTGACAGGCAAGAAAGACGGAGGCCAGGAACGTTGGTCGGATACATCCAGGTATTGTGGTGTTGAATTGTCGAAGAGGCCAAGGCAAATACAAGGTTTGTCGAGGGGGTCCGGTCCAAAAAGACTGCATGGAATCAGTTTGTCGAAAGAAGGTCCAAGAGTGCCCACGGCGAGTCCCATGAGGTTCGAAAAAAATGGTATATATGTATACGTGCATGATCCAGGATTGCATATGTACATGATATCATGTTGGAAGGAGCCAGGTGGAGTGTGGGTGTGTTTATCGGGAGAATTTACGGTGTCACGAACGGCGAGAATGAGAAGTCATCCTGGGAGTTCCAGCGTTTGGTCCGGTGGGAGAGACGGCGGATGGTTGGTTGATTGGTTGCCTTTTGAGTTGCGCAAAGGTCCCCAAGTTGACATGGCGTGTGTGCATACATTGCATGCAGGATCCAGTGGATTCCCAAAATGGCTTGTGACAACGCCCGTGGCCCAAAATTATGCGTCGACGGAAACCGGCAGGCAGGAATAATAAAAAGGCTGATGTTAAAATGGTTGCTCTCCAGGTCCAAAAGTGCAGGCAGCCAGACAGACAAGCTTCTCAAGTGCGGCCATCCAGCTAGTCTTCCATCTCGTCGTCCTCGTCCTGGCCCTGACGCGCCTCTATCGGCGCACGGGCATGGCGGGCTGACGGCTCGTGGTAGGACGCGCCGTACGGCAGCGGATCATGCGGAGACCGTCCGGCGCGGATTTCGCGAGCGGAAACCCGGCTCCCAGGATTGGCGGTTGTGCTGTAAATGTATTGTTCATCCCTTGGAATGTCCGTCGTGATCATTGGATCCTCGTCCGTGTTCCTGCGGCCTGATGGCCTTGTCGAGGTCTGCAAGATCGGCATGGATAGTCCTGGTCCCTCTCTTCCTCGGGCATCTAGAGCAGTGAAAGGGAGGTCAAGATGTTGAATAATCTTGGTGACAGGTATGCCTTTTGTGATAGCATGCGCGCGAGGGGACAAGAGAAGAGAGAGAGAGAGTATGATGGAAGAGTTCGGGCAATGGCAGATATTGAAACAGTAGCAGTGTGGTAGTCTTCCCCTCCGGCTTTTTCTAAAAGTAAAAAATAAAAGAATCTACCGGCGCAATGCAGGCTCTTGTCGTGCTTCAGGACAAAAACGTATACTTACAGCCAGGGTCGCTTAGATGTTCCGTGTATTTTTTCAGGTCCCGGATTTGTTCCTTGGAGGGGGAGTGCAACGAGTTAGCCACGGAACCGACAATGCATGCGCCTGGAAGGGTGGAGAGATATATACCGAGGTGAATTGACGGTAGGCGCTGTATCTGTAGATGAGCCCAAGCTGCAGCGGAAAAAAATTCGATCGAGTCAGCAGGGCAAGCCCCTCCACGCCATTGGCCTTCGCGATCTGGTAGGCAGACATACCTCCTTGTCGAGCATCGGTCCCCTCGATGTAGCATCGTTGCCAAGGAACCGTGTGATGTATTTCTGCAGAACTGTCTTATCGATTCCCTCAGCAGGCAGCGTGAACTCGTCATCATGAGCTTCCGGCGAGGACTTTGATGGGGGGATTTTGACCGGGGGGTCTCGACGCCGCCTGGTTGGGATTTCCGACTCATATGCAGTGCGGTACCCAATTGGCGGCGCCCCCCTACCGGTTGTTGGAGGTTCCTCGTTGTAGTAGACGCCGTCATACTCTCTGTAGTTCTGCGGGTCATATTCAATGTCGTCTCGCCTAGGCCGACGTGCCCTGCCGCCGTCGTCTCGATACGTCTCCGAAGGGTAGCTCCGGTCGTATTCTCTCGGCGGCGGCGGCGGCTGATGGCGGTCTGACCTTGGTGGCGGGTAGTATTCTATATCGGCATAACCCGGGTCTCGAGTCGACCCACGAGGAACTGGGGGCTGCGACGGGTAGTCTCTGCCCCCTGGCCGCCGGCCGCCGCTGGGAGGGTAGTCTTCCGGTCTTATCGGCGGACGCGAGTAGTCATTGCGAGGGACTCCTCGGGGAGGAGGCATGTCGTAACCGGGTCGGTCATATATGGGGTCTCGGTATCGCTGTTCATATGCAGGATCCAGAGGAGGAGGAGGGGCACCTCGACCGTACGCACTCGGCGGGGGGTATTCATAGTCGGGATAGTCATACCCTGTGCCGCGGGTTCCGCGGTACGGGTCACGGTATGGGTCGCCCATCTTGCTGAAGGAAAGTTGATTCCGCGAAGACGGGAGTTCAGTTCCAGGCGTCCCAAGCAATGGACCGATGCGATCTCTAGATCTATGATAAAAATCAAGCTGGGTTTCTTCCCTGTCTCTCTCTGTCTCTCTCTCACGCTCTCTTCGAGCTATTATATATTATCCCCACGGGCACAAACTCACTCGGGCTGTATGCAAATGCTATGTATAACCACACACACACACAAGCAAAGAGGGAACACGGGGAGGAAGAGGAGGAGAGCAGATTCAGCAGGGTCGAGGCCGGTCCAGAGTCCGGAGAGGGAGAGGAGAGGTCCAATTGAGGGGAGTGTGCGGCTGTGTGTTGTTGGTGTTTAGTCGTCGGACCAGCAGAGGAAAAAAAGCTTTGAGCCGGCCAGCGTACGAAATCCAGTAGCCAAAGCAGCAAAGCCAAAGCCAAAGCCAAAAAGCCAAAAGAAGCCCAGTTCCAGCTCCAGTGTCCAGTCTAAAGTCAAAGTGGTAAACCCGGTCCCGAGCTGACTCCAGTTCCAGAGAGAGCCAAAAGGGTTAACGAACGGTTGTTGGAGGAAGGGATATCAAGTGCTCCTGGGGAATGCAAACGGTCCTCAAATGAGAGTGAGTGGCGACAGCAGCAGTGGTAGCAGGAGCAGCCAAACGAAGCCCTTCGGGTCCAGTCAGCGAGCGAAGGCAGTCAAGTTCACCAGTTACCAACCAGGGAGCTTGAATATAAGATATCTCATCTGCACTGTGCTGCGAAGTAACGTTATCCGTCCGGAAGGTGATATGTATGTGAGTGTGTGTTTTTCGGTCCTGTGAGAAGTGGAGCAGCACAGTAACAGCAGCAGCAGGAGCGGTAGCAGATGCAGCACCAGCAGATGCAGCAAGATGCAACGGCAGGCAGGCGTCTGTCCAGGCGACCGGATGGCGAGTGAAGCAAGGCAAAGCAAAGCAGCCGGAATGATGCGAGGCCCGGATGATTCGATCAAGTTCCCTTGGTGTGGAGCGAAGCACGACGGAGTTCGAAGGAGGGGGGAAAAGGAAAAAGGAAGGGTTCAGGTTTCGGCGCCCGGCGAGGACGACAAATCAATATTTATTTTCTTGAATCCGACGAAGACCTGCCAACTGCCAACTGCCAACTGACTGGACTAAACTGACGAGACGACGGGACCGAGCTGGAGGACTGAATGAATAATGCTGGCTGGCTGGCTGGCTGCACCCGGCAGCGGGCGAATGACGCTTTGCTTTTGGGGGGAAAAAATTGACGGCGGCAAGACAGCTGGCCCTGCTTTTTTCTGATTTGCACCGGCCGGACGAACAGGAAAGGCGCTATAGCGCTAGCATATAATGGTCGAGTAAGCTGGTCCGGTAATATCTCTGCGCCAAAGTAGCGAGCTGCTCGCTAGCTGGGCGACACCCTCGACGGACGCAACCTTTGGCTGACTGACTGGTACGAGACAATGGACGATGGATGGGCACACACGGCGGGCACGGGCGCTCTTTCTTGTTCTTCTTTTCTTCCGTTCGTTCGTCCGTTCTTTTCTTTCCCCTCGACGGACGGACAGCGGCGGGAACGAGAGCTAGCGCTATGGTATTGTATGTATGTATGCTTGTATGAAGTATGTATGCATGTGTGTTTGTATCTGCACTGGGCTTTTGTACTCTACCGTTCCGTACCGTGCGGTAGAGTCTGGTATAGCTGCCTTTTGGTTTCGCTCGCTCAAGCTAGGAAGCTGGATCAAGAGGCCAGACAGGTGCACGGGATCGCACTAGAGAAATGGGCAAGTGG
The DNA here is from genome assembly GCA_020064725.1 of Drechslerella dactyloides. Classification (NCBI taxonomy): domain Eukaryota; kingdom Fungi; phylum Ascomycota; class Orbiliomycetes; order Orbiliales; family Orbiliaceae; genus Drechslerella; species Drechslerella dactyloides. Next base: position 2,009,203 of record JAGTWJ010000008.1, on the reverse strand, counting down.
TATGCAGAAAGTTTATTGGCTTCTGACTTATAGCTGGCCGAGCGAGCGAGCGAGCAAGCACGATGAGGGGATTTGTTTCTGATCCGACTTGATTCGGCTTGCTTTGATTGAGTCGGCGGGACTGCCGTGCGTCTGTCTGTCTGACTGTCTCGTCTGTCTATCTGCGTGTCTGTCTGAAGGTGATACAGCAGGGTCGACCCTTTTTGACGTCCAGCGAACGAACGAATGAACGAACGGGCGGACGGGCGATCGGGGGGCGAATGTGGAGTGTGTGTGAGTAATGAGTGAGTGTGTGAAAAGAGAGAGTGGTTCGTGCGGGACTGGGCCCGGGGCACTAAATTCGATTCGATCCTGGCGAAGCCGGTCTGTGTGGTCCGTCTGTGGCTTCCCGATCCCGATGCGAAGGGAGCGAACAATATATTTTATAAAAAATACGCAAGGGGGTGGGAAGCGGCAGTGGAGAATCGATCTCGAGGCCGGTTTGATATTGATATCTGACGGAGGGTGGTGGAGTGGGCGGTGGACGGGGCGGATGATATGTGAGTGGGAGGAGCCGCGGTGATGCTTCTTGCCGGCTGTGCGGAGCGGAAATGTGTTGCGGGCAGAGCTTCGAACCTCAAACGAAACGGCGGCGGTCGTATGTTCTGGCTGGAGGGCTGACTACAAAGCACGCCCGCTCCGGCTCCCTGCACTGGTCGGATGAATAGTGCACTCCGAGGAACGGTCGACGAGCTGCTTGTCGGAGCCGTCGATGCCTGCTTGTTGGATGATGGGTGACGAGGGGTGGTCTATGAGCCGTCGTGTATTGGCTACGTTGGTTACGTTACGGTAGTATCTATCTGGAGCGCGCCGGGTGAACGATAGCGATAATGATAATAACACCAGCGCTATAGTCGACCGACGACTAGAAAGCAGCAGGAGGGAAAGGAAGGGCTGCGATGACGACGTCCGTCCAGAGTGGTGCCTGGGATATCTTTTTGTTTAAACAAAAAAATCGTCTGATCCTTCCTTCGGCAAAAAGAAGGTCGACCAGACTAGCAGACTAGACCGACTAGTAGTATACTGAAGGTACTCCACGCCCGGCGTATGTTCGACCAAGCTCACAATCAATGCAGATGCTGCTGTTGGATCAGGTCGAGGGCCCTGACGGCCGGAGTGATATCAAAATAATGCCGCAGATAACAACAGGGCTGCTGCTGCTGCCCACTGTGGAATGTTCGACCTCAAAGCCGGTGTCCTGTTGGGCTGTTTATCAGTCGAGTCCCGGATGGTAGACGGCTGCCAGTATACGCTTACTTAACGCCTTACAGAAAAGATATCGATCGGGTTCCGCGGTATCGTAATCAAGCGGGATAACGACCGGGGCCGTGTGTAGATACGCAGAGAGGCTTGACAGACGGGTGGCTTTACTTTGGATCAGATGATATGACCGTTGAAGCCGGCGGACGTCCTGACTCGACGATGGGAAACCGCCGTTGCAAACGTTAGCTCTGGGCTTTGGCCGAAAGACTCCCACTTGGCAGGGCATGATATTTGCATCTGATCGATTCTGATTCTAGAACTAGTCGTGGGACAATAAGGTCCGGACCCCACGAGGAGTGGGCACAAGTACCTGTCCAGGGACGGATACATTGCTCAGGTACCTCGAGTACCTCCACCCTCGGCGCTCCACCTGGTACAAGCAGATACCTCGACGAACTGCCAGTCTACAAGATGTGAATAGGTACTCCCAAGTCCATGCAGCTATATCATAGCCTCCAATATAATCTAATCCGCAATCATCCTCGTCGTGGGCTCCAACCTCCTAATTATTATAAAAGGACTCGCGTACTCGTAACGTCGAGGATCCTACGATTGAGGCCTTGTACTCCCGTCTATTCGGATCTGCTGCATCTATAAACACCCACACACCCCCACCAGGTACATACATGTATATCCGCACATGCGCCCAACCTACTAAGCACTTACCCAAGCCTTACGGCCTTGCTTGAACTGCTGCAGCCCGGCAAAAATATATTTCAAGAAAGGGAAAGAAAAGGTAACATATGCAACGTAACGTAACACAGTCGTTAAAATAAAGAAAAATACTTACTGTTGCTTGCCTGCTCGCGTAGCTTGCTTGCTGAACTCAATTACTCCGGCCGCCGCCGCCGCCGCCGCCGCCGCCGCCACGCACGCACGCATGCACGCACTCACTCGTCCATCGGACCCAGATCTACCCGCGAGGAATACAGGTCAATATCCGAAATCTTCTTGTCAGGAATATCCTGTCCCTTGCCCGCCGCGACTCTCAAAATCAGCTCGTTGAGTTGTTGCCGGCCCAAGATGTCGACGTGATCAGCGGTGTTCGGACCGCCTCTCATGTCGAAGCTCAGGGGCTCGTGGAGCATCTCAAACGTCTTGAGCGGGATCCTCGCCGGATTGAACCTCTTCATCCGCCAACCCTTCGAGCACATGAACCCCATGCTTAGCAGCGGGACGGTCCCGTCGCCTTCGCCCATCACCACGCCGTGGTCGGTCCCCTCGTCGGCCCGAGTAACGGTCCCGTCGATCACGGTTTGCAGGAAGCTAGCGTTGACCGTGTTTTGCGTATAGTAGTAGCTTCGCTCGGTCGGCTTGCCGATGCCGTAGAAGCAGTAGATTTTCATGTTTGGCGCGTACGGGAGAGGAACTTCGAGCGGGTTGATCCATTTCCTGGGATCTTGCTCGTTCTCCAGCGCCTCTGGGATCGACTTTGCGATTCCGTGAGAGTAGCTGCCCAGCAGTTGGTCTCTGAACCAGGGTTCCGATGTCTCGAGTAGATATTCTAGCGCGCCCGTCATCGTCAGGTTCTGCGAGACAGCAGCGCTATCGTTGCTGCGCTTGAACTTGATAAAGTTGCCATAGCTGGACGTCTGGTCCGGCTTGTCGTCAGGCGCCCATGTGCTGTTCCCCCAGACGACTTCGCCGCCCTTGGGTATCATGCTCGATATGCCCGGCATTGACCGCATAATCTCAGCTCGCTCCTCCCTGGAGAAGAATTTCTCAAGCCCATACACCGCGAACTGGTTCAGCTGCACGGTATCCTTCATCTCACCAGACAGCACGGCCGTGACGCCCTTGGTAGCTCCGAGAAGACTGCCTGATATGTTGATCCACGACTCGATATGATCGTCGACCCAGGCCTTGCCGCCGTTGCCGTTTCCTTCACCCATGGCCTCCACCCACTTGAAGAAGAAAAAGACGACCTGCGAACCCATCGAGTGCGAGATGAGGATGCATTTCCGCTTGTGCACTTTCTTCGCAACCTCGATATGGTTCTTGAGGCGCGTGAAATAGTGGTCTCGCTTCTCCAGGTTGATATACGACAGTCGCCAGTCGTAGGCGGCCGTGTACGAGCTCATAGGATCGTAGCCCAGCGTGGCCAGGTTCTCCAGGATCTTGCTCCATATCCAGTAGCCCGTCACGAAGAAATCCGTCGCGTCGAACCCCTGCGCGGCGCGCAGCTTGATGCCCTCTGGGTCCATCCCCGTTGTCTTGTTCAGCATAATGTGATCTTTCCACAGCGCCTTGTCAAGCATCAGCGTGCGCATCATCGTGAACGATCCCCAGAGCCGCTTCCTAAAATAGGGCAGCGACTTTGCGCTCGTGCCCCAACTCTCGAGCCCTGTGGATATCACCCCGGGAATCATTACCACGGGGTAATGCGACTCGAGACCCTCCTCCTTGAGTCGTAGTCCGATGGCGAAGGAATCATAATTGACGGTGTCCTTCTGCCGTTTTGATATGTCTCTAGCCTCATTCAGGATGCTGACGGGCAGCACGTCCGTAATCGACTCGAGGCTGAAGTCGGGCAGTTGCACCATATCCTGCTCTCGCGCGAATAACGCCGCGAGGAAGATGCCAACGAGCCCGCCGATGACGAAGAAGAGGGTGTTGTGATTGTGCTTCCCGTGCTTCTTGATGTTCTTGCGCAGTCGATCTGCGCCGTCGGTGATGCCATCCTTCAAGCCAGCTGCATCAACGGTGGAGTCGTCCTCTCCCTTTTCGTCGTCAGCCTTCTGTGGCGGTGGATCGCCAGCGGTGGGACCAGCGCCGGGTCCCTCCGCGGATTTGGCGATCTTCGCCGCTGGGCGCTTCCGGGCGCTCGACATGCTTCGTGGATCCCCGTCCGTGCCTTGAAACGGTTGGTCGAGCGGCTGCACGAGTGCGTCGGGTCTGGGATAGTATGCTTCTGCTCGTGCGCTGTGGGTTTTATTGGGCACCGGTTAGTGTCGTCCTCCTGCGTGGAGGTGGTCAAATTCAAACCGGGAATTTTGTGCCGGCTATTGCTACCCTTGCGTATATCACCCGCGTTACGTTTTTGATTCGAGTCGAGTTCGATGCCCGGCTGGATTCGCTTTCAAAGTCAAGTTTTGGGAGATCGAGGACGTCCGAGCTGAGGTGGATGAAAGCTCCGGACCAACGTGCGACCAGCAACGGGTGTCCACCTGGTGGGACTCGAAACCAGGATTTTCAGCGCATGCAGAGGGGACGAGACCGTTCGAACTGATGATGATGAGGGTGTGTGTACAACGGTGGAGGGAGGGGTGCACCAGCTACGTATGACGACACATATCTCCAGCATGCACAAGCGATGGCCGCCGTCCGCGTGGATGGGCCTTTGTTCCAGCGTTCAGTCGGACGCAGACGGCAGGGCGCATGCAGCCAGGGTTTGTAGATAAGCGGGCGTCGACAACCATCGCAACCACCACCGCCGCTGAATCGGACAGCTGTAGCTCAGTAAGAAGTAGCTATTTACTTAGCTAGCTGGCACACGTCCTCGTAACGAAAGTGTGTATCACGACTCCACCAACTCGATGTTTTCATGATCATGATAAGTAATCAGTCACACCAACCAACGTCCATCAGCCTCCGCGTCCCGGAAAAAACCAAACCGTGCCTTGATTCTTCCATGTGGGTTCACGGTTCACGGTCTAGATTCCAAGCCATATCCACATCCCCATGCCAATGAGCAACCACCGTCACCACTCACATCGAATGACTAACCACGTTTCAGCCACACCCCGCCGCGCCATCCCTTCGCGTCGATACGAGACGAAGCTAAAGGTCCCAAAATCTCGGCGCAAAGGAAGACAGCCAGCCTTTCCTGCAAAAGCAACCTGCTTGTATGCACAAGTTGGAGCTACGGCCTCCGTGGATTGGCTCGAACCGAGAAGCAGCTTTCCAGCAACCTGAGTGGCCAACGGACGACGCACGGCACAGCGAGATGCGTCCCCAATCGGATCGCACAATGCACTCTTGCCCACGATGCAGCAGCCAGCAGTCACCTGGAGTGATTTCCCGGTAACTACGGCCTAAACATCGCTTTCGCACGGCTCTTGCCAGGCTAATGTGGACTCGTCAATCCAGTCCAACCACGGAAAAAAAGCAGAGCTAGCCACTGCTAGCAGAGAACGGCGTCCACAATGCTTGTCTCGAGCCGAATTGCAGAGCAGTTGGCCTGGGTAGCGCGTCAATGACGAAATATATCGACCGAAGGACCCCCCACCGAGCTCTACACTTGTTCCATACCTGTCCAACATGCAGCACAGGCATATACATACGATATGCACCCAAGTTCCCGGGGGGCGAAAACATCAGATCCGGGTCTCGCGAACGAGTTTGTCGACGGGAGCTGAGCTGAGCTGTCCGAGCTTAGCTTCGCGAGACGAGGAAAAAATAGTGGCTGACAGCACGTGAAGACACGCACGGAGGCCGGACGCATGAGGCCGATCTTGTGCCTCGCCGGCGACCGCTCCCAATGCCACCTGAGTCGAGTTACCTGCGAGGACTTGCAGCCCGACAGCCATTGCTCACACTTGCATCATCATCATTCCAACTCTAATTCCCAGACCCGCAAGAGAGCCCCAAGACCAGAAGAAAGAAAAAAATAGCGATTTCGAGCTCTCACGATGCAGACATGCATGCAGCACACACGCATGCATGAATGCTGCGTGGACAGGCGTGGGGAAACGGGATCGCAAAGACAGCGACAGGGATCATGCGTCCTCCCTCCTCCTCTTCCAGCGAATTTGTTTCGCTCGTCAGGGCCTCGCCGGCTGCAGATGGCCCAGCTGGCGGGATTTCCACTCGCCGCTCGTCCTAAAGCAGAGAAACCCGCCGCCGGTGCAGATTTCCTGCAGCGCTGAAGTGGCCTCGCTCGCTCGGTCATGCATGCGAGCTGCGAGACGGACTGGCTGGCTGGCTGACTACCACAGCTGTGGACCCGGTCTCACTGCGTCTGAAGCTCTCACGTACCGTGTATGTAATGCAATGTACGGAGTACCTCCGGGTTAAGCGTCTCGATCATGCTGCAGCCAGCCAGCCGGCCATTCAGCCATGCAGCAAGCTCGAGCTTTTAGGGACCAAGGTAACCGCGCTGCCCCAAAGGGTCCTCGTTTCCCTGCGCGATTTGCCCGTCGAGCAGCGAAATCGCAGCACGAAGAAAAGCAGTGTACAGTACCCCCCATCGCCTTGGCTACCAGGCGGACGGATGAAGCCCTGCTGCTGATGGGATGTTGGAGAGCGAGACTCCAGCTGGGCCCGGCTGGCGATTGTCCAACAGAGGACAACACTATTACGTACTGTCTCTCGAAAGCGTCTTGCCGACTACAAGGCCTCTTCCCCAGCGCAGAAACTAGCAACGATAGTCGCAGAAAAAACAACAGACAGCCAGAAAAAGAAAGAACGAAGGCAGGAGAATTGAATTAAATGCGCAGACGAACAATCGAAAGAAGAAAGAAGGAAGAAACGAAAGAAAGGACGAACGGAACGGGACTTTCCTCTGGGATTGCGCGCCCTAGCCAACCCGCCCTGCCCTCCTAGCTGCTCCATTCGACAAAGGCCCCGACAGGCCGACAGAACAATACGATACGATCGATGGGACGCAAGCTGTAGAGTATCATCCTCCAATTTCCAGGCACCAACAGCGTGGGCCTAATTATCCTGAGCTCTTCGCATTCCTCAACTCCGAAGGATGTGGGGAAATTCAACAAGCAAGCTGGACGTCCGAAATATGTCCATACGCTCTAGCTCCGCTTGCTTGCTGACCAACAGCAGGGTTTCCATCCACCTTGCGTCGTCGTCTGCGTGGGATGCCAACCCTGACGACAGCGACTCAGTTATCCGCTGCTTGCGTGAATTAGCCCCCCATGTCGTCCCTCGGTCCAACTACGTATACGCAGGCATTACACATCCATCACGTATAAACTCGTCAATTTCCTTGCGTCCGCCCAGCGAAAAGTCACCCCAACATCAGCGAACAATGTCATGTCTGTCGTCAGTCCGCCCACCCTCGCGCCGGGTCAGAATTTAATTTAAATGACCCAGCTTGCTTTGTCCTACCTTTCCACCCATGCAGGCCGCGGGCGGACATTCTTAGAACAGCGTGCATCGGGGGCATCTGTGCGCTTTCCGCTGATATTCTTTGACCTCACGCTGACAAGACGCAACGCACACCACTCGTCTGATGCTTGTATTTTTTCGTCGGATCCACACGGCTGACCCGAGACCTCCTAGCCTGTATCTCGGTCCGTTTTCGCGATCGATCCCTTGATTGAATTTTTTGTTCTCCCAGCCCGACGGGCTGCCTTCAAATTACCTAATACTCGTCTATTCACCGCATTCCTATGTACCGTGCATATATGTATACCGTCCAGTGACTTGTATATCGTTCGTTCGCTCATCCGCTCCGCCAACGTTATACTTTGTTGTTCATCGTTCGCTTGACGAGACGAGTTATACTAACTCGGCCCATTGCGCCTTGACGAACGGCCTTTGTCCACCTTGCAAGCAAGGAAATACCGTGCCGACACCGATCGATCTTAAGATCTGCCCACAGTCTGATATTAATCTATCACACAATCCCCACAACTTAGATTCGTAACGACATTAAAACCGCCCTTTTGCCCCCCGAACACCATCCGACGCCGCTCGACGGCCGCCGATCTTATATCAGAAACTAACGTTACAGCCCATCCGCTATACTCTCGAAATTAAATTGAACCAAAGCCAACCCTTGCCTGTCACAATGCACACTACTTTGTGTTACGATCGATCCTCATATTGCACCCACCACCATTCGTTTCTCCATCCGACATGGGCAGGCCCTGGTTCGAAACTACTGATCGGCTTAATTGACCTACCTATCGCCCAGAAAACCCACCCAAGCCTCGGACGTCTGCCGCCCAGCGTCAGCGTGCCCTGCGTCCTGTAGACTGCACTGCACATTGGCATCGTAGCCTAACTACCAAATATATCCCCATTTGAAAATTTTCTTGAATACGAGCCTACCGTTTCCAAAAAAATGCGAAAGCGAGCGCACGTGCATGTAGATGATTTGCAAGCTCGTGTCCAAGTACTCGGGAGCTGGTAGACTAGCTAGTCATGCAACCGTCCCTACGTCTACAGGCCAAAAAAAAAGCATGACGCCGAGGCTAACCACCATGCGGGCCGATATACATAGTATTAGCTTTACGTAGTATATCAAAATATAATATTAATAGCATAATCTCATATATGCTTAAAATTTTCAGCAACCTGCAATTTTAAAGTCCCCGTTCTTACATACATACGACATTGTCTGTACGTCTGTATGTATGGAAGGATACGCACGCGGACGCCAGCACACATGCGTGGCCAGGTGCATGGGTCCATCTTGCTGCAAGTTGATCATTCTTTGGGTCTATCCGGACAATCCCCGAATTCCAGAAAGAAAAATTCAACAGATACAAGTGCGTGCGATACTCCGCCAGCCGGCGTGACCTGTGCGCGTGTCACTGGAATATACTACTACATCATGATCGATACCTGAATTGCTCAGAAGAAAAAAAACTTGCTATCGGGGTTGACGAAAATTGTGAATTTAAGCTACCAGAGCATCGAGAATACTCTTCTGAATTATTTAATTTTGACAAGAAGTAAAGGCAATTAAGATAACCACAAGCGCTCGCTCGCTCAATGTGCTAGTATTATTGAAGTATCATCTTTCTGAAAAGTATCTTCTATCTCTTGCGCATATTCTTTTCTCTCTTTTTTCAATCGAAACGAGCTCGCGGGATGAATGATCTCTGAAAGTATAATACTACTCAAACCGGTTACCGTCCGAGTAGTCATCACAGAACACAAATCCCTAAGCATCATGCACCTCCTGCGCTAGGACCTCACAGCCGTTCCTCCTCTTTCCATCCGGTTCGATCGCTGATCGGAACCATCCTGTTCCTGTCATGCATGCATGCTACGGTGGCACACTCCTGTCGTCAAGGAGGTCCTAGTCGCTCATGATGTCGCGTGCCGTTCGCAGGTGTTATTATTCTTAAATAATATTCAAAAAGGTTGCAGGTAGTACTGGCGTCGTAGTGGTTGGGCGGGAAATGGGATGCCGAGCTGACACAAGGTACAGCTTCAGAGAAATAGACACCAGGGTGGGACCAGAAAAGAAGGGAAGTGGGTATCATGGCTGAAGTAAAAAAAAATGATGACGATGATGACAATTATGCAATGGCGGATGTCAAGGGGGCTAGGCTTAGAGCAAGTGCTTTTCGTCGACAAATTAAATTATGGGGTGGGAAAGAGAGCGTCAGGTGATACTTATCCCACAACAGGCATGATTGATCTCATGCCATTGCCGTCAGATGTTTCGAAGAACCCGCGTTGGGTCGCCAAGCTGTTGTCGACGATATTCAACGATATTGTTCGCGATCTTTTCAAAGTCTCCGACTAGAAGCTCGCCTTGCTCTGAGATGGTCTGAGCCAAGGCAGACTTGTAGCTTTCTTTGTCCTTGTCAGGCAAATTCGCATCTGGTTCAGCTAATTCCGAGAGAATTTGGCTCTCTGTGCAAGGCGAATCCCAAGGGGAGGAAGAGAAATAGTAGTTAGAAGCAATATTAGCAGCAGGAGAGAACAGGGAAGAATTCGAAGGGGGGATCCTGTCCGAGCAGAGTCCCAAATGCAGGGTAACTGCGATGCGCGGGGACCAAGATCAACGGGGTGGAGGAGCATCGTGTGGTTCCCATTGTTGACACGCAAGCCAATCGGGACGAGCTGGGCGACTTCTGCCGTATCGCAACAGACTGTTCGCACACGTTTTGTAATACGCACCTGGTAAGGCCATTTGACGAAAGTGCTGCCATCGGCATTGAGGATCATTGCATGTTCCGCCCCTTGTTTCGAAATCACATATTGGTAGCTCCGAGTCAATGTGGTTGCTATATGTCAGTGACTTGAATCCTTGAGATACATAGCCGTTGAAGTTGGGATGATATCGAAATGACTTGAAGCCTGCAAGAGCTGATCGATAAGGCTTGAATTCTTCAGTCTTTTGTCCTTGCTTTGCTCGAGCTGTAGTATTCGGTTTGGCCATCTCAATAACACTCGGCGGCTGAACCTGGGATAGTTTAGCGTTTCCCGAGGGTAACGATACTTCACCTATGTCAGCCTCGCGTGATTCTGGGTCATAGTTGTCATCTGGGTCCGGCTCCTCTTGCATCGGGCTCGAGACAGAATCCGTGCCAGGTTCGTCTAGCATCTCAATGTCTTCAGCAGAGTCCTCGCTGCTAGTGTCGTCCTCGCTGCTGTTTGAGTTGGAACCTGTGGTCCCGTTAGTAAAAGTCGGGGAAACACAGGGCATGCTGTAATGGGATGCATTATTGCCTTTAAGATTCGAGTCACTAGCTGATCTATCTGATTCCAGATTCAGGTCTCCAGAAGAACTCGATAGATCAGAAAGATCCATGGGCTCGCCTTGACCGTCGTCTGCGTCTTCGCTTGGGACCGCTTCGGATTCTATGGGTGCCGTTTCATAAGACTCTTCGCTTGACGGGGCTTTCTCTATTTCCGCGAGTTGAGAGATTGCCGAGGTAGGAAAGGAAGTGTCATTGACGTCGATATTCTCTGTGAAATCTCCTTCTTGGCCGCCATTTTGAAGAGTACCAGCCATAGTGTTATTGATAATCGCTTCAGTTTCTGAACTTGAGTTTCCAGTTACTATCTGGAGAGGCTCCGTTGCGAGGACCGAGATGGCGGCTGCATCTCCAGCTTGCACTGCACTGGCTTCAATCTGGTCAAGAGTCTGGTGAAGGAATTGTTCCACTTGCTCGAGCTTCTGGACTTGCTCATATTTGGTCTGGTTGTCACCATCCAGCTCCACGAGTGGTTCATTCGGCAGAGGCGTGGAAGGCTTTGTGGGCGGTCCAGATCCAGAATCTCCACCTCCTGCAAGTTTTCTCTTCCGCGTCATCAACTTGATTTTCTGCCTCATCAGCTCGATCTCCGCCTCCTTCAGGCGAATGCTCTCGTTGATCTTCTCGCTGTCCTCAGGTGTCGTGCTATCAGGCCTTGAAGGAACGCCGGATATCTGAGAGGCTAACCGAGACACTTGTTTGGGGAAGCCGTTGTCGGTATCTCCATCCTCGTTATCACTGACATCGAAGACTAATCTGCTGGTTTCAAGGAGCTCTCTGTTGCCAAATCGCGCCTGCTTGGATATGAGAAGAGTGGGCTTGGCTTCAGTATCAAAGTCAGCAGCAACAGGTCTCTTTCTATTACGTACACCCGCCAAGGTGACCGAGATTGTGTGCGATGAGGCTGGGACTACATCCTGTGCATTCGTCTCAACTTGGACTGGAGGTGATGCAGGGATGGGACTGTTGGCCTGTTGGAGAATATTCAAGCCGGGGAGGGACTGATTGAACCGCGAAACCACGCTTTCGGTTTTAGGGATGAGACTTGGCTGCGGGGGAAGAGTAGGAGGAGGTCTGGGGGGAAGAGACGAGGGAGGCTGGCCCAAGGAGGAAATGACGGCGGGGGCGTGATTCATCGGTGTGGATTGCACTGGTTTCTGGATCGGCAGCTTGGAGTCTTCTATAACATCTGGGGCTGTCTTCTTGACGTCTACAGTTTTCAACTGTTCCTTTGAGGACGAATCGCGCGGCTCGGAAGTAGGCATCGGAAGCTTGAGCTGGCTAAAGTAACTTGCTACTATGCTCCGGTCGATTCCTTCACCGACGATGTCATCGAAAGACATCTTGGCAGAGCATGCAAGATACATGACGGCTGCTTGAGCTGACTTTCGTAGCTCTGGCATACTCATGCTCTCAAGATCTTGGGTCGCTGACACTGGCAAGACAATTGAAGTTAGCGGTTTTATACATCGCAGATACTATGACGAGGCGGGGCCATACTGCTTAAGCTGGACGGTTCTTTTCGGAGGGAATCGCCGTTTGATTTGCTGTCCACATTGAGAAAAGAGGGTTTCGGAGGCACCGGTTTCCCAAGTGTGGCGAGTTCGAAGGGGTTAACGAAGGGGACATGCACAGGAGTCGTGGCTTCGGCTGGGGAGTAGTGGTCATCTTCGTCGTCGGAGATCTCGCCTTCTTCGGGCCCGCTGTCTCGGTGCGGGGGCTCTACCGCGGGAGATAAGGAAAGTTTTGGTTTCGAAGATTCTTCTTTCAGGGTAGTAGCAGATTTTGTAAGGATGGGTGTGCTCGCGCTCGTGGACGCTTGCCTGGCTTTCGGCATGGGGCGCCGCAGGGGGATAGCGCGTTTTGGGGCTGCAGATGAAGGCACCCGAATTCCGCTGAAAGAGGGGACCTCCGGACAGGTGGAGGACATGCTTAAGGCTGCGATACCGTAGAATGGAGCCGGCGTGGCTGACGGTAGGGGATGATGATGAGGTGTGAGGGCGACGGTGGTGATGATGCGGTTCAACGCCAGAATGAGGAGCGGAAGGTTCGGTTTAATTTACAAATTAGCGCCGCTGTTTGTGCGCGCTTTCCCCTGGCCACATTTAGACGCCGCCACGCTGCTCCCACCAAAACCACACCGCTGGCGATCTCATCAACATCACGGCTGACCGGTAGGAGATGTCGGCCGCTGCTAACGTCCCCGTAGACGCGCTTGACCGCCTGCGCGTCCAGTTGGGCCTGCTCACTCAATCCATCGGGTCCCTGCTACAGGAGCTGCGGACGGCGGATCCGCTACCGCCCTGGTAAGTCGTCGTGGCTCAGAATGCCCGCCTCGGACGCTTCCACTCCAGGCATTTGATACGGGCATTCCAAGAGACCTCGGATGAGGAGTTATGGCTAACTATTGTCGGTCGCTCCTGCAGGCCAAGCCTGACCGCGCAGCTCGCGATCCTGAACTCGCAGCTCTCCACGCTCTCCCGCACTCTACATCAACACTCAACCGCCCTGACCACCACCGTTGTCTTTCCGCTGCCCAATTTCCCGGCTCGGACACAGGAAAATTTACTCAACCTTCTTCTCCGCAAGAAGCTCGCCCCTGAAGTCGAGGAATGGCTAGCCGCTGGCCGTGACAAGGGTCTAGCTGTCAAAGGCGCCGCTCTTCCGAACGGAAAAGGCAAAGGAGGCAGCGATGACGAAGGCAGCTCGGAAGACGAAAACAACTCTGACGAAGAAGACGACGAAGATTCAGACGACGACATGCAAGATGCTGACGGCGAAGAGGGAAAGAAGAGAAACAGACACTGGGCGCTGAAAGCAGTCGTGAAAGAGCAGAGGTCGCGAGATTGGGATGCTGATTTTACAAAGGAGGAGCTCGAACGCGTTGCCGGCGATCCCGCAAAAGTGGAAACTGGGCTGAAACTGGACGCTCATGGGCGGATCCTCAAAAGATCCATTGACCCGGCTTCGATGAACAAGAGGGATGAGAAGGGATGGACACTAGAGATGATGTTTAGATTCATGAGCGCCGGTATACGGCCAGACGCTCCAGCTCGCTGACATCATATCGGAACCATAGCCCAATATTTAAGTACTAGACTTCTCCGGATCTAGCGTGAACTAGTCTTTACCTGTTACGATCGTAAGGCCATGCGTGCATTGTGGGTGTCTACTGGTCTCGCACCCTGAATTGCCCACGAACCACTCGTTTTGGTAAAACTGGGCATCTTAACAAGATCTGAGTAGCTATCTATTGCACGAACAGACCGCCAAATTTCTTGAAATACTGTCGCAGAAGATCAATAGCCTACGATGGTATTTTTTATATAGTACTAAGGACTGTGACTCAACCTGAGTGTTCAGAGACGACTTGACATAGATTGCTGGCTTGAACCTGCAGGCCCACAACTGCCATCTCTAGATCATGTATCTTTGGGTATGATGGTGTGGTTTGCGTCACATCGATGCGGTTAGCTGCCAGAGTTGCGAAGCGTAGCCAGTCGGGTATATTCTTAATCCGGCAGTCTCTCGCATCTACCGATTCGGGTAATCGTGGACCCGCGTCCTACCGACAGCCCGGGAATAGGCTTGCATAAAACTTGTGTAACTTGGAAGGCGATCTAGCCATTGGTCCAATCAGTTAGTCCATTGCGGATTCGGGAATATGGCAAGATCTTCATTACAGAGGGGCTCGGTGTGGAATAGTCCATTTTCAATCTCGAAGCGGACGGGATAACCACCCGCTTGTAAATAGCGATCTAGGCCGAATATTACAGCATGCCAGCGAGTCGAAGGAGTTCCTGAACACCTAACTGATGCACTTTGCCATTCTTGGTTCCGTAGCACTATAGCCTATCAAAAACCCCTAACCCGTCTTGTGGACATAGGTGTTGCTTTTGTGGTATTTTTGAGAGCAACCGCATACAGTGCAGTCTACATTCTCGAAGCCTGCGCAGCTGCTCCCCCGAGATAAGAATTTTGCGTGCTATAAATACCTAGGTATTTAGATGAGAGGGTGTGAGCATCATGCTGGCAGACTGCTTTACAGTTGATATCTTTTGATGTATCTTTGACATTCTATTTTGCTAACGCTTGTCGGCATGGCAGATCCAAAAGATCGCGATGTCTGACTAGTGCTATCAATATATGCCCAGCTCTATGATATCACATCGTCGTCAGTGTTAACTTTTGATTCACGGGATAGCTAATGCAGCCGATTTGACGTTCAACTTTTATGATTCATATGGCGAATTTGGTTCGGGCAATGCGACTGAAACTAAATCTATGCATACAGTCGTCAATTGACAGCTAAGTCAGACACACGCATAATGTGTGCTGCATTATGCTGATATTTCAGAATTAGCGTCTTGTAAACCAGATCTGTAGACTGTCGTGCTTCGGCCTAGTCTAGGGTCGAGACTTTACTTCAGCATGGACGTTTACGAGACAAACAATTGCTGCATTAATGCATTGACATTCTCTATAAATTTGGTATCGAGAGCGACGACGGAGTAGATTATATACACCCTTATTGAAAAACAACTAGACGTTCATCTCCAACGACGAGCTCCTCGAATTGTGCCTCCTCCTCCAGATCCTCTCCAATGACCTTGCCTGTCGCGTCAACCATTTCCATCACGCCCTGATCCTCATCGTCGTCATCGTCCCCTTCTCCCGTGAGGAACGCTGTCCTGTGAGCGAACAGTTCCGCGTCGGCGTCGCCATCACGATGGGCCCGTATGACGTGCAACCTGTAGGCGAATATAATACCTGGGTGTGTATCATAGCTATCCGTGCTTTTCTTTTCCCGATCCGCAGACACAGCAGCGCCGACTTCGACAGGGACAGCAGCAGCGGCTCCAGCAGGCCCAGACCCAGAGATACTCCAGTGAGAACCAGACCCGGTGTCGTGTGAGACGTTGAACGAGTTCTTTGCGATACGTAGCCCAGAAACGATATATACTGGTCGTTTCTGTCCAAATAGCCCCGATAGGCCGGAGTCGATATGCTTTTTGACTTTCGCCAGGTTGACGATGGCTTTCAGAGAATCTTCTTTTAATGAGGTAGCAAAGGTTTGGATTTCGTGTTCTGAATTTCCAAAATTAGAGCTATTAAAGCGATCTCCGCTAATTTTCCCTGAGGCGGAGGCTAGATCGATGAATTTAGCCCAGATTTCAACACCCCCGCCGCTGGAGGAACTCCTGGAGTGGCTGTGGTTGGCCTCGTTCAGGGTTTGCACATCGGGAAGTGATATCTCAGGGAAGTGATCTTTGATTGATGCGAGGATAGCGGTGGGTCTCTTTGGATGTTTAATTACAGAACCAAGTTTCAGTTCGCCAGTGGGGAGAAAGGTGAAGTCTGGAGGAAGAAACCATGTCGTTTGGGCCATTGTATAAGACGAAATACGCAGGATTTTTCTCGCTGCAGAGATATTGATGTATATTGCTTATTTTACTCTGGAAATGAGATATATATGCTTGACTGGTGGTGAAACTGGTGGCTAACAAAGTGGTCGTAGGTCTAGTGCAGTCCAAATCAAGGGTTCTATATATATGTATGCATAGCTTACAACCCCGCTACTCCGCTCCGCTCCAAGGACCCTGCTGCGTTTAGTGCTGCCAAGCAATACGTGGGTATGCGGCTCAAAACTCTGGGACTATCATATGGAACCACACCTTCGATAATCCAGATGCTAATAGGCCTGGGATGCCGGGACATCCTATATACCGAACATGTCCATACACATATTGCCCTCTTTTCTAGGAATACATTCAAAATTTATGAATTTCTTGATATATCAAGGAAAGAAAACGATGAAGGATCACTCCCTACTTGTGTGGGAGTCTCTCAATCAGCTGCGTGCTCCTGGGTCTGTGTACACATCGGGCGGATCTTAAAGCTGAGGGAGCAACGCCGCGATATTGGGCTAAACAAGTCCTGTTTTTTTTTTTGAAACTCTTGATGATGAAGCAATCCCAAACTCCTACTCCTAGCTCGCTAATAGATGAAGAAACGGCGTCTAAGGCCTATTATTTCACACGCAAATTTTTGCATTGAACATAGCGGAACTCTCCACGGGTTAGGTATCTGAATCGTGCACTACACGCAATGTTAACATCGAGACTGCCGAAACAGATCATTGACTTCACGCGGGAAAATTTAGAACTTACATAGTCGTTTTTGCTTTCGCCATTAAGTGGTAGTCATGGACACCAACGAAGTTGTCTTTCATGAGCCCGTGTTCCCAACGGAATACTTGTTACTAGTGCGCAAAATCTCACTCACAACCGTGTGCATGTCGCACCACCTGTCCAGGTCGTCCTTGCCGGTCCAGAACGAGATTGGATTGATGAATCTCCGGCGTTGACCCGAATCCTGGGATATCTTGTGGAGCATCTTTTCCATGCCCTTTTTCTCCCATAATGGTTGAAATGTTTCGGGCTTTGAGGGGATTGGCACAAGGGCGGAAAGAACAGTGGCGTATGAGAGCAAAGTAGCGGCTATTCCCGCGGCTATCGCAGTGGCGATTGACGATCCTGGCTCGCACACCTTAGGATAAAGTTTATTCATATCAGTATAGATATCTTCGCTGATATTGTCACCGAATGTGCCCAAGATATGAGGGCCGTCTTCGTGATTTCTGGGGTTTGTGGCAGCGAAAGTTCCATAGCAGTTTGTTGCGTAGATGGCGATAACCGCAGGGTCATTTGCGGGGAAGGTCACATCATCATAGCTTGAATTTCCCGCGCTGGATAGGAATATCATGGCTCCATTGCGCTTCTTGCAGACCTCATCGATAGCGTCTTTTATTATCGTGCTCTCCTTGGGGAACCCGAAAGACATGGACACGATATCTGCCTCACATTTTTCCGCCCATCGGATGGCCTGTAGTCAATCAACAGTTAGCTTCTTCGGTCTCAACGTGCTATTTGCCGTTCAACGAACCTCTGCTATCTTTTCTTGGCTGCCGTCTAACTTCTTCGTACTTCTCGCGACACGAGCCACAAGAAGTTTGGCGGAAGGTGCAGATTCAATCATTAGTCGCGTCATCAAGGTACCGTGTCCAAACTCGTCAACTGGGGATTCGGAATTCGAAACAAAATCTTGCCAACCCTGAATACAAGCCAATCTTCGAGATCCGTGGTCCTCGTCTAGAAAGAATGGGGCCTTTGGGTTACAACCAGTGTCTAATATGGTGATCCTGACAGGCTTGGTGATGTTCCTGCGTCGCCTTTCACCTTCAACACGCCCATTAATCGTCTTCAGATGTTGGAGCCAGTTTTTAGCAGCAACATATGGGCCGGTGTGGAACAGGGCTTGCTGCTGGGGCAAACTAGTATCTGGAGCGCCCTCAGTTTCCTGAGATGATACGCTCTTGATCTTCATGATATAATTGTCACCTTCGGAATGATTTCGAAAGGCGTTTTTTAGCCAGGCAAGTGGCACTATGACTTTCCTGTATAGACGCCATCTCCGTTTTGATATTTCAAATGCCTTTTCAGTATCTTTCTGTTGCACTCCTTGGCTTTTTCGCGTCGGTCCGCTCAGTTTTGGAGGCTGAATATAATTCTCACTTTCGAGACAGTTTCTGATGGCTTCGTCGAAAACAACTTTGTGCGCAAAGCCTTCCCAGTTCTCATGTTCCAGTTCCTTCAAATGGCAGACTGCTTTATTGTAGTACCGGTTCATCTGTGGTATGGAGTTGAGGGTTTTAGTTAAACCAAGAGGCCTTCCAAGTCCGATTTCTAGGAGGAGGGCCCCTAGGCCGAATATGCGAGGGCATTGGTGTTTGAGAATTGGACTGTCCAGGAAATCCTCCAAAGAGTCACTAGTGGCATCAAATTGGAAAGCCATGTAGGCTCTAAGAGGCAACCGGTCCTTCAGCTCGCTCTCTGCTTCGTCCGCCATGAGCCAGATATTCTCATTAGTCCATTTCCCCTGCATTAATTCCGAGTCATAGAATTGCCAATATGCCCGGGCGATTACATTGGCAAGGATTATTTTGTCCTTGGCTGTCAATTTATATTGTTGTAGGACGGTGGAGAGAGATTCTCCACAACCACTGGAAAGAAGATGCTCATCTCTTCGAGACTTTTGTAGTCGGCGAAGTCGGTATCCGGGAACAGAATGCAAGCTAATGGACGTGTATAGTGGCTCTTCTAACATATTGCAGAAGTTGCTGTCTAACAACGATTCCAGATCACCAGCTTGCGGATGTAGGTTGTCCGCAGTAGTCGAGGACTCTGCAAGACACATTTGTTGTGCAGAATTTCTACCCTCGCATATGCGTATCAGCTTAATTAGAACTGCAGGTTAAGTTACTGCCTGATTATTTTACATACTTTGGAATCGTCAACCCAAAGGTTTGCCAGAGTTTCATATCCATTGAGGAAACAAAGACGTCGAACGAGACCACGGAGTTCTGCAGATACGAATCCCCTGTAAGGTGCAGCCTTGTTGGGTGCCATATACTCTGGTCGCATATCGTTGTATGTCTAGTTGACTGACACTTGGAATGCGACTGCAAGGTTTTGAAGAGACAAGCGTTTATATCGCTTGGGTAGTCGATTTGTGGCAAGACATCCTTAATGCTCTCCAGTACGACCTCGGCGCTGCCTGGTCCGTCCCAAAGTAGCCTGTTGTACAGTGTGTCGCAGTCGGCTTTAAATGCTTCTGCATCCTTTCTGCTTTTTCTCAGCACCGAAACGATTGAGTGCTTGAGGTCGCGCTGGCCAGACTGGCCTACAAGATGGACAAGGTGGCGATGGCATTCTTCGACAAATAATTCTTTTGGGGCCTTGAAATGATCCGGCCACTAGCATTCAAATTGATGTTAGTGAGGGATGTAGTTTCACACGCATATACCGTATGGTATGACAAGGCGACAGATATAAATGGCAGGGAGATCCCATGAACGCCATTTATATTGATTCATTGTACCAGCATACATGCAGCATGTCTACTTACTATGCAGAGCCTCACCAACGCAACTAAGAGTTCCCGGCACAACTCACTAACATCTGGCTCAATCTCGTAAGGACGAAGTGGTTCGAGATATCGCGAGGTAAGATGAAGCCTAGTCGCAATGTCCGCACCGAGTGCAGCGCGATCGGAAGGAAGACCCCTCTGTTGAACGACGATGTCGAGGATGACCCCTGCGATTTTCACACCAAACGAGGCCAGAATACCATATGCGTATGCGACCGTATCGCGAGCCATGGCGCCATGGATCACCCGACTGGTACTGTGAGGTTGCAAGCCGGTCAATCGGGGCCGATGGAGAATATGGGCCAATATTAGTGTCAAATTGATGGCCGCTGAAATGGTCCGGACCTCTAGCCACCGCGACTACAGCATGATGTTGGAGAGACTGCGCGCGGTGTATGTGCGTTTGGCAAGGCTGACTGGCCTGGTCCGCCACCGAGCTGGAGATGGAAAGTGGGGTCATATGATTATCGATTATGGAACAGGAATATTCGACCGAGATTTCGACGGCGCAGAAATTTACATCAAGATGGGAATATGCATCCAGGCAAATTGAATAGTATCACTAGAATTCAATTCCCATTTCCAATTCGGCCTTGCAGCTGGTCATTCTTCAGGCGCTCTCGCAAGGACGGATACACCTGGGGGAAACGTCCGAAATCTATGCGTTTGTAAGTAATTTGATGTGGTTTATCTCTGATTCGCCCCTGCTGCATGCTGCATTGCTGGTCCACCGGCCACCGAAATGATCTCACACTTAAAAATTAAAATTTGCCATCTTGGTGCTAGATTCTAGATAAGAATTGAAACATATTTCTTCTTTCTGGGAACACTTGTAATCTTTCCGAAGAACCCCCAAGATCTCACTTGTACAAGGACGCGGACGTCGACGTTACGAGAGATCGAAGAGCCCAAGATCTAGATCTCTCCTCGAATTACAACACACCGGCTTTGCAACGCAAAAGGACCCTTGACAACATAGTTGTATGTATCTTGGTTTCGAATTCTTCCAAACATCAAGGCCACCGGTTCTTAAGATTTTATAAATTACCCACATAACTATAGAATCGATAGCAGCCAGCAAAGCAATCAAAGGTGGTGAATACGAAAACGTACTCGGTATATATATATATACTAGAGATTATTATTTCGACGAACTTAGCAATTGCTTCCCGACTTAACTATCGAATCTTACCACTTAGAACTCAGCGACGTACTCGGCAATGCAATGGCTTCATCCCAGACCTCGGTTTCGGATCTTACCAAGGCGTGCATCTCCAAGTTTGAGCGCTGCCTAGAAACGAAAGATGCAGCACAGAGAGGCACACTCGAGAATAGAATGGCTGACCTGAATCTTTGGGCAGACGGTGTTGGCGCGGTTGCGAAGCACGCTGCAAGTCTTGACTGGAGGTTTCGGTCCCGACCTGAAGACCTTCATTTGGTGAAAGCCATGTTGTCAATGCTGGCGCGATTTCTGGACGAGTTTGCAAGTCAGGCGCAGAGCGGTGATGCTGTCAGCAATGTCCTACACGGCATCGACGCTGCAATAGAGAACCTGGCTTTGATCGGGGTGGCGATTCGCCGGACTGGCAAGGCATCACGTATCCAGAAGGCTGACCAAATGTTCGACCGAGAGATGCACCACGAGCTGAGACAGCATCTTGAGTGTATTGTCTTGCTTCGTCCGAGTGCCGATGGGCACAAAGCTCTTGATATCTCGGAACTGAGTGCAATACAGAAACGCCTCATTGATGCAAATCTTCGACGGAGAAACCGCTTCTTGCGCGCCCACCAGCACTACCTCCATCTTGTAGACCAACAACCTGACCTTGCCCCCCTGACAGAAGAACCGACCCCAGAACCGGTACCTGTGGCCAAGGTTCAAATGAACCCATTGCCAGAACCAAGCCCTCAGCTGTCACCGCCAGCACGCCGCCTGGAAAGACGACAAGGTCAGGATGCCACTGGGTTCTCCACTGCTTCTACAGCTGAAGGTGCACTACAATACAAGCAGACCAGCAGTCTTAACAAAGAGGTTGCCAAGACCCAGATCACCTCCCTAGCCGCCGATGCTGATTATCCAAGACCGCCCGCTTCTGCCTCCCATTTGGGTAATAAAGTATTCAGATGTCCCTGTTGTTGCCAAACTCTGCCGAGTGGAGATAACGAAGGATGGAGGTATAGATCCACATCCTTTTGATTTTAAAACCACCAGTATTGGAGTTGACAAGGAATAAATAGGAAGCATCTCGTCGAAGATCTCTCTCCATATACATGTATTATTGAAGCTTGCCCGTCGCCACACATCCTTTTCACCACTCAGAAGGAATGGAAAAAGCATATCGAGAATGATCATCCTCCTCAATGGCAATGTCCTCTCTGCGAAGACGAAGACGCTGTTTTCCCTGTGGTGGGAGATATTGTGATGCACTTTCGGTCACGGCATGCTGATGAGTTATCAAGAGACTCTCTCTCGACGCTACTCTCTGGTTCAGCAGTACATTGCATGGGAATCAGAGATTGCCCACTTTGTGCATCAACGGGGCCGGAAGACTCACCGCAGTTAGTCGAACATGTGCTCAGGCATGTCCATGACTTCTCGCTGAGGTCGCTACCGTGGGATCGGAGTGATATTCAGGGCCACGGGCGGCGCATTGGAACATACTGTTTACCAGATGAAACTAAGAGTGCGGCCTTGCTGCTTGAGTGGCTCGAGGAGACGGAGTTGGAACCTGAGGCTTCGCCCAAGCTACAATTAGCGGATCTTGAGAAAGGCGATCCCTTCGAGCCCGAGCCCGAGTCCGAGATTCCCACTGATTGGTTTAATTATAATGATGACTATTTTGCTGATAATCCTGCAGATGGATCTGCCAGACCTGAAACTGACGACGAGGAATCCAGACACCTGAGTTCACTACCTTCTGGTACCGGGAACAGCCAAACGAGTGTCAGAAGTGCCAAAACAGACATCGAAGGATCGGAGGATCATAGCACCCCGAAATCAGACCAGAAGCAACATCCACAGGAAACCTCAAGTGACCGGGAATCGATAGCAGCTATCTCTAACTGGCTGTCGCCTATCGATTATTCCAGTGACCTTTCGGATAACGCCCGCCTGCGGACACCGGGAACAGGACAATGGCTACTGGACTCAGTGGAGTTCAAAACCTGGCTTGACCAAAGCGGACAGACTTTATATTGTCGTGGTATCATTGGGGCGGGCAAGACAGTGCTTGCATCGTTTGTGATGGAGCACCTTTCTAAGGTTTCCTCCCTGTATCAAGACAGCACTGCAGGGATCGCATACATATCCTTCGATCCAATCAATGGCCCACAAACCCCTACTCAGCACCTAGCAAACTTGCTGAAACAATTGGCTCTGGGACGAAGCTTTATCCCTGAAAATCTGCAAATGTTATTTTATCAGCATACAACTAGGAACACATCACCGTCGTTTACCGAGCTCATGGCTCATCTCCGAATCGTAACTGCGGAACATTCGAGAGACTTCATCGTAATCGACGCGATTGACCAAGGCGACTCAGAACAGCACGAACTCCTGTCGGGTCTTTGCGAGCTCCAACAAAGGACTGAAATAAACTTACTTGTGATGTCGAGAAATGCCCCAGGCAGGCTTTTTCAGCGGGCCGCAACTTTAGATGTAAATGCAAAAGATGAGGATGTGCGAAAACATATCCGAGACTACGTATACGAGTTGTCTCGCAAGCCAGACGCCTTGCGAAACTCTATACTGTTCATCCGTGAGGACCTGCGGATTGATATCGAGGAAACAATCTCAGAAGCCGCTCAGGGGATGTATGTCTACATTGGTATTTGTTTGCGAGTGAGAAAAGTCCAACTAATCCGATCTTGCTTAGGTTTTTCCTGGCAACAAGATATCTTAAGTTGGTCAACGAGCAAAGATCAACAGCAGCCGCCGGGAAGTTCTTGAGGCACATTCGAGCACGAAACCCGGCACTGGAATCATATGCTCTAATATACGACAACGTATCGAGGATAATCAGGAGTAACGAATTATCTACTAAGAGCCGGATCGCCACGAAAGCTCTATCGTGGACTATTCGCGCACGGGGAGCGCTAACCTTCGAGGCCCTTCAACACGCAACCTCTATTGAAATCGGAGATGATGCAATCAACAGAGAAAAAATTCTGAATACCGAGTATATAGTCGCAGCATGTCAGGGGTTGTTGGCCCCCTTACAACGAGGGAATAAGAGTTTTGTTCAGTGGAGCCACTGGACAGCGCAAAAATACGCCGAAGAAACAATGAGAGACTGGACTCCCATGTATACTCATGATGACGCAGATATTGCAACAACGTGTGTCACTTATCTTTCACTTGAGGACTTCGACAGCGGCTTCAGCCGGACGGATGAGAGCTTTGAAGAGCGGCTTCGACGATATCCGCTGTATCAATACGCTGCAAAACATTGGGGATATCATGCTCGCATTGCTTCCACATCAATTGATTCTGAACGGTTCGCCGGCTTTCTCCTGGACGATGCTAAGATTGAGGCGGCCACCCAATCAATGTTTGCCTATGGCGATGCACCAGACTACAGCCAAAGATTTCCAAAGCGTTGGACTGGATTCCATTTGGCAGCATATTTTGGCCTCACATATATCATACATTTTCTCCTCAAGAAAGGTCTTTCTTCAGAGAAAGATTTGGCGGATAGTTATCGTCAGACGCCGCTGTTTCTGGCTGCTGCGAATGGACACGAGCATGTTATTCGAGTGCTTATAGGCAATGATGGAGGTTATCGCCGGAAAGTTGACGCTCGAGGCGTCGCAATAGAGCCAGAGGACAAGAACGGTCTGACCCCGACTTCGGTAGCTGCCGCGAAAGGGTATCCAGCCATTGTCGAGCTTTTACTGGCAGAGGGTGTGGATCCCAATATTAAGAATGGGCAAGGTTTTACTCCGTTGTGGTTAGCCGCGGTAAATGGGCATAAGGCTGTCGTCGAGTTACTCATGAAATCGGCCGCGAATCTCGAATTGACGGATCGGAACGATCAAACCCCGTTATCAGTAGCCGCCGAGAGGGGATATAAAGATATCGTCAAACTGTTAGTGGATGCGGGGGCGGACGTCAATTCGATGGATAGGAACCACTCGACCCCGATATTGTTGGCCACTGCATATGGGCATAGAGCTGTCGTCGAGATGCTTATAATAGCGGGCGCGGATATGGAATCGAGGGATGAAAACCTTCAGGCCCCGATATCGGTAGCTGCCGAGAAAGGATATAAAGAAATCGTCGAGCTACTCCTGGATTCGGGGGTGGATGTGAACACACAGTATGCGGACACTATGACTCCGATGGCATTAGCCGCTTCAAACGGGCATGGAGCTGTCGTTGAGTTGCTGATAGCGAGAGGGGGAGACGTCAATCTGGTGGGGAGAAGTCATTCCTCACCCCTGGAGTTAGCTAGGGAGGGGGGGCATGAGGATGTCGTTCGGCTACTGCTAGGTCATGATGGACCTGACCACCCGACGTCAGGTGGTCAGGGCCATCATGATCTGAGCATGGACAGGCCTCGGAGGAATGCTGTATATGGTGCGGCCTCGGCTGGCATTCCGAATGATCCACTTTCAGATCATCTTCTAGACGATCTGAACCCCAAAGTTGATCATCTAACTGGCGAGCCGTTTTCGGATACTGTTGATTCGCGATATCGACGTCGAGTTTATTATGATTATAAGGGGGACGAGACTGATCCGCGATATGCGGACGCGCGTGGGTCTTATAATTATCCGCAGCATTTGGATATAGATGAAGAGCATTTGGGCGAAGAGTAGTATGCATCGATCTTTGATTCTCCTGCTAGCAAATGAAATTTCAACGTGCACTAGTGTTGAAACGAGAAAAGGCACGTACGTCCCAAGCCGAAGTCATGGCAACATCAACCGTAACTTGTATCATGATTGAAAAGGCTGTTCGTGGATCTCTTTCTGGCAGGGATGGCGGATGGGAGCCTGCAGACTCCACTGTGAATCGTTTTGTCTGGCTCTAGCTCTGCCTTCTGCATCCTTTCAAAGCGACTGTTATGCCGTCGATGGTTTCATTATTGTACTTTGATGAGATATGTAACATTGTATCATAGACGAAATAAAGATAGATTGGATCATTGAACGTTTAACGTTTCAGTAACCACCACTTTCTCAGGCAGGTATATATACGGTGCCGAGTACCTCTTTCCAACGTGTTGACTACTGTTGTATTCTCAGCCATCGACAGCGCCGAATCTGGCGATGCTGGCGTCTATATACACCAAGCTGGGTAAATACTTGTCTCGCAAGCTAGACGGCTTCGAGGTAAAGGTGGCCGGTCTGGTTCACAAGAAAAGGTAAATACTTAAATACATACACATCCCAAATGGATCTCACTATACAAAATATCGATAACGGGTCCAATCACCAGTACCCCGGATTCCTAACGTCAAAAAAGCCAAAGTGCTATTACATACAGCATCGCCAACCAACAAGAAACATCAACGCCAAAAACCAAGCACCATACCATGCCCACCCACATATACATGAATCCATCCCATGCATCGGCATCCATTCGTCCAACGTATATTACAAATAAGCAGACTTAAAAAATGAGACAAAAAGTCATGCTCCAGAGCACAACCAGCAAAGCACAATCATCGCCACCTCACAGGAAATTCTTCACCCCATCCCCATCTTTCGAGAATATCCGTCTCTTAGCCGCAAACCCGCCCGCCGCACCGCCATTCGCACCACCGTCCTCCGCAACCGTATGCAGCGTATTGCTCCTCGTCATATGCACTCCACCAGCACCAGACAAGCTCGCCCGATCGCTCCCGCCTCCGATCCGCGAACTCAAGCTCTTCAGGCCTTCCAGCTCCCTCTCCAGCCGGAGACACTTCTCCTTCTCCTCTCGCAGCTCGCGCTCCGCCCGGCGTGCCGTCAGCTGGTTCTGACTGTCAGACGACTGCAGCTCTTCGATCGTCTTGAGCAGCCGCTCAACCTTGTCCTTGTTGCGCTGCATGTCCTCCTGCAGTTGTGAGTTCATCTTCTCCTTCCGCTCAATCTGCTGCTGCAGGTCGCGGACCGTGCGGTCGACATTCTTCGTCGATCGCTCGACCTTGCTGCGCTGCCTTTCGTTCTCCTCAAGCTGGTTCTCAAGCTATCCAAAATAATCCGATTAGCATCAACCTCATGACTGAGGGAGAGTATGGGAAGGTATCTTACCTCTTGGATCCGGCTGTGTAGCATCTTGACGTCCTTCGAGCCCGTGGTGTAGCTCTTGGTCTCCATATCCATAACCTTGAGCTGCAGATCGCGCATGGACCGCTCAAGCGTAGACTTCTCCTTATGCAGATCAGCGTTCTCATCTCTCTGCTGCGCGAGATCCCGCTGGAGTTCCGCCGCAAGCGCATCGGACCGCCGCATCTTGTCCACTGCCGCAGCCGCCACATCCTCCTGCTGCGCCAACGAGGTCTTCAGATCGAGAATCTCGCGGTCCATGCCCGCCGCCACGCGCACGGTCGAAGAGTCGCCATTAGCAAGCTCCTCCAGCCGTCGCGAGGCATCGGACAGTCGCTGCTCGATCGCCTTCTTGTCCTTCTGCAACTGATCGCGTTCCGCGTGAGCCTCTTCAACCGACTCCCTGAGCGTGCGGTTTTGGCTGAGCAGTGACACCAAACGTGCTTGAATCTCGTTGTGTGCCGAGACAGCCTGTTCGTGAGAGGTGGTCATATCCGCGAGCTTCACCTCGAGTCTAGCCCGCTCCTTGGTCGCGGTGTTGCTATTCAGCAGTTCATCCTCCCACTTGACGCGCATCTCATCAACCTCCTCACGTAGTCGCCTAAATCAAATATGTCAGCAAACATTCTCTCATTAATCAGACTAAGAAACACATACTGGTTATCCCCGCGGGCCGCAACGAGTGCCTCCCGCTCCGCCTCGAGGTCCTTGATGTACTGCGAAGCCTCAGTCTGGAACTTCTTGCGCATCTGCTCGATTGAGCCCTCCCTATCCTCAAGCTCGATCTCGCGTCTGTTTCTATAATCTTCAATCTCATGCTGCAGTCGCTTCTTCGATTGCAGCGCATCCGCCAAATCCGCTTGAAGATCCTCAATCTATTCGACACCGTTAGCATATCACCCAACACACCATATCAGACCTGGAAAGGATAAAAAACCTACCTTCTCCTCGTATCTCTGGTTCTCTCTCTGCATGTCCTCAAACATGGCCTCCGTCTGCTGTCTCTCAGCAGTGACGCTAGCACACGTATCTTCCGCCTCCCTCACCTGCGTCTTCGCAAACGCCGCCGCCCGCGTCGCCTGCATGACCGCAATCTCGGCCTGCTCGAGCTTGCTATAATACTCCTCCGCACGCGCCTTGTACAACGCAGCGCTGGAGGCCATATCGTGATTCTTCGCAGCCTCGGCATCCAGGCGGATCTGCAGGTCGGCGTTCTCAGACAGGAGGTTGCTACGCTCGAACTGCTCCTGCTCACGCTGCGCCATGAGATCCTCGAGTTCGCCGCGGGTATCGCGGAGCTCGACCTCCAGCGACATCTTGGAGCCTCGCGACTTCTCGTTGGCGCGTTTGGCCTCGGCAAGGTCCGATCTCGTCGCATTGTAGTACTCCAACAACGACTTGCGGGATTTCTCTTGCGCGCAGATGAGGTCGTAGAGCTCCTGGTGTGACTTGTTCTGCAGGTCCATCGCGGTGAGCTCACCGGACCGCATCGCAGCTTCGAGAGCGGAGAGCTTCTCCGTCTCCGAGTCAAGCTGCTGGTGCAGTCGGTTGTTCTCCTGCTCGAGCCTCTGCAGGATCCTCTGTGAGGAGACGTCGCCGTTGGAGGCAGGCTGTCCGTTTTGGTTGTCCAATTGGGTGCGGAGGTGTCTGTTCTCCATCTCGGCCATCTGCAGCTTATTCTGCGCTTCCTCAAGGTCGGTTGCAAGGTCCATGTTGGCTTGATAGGTGATGGTGTCCATCGTCCTATCGGTCTTACCTGAGTCGAATACGCCTGCACTGAACTGGTCGACACGCTTAGTAGGCGTGCGCGGCGAGCCATGTGCAGCAGCCGCATTGAACATCGTCCGCTTCGTTGGCGTACCGAACCTCTGCCGCTCAGGAGAGCCGAAGGGCGGCATGTTTTCGCTCATGCCTTCCATAAGGTTCGCCCTCGACGTGGCATGCCGGCTCTCGATATCCATTATCTCGTCCTGGTGCCGGCGGCGCATTTCAGCCAACTGGGCTTCAGCACGGTTGCGCCGTTCGTCAGCCACTCTGAGTTTCTGCTTGACCTCCTCGAAAGTCTGCGCGAGATCGGATGTAGTTCCGGACCGCTTCCTGAATCTTTCAGGCATCTTGACCTCCTCTTCAGGCTCCACCACCCGCTGTAAATCGAGTAGGTAGCGGTGGCAATCTTCCAGCTCTGCATTGGCTGTGTCTAACGAACCCTGCAGCTTGCGGTTGTTCGCGTGAGCCTGCGCTGTGAGCTGCTTCTCGGCATCCAGGTTACGATTCGCTTCAGAAAGCTGCGACTGGAGTCCATGGACCGTCTTCTCCGAGGTCCGAGTGTTCTTGTGCTCTCTGGTAATCTCATGGTTGAGATCCTCGAGATCAAGAGCAAGCTTCTCTTTCTGCTTCTCCAACGAGATAATCGCAAGCTGCGCCTCGCTCAGCTGGCCGTGAAGCTTCTTTTCCTCTTCGGCAGCCTTGGCTTTATCCGCCGTAAGCTGTATGATCTTGTCGCGATACTGCTCGCTGGCCTTGGAGTTTGATTTTGCAAGCTCGAGATTCTTCTGCTGGATCTTGTTCTGGAGCGCGCGGTTGTCGTGTTCCGAAGATAAGAGACGCGCCTTGAGCGTCGACATCTCCTGCTCGAGTCTCTTCTTAGCCTGTTCGTTCGCCCGCTTAGAGGCTTCGCTATCCTCAATCTGCTTGTTGAGATGCCGGATTTCAAGGCTAAGATTCTCCCGATCAGACTCGGCTTGCGAGAGGAGCTTGTCCTTCTGGTCGATCTCCTTTCTAAGGGCGTTCCGGAGCTCTTCCGCCTGGCGAGACAGCTGTCGTTCGTTCGCAGCCTCCGCCTGCGCCCGCGTGGACTCATTGTTCTCGACACGCTGCCGCAGACGTTGCAAGTCAAGTTGGATGTCACGCTTGTCACGCTCAGCCTGCGACCTAGCCTCGAGGGCCTTTCGAAGGGTATCTTGTTGGCCGTAGAGCTCCTTTTCGATCGTAACCTTGGCAATCGACAAGGCGTCGTAGTCACGCTTCATGGACGAAAGCCTCGTTTCACTCTCCGCGAGGACATCAGCTCGAGTCTTGCGTTCAGTCTCCAGTTCTGCTTTCACAGAGTCGAGTTGTGTCTTGAGAGCCTTGATCTGCTCGTCTAGCAGGCGTCTGCCCTGGCCGAGCTTGGCGTCCTCTGAGATCTTGGTTTCGAGAAGCTTGCGGGCCTCCTTCGCATCGCGTTCGCATTGCGCCTTGAGCATCTTGGCATCTTCGACCTGGGACTCGGCGGTCCGGAGTTTCTTCTGCAGCTCATCCTGCTTGGATATGAGGAGATGGCGCTCATCCTCGAACGTCTTGCGATCGATCTGGTGCTTTTTGAGATCCGCAAGTGCCAACGATAGCTCACTTTCTTTCTTGCGAATCAAGCCTTCAAAGTCGGCGGAGGTCTTTGAGAGATCTTGCAGCTGTTGGCGGACGCTGAGATTCTCGTTTCTGAGATCGTGGTTCTGCTTTCGCGTGGTTTCCAAGCTCTTGGTCTACACAATTGTCAACTTGACTCCTATTAACTCATCTTTAGGATAGTAGGTTGTTCTTACCGCGACATTGTACTTCTCCTCGAGGTCCTTATCAGTCTTAAGCAACAGCTGCTCAAACTCCTGAACCTTCCTCTCCTTAAGAGAAAGGTGGCTCTTGAGAAGGTGAATCTCCTTCGATAGCTTGTTTTCATTCACGCTGACATTGTCAAGTTGATCCGTAGCCGTCTGGAGCCTGGCTTCTATATCGTCAAGCTTGGCCTGCAGAGTTCGCTTGTCCTCTTCCAGCGAACCGATAAGATTCACAGCCTGGTCCAGCTCTTTCCTACGGATATCAAGCTGATCGGACACCTTCTTCTTCGCCGCGATGAGCTCGTCCAGCTGATCCTCCAACTGCTCTTGATCTTCCAAAGCACCTTTAAGCTTCTCAGAAAGGTCAGCCTCACGTTGCTGCAGTCGCTGGAAGATCTCATCTTTGTCCAGGGCGAGAGACCGCTCGGCCTCGAGAGTTTGCTGAACCCTCGAAAGCTCAGTCTCGGTCCTCCTCTTGTCATCTTCGATTCTAGCCCGCTCCGAAGCCTGCTGGTCCATCTGCGCTTGCATGTGGTGGATCATCTCATCCTTCTTCTTGACCTCGCGGCTAGTTACAGTATTGCCCAGTAACGGCTTGACCTTGACGAAGAGCTTCCACCACGGATTCTGGCTAAGCTCAAGGTACACCTGCAGGTTCTGGTGGATGACCCTGGTAGCCTCAGCGCGGTACAGCATCTTGTGAGCGATCTTGCGCTGGATGAACCCGCGCGCGACGCTTTGGAAGCGGGTGATTATGCTGCGGACCAAATTATCACGCTGCTCTTCCAGCTCGGCGAGGACGCTGGCACGGAAAAAGACCTTGCTAAGACCGATTCGGTACTGGTAATCGTCGAGATTGAGCTGCTCCAGCATAAGGCGGGCAATCTGCTGTCCTTCCAGGTAGCCCTTCGGAAGGCCTGGCGTTAGCACCTCATAGCGCTGGCGGAACTCGACGAACGGCAAGCGATTGGGGAACCCCGTTCTCGCGATTCGGATGCCCTCCAAGACACCGTTGCATCGCAGCTGGTCTAGCACTAGGGATGTGACCAATTTCTTCGGCTTCTTCTGGTGATTGGGGATAATGCAGCGGACAAAGTGAGGGTGTGTGGCATGCAGCTGGGTCATGAGACTGGAGAGCTGCTCCTTATGACGCTGCGCGACGGTTCGGAACAGACCCTTCTTGACGCGGGATCGCGAAGTTAGAGAGTGTTCGGCATCCTCAGCGCAATCTGCGAATAACTGCGCAATGCT
Source organism: Drechslerella dactyloides (assembly GCA_020064725.1). Lineage (NCBI taxonomy): Eukaryota > Fungi > Ascomycota > Orbiliomycetes > Orbiliales > Orbiliaceae > Drechslerella > Drechslerella dactyloides. The sequence goes on along the minus strand of JAGTWJ010000008.1, from coordinate 1,977,420 downwards.
GGGATGTCTGGATCCAGCCAAAAGCCTCGTAACATTGTCGTTCAACGGATCCTTATTCTTCTCCAACCAGCCCTCGGTCGAATACTCAACTTCAGCAGCATAGTGGGTAAGAATAAAACCTTGGCTGAGCATCGAGCTGCGGTATTTGTTCGACTTCTTGTCCCACAGCGTATGGAGCTTCTCAGTGAAGGTCTTATCGGTCGCCTTGGGCATGACGCAGTCTTCGTCCAGGCAAGAGAAGATACCGATTGGATTGGAGAGTTCGATCAAATCGATAGTCGGCTGGAGATCGTGACCGAAGTCGATAAACTTCCACTCGATTCGCTCGCGAGCGTACTCTTCCTGTTCAAGAACGAACATGTGGTGGTTGAAGAACTGCTGCAGCTTCTCATTGGTGTAGTTGATGCAGAGCTGCTCGAACGAGTTTGATTCGAAGATTTCGAAACCAGCGATATCGAGGACGCCGATGAAGCCGGATTCTTCTCCTCTACGTTCGAGAGACTGATTGATTCTCGACACCAGGGAACCAAAAGCTCGCTCGTAGATACCCTTGCTAAGGGCATCGACGGACTGCTTGACTTGGTCTGCATTGCGGTTCTGATTGACCCACTCCTTACCCGCTTTCACTCGTGGGTTCAGGAGTCCCTTGCTAAAGTCGTCCGCGGGAATACCGAGAATATCGCAGATGATCTCGACCTGGCGTCTTTCCGGCAACCTCGCGCTGTCGGACAGGTTGCCAAGAACGGTCAAATTACCAAGATGTAAGACTGCAGCGATGTTTCTAAAGTATGCCATCTGCTCCTCTCTGGAGAAGCCCATGACATGGAACGCTCGCAGCAAGGTATCGAATTCGTCCTTATCGTTGACGCCAGCGATATGCTTGTTGGCGCTCTTTGTGTAACCATAGTCGTCGACGTCGCCCGTGAGCAGCAACTGATCGCGGAGCTCGCGGGTCGCACCTCGAAGCAGCTGGTAGAAGACATGGTAATTCCGCTCACCAGAGCTCTGCTTCACGACTCTGGATTTTTCAAGGAGGTACCAGTCAATGTAGGCACCCGCGATCTGGCCCTTGCCCGTAAACTCGATTCTGATGAATTTGCCAAATCTGGACGAGTTGTTATTCCGAACAGTTTGGGCGTTTCCGAAAGCTTCGAGGATAGGGTTAGCTTGTAGGATCTGCTGCTCGAGCGTGCCGAACTGCTTGGAGGTGTTGTTGCCAGCAGCCACGGACGCGAGGTACTGGATGACTTTCTTTGTGTTTTCCGTTTTTCCAGCACCGGATTCTCCACTGCGAGCTGTTAGCAAGCTATAAGAGGAAACTAGTAATGCGTGACATACGTGACCAAGATGCTCTGATTCTCTCGCTCGTCCAGCAGATTGCGGAAGGCGGCATCAGAGATAGCGTAGATATGCGGCTGCGTCTCGTCCCGAGACCGGTTACGGTACATCTCAATGTACTCATTGGTGTAGATGGGCAGCGGGCAGTACGGGTTCACGGTGACCAAGAACAGGCCAGAGTATGTCTACGCTCACGATCAGCTCTGATCCATCGAGACAGCTTCAGATGCAAAAACTCACGTAGATGAGATCGGATTGGTATCTCGTGTGGAGATTGTGGACAACAGACGCCTCGTTCAGGTGCGTCAGCTCGGCCATATCGGCGGCCTTGTCGAATTTGGCCGGATTGACCTTGTCCACCTGGTCGGCGGGGACGTGGCGTTCGGTGCCATCGTCGCAGATGACGACGAGCACATTGTTCTCCTCGCTCTCGACGTAGCCTTTGACAAAGGCTCGTTCGGGATCCTTAACCCAAACCCAGCGTTTGCCGGAAAAGTCTGTGCCTTCGAGGCCGTGGGAGGTGACTCTGGGGGAGGCGGAGTCCGCCTTCTTGATGAAGCTCGGGGCGAAGGTGGTATTGGTCTTGTTGGCCGACGACATGGTCCGATTATGGCCCTTGAAGGGGCCGCCAACCGAGTTCCTGATGGTGCTGGAGGGGGTGGCTGTTTGCGGTGAGGAGACCACGGGTGACGAGGCGGTGTTCTGCCGCGGCGAGAACGGTCTCTGGGAGGCGCCGAAGCGCGGTGGAGTATTGAAGCCAGACATGCCGAGTGGAGTCTCGATCGATCAAGGCATCGATTCTAGAGGTATGAAGATGGTGGGAATTGGATCGCGAGTTCCAGCTTTTGCGCCGGGGTGTACACCGCTCGATGGGAAAGCAATGGTTGATGATGCTGTAATTGGCCAGGCAATGGGCTGTCAGTCGCGACTCTCGGCGCAGCTGGAATGCGACTGGAATGGTATACAGAGTCGGGCCTACCTTCGGACGGAAGATGCTATATGGAAGAAGCTAGCTCGGATGAAGCTCCAGCTGAGACTTGGATGAAGCGAGCCTTCAGGGAGGCAACTAATATAAATTGACCAGCTGAAGAGCGTGGGAATAGGTAAACAGGTGTGGAAAGGTGGAGTGGATGGATAGCAGAGATGAGATGGAAGATGATATAAACCTGGGAGACAGGCTTCAGGGAACAAGCAAGGGAACACGGCGGGATGCCACTGTCACGTAATTAAAGACTTATCGATTGATGGCGCGGAGTCCAAGCTTATCGGGCAGGCCAAGGCCATCCGTCTCCGTCTGCTGTCTCTCTTCGGCGCGGTTGTTGGACGCCCGGCGACCAGTGCGCAGCCCGTTGGCCCGGCGTTGTTTGTTGACCCACGCCACATGCTGCGCTGGCGTACTTTGAGTTGACCCAGCAACTCCAACGGGTGTGGTCTTGGCAGCCTGTTCCGCTGTGTTGCTGTGTGACAATCCGGCGCTGCTCATTGGCTGATCATCTAAAGTCCGACTGGCGACGTCAATTCGGCGCTATCTCCGACCGGGCAGCTGCCACTTCCGCTTCCACCCCACGTCGACATCACGATCTCGTCCATCGACGCACGTGAAGCATCTCCGCAGACATCGCATTGCCAATTGGCTCCCGGTCGCTGGCTCGATCGCTGTCCATCGACCCTCCCTACACAATCACGACTACCATCGCATACCGTTCATACACTAATTGACCATCCCTCTACAAGAGCAACTATCACATTAATATCTACGACATCTCGACGAAACGTCACGATGGCCGCGCTGCTCCCCACAGCTAGGTCGGCTTTGACCCGGCAATGCACGGCCTTCACCAGTCGCCGTGCATTATCATCTCCAGACATGCTCTCACGCTCCCGCCGCCTCTCGCGCCGCTTCCTCGCGACGCCGTCCGACTCGAGCAGCGACGCCTCCAACGGCACCGCAATCGTGATGCTCAACATGGGCGGTCCCGGCACCGTCGACGAAGTCGGCGACTTTCTCTCACGTCTCTTCGTACGTCCACCCATTCTACCATATATACACCCAAATCGAATCCCCAGCTAACCGCATGATCCCACAGATGGACAAGGACCTCATCCCGCTCGGCCCGCTGCAAAAGTACCTCGGCCCGCTCATCTCCCGCCGCCGCACGCCCAAGATCCAGCACCAATACTCCGAAATCGGCGGCGGCTCCCCCATCCGCAAATGGACCGAGCTGCAAGCCCGCGAGGCCTGCAACCTGCTCGACCGCATCCACCCGTCGACAGCGCCACACACGCCCTACGTCGCCTTCCGCTACGCCAACCCGCTGACGGAAGACACGGTCAAGCAGATGCTGTCCGACGGCGTCTCCCGCGCCGTCGCGTTCACGCAGTACCCGCAGTACAGCTGCTCGACGACGGGCAGCAGCCTCAACGAGCTGTGGCGGCTGTCGAAGAAGCTCGACCCGAAGAACAGCATCCGGTGGTCCGTTATCGACCGGTGGCCCACGCACCCGGGGCTCGTGGAGGTGTTCGCGCGGCATATCGAGGAGTCGCTGGCGACGTATCCGGCCGGGGAGCGGGAGAAGGTCGTGCTGCTGTTCTCCGCGCATTCGCTGCCGATGAGCGTGGTGAATCGCGGGGATCCGTATCCGGCTGAGGTTGCGGCGACGGTGTGGGCGGTCATGCAACGACTGAAGTTCAGCAACCCCTACCGACTCGTATGGCAGAGTCAAGTTGGTACGCACGCCCCTCTCTTATCGTAGAAGCTTGCGGGAGCTAGATTGAAGCTAATATGGCAGTGTAGGTCCGTCCGCCTGGCTCGGCGCCCAGACCGCCACAACCGTCGAGGAATACGTCAAAAAGGGCCAGACAAACCTGCTATTAATCCCCATAGCCTTCACCTGTACGTCCCTAACAAAACCTCACCTTATCGTAGTTGAACACAAGCTGACAACTCCCAGCCGACCACATCGAAACGCTGTTCGAGCTCGACCTCGAAATCATCGGCGAGTCGAAGCAGCCGGGCATCAAGCGCGCCGAATCCCTCAACGGCGACCCGATCTTCATCCGCGCGCTCGCCGATATCGCCAAGACGCACCTGGAGGACGGCGGGCGGAGCAGCCCGCAGCTGTACCTGCGGTGTCCAAAGTGCACGAGCGAGCGGTGTCGCGAGCAAAAGGCGTTTTTCCAACGGCAGCACGAAGAAGCTACCTCATAGACCATCTACACACTCTGCATCCGAGTATATATTGTATATAATGGCCTTGTATATAAAGCATACAGCATAGCATAGCATCTATCGATTGCATATATATATCCAGCGGGTATCTCCGTCTATCACGGTCCAGCTGTTACGACCCAATGTTGAAATTGCAAAGTACGTAAACCATGCATCACATATCCTACACATGTAGCAAAATCCAACCCGTCGCAACACTTCATACCACATACGGCCGGCGTGCATCTACCTCGGCGCGTACTCCTTGTTGAACGCCCGTCCGATGACCATCCGCCGCACCTCGCTCGTCCCAGCACCGATCTCGTACAGCTTCGCATCCCGCAACAGCCGACCCGCGGGCAACTCGTTAATATACCCATTCCCACCAAGACACTGCACCGCGTCCAACGCACACTCCGTCGCTCGCTCGGCCGCGTACAGTATCGCGCCGGCACAATCCCTCGTGTCCATCGTCCCTTCGTCCACGCGGCGCGCGGTGGCATAAGTATACGCGCGCGCCGCCGACATTTTAACGTGCATATCCGCCAGCCTCCCCTGCATGAGCTGGAAGTGCGCTATCGGTGTGCCGAATTGCGTGCGCGTGTGCGTGTAGGGTAGCACCAGGTCCATCGCCGCCTGCATGATCCCGATGGGGCCGGCGGATAGCACGAGGCGCTCGAGGTCCAGTCCGGACATGAGCACGCGGGTGCCGGTGTTGGTTTCGCCGAGCTGGTTTTCAGCGGGGACGAAAACGTTGTCGAAGATGAGTTCGCCGGTGTTGGAGCCGCGCATGCCCAGCTTGTCGAGTTTGCGCGCGCAGGAGAAGCCCTTGAAGGAGCGTTCGACGATCATGGCGGTGATGCCCTTGCTGCCGGCGCCCGGGTCGGTTTTGGCGTATACGACGATGATGTCGGCGTCGGGCCCGTTGGTGATCCACATTTTGGACCCGTTGAGGAGCCAGCCGCCGTCGACGGGCGTGGCTGTGGTTTTCATGGAGACGACGTCGGAGCCCGCGGAGTGTTCGGACATTGCTAGGGCGCCGATTTTGGTGCCCGCGACGAGGGGGGTTAGGAGGCGGGTTTTCTGTTCGGGCGTGCCGTGGAGGGTGAGCTGGTTGACGCAGAGCTGCGAGTGCGCGGCGTACGAGAGGCCGATGCTGCCTTTTCTCTCATCCCGTTAGCATCGTAGTTATAATAGATACCGGTCTCTATGTAGTGAATATAATTACCTGACGCGCGGGACAGCTCTTCCATGACGATGCAGTGCGCTTGATACCCGAGCTCCAGGCCGCCGTACGGCTCCTCAGCCGTTATCCCAAGGAACCTACCCACCCCGTCAGTCACTACCCGTCATTATACGGTATGTCTGCACTGGATATGGTAATGGGATACGCACCCGGCCTCGCCGAGCTTGGGCCACATCTCGTTCGGAAACGCATTCTCACGGTCCGTCTTCGCCGCCACCTCCTCGGGAATCTCTCGCCCTACACTCATCAATCAATCAATCCATCCATTGATATATCATGATACTGTAGACACTGTTAGGATGTGTGGAGGGTGTACGTACTCGTGAAATCCTGCACCCGCTCCCGCAGCTCGGCCAGGTCTTCGGACGTCGGCATCGTAAAGTTGGGCGTCAGCTTCGTCGACGCATACCTCACGCCAGCAGGCATCGCCATTGCCGTCCGCGCCGTCGGGGCAGGGCGAACGGCGGCCGCGCAGGCCCGTGTCAGCGCCGGTCGAGCGAAGCGTAGAGCAGCCATAATGCGGATGATCAGTCGTTATATCGAAGCGTGAATGCGAGTGACGTCTCGGTATGCTATCCGGATGGAAGACAGTTAGAGTGAAGAAGCTAGGACTGAGAACTAGCGTGTATGTATGTAAGGAAGTCGGATCCAATCGCCGGGGAACATGAGCGAAGACTGTCTGAAGTAACAGCTGCAAGGAACGTAACCCCGTCGGCCTCTTCAGGCGTGCGGCGCCGCAGCATCGCATCGAGAACGTGGAGGTTAGCGCCCCACCCACCTCGGCCGGCTACCCTCGGCACACCGAACTCCACCGCCTTGCTCCGCGATCTTGCATATTCCCACCGTACATGTGCGTCCCGCGCTGCTTAAGCCCTGTCGCCCGATCGAAAATTAAAGCTAGATCGATATCCATCTGGCGGCATTGCCCACTCTTCGCCATTGCATTGCATTGCATTTCGTACGTTCAATTCCTCCACCTATCGACCCTCCGGCCTCCTATCGCGGGCATCACACGTCTAGATTGATTAGAGCTAACCTGATATATAGAAGTATAGATATCGTATAGTTCATAGATTGCGCAATGTCCCTCCGGACGGCTATCCTGCGCTCCCGCGCACTCACCGGGCGCAGCCTGCCCGCCGCCCGCCGCGCCGTCTCAAGCCACAGCTTCCGACACTTCGAAGGCGCCGTCTCAACGCTGCAGTCAACCGTCGACACCGCCTCGGCCGACTTCAAGGCGAACGCAGCGGCAATGGCCAAGCTGACGGACCAGCTGGACAATCTGACGACGCGGATATCCGCCGGCGGGCCCGAGAAGGCGCGGCAACGACACCTCGAGCGCGGCAAGATGCTCGTCAGAGAGTACGTCCCCCCCACATAACCATACATTCAATTCACCGGACTGTTATATATATATACGCTGGTGGATAATTGATAGGATGAATGAGCTGACTGGTCGACCGCTAGCGCAGCCGAATATCAGCGCTGCTAGACCCGGGTTCCTCCTTCCTCGAGCTGTCCGCGCTCGCCGGCCACAATCTGTACGAGGGCGAGGACGTGCCCGCGGGCGGCATCGTAACGGGCATCGGCCGCGTGTCCGGCGTCGAGTGCATGATTGTCGCCAACGACAGCACGTACGTCCTCCATTCGTTTACTCCTATTTCAAGCCCATACGGTTGCAATGGGACGCGGGGTATGGTAGGAATTGTGGGTATATGCTTATGATATGGTGGGTAGTGTTAAGGGCGGGACATACTATCCGATTACTGTCAAGAAGCACATTCGCGCGCAGACCATCGCGCAGGAGAACAGTACGTTCACCACTCGTCGTTACAATTTGAATGAACAGGGTGCTGACAGGGTGTGATGTGGTGGATAGGGCTGCCGTGCATATACCTCGTCGACTCTGGCGGCGCGAACCTGCCGCATCAGAAGGATGTATTCCCAGATAAAGACCACTTTGGCCGCATCTTCTACAACCAAGCGCGAAGTACGTCCACTTATATATTCACTCGGTGATATAGTGGTTAATGTGGAATAGTGTCATCGATCGGCGTGCCCCAGATCGCGGTGGTGATGGGCCCCTGCACGGCCGGCGGCGCCTACGTGCCCGCCATGTCGGACGAGTCCATCATTGTGGACAAGCAAGGCCACATTTTCCTCGCGGGCCCGCCGCTCGTCAAGGCTGCCACGGGCGAGGAAGTCACGGCCGAAGCCCTCGGCGGGGGGGAACTGCACTCCACGGTCTCCGGCGTGACGGACTACCTCGCCGTCGACGACGCGCACGCCCTCGTCCTCGCGCGCCGGTCCATCGCCAACCTCAACTGGCCCGGCACCAACAACAACGACAGCAACATTGTAATCAAGACGGACGAAGTGAAGGAGCCGCTGTACGATCCGGCCGAGCTGGGCGGCATCATGGGCACGAATCTACGACGGCAAGTGGACGTGCGCGAAGTAATCGCGCGCATCGTCGACGGGTCTGAATTCGCGGAATTCAAAGCGGGCTACGGGACGACGATGGTGACGGGCTTCGCGCGCATCCACGGGTACCGCGTGGGCATCGTTGCGAACAACGGGATCATCTTCAGCGAGGCCGCGTTGAAGGGCGCGCATTTCATCGAGCTGTGCGCGCAGCGGGATGTGCCGCTTGTGTTCTTGCAGAATGTGACGGGGTTCATGGTCGGTAGGGACGCGGAGGCCGGTGGGATCGCGAAGAATGGGGCCAAGCTGGTCACGGCGGTGAGTTGCGCGGAGGTGCCCAAGTTTACGGTGGTGATCGGGGCGTCGTACGGGGCGGGCAACTACGGCATGAACGGGCGGGCCTACGGTGCGAGAGTGAGTTCCCCCATCCCCTTACCTACAATTTTATCTATTCTCACGCGCATGAATAATCCGTATGCTGATGAAACGGCAGTTTTTATGGATGTGGCCGAATGCAAAGATCGCGGTGATGGGTAGCGAGCAGCTGAGCAGCGTGATGGCGGCGGTGGGCAAGGCGGACCCGGCGCTGCGGGACCGGATCGAAGCCGAGTCGGACGCGACGTTCGCGTCGGCGAGGATCTGGGACGACGGGATCATTCGGCCGGCGGACACGCGGCGGACGCTGGCGATGGGCTTGCAGGCGGCGCTGGGAGGAAGGGTGGACCGGCGGCGGACGCGGTTCGGCGTGTTCAGGATGTAGATACTCACTCACTCACCATCACCTCTTGTACTCTATACACACCGTCGTACATATTCACATTATTCTCATACTATACTGCACGATTTCATCATTTCGTCCGTGATCGATAACGCGATGTTGTATGCATGTAAGCTGGAGTGTGGTGGAGTGTGGGGAGTGGATCGGGTTGGGGGTCAAGTGAGGCGCGGCACATCTCTAAGCGGTAACGTCGACCGACGAGTTCCTGTCTTACCACCTTTGGGCGTCGAGTTGATCAGACGACCGGCGGCATGTGAAGGGCAGGCCGGCCGGAAGCAGCGAGATAAGCTTAAAGATAGCACCGAGCCAGCTCCTACACGCCCGTTTCACAGTGTCTCCTCGCATGAATTCACACGTCCAGCTTTGATCAGATCTGGGCTGTGGCCACCTGTTAACGCTGTTTTGTGTGTGGCAAATGCGGGCTATCGGGGAGGCAGTTACATGGCCCGAGTGCATTTTGTGCACAGCTGAGCGGAGGACACGACTTGCGCGTACTCGATGATAGGAATGCAGCTGAGCTGGATGGACGAGGAGGATTCATTCACCCGGCGAGGCGGAGGCCGTGAAGACTTGCTTCCCTGCGTGGATGATGTCGTGTGAGGAGTCACTCTCTCCAGCCGGGATTCCCGCCAAGCCCGCCAGCCAGCCAAAAGCCAGACGCCAGGCACCGGCTGTCTGCGAGAGAGAGAGCAATAAAGCGGCCAGATGGCGAGCGAGAAGAACACCGCAGCCCTAGCTCGGAGCTAGATCGCGAGCTGCAGGAGTTGGCTCGTATCGGCTCACATGCAGGACTACTCCCTGGATGCAAGAGATACAGGCGATAGGCAAACGGCCGGCCGGACTATAGTATGTACTAGAGACCGGTCATTCCTTCGCTATTGGTTGGTGATTGTGTTCTGCAGGGTGTCATGCTCGCGCTGCGGTCACGCCTCGCCCGTTCGGGAAGAAGGTTGCTCTCGTCGCCGCCAGCTGGTTACTAAGGCCGTTACGTAGCCTCGCCCTCCGCCTTAAATACCCGCCTCTCCTCTCCCAACCTCCATCTCCATCTCCCTCTCCCTCTCACTCTCTCTCCCCGATCACATCTCCACTTCATAACATCGCAGACAGCCCCAGAGAGACAGAGATACCCGTAGAAGGAAGGAAAGAAAGAAAGAAAAGAAGACATCATGAAGCTGACGCAGTCCCTCCTGGCCGTCCTGGCCTCCACCTCTGCCCCCATCCTCCTCGTCGCCGCCTCCCCCATCATCGACTCCACCGTCGTCTCCAAGGCGCCCCTGCTGAGCTCGCTCGCCGCCGAGGACCACACCATCCCGGACTCCTACATCATCGTCTTCAAGAAGGGCGTCTCCGACCAGACCGTCGACGCCCACCACCAGTGGATCCAGGAGACCCACTCCTCCGCCCTCAAGAAGCGCGGCCTCCAAATCCCCCTCGGCAAGCCCTCCTCCAACTTTCTCAACACCGTCACCGACGGCGTCGCGGATGTCCTCTCCGGCTTCAAGCACGCCTTCGACCTCCCCAGCGCCTTCAGGGGCTACGCCGGCTCCTTTGACGAGGGCACCCTCGACCTGATCCGCTCTCACCCCGATGTAAGCGCCCCCTTCCACCTATTCCACTCACCTCATTTCACCTTATTTCACTCCTTATTCCACTCACCTCGATTCCTCCATACCACTCTTTTGCATCCCCTGGCCTTTTGGCCTCCCCGCAAATCGCCGGCACGGGCGAGACACGTCGAAACACGCGCTATCGCAAACTAGCTGCTCTTTCGCCGTCTCGCCACCGCTTGCCCTTTCCCGCTAGCCCACCCCCTAAAACAGCCAAGTTCCCCCAGCTGACACCGCGCGCGCAAAGGTCGAGTACGTCGAGAAGGACCAAAAGGTCTACGCGTACGACGAGCCCTCGCTCGAGAAGAGCGCCCCGTGGGGTCTCGCGCGTATCTCCCACCGCAACCCCTTGAACTTTGGCACCTTCAACAAGTACCTCTACTCCGCGGGCGGCGGCGAGGGCGTCAACGCCTACGTCATCGACACCGGCACCAACGTCGACCACGTCGACTTTGAGGGCCGCGCCCGTTGGGGCAAGACCATCCCCGGCGGTGACGTCGACGAGGACGGCAACGGCCACGGCACCCACTGCTCCGGCACCATCGCCGGCAAGAAGTACGGTGTCGCCAAGAAGGCCAACGTTGTCGCCGTCAAGGTGCTCAAGTCCAACGGCTCTGGCACCATGTCCGACGTCGTCAAGGGCGTCGAGTGGGCCGTCACCGACCACCTCAAGACCTCCAAGAACCCGCCCAAGGGCTTCAAGGGCTCCGTCGCCAACATGTCGCTCGGCGGTGGCAAGTCCCCCACCCTCGACTTGGCCGTCAACGCCGCCGTGAAGAACGGCGTCCACTTTGCCGTCGCTGCCGGTAACGACAACGCCGACGCGTGCAACTACTCGCCCGCCGCCGCTCAAGACGCCGTCACCGTTGGCGCGTCGACCCTCGGCGACGACCGCGCGTACTTTTCGAACCACGGCAAGTGCGTTGACATCTTCGCGCCCGGTCTGAACATCCAATCGACCTGGATCGGCTCCAAATACGCCGTCAACACCATCTCGGGCACCTCCATGGCGTCGCCGCACATTGCCGGTCTGCTCGCGTACTTTGTGTCGCTGCAGCCGCCCAAGGACTCGGCCTTCGCCGCGGACGAGCTCACGCCCGAGAAGCTGAAGAAGGCCATGGTCAGCATCGCCTCGCCCAACAAGCTCACCACGCTACCCAAGAATACTGTCAACGTGAGTTAATCCATTCCATTTCTTGCATTACTTTCGTGTGCTAACGCGCGTTTAGTTGCTTGCGTTCAACGGCGGCGGCTCGTCGAACCTGACGGACATCTTTGGCGACCACAACAAGCACAAGGGCGGCTACGAGAACGGCAAGATTGTCGACCTCGGCGACGGCCTGCTGGACCGCATCGAGGAGATTGTCGACCAGGAGGTCAAGGCGATCTTTGACAAGGCGCGCAAGATGGTCGAGTAGACCAATCCTTGTCGACTGCGAGTGTTTGAATAGTGATGGATGATGGCTGTCTCGTATCGTATCCTCGGTCTGCTTCTGCTGTGTGTTTAATATATCCTCTTTTTCATTCGGGCCTCTTATTTTAATCATTCGTTCGGTCGATTTTTGGACCGCGGCGGTGTACTGGCCGGGTATTGCACTTTTTTTTTAGGTATTGCTGTGATGCATATATGTCCTTTTGTTTGGCATTTCTTTTTTACGTTTTTTTTTTTTTTTTCGACTCAAATTGTCGCGTGCATGCTGGTGGGTGTTTCTTATCTGCGCAGATTGCAATTGGATGGACCGGTTGGATTCGGGCATATTTATATTGGTAGTATACCATATTATACTAGACAGTTATATATACTCTAGACGGGTACGATAGCGGCTTCGAGTCGTCGAGCGGTGGTCGATAGATAGATAGCGCAGTTGACAGTGATAGAATGTAAGATACTCTTCTTGAATACCAAGATCTATGGTTCCATTCTCAGTCTTGCTCTCTAGAGATTGTCGGATTCTCAACTTGATAGTGAGATGTCTGCGCTTCTATGCAAGTCGTCGGTGCATAGGCACGGAAATATTATTCGCAGTCAAACGGCCGCCGTACACTACTAATATACAAACTCGACAAAAACACGTCCTAATATACATATATCACATGCACTACACAGCGGCGCTTCCACCATCGTCCTGCAGAAACCGCCCGACGAGCCCGCCCACGTTCTCCGTATCGAGTAAGAACGTGTCGTGGCCGAACAAACTGACGTCCTCACCGAGCTCCACATGCGTTACCTCCCTTGCGCCCGCCAACCGCAGCGCGTCCGCTATTTCCCGCTGCTGCCATGCTGGGAATAGGATGTCCGAGGCCACGCCGATGATTAGTGTTGGCGTGTCGCGGAGGTTGCGCAGGCCGTCGACCAGGTCTTGCGGGGGTACTCTGTCGTTCACCTTCACATTATCACTACTACCACTTTCTACGCTGTCAGTGTCGGGTTGTTCAGTGTAGTCTTGTTCCGGTAGCGTAAGCGTACACTGCGCGTCACTGTTAGTAGATTTTGTAGCGCGTCGTGCGGCAGCGGCATCTTGCACGCTGCGACTTAAATCGAATAAATCCATCGCTTTAGAAATATACAGCAGGCTGTTGGCATCGTATTCCAGACACCATTTTTCGCCGGCGTGGTCGAGGTATGTTTCTATCAGAAAATCGGGGCAGAGAGCCGGTGGTTGCGATGCGTCGGCGCGGCGGCGGGAGAAGCGGAGTTCCCATTCGGGACCCGAGCGGTAGGTTACCGTTGCGATTTCGCGGGCGAGTTTCATGCCGATGTGTGGGGGGATTGTTGTGTAGTAGTTTCCGCGGCGCCAGTTTGGGTCCGACATTAGCACTGCACCCACATCAATCCATCTTCTATCAGCTTGCTACTATATGTAATTAGATGGGGAGGGGAACGAGGAGAACGAGGGGGGATGGGGTGAGGGGGGTATATGGGGATGTACGTACCTTGTCGCTGAACGAAGCGCATGGCGATGCTGTAGGGGTGGCTCCGCGCGCATCCACTGATGCTGACCACCCGGCCGACGCGCTCGGGAAACAGCACGCCGGCAGCGAGACTCTGCATCCCGCCCATGCTGCTGCCGACGCTGGCGTACAGCTTCTTTACACCCAGCCCGTCCAGCAGCGCGAACTGCGCGCGCACCATATCCTCCAGCGTGACGATGGGGAACCGCGTCGCATACCTCCTGTCGTTACCATTACCATCTTCCGTACCGGTAACGGTGGGGTCGATGCTGCTGGGCCCCGTGCTGCCGTAACACCCGCCGATGACGTTCGTGCACACGATGAAGAAGCGGCTCGTGTCGAGTGCATACGACGGCCCTTCGCCGATGAACTTTTCCCACCAGCCGGCCGCGGGGTTGCTGACGGTGGAGTGCGCGTGGGAGGAAGCGGAGAGGCCGGTGTGCAGCAGGATGGCGTTGGATGCCGTCGCGTTCAACGTGCCCCAGGTTTCGTAGGCGATGTTGTAGGAAGGGAGGGTGCCGCCCCAGTCCAGCGTTAGCGGCGTCGACGACGTGAAGGTCTGGTGGCCGCCCGAGGTATAACTACACATCCATCCGTTCGATTAGCCACTTGTCTATCCAATCTCAACCTGTGAATTGATGGTGATGGTGATGGGGGATACCTTGGTTCAGGCCCGCTGCCGCCGCTGTGCTGCCGCTTCGTCCGGTCTAGTAGAGTTGACGTCCGCGATTCCAGCGCATCAAGACAGGGAAACGCCATCTGCGGATTAACATTCGACCCCGCCGTGTTCTTCCCCGCCGTCTCCGTCGCCGCCGCCGCGACAGCAGCGCCTTTCGAGGCCGTCGAGGAGTGCCATCTCGCATGGTTGGTCCGGATGCAGACGTTTACGTGCCGTGGGGGCCGCCGGCCGGCAGCCAGCATGCGTTGAACTGCCTTCATGGTAATATCGATTGTCGAACGGCGATACCGATTCTCGAAGCCGACAAGTGTACTGGAGAAGGAAGGAGAGGAAGACACATGGCCGCAGCAGCAGGGAGATGCCTCCCGCCAGTCAGCCCGGGAGCTTGAATCTCAAGCGTTAGTAATATAACAGCGGTGACGGCCAGCATGGGTGAAAATGCTGCCGCCGCGGCGATGACGTGCTCAGCTTGTCCCGCCGTTTGGCTCCGCTAGCCTGGAAGATCGCATTCACGCCCCACACCTACTACTTACTTGCACCACAGCTGCAGTTCTACATTGCCAGATTTGGAACCAGCGACTGCTGGAGTTGTACGGATTCTATTGTATTGGTGTACAAGTTCTTTTGTGTCTCTGCGCGATAATGTAAGGAAAGGAAGGATATTTCCACCGCAAAACGCCAGTAATATGCAAAACGACGGCGCAAAAACCGCTGCCACAAATAAGCATCGCGGTAAAGTATACTAGTAGAAAAAGAAGGGTATAAAGTGAAAGTGATGAAGAGAAAAAACGAAGAAAGAAAGAAGGACGGAAGGGAATAAATGATAATAATACGGACAAGAAGAGGAAAAGAGGTAAGAGATAAAAAAAAAAAAAATGCAGCATGCCAAACTCCTTCAAGACTTTTTTCAGTGTATCCGCGAGCGAGGATCGCAGCTCCCGCGGCTGTCCGTCCGCCGGCAAGATAGATGGTGGTAAAATGGCCTCAACAAAGAAAATTCGTAGCTATCGTCAATCGTGCGGCTGGCCTCCACGCTACGTCGAGTAGATCCCCAGCCGGCGGAGCCTCTGCTTCTCTTCCGCCTCCGCCTTCAGCCGCACCTTCTTGTCGTCGTCGTTCTCGCCGATGTGGCGCTCCGTCTCCGGCTTCCACGTCCCTGCACAAAAATTAGCATCTACCATATGTCACGGTTTAAAGGAAACTTATGATCATACCCTCAAACAGGTGCTTCACGAAGGCCTGCGGGTCGTCGTCCTCGCCGGCCCCGAACTGCCCGACGCCGGGACTGAAGCTCGTGATCGGAAGCACGACCACGTCGCCCAGCTTCCGCGGCTGGTTCATCCCCGTGAAGTTGCGCCAGTCGACCAGATTGTTCTTATCCGTCTTGAAGTACGTGTCGTCGTTAAAGTACGCAAACACGGAGTCCGTCCACGCCGCCGGGCCCGTAAACTCGATCACGCCGTTGCGGTCCACGCGCAGCTTGCCCTTGCGCTTCATCGCCAGCGTCTTCTCCGTGATCCGCGCCACGATCTCGCGCAGCACCGGGTGCCCAGGCTTCGACTGGATCGTCCACTGGCAGAATTGGATGCGACGGGAGTACCACTGCGCCCAATCCGGCCGGTCCGGGTCAGCTTCGATACCGATCACCAGCCCGATGGAGCTCATCTTGAAGGTCGGCGGAATCCACTTGGTCGCGGGCTTGAGCGCGGCGGTGTCGATGTCGCTGTATATACCGCCCCGCGCGAGCAGGATCAGGTAGCGGAAGAAATCGGCCTTGAGAATCGCGGAGGGCAGCGCCATGAAGGCCTCGAGCACCTGCGGGACGGAGCCGTACAGGTGCTTGATCAGGTGCAGCGCAACTTGGTCCGTGATGACCTCGTGGATAAAGTCCGGGTGGTGGTACGTCCAGCTGGCCTCCAGCGGCCGGTACGACTCCCGGAAGCGGGGGTTGGCGACGGTGTATTTCCACGTCTGCCAGATGAACGCGGGGAACTTGTTGGACACGTCGTAGGGGAACTGGAAGGCCAGCTGCTCCCGCAACGGCTCGTCCTTCATGCTGGATGGTCGCGGCTGGTTCTTCCGCGGCGTCGTCGTCACGCCCTGCGTGACGAGCATCTCCGTCGGCTCCTCGGATTTATTCGCGCTCGCGTCCGTGCCTGCCACGAGGGTTAGCATGCGTGCTCGTTGAGCGAGTTATTCCGGAACTCGTGGGAAACGTGCGAAACGGAACACACCTGGCTGGACCACATCCTCCTCAACCTTCGGCCGTGCACCACCTCTTATATGCGTCGTCGGTATCTCCGAAGTTCCTTCCGACCTCCTGCTCGATGTGAAGAAGAATATCGTGAGCACCACCGCCGACAGTATCAGCGCGCGCTTAAAGCTCAGCATTTTCCAGCGACCAGCAGCGGCTCCCGAGGGGCTACCGGGACGATTCGTCGAGAAATCCAGCTTGAAGGCCGCTTTTACGTGACTGAAGAATGGCCGAAATTCGAGCGGTAACGGGACGGGATTCGATCTGGGGATTCCGTGCGTGGCACCTGCTGCTTGCTGCGTGTCGAGCGTGTGGGGATTGAGGCGATTATGTAGCTTCAGGAGGATAGCCAGCTATCCAACTCGTTTTTACAGTTGCAACATACGTTACAGCCTGTCTGAAACGTGGGTTCGAAGCGACTGCCGACCGCAGGAGACGTAATCTGGTCAATAGGAAGCGCAGGTTAGACTTTCAGAGCTGGACTCTAATTTCAGGAGACGAGAATCCACAGCTGGGCGTAAATGTAAACGTAAACCACCCCACAGTAAAGAATCAGAACGAACGACTGAGAAGAGAAAGAGAAGGAAAGGAAGGAAGGAAGGAAGGAAAGGGTGAGAACGGTGAAAATGCTACGAGTCAGAGGTTCCTGTTGGCGTAACACCTACCGACAGCGAGATCCCGAGTCTGCCACCTTATATCAATCGTGCTCCCCAGCGAGGAAAAGAAGCCCCAAGGTCGCACGGCGTCGACCAGCTGTGCAAAGCCACCCTCGCAGCTGCACAGTCCGTCCCTGTGATCTATTTGCTCCTGCAGCAGCTTCTGCGTCTCCTATTTTCCCGCGTGCGCTGCCCGAAAACGGCGCCGTCAACGCAAAATCGCCGTTTCCACAGTCGAAACTGGTCGAGGGGCTCGGTTCGCGCGTGGGAGGCTGCGGCCATGCACTTTTTCTCGATCGTGCCGGCGGCCGGGTGGGATGTCTGGACTGGTGGATCGCTGCTTCGCTCGGGAGGCGTCGACGGATTCGACTGCTGCAGGTTTAGGGTTGACGTTTCTTTAAAATAAAAATAAAAAAAACTCTGTCGTGGGAGAAGTCCAGTAATTACAGTAGTAGCTCTGCACCTGCAAGACGCTATAGTCCCACTATATTATAAAAGTGCGCGGAAGGGTGCAGCGGTTCCAGAAGGCAGGCCGGCCGGATAGGGGACAGGATGGAGAGCGAGCTGGAGGTTCTCCTGGCTATTTAGGGCGTCAGGCTACCCGCCACTCCGACCCCGAGGCTGTCTCGAGCAATTTATCGGGAAGGATTGCAATTGGATTGCGTATCGTGCGTGCGCACCAGTAGCGTAGCCTGCGCAGCTCCTTCGGGGGAGGCGCCAATTGAACAAAGGAATGCAGCTGCACCGGTGTTCCTGTCTCGACACACCAAGCGTCAGTCAGTCGACTCCTGGCGAACGATACTATACTCGCCACAGGAGACGAAGTGGATGGACGCATCGCCAATTCCCCCCTGACGCACCGGCCGATCGAATATTACGAACCTGTCCGATCCGTGAAGCTATGATGTAAGACGGCTGCGGAAAGCGACAGCGATCATCGATATGAGGATTGCAATTGGGCGCTGCGGTGCTCGCGAGCAAAGGCCTTAAGGGCCATCTCCCAGGGTTGGCTATCAGATATGTGCGGCCGCGGTGCAAACGGGAAGGAGAAGGCGAACGAACAGCGCCTGGGGACCGTTCGTGTGCAAAAGGCTCCGTCCGCGCCCTGCCCGGCCGGCTGGTGATGTTAATCTCAAACGCCAGGGGCTGATTGTTGGACGGTCCTGAAACACGTCGTGGCCCGGTGGCGCCCCACTTTCGGAGGCCACTCGCCGGGCTGCTTTTCTGGAGTGCATATTCTCATGGACGCGATGCAACGGCATTGCATTGCATTGGGCCCGTTTGACGTTCGTTCGTTGCTGGGCAATCGGCGCGGCGAGGCCTTTGGGAATAGTCGATATGTAACGGATCGGAACGAGAATTCGAGGATCGCGCATCGAATCGCAGGGTAACTAATATAATAACGCCAGTTGCGATGCGTCTGCATTGAAACGGCGTTCGTACGGCTCGGGAAGAGGCTCGAGGCTGCCTGCCTGCCTGCTGGCGGAGCATTGCATGCGCATTCTCGTGCCGGCAGGACATTTGCAGGCGAGCATGCATCGAACCCGGCACTGCCATTTACGAACGCCGCCCGCGGGGCGTTATATATATTATTATATCCGTACATCTTTGCGGAGCTTGGGAACTGCAGCGGCCCATCAATTAACCGGGGATGCAGCTCGCCCAGCTGTCCTGCGGATATGATACCGGCGGCGAGCCACTATATCCGAGGCAGTGAAGCGAAGCTCGGCTTCGAAGCTGGCGATCTCCACCACAGGAGACGCCGTAGATGGGATATACATGAATCCCGTAGATCTATCGAGAGCATCAGCTGCCGCCTGAAAACGATAGACGTCGCACCTCCCATCCTAATAGCGTACGAGTGCGATCACTTACCGGAATGCCCACTTACTTGATACCTATTGCACGAGTCATCCAGTCGGAATGGTTATATCTTGTCTCTCGTCTATTTTAGCCCGGTTGGATCACCATCCCGCGTGATCTCGTCCGTCGACGGAAGGTGAAACATCCAACAGTGCAGTGCGTTAATTGCCAGTCCGATGAAATTATCAACTGGCTGGGACGAAGCGCTGTGACGGTCGTATATGCCAGTACTAGTGTGGTTAACGGTTGGTGAGATCGAGAGTCCCAATATTATGCATGTGCTCGGTCTCGTATAATATATATTCCAACAGAGCTGCAACGCGGCACTCTGCACAGGGGTTCCTTATAACGTTGATGTCAATTGACTTCCGAATGAAGCGGCTTTATACTTAGTACGACTGCGTATAATATATATTGAACTTTTGTAGGTACAGAGTATCAGTACATGAATAACAATTACACTAGAAACTAATTACAATAGAATCGCATCGAGACTTCAGACAACATCCTCGACGACAATTTTGAAGTTTATTCCGACAGCGGGCGTATCTGAACCTGCAACGTCGCCGGACTGCAGATCTTCCAGCGGTCGGGCTCGTATATATAGTGGGTCACCTCACGGGCCGCCGGGCCAAAAAGCTCCAGCTTCATCGAGACTTCATTCCGTGAGAATTCAGGCAGTGGTGCGCCCTTTGACAACATGACGCGGTAGCGTCCAGGCCGCAATTTGCCGTCGACAAGCGCTTGTCTGACCTCACTTTCGGAACCGTCCCGCATGACGCAGACTAATCATAAAGTAAACATGTCAGCCTTCAGCTCGATCAATAGTATATGTGTATCGGAAGGATCAAATGGACATACGGTTCGCGAATACTCTATCTTCTGGCGCGTACGCCGGCGTCTGAGTCAAGTCGTTGGTGGTGAGGCCCAGATATGGATCGAAAAGGGCGCTATCCTCGATACCAGGGTTGATCCTGAATCCGGGCTTCCGTTGAACCGGGGCGTCGAATTGGATATCAGATTGATTGACGTTCTGCACGGAGTCAGGGATGAACTCGAGGGCGCCCCAGTCGGGGCCCAAAGTCGACGGGCTAACGGTTACCCGTCTGTGATTGACATCCATTACATGTATGATATTAGTACAGTCTCGTCTTCCAGCCTTGAACATATTGCATACGTACCGCAGATATGGAAGGTTCTCCTTGATGCGGGCGTTGGCCATCTGGCTGCTCCCGTCCGCCGTGTCGCTCGTGCTCAACGCCCATTTCACCAACCGCTCGAACTGCTCAATCTTACCCAGCTCTGTCGTCTGAAAGTCGTTGACAAGATAGAACTGTCGGGCTAGGCTCTCGGGATCCTGTTCGGAGGAGAGGTAATCCGTCGGGGCATTAACGATGGGCGTTAGCCGCCAGTGCAGGAATTCGGTCCAGCCATGACCGTCGTATTTATCACCCCATTGGCCGATGGCTTCGACACGGTAAGAGGGGTTGGCGCCCGAGGTTACTGTGAAAGTAGGAGATGCGGTATATATGAGCATCATGTGGGTGTAAATGTAGTCTGGCAGTGGTAATACGTACCGGGCAGCGCGAGCTTGCGCTTGTTGCCTACATCAGGGCCTACCCTCATCCAGGTGCCATTTTTAAAGATCTCGGGGTTTTCGGGAAAAGCCCAGATGCCATTGCTGATCAGCTTGGTTATCCCGCCAACTGTATCGGGCTTTGAACTTTCGTTCGCAGGGCGAGCCTTGAGCGGCGTGATGTGAAGTTGAGGGAGACTTCTGCCATGAGAAAGAGTAGCCGTGAGGAGGATGAAGGCGGCATAGATGGCAAGCCATCCCACTTTCTTGGACCCGCCAACCATCGTTTCGTTTATATTATATTATCAGACAATATTGGAAGAGATTTAGATGATGTATATAAGTCTGTAAATTATAAAGCTCAGCGGATCGAAACGGACCGATCGATGTATGCGTTATATGTGACAGAAATCTCGCTATCGAATTAATTCCGGCGACCAGATGCCTCTTAAATATCACAACTCTGCCATGCTGATTAATAAATTTCCTGGCTCCCACCAAAGATTCTTTTCATTATAACCAGCGACGTCCAGTGCGGTACGGCACGGATCACTTAACGATCGATCGATCTGAGCCCACGCGTAGACCGGCATCGGATAAACCCGAGCAGTATGGCAGTATACTTCGAGGAGATCGATTGGCCTGTGTAGCCTAAGCAGTTTGCACGCATTTAGAATAATGTTGCACGCTACGCGCACATACGAGGTGTTTATGAAGACCAATTCTCGGCTCTCTACCTTGTTTAGGCTGAAGTCTGGCCGCTTCGTTTACGGTTCGCAACGAAACGTTCTCACAGTCTCAAAGTCAACGCAGTATTAGCGTTCTTGTCCTTAGATTCACAAGTGTACCAGCAGCTGGCCGTTGTCACTCAGCTCTGGGTATCGCGAAACTGGTAGTTACAGCCCGGAGACATGGTGTATTGGGTTCGCATTTGAGGGAATATGTGCATCCTGCCTGATAAGTAGCGTAGAGCTGAGAATCTACGTTGAACGTAGACCGGGGTTACTTGGGGTTGATTGACCGGTGTGTATGGATTTGCAAATTCAAAGTCCCCAGAAGACGCAATAGGATGAAGGTAAATCAGATCTGATCTTGCAAGCCGACTCTAGACTCTCATATCCATATCTAGTTGAATCCACAATCGATCACAACGTTATATGGTGGGCAGCGATTTTAAATTTTTGTTGGTGCGTATGTTTATCTTTGTACATACATGGAATTTATGTGTGGAAGCTAATGTAGTTATATATGATGACCTTTACGTAATTACTATCTAGATGTCGAATAGGCGAGGGTAAATAGGTGAGGCTGTAGAATTAATATAAGAATACATGCGCACATCCTTAGCTTACCTAGAGCTCTGAGGCGGAGTTCACAACCAGCAGGATAGAGACCCCGAACAGCCACGTTGGCGGGACCCTGTGTTCTCATAGTGCTCTGACTGCACGATATTATTAGCGAAGCGATATAGATATATTATTGATACAGATATATGGATATCTGTATCAATCCATATCCGGCGATGCATAGCCTGATGTTGAATGATGGCGGAGGTCAGCTCATAGCAACACATTTCTGGGGCAGCCTTGTTGCAAATTGGCCGTGGGCTTGGCGCTTCTCCATCAGCACAATCTCAGGTCAGCAAACGCCTGCAAGGCTGCAACGATGAAGAGGTAGTAAGATATGGCTTGGGATTCTCCAGGAGAGGGCTGCGGGGCTTCCTTTTTGGCTTCACTTGTCTTGGGGGCGACAGGGCTGTTGCAATGCAGACAGGAGTTCGCCCGCATGAATGCGGCTACAGGGTTCAGCCGGGCTGCGCATCGTGGAGGTGCTGATGTTGCTAAGTGCAGTAAGTCGGGCCCGCTGGGCGACCAGAGCTGTTCGCAGACGAACGAACCAGATCAGCCTATCCGTACGCTCGGTGAACTTACCTTTCCAACTTCAGGAACACCAGACGGGACGGCGCCTCTCAGTCACGTCGTGTGCAGCTCTCATCCTCGTCGGTAAGCATCCCTACCCGGGGGTTTCGCCGGCGGTGCAGTCCTTATGCTAATTTAAATGCCGGAATGCCGCCCTGCAGCCAGCGCAGGTTCAACTGGCCGGTAAAAAGCAGCTATCGTAAGCGGTGGGCTTCCGTCCGCGAACGCTAGCTCGTTAGTCTCACGAGCACTCGATGTTGAGCAGAACCATGGTGTTCTGTTGACGGAAACGAGCATACGAAGACGGACGAACGAGCGAACTTGCGAACGAACGAAACGTCACCTTCAAGAAAAGACACGCTGCCTCGAATTTCACACGTCTCCTCTGGACCCCGCCGAAGCGTTCGGTGTCAGCTATTTGATAATCCATAATTTGGCCTCGATGGTATTCGCTACAACCGATCTGTCCTACTCTTCGCCGTAAGCTTAGCTTGGGGTCCCGTCCGCTCGTGCGCCAACAGATCGCCGGCACACGTACGACCAAGAGCTATCAGCTATGTCGCACGCCAATGGACCGCCCCCGCCGCTGCCCGCTCGCACCCGTGGTGTGTCCACGTCCTTCGCCCTGGAACAACAGCGTCTGGCCGCCGATATCGACCCGGTCCTCCAAGCGATCTCCGAGCCGTTACAATCCGTTACCGCCGTCCCCGATAAGCTGCCGCAGCTGCTTCAGCTCCGGAGCAGCTTGAAGCAATTGCCGGACGGGTCATGGCAAGAGGTGTTCCGGCTGCTGGGCGGATTCGACTCGTTGCTGCAGGCGTTGGCCGGCGTGGCGGGGTTCTACAGCTTGGACGACCCAGAGGACGTTAGACTGTGCCTGGTCGACTATCTAAAATGCGTGCTCAACCTGCTGTCGGAGAGCTTGGTCGGGCATGCGGGCAACAAGAGGTTCTTCTCCAAGAAGATTGGGTTCGATGCTCTGGAGCGGGGCCTGGCGGCTACGGGACTACCCGTTTCCGCACCGGACTACCTGTTCGGCCTGCTGTTTGCGTTCGGGATGAACGACGAGACATTCGCCTCGTTTATAGTGCGGTGCCGTCGCGACCTTCCAGAAACACCCGCCGAAGTCATTCATCATGTGCGGGAGAAGACGAAATCTGCATTCAGCGGCAACGATTTGTTACGCCATGCCGCTATATTGCCGGTCATCGTCAACTTTTACAAGGCGCTCGAGTTGGATACTGTGACCTTGACAGCTGTCTTGCAGGCAATTCTGTCGTTGACCACATCTAATCAATACAACCTGAACGAAGTGCACAGGAGCGAGATACTCTCGACGTTCATCCTGCCGAAGCTGTGGCCGCGGGATCCGGATGACGATCTGCAGCCCATATTTTCTGAGATCGCGTACTCATTGATCCCGCTTGGCGTGAACTACCCCGACGATGCCAAATTGATATTCCGGCAGGCCATCGAAGACCCAGCTGCTGCGGAATTCCTCCTCTGCGGACTCAAGCAGTCTCGAACACCTCCTTTGATCCAATTCGACCTGTCGCTGCACGGTTATGCGTCCGTCGAGCTCGCGACCCTGGGCCGCTCATTTCCGCCATCCAGCGGCGGGTATACACTTGCGCTCTGGGTATACATAGACAAGTTCGACGATTCAGTTCACACGACGTTGTTTGGAGTCTTTGACGGGACGCAGAAATGTTTCGTGTTAGCATATCTCGAGCAGGATACCCACAAGCTCATCTTACAGACGTCGGTATCCTCGGCTAAGGCTTCGATTCGGTTCAGAAATTACGTGTTTGAGGAGAAGACATGGTACCATATCGCTGTGGCCCATCGGCGCGGGAAGGCGACAAGTGCTGCAAAGGCGCTGCTGTATGTCAATGGGGATTTTATCGAGCAGGCCAAATGCTCGTATCCGTCGAGCCCTCCCAGCCCGCAAAACTTCGTCCAGGCATTCTTAGGAACACCAGCGGATCTATCGCCGAGAATCGGACACGGCGTGCTATCGTCAAAATGGAGCGTTGCCAACGCCTATCTCTTCGAGGAAATCATATCAGATGACTTGATCGCAGTACACTTCAATCTCGGTCCTAGATACTATGGAAACTTCCAAGACTGTCTGGGAAGCTTCCAGACATACGAGGCGAGCGCATCACTTAACATG
Organism: Drechslerella dactyloides; assembly: GCA_020064725.1. Lineage (NCBI taxonomy): Eukaryota > Fungi > Ascomycota > Orbiliomycetes > Orbiliales > Orbiliaceae > Drechslerella > Drechslerella dactyloides. The sequence continues at coordinate 1,952,744 of JAGTWJ010000008.1, read as the reverse complement.
CGAAACGAGGTCATGCACCCTGGGAAGGAGGAGAAGTCCGACATTATCTCAGCAATACGGCAGAAGGCTTCTACGGTCATGTCCGAGCCTAAAGTTTTGCTGAATATCTCGGCGACTGGCGTTCTTGACGACACCTACAACGTGCCGAACGACGTAAGGATCTTGACGGAGAAAGTCAGTCGACAGGCGTCGAAGAACCTGCAAAACTACGTCCGCAAAGGCCCCGTCTCCTTAAATGCAGCTGTTCCGTTCATCAGCGACGCACTGTGTATGCCACATGGTACCGCGGTGATGACTGGTGACCCGGTTGTTTTGTACCCGGGAAGCCTAGATAACGCCGCTTGGAAAATTGGCGGCGCGGCGGCCGTCACGCTGAAGCTGGTCGAAGCTGCTAAAACTCCAGAGGAGGTGTGCAGAGCGGTCGAGATTCTCTTCGAAACAATCAAAAGCAACTGGCGAAACTCTGAAGCCATGGAGAAGGAAAATGGGTTCGGCATCCTCGCCTACCTTCTACGGACCAAGGAACACAGCGGTGTCGTTTGCAGAGAGCTGTTGGATCTGATACTAATCTTCGTCGGCTATAATATGGAGCGACCCGAAGAGTCGGTGCTGATCAACCCGCTGGCATACCGCGTGCTCCTTGTCGACTTCGAACTCTGGCGGAAAGCAGACATACCAACCCAGAGAGCCTATTTTGCTCAATTTATCGTCTTCGGGTCCGGCAGTATCAATCATCGATTCAATGCGAAGCGACTGCAGCGAATGCGGATCGTGAAGAAGCTAATACACGCGCTGAAGAGCGACGCTTTTTCGATGGAGGTCATCCCTGATTTCCTCGCGGCATTCAAGTCGTTGATCAGCTCGAGCTTCTCTCAGGAGATGCTACGCTCGTTGTCCCTGTTCATCACGTATGCGCTGTATTCTGGGCGGCAGACGAGGGGACTCAGACAGAAGAAGAGTACCTATCAGCTGAAGCGGACGGATAGCGAGGCGTACTCGCCGATCTCGTCAGGAAGGCGGCCAGGTGACTTTGCGCTGAAGCGGCAGGTTGGGTTGATGATGTTGGAGATGTACTCAGAGCTGCTGTGCGAGTCGTCGAGTACGAATAATATCATGAAATTTGCGAGGACCATCACGAATAGGGTTCGTTTGACAAATCTTTTTGTTTCGTTTTTAGTCTCTTGGAGGGTTTCTGACATGCGTGGTTTTAGTGGCTTCTATATCTCCTGGATGATGAGAACCCGAAGGTTATCGCCTGTGCGATGAAAATACTCGCGCGGATACTTGTTGTTCACGGGCAGAACTATATCGCCAAGTTCAGTGGGAAGTCTTCTGGCTTTTTGGTCCTGAGGAGGCGGTTGCGGAAATGGTGGAGAATACCAGAGATCTGGATGGCGACGTTCTCGGTTTTCCTGGGCATCGATATCGCGAAGATCGATCTGAGCGAGCCGCTGGTGCTGTACCATCTCATCAATACCTTCAAATTTGACGATAAAGATGGAAGGTTCATCTGCTCGGACATGTGGGCGGTCGTCGCCTCGATGCTCAAGACTGCCGTTCACGATATCACAAAAAGCCAACGGGAAGTGGCTAGAATACAGCCCTCGAAGAATAGGTTATTGAATCCCGACGACGCCGAGAAGAAGCATAATCGGAGACGGTCACTATCTTTGGATACGCAGCTCCATTTGATGACACTAGGAGAGAGTAGGTCACTTGTAGGACTCGCCATTATAGCAATACGCATAGCTGACTGGAGTTAGTTCCCGAACCAACGGAGCGTCCGAGTCCGGATGCGGAAAAGATGATCAATTCGATCGTCCACTTCCTCGCTGACTTGCAGCAAAACTGTGCTCCTTTCAAAGAATTCTGCTCCGGGACCGTGTTCTTGAAGGAGATGTTGGATATTCTGTTCCCAATCATCTGCGACACGGACCAGCTCAGCGCCGAAACGGAGCTTGATCTCACACTAGCAGACGATGCTGAAGACCGGCTACGGCACGGCCAGTCTGTTAGCCAGACGAACATTCTTCAAGCCACTGGGTCTGCGGTATGGTCGACGGTAACAGATAATAGCGCCACCAGAGCGATGCCATTCGGACGACGCTCATCGTTCATAATGGTGGACACGGACAGTACGGCTGCAGCGCCATCTGCGGCTCGGTTGGCCCCAGCGGTCAATCCGACCTCGATCGAGGTTGCAAAGGTGAAGGCATCCGCGACGAGCAACGAGCTGGTATCTAGTCTAGTTGATATCGTGGTGGCCGTGTTTAAGACGATGTTGCTGGAGAGAAGAGAGTTTGCCGGGTTTGGTTTGGCTACTAAGGTGGGCACAACATTCCGCAACAGCGCATTCAGGATGACATTTTCTTACCATCGCTGGAGTAGATACCGCCGGGCACGCTCGACCAACGGATCTACTTTGAGTCCTATATCGTCCGAAATACGCTATCTCTGTTGCGAAACGATATTGCTCTTGACCTCAAACTTCTGACCGAACCGCGAATTCTTACAAACGTCGGGAGGATGGCTTTTCATCTCTCCCAGTCGATATTTGAAGGTACGTTATGTTGGCAGTGCCGATACGATTTTAGCTAACAGATGCAACAGGATGGTTTGCTACTGGCGCTGAACAACTGCTTGAGTTCATCGGCATTGTTTTGGAGTATATTGAACGCCCAGACGTCTCAAGTATCAAGAGCGTGAGACTATGCAACCAGACCATCATCGGGCTTCGGACCACGTTCATGAAACTCCTATGGCATCGGTTCTCTGCGATCCTAAGCATAACAGACGACAAGGGAGAGGCTACAATTGTCGAGTTCCTACAGCAATTGTTGATCTGGAACAACATCGTCCTCACTGTTGAGCCGCAAGACTTGGATACCATTAGGATATTTTCGTATTTCCTTTACGTCTTCCTGACAGAGGACAAGAATAGCATACGAACTATCAGTCTGCAGTTGCTTCGATTGGTCCTTAGTCGGAAGACGCTGGAGATATCGCAGATCTTGATCGGACCGAAGACGCCAGCAGAGCTCAAGCCTACGATGACGGATCTGCTTAAAATATCAGATCTCGTAAGTTTCCAAAGTTTATATCGACGTAATCACGAAAGCTGACGGTGTTCCAGGACGATATACAATCTTTAGAATGGATTGAAGGCCATCATGATGAGCTCGATGCATTCTTTTTCGGCGGGGTGGCGGTGACCTGGGACACTTACGTCTCAGAAGAAAACAAGCGGATCAAAGAGGCCGCCCGGGCGAGGATAGCTCAGCGGAAAGACAAGTTGAAGGGGTGGGCAGTGGAGAATATCAACAACGAGGATACATACAACAAGCATAGAGCCGCCTCGACCTTCTGGACGTCCAACATATACGCTGAGGAGCACGCGAAATACCAGCGCGCGTACCAGGATCACCAAGATAATATCGCGTTCATGATCTCCGTGTACACGAAGTTGAATCGGGAGCTACAGCGGCCTTGCGGCCTTCTGGATAGCGGCGAGCCCCAGAAATGGCAACTGGACGTATCCGAAGGACGAAACCGCATGCGAAAACGTCTGCTGCCGGACCACCGGACGCAAGAACGCGAATATGGGCCGAAGCAACGAGGTACAGAGCTAGCAGTCGGCACATCTGCCACCAATACCCCCGTTTCGAATACACCGCCACCACCAGCCATGATTGATGACGAGCGGTCGCTTCGCCCGACGACATCCGATGCGAATCATAGAGAGAGCGTTAGCATGGTTGCGGGCGGCGACAATATAGAGGACGACTTTGAGTTGATTGATGACCCTAGGGGCGATGATGACGAGTTCGAAGACAAGAACCGCAAAGTCCTCCGGAGTCTCCAGGTTGGCGAAATCGTCCAGTTCGTCAGCAATGTATCGCGGGTGCTAGGGCTCAGCATCTGCGAGGGCCTGCTGATTCTGGGCCGAGAAAACTTGTACATGATTGATAACTTCTTCCAGAAAGCGGATGGAGAGATCATCAACGTGTGGCAGGCGCAGCCGGCGGAGCGGGATCAGTACCTGCAGTCGATAGCGGGGTTGGACGCGGAGAAGTCGCGGTCGACGAGCGACGAGCATGAGGCGCGGCAGTGGGAGTGGAAGGAGCTGCTTTCGGTATCGAAACGGAAGTTCCTCTTTCGCGATGTGGCGCTGGAACTGTTCTTCTCCGACGGCAGGAATTACCTCTTGACGACGATGACGCAGAGGGATCGAGATATCCTGCATGCGAAACTAGCACAGCGGATACCTGCATCGCAGCCGATACAGCCGGGCGAGCGGCATAACGAGGAGGCATGGCTAGTAGAGACGATGGGGCAGCCTGCGACGGGTCTGAGTCCCATATCATTTGGCGGAAAGCTTGCCAACGTCTTCATGGCTGCGTCTGCGAACCCTGCCACGAAGCGGTGGCTGAAGCATGAAATCTCGAACTTCCATTACCTGATACTGGTGAATGCGATGGCGGGGCGAACGTTCAACGACCTTACGCAGTACCCAGTCTTCCCATGGGTGCTGGCAGACTATACGAGTGAGGAGCTGGACCTAACGAATCCAAGGACGTTCCGCGACTTTTCGAAGCCGATGGGTGCGCAAACGCCGGAACGCGCACGGGAGTTCCAGGAGAGATATCGTGCGTTCCAGGACCTCGGGGACAGTAAGGCGCCCCCGTTCCATTACGGGACGCACTACTCTTCTGCGATGATTGTGTGCTCGTATTTAATTCGGATGCATCCGTTCGTGGATTCGTATTTGCTACTTCAGGGTGGTAACTTTGACCATGCAGACCGGCTGTTTTACAGCATGGAGAAGGCGTGGTCGAGTGCTTCTCGAGACACGACAACAGATGTGAGAGAGCTGATACCGGAGTTCTTCTTCCTGCCGGAGTTCCTGGTGAATAGCAACGAGTTCAACTTTGGCGTTCGGCAGGCGACCGGTGAGGCCGTGGATTCTGTTATACTCCCACCGTGGGCGAAGGGTGACCCAAATATCTTCATCGCGAAACACCGCGAGGCGCTGGAGAGTCCGTACGTCAGCGAGCATCTGCACGACTGGATCGACCTGGTCTTCGGGTATAAGCAGAAGGGAGACGCAGCGGTGGAGGCGACGAATGTCTTTCATCATCTGTCGTACTCCGGTGCAATTGACCTCGGGAGCATCATTGACCCAGTGGAGAGGACGGCGGCGATTGGTATCATTCACAACTTTGGGCAGACGCCTAATCAGATATTCTCGCGGCCGCATCCGCAAAGGGAGAACTCGGTCAGGAATACTAGCCGGTTGGATGGGAGCGTTGAGAGCCTGATACGACTGCCGTTCCCGTTGCTTGGTAAGTGAATATCGATGGATGCGAGTCGACCAGTTGGGGAAAGAATGGCTAACGGATTTCTGGTAGATACGAGGGAGAAGGTGCAACAAATATGTTTCTCGTATCGGCAGGGGAAGGTTGTGCCGTCGTCGGAGTTCAGGATACATATCGGGCCGGGGTTCGACCGGTATCTCGAGTGGGGATACAGCGATGGCGGCGTGCGGTTCTTCGATGCTGAAAGTAGGAAGGTAAGATAACATTACAACTCCCCAGCTCCTTTGTAGAAACGGGCTAATGGGGAAGCAGATGATCGCTCTGTTCGAGCATTTACATCAAGATCAAATTTCATCGGTTCTGGTTGTGGACGAGAACTTGTTCGTGACCGGTGGCTGCGACTGCACTGTCTCGATCTGGAAGATGGAAAGTCTGAAGACCTTCGATATTCACCCCACCGCATGTTTACAGGGCCACTGCGCAGCTGTCATCCATCTCGCAGTCTCGCGGTCTTTCAATTTGCTTGTCACAGGCGACTCCGAAGGTGTCATACTTGTTTGGGACATCAGTCGGCGAACATACATTCGCAAGCTAGGCACACACGCATCGATCCAGTGCATCACGTTAAATGACGTGACCGGAGATATCCTCGTTAGCGGAGTCTCGGAGATGACATTGTATACACTGAACGGACAGCTAGTGTTGCATAAGTCGATCGAGGACGCTGCGCCAGATCAGATGATCGTGTCGGCGGCGTTTTACGAGGGATTGAGCAACGAGTGGCTAGAGCGGGAGCTAATTTTTACGGGCCACCGCCGGGGAATTGTAAATGTGAGTGATCATTGTCTTCTACATGGATATTCAGCGAGGAACTACATGCTAATTGAAACTGTAACCACAGATCTGGAGTAAACAGGTTGTTGACGGCAAATTTGACTTGACGCTTGTGAAGTCTCTACAGCATATAAACCCTTACCAGACGCAAGCGACCGTTTCTGCATCGATTACTGCTATTTTACCCATGCCACGCTCGGTGTTTACTGGCGACGAGTGGGGTAGAGTTGTAAGTGCCTTCCTCCTTCTAGCGAAGTTGTGCGAGTTATCTCGCGAGATCTCGGCTGTGACTGTGCTGACGTGGTTTGTATTCGATAGTACCAATGGGATTGTGTTTCGAAGATCACTTGATGAAGCTGAGATGAATGGCCCTTCGTTGTGTGTATTCCAGGCCTAGATTTTGGCTAAAGTGATAGCTTAGTGCTTGCTTGGAAGGTGTTTTCGTCTTGCTATCTGGACGCATGATCGCGGTGTTGATAGATTACTGTCCATATTCCCAGTCTAGTATATCCTCCGATGTGGAGATCCGTATATTCTTTTCGAATTTCGTAGGGCGTTAAACCATGGAGATCCTTATTGCTCTATACCGCTGTTTATTTTTCAATGTTCTTATTCTTCATTTTATCTTTATTTTCCTCAAGCTGACTATACCGATCAACTTGCGTATATGTATGTATATCCATACGAGAAACTACACATTAATTAGCTAGCCAACCGCCTAGATACGAGCATGTATTTAATGCGGTCGATAGCGAGAGGCGGACGAGAGCCTTCGGGATTCTACCCAAACCTCCCCTCCATAAGCGTCATCCGGCATCAGTATCTTTCCGCCCGCAAGTATCTGTTGTACAAAATCCTGATCCGTGATAGCGCTGTCAGATTCCCTCGACTGCTCTGCATACTACTAGAACGCCGCGCTGTAGTGGCGTATATATAGGTACCATGGCCGAGAACAAGGCAAGTACTGCTGCTGCGGCTGCAGCGTTACGAGGCAGGAGTCATTCAAAGTCCAGTTTCAGCGCCGCCGAGTCTCGAAAGCTGTCCTTGTTCCCTGCGACCCCAAAGTAAGTACTCATTTTCCCTTGTTATACCTTCTGGACCTTCTGCAACGTCTCCCGCTGATGTGTGTATCGCACTGTTGCAGTCGAAGTATTCCTACGAGTCGGGCATCGAGTATCCGCGGCTTTGGTACCCCTACTCGAGCCCATGAGCTACGATCAATCCAAGAAGATGATGATACGTCAACTACGACGTCCGCTATGCCGCTGCGACCAACTGCCCTGTATCGACGCCACTCATCAATCACGGCCAGACGGCCTACATTCGGGATGGCGAGATCCCCCTCCATGCACCTCGAACGACGGGGGTCGCAAAGCTACCTCCGACGAACCCAATCAATGTACACCGGTGGAGCACGGTCTGTGTACCGCGAGATGCCTTTCAGGATGGAGGAGAATCCAGCCTTCCTCCCAGCTAGCTCCCGGCCGGGAAGTATGCTTCAGACCCCGATGTTGCGTACCCTGCGTGACCCTGACGCATTGGGTACGAAGCGCGCGACGGGGTATGCCCGACGGTTTCCGATATCCTTGCGGATGAATATCTTTGGAAAGGCACGCACCCTTGGACGCCGTATGTCGCGATCGCTGGGGTGGTCAAGACCGTCGCTGCCTCAGATGCCCGTGCAGCAGGTCCACGCTGAAATCAAGCACTATGGGTCGCCAGAGCGTGCTTCGACCGGATACTTTGATATACCCTTGGAAGATACCTCAGCTCAGTCGCAATATGCGGATACGGTTATCCATCACCGGTTTTGGGAGAACCAGAGCTATGTTACCACGCTTGACAATCAGGGTTCAGAGTATACCCATTCGTCCGCCCCAGATGCTCAAAGTGTTACCACGAGTGCACCGATCCGTATGAGTGTCGCGGAGCCTAGCAAGGAGCCTACCGATCGCCATGGAGTCGATCCCCGACGCGTCTATAGCGCTCTGATGAAGGGTCTAAGCAAGCGATTCAGTAGCGAAGCGCCTTTGCCGGATGCGATAGCTGAAGAGCCCGAGGAGCCTCGACCTTCACGAGCGTCGAATGAGAATGTACGACCCGTTGGACTTTTGGGGGAGAAGGGTACAGAGAACCGCAGGCCGCTCTTGGAAATCCCAGGCCGCTCTGCAAATACACTTATTATCGAGGAGGAAGACGAGGATGAAGTTTCCGAGCAGCAGTCCCAGCAGCAAACTCCGACTGCGGGCGCGGTCAAGCGGATTAGATCCGACGATGCGCTCTTCAGCCAAATTGCGCACCCACACCACGTTTGGCAGGAGGAAGAAACAGCTGATACGACGACGGCTGATGCCGCTTTGGCTGCGTTGAAGAACCTGAATATCTCGAATTTCGCCAGTGTTACTGACGAGGCCGCCGTTACAGCTGAGCACTATCCGAAGATGGTACCATTACCACCAGATGGGCCTGTGACCACTACGCCAGAACTTCCTAGGCTTGGGGCTACAACGAGAGAGTTCCGTACTGCCAGTGGAAAGGTGTATGAGGTCAAGTTGAAGAGTGAGAACAATGGTGAGGAGGAGGAGATGAAAGCACTGCGCGAAGCTGGTCTCGATCCGGCTTTCCTCTAATTTGATCTCTTTTATTAAGTTTTTCGGACATGAACGTCGGCGCGGGTACTTGGTTCTCACTTTGATTCCCTTGGCGGTGTCTTTAGGCGTGGTGATAGTTAATGTTGCAAAACGCCGCATTGCTTGTTGTTCTGACGATTTTCTTTTCGTTTTTGTGATTATGGCTGCAGGCTTGATTTTGATTTTTACTATTACTGAAGGCTGCACTATTACTGAAGCAGCCTTCAGCGTGAAAGTTCTTGTCTTTTACTTGCCCTGTGGTAAGTCATGCAGGTTTTGTTGATATAGAGGAAGAAGGAGAAGAAGAGAAAGCGTATTTCTGTGTCGTCTATACAATTTTGCAACACTCGCAACCAAGCATTTTTCGTGCGACACAACCTATGGCTTTTAGTCTAAACTGGGATTGGAGAAGCAAAATCTGATGTTGAAACCAGCGTCAGGGATAATCAAGGGAATGAGCTAGCATGTCGTGCCAAAAACAAATCTGACATTTGAATCCAAGTAAGCGGCATCGAATGGGAATATCCCTACACCCCAAGCTTATGGCCAGCTCCATGCCGTCCAGCGAACTTGACAGGCTCGTGCTCCTCCGGCCGAGGTTGCGATTGCTGGGGACTTCTCGTCCTCGCTTTGCTGGCAAAGTGCTGCAGCGACTCGTCAGACATTTGACCTAGAAGCTGCAACGAACGCGACCCAACCGTGATGCGCTTGGCCGAGATCAAATCTCCTAGTGTGGAGACGACTATCTGGTCCCCATCGTCATGGGCAGTGATATCCTCAAAGACATTGATTCTTTCGCTTTTCGCCTGCTCCGAAGCCTGTGCGCAGATGGCGAGGCACTGTTTGAGGCTCTCCCCCGCGCTTCCCAGGGTTTCCGGGTGTTCCGAGAGGGCTGCGAGCTGGAACTTGATCGTGTCCAGCTGCCGCTGCAAGAGACTGGTTGTATTGACAAGCTCGGATTTACACCCGGTGAGGACGCCTGTGGTAAGCTGCTGGGCTAGATAGGTCGTTTGTGATGACGCAGGATCGGTGGACGAGCTTTCTGCTGTTTGTGTTTGGACTCGGTCGATATGGTCCGATACCTGAGCGCAGATTTCAATGCATTGCTCGATGCCCCTCTTATCAGCTTCGAGTGTCTCCTGATCCTGATCGGTGATTTGTCGGTCCAATGCGGTAGTACTAGTGGGGTATGGTTGGACATGGGCAGCTAGGCGTTCTAGCTTTTTATCAATGTTGTCGAGTTGTTCTTCAAGGTCTGAGGCAGTTGTTTCAATCATCAACTTGTACTGGCTCAGCAGGCTCGTCGTGATGCTCATAGTTTTCCTGGCGGGAAGAAGCGTTGATAAGTCAGTTAAGTGAATCTCGCTTCCCCCATTGCTTGCACTCGAGCTTATATACTTACATGTTGGCGTCGCAGATTGCAATTGTTATCGTCGACTTGTAGCCTGCCAGCAAGACCCGGAATCCAGTAATATCCTCGCCCATGTACTGCACCTTGGCCCAGTCGCGGATAGCACGTGCGCCGCCGGAGTTTGACATGCACTTTCTGATTATCATGTCGAACTCTTCACACGCCTTGCCGCACCGAAGCAAGGGTAGCTCTAGGGCTGTCAAGTCCGCATTGCTGCCATTTATGGTATCCTGAAGCGACACTAGGACACCTTCAAGCGCTACTAACTCCTCGTTGAGTTCACGCAGCACTCGCTTGGTGCCCTTGAAGCTGCTGACGGTCGCGAAGAGTGTTCGGGAGGCCTGAAGTGTAAATACCGTGATGGCGATAAGCCCAGAAGTTAGGCTAATAGGGTCAGCCATTCTCCGAGACGGGACTAGAATAGGCTCAGGTCGTTATATATATATACAGCTCGAATAACTTGAAGCGACGCCAGCGGGTGCCGTGAATGAATTATATGCGCTGCCGCTGGTAGTAAATCCAAAGACTGGGTGCGATATATATGATAAACCTCGCACGGCTGACATTCACAATGTACACTACCGCTTGCTTAAGCTTAAGCGCTTGGTGTTTTATATTGGGGTTGAGCCTCGTGAGAATGCGCGTATAAGCGATCCGGTTGCTCCCTCATTGGACACCGTCCAAATCCTTTCTTGGGCCATTTCTCACTAATACATATCGGGTTTAGTTCATTGGCTGCATTAAAACCTAAGACCGGGGTTGAAGTTTGTCTCGCAAGCCAGACGCCTTCCGTTGAAGTGTAATTAGCACTTTGTATATATTTAAGCTAAGCAGCCATTTCGGAGAAATAGTAGGTTAGTATTTAACAGTAGTAGGGGAACAATAAATCGAATAAAAGGGTTCATTGTTTCTCTTTAAAAATATTGTAATTTTTTTTTTTTAAAAAAAAACTGGATATAGCAGCCGGGGTCGAGAGAACATGATATACAAAGCCTATCCATGCTGAAAAGTTCCCCGTCCTGTAAATGCTGACAACGTTGTCCGAGCGCAGGCCGAGAAATGCCAACTTCTCCGTATAATCTGGATCCTGTGACAAGATCCTAGCATTTACCTTGCAAGTGCCGACAGTTCGCTCAGAATAGGTCTCGCTGATGTCGAGGATATATTGCTCGGTGGGGATTCCATGTCCCGTCTTACGTACATACATACGCGAAAACCATACAGGTACACGTTGCGGGGCATGATACGGGCGGGACCAGGACAGGATCCTGGTATGAGGGGTTCCCCATGCATCCGCGGTCTCTGCGTCAGTGCAGCCATTCGATAGCAATAGCGGCGTGCGGCTCAAGGGCATAAAAAGACCGCTGTCCTCCTTCCTATGGGCAATTGGTGGCTTTGGCTGCTCATTCCGATAAAATCAGCACCGACACCGTCTATCTTTATCCAAGAGAGCTGAGAGTATCAAAGTATGGAGCATTTGGTGATTGTCGACAGGGAGCTGTTCCCGCTCGTCAAGTTCCCGTTCGTGGGGGAAAAGTGGGACGGCGGCTCGTTCGACGAGTACCCCGCGCGCCGCGGGTACGATACTACCACGCAGAGGTTCTATGCTCCCGGCGTGGGAAACAGCCGCGATGCATCGTATGCGTTCTACCAGACCTGGCTGTACCTTGGCCTTCTCGCGGACGGGTTCATGGGGCTGGATCGTAATGCTGACCCGAACGAGCTGTTCCTACGCGACGACGAGGAGACCGGCGGCCAAGTGCTGACGACGGAGAACCTGGTGCAGTTCGCCTCAGACTGGAGGGCAGCTGTAGACGCTATGGACGTACCTGCGAAGGTGCAGGCGATTATCCGTGCGAACGCATGTGTCGCGAGGGTGAATAGACTGATCGAGGAGCTTGCGGTGCCGAATCCCATGCACCTTATCTGGGAGAAGGATATCACGCCGCTGGGCGAGCAGGTCAGGTTTGCGGTCGGGCTGCTGTGCGACGCGCTGGGACACTCGATCTTGTCGACGACAGGCTCGGAGCTCGAGGCGCAGATTGACAAGTATAATTCAAAATACAGCCGGGACGGCGAGGAAGTTGCCTACCCGGTGTACACGTACCACCGGTGGCGGATCGGAAACTCGCTCGACGCGGCCATGGACCGGGCGCTGCTCTGCCCCGTGGAGAAGACGCAGCTGGCAGAGGCATCGCCCGCGTTTCTCTGCTATCTGCTCTCGCTGCCAGAGACGAACAGATCCCCTGGGCAGCACGCCAATTGCGTCAACGGGACGTGCGTGGGGAACAATATCGACGAGGCGACGTACGTTACCCGGCACGTCGACGGCGACTGCGACTGCGACTGCGAGCACGACGGACCCAATATCGAGGACGTCAAAAAGTGCCTTCGGGACAACCATATCCCGTCGCTATCCATCTCGATCGTTGACGGCGAGTACCGCGGGATGAAGGTGAAGCCGCAGAAGGTCGAGCAGGCGAGCTTCTGGCGGTTCCACCAGGGCAAGTCGGGTCTCGCGCGGTCGCTGGATTACGTTGCGCTGTCGCACGTGTGGTCGGACGGCCTGGGGAATCCGTTTGCGAACACGCTGCCGCGATGCCAGTTGCGGCGGTTGGCGTACTACGTCAACTATACGATGAAGGACGGCAAGGCGCGGGGCATCAAGGGCGGGTTTGAGAAGGCCTTCAATATCTCGAAGCATATTTTCGCGAAGCGGGTGGGCGAGGTGTGGGAGCAGGATGGCAATTTCGAGTGCTGCATCTGGGTGGATACGATGTGCGTGCCGTTGGAGAAGGAGTACCGGAAGCTGGCGATAAAGAATATGAATCAGGTTTACCGGCAGGGTATGCTCTCCCCGTCCTTTTTTATACGCATATACATGCGCTCGTGCATATGAGTGAGCTGGAGGTACGTGTTCAGCTAACGAATGGATGGTCGTTCTGCAGCCCGGTATGTGATGGTTCTGGATGCATCCATTGCGCGACATGATTTTCGATCCGACGAAGAGCTCATGGCACGGGTCGTTCTGTCAACGTGGATGCGTCGCGTGTGGACGCTGCAGGAGGCCATTCTAGGGCTCGAGAAGTTGGCGATATGCCTTAAAGATCGGGTTGTCGACCATACGGACGCGGTGGAACGGCTCCGGGTGGTGGTCAACAGCGGTGAACGAACAGCCGTCAACGGCATGTTGGAAGGCGTAGCCGTCCTCGGCGACGATGGTTTCCAGGGCCTCAACGGCGCCGTCGATATCTTGGAGTTCACGAAGGGCGGGCCTTTGAAGCTGTCCAATATCGACTCCAGCCGCGGCGACAAGCAGCTCCAGGAGAAGCAGTACCGGATCTTCATGGAGAATCTCTGGACGCTGATCGGTCGGCGCGCCACGACGAAGGAAGAAGACCGGGTGCTCGTTGCCTGCAATATCCTGTACAAGGATGCGACAAAGGTGCTCAAGGGCGACGGACACACCGGGCGTCTCACCGGCCTGTTGGACCAGCTGGATGAAGTCCCCGCGGGTGCGATCTTCAAGTCCGGCGAACGGGTCCCCGTCGACGGATACCGCTGGGCTTGTCACATCTTCAAGCTCTCCGCTTGGGGCGCCTTCGACTTTAATAATCCGGGAAAAGTCACACCGCAAGGTCTGCTCGTTCGGTTCCCCGGGTTCGTGCTATCTGAGAAGGCTGCAGGGCCAGAGTTCGGGGTCATGGTGCACGCCGGTGGCGAAAGGACGCTGTACGCGGCGACGTGCACGTACCCGCGCAAGACGGCCGACTATATCACGGCGGAGGACTGGAGCCATATCGTAACACGGAACGAGAACAATCTGGCAATGATAGTATCGGACGCAGCGCCGTTCATGCACACGAATCCGTTGAAGAACGGTGGTGTCGTGGAGTGCAAACAGCGACGGGCAGTCCTGGTGTCGATTTCCGCGGAGCAAGGAGGATGTGTGTATTGTCGGTATGAGGCGTTCGTGTGGCTTGGGGAGTACCCGAGCGTGGACTATGAAGAGCAGATGGTGGCGGAGGGGAAGATAACGGTTTATGACAACAGATCGAGCAATCAGCAATGGTGTGTCGGTTAGTTTAGCTCCTTCGCGTACGTAATGAAGGGAAGAGATCTTGAGATAGTCTACACGCACTACTACGCATGTATGTACGCACTTGAAGGTTAGAAACATTGGTGTTGCATATCGGCAATGAGAGTGTTGGTGCTGGAGTTCATGTATACTACACCGTAGCTTCAGGATATCTGGATGTCTGCATTCGTGTGATCCAGGTACAAATTCTACTGAGTACATATAAACTGTTGCTACAGTATCTGAAACTTGAGTCTTAAAGCAAAAATTTTATCACCACAGAAGCTATCCATAGATGTCAAAATTTCAGCCTGCGTGTCAGTCCACTTCGAAATACCTTAGCTAGCGCTAGGCAATATTGTCCGCTCCATGGCCATGCAAAGGCGCGCATCCCACAGGTGCGATATTTTTAGGACCAGACATTCCAGACTCTTCCCGAGAGTCACTCTACTAAGTAGCTTTGAACTTTGAAATTCCGGTAGTATCAGGTAGACTAGTCTTGAACTCTCTCGATGTAGCAGCCTATCGTAGAGTTTGGATCTTCCGGATTAGGTTGAACTTTCGTGTTGATGTTGGAATTTTCGCAGGCTGCACGATGAAGTCATTTACTTGGAGACTCGACTGCCCGACGCTACAGTTTTCCTCTGCAAAAGTTCCAGGAATAAGTGAGAATTGGCGTAAGTACTTCATACGCGTGATATCGATGCGACATTCCAACTGACGTTATAGAGGACAAACTCGCCAACTTGACGTTGCACGACACACCAAAGCTCGGAAGCTTATGCAGCTGGGCATCCTAGGCAGCATGCGCACAGGTGCACAAGTAGGCGCCGAATATTGTAAATTGAATATCGACATATAAATATAAGAACAATCTCAAAGTCTTGTACGCATCTAAATAAAGGATATTTGGAATCGAAGCCGGTTCTAGTGGAATTTAGCTCAATTCAACTGGTAGACTAACACCGGAGCATTATTATCAACAAGAAAATATCAATTCCCATTCCTGTAGGTGGTCTTGCGTTCGCCCACGCAGATGCGTCTCGAAAACAGTAAAAATAACGTTATACGCTAGATCCTTCGAGAGCTTGCGAGCCCGGATCAGCGAGCGAGGTGCAACCTCGCATGTACGCGCTACGCAGGCCAAGGGACCGGCCGTCGCTAAATCGGGGAGTTCTTGGGGAAAGCAAGGGTTGATGCACAATCTAGAACAGTTTTAGATTTAGCTTTTTGGAGGTGGAAAAGCTTCTTGCAGAGCACGGTAACGTAACGCACCGTTGCATCATGGCGATGCATTTTGCGGATGCACTGGCACGTGGGACGGAGCCCTTCGGATGGCGGCTACAGGGACGTTCTGGTGGTGTGATTTTGAAAAATTTATGGGTCCGGGGTATGTGGCGATGGGGTATATTAAGGCCGCTTGGAATCGGTCGTGGAGATCGATGTCTTCACGAAGTCTTGATATTTATCTAGCTGGTTCCGCCATCGATTAATTTCACACGACATCGCACAAATATACTATACTGCTTTGCCTACCACTTTGAGACTCCCATCAGATAATCCTAGCTCTACGCTACGGAAACCAATAGAACCGTATCTCGAATTCAAACCAAAATGCACGCACTCAAGTGGCCTCTCATCTTCACCACCTTCCTCGCGGGTGCGGCGTCCGCCCTCCCCACCGCATCGACCGGCGCTGACAGTCTCCGCCGCGCCCTCTGCACCCCGCAAGACAACACGGGCTTCACCGTCCGCATCAACTCCACCGACGACCTGAACGACAAGATCGTTGGCATCGCCAACGGCGTCGTCGGCGTCGACCTGCCGAACACGGAATCCGTCATCTGGCCGTACACCAGCGGCCGGGAGCTCCTGATGCCCGGCCCGGGGTACAAGTTTGTCTACCATGGATACCTGTATTCCACGGGCGATGCAACGGACGGGCAGCAGCTGCGGTTCGCCCGCGAGGTGCCGCCGGCGACGGAGGCGCAGGCGGATGTGTTTTCGACGAGCTGCGATATCAGAGGGCAGTTTTATCTGACGAGTTTGGCGGATTGGAATTGGCAGGCGTGTCAGAAGCAGGCGGGTGGGTGGACGATTCGGAGGGAGTCTGGGAAGGGAGGCTGCCGGGCTGTTAGACTAAAGATGACTTATGGGCCGCCGTATTAGTTGAGCCACGTTGCGTCATGGGGGTGAAGGGCCAGTGAAGGCCGAAATTGTATATAGAGTGTTTTGAGTTTCTAAAATCGGACCATCGATGTCTACGAACTACTGCCATGGACGTAGCGATTGTAATCATTCAGATTCAGCTTTTGATTTCAGTCTGCGGTTTCTTTTGATAGGATGTTACAAGTACATGTGCACCCGTAAGAGCCTCGGAACAGCACCTCAGTAATGCCGATCTTCTTCAAGACGGCCCTCTGGGTCTCCAATATAGGCAATTTAGTTGGTGGCGATTCCGATAACACCTATTTTAATGATTAGCACGGCCATAATCCATAGAAATGGGACAGATTCGCCTACCGCAAGCTGGACGGGGACCGGCGTTTCCGGTCTTCAAGGACTCCTCGTTGCCGCCCTTTCCGAGGTCGTCGGTACCACCGTGAACAACAACAGTTCGCTAGAGGGTCGCCGTCAGAGATTGTCATACGATCGAACATGATTTGCCTGGGGAGACTCACGCCAAGGACGCTTTCGGGTCCGATCAACTTGACAAACCTGTCGGTGATGGTGCCGGAAGCCTTTCCATTCCCGTCGGTCTGGACGTTTCCGAGGTCACCAACGTGGCGGTTCTCGTCGGTAGGGCCGCCGTGGGTCTTGCCGTGAGGGTTGACTGATTGAAAGAAGACCGATTTAGAATTTTAGGTCAATTAATTTATGAGGAAGGGGAGATTGTGCTTACAGTGAGGTCCGGCGGAGGTGCATCCATTCGTATTGTCACCAAACTCGTGGATGTGCATGCCACGGAGAGCATTCGCGTCGTTGCCCGAAATGTTGTAGGTGATGGTGGTGGGGCTGTCTTCGGACGTCTGCTCGAAGGTGACGGTTCCCGCGACGTTGCCGTCTCCGCGAACAACAGCGACTAGCCACAATGCATTAGTTCGAGCTTCTCAGTTCTGCCGGGGCGAGATCCAAGTAGGTGTGATAAAACCGTACCTGCTTTGACCATTTTGATTTTATTGGATAGCACGAGCTAGATTACCTGCATGAGGGGCGAGAGGCGGGTGTTAGCGAGTCCGCAAAAATCAATTGACAGGCCCAAGACGGCCGAGGCGGGGTGCCAGAGTGCCTCCCATGCAAGTGAGGGGGTTTTCTCGCCCGTCCAATTCCTCGATATCGCGGCCTAGACTTACTGTTTCAGGGTCACTTGGACTTTACTTCTGGCGATGTGGGCTGTATGAGAGAGTTTCTGCAGGTTGGGGGGTTTCGTGGAGAAGTAGTAGGTGCAGAGCTCAAAGTGCCAGTGGAAGTGACGACATGGTATAAATACAACAGGTCCGCCGAACGGCGTCACACCTGTCGGCCATAACGTATCCGGCGTACCCCTCACTCACGCCTTAAAGTTTTTTTCTACACATTTCTACTACTGCTCTAAGGAAAACCCTTTCCGATTGAGCGGGGCCGGCTGCAGCAGCGGTTTTACAGGCATATTATTAAGCCTAGCTTGGCCAATTGGCCAGACCCTGTTCTGCTCCCCGCTGATGACAAGACCACGACTAAGCTGCTGGGCCGACTCGACTTACGGTTCGCGGCGGGGAGAACGGCTGCAGCTCGTGATTGGACACCGCTGCTGGTCGTCGACCGGGCCAAACGGGGCAGTCTGCCTCGCGTCAGTGGTGGAGCCGTAGTCTCGAGGCTAAGACTACGCGTGTTTTTAGATACACAACTCCGATTGAAGCTCTCTCCCGACGTGTATATCGTCGTTCCACCGAGGTCGGAGGCCGGCCGCGCGAAGAAGCCGACGGGTTCCACGGTGACGTCGACCCTGCTGCGTTGCTGTGTTGCGGCTCGTTATCGATAAGGCGGACAGCCAGCCAAGATGCAAACGTTTGTGTGGCTGAGCCGGACAGGAGAGTCCTACTCCACAGGAAGCTGGACGGGCAGCATACGACGCTGGGGTATATATAGAACAGGAGCACTTCATGCGGCACCACCTTCTGTCCGATCAAGGAGATGACTTGGAGGAGACTTATAATTAGCAGGTGGTTGATCAGTGTCAACGTACGTACGCCCGCACGTTCGCAGCTGCAGCGTCTTTGGTGTGCATGTGGCGACCCCGAGATGGATGGCCCGTCGCCGTCATGTGAATGATGCCTGCTCGACCGATCAATTGATTGCACCGTGCATGCAATGCTACTCAACGGGGTCATAGGGCACCATGGTAGCCTTTCGAGATGCCAGGCGCTATATTATATTGTGGATGCGCAGAGCTAGAGGCAACGGCGACGGCGGCCGGTCGTCATTTGCATGCAATTGCAGGGTTGCCTATGGAACGTGTAGAAATTTACGGTGGATACGCAGAGCGGACTAGTGCTGAGGTAAGGCCAGTGCACTGTACAGCTGTGCTTCGTACTTGTCAGTGCACTTGGCCGCTATACGGCCCTGTATTAGAGACTAAGTATACGGGATTTGGGACCATACGGTACGAGGTTATTCAGCAGCTGCCGAACGCTTTTGATGAGATGGAGAGATAGGACTCGTCGACTCGCGCGGCTGGTGGTTAGAATTATAATATTACATATCTCTGGATCTGCCACGTGCCACGGCGGTCCAGCATATTAGCAGAAGCATTAGCTCCAGTTCGTAACGTTGGCGAGATTGATGTTTAATCAACTTAACGGACGTACGTACATTACGTCCCGAGACGACATTTACACACCGATGGCGTATGAGGACGTACGTCTGCATCTCGGCGAACGTGAACAAAGTCGGAGCTGTGGCCGTGGAAACCGAGTTACATTGGGCCCTCAAAGTCCTCACCTTGTGCCGGATCCTTTTCCCTCTCGCGGCAGCATTAATTTCCTGCGGCTATACTCCGTCTTGGGAACTGCAGCACTGCATGATGAATCCTCCGTCCGAACGGATGACTTGCAAACCGTTATATCGTATCATCTCGGTCAATCGAGCAATGGCGGCAAACAAGCCCAAGCTCGGCGCTGGCTGTTAAGTTGGTGGTGCTTGGTGGGGCGCCTAGCTGGTGGTCTCGACGCTGCCCGCTGCATCCAATGTGTCCGTCCGGCGAGCTAGCTTATCGTCGTGAACGGTACGGGATTTCTGAATTCTGGCACAGCGACACCGCCATGCAGGACGAGCATCCCGATAGTGCTGGCACCCTTGCCTGATTATACGGCTGTAGCCGTGGTGTTTGCAATCGGTGTGCCTGCCCAGCGGGCGTCCATGTGTGCTTTAGCGGAGCGCTTTCGTCCTCCTGTCAGATGCATGTATGCTAGCAGCATGCACCAACATGGCTGGCGGCATATCGTAGGATTAGTATATCACCACTCCCAACGGCAAGAGCATGCCCAGCCGGACGCCTACAGCAACTGCGGCTATCGCCATACGGTGTCTTGTATTACGCCTGCTGTCTATCGCTATCGGCCTGTCTTCCGGCCAACGTTCGTTCGTTCGTTCGTTCGACGTCCGTCTGGCGCCCATCAAGTCGACTGGCAACGGCTCCGAGAGGCAAAGCTGGCTGTCCCCGCGGCCTTATTGGCGGCCGAGTTTCACACAGATTAAATCTGATACACCCGACAAGCTGCCGTTCAGCTCTCCTTCACCGCCAACATCCGCGTTAGCCATTAGCATTAGCATTAGACTTACCAAGTAGTTCCTAGGTAGTATCAAGCACTGGCCGGGTGGGCGTCCAGGTGCTGTTCTTGGGCCGGGCTGTTTTGGTTGGCTGGCTGGCCCGCTCTCACTCGACGGCTGTTCTCCTCCCCCAGACAGCTCATCCACCACTAATACTAAGTATACCACCACCATCCTTCCCTCACTCCATCCGGATCCTCCTCCATCGACCCTTCAACCCGCCGCAGGGCTCCTTTGCCTCGCTCTGCTCGCTCCGACGTCTGAACTCGACTTTCGCCTTCGGACGACCGCTGCTCTCGTAGAAATCAGCCGGCTCGGGGTCGCTCACTTACCCATCGTCACGTTCTCTAATTAATCAATACCAGCCTCTCTCTCGCTCGCTCTCACTCGCTCGTTCGGAAGATTCTGCCAGGACCCTTTACTCCACCCCATCGGATCCTTTTCCGCCGTCTGACCCGCGCAGTTTTGTTGAGTCGCTCGCCAGCTGCCTCAGTTATCCGACCACAGCTGCACCAGCATCACGCCCGATGGCAAACCTTCAACCTCGCGGCAACCCTCAGGCCGGAGGTGCCGATCCGAGGTACCGGTCCAGGTCGTCCAGTTTTGAGGGTGGGGACGACAGATACTTTGATGGCTCGGGTGGAGTGCAGCAGCGGAACGGCGAGGATTTCTACAATCCCAGCTTCTACGATCGCAGAAACGAAGGCGCCGCCTCGCCCCCGGCAGCCTCGGCATATGGCGCGCCGCCTCAATCCTCCCAGTACGTGCCGACTCCGCCGGCGCATTCGACGACCTATCAACCTATGTACTACGGTCAAAACTCGACGACCCTCCCCAATCAGCCGAACATTCCTCCACCCCCGCCTCGACAGCCCTACGGCGCTAGCGGGCTTCCGAACACTCTTCAAGCCGGTGCCAGGCCGCTGCCCGGTCCTCCAGGTGGCACGCCCCCAAAGATTGGAGGGTACAATCCGGGAAACATTGGACGCACCATGTCGCTCGCGACTGCAACGTCGCCGACGTCGTCATATGGTAATCAATATGTTCCTCAGTCGCCTACTGTAGGGAATGCACCATCGTATCCCTCTGCATATGGTAGGCCAGCTCTCGCCCTGTCTGATTCAGGAATCGCTTTGCTAACCAGTGGCTCACTCCAGGCAATTCCCAATACAATTCGTCTGCTGCGCAGAACCGGATGCAGTACAATCCCGCATTATATCCCTCGAATGTCCCTCCACCGCCGCCGCCCCCTCCCCAGAGGCATACTACCGTCTCAGGGTATCAACATCAATTACCACAACCTCCACCGCCTCCACCACCCCCACAACACCAGCAGTCATACCAGGTAGGTTGTCCTGTTGCAGTAGTCGCGGTTCTCTCATGTTCGCCCCACGTGTCTCCCACGCGCTAACAATCAAACTACACCAGTCGCAGTATTCAAATTCAACGGCACCTGCATATTCGCAGCTATCCTACAATCAACAGCCGTCGCATTCTAATTCTTCTACGCCCGGACCTGGTAACTCGTACCCAAATGGTGATCAAGCTAGCCAATGGAGCTACGAAGATGCGCAGGGTGAATATAGCGGCGGTTCTCGGTACGGCTCCACCTCGTCTCAGCACCCGCATTCGCCTACAAACGCCCAAGATCGCTACTCCAGCCTCGGGTCGAACTATTACGATACCCAATCAGCTCAATCGCCGCAGCCCCAATACGCTAGCTACAACAGCAATGATGCAGGAGACTACAGAAACCCCCTGCCAACCCCTCCGCCGCCCCCGCCATCGCATTCACCCCACGTCAATTCTCAACAGCCGTACGGTGTTACGAGCAACGGCCAATACGCCATGAACGATAACGATATTCCGCCTACACTCCCTCCTCACACGTCTACGGACGTGTCTGACCGCCAGAAAATGGAAGAGGATGCAAGAGAAGCGTTGTATGCCGACATCGAGAATCTCGTTTCTGGAAACGGACCGTCTGGAGGTCCCAACTCGCAGTTCAAGCCCGATGTTGATCTTCTCTTTCAAAAGCAAGGAGAATCCAACGCGTATCCGGCCGGCGGTGGCTCTAACGGCGGGGGACTACCATATCCTACCTATCAACCCGGCGGCAACAGCAGTGATGAGGCTGCTGCAGCATGGGAAGCTATGCGTGCCGATGAGTTCCGAGAAGAACAGGAAAAGTTGACGAACGGCCATGTTGCTACGCTGCCACCCGATTCCGACCAGGAACCCCTCGGCTCGGTTCTAGATATGCCAATTGATCTGAGTGGCTTTGGTGGCCTGGGCTTTGGCGGCTTCGGGGACGAACCTTTTATTCCGACATTCAAACCGGCCGGTCAGGATAATGTCGCGCCAGTGCTTCGCACCCAAAGCAGCGCTACATCCGACCCCTCGCGAAGTACTCCCACAAGTGCAAACGTCGATCAGTTAAGTAGGAGAGACACCACTAGTACGGCAGTCACTTCTGCGACGACGGCGTCCAACTCCACCACTCTCTACGGAGACTACGTGTACCCCAATCCCGAAGAAGACGTCCTGCATCCCTTTGCACCATTTTCTGCTGCTGCGGCTGCGCGAGTCGATACGTTCGGCACCGGCGGGTTGTCCAATCCAGAGCGGCGAAATAGCTTTGCGGAGGGAGATGAGTACGAGGGCTTTGTGAGCGCGAAGTCGAAAGCCGACGACGACAGCGACGATGACATGTACGCTGGCTATATGGAGCAGCAAGCCTTTTACCCTACTCCAAGTAAGTAACCTCGCATTCTATTCACTTGTCCGTCAAGGGACCGTTATGTTGCGAAATCGTTCTAACATTCACCCAACCCAGGCTATGAACTGAATCGCACAAAGTCCGAAAACAACGCCGCCATCGCAGAAACCTATCTTCCAGCGGGTCAGGAAACTCGCCTAAAAAGTAGTTTGAGTCTCAACTATCCACACACCAGCACAAACTCGCTTCATCCCGCCCGCTCAAAGACGGATGCCTCCGCTCCTCTGAAACCCGCTGGGGCAAGGCCTCCGGTTTTGAGACCGCCAGCTAACCGTGCCTCAGTTGCACAATCCCAGATCTTCGACGAGAATGCCTTGGGTGCCATCGATCTGCCTGCCATCAAAACTCGCAAATTCGACCCCGAAAAGCTTTCGAGCAAGGATTTCAAGAAGTGCAGTGAGCCATGGGCGATGAGCCAGATATATTCGTGGCTCAAGACTACAACCGAGGGAGAGGAGTTCTTAAAGGAGAAGGGCATTGCGGAAGCTATTGTTGCTCTGTTCACGCACAAAGTTCCTACTATGAACGTTGCAGATGCAGAGACTCTTGCTGCATGTGTGCTCAAGACGCTCTGGGACAACAAGTGTCTGGTGAGAGACGAGGAATGGGTGAAGTGGAGCTCAGACGCAGAAGTATCTGGTGTCATCTTCCAGGTCTCCGGAAGGGGATGCTATGCTCCACGACTCCACTCGGGAGACAATGAAGACGTCCAACATACGCCCGGAAGATGTTACGCTCACCTCTGCGCGCGCACACTCAAGAAGATCTCTCTAGCAGCGCATCCCGAGGACAAGGAAAAGAAGAAGGAGGACTGGGCTACGTTCTGGCATCTCAAAGCTCAGGACGTCGAAGGTCAGAACAAGAAGGAAATTGAGAGGCAGTACAATCTCCACGAAGTCGTCCAGACGGAACAAGAATACCTTGAGCACATGCGGGTCCTGCGGGTCGTGTACCACGACCAGCTTATCAGCGTTCAGAAGCAAAGCTCTATCATCAAACCGAAGAACTTTGACCAATTCGTCAAGGATGTGTTTGGGAAAGCCGACGCTGTCCGGAAAGCCAACGAAGACCATCTCCTGCCGCAGCTTAAGTTCCGCCAGCGAGAACAAGGGCCGTGGATTGCTGGATTCAGCGACATTTTCCGCGAATGGATCCGAAGGGCCAAGCCTGCATATGTCGAATATGCTGCTGCGTTCCCGATGGCGGATGCGATTGTTCGTCACGAGGCCGAGAAGAACATTTTGTTCCGACAGTTCTTGGAGCACTGCCGACAAGATCCCCGAGCAAGTCGTCTTGAGTGGCAACATTTCTTGAAGAATCCGATTACGAGATTGCAGAGATACGGTCTGCTGCTGCAGACCATTTTGAAGCATACTCTAAAGGAAGGTGATGAGAAGGTCTCTCTGCAGGCCGCTATCGAGGAGATCAAGGCTGTTACGCTGGAGTGCGATGCTCGCGTGGACGAGGCTTCGAAGAAGGTGAACCTGTTGGAACTGGGCAGGAAGCTGGTCATGAGGTCTGGAATGGTCGTCGATCTCCGACTGGAAGAAAAGGGCAGAGAAATCGTCTACCAGGGCGATCTGCAACGGACAGGTAATCGGTTCACATGGCTTGAGACGCATGCCATTCTGTTCGATCATTATCTCGTGTTGGCCAAGACTGTGCAGACCAAATATGACGCCAGCGGTCCCGGGAAGAGCAAGTATCAGAAATACGATGTGTCCAGGATGGTACGTTGATTCTACCCATAATCTTTCGAGTCCTTTCGCTAACAAGTGGTACAATAGCCTATACCTATGGATCTGCTCGTGCTCGAAGACTCGCTCAACGATGCACCCGTGGTCAAGAGCAGTGTCAAAATCATCGGCACTGCCACCAAGCAAGTCCAACCAAATCCCGGACAACGACCAAGCATACCAAACTCCTCTGCAGCCACCCCGAGCCCTCTTTCCCACACGCAGACCTCCCTGTCGATAGGGTCGGTGAACTCCCCGGCATGGGACAGCAAGGATAAAGACAACATTATGTATCCGTTCCGCATCAGGCATCTTGGAAAGGCATACAAGAACGAGGACAATTCGTACACATTGTATGCACCGTCGGCGGCTGCGCGTGCAGATTGGGTTGAGAAGATTCTTCTCGCAAAGGAGCGACATGCTGCGTCTCTGTTCCGCCAGAATGCAGAGCCGTTCAGACTGAGGGTCATGTCTGACTCTGCATTTGGATACGAACCGCTGTCGAATTCCGGTGGTCCCAAGGACGTGAACATCCGCGGTACGCCGTTGGACCGGGCCATCAAGGAGGCGGAGTCGCTGTATCCTGGATCTAAGCCCGCTGTGTTGACGAGGGCTCAGATCAATTGTGCGACGACGTTCCAAGTCGGTATGGGTTATGGCAAGCAGATGGTTGCGATTGGAACGGATGCCGGAGTCTATATCTCCGATTATGATAACCCTCGAGGATGGACAAAGGTGCGTATGAAATGTGCAGTTTTGTTGGAAATAGAGCTAACGGGTGTTTTTCCCAGGCAATCAACACAATCGCCCGAGTGACCCAGATTGCTGTGTTGGAGGATTTCAGCCTGTTCTTGGTTCTCGCGGATAGGACTCTCATCGCCTACCACTTGGATGTTGTCGTGCCTCCAGCTGGCGGTGTTCCCGTTAGCGAATCCGCGAAGCGGGCGCCTCAGAAGCTTTCCGGCGGGAAGGATGTCGGGTTCTTCGCCACCAGCCGTATGAAGGATAGGATGCTTGTATTCTACAAACGCAAGGACGGCTTGCACTCCACGTTCAAAGTTCTCGAGCCGGTGTTCCAAAAGGCGACGGAGAGAAAGAGCCGGTTTTCGCGCAGAGGCACCACGGAGTTCTTCCGCGAGTTTGACGAATTTTATATCCCAACCGAGTGCTATGGAATCAGTTTGTTCCATTCCTCGCTGTCGATACACTCGTCGAAGGGTATGTTTCTTCTAGGATGCACTGTTATAGAGAGGATTCGGCTAATTTTATGTGTAGGCTTTGAGGTTATGACGTTGGATAAGAAGCAGCCTTGGTCGATTCCAGAATTGAAGGCGCCTCACGTCCAGGCTATCGCCGCCAGGCTTGGCAACCAGAAGCCGCTTGGCATGTTCAGACTCTCTGATATCGAGTTCTTGCTGTGCTACGAAGGTACGATTGGCACCACTCTCAAACATCAATCTATTACGCTCATGCTAACTTTTTTTTCCAGAATGCGGCGTGTATGTGAACAAGCACGGTGATGTGTCGCGTAGCGTTATCATGGAGTTCGTCGGGAAGGCGAAAGCTTGCGCGCATTATCCGCCGTACGTCCTTCTCTTCGACCAGGACTTTGTCGAGATCCGGAACGCGGACAACGGCCGGCTACGGCAAGTTATCGCTGGACGTGACGCGAGGTGTCTGGATGACGGACAGGGTGGGGGGAGCGCTGGCCAGCGGACGATCAAGTTGGCGATGGTGCATCCTGAGAACGATACACGGCAGGTTGTGGTTGAGTTGTTGCTGAACGAGGGTCAGAAAGATTAGTGGGGGCGGGTGCCCTCGTATATGGGGGGGTTTCTTCATGTCGAGGTCCTTTTTATACATTTTATCTTGTGGTTTGCTACCGTTCTGTATGAGCTTTTGGCAGGCGATATATTGGGATATGAATTTATGAGTTCCTTTTAATTTTCTTGTTCTGACGGTTGAGAGTTTAGTTTTTCTTGTGGGTATCTGGGTTTTTTCAGTCGGGTTAATCTGATTTTTCTATTTTTGCGTCGACGTGAATTATAGTATCTAAATTGCATGCATGCATGGGATTGTACACGCGGATTCGGGGATTTCCTTAGTCGTTTTTGTTGGCTTTCTTTATTTGTCTGCACTCGAACACTCCTTGGGGGATCGGTATCATGGTTGGTTCTGCAAGTGTGGGGCATTCGCTCCATGTTGAGAGTATGCATGGTACACGTACGGGTATCGCTTCCACAGCTCTTTCTTTCTTCGATTCTACAGCGACGCCATTGAAGATTCGGTCGATTATATCATACTATATCCTTTAATATTATTATTCAGCTAGAGCAAAAGAAGAGGTGTTCCGCTCGACGCCTGAGAGCACAAATGTGGCGGAATTGTTTGGACACCTCGTGGTATATCGTAAACCTGCAGAAGCCGGACGGTCGACGCAAGACAACCCTTATGTGCAGATTGGCAGATCGTATCGATTGCGCAATTGCCTTGCAATTGAAGATTTGGACCAAAATGATCAAGTCTCGATGTTAGAATGGCCTAGACTCATTTGATACCAACCTTGAATTGCCAAGATGCAACAGCGCGCAACACTTTTTGTTCTTGGACATAGCGCACGATTAATTTGGTCCTTTGCTCCATGACGCACATGAAGCACCCGATCTCAGCCGGTTCCGTGGAAACATTATTTTTGATGGCTTTTCTAAAACAGTACACGGGCTAAATTCGTCTGGAATTCCCGGTACACTACTACATCAACGATATCAACACACGAGCTCCATCTCCACATCCACCTCCCATCCACCTCCACATCCACTCCACCATCATAGCATTCATCCCCGCTTCCTAGTTCCCCGTATACGTCGATTCCAAAAGTTTATATACCATCCAGTAGGTTGTCTTTCGTTCGGAGACCGGTTAAGTCTGGGAATGCTAGATGTATTGACGTTGTGTGCATATAGTAAACCTACTTACGTATATACCAAAACCGGAGACAAGATGGCTGCAAGACTGAGCCTGAACACCGCCCCGCGCCACACGGCCGCATCTTCGATTAGGAATCGCAAGCCTGCCAAGTGTCGACATGTCCGCCTAGTCGGTACCGCCGAGACAGCGGTGGCATCAGAGATGTTCGCGGCGGGAAAGTGGGGAGAGTGCTCTTAGATACGAATACGCCAAAATTGTGCTAGCCAACATCCAGAGAATATCATTCGAATCCGCCAAGGAATAACCAATGCGAAGAAGAGTCCTGACGAATCATAAGTGGCTGGTCGATGTCCTGAAAAGAGAATTTTTTTTAACTTCTTTCAACGCCAATTTAAGGTGAACCAAATTGCAGTTTACTGTGGAGGTGGTCATCGGCCGATATCAAGATATTAACTGCATTGCCCCAAATCGTACGGATGCGCGATAAACCTTATCAATTCATTGTTCAATACATTGTGCGATAGGAGTTACATGGGGTTAAATACCATGTAACGAGCGTGATGTCCATGGACTCACAGATCTAGCTGAGCCAGTCTAGCGTTAATGACGAGGCTGACGCATCTATATCTACATAGACCGTGCACGACCGACAACATGCTGCGTCGGCTCGTTTTAAGCTTCGTTGCCACCCGTGTTTACGGGAACTCTCGGGCCCGATCATTCGCCACTACTGGGCGAGCAGTCAGCCGGCGGGAATTCGGTGTGGGCAAACTTGGTGCGGGCATCGTACTAGATAGCAATATACTATCCATGGTCCTGCAGACTGGCACAATAGACAGCTGGATACAAAAACTTCTTGCAGAATCAGCAAGGATAGCAGTCTGTCGGCATAGTATTGCCGAGTACTTATCAAGTCCGGTACTGATCAGACGCACCTCCCATCCGCAAAGGGGATTGTTCTCTGGGGCGGACCGTGATGCCAGGTCCCCCAGTGCGAATCCAGGCAGCAACTCGTCAACTACAATCAAAGCCTATCGATAGAGGCGGTGAGCTGGTGCCGCTGGGGAAAGCTTCGAAAGGTAAGCGCAATGAATAGTTGATGATCGAGAATTCCGTATTTCTAGCTGGTATCTATATAAAGAAGGCTGAAGTTACAAAGCTAATAAGATTTTGTTCTTCAGGTTTCGGATGGCAGATGTTGGGCGGAAGCCGGGTAGACGTTGCCATGGCCTGTGAGAGCCACCTCAATGGCCTGGCATTTGTGACAGCAGACCAGAAAATCAGGAAAGACTTCAGCTTCGGCTTTCACAGCAGGGTGTCACAACATACACCAAAAGCGTCCCGTAGCTTGAATCTGCTATGATCAATTCACCGCCAAAGCTATCCCCTCAGCAAAGCAAAGGCCGTAAGTATAGGTCCAAGGGGACAGCAAAGACGAAGACAAAAAAGAAGGCGAAGACAAAAAAGAAAGACGGGGACAGGAAAGAAGACGGGGACAGGAAAGACTGAAGAAAGGGCATGGAAGCATTTAAGCTTTAGTAATAGTAGTAGGAGTTTGCTTCTCATAGATATATCATGATGACCACCTAATTTTCGAACTTAGTTCCCGGATACCTGATAATTATAAATTACGATATAACCATACATTAAGAGTACTATTTGTGACCATTCAACTCTATGTCGCGAGTCCGATAAGTGAAGCTTAGTCAGCCAATTGATTTGTTTAATAGACGTTTACCTGCAGATACCATCGTCGATATTGAATATCCTAGCCAAGGCACACATATCAATGAACATAAACTGTAGTATATACACATGGCGTCGATGTTTCACAGCTGAGCTCCAATTTCGCTTCGATATAAGAACTCAAGTCTTGGACGACGGCAGCTCGACAATCTGATCCATACCACTATAGACCTCCCGCAGCTGAAGCCCGTACTTCTCCTCCAGGTTCGGCGGCAGGAAGCGTCCACCGAGGAAGTGCCGGCCGGTAAAGTATTTCGCCAGCGGCTTTGGTGCCGTTAGCGAGACGAGCGCGGTGGGCATGAAGCCCTCGCCGGGGCCGGAGGATGGTGGACCGGTTTCGATGTCCCAAGAGGAGGGGGCGTCGACGGCGGTTATTGTGAGGTTCGAAGATTTTAGAGCAGTGATGACGCTGTCGAAGGGTGGGCGGACGGCGCCGGTGAAGGAGAAGCCTGGAATACACAAAATATTAGAACGTGTGCGAGTGAAAGAGTTTATATCGAGGGTTGGAAGCAATAGTAGTAGACTGTGAACGGAGTTATGGGTGGGTTGAAGTTGTTGGCGTTGATTATAATAACGTACCGAAAATTGCGTCGACGACGTGGTCGGTTTCCTTGAGTGCGGTTTCGTAGTCGTCCGTGAAGGGGACACCGAGGTTATGCAGCTGGGTCGACAGACGCTGGACAGTGTGCTTTAGCACGAATGTATGGATCATTGGGTGGCTTTGCAGAGTCTGGGACTGACCTCGAATATTTCATTCTTCCCTTTCTTCGGAAAGTACACAGTAGGCTTGTAGCCAAAGTGCCATACTTGACGTGACAAGATACATCAGCATCCGATATGCAACGGGAGTATCTCCGTATTATGGATTACTCACAGTGACGGGCAGCAACTAGACCATCGCCTCCTGTAGCGTGCACGCTGTAAGTCTACATATTAATTTTGAAATAAGGCTGGACGTATATAATGTTTACCATTGTTCCCTCTGCGATTGGCCACAAAATCATCATTAGCCAGTGTTTGTCTTTGCATTGATACTGGACGTACCGTGTCACACATGGAGATATAGTTATTCTATGACAGCACTTACGGGCCGCAGCAGACTAGAACGCGGTTTCCTTTGCTTGGAGGATGCACGATATAGACTATCAGACCAGACACGCATTATTTCAGCGTTCATTCGTTCGTCGTATGGCTAGTACCTACGCACAAGACGCATGGCAGCTGTCTCATACCAGCTTGCGAGACGGACAACCTAGCCGGACAGCAGGCCCATCAGCACTACGCTCTAGAGCCACTTCTGTATCGTATCAATCACATGATTGTTTTACTGTTCTCGGAGGGAACACGAGCACGCACCCGGCCAATTCCATCAGCTGATCGAGACTGAACCCGCCGGTACTCATCAGGTCCTTATCGAGCTCAATCGCATCCTTCGCGCTCAGCGTATGTAGACTCGAGCTCGCCATCTTGCCGGACGCTGGAAGATTCGGTGGACGTGTAGGATGCGGCCGCTTTGAGAAGGCGTTTAGAATATTGGCTAGTCTGGGAAGTGCTGCTTGTCGCATTCGCATTCACGTTGACTGTGGCCGTGGCTCAGCTTGGTAATGTTGACAGGTCTGGACACGCGCACGGCTTGAGTGGTGTGCAATGGGGAATGATTGACGTCACGTCAGTTGCAGCTGGCGGGTCTGTGTAACTAGGTTTGCCAACATTACGCAACGCAGCATGCATGGTGGAATAATTACAGGGAGGGATCGATTAGTTGAAGCTAGATGGGCGACGATATCGCGATGAATATACAATGTGGGCAAATCGACGCGGATCTAGGAAACAGATAGTGAAACAAATACAAAAGAAAAAAAAAGTTTGTTGTGTAGATATTTAGAAACCTAGAGGGTGAGGGTATTGTGCCGAGCGTCAGATCGTGCTCCTACTAAAATTACAAGGCATCAGCATGCCCAAGATCAAGATCATCGTCTTCCAGCTCCGGTTCGGCATCCGGATCAGTCACAGGATCGAGGACCGTGCAATTCCTGTCCTTCTTGTAGTACATTCGGTACTTCTCAGCCTCTGTGCGTGTTTCCCAGCTTTTGAACCAGGACCCCTTGATCACGACGGGGATCATGTCTGCTGGTGCGTTAGTATTATATCTCGGTGACGTTGAGTATGGTGAGAAGAAACTTACGTCCAACTGGCACTTGGAATGGTCGATGGCCAATGGCTGCATTTGGTAGAATGTTCAGTTAGTCATCTCGGTCATTCAAAGCTCGATGAGACAACAAACCTCCTAGAATCGCCTTGATGATGCGTTCGTGCGTGGCAACGGCCACAAAAACCTCGCTCCGCCGCAAGAACAGATTCTCGAGGAATATCTTTGCTCGATGCAGCGTGCTTTCCTCCGTCTCATCTCGATTGCTGGTCCAGAGCGGGTCGAACTCGCTGAATTCTTCCTCAAATTCAAACAGCGGGAACCGCTTTTTGAGATAGGTGAACGAGCGACGGCTGTTATGGGTATCGACGCCGAAGGACTCTCGTAAGAACTCGACGAATATGGGAGATGGCGGGGGCGGGGTACGAGAGGTTAGGTTGAATGCGTAGACGAGAGTCTCGGCAGCACGGCTATGCGGGGCTGCTATTAGCGGTTGATGCTCGTAGATTATGTTGAATCGAACGATCAGCTTACCTCAACGGAGAGGAGAGGAAGAGCTCGGGCTTAGCGATCTTCGTTTTGCCCAGATGCTTGTTCCATAAGCTGTGGATGTACTTGGCGCTATGGACGCCATCCGGGGTCAAGTCCGCATCGATCTACAGGTTCCAAGATGGAAACGTAAGTTTGACTTGCTGCGGGTGGGGTCTTGCCATCGCGGAAGGAATGGTAGGGCTGGACTTACAAATTTAGCGGTTCCGTTCCCGTCCTGCCGAGTCCACAGACAGTTCCAGGATTCCTTGCCGTAAAATGACTCTGCCAATACCTCGTTAGTTCCCGTTCCCCCATGGCTAAGCTCTGGACAGATCCGGACAACAACCTCCGGTGTGATGCCAGCTCTGCGGCGGCCGGAATAGATATAGGACTTTGTAACCCCGGACGGCTAGTCGTGGGACGGTCGATTCTGCGTTCATCCGCAGGACTTCAACCTGGAATTGGTCCCATTGCGAGGCATCTTCCGAGACTCCACCGGTGAATATCGAGTAGCGCTGCGGGATCAGCCCGAAGTCGTGAGCATGGAACTACAGCACATCGGCTCGCGCCGTGTCAGCAGGTTTCCCAAGCAGATCCGGAATGGCCACTAGTGAAGCCAATATATGGACTACCTACGACGTTGAAGCTCGTCTGATTCGTCTCGGCCAGGTCCTGCAGGAAAAAGCCCTTTACAGCCTCCAACTTCAGGTTCTTCCGCCGTCCTGCGAGAAGTCTTGTCGGCGGCGTCCCGGAGAACACCAGCTCGGATATGCCGTCGGAACGTCTGGGGTATATCGCGGAGATTAAGAAATAGAGTGTCACGAACGCGGCAAAGAGGCTAGAGCGAGACGCTGAACGTCAGCATATCTGCGATTGGCGCAACTACATATCGAAATGGCGAGGCGCGGGGAGGATGTGTCAAGCTTACAAGAGGAGGCGCCGGAGCCTTCGTGATCTGAGAGGGAGCATTCCGAGCGCAGTGAACGGGACAGAAGCATCATCGCTCGCGCCAGACGGTATGCAGGAATTGGAGCGCCGGCGCTAACGAGGCACCATCTGCGCCGCGCCAAGGGAACGCAGACCAGCGACGTCGTTCTTGAGAGAGGGGCTCGTTGGAGAGCTGTCGATGGTCAATATCCCAGGCTTTGGAGTTGAGGTGGCGGCCAAGAATTAGATGTGTTGTCGTTAGTGGTTTTGCAGATTCGACAGCGCCGGTGGTGAAATGCGCAATTGTATGGTGAATCCGGGGATGCCTGGATCGATATCTCTGCGATTTGGCAGGATTGCATTCCAGCGGCGAACTGGGATAGATCCAGGAGTCGCACTTCTGTACGGTATGCATGGCGCAGTCCAGCAGCTAGATCGGAACCTGCTAAACCCGTCTAGCCCTCGTTCTCAGCTGGCGGCGGCGGCTGGCAGCATCCGCTCCTCAATTTCTGGGGTAAAAGGCATTGACCGAATCAAGCTTGCAGACATGCACGACTGCGCCAAGACCACTCCAAGCGGACCGAGAACACGAACAGGAGTCTCCTTTTCCTTTCACTTTCGATATAAACGGTCTTGTAATTAACACAAGCTATAAATAACAGCGATGGTAGGACAGCAGCTATGTGCTGTGCGCGAATATATGTAGCACGAGTTCGAAAGAATCAATTTCACCTGCTGCGGTATGCGAGTGTATATTGGGTCATCAGCAGGCATATTGAGTGAATGCATACGCATGCAGCTCCGGCGTCGAATGAACGGACACGCGGCCAATACTTTGTCGGCAGGTATATCTGTGCATGGCATATTTCACACATTTGCTAAGTGCAAGAACGTTGCAAGTATCCAGATACAGGCAGTTACTCTCGCATGATTACATGTATTGTCCCGAGCTTCTGTCCACGAATCATAGATGTCGCGATATCAGGGAGCTCAGACGAACAGATGTGAATCTTATCAGCTGGCCGTCCTGTTTCGGTCTGCTGCTTCTTTGCGTACATACGTGCGAGATCCTGCATGTCTGTATCGCGGAGGCGGAGGTGGGTGGGCTACATGCATACCAATGTAGCCGTATGTGCCTCGGCCGGGCATGCACATCGAGCCGGCACGCCAGAAGGCATGTATCTGTATTCTGTATCTGTACATGCAATGTATAGGTACCGTGCAAACATCCCTCCATGCGCCCTGTTGACGATCGCGCGAACGACGGTGCAGTGCAGCTCGCCAGCGTGCATTGTCGAGATCCCGGATTTGAATCCGACGCGACGGTCTCCTCGATCTCATGCGGGTTTTTAAAAATGCGAATCGTCCGTGGAAGGTCAAAGTTGGCAGCATCAGACATCAGAATTCGAGGCGACCAGTATCATAGCTCGGATCACTCCGTCCATGCCGAGCGCAGGAGCAGGATTCCAAAGATCGATGCGAGGGCGAACATTCCGTCTAAGCGTCGTCTCGGAGACGCTGCCGTATACGTATTCGAAGGGGGACGCAAGTCTGGGACATGCCTCGCTTCTAAGCTAAGTTTGCAATCGCGTAGGCGAGAAGTATTCGACTAAATTGAAACATCTACCAGCTGGCCGTCGACGGAACAAATCCCATGCGGGATACCATTGCCGTGTACTCAGATCGTTTGGTTTGTCTGGGGTAGCTGTACTTTTGTTTAAATTTGTAGAAGGATGTCTTGTTTGCTCGTTGTGCATGGCCGGATGGAGGTCTAGAGAGAGTCTGCATGCAGATATCTGCAGATAAGGTCACAGTTGCATCCTAGACGACGCGTCGGGAAATGCCTCGCGCGTGAGGCCGTCAGGTTGACAGGGCGAGCTAAAATTGTACAAGTAAGATCACATCATATTAATCCGTAGACGACTGGCTGGCGGTGATTGCATACGAGTAAGTGTGCTCACACTATTGTTAGTTACTCCGTCCTCAGATGTAGATACCGTCCGGGCGAGACAGACCGAGAGTTCCGGCTTCGTCAGCACGCTGTTGAGAAAAGGCTCGCTACGTGACCTGCTCGCTCCTTCCACATGCATGTAATCACCGAACAAGCAGCCGGGGCTTGGTCGTTCTCGCTCGCTGGAAATTCTCGCTCGCTCAGCTATCGCGCACGCCGAAAGAGAGGAAACTTTTTTTTCTTCTCTCCGATCGAGTTCCGTGGGAAAGGATACCTGGCAAGGAATGCCTCGATCACACCATGATGAACGAGGTTTAATTTCCTCGATCGCTAGGGCGAAGAGAAAAATCAACAGAAAGCGAGCAGGGGTGCCTTCAGCTGAGGATGCACGCCCCTGGAGTCCAATTTCCCGCCCGCAAGCAAGAGCAGCCGGCGTGTGTGCGCGAGTGCGTAAACGAAAATAGACGGATGCTTGAGGTATAGCCAATGGGGTGCTGTGGATACAATTACGATGGTGAGAACAGCAGTCTCCGCCTGCCTTCGGCGACAAAATGCGTGAGAATGGAGATCGCAGGCAACCTGGGCAAGGAAAGCTTGGGAATATCGAACAGGCGTGCTTCTCATCCGGGCTAGAAGGTGTCCTTCACAGCGAGGACAGGGAGCAGAATTTAGTGTCGAAAAGCCGCTTCTCTGCCTAGTGGATTATTGCATCATGGCATTTGCATTCGCACTTGCACTTGCGTCGATGGCGGCTGCCAGCTAGCCCAGAGAGAACTTGGCTAGAACTTTGTTTCCACTTGTATTGAGTAGCTCGATCAATGGGGGTAGCATTCCCTTTTTTTTTTTTTTTTTTGATCTTGAATATCTCCGGTATGGACAAGAAGCTCTAACCACGCGTCGGCCGCAAATACGTGTTTGGCAGCGAGAGGATTAGGCCTAGCTGGAGGATCCGCTAGCTGCATGGTTTGATGCCGGCAATGTGCGTCGATGTACAGAAGGGATGTACCCAGCTGTCCCCACGGACGGCACCTGCTGGGCGCCGTATTTTCTTTTCGATTCGAGGCCCCATCGCGCTCAGGAACCGGGCTTCGTATCTGACGTATGTGAGAGAGTGTGACCAAGCGGACGCAAGCAAGCACAAGCAGTGTTTGTTTTGAACAGGTCATGTTTACAAGTGCCGTCACTATCACGGCGTCCGGATGCCGTCCTGAGGATGGCGGATACCGTGTGCAAAGCAACAAGTATGCAGCGGGTATGTATGTATGGGGTACACGCAGAGGGCTTGCCTTCACATATGCGATAGAGTACCGCGATCAGATTAGCCAGCTGTAAGCTGTCGCAGTAGGGAGTCTGAGACGGCACCCGGTTGGCTTCCTCGCCGCGTCCAAATTAAAAGGCTCTCGCCTTGGGAGGCATCTGAGGCGGAGCGGAGCCAATGCGGAGGGCCCATTGCCTGCGGGCGGGTGGAGCCAGTTGCAGGTCCCTGCCAGAAGGAGCCATTCACCGGGACAACCAGCGCCAGCAGGTGAAGCCGACGCCAGAGCGACGCGGCCGCTGGGCCTCGACAGGCTTCCCGGCCAACCACCAGCCCAAAGCGCCGTGGGCGAGAGCACCATTTCCATTTCTGCAGCTGCTGCGAGCAGCCCGGCGGGCTTTCCAGCCATCCCATTAACGAAGCTGTTGGGCAGGCAGGCAGGCAGGCAGGCAGGCAGGCAGGCCGGCCGGCATGGGGGCATTCTGGTATGGGAGTCGAGGTCGAGAGCGGTTGTTTGTCGGCGGGCGATGTGTGCGTGTGGGTGTGCGCTGGAAGGGCACCGTGTCGTGGACCCAGCCTCCCGTATTTCAGCATTTAAACCCGGTCCACCCGCCGCTGAGCAGCAACCTCTTCTCTTCTTCCTTTCCACTCCCTCATCACCGCCCTCATCAATTGACCACTACCCTTTTTCTAACGACCCCTTCACGAGACTGAACGAAAAGAGGCCGACGCATTCAAGTCGCTTCTTTTTTTCACGATCCCTTTTTGTATTGATCTTTCCGTCAAGAAGGATCCTTCAACGGGGTTTCAGTCTTCGAATTCCTCAGTCTTTTCTATTTCTTTCGACTAGTACACGGCTAAACGCGTGTACTCTTTGAAAGATCTAGAAAATCCAAGGACTTCGAGTCTAAATCCTCTTAGGACCCGCCGTGAAAATCAGTCAATCTGGACTTTGACGCGAGAGTTCCCATCCCCCCCAGTCTGTTTCCTTCGGCCTATAAGACGAAGGACAAGGATAACAAAGCCTGCAAGGATAGCAAAGACGAGAAAGATTTCGAGAAGAAGAAGGTTCGAAGACGCGACGCGGTTATCGCTGGTATCGCCACTGCTACTGCTCTGAGAAAGAAGGACAAAGACCACAAGAAGGATAAGAAAGACCAAGCGTCTAGCTCTTCCTCTTCCAGCTCCTCCAGCTCAAGCTCCTCTTCCTCTTCCTCTTCCTCCGATTCCTCCTCGTCCCGCGGCGACGAAGAGACTTCCTCCGAGGTTACCTCCGAAAACACTCAAACCCACCGCGCCCAGGCTCACCACGCCCAGGCCCACTCTCACTCCCACACTCACTCCGGCTTCGTTGCTGGTGTTGCTACAGGTGCTGCCACAGGTGCTGCTGCAGGTCTTGCTGCTGGTGCCGCCGGTCACTCCCTTCCAATCCGCTCTCATCCTAAGGATAAGCACTTCCACACCGTCAACCACCACTCGGACGACTTCCACGTAAGGAACGTTCACGTAGACGTCGACGTCCCCGTTGGTTCTTCAGCCCAAACTCAAGCTCCTGCTTCCGTTTACGGCTACTCCCGCCATTCTCAAGGTCAAGCTCAGGGTCAGGCTGCTCAGTCTGCTCCATCTGCTCCTTCCGTCAAAGGCTACGCTCGTCACTCTCACGGCACCGCTGCTGCTGCTGAGATCAAGATCGAACGCGAGATCTCCGACTCCACCTCCGACTCAACCTCCGAACAAGGCGTCTTTGTTGGCGGCTTTGTTCCTCCCCCACCTCAAGTTTACGTTTCTCGCCCCACCTACGTCGACCACGTCGACGTAAAGATCGGAGAGAGCGCCGCTTGCAAGCCAATCAAGACCGAGGTCGAGTGCCCCGCTCCAATTATCATCGTCAACAAGAAGGAAAAGAAAGACAAGAAAGCCAAATCCAAAAAGATGTCTTCCCACTCTGACCGCCACCACCACCACGTCGAGTACTTCGGCCGCAAGGTCGACGAGTTCTTCCACCCAATTGAGACTGCCAAGGCCAACATCGCCAGGTCCTACTACACCAAGTCCAAGAAGGCTTACTCGTTGCCCGAGGTCGACATCACGGTCCAGGCCAAGGCCCCCAAGCCAAGACCTGCCCCGCCTGCTCCCAAGCCCGTCGCGACTGTCAGCTCCGACTTCACCATTCCTTGCCACCACATCCGCGTTGGTGACTTGGTCATCCTCCAGAAGCGCCCATGCCAGATCATCCGCATCACTACCTCTGCCGCCACCGGCCAGCACCGTTACCTCGGTGTTGACCTGTTCACCCACAAGTTGGTTGAGGAGAACTGCGTCGTCACCCACCCGTCTCCCTCTGTTGTCTTGCACAGCATGTTGACCCCCAGCTTCAAGCAGTACAAGGTCGTCGCTTGCGGTGACGGCCCGCTTGTCACCATGGCTGATGGCGGTGCTCTCTCGACCGGCATCAAGGTTGTTGAACAGGGTGGCCTTACCAAGAAGATCAACGAAGCCTTCGCCTCCAGCCCCGGTGCCATCCGCGTCCTCGTCATCAGCGACGGCGACAAGGAGCTCATCGTTGACTTCAAGAGGGCCCACGGCGACTACAAGCTTTAAAGGTGCTGCAGCAATGCATGTGCTTTTCCCGGTCGGTCGTTCGTTGTTCGGGTGTCTTTTGCGAAAAAGGATTACGTTCAATGTTTCTTGTTTTCAACACGGTCTAATATTTTAATGTCTTTTTCATGTATGTAGTCAGGTCAATTCAACTGATGCTATGTGAACTCTTGCTCTTGAACTCGTAGTCGTGATTCTAATGTCGTAGGTTGTCTGTGGTTGATATGTCTGTTGTCTTGCAGTTGAATGTGTTGGCGTGACGTTGGGGTTGCACAGATCTCCATGATGGTAGACTTGCCCGATTTGCTTTTAGCCTTTTACTGTCGACACCGGCCACTCGGATAGACGGCGTCATGCTCCACCGGCCTACATGTTCTAGTATAAATTCGTCCACAAATAGCGCACTCGAAGCGCTCGTCAATCAGAACGTGTCCTTTTGCTTCCCGCGATTGCATGAAGATGTTAATGTGCATGTGGTCTGATAGTAAGTCCTGGGGATTTGCTCACTGCATCTTTAACAGCGCCTAGCGTTAACGTTCGAGGCTCAATTATAATGCGGGTCCAGATCTAAAGCTGAATATCGATGCATGCGCGCTCTCCGCGATTGATTCGCAAACATAGACGCAAACAAATGAACGTTACATGCATTAAAATGATTTACACGATCTTATCTATTTACGATATTCAATAAGTGCAACATATAAACGGTCCCTTTGACCACTAATTAGAATTGCGCAAGGGCAATCGACGTGATACATAATTTGGTAGTGGCGGATACGCTATTCCTCTACAAACATAAATTGGGGGGGTTACGAAATATCGCTGTTGATTTTGATTGTCTAGTCCAGTCGCGGCGACGCAGATGTCATGCTCAGACAAGGAAAACTTACTGACCAGAGATAATAGTTTCAATGAACAAGCTTATAATTAAGAAAGAAAGCTTAAGAGGAAATTTTTGTCCAAGATACTACTCCCATACTTCCCCTGCTGAACTGACCAACCCTATTCCCTTACACTTATACTTCACCCTCGCCGCCGCCTCCTCCGTCCACTCCACACTTTCTCCTCCCTCTTCATCCTCATCCGCCACAGGCTTCCATTTGACGTCTGCAACCTCGCTCCCGACCCACCGCACCGTTTGCGTATGCAAGCTCCCTTCGCCCCACGCGCCCGCGTCAACCAAACTCTCACCCTCCGCGAGAACCTGATACACAACCAGCTGGTCCTGCAGGTACTCGTCCACGCAGCCTTCCTTATCAATCTCCTCCTGCAGCCACCCCCAGACTTTGCGCACCATGTCCTTCGCGATGCCCGGTGCGTCCTTCTTCTTACGGTCCCACAGCCAGTCGCGCGCGAGTTTGTATCCGTTGCGGGTATTCGCGACGATGAGTAAGTAGTACCGTGACGGGTGGCACGAGTCTTCGTCCTTGACGACCG
This sequence comes from Drechslerella dactyloides, assembly GCA_020064725.1. Lineage (NCBI taxonomy): Eukaryota > Fungi > Ascomycota > Orbiliomycetes > Orbiliales > Orbiliaceae > Drechslerella > Drechslerella dactyloides. The sequence goes on along the minus strand of JAGTWJ010000008.1, from coordinate 1,912,631 downwards.
TCATGTCCGTTTCTGGCGAGCGGTCCGCGAACCAGACTGCCAGCGTCTCGCGGAAGCTGCGGCGCGCGTCCTCGGGGACGATGAAGGTGACGTCGTAGCTTGTGATTTCGCCGCGGTCTTGCATTGTGAAGGCGGGGATGGTCGTGCCGGCGGGGATGCTGGGGATTACCAGCTCGAATTCACCGGGGATGGCGGGGCCGGTTGACCAGCCGCGGGATTTCTCGGTGACGGTGATGGGTGGGTATCCGAGGCTTGTCAGCGTGGGGAGGAAGACTTGCGTGAAGTAATCGAGTGTCGGTGCTTTGGAAACGTGGGTGCCGCCGGTGACGGTGAGGTGGAGGGGTGTAGGGTCCTCGGAGGCCTTCGGGCCGTTGTAGAGAATGTAGGGGAGGATGGCTTGGAGGAGGAGCATGGTGCTGCCGACGCCGCCGATGACGATGGAGGCGGTACGCCGCGGGGAGGTAGCGCCGGGGATGGGGCGGTCGATCCAGTATTTTTGCGGGGCGGACTTTGAGGGGTTGAAGAGGACGGTAGTGGATTCGTTCTTCAGAGGACTGGTTGTCGAAGAGGACCAATTGGCTCTGGGAGGAATTCGCACGAGGGTTAGATACAATGATATGGTATGTGATATCATGTAATATCTACGATTGTATAGTGACCGAATACCATCGGCATGCAAGGATGTTAAGTTTTGCTTACAAGGTGGAGATGCAGGCGATGTGCTGGGCTCGCAAGCCGCCCTTTGCACCCTTCTTGCCCTCGCGATTGCCGCGTACATCGTGGACTTCAAGCGGCTGCTCGAGGAGCGCGGAGATGACTGTCGCAGTACGCAGAAGTTGGCCGCCTCTGCAATTGCCTCGTTAGCATGGCCGTGGATACATATAGATATCGACCGATTGGCTAATAGAGGTCTATTTGGAGTTCTGGCTGCGGTTGATTACCCCTACGTGAGGACCTGTTAGCAACCATCGTGCGAAGGGTGGACGTATATGTACATACTTCGAGTGTTCGTCCGTCGATGCGGACAGGATGCCTCGCTGGCGCGAAGTTTGTTGTTGTTTGTGGCATTTTGCGTGCTATTCGGCTCAAGGGACAGAGATTCAAATTCAATGGCTTCCCTGTCGAGACTGTCCGCAGATGCAGAGAAATATGTGAACGGCGTGGTATGCTGCTGTTTTGCGCACGTCTAGAAGGAAATAGCCTGGGTATTCGCGGGGATTTAAGCATGCGTTCGGGTACTTAGGTCTGCATTGATGGAGCTTCAGCTGGGTTAACGTGGTGCTGTTGAGTCACCGGCGTGGCGGTATGCAAGGCTTGCCTGCACAGTCATCTGCGATGGGCTGCCGTTTGAGGCGATTCCAGTGCACGGTCGCCCGCAGAGCTATATTAAAATACGATATACATTTGAATCTACGGACTACCGAAGTACGAATCTGAATCTCGGTGATTGACCCGGAACCTAGTTTTGTAATCAAAACCTGGTCTCACGAGCTAGATCGCACGAGACTATCAATGAAGTGCAGAAAAAAACAACACCAACACTGAAGATACAGGACTTGACACACGCAGCTACTCTGCCTTCCCCTTTGCAAACGTCGCGGCCACGATGAGCGGAAACGCAATCGTAGCTTCCGCATAGACCTTCACCGCCTCAGCACCAATCTTGATCTTTCCCCAACTAACCGCCTCGTCCGGGCGGGCGCCAGCATCACTCCCATCAAACTCGTTCGCCGTGTTGATAAACACCGCATACTCCGCCCCGTTGCGCATCAAGTTCGCATTTGCAATATGGTGCTTGATGACACCGCCGCCAAGAACGATGATGCCCGAGCAGGCAGCTTGCATGGCAATCCTGTTGATCCGTCGGATGTCCTCGACAATGTCGATGCGCAGCATCGCCGGTGCAGACTTGTACGTATGGAAGAAGAGCATGTCACCGAGAGAGCCGTCGGTGAGGGCGGGACAGAAGACGGGAATATCGTTCTTGTACGCCCAGTAGTAGACACTCTCCTCGTTGTTGATCTCCTTGCCGAGCCTGTGGATGACCTTGGACGGGGTCCAGTGGACCTGCTCATCGTCCGGGAGGGATTTGGAAGCCTCCTGTTCTTCGAGCATCTTGTCGAGAATGGGGACGATCCAGTCTTCGAATTTGCAGTAGTTGTCGTTCGGAACGACGAGGTTGCCGATGCGGTTCATGCCGGACTTGCGGAGGGTGGCGCCGTCGAGGTTGAAGGCACCCATGTAGGTTGGCGCAAGGCACTTGATAAAGTCTTCCTCGACGCCGCCGGCAGTAGTGACGATGGCGGAGACATGACGGTGCTGGACGAGGTAGCGGATCGTCTCGCGGAGGCCTGAGGAGATGAGGTTCGAGGTGTATCCAAGGAAGATGGTGGTGCGCAAGGAGGGGTCGGTGGGGCTTCTCCATGCTCTCTGACACACACAAGCGACTGTTAGTATTGCTGCATGCCGTGATAAAGAGCATGCGAGAGGTGTCTAGTACCATCTTGTCGACAATCTCGACAGCCTTCCCCAGGCTGCTGGCTTGAAAGCCCATGTTGCTCATGTTGCGCACGAGCTCGTCGACGGTAATGGACTTGCCCGCAAAGTCGTCGAATTCCACGCCTTTGACCTTGACAGAGCCCTCGGGCATGGGCGCCGACTGCACCAGAACGGCATCAATCGCCGTTTCAGGGCCGGATGTACCGTTGGACGCCATCTCTGTAGTTATATTATATAGCGTTCCTGGAAGCAGTTATAGGATCGTGGATATATAGTGGGTTGAAGCTAAATGTGGGGCGCAGCTATTTAATAATGGAGGTGTCGACTACAGAGATGGCAGAACACTGGAAATCAGCTGCGACTCGGAAGCTGCGCATAGCGGTGTCTTCGACGACTGACTGGAGCGATGTGCTGACACTCGGTTGTGAAGCTGGTGTATTTTGAAAGAAGAGTTGACAGGATGGGTCATCGAGCAGATTTCCAGCAGATGCGCAGAGTTTGACGTTTGGCGGGCAGCTGCGTTGCTGCGCCGAGACCGTGTGACGTCGCGGCGTGTTTGCGGCGCGGCGCGTCTTCCGACAACATCTCCAACATTCGACCGTCGCGTTAGAACTCACCACCGACAGATATGATCGCGGCTGGCAATTGGCACTACTTGATGGCTGGGATTACATCTGCGCGAAGGAACAGTTTATAGCTGCAACGGCCGGGAAGTTGCGACGCTGGACCGACCCGAGATCAAGGTTCTGCCCAGAGCTCGATACATCCACCAATCATGGCGGCGAAGGGGCGACTCTTGGTCACGGCGCCCGTGATAAGCCTGCTCTCCTCCGACGAGGACGACGACGACGATCTGCCAGGTCTGTATAACATTCACCAGCTCCCTCTTCAGCGGCCTCTGCTGACCGGCTGCTCGCAGTCCTGCCAAAGCTTTCAACATCAAGGAGTGAAAACAACCGACCGAGCGCCCCAGCAAAGAACACCGCCAGGACAAAGTCATCTGCAGAGGCCATACCCCCGGATAAAGCTACGAAACAGTTCAAGCAAGCCGACAAGCTCAAGCCCTCCAGACTCTCCGCGACTGCGTCTGCGTCGCCGCCACCCAAGAAGAAAAAAAAGCATGCCGAAGCCATCACGATCAGTTCAACGCCCCCTGCCTCTCCACAGGCTCACCATCTCGCGTTACCAAACAAGTCCTACCCAAAGATCTTTGGTGCTCTATCATCCGATCCTATAGTCTCTCAGTCGTCGCCAGCGTCGCGTCTTCCTCCACATAACTCGGTTTCCAGGTCTCCAAAGTCGCCAGCGAAAGCAGATGCGGCATTCGCCGCGATATTCGGTAGCGATAGCGACTCCGGCATCTCATCAGATGGGTCATCCAGGAAACGGCGCAAGTCGCCGAAGGGAAAGGAGAAGGCACGCTCCTCGAGTCCTGACTACACTCTCGCGCCGGGCATGTCGACTACTGAGTTTCTCAAGCAGCTAGAGACGAGGAACAATGAGAACGAGCTGCCCACGAAGCGACGCAAAGTTGAGAAGATAGATCTCGATATCTCCGACTTCGAACCGGAACCAGACCCCATAGTCCCCATCATTGACATCCCGCCCTCATCGTCAGCGCCAACCCGCAAAACCAAGCTCACGGAAGCCGAGAAGGAGGCGCGAAAGGCTGAGAGGGAGGCCGTCCGCGCGCAAAAGGCATCCGAAAAGGAAGCCCTGAAGGAACAGAAGAAACTCGAAAAGGAAGCAAAGTTAATCCAGAAAAATGAAAGCCAGGCCATGGCCACTGCCAACAAACTCAAGGGCTCCCACGTTGACACCGTCGCGGAAATGATCGTCAGCATCTCCTCAGACCTGCACGCCTCCCGCTCCGGCACACAGCTCTGCTCCTTCCTAACCGCGTTGAACGTCGAGCACGAATCCTTCAACTCAACCATCCCCAACATCATCAAATGGCAACGAAAAGTAAACTCAACCTGGGACGAAGATGACGATGTCTTCGTCCCGTTGCCTGTCCAAGAAATCCGCAAGGAGAACCATGTCCTCGCCGTCCTCGACGCCAAGACGTTCGTCGGCCTAACCAACGCCCCCGAAGAACTAGACGTCTATATCGCCCGTCTTAAATCCGCATATCAGACCTGCAAGCCCATCATCGTGATCGAGGGGCTCGCGAAGCTCGTTAACAAGAGCCGGAACGACCAGTCGCGCGCATACGCTGCACAGGTGCGAAACCGCATGCGTGAGGGTGCGAACGAGACTGTCAGGATGGATAAAGCCGCGCAGGCAGTCGACGAGGATGCAGTTGAGGACGCGCTGTTGAAGCTGCAGGTTGTGCATGGGTGTCTGATATGTCAGACGGTGGGGTATATGGATACCGCTGAGGCGATAAGTAGCTACACGCAGCACATTTCGCAGATTCCGTACAAGTATGTCTTCCCAACCCACTCACTCATCCTTTATCTATTATCATCTACTGCAGAGACCTTACTGACTGATATGGAACATGTAGACGTGCCAAGGCGACGCTGAACAACTCGACGAACTTCTGCATGGACGTCGGCCAAGTCCCCTCCGGGAAGACGGTCGAGGATACATACAATAAGATGCTACAGTGCGTGCACATGAGCACGCAGGGCGTCGCGAACGCAATACAGAGCGAATATCCGACGGTGCAGTCGCTGTTCCGGGCCCTTCTAGACGGTGGCGAGGACGTGCTCAAGGATATTCGGATTGCAAGGAACGGTAACGGGCGGGCGTTGGGGCCGGCGATGTCGCGGAAGATTGCGAGGGTGTTGACTGGGACGGACGAATGGGAGATGGAGTCGTGAGGGCAGGGTGGCGTTAGGTAGACAAAGGGCATGGGATACAGTTTCACTATGTGATATCCGGGTTAGACATATCATTAGCATTTAGCGGGCGTTTGCTTATATTCAGTATTCGGACATATTGCGCATCTAAGCATTCAAACGATATACCTTCGCTCGCTGGTACAATTTTATACTAGATATAGATGAATGGTGCACCGACTCAATATAGGTTCCAAACATCAATCGGGACAACCGTATTCATGATCCCCCAATGCAGAATTGCACTCTCCCGCTGCCACGCCCGCAGCTTATCCACGTTATTAGTCGCTATCACATCCAGCTCGCCGCGCGCGCCCATCTCTACAATGGGCTTCAGATCAACCTCATGCTGCGGCATCAGCCGCTGCTTCCTCACGACGGTATTTAGAAAGTCGCTTTCCTGCGCGGGGTAGAAATACGGCGCTTCGATTTGCGACTCGTCCAGGTCTGCGTGGTATGGGTTCGCGGGGTCACGCCGCGGCTTGTGGAACGGAGTGCAGTAGATGACCATGTTTGTGAAGTCGCCTTTGGCTGGGTCTGCGTCCTTTTCCGGTGGGTATTCGCGGAAGGCGCGGCAGGTGCCGAAGACGGATTTGATGGTGTGGATGACCGAGCGGGCGGATTTGAGGTTGAGGTCGCCGGCGTAGTTCTATGCCAACGCGGGTTAGAATGTTGTGTTTTTGTGGGGGTGTGGGTGGAGATATCCGCTGGAATGATGTGGAAATTGGTGGATTGACTTACTATAGCGATGACGCCGGTGGGTTTAAGGTACGTTTTCAGCCCTTCGAGAAATTCCCATGTGAAGAGGTCCGCGGGGACGGCGCCGCCGGTGAAAACATCGTGGAGGATGTAGTCGTACTTTTCAACCTGCTTGTTGGACAAGTGCGCCTTTATGTATTCATTAGCGATATAGGCTACAGCGTCGCCAATGTGGACCGTGTGGTTTGGCGGCAGGCCGAAATGGTCCTTTGCGATTTTATAGACGCCGGCATCAATCTCGACGATGTGGGTCTTGATACCATGCTGGATCAATCCAGAAGCGGAGGTGCCAATGCCCAGGCCGATGATGAGGGCGTTCGCATCCTCGCGTTCCCGTGCCGGCGGGTCGATCAGGCGGATGGCCTCGAGCATGACGAAGACGGCGTAGATGGGTTCGCGCAGGTGCTCTGGATTATCCTGGTAGGCCTCTAGCCCGGGGACAGTCTTGAGCCATGCGCCACCGAGGATGCTGTGGTCGCAGCGCAGGAGACGGTAGCGTTCCACTTTGTTCTCGAGGACGGAGAGGTATCCGGTCGTCGACTCGATTCTCGCCACGGCAGTGAAGTTGAGCGGGTCCAGGTGCTGGTTGAGCTTCTTAAGGCCCTTACCACCCATCATGCAGCGAGAGTCAAGGTAGAACACCGGGAAGAAGGACGGCAAGGCCGCCAGGAGGAATATGGAGCGGTGGAGGGACGTCGCAAAGATCGCGGCGGTCGCCTCCATGCCGCAGCGGGTCATGGGCCAACCTGACCCGACATATGGCGAGAGGTATTTCACGACGCCCGCTTCCGCGTATGTGAACACCAGCCATGATGTTGCCAGGAGGGATAGGTCGGCGATTGCAACCGTCTGCACGGGCACACCGACGGGTCTGATCAACCCGGCTATGCTGAAGACCGTGAAGGTGAGGAGAATGCCGATGGTCAATGCCTCGGTAACAATTGGCCCGTTGACAGCTCCCAGGTCCTTCGCGTACTGCCAGATGAATCCTTGCGCGAGTGGGATGTTTATGGCGACCAGAGGTATCAGGAGCCTGCTCAATCGGAGCAAGATGCGAGAGCGGGGTAGCGTGTATTTCAACGCCAATGCGACGCTGGCGGCGGCCACGAAGGCGGTGTTCTTGACCTTGTCATGGTGCAGGCCGGAGGGAATCTCGCCGAAGACCGGAGAGAGTGATATCTGCGAGGCAAAGGAGGAGACGGCGCATATTATGAGCGTGGCGAGGGCGGTGGAGCTGTCGGAGGGCGAGGGAAGGAGGACGGCTGGCGAAACGGACTTTGCGTGCGCCTTTTTTGCGAGTGAACGCAGGTCCTTGGAGGAGGGCGAAGTCGAGCCTGTCGACGACGACATGATGAGAGCTCGAGAGGGAAACCGAGGCTGGTTCGATAGGGCAGCTCGATGGAGCAGGTCCCGCGATGTCGAATCGCAAAGTCGCGACCGCAGCGCTATATAGTGGCCCGCAGCTGATATATCGCGACGTGGTGTTTCAGGACCTGGAGGCTACCAGGCGATGCAATGCAATGCGGTGCTTCAGAGATTCATGGGTCAAGATTCCTTCCTGTTCGAGAAGCCCGGCGGGGGATCGCGTGGACTCGAGCTCGTCCGCGAGCTGCAAGAGTCGCCTGTCTGCAGGGAGCCGTGATGTGATGGGTGCTCGAAAGCGCCGCGAGATGACGGACGGGCCAGCAATGCACCGGCCGACGACGTTTGAGGATGAGACCGGACGCAGGCTGCCGGCATATCTGGTCTCTTGCAGGACGGGCGTTCCAGCCGGGCCGCCGGGTGAATTCGAATTCGAGCTGGACGAGACGAGACATGTCGTCGTGAGCCCGGCCAAGCGTTGGTGTAGCCATGGCAGAGCCGCATCGCCGCTATGTGTCGTCGGTCTCAACAACACCACCGCTGCTGCGAAACTCCACCATGTCCAAAACCTTGACATCCATCATCGCCAATCGAATGCGGACGCTCGTGCCGACCTCGAAAACATGCCAACTCGGCTCCGAATGCCAGCTCCCGCTGCTGGACAGCTGACCGGAGTGGCGCGGAGCCTCCGCGCATCCAGAGGCTCGAGCCGGCGCGGACACACAGCCAATCTATCTTAAAATTGGGCGGCAGTCGCCATCGGACGTGGTGAGTTTAGCGGCATCCGAGGCTTGAACGATTGAGATCGGGCTGCCCAGGCTGCACAGGCACAAACAAGCTCATCCTTCGTGCGCCCACGCCGGCAATCGACGGGCTGCCGCACGGGCGGCGCGACAATCGAATATTAATCAGCGACGGCCGTTATGGCGTCGAACTCCACCGCGCTCGTGATCCTGGGCCAACGTCGCATCGCGAACGAAAGAAAGAGGACGACGCTGCGGCCTGCGAGGAAATCTTTCCCCGAACGAGCGTCCCGTCATTTCCGTGGAAACGAGGCTTGCGCACCGTTTGTTTCGCTGCCCTGCCTAATAATAGCAGCACACCGCGAAAAGGCCTCGCGAAAGGCTCATTACGTCTATTCTCTTCTAGATGGAAAACGTAATAGCGTTGCTTTGGAGAGAAGAGCCGCGGGCTGGGATCAATAATCAAAGCTGTCGCTGGTGATATCGGTTGTGTACAGACTACGGAGGGAGTACGAGGAGGAGGGGCACAAACCGTTTGGCAAACCAGGTCGAAATCCCACCAAGGGCAATAATACCGTGTACTCAATCCCTCATAATATCGCACCATGAGACGGACAGTTCGCCGCCGTGTTTACGACCTGCTTCATTCCTCTTAAGCGGCACAAACAGTCCGGACTCGAGCACTCCAGCTTCCTCGGCTGTCAACCGTCTACACTCCCAACAGCCCCGTCCGCAGTTCGCAAGCTGGTGATAGCTGGGCCTCCTGCTTCCTAAGCTTTGCTCTCGCCTTCCAGACACCCGACGGTGAGTCTCTCCCTGCCCAGCCGACTGACAGGACCGACAGTGCGCTATTGTTTCGCTTGATGCCTGCGATTTCATTTCTCGGAGGCTGAGTCCCACAAACAGGCCAGGAATAGGGCAGCTGCACCCACCATTATTGCTCTTGACTCTCTCCCGCATCTCAAAGCCAAAAGCGAACGTTCCCGATTAGTTGCATGCGGGCTGAAACTACCTAGCAGCACGGTACATTTTCGGGTCACCAGCTTATCACCCGCGCCGTCGCTGTCGTCGGCCGTTCCTCCTTTTATCAGCGTCAGGAAAGCATTTCACATCAAGCACACGAGTCACATTCCAGCGCCGCCGTCTTTTGCTTCTGAAATTCCGTTGTTGAGAGGTCCGACCATCTGTCCGTTTGTTTGCATAAAGCGTTCGGCAGAGGGACATTACGCAAACCGGGAGGTCAGTTGGCTGGGACGGCAGTCTCGCATATATTCCTTTGGACGTCAACACGAGAGACCCACTCTCGAATGGTGATTGATGCCAGGGGTTGGCACAATCTTAGGAGATCTTACGGCATAAAGCAAGACGGCTTGGAAATCTCGAAAATCTCACATTTCGGTCATTCTTATTACCTCCGTCTGCCAATACAACCGAACCGTTAATTACTTGTTTACCCCTGGGATTCTGGATTTCTCGGCGCTTCCTTATATCCTTTCCGTTTCGCTCGTTACTGTAGCACAAAGGGTCCTGTTGGCTTGGTAAGATCTGTTTGGCGCTCCCTCGTCAATACGACATCTAACGGTCGACGAACGACCGACCTCCCGCAAATCTGCCTGCATGGCTGACCGTTCTCCCAGCAGCTTCGACAGACCCAAAATCGCACGGTCGTGGATTTCAGCTAGCCCGTAAGCACCCGGGCTCGAACATTCGTTTTACGATCGCATAAGCGCATACATTCGCAATTCGCTAGGATACCGATTCCTTACCATCGCTCGTTCGGAGCATCTCGAAAAGCTGCAGTAGCTACTTCGATTCTTGTATCTCTGCTATGTCAGGATACCACGACCAGCCGCCGCCCCAACAAGCGGGCGACTCCTACAATGGCGGACAGACCTACACAAACCCGGCGTTCACATCTCCTCACGCGAATCCCGGCATGAACTACGATACGCCGCACGTCAACCCCAGCATGAATTATGATACCCCGAACGTCAATCCGAGCATGAACTACGACACATCGTATAATGACGGCCCGCGATCCGAATACACACCCCCTGTGTATGGGCGGACCCCGCTGCGGCATCAACAGGACTATCCACAAGACCTGCCGCAATCACATCCTCAGCCTCCCCCGCAACCACAGAGCAGAGGGATGGAAGGGCCGCCAATGCAGGAGGGTTGGGAAGGGGCATATGAGCATCCGCAGCATCCGCAGCCTTCGCTACCGCAACCACAGCAACAACAACGGGGTATATCACCGCCGAGAGGCGGAGGTTATGTTGCATACTCGCCCCAACATAGCGCCAATGTGTCGCCGACAAGAAGCAGAGGCGTACCTGCAGATGATGGCGTATCATACGGGAGTTATGGGTACCAGCAGCAACACCCGCCGCCAGCGCCACCCCACCACCAGCACATGCCGCCGCCACAACATCCGCCGGAGAGAGCAATGCTATCGCGGTCACCAGACAGCGGGCACGGGTACCCCCAGCCGCCGCCGATGAGGCAGATACAACCGCATCCTAGTCAGGATTCCCTACAGCCTGGCCGCTTGGCTCCAGGAATGGTGCCATATACTGAGGGTCGCGGCCCAGGCGGTCCCGGATCAATTCACGGTGATAGGTTACGGGATATAGGATCTAGAAGCAGCACTCGCACCTCGTCGGTAAACCTAGGATTTTACTCGGACAGCCCTTATCAACGATACAGCTCAAACTGGAACCCTGAGAGCGGTGACCTCTCGCTGCAAGATATGAGACGGAATAGCCAGGATTCTGATGATGAGGAATTGAGTCGCGGGAAGCGCACCGTCCCGCTCGTCAGCACAATTGGGCTTGGTGGTGTCTTTGGAAAGAAGACAGAAGCCGGGTCGACGATCAGTGGGCTCGGCGCGAACAGTAATCTTCTGGACGCCCCGGCCCAGACCAGAAGCGGTGCCCCTGGAGGCGAATCAGACTGGCTACAAGACCAGAAGAAAGCCTCAAAGAAGACAAGATGGATCATCGCTGGAGTCATCCTGGTGCTATTGCTCCTCGGTGGAGGTGGTGCTGCCGCAGGTGTTATATTGTCGAGGCGGAATAGCAACAACGGTGGTGGCGGCGGCGGCTCCGCGTCGGCTTCTATAAATCCAGCTGAAGATAGGCCTAATGCACCGCCTGTGAATGGCAATACGGACTCCGTGAAGGTATATAGCCCACCCAACGTGTATATTCGAGAACAATGGCTAATGCGCTCTCTAGGCTCTCATGAACAATCCCAAACTCCACAAATCGTTCTATGGAATGGTAACTACACCCAATGAGTCTGGTCAAGATGATGGTATCCAAAAGCTAATTGTCAGTGCAGGACTACACTCCTCTGAATGCTGTCTACCCGGAATGTCTCACATGGCCTCCGACTCAGAACAACATCACCAAGGACATTGCCGTCATCAGCCAGCTTACCTCCAGGCTGCGTCTTTACGGAAATGACTGCGGTCAGACCGAGATGGTCGTCGAAGCCATCAAGACCCTCAAAGTCGACATGAAAGTTTGGCTGGGCGTCTACATCGATGGCAATCAAACTACGAACGCTCGGCAGTTTAGCCAGATGTACGACATTCTGGACAAGTACGGCCAGGACCCATTTATCGGCGTCGTGATTGGAAATGAGGCGCTGTTCAGCCAGTACATCACGGAAAGCGGGCTCATCCAGCTCCTGACGCAGGTCAGAACGAACTTTACGACACTTGGCTACACGAGTCTTAACATTACTACGTCCGACCTTGGGTCTGCGTGGACCTCTACTCTTGCACAAGCCGTTGACGTAAGTTCCTCAGCCTGCAGAACTTCCCTCAGACACGATCATCAAGCCGAGTGCTAATAACACCGTAATTATAGACCGTTATGGCCAACGTCCACCCGTAAGTATACTGAGTAACCGTGTAAAATGCGCCGAGCGGGGTTTTAGAGCGTAGGAGACTGATTGATTCTTCGTAGATTCTTCGCCGGAGTCACTGTAGACGATGCCCCAGGCTGGACGAACGACTTCTTTGTGAAGAACGACGTCGCCGTCGCAAAGGCTACGACGAGATTGCCCAATGCGATCGTTTCCGAGGTCGGATGGCCGTCGGGAGGAGGAACGTATCTAGGGAGCGTTGCGGGTATCCGTCAGCTGAACCAGTTCATCGAGCAATACGTTTGCGCCGCGAATAATAACGGCACAGAGTACTATTGGTAAGTGATTTCGTCTCGCTGGATATGCCACTGTATCTTCCAGAATCGAGACGCCCCTAGCGGCTAGGAGAAGACGTCGACGAAGAGACCGTCGCGAGGCTTGCTGCATGCATTATGATACTGACGTAACGGGATTTGGTAATAGGTTTGTGCCATTCGATGAGCCGTGGAAGGAGAGATACAACACGCCTGGCAAGGTTAGTAATATTTCGAGATGCGCTCGATCATCGACAGAGTTCGTTCTGCAAAAGCCGGGTCGATAGCTAACTTACCTTCGACATTCAGGAGTGGGAGACGCAATGGGGGCTTATGGACGTAGATCGAAATCTCAAATCTGGCGTCACCATCCCCGACTGCCCCAGCCGATGAACTCGCGGGGACCTCTTTGGCGCGCTGGCTCCCCTCCGATCCTAGTACAAGGTAAGAAGTTCCCCGAGACCAGTCAGAAATTAGAAATCGGGTTTTCTTTTTTTCTTGCTCTACGATACGAACAGCTGGCGGGCTGATACATGGCACAAGGCAGGACAAAATAACCTCCTTTTAGGCATCCAATTTTCCTTTTCTTTACCAACGAACTTGGGGGTCGCACCCCCTGCACTTTACACTTCAAGACGGGATATCCGAATGGAAAGAGAGAGCGAGCGAAAAGTCTTACACACACTAACCATTATTGCATTTTCTTCTTTCTTTCTTTCTCCCCTTATTGTTTCGTTCCACTATCTTTGGCGTCTACGGGTGGAATCATTAACCACATTTTTTTTCATTTTTTATTTTTTTTTATACCGGCGGGCGTACCATGATTGACACTAGTTGTTCACTCTATCCTTTTTTACTTGAGCTGCATATCGGACGGGAGCATGACAATTTCATATCATACCTATCATCTGCATATGTACGGCGAGGGAAGGGCAGGGAAAAAAACAAAAACAACCTCTTACCACATATTGCACTTTTTTTGTTGCGAGCTTCCTTAACTGACAATATTTCCCTATCTCTCGTCACATTTCTTTTCCTCGCCATTTTCCCCAGCTCTGCATACTCTGCTGCGTGTTGATTATTGTTGGATGTAACGATATTGTTTTTTTGTCATGTTTCGGCGTCGCAGTGTCACATTTACTACATTGCGGCCGAAGGGATTACCACCTACCGCGAATCGGCTTAGTCTACCATTTTCTTTTCTTCCTCCATTTCCCCATCCTCCCCGCGGAAATTCTGCTATCGATTCGATCGATCGGTGTTCATATCATATCGCAATATTGGGCTTCTTGCGCCTTTCCCTCCTTCTAGCGGTTGCTTTTCTTCTTTCTTTTTTTTATCGTCGATGGCTACAGCTTGTCGTGTGCGATTGCATTTGCCGGGAACTACGTCGGTTCGCTGGATCGCGTAGGTAGATGATATATTGCTTATTTGTAATAATGTAGTGTAGGATTTGACGATGCGTGAGCTGGTCGCGATTGCGATCCGACCCAGCTCGCTCGATTATTCAGGTTCGTGTATGTAAATTCAGCGGAATCAGTACTCTGGGACGCACGCGCTCACGCATGTCTTGCGGTGCCGTGTATATATTTGACATAACACTTATAGTAAATGATGAAAAAGGATTGTAATCGTATAGGATGGATAGATGGAGCAGCTCGGGCGAGCGCTTTTGTCATCGACTGGAACTGTGTGGGTTTGGTTTGCGAGACCAGCATCGACTGGATCCAGCTCGAGGCCGACGCCGGTCGTGAAGTGGATAGTTACGTGAATCGATATATAGACGCCCGCACGATATGCATGATGCGCACGGTCGAAGTTACAGGTTGTGGCTATAGGCATATACCCAATCACGAAGATAGACGCTTCCCACAATGCTGTCGGGAGACACCAGGTCAGCGAAGCAATCAATACAAGCATGGATGGAAGCTTGAGCATGATTCTGTAGCCGCTGGCGGGTTCCCTGACACTGTAACTTTGGTTGTCGCTAGCGCTCGCTACAGCAGGCATTTCGTATCTGTGTATCGTAGAAGGAGCGTGCAGACAGAACTCGGGCATCGGTGTATAGCGGGGGACCCGACCATGCCTCCATCTAAGTTCAAGACATCCAACTTGTCTCGCGAAGCTAACCAGCCCCTTTGGCCTGCGCAGACCTGCAACTGGGTATAACTTGCTGCAGGGTTCACTGACATTTTGTCTCGCAAGTCTGGTTACCGTATACGTATATGCTTTACGTATAACGAAGTGTGTCCATTGGTAGACTTCAACTTGTGCATCTGGTCAGCTGAGGTGAAAGCGACTGCATACTGTATGCACGGACTTGAAATCATAAATTTATCGGCATATCGTAAATCATAGTTTAATATATCAATCGTATTATATAATTAACATCTAGACCGCGCATTCCGGATATCCGACCTTTTTTGCTTACGGTTCATTGAACTACAGCAGCAGATAGAAGGGGAGATCTGCAAATCGCATTCCGTACTTTGCAGTAAACTCGAGTTTACGCACACACCCGACTATTATCTCGCACCATGTTACAGAGAGAGTCAAGGGAAGGTGTGCGCCGGGGGCATGCTGGTCCCCACCGTTGTGCTAGGATCGCGTCCTTGAGGGACCGCAACCGAGGGCTCTAAATTCTGCGCGCGGTGGAGCTTGCCTATGATAAATGGCCGTGCTATAGACCGCACGCACTCGATATGATATAGGTAAATCATGTAATAGTGGACATACTCAAAGTCGAGATCAGGAGGGCAGGCAGGCAGACGGACAGACAGACAGGGTGGGGTCAAGTAAATTCAGACCAAGTCGGACAACTTGGCCGGGGGCGAGTCGAGGAGGCTCTATCGCATGCAACCCGTCGTATGGTAAAATAGCACTAACATATCACCCGTCCCGTCCACGTCAAGATAGCTCGTTACTGCGTCTAGACCGTATGTGCGAGTGCGCTAGAGGTCTGTAATATACGCTGCTCTTCGAGCTCCGCAAGCTACGGCGCAGGGTATTATCAGGTACATAACTTTACAATGGAGAAGGAAGCGGTTTATACCAGCCAAGAACTAGGCTGCGAGCTGGTTGGTTAGTCCGGCGGCACGTCTATGCAGGTAGTGATTGCTCTCCCGTGTCGAGGGAAAAATTTTCTTTCGCAGGTATGGAAATGGAAATAACGGTGGTGGTGTCCACGACCGGAAAATTTGCCTGTCGCGGGCATCGACTCCGTTCTACAGACATATATCATATGCATATTTCATGTACTTACATAAGTGGCATGCTGGATGTGTATGTAGACGCTGCAGTCCGCCCACCCGCTTGCGTGCATTCTATACTCGGTACTTACATATACGTTGTTGATTAATTATTGAAAAGGGCAGTTAGCTTGGCCAGATCAGATATAATACGTAGGCATACCATACCACAACTATAACGTTCGGATCGTGCAATAACAGGTAGCGATACCGCTGCGCTCGCTTTGTTGGATATATTAGATCGTGCGGAATTTTTCGGTAGGGGGTTCGTTAGCATACGTTGGGCGAGGGCGAGGAGGTCGGTCAGGATCATATCATATCATGCATTTAAGAGGCAGTATAATATATCTCAAACTTGGCTCGTGCGCAGCCTGCTTGCACACCTGTTGGCATTTTCTGCGTCTGCGCCCACTCATTCCCTCTCGTGTCCCCCTCTCGCGGCGAATTCTTCCTATTTAGCCTCATAACGGCTAGGGTATTTGTGGTAATGTGCCGTATGTATGTAATGCTTATGGAGCGATT
The DNA here is from genome assembly GCA_020064725.1 of Drechslerella dactyloides. Taxonomy (NCBI): domain Eukaryota; kingdom Fungi; phylum Ascomycota; class Orbiliomycetes; order Orbiliales; family Orbiliaceae; genus Drechslerella; species Drechslerella dactyloides. The sequence continues at coordinate 1,896,462 of JAGTWJ010000008.1, read as the reverse complement.
CAATATCACCAGGCCGCTGGCTGCTGGCTTCTGGGGGATATGGCCGATGGCCAGCCAGATAGTATGGGGGTAAAGATGGGCCCAGAATTGAGGCCTTATTATGCTTGGGGGGTCGTATATCAGTAATTGTATAATTAGAAAATACCGTTGGAAGCTAACGGCAGCGTAAAGTTGCTAGATTATATATGGGGTTCGAGACGATATAGATCCGCGGTCGACGGGTCTGATATGATAGCAGGCCGCCGCGCGGGGAAATCGAACAATGGAGTGGCCGGCGTGAGGACTGGCTGATCATCTCGATTGATCGATAGATTACGAACAAAGGACCCTCGAAAGGAATATACCGCTGATGCTGCTGCGCTGCACCGCACTGCGAGTAAACGATACCGTAGTGGTTGCAGCCAGCGTCACACTAATGCCGAACTAAGTCCCTATACAGACCTCCCAGACAAGGGCGTCTCAACTAATACTTAGTACTCCCTTTCTCACCTTATGATATCGGGTGAGGCTTTTTCTGGGAGAATCCCTTTTGTTACTGTTGTCCGTACTTCGTACGGAATACTTGTTCTGCAGTACACAGTACCAATAAGCTAGTGGTCCCTTTCCCCTCCTGTTCGTCAACCCTTATTGTTCTTTTCTTTTTCGGTTTGGGAGCTTCATTTCGACATTTCGTTGCTTTGCGTGCGGTTTGTTGTTTCTTTTTCGCTCTCTGACTCCGCTCGGTCGTCCGTTTTGCTCCTGCTTTCCTTTAGGAATGTTCGGCCGGGGCGATCATGATCTGGACGGTTCGTGCTCGTCCGGGCCCCACTTTTTCTTGATTTTTGGCTGCTAGTTCCTTGACTCTCCCGTTGCTGACGATTCTCTACAAGCACTTTACATACGAAACGCTCGCGGGTGATACACTGTCCATGTGAATGGCGGAAAATAGGGCGGAACGCTCGTTACATGTGAAGTTAATTGTGCAATTTTGCGAAAATACAACAGGAGAGACATTCAAGACGGCCGGCCAGCGGCAAAGCTTGCTTCCGGCCTTTCGTCGACGTCAGTATGTTTAGCTAACTGACCAAGCTTAAGCGGATTGACGTGAATGTCTGGAGTGGGCTCGTCTCGTTAACTAGCGTATGCACAAGCCACTGGGGTTTCCTGTTGGATTTTCCTGAAGATGTGGCAAAATTCTCTACTTGTGGACGGACACAGGGCGTGCATTGCATGGCATGGACCGTACTTAGCACATATGTGCTGCGTATGTATAGAATATTTTCTGGGGCGTCGAAACGACAGCTTACCCCCAGCCGGCCCATCGTCGATCGATAGGTTCGGACAAGAAGCCTGCTTGCGGGTGTTCTTTTTTTACAGTCTGAAGCATGCAGCATGGCATGCTTCCATGCAAGTATGAACGAACGATGTTGGTGATAAGATGGACGAGCCGACGTGGTTCTCCACCAGCATTTTGCAGGCCGGATGCTGTTCGAGGATGGATGCAAGATTCTGCTGCCAGTCCAGTCCCAGTTCCCGCATGGGAGGGAACAGGAGAGCATTGGCCGGCAGGAATAAGAAAATCCCACCCACACCCCCATCAGCAGGCAGGCTGGTGGTTGCGCAATCGCGACCCAAACAACAAACTTGGCAACCTTTTTTTTTTCCTGTCCCTCCATCGCCCGTGTCCGTATCCGTGTCGGAGGAGACCAAGAGGAGGGCGAGAGCTCATGGGTGACGGGTGTGGGACCAATCGGCGGGCTGGAATGGTTAAATTTCAGGATGTGTGCTTTGTTGCGTCGCCTTTGCAGGAACCACCACGACACACGCACGCACACGCATCGAAGGCCAGAAGGCGAAGGAAGACGCATCTGGTTTGCGTCGAGGGTGCTGCATTGGCAGTGCGAAAACCAGGGTATCCCTTGAACCTTGCACAATGCGTTAGACCGTTCAACGGCTTCCCGTGACTGGGGTTTTTGGCAAGCCATCGAGCGAAAATGGCTGAACAAGGCGATCACTAGCATCTTGGCCGGGGACGACTGGTTGCTGGCGCCGGGATGCATTGCAGGCTTCGGGGAGCCAAGGCCCGGGATGGGTGGCATTCCCGGGGACCATGACACCACGCTGCCTCGGTTGGAATGCTGGCCGGATCGCTTATTGTGGCTTTAATTTGTCAGAGAGCTGGTGAGAGTAAGCCACAGTGTTAGAGCATCCACGCCAGAGGACTCACGACGGCGGATTGGGAATGATGCTTGGCTTAAAAACCGCTGACGAACCGCGTCTCGCGCTCAACCGTGCGGAGTTCCTCGTGAATGCGAGAGGGAAATCAACAAAAAAACGCCCCCGTGCTGATTCAAATCTTGCAGCGGTTCATGACCCGATAATGATAAAGCGTGTTCTCATGTCTGTCTGTACTCGGTATATTACATTGCTTTCTGTGTTGGTGAGCGCCGCCGTCCCAAGCAGCAACCCGAGATTTCCGTGGGGCTTGGACCCTCAGCGAAAGGAAGTTAGTTAGCCTTTGCGGAAAAGCACTCATTGGAAAAGAAAAAGTCGCTGCCTAGAACCGCAAAAGCAAAAACCACGGACATGGCCAGCTGCGGTCTGACTGGTCCGTTCTTACAGGAGCACGTGCCAGAGCATGGAGGAAAAGGCTCGTGGAGGCTCCCCAGGCATGCAGACTACCGGCAGGCTGCGTGTCGGTTATTTCGTGCGAAGGGCGGAGTAAAATGGTGGAGGAGGAATGGAGTACGGAGCAGGGCCAACATCATGACGAGCATCGTTCGAAGATATGGGCACATTCGTGAAATTACGGCGGCGGTGAGATTATTATCCCTGGCCGGCTGTGGTTGATAACCAGATAAGAAGGGTTTCAATGCATTCAACCAGCCTTATCAGATCGGAAAATCCGGCCCGTTAATAATTGACCGTGCTAATGCTGCAATTCGTTCACCCGGTTCTTGTCTGTCTGTCCAGCAAACAGTACAGGAACGAGCGTAAGTTGCCGTGGCGAGTCGGCGGTGGCTTACTCTTTCAAAGGGTCTTGACAGCTTAGTCCGGACTTAACGAAGAAAGCAGTTTCTGCTCTGTTGCATGCGCGTGTGGCTTGAGATTTGGAGGGTGGTGGTTACTGTAGAAGAGGGGAAGTCAATTTCGTCCAGCCGTGGAGATGTTCCTGAAATATGCTTCGGCATGGATAATCGGCTTTAGCTCGTTCTCGAATCCATCTCGATTTTTTTGGGCTTTGAGATCTTGACATCTTCAATGTCTCTCGGGTAAGGGAAGAGCGAGAAGCGAAGCAAGATCCTGCCACTCGGAGGATTTTCTGACGACCCTGTTGCAGGCGACCTTGCTCGCGATACTTGGCCTCTTGATGCTGGTTTGCGATCAGACCCGGATAGACAGCTCGGGCCTGTGTCATCCTGGGTCCCCGGACGCGCTAGATGCGAAGGGGGCAGCTGCCCCAAGGTCCATGGCCGACTGGCAGGGAACAACTGGGTCTCACCCAGGACTTCCCAGTCAATCGCTAAAATCAGTTAACACTGCAAATTTCCAGGCGGTATTTGATATCAAAACAGAACGGCGTCGGCGGGCTGTGAGCGATGTGTCGCGCGCGCGGAGATGAGCCGGTTTGGTGATGTTTATAGAAATGGATGATTGCGATGGGCCAATTTCTAGGTTTCACAGAGCCCAAAGCAAGACAGAACTTCCTGATCTGGTAACCTGGTGTTGCAAATTTTTGTATCCGTTGGATCTTTTCGGGGAGTTATGAGTTGCGATAGGGCTCCATAAAAATCGATCTGGGAAATTGTGCACGCATGTACGATATTGCCCGCCGCGTCGCAAGTATTATTTTATCGCGATACAGCGGCTGTTAATCTATCAAGATGAGGGGTGGTCGGTCATAGAAAGCGGAGTTTTCTATCAACAATATACACGGCTCACGTCAATCGATTCTAATATCTGTCGAACTTAACTGTACGCGTAACTCGAACCCGACGGGTGCATTGCGTCGATGACTGCAAAATTGCGCAAAATCAACATCTGCATTCGGTTTCTCCGATCGACGTCGACTGCGATACCATCTGACATGTCAGACGTCGGCCATCCCGTCGGTTTGACATGGCGGCAGTTCCCATCGGGAAGAGTATCTCAAATCTCAGTCCGGCGATGAATAATTATAAAGTGCGTCTTGTACGTGTGTAGAGGCCGTCAGAGTACCCGACATTCCATACCTACCCAGTACATGTCGATGCACCTTCCCTCGTACAAGTGAAACCTTGTCGAGATCAAGGATCACGCGGGGAGGGGAAGTCAAAAATCCCAGCCAGAAGAGGAGGAAAGGAAAAAAAAAAAAAAAAGCCCTCCCCGCTGGAAGGCATGCGAGCGAGGGCCTAGCATGTGCTTGCTGTAACGTTACCTCACACAGAATACTGCCTTCTGAATATCCGGGTGAGGACATAGGTATCGGGAACCAGCTTCGGCGGCCGATGGGTGCTTGCGTGCCTCCTGGCCTCCCTCGTCCTTGTCCTACTCCATGACCTATCAGATGCTGGGGAGGGCTTGAAACTGTGCCGGGCCGCCTGTCTAGGCTGGTTGGTTTCGCCTCTGGTGATCGTGGCCAGATAGACGGCATTCTCCTCTGCTAGGGGGTGCGGATCGGCCTGCGGCCTTGGAGCTCAGCTGATGTGCGTATACGGTTGCTGAGCGGTTAGCATCATGCACGGCATGGCATGGCATCTATCCGGTGTCGTGCCATCGAGTCGTTCCTTCGAGCCAGCCAACGTTCTAGTGCGCATGTTCTGAAGGATTGGAAGCTGCCGGACAGTAACGTAGGCCGACAGCGTGTATCTCGAAATAGAAATCTATGAGCCCAGCTGGTTGTGTCCTGCCTAGAGAATGCATAGCTGCTCGCGATGGACGTATGAAAAGTGCAGCTGGCCGTAGGTGTTGGATGCAGTCTATCGATCGTATCCTTGTCGAGCAAGTTCCAGATCCTTGTGACGGGGGAGCTTGCCAGCTTGCCAGCTTGCCGGCATGCTGATGGAGAATAGTCAGTCCTGTCACCCTTGAGGGATCGGTCTGAAGCCGTGTCGGATTTCTGGGAGCTACTGAGTAGAACGAACGCCGCTGACAAGCTGGGGCGATTCGCCGGCTGGGCGCGCTGGGTCGATAGTGCTTGATGAGCTGTACGATGCAGGCGGGAGGTAGAGGGTAAGGATGGGCCCTGGTGGTGAATTCCGCACAATGCGATCGACGAGGCCGGCTGGCTTGCAAGTGTCCGATGCGATGGCAGGATGGACAGCGCTGCGCTTGTGTACACTATCGATAGGTACGGAAGGCGTCCATGTCGTCAAGGTTCATGATCGATGAAGAGGCTCACGTTAGAGCGGGTATTAGACCGAATGAGACATACCGATGCGATGCTATTTGATATTGAGAGATGACGGAGAGCTAGCTGAGGAGAGCTATTGTTGGGCCCAGACCAGCTGAGGTGGCTGCGGCCAGACCAATCATACGATGCCGGCCAGGCTGCTGCTTCATTTCCAAATCGATCTTTACAACAAACTCCCAGTGTTTCAGAAGAAGCACTCGGTCTGCAGGCATGCAGACAAGTCCTTGCGTCGGGGGGATGCTTGAGCACTAGATGGACGCCGTACGTGCGTAGCTAGTTAGCGCTATAGCTTGGTATTACAACTAGGACATCTGCATCTTCCAAGGAATTGATATCGGCGTCTGCGTAAAATTTTAAAAATATACGTAAGAACAACCGAGGTATTCGCGCGGAGACTGTAATATGAGATCGTGGTATAGCTAGTCAATTTACAAGTAGCTAGACGAAGCCAGGGGAAATACCTCGATCCGCGTGCGGGTTCGGTCAGCGGGTATCGAGACTGCAGCCACAATTTAGTCTACTGCCACAATGCTCTGATTCGACCGGTCTCCCTCGTATCATGCCAGCTATTTCGAACTGTCTCAAGTTGAGGAATGTAGCTAACAATTACACCAATCGCCGTGAATAGAACTATGGGTTCCGTCGACGGACCGCGGCCCACAGCTGGTCGACGGGCTTGCTGCTAGGGGCCGTAATTAAGGATATCATTCGGCGGGACCCGTTCCCAACAATTAATTACAAGGCCGGCCTCCCTTCCTCCCCTTTGACAGGCTACGGAGGATATTCTTGCGCGACGGCGCTGGCGAGAAGCAGGCAGGTATTTGGAGCAGCAGGAGCAGCAGCAGCCGTACCTGTGGTATACCGCCTGTAGGTGCCCACACTCGCACACGGACCAATGGAGCGAGTGAGTGCATACTTGAGCGAGTCCAACTGCGACTGACGGACGGGAGACGACTTGGGTCGGCGGCCCACGACAGTCGACCGCCAAAGGGGCCGCGGCGGCCTGCCTGGCACCCGGTCCACCCATGTTCAACATGGCGGCCATGGCCATTGCACAGACAGGCCATATCAGAATCAAAGTTCAAAGCCAGCCAGTCTGAGCCTGGGGAAACCGCAGCATCGGGCACAGATGTTGGGAAGGTTTCACGAGGGAGACACGAAGCTGCCCCAAGTCGCTCGGACGGATAGGCTATGCCATGCTACGCCATGCCTGCCCGCCTGCCCGCCCGCCTGCCTGCCTGCGCGCCGACGGACACGCTCGAAATTCATCTGGCGGACCATGCACATGCGAGCGCAGCTGTGTCTGTGTCGCGTCGTACAGCTTGTTCCCTTGCCTTGCATTCCTTCCTCCCAAGTGAAAACCCGACGGGCAGGGAAGGTCGATGCGAAAAGGAGTCCAGCTCGCGTCTCGAGTCTCGGTGGTTTGGAGCAGAGGGCTAGCCTCATTAACTTGGTTTCATCGCCCTGCACGTGTTGTGGTATCACCAATGCGATGGAAGTGGATATGGAAATGGATGTGGAAGCACAAAGGCACTTGCTTGGGAGTAGTACTGCCTGCGTATGAATGAATTGCGCACTGCAAGTTTGCGTGCACGATCCCTCGTTCTATTTTCTGACCGGGTGCTTAAAATTCGAGCTCGAGTCTGCGATCCGCTGGTGAAGGTTAGCACAAGCGCTCGAGTGTCAGGTGGGATCCGTTTCTGCTTGCGATTTGCGACGGAACCTGGGCGCCAGACTGCAGATTCGGTTTGATTGCGATGCGCCGTGATGCCAAAGTCGGATTTCGAAGGGGGCGGTCCCGGGGAGCGGGCGGAACTCACCTCCCCGGGCCTCGGGGAGCTCCGACCCTGCTCCCGTTACACCACACCCAGACGACAAACAAGTCACTCTTACTTCAACTCCAGTACAAATTCGTGCACACATGTACAGTATCATCCGAGACGGCCTCGCAGAGACGCCCGCCGGCCAAAGCGAGCAGAGAATGCTACCAACACGGGAGCACTTCGTACATTCATGTACAAAGCCGACGGGCGAGCAGCTGCGCAGGCCAATGAGATAGCTGAGACGAGCGACCGTCGATGCGGTTAGCAGCGTCGCATCCTGATTCGCGATAACCGTGGAATGTGCATTGCAGCACATATATGTACTCTGCACAGAATATGTACGCACGAAGCCTCGAGTCCAACGTGCCTTCGATCTCTCGTGCCCAACCAGCCACCGCCGTTAACGCGTTGCCTCATGCAGGCAGGCTGTATCCACACACGGGAATACAAGGGCCCTGGTCATCCACACCCACCCCTTCTGCTGCTCCAGCGGAAATAACCTTGAAAAGTGGGAGAATGGACGACTAGGGGGCTGCAGCTGTCATTTTTTCTCTATTTTATTTTATTTTTTTATTTTCTCTGGTGTGGATGCCGTGTTCGCAAGCAGGAAAATGTTAACGTTCGGTCTTCCTTGGATCCAAGGAGGGTTCTATCTAGCTTAAAGCTTATAAAATTCTGAGAGATCAGACCGGACGGGACGGCCATGATATCATCTGATATATTATATCCGCGGATAAGTATATTTAGTATACGTACGTGCCACTTGTGGCTACGAGGTACCGACTGATACCATGATGATGCGATGCGATGACGGCTGGAGACATCATCATCGGCTGCCCGCGCAGCTAATCATGTAGCTCCTTGGCGCGGCATTGTGATTCGAATTATTAAATCCCCTTTTCAAACACAGCGTGCTTAGTGAGGTTCCACATAGATAGCTCGACGGAAACAAGAAGAGTTCGGTCGGTCGGTAGGTCGGTCGAAAAAAAAAAATGAGGCGCTCGGCCACTTGGCTTCTAAGAATAGCAGCGAGCGCATTGAATTTTGATTTTCGACGAACACGACAGACAAAAATATGTGCCGACGTCCGTGAGTCTTGCGACTTTTATGCAGTCGAGTAGTGTGGGTGGAGGCGGATGGGAGGTAATTGCGCTGAGATTTAGCAATGCGTGTAGATAGCCGTGTACAGGCAAGCCAACAGCAACCCACGTACGTCTGGCCTAAGCGCGGGACCCTTCACGATGGCATCTCCAGATATCTCCTCGCGATGGAGCAAGCAGGGAAACGACAAGGGAATCACGCGTCTATCTGAGTCCCTCCCACTCGCTCTCCTGGGATCTCTTGACAATTTTAGATTTTAGCACTCCCTTGACGACGCCAGCCAGCGGTGGGCTTACCTCCGCTGACCCAAGCTGACCAATGGCAGCACCTGAGCCGTCGTGTAAGTGCAGCGCCGCTTTCCTTTTTCCTCGCCGGGTCACCACCCTTCGAAAAAGTCACAACCGCTCACGTCGTTTCAGACAGACACGGGACAGACAGGCGGACATGCAGCAAGCAGCAGCAAGCAGCAGTATAGCAAGCAGCGGAACGCACAAGATGACATCTTAACTTATCTCCCTCTTGCCTGTTCTGAAGACGCCCTTTCGGATGCTGACTTGTTCGTACCGCAGCCCCCGAAAAGGGCTACCTCGCTCCGATCGCATCAGCTGTCTTAGACGATCATGGCTGATGGCCGACCTGCATTACTCGAGTTTTCCCGATGCGACGTGCCATTGGTGCGTTTGCCTGGTGGTAATTACGGCAGACCAGTAATTTCGAGGTGTGCACACTCTCCGGTTTGACCATATCGGCGGGCGGTGGACGTGATGGTAAGCCTGGGGAATACACCGGCGCACCCCTTTTACCCAGAGATAACGAGCAGTCGGTCGAAAAAGATGTGTTCCAAGTCATGCAGTCTCTCATCCCGTTATATACGCCGCCAATCAATAATACGACCTGACTCTTCTTTTCTTTTTAAAAATCTCAACTATATAATACAATAGGTAAGCATACTAAGCAACTTAATACGTTCGGAATACAGTTATTGCCGTGGTGGAGGGGAGGGGCAGCAAAAAAAGCCCGCAGCGGCGGCGAAAGACCCGAGTCGTCCACCGAAATTGTGTAAATTATGGTAAAAAGCACGATCCGGCCGAGGGAAATTTTAAACAATTAAGCTGTCGCGATAACTTAGTGACAGCAAAGGCCCGACCTGTATATTCTGAGGGCCGTCCAGTTTCATCCATCCGGCGGACGGGGGTCATCCCTACGATTTTGCGCCCGGAGGGCTCTTGCGATGGCGGACGCGACGCACGGGAAGAGGCAGCCCGAAGAAAAAAAAGAGGCGTGTGTATCTGCTGCTCGGTCAGAAGCCAGTTTCTGCTGTCTCTGAGCAGGGGCATCCGACCTCCGTCAAATTTCCCCCTTCCACATTTCCGAAAAGCCCCAGAAAAGCAAGACTTCCGTTTGGCTGGATGGATAATGGGCTAAAACTGTTACATATTGCCTGTCACCGTGTTATTATTATATTATCACCCGCGATTATAAGTGACAGAATGCGATCACTATCGCAGTAGTCAAGTTTGCGGTTCCTGATGTTGCGTCGCTAATGGCGTTCTAGGAGGTATTTTAAGCAATTCGTACTGTGGATGCATTAATCCTGTGCAATGGCTCATCGATGAGCAATCAAGAGCTCTAATTCAAAATTCAAATCAAATTTTTTCTCTTTCGCGCTTAGGCAACTTTGAGTCGACACTTCCCGCCCACCTGACCGACTGAGCTGAGTTCAAATGAAAGTTTTGGATGTACTAGTACCGGCGCGAGCGCGTTCACGAGGTAGTGTACACGGCCGGACTGGACGTGCATACGTTGCATGTGCAAACCCATGTGCGAGATCTCAGAAGGTCACGTCCATGTGTCCATACTGTGGGCGGGAAGAAGGAAATGCAACAGAACATCCATTATCATGCTACCCGAAGGTGAGATCCGTGACGGCCTTAAACTAACAACGCGGTTTAGCTCTTTCTCACTAACCACTTTTATCAAACTTTACTTAATAATTCGCGGAGGGGAGCTAATTAGGGCTATAGTAGCTGGTGATTATACACGCTGTGCCGCGAGTCTTTTCTGATACGGCAATGCAATTGGCCGGAGCCACCCAATTGCTTTCCGGGTACTGTACTTGTAACTAATGTAATATGCGTACTGTACATTAGCATGAAGTATCTGTATGCACGAGCGGATTGCCGTCGAAGAATGATTATTTTATACGGTACTAGCGTTATTCCATCAGGATTCGAAGCTTCCATCTTGCCTGGCCGGCGAGCTGCCATCTCGATTTCGCCCCTGGGCGAGTCGCCCGTTCGAGTAGTTGCAGTCGGGGCAGGCAAGTTGTGGTTATCGGACTAAATTCGAGAGGGCTTCTTGGAAAGCAGCCGTGCCGACAATATACGACAAGCGGAAGCCTGTCAAGTGCCCTTCTGATCTCAGGCCAAAGACATCATCTCAGACCATTTCCCCAGCGTGCCGGTCCCTTTTCGGCGGCCCAAACGACTTTAACTAATACGTGCATTTGAAATACGGGGCTAGATGGCTTTCGGGGTGCGTTTAGCAGGGTATTTCTTTTTTGGCGGGTTTGTGGGCAGCAGCAGCAATTTTGTTTTTCGTTACCACCTTCTCGATTCTTTTGACGTTTAACGACGACGAGGCAATTTGTCTTCGCGGTGTCTTGCATTCTTTTGCCCACACTCGGCTTTCTCCAACAGAGTTTCGGCATTTTGGGCCAGCAGCCCTTTTTTCTTTTCCTTCGGGTTCATTTCGTCTGCGCCTGTCTGCTGTCCGTCTGCTGTCTGTCTGTCTGCTGTCGGCGGCGTGGAGGCCGTACATGTACGTCTGCCTGCGTCCGCCATGCGCTGCTGCGGGTCAGGACACCGGGGAGAAACAATTATAACGCATGCGTACCGGCGAATCTCCCGGGAACGCCCCCCGAGCACGAGCTTGGCGTGAATAGTTCACCGGGGAGCTGCGAACGAGCCTCGCAGCGGTCCAGCCCGGGCGGGCCCCACCTCGGCGGGCGCCCGGCAGCAGGCTCGGGGCCCCTAATCTGACTCTCACAGATTGCAAGAAGGCCTGCCTGCCTGCTGGTGGAGGGATTCTGACGGCCGGCCGGTTGTGCCATTTCCTCGACTTTTCTTTTTGCTGCTGCACGAAGCAAGAGAGAAATAGGCTGTTGGAGCTTTCGTTCGTTCGTTCGCTCGCGAGATTTCTTTTTCTCTGATACCGCGGCGTTTCTTATTCCTCCTGCCTGGCCTGCCTGCCTGCCTGCCCGCCTGCCCGCCTGCCCGCCTGCCCGCCTGTCTTCTGGCTGTCTGTCTGTCTGGCTGTCTGCTCGAGGGCTGCTTCATGGCGACAGGCTAGCGGGAGACTAGTGCAGCGCCCACACCTTTTTGACAGACACTTGCTGCACTTTTTTTTCTGGAATCATCAGTCTTTTTTATTTTTTCCTTGGTATATTTTAGCCTGCCCACACCCCCCCCATCACACCCACCCATACAACTACGGCATACAGTACATAACCTGGCCCTCGTGCCTGTCGACACTCCCGCTCTACATCTGTCAAGGTGAAGGAAGGGGCTTGCACTTGCCTACGCTTGCACTTACACTTGCGCTTTATTACATAGTTCGGTCCGCAGACGCATCCACACAGACACACACAGACACACACACATAACTCCCACTCGACTATCTAAATCATAAACTCACACAAAGTATGTAAGGAAAGGCCAGCAATCAATCCGATCATTGTTTTTAACTCGAGGGGAACCCAGACGGACCAGGTCTAAAAGTGGAGAGGCCAGTCGGGTTCGTCCATATCATCTTGTACATTTGCCATTTCCATCCGCTCAATCATTCAATCATCCATCCATCCATCCATCCATCCATCCATCCCTCATCCTTACATCCGCCTGTCAGTTCGATAATACCCACTTGCAAATCATCCATCCATACATCCATCCATACATCCGTCCACTCGGACAGACAGACATTCAGTCAGTCAGTCAGTCAGTCAGTCAATCCTGCCCTGTCGCAACTTGAACTCCTGCTCCTGCTCCTCTTGCTCCTGCTCGTGAACATCAACCTGCATTTCACCGCCGCCATTCCTTTCGACAAAAACAACGCCTCTGTCTGCCCACAATCCTGTCTGCCGTTTCCGATTCTGCCTCCCGCCCAATTTTTTGTTCCTGGTTGCAGATAATAAAATATCCTGGGGATCCATTTTGAATTATGCTGCTGCTGCTGCTGCTTGTCCCGTCCGTCGTCCAAGAAGTTTCTCTGACCTTTTGTGGCTGAAGAGCCTGTCTTAAACAGGGGCCCGTTCATTTTTTTTTTTTCCAAACCGGCATCAGTCGAACATCGGTTGGCTTCCTCGCAAACACCCCCAAGGATAACGCCAACAACTTGTTATATTTTTCCTCCTCTCCCTCGCCCTCTCCGCAAGACAGAAACCCTTCGCATCCTTCGGGACCCGGACGCGAAACACACTGCTGCTTGCTTCCCTGCCTGCCTGACGTCCTGTTCTGTTTGTGGGGACTTCTTCGACCTATCGAGTCAACTTGCCCGTTCCTGTTGGGCTGCGTCCGAACGAACCTTTTTATACATCCTCCATCAGCCTACCGCCGCCCGCCGCCGTACGTACGTCCGCCCGCCAACTCGGAACGTCGTCTCCGTCGCTCGTCGGTTTCTTTCGAACGGTTTGGACGTTGTGGAGCTTGACGTCAATCAGTCGTTCCTTGCCCCATTGTCTCCATCTATCCGTCCCATCTTTCGTCTTCCCGGACCCATCCGCCCCATCTACTCGGTCAGCATCGGCGGAAACGCTTGTCTGCTTACGCCCATAGACATTCATTCTGTACATGTAAGTTTGTTGCGGGCTTCACACGCATGCCCCCAGTCCCGGATCCCGCACGCCAAAGCAAAAGCAAATAACGCATGAGAACGAAAGAAGAAAATTCGGAGAAAGAGAAACCCGCCGTGTCTAACAGGAGAAACCCTTCCTTCTTGTGCATTGCAGATGTGCTAGCTGGCACCCCGTCTGACGATCGAACGAACCGAACGCAAGCACGAAAAGCACGAAAGCACGATTCCGTACCAAAGTAATATTCTACAGCTTCCCGCAAATCTTTCCATCGTGGAGCGAACACAAGAGCAAGGTGGTCGCACCGGATCCGTTGGTGTGGGAGATCATTCAGCGGCGAACAGCATACACGTGCAGTCTCTCAACCAGGGACCAAGACGATACAAGCCCAGCGCGATCAACCTGCCCCAGCAGTTGTACCAGAGGCCGCCGCCTCAACAGCAGCAGCAGGACTCTCTGAACTACTACAGTCACCCGTCTCCTGTGAGCGTGACGAGCGTCTCAGAAAACCCTTACATAAACCAAGGTGGGAAGGCCAATCTCCCCTTTTTTTGCGGTTAGCGTGTACAGGAGAGAGTCTCGTGAATCCTGCAGAGGGCGGTTTTTACGGGAGGAAGAACAGAAAGAAGAAGGAAGAAGAACGTCGGCGTGGTTATATTTAGATGGTGCAAAAAATCGCTCGAGCGTCCGCAAAAGCGACCACCAAAGACGGGCCACGATGGAATGGACACGATTCTCTCTCTCTCCACTTCCAATATTTTTTGTTTTCGTGCACCTTGTAATCGATGCTGTCGGGGGGAGAATGCTAGTCTGAGCCATTGCTAACGTGGACCGTACAGAAACCGAGGCTTCAGAGCTTATGGCAACCCACATGAATCGCCCTCACCAAACCTACCCGCCAATGTATCACACGCCGCAGAGCAACTCGCCGACGTCGGTTGCCTCGCCCGGCGCGGCGGATCACCGGTCTGTCTATCCGGCGCAGCACATTCCCCAGCAGCTGTATGGATACCCGCAGACGTACTCGCTGCCTCCCAGCCAGCAGAGCCCGTATCAGTCGACCGCGCAGCATATGACCAGCCAGCCGCTGCTCATGTCGCAGCCCGGCGCCACGGCGATGCATCACACGGGCATCCCGCAGCATCAGTCTCCCACGACAAAATTCTCGCAAGCCCCAGTCCACCGGCCTCCTCAGCCACCCCCGCAGCCGCCCCACAGCGCTGGCCTGAGCCAGCCTCCTCCCACCCACCAGAACCCCATCAACAACAACCACGCCGCGGCTGGTGCCAACAGCGTGAACCCGAGTGCCGCGCCCGGTCCGATCCCCGCGACGACGCCTCTCGTCGTCCGACAGGACAACAATGGCGTGCAATGGATCGCCTTTGAGTATTCGCGAGACCGCATCAAGATGGAGTACACGATCCGCTGCGACGTCGAGTCCGTGAACGTGGACAGCCTGAGCCAGGAATTCAAGCAGGAGAACTGCGTGTACCCGCGCGCGTGCTGCCCGAAGGACCAGTACAGGGGCAACCGACTCGTTTACGAGACGGAATGTAACACGGTGGGCTGGGCTCTCGCGGAACTCAACCCGCCTCTGCGTGGCAAGCGAGGCCTCATCCAGCGGGCGGTCGACAGCTGGCGGAACTCCAATCAAGACCCCAGGCTTCGAAGCCGCCGGGTGCGCCGGATGGCGAAGCTCAACAACCGAAAGGCGGTGCATGCTGCCTCCCACCAGCAGATGAACGCCGGCTCGCCGGTTCACGCGGGCCAGCTGCCGCTGGGCGTGAAGGCGCCAGGCGGTATGGGCCAACCAGGACAAGGTATGCACGATGGCAGCTCAGTTGCCGCTAACGGTGACATGAATGGGATGCTCCGCCCGCAGCAGCATTATCAAGCTAACTCACATTACGTTGGAGTCCACCCCCATGCGCACCTGGGTGCCGCGGCTGGACCGAATTCCAGAACACCGTCAGGCCATATTTCCCCTGCCGCTCCTAATGAATACACTAATGGCCACCATCATTCCCACCCGCCAACCCAAAACCCAAACGATAACATGCATGCCCGGCATGTCTACCAGCCATATCCGCCCTCATACCCCAGCGAGCCGACCAACGGCGCGTCAATCCCACCGCCGATGCATGATGTCATGGACGGCAATCTGGGGAACCCGCAGATGGGGCCCGCGGCCGCGACGCAGTCGTCGACCGTGTCGACTTCCGCGCCGGCGGCCTCGTCGAGCTCGGAGCAGAGTCTGTTCGCGGACATTCCGGAGAGCAAGAGGCGAAAGTTCATCTTGGTCGACGACCCGCAGCGGAATGGCAGCCGCGTCCGCGTCCGCGTCATGTTGGACAATGTGGACATGGACGAGATTCCAGATTCCTACCGGAAGAGCAACAGCGTTTACCCGCGGAGCTACTACGCCCGCCAGATGCCGATACCAGAGGAGAGCTCTGGCACGGTCGTCGGCGACAACCTGCAGATCCAGATGATGGACGGCAGCAACCTCGACGTCTCCACGCCGCCGCCGACAAAGGTGCGGAAGGATAAGGAAATCGCGTTGAACGACCTCGGGTACCGCATGAGCTGGAGCCAGAGCCGTGTTTTCGCCGGCCGAACAATGTTCCTCCAGAGAGCTCGTAAGTAGATATCTGAACCTTTTTTTTTTCTCTGATCTGTGAATATCAGACTAACGGATTGTTGCAGTTGATGCCTACCGCAATAAGATGCGCTGCGCTTTGATCGCGAACGGGCAGGATGCCACCGCGCTCGCCCCGCACCTGGAGACCCGCGTCGGCAAGCGGAAGTGGCTCGAGCGGAACCGCCGGTCGAAGGCCAGCACTGCGCGGGAGTAGAGCAGCTGCGTGGCAGCTTCGAACCGCGTTTTCTCACGGCCCGCAGTGCGTCCGCATGAGCGCTGCATACATGCATGCACGCACGATCCGCTGAACGTGCGGCGGGCGACGTGCATGGGGATAAAAAAGTGCGAACGCTCTAATAGAAGTACATCGCCTTTTTGATTCTGCAGTTTTTGTCTTGTTTTATCGATATCTACATGGTTGGTTCGGTTTTCCTTGTCTGTCTCAAAACAAAAATTCGATGTTGCTTGTTATCGGTACAGTTTCCTTTTATATTTTCTCTTTTTTTCTCTCTCCTAAGGTATCATAGTGGCGGATAAAATTGGGTTTTTTGTTCTGGTTAGATTTCCTTTTTAACTTCCCTCTTCTCTTGGTCCGAGATGTACATTTTCTCCTTCTTCGTACCTACTTTTTACTACTCTTTTTTTCCTTCTTTCTTTTTTTTCAAACTGTATCATCATCTCTGCTGTGGCCGATTGCATTTCAACATGTTGTTTCTTACTGTCTTGTTATCGGTTTTTTGTGTTATCCTCCCAAAAATTCTGCTGCTGCAAGTTGTTTTTGATTCCTGGATATCGTTTATTGCTGCAGCAGGATGAGTGGGTGAGTGGTTTTTACTCTTTTGTATTATCAGAGTCATGTACTTGATGGCCCGGAACGGTCTATATTGTCCATCGTGCTGTTTCTTCGTGCATGCACGCACGCACGCACATTCGATATTCCTTTGACGTCTTCCGTCCTGCTTTTTATCTCGTTTCGTTTTGAGTTTTTGATTACTTGTGTGTTCAACTTTTTCCTACTACTCTGGGTGTCACTACGGTAAATAACTTACTTACTACTTATATATATCCTTCCTTCCTCGTTCTTCTCCGCCTTTGCTTTTTATATAATCTCTCACTCTTACACATTCTCTCTTTATTCCGCTTTGTAACTTTCCCTCCATCCATGCATCTTCCGCTGGGTTATATATTATACAATTGGGAGAGTAGTACACGGTGGATCGGCCGGCAGGATCAATTCAAGCTTGCGGACTGACGTACGTACATTCAGCCAGCGGGGTGCATGTTGCATGTACGTACGTACTCGTACGCTGAGGGGGAAAAAGCTAATGGTGCGCGTTGTCTCTTTACTTTTTTATTTATTTCGTTTTTTTCGTTTTTATATATATTCTATGCATGCATGCATGGTCGATTGCAGGCTGGCTGGCTCGGATAAACTGGCTTTCATTCGGGCTGTGCGAGCATGCCAGCGGCGGGGTCGAAGATACGGATCGGATATCATGGATGGGTGTATACGTACTCACGTAATAGGTAGTATACTAGTTACATATATATGTACATGGAGGATCTTGATAGATTTCGTATGCATTTACTTTTTTTCACAAAGCTTTTTCCCTTTGTCGTCGGGTTCCTTTTATAATTAATTTATAAGGAGGGGGACGGGACGATTGGGGGTGTTTCTTTCTTGTGCGGCTGGTGGATGGATGTGTTCTTGAAGAAGGATACAAAAATATTGTTTTTGTGGTTTTTTTTCGTTCGGTGGATATCTGGATTTTACGTTGTAGCAGAATTCAAGGGAATAAAGGAAGTCTCTATCTTTATCTTTACCGTCCGTCGATTTCATCGGTGCCGTCCTGGTGGTATTACCTTTGATGTTTATGGCGTATGGTACTGAACCGGGCCACGCTTGATCAATTGGGTAAGCTATCTGTACGGTGACAATCTGTGTTTTCTGCAAGCTTGATCATTCGAGCAGTGTGTGAATGGTACGTACAGGCGTAGACGGAGCTCGATGGAAGTAATGTGCGGGGGAAGGTGGGGGTGATACCACCAGCTCGATGCACTCGAGTCAGCTGGTATATAATACAGCAATGATATGTTTCAGTGGAAATAGCATAGCTGCACCGTTTAAAAAAGGGTAAAACGGACGCGGTGATGTCAACGCTGCGATATGATTCGCGGAGAATGCGGTCGATGCAGTGTTTTAGGATTTTGTAGCGAGCGAGGGTCTGGTGCGAGGGAGCAAGGGATGTGCGGGCGTTGTGTGGCTGCAGCGGCTGGCGTGTGCGCATGTGGGGTCAGACGATCGCGGCGTGCGTGCGTGCGTGCGGCATGGCAGGAAGCTTAGCTGTGCCGCTAGCAGGGTGCTCGAGCTGGCTAGCTCCCCGGCGTGCATTTAGCTGGCTCCGATGAGTGTGAGCCGGCCGAATTTTTTCTTGTCCGGGAGGGCGGGCGCGTGGGTTACGTTTTGGCTGGATTTACTGAGTGTGATAAGTGTTTTAATATCGGTACGGGCTGGCTGGCTGGGCCGGTCGGCTGGTCGGTCGGTCGGGATTGCAATTGGTGTTTGGAAAAGTTTAAACTCGGGCTCGGGGATATTAATTTAGACTTGGATTGTCGAGTGCTTGTTATTATTATTATTCGCAGGGTGTCTGTCGTATGGGCCTTGTTCCCTTCCCAGGCCGCACGGGAGGCCGGGGAGGGGAGCGGAGCGGAGGAAGGGCTGAGGGTGGAGACATGTGCGGGCTGGCTGGCTGGCTGGCTGCCCACTTTCACTAAAGTTATAAGGTTTAAGCAAGGGAGTGAGGGAGGGGTTTGTAGTGGCATCCAGTCGGCTGGCTGGCGGACAGGCTTGGATGCAAGTATTAAATATCACTCTGCATTAATACGGGTGATATATACCCAGTTGCAAGTACTGATACATCTGGCGATACTTTTACGCTTATAGTATTGCGGGACGGTTTGTTGGTTGACAGGTGATGTTGGACGACTTTGTAGTTAACGTTTCTGGTGGGTTGTCGCTTGCGGTGTCGCTTGTTCGTCTTAATGTTCAGTTGCTCTTTCGGAGGCTGGGATTTCACGACGGCAGATTGGACCAATCGTAAGCTTCGTTTTTTTCAAGGTTGCACTTCGTATCGAGTCTACTATCACTTAGTTTCGATACGGTTCAGCTAATCGTGGAGCTATCAAAGCTAAAGCGAGTATACTACTGAAGTAGCCTGCTAGCTATGTCTCAAGTCCTATCGATTGGACCACTCGCTGAGCTACCCATGACCAGCTGCATCTTGCAAGCTGGTCTGCCGGGGAGGTCTGTCTTGCTTGCGTGCATGGTGAGGGTGAAGTTAACTCGAGCTGGGAGACCGTCGCTCGCTAACTAGCTAGCTAGCTGTAGCCCGTTGCCTGAGGGTATGGCAACTGACCGGGCTGTCAGCAGGGCCTGGCCGTTTCCGGTAGACGGTAGCACGGCTTCTTTGCGACGATAATGTATTATATAATACGTTGAAGTACGTACGGACTCTTGGTACTGGCGTACATACCGGTTGGCGTTCTGTGATATCATCGTAACGTAAACGGCATGCATATAGTATTATGAGGGCTGTACTGTCGGCCGGCATGCATGAACTTGAAACCTGCCACCGCCGTGGGACCTGTCTTGATCATGAACGAATTTTTTTTTTCGCAGGTTTTCTCGAAGGGGCGTGATGGGAGGTGTGTACGCTTCCGGAGAGATTTGGCCTTGATCTTTATTTCGACTACCGATTTTTCTCCTGCGGTTTCTCCGGTGAGTTTAGCTGCTTTTCAGTGTACGGTATGGTGACTGCTTCGAGCTTCGTTAGCCTCAGCATGTCATGTCATCGATCGATCGGGGGTGCCGTACAAGAACCGGAATTGAATGGTATGTTCGGTGTGTGGTGTGCATGCCGCATGGCCCGCATGGCGCCGCACACGCTCTCGTAGTTACTATTCCGCATGGCCTTTGATGGCATAGATGATATGACAAACGGTGCCCCCTTTTCCGCGTTAGCCCCCAGCGGACAGTTGCAGTTAGAGGAAGAGTTACTCCGTGAGAGAATAAACCACAGCCATGCTGCGTGGCGCAGGAGCCCGACGACGCAGCCGAGAGGCAGGTGGACAGACCTTAGCACGGTATGTGCGGTGCGTTGCGACGACGCAGGAGCCATTTCGCATTTCCCTGCTGCAGGCGAATGTCTCATCCCGAGAGCTCCTGCTGTGTCGAGCGTGTGCGGACATGTGTGATCGAATGCCTGATGCTATCTAGCTGGTGTGTCGTCGTGTTCTTATTTTACACAGGCTGCTGATACAGTCCCCGTTCCGTGCGATAGCCGACGGATAGGATACTAGGTAGCTGACAGCTGTTTATATTTGGGTGCACGCTGTATTTAAGTGGCTGTCGGCGCTGGTGCTTCTGCCGGGTGGTTTGGAAGCTGTAATATTCTGCCGGTATATATACCATACCGTCCATTCCGCCGTCGACGTTATATTATTATATCGCTTGCATAAATCGATTAATTAATTTAATCATAAGGCTGTAGCTATCGGAGCAGGGTAGAAGCTTGTCGGGTCGGGTCGTTTGGCGCCAAGGTTTGTCTGCCATCTTGCATTCTGTACGTCGGTGTAGACGGGTCCGGTACCTGGGACGAGCGGTCGACGGTACCTGGGATACGGATTGATTCCACCGAGCTGAGCTAACCGTCGCGCTTTCTCATTGGTCTCCAGCGGGCAGGCAAAAGCCACCATCGGGATACGAGTCTACTAGACAGCAGAGCACGCCACTGAAAAAAATTAGAAAAATCGAACGAGCGCTGCGCACCCGGTTCGGAGCGCCAGCGGGGCCCACACGTTACATTCCATTCCATTCGAACGACTTATTTAAATCGGTGGTTGCGCCCTGCCTTCCATCCGTTGGACTCGAATCTTCCTCGATCAATTGAATCGACATTTTCCAAATCGACCGTTTACATTTTCACACGTCTGCGACTATAATATAATTCAATAGAAGGAAAAGAAGTCACAATGGTCGGCATCCTGGACCTCCCGACGGAGATCTTCGACCTCATCCTCGACGAAACCGAGCTGTTCACGTACAGCCCGCGGGACCGGTACAGCAACATTTACAAGTACGAGTTCCGCAGCGGCCTCAAGATCGGCCTGACGTGCCGGCAGTTCTACAAGGTCGTGCTGCCGCGGCTGTACGCGACGTGCCATGTCAACTTTAAGGAGACGAAGGACGGGTATTTTGCGTTCCACACGCCGATTCGCAGCACCGCTGCGAAGTATAAGGCCTACCGCCGGCACGGCGATTTCGTCCGGTATGTCCACTACACCTCTCCCTTTGCGGGTGATTGCTTAGTTAGATGTCGTTGTCGCTGGTGGTGACGATGTTATGTCATGTCGTGGACGTTTGCTAATCCGTTCCTGTTGGGTTTCGGCAGAAACCTGTTTATAACGACCTGGGGATCAAGCTACTACGACCCGGACTACCGCACCACCATCGTCAAGAAATGCTACCGCTCCGTCCCCGAGCTCGTCGGCCTGCTGCTGCCGTCGTTCGAGAACCTGCGGCTCGTCTCGTTCGACCGCCGGCCAAAGGTGCCGCTCAAGGACTTTATCGACGGGATCCGCCTCGTGCTCAGCTCGTGCAAGGCGCTGCGCACGCTCGAACTCAGCATCGACTACGCCGCCACCGACGACCTCGACGCCCTCATCGCGGCGAAGGAGTTCGGCGACTGGCCGGCGGAATTGCCGCCGTCCGTCGCCCGGCCGAGCGAGCTGCGGCTGTACCTGCAGGAGAACATCAAGGGAGCTCGAAGCGACCCCGTGCGTCTGTGGCCGATGGAGCTGATGGACAAGGTGCTCGGCGAGTCGTGTCGCGGGGTCAAGACGCTAAAGTTCAGCCATGACGTCGCGCAGAACAGCATGACGCGCAGCCAGCGGAAACGGATCGGGTGGCTGCGGAATACGGCGGGTAAGCGGTGGTGGTTCCCCGCGCTGGAGAAGGTGGAGATGGGGATGGGCAGGGGCACGATGTGGGCGGTGGACGAGTATTTGGAGGTGGACTTTGCGCGAGTGACGGAGCTGTCGTTGAGCCAGCTGCGGTATCTGGAGTATCCGGATGAAGAGGTGCGTTCACCAATCCTCGCACATCAAGCGCGGGAAGATATATATATATGTGAGGGATGCTAATGTTTGATGTTTGATTAGGAGGTCACGGTGCTGCTCGAGTTCCTGGACAGATGCAAGAGAATGAAGGTGCTGCAGTTCGCCTTCCCGGAGAACACGGTCTGTCTGGCGGCCGTGCTGCGGGCGAGGCGCCAGCTGCCGTCGCTGCGGGAGGTGCGGGTGCTGCTGCCGTGCGAGGATGGGCTGACGGAGGAGATCATGGAGGACTTTGGGGGCGACTATCGGGGCGAGGTTACGCAGGGGAGCAAGTACGATCCGGACGAGACGGTTGTCCTGCACCTCGATGATGATGACAATAACGACAAGTGCGCTGTTTGATTCGTGATATATTATATCGTGGGGTTTTATCATCGGGGTATAGAATGGGTGGTTGATTTTTTCTTCGATATTGGAGCGGGCGAGTATGCGTGCGTGTCGATGCTTGGTTCTTAGAATTTGGGATTATACACGGCTTCGAGGATGGTGCTACTGAGGGTTCTAGATTTTTCTAATTTAATGTATATAAATATTTTGTTTCGCTGAGGAGGCCGCGCGATAGAGGTAGCGAGATAGATTGGAGTATCATACTATGCATGTTGTAACAAATTTCTTATCACGAGCTGATAAAATATACGATATACCAGCAGCTGCAGGGCACACGATTGCATCGATTGTAGCCCACCCGGCATATGTATCGTGGAGGAACAATAGAATCCGGGTGGAGCGGTGAGACATGCGTGAGCTCAGGGAACGGGCTATGACATAATCTGAGTCCGGTCATCACAGTTGCCTCCTTGGACCAATTGTCGCCGAACGGTCGAACGTTCATTGCATTCGTCCGCCGTCTGTCCTCGTGCTCCCACCAGAGCACTAGCGGGGTTGAAGTCCAATCACTGGAATAAAATACCAGTGGAACAAAAAAACGTCCGTTGGGTTCCTCGATGGGACGAGGTGCGCTGTCGTAGCGGCGGATTCCAGCAGCTACGATGCACATGTGGGAGTGTTGCTAGCGGTCTGCAGGATCGCGGGCGGTGTCTGCGGGCATGCAGCTTGAGATTGCTCGATGGCTGTGGCTGCCCAATAGCCGTCCGCCGCCAGCTAGCTCGGACGTCCGATCCTTCGTCATCGCACAGGTCCGCAGAGTATCGTATTGCGGTATTGCGGTCTGAGGGCTGGTGCCATCAGGATTTATTTCCTGGGCGGGCGGTCTGGTCTGGCTTTATTATAATCAACATCTGGGCCGGGTGGTTTTGGTTTCAATCTGCTTCTGCTGCCGTCCGCGTCCGTTGACGGTTAACGTTTCACCATCGTCGGCGCCATCGTCAGCCGACCGTCCGAACTCCTCAGCTCTTCGAATCTTCCTCCTGCGTCCGTCTCACGAGAAAATTCAAGCCCGTCGTCGTTCTTGCAGTCCCGTCGAGTGGATTTTCTGCGGGCGTTAGAGTTCGGCGTGCATGCAGCGTCGGGCCTTCCCTTCAGATCTTGCTTTCGTCCCCTGCTTCTCGTCGTCGTCGACCTGCTGCTTAAGCTTCGACTCTCGCCGGCCGACTGATAGCAGCCGATAGAAATTCCCACTCTCACGCTTCTTATCATCATTGCTACTATCGCAGCTGCCGTAAGTGTCCTCTGCTCTGCATGAACGGCTTCTCTCATGCTCATGCCTGCACGTTCTGTCCTTCCTTGCTGACCAGCCGCCGCCCAGTTGCATTTATTGTGGCTCTTCCCCACCCGCCTGCGTGGTTGGCCAGCTAGCGACTTCGCTCCACCGGCCTCTGCGAACTGGCTAATTTAATCGACTGGCCAGCCGACGACGCATCTCGTCCGTCTCACCTTTTAACATTGCATCGCCAATATCCTTCCTCCGCGTCTCCGATCAAAGACTCCGTCCGCTCGTGCCACGGACAGCCGAGGACAGGCGGCCCAAGCGGGGCAACACACCGACCGACCAGGCCCTTCCGTCATCCGATATCCATATCGAGACGACGCTGCAGAAAAGAAACTCGCACACCAATCGTATCGCCATCGTCATCGCCGTATAGCTGACGGCGCAACAAACGCGATGGCCGGCCAGAATCCATACGGGTACAACTACGGGCCGAACTACCGCTCGCAACAACGGCAGCCCGCGAGCCAGAACCCCTTTCGCGCGTCCACCGGGAACGCTGCACAGCTGTACGCCGCCTACGGTGGCGGCGCGGGACTCGGAGGCGGAGCTGCTGGCGGCGGCGGCGGCGGCGGTGGAGGAGGAGGACACTTCCGAGACAGAGAGATATCGGACGACTGGTCGTCGTCGTACTTTGGCGATGATATCACGGACGACAGCGTCTCGGAGGACTTCCAGCGCATCTCGCTGGGCAATCGTCACCCCCAGCACGGGCATCCGCACCATCACGGACACCCGCAACATGCCGCCCAGCAGCACGCGGCGCACCAGCAGCATCTGGCGCACCAGCAGCTCCAACAGCACCAGCAACAGCAGCAACAGCAGCGGGAACAGCAGATGCAACGGGAACAGCAGCTGCAACGGGAACAGCAGCTGCAGCGGGAACAGCAGATGCAGCTCCACCAGCAGCTCCACCAGCAACTCGCGCAGCATCAGCAGGCGCAGCAGCATCCGCAGCAGCATCCGCAGGCGAGGTATAACTCGTACGCTGCAAACGTAGCCGCGGGCCGGAGCGGCGGACAGGCGGCCGCTGCAGCGCACCGCGGCCACGCGCACAGCCACCGGGAGCCGTCGCCGACGGACAGCTCGTTCTCGCGGACGACGACGTCGGCATCGACGTTCGCGCACCAGCAGCACGCTCAGCAGGCCGTGGCATGGCACGCACGCCACGCGCCGTCAAAGTCGCTGGACAGGCTGTCGCATTACCTGCAGAAAGGGTATAGATTCGCGGGGCCATACCGCGGGGAGGACCAGGAGAACATCGACCCGGGGTTCCGAGACGAGGACCGCTCGAGGGGCGTGCTGGTGCCGGCGAGATCGGCGCCGCGGGCACGGTCTGGGAGACGGCAGTCGTCGCCGGACGCGCGGGGGCGTGAAGAGTTTCTCGGCCGTGCTGGGCCGGCGTACTACTCGCAGTCGGAGAAGGTGGCGGCCTACCGACGTTCGTTGTCGCAGGACCGGTTGCCGCGGGAGAGGGAGCGAGAACGCGAACGCGAGCTGGAGCGACAGGCACGCCACGCGCGCCGAGACTCGAGGAACCCTGCGGCGCTGCGGCGGTCGTCGTCCATCGGCCGGTTCGAAGCCCTGAGCCTCAGCCCGGCGGAGAAGCCGGAGACCCCACCTCCGCAAGCCGGCGCGCTGGTCCGCCGGTCCAAATCCGTGGGACCCCGAGAGGCGTACCGCCGCCGCCGCTCGCTGGGAAACATCAACGGACAGCTGGTTCAAACCTCAATCGACCCGGCCACATCCACGGCCGTCCGCCTCGACCTCGGCGGGCGCGACGTCGACATCTCCGTCAACGACCGTGACAAGCGCCGCGGCCCCGCCATCGGCTCCATCACGATCAACCAGCACCCGGCAAAGGACGGCCTAGGCCTCATCGCCCCCTCGGAGTCCGGACGGACGCGCACGACGGACGCGATGACGGAGCGCGAGCGCGAGTACGAGGAGAAGATGCGGCGGTTCTACGCGGACGTGTCCTCCTCCCCGCCGACGTCGCCGGAGATCGATCTGGACGAATTCGCACGGCCGGACCGCAAGCACAGCTTACGCCAGCAGCAGCGACAGCGCAGCGCGAGCCTGGGCAACACGCTACCCCGCCGCAAGACGGCGCCGCTGCAGATTGCCCCTCCCCCGTCGATTGCAGCCGCCGGGAACGGCGGCGCGGGAGGCAACGCCACGGCTGCCCAGATGCAGATACAGCTGCAACCCGGCGTCAGCATCGGCGGCGGCGGCGACCCGCGACATACCCGGATTTCACGCAAGATCGTGACGCGACAGGCGCTGGAGGAGCTGCAGTATCCGTATGAGGATACGGGAGACACGTTCACGGTGTTCGGACTGCTGCAGGCGGACCAGATCGATGAGCTGATGGACCTGACCGCCCGCATTCGAGGTATTTTCTCTACACTTTCCTATCCAGATCGAGGTGATTGGGTGAGCTGACTTTTATGTGTGTGAATGTAGCGGCGCGACACGACCGTCGGCGCGCACGGTCCCGTGGAGAGCGACAGTACGCGGCCGAATTCCGCTTCGACGACTACGCGCGCAAGGCGCTGCAACGGCCGCCGATGCAGCGGCCCGTTGTGAACCAGGAAGATAAGCCGTACGTCGGGTATCGTGGGGAGCCCGTCGTTTCGCCGCCTGTAGCGACGGGCCCGCCGATGCCCGGTGCGTGGCCGGCGGCGGGAGGTGCCGGTGAGAGGCGGGTGCAGGTTCCGGCGGAGCATCATCGGTATCAGAGGGGCCAGGGGCAGCCGGCGAGGGGATACGGCGGGCGAGACCGGGCGTATTACTTGTAACGTGTTGATTGAGTGATGACCGCGATGGATTGGATGGATCGATTGATGGGAATTTGGGTATCGCAGCATGAAGTTATGAAATGTTGAGTGCTGTCTGTTTTGTCTTTGCATTTTTCTTTTCTCTTCTCTTTCTTTGTGACTTATGATACGAGTGCATGATTGCGGCTTTGAAAATAGTGACGAATTTCCTTACGATATCATTACATGTTGTACCATTTACTTTCGATGCATGCATGCGTACGTTTTTGTTCTTGTCTGTTATATCGTTCAGTGCATGCATGCATGCGTTCTTTTTTGCATTTGGTTCACAAAAAAAACGTGGGTTCAGCAGTACATAATGCGAGCATGGTACATATTAAAGTTAGGAATATGTGGCATGTCGTCGTGCGTGGTGGGACAAAGCGGTCGTTGTGATTATATAATCCGCTCCAACGTCAATACTTTTGATATCGTACCGTCTATGGATGTACAGTCATCAGCCGCACCAGTCTTCCCACAATATTGCATGCAATCGAGGACTCTAATTGGCAACAATTCGCAGAATTAGTTCATGCTCTATAGACCTAGGTACTTTACTGGGTGGTAACGTTATCTACTAACTACGCCATAGACTCTATATATAGCGGTCATGATATATATAGGATGTGTCGATGGCTGGTGTGGCTGACAAATAGATTAAATGTCTGTCGAGAATTCTACGCGAGGCGGGGAAAATTGCAATGAATGCGTATGCATCGGTGTGATCCGGTTGCGTGCATGCGGAGTGATGAGAGAATGATTGAATGAATGAATGAATGAATGGGCGTTTCTGGGGAGATATAAGTGGTTGTTATATTGCCTTGTCTCGTTCGTATCATCGGGTGCAAGTAAGTAAGTCAGCATAATTTCAGAAATGCGAGTGTGATGACGAATATAGCTGCAGCGTATATGCATGAAATCCAATATAATACGACAATGGGGTGAAGGAGCGAAATTTGCATGCACGGGATGCAGTTAGGCGACAGTACGAGGTAAACGAAAAAGTGGATGGAAGATTCTGTGCCGCAGGTGTGATACGATACATGCGTTTGGCTGTTTTAGATGTACCCATTAATTAAGTTAAGTAATGATGTTGGTCGATAAGTGAGTCAAACTCGATGGTTAAGTAAGTAGTATGGAAGTATTGAGGTAGTATCATTGAATTTGCAAGATTGGGTGTGCATGCATGTGGCTGCATACGGCGGGGTGCGAATGGCCAATGGGGTGGCCGGGCAGTCGACGGGTGCATGCGCTGGCCGGGCGGACACAATGGGAAACCTTTTCTCGTTCGTTCAAAGGTCATGCAGGATGAGGAAGAGGTAGATTTGGAGGCAGCCAATGGAGGGGAGTGGAGTGTTCCGGGTTCGGTAGACGAGACTGCGGCGTGGCGTCGACTAGCTGGCCTGGATGTCTCCGGATTGATGAATTGGCTGTCCTTGAGAACATAAACGAGATGTGAACGTGCCTGCCCTGGGGTTTTCCAGCACAGCTCAGCCGTACGGAGCGTGTAGCTGGCGATGCATCGAGATGGTGTGTGGACAAGTCAGTGGAGTAGACACGAATTAATATACGTACTGGTGAAAGAAGGACGTGGGCTGGCCGCCGGGATGGGATAAGTGATTTATTATAAAAGGCGTATCGTGTCCTCCATGTCTTGGGCGGCGATATGTGAGGGAACACTTAGAATATTATCTGGGTTTATTGGAAAGAAGCGGCCTAGCTTCTAGACCGGATCGCAGCCACGGCGTCCACGGTGGAGGAGGAATAGGCAGGCAGGCAGGCATCCACGCCGGAGTCGTCAGTAGCACAGCACAGTACAGTGCACACAGCCAGCCAGCCAGTCAAGTCAGCGGGCCAGTCAGTCACGGTCAATCGAATCGAATCGAATCGCAGGGCGTACAGACATATATTTCCGAGGCTCCACAGCGATATTCTGCTTGGATCGCGCAGCGAGATTCGGCTAGTCTCAGCCGGTCGTTCGAGGAGTCCGCTCAGATTCGGAGGGAAAGCGAAGCCAGGGGGTCGAGTCCTGTCAGGGTGAGCGAGAGATAGAGAGTAAGAAGTCCTTGCCATAGTTGTGCCATGGTTGAGGTTGTAACGTTGGATCGATTGATCCGGATTTGGGAATCCTAGTGGGCGAGTCGTGTTACGTAACCTGTTTGTTTGCGTCCAAACAATGACATCGTGGACGGCGTTCCCTGATTTCGATTTTTCGAGGGCGGATCGTTTCTTCCTTCCTGGGTCCGATTCGAGTCCTCGATCGCGTGAGGTCGATCTGGGCGGCAGATTCGATTCGATTCTCGGTTTCGCATTCGCATTGCATTCGAGGGCGAGGTCTTCGTATTGGCGAGAGAGGTTGAGGGAGGGAGGTTTATCTGGCTGCCTGTTCCTGTGCCTGGCCGTGTCGTGTCTCAAGTCCGGCTCGTTTGGGCGACTGCTGCGAATCGTCATTTCATCACCATCGCCATCTCCACTCTTCCCACTCCCACTCCTCCCACTCCCACTCCTCCCACTCCTCCTCCTCCTCCACTCTTCCCTCCTCTCCCCCTTCACTTCCACTCCTCCCTTCTCGCGATCTTCTCTTCTGCATCGCTCGCTCTCCCGCCCGTGCATACATCTGAAATTAACGTTCCGACAGCTGCGACCGATCTGCTCGCCGCCGGGCCTCGACGAAATCGCTCCCAGAGCCGTTCGTCCAATCTCATCCCATCCATCCGCTCGTCTCCGTCGTCCGTCCAACGACGCCACGCCCTTCCCGATCTCCAGACAAGATTATACTAATAATCTCACGCTGCACCGCACCGCATTCAACCTCGCTTGCCTTCCAGAACGACCGGCTGCACCCGCTCATTTGCACCAACTCCGCTTGCGACACTTCTGCACCATCGCATCGCACACCATCGCATCGCATCCATCCATCACCGTCTTTCGCTTTTGCTTTTCTCTGCGATCACCGATATTACATACATTTCGGCCGTGAGCACCGGCGCCTCCACGTCACGGCGATTTTGCGCCGACTGGGACTAGCTGCGCCGGGCGTGCATGCGGTGGTCTGGCTGGGCTAGTAGGGCCTGAGCGCAAGATTGTCTCATCGAGTGCGTGAGGGAGGATGTTTTCGCATCACCGCAAGGCTCGTGGGAAACCATCACTGGTGAGTTTCTTTCTTTCCTTCTTTTGTTCTTTCTTTAGGCTTTTAACTCTGATCTCTCCTTTTCCGTTTTGTTACTTTTTCAATGCCTCTATTCTTTGCTTGCTTTTCTTGAAACCTTCCTTCATCCATTCATTGCTCGAAAGCAACCCCCCCTCATCCTTGCTCACTTGTCATCCTCCCCTCGTCATCCACCCTTCGGTTCACACCGTCTACACGCCGCACCCATGCTCGAAGATCGCGCTCGCGAGTCGTAGATCCACCCCATCCAACCACCTTGGACAACATCAGCTAATGAGAAATGTACCACCTCGTCTATCACGACACCGAACAGTCTCAGCCAGCAAACCAATTCGCCCTCGCCGCCGCGGCGCGCGCCGCCGTCCCCTCACGAACACAGACTCCAACCCTCTCCGCTGCCGCTGCCGCCGCCGCCCTCCATGCATCGCCAAAGCAGGTCACCTCCCCGGGGTCGGTCGTCACCCGTCGGATGGAGCGTCGAGGGAGCGTCAGCAGCGTTACGAGTGCGCCGGCGGGTCACCCCCTCGTCCGGAAGAGCAGCGATGCGTCTATGACGGATAGGATAGGCTGGTTTAGAGAGGACAATGCTGGGTCTAGCGGCCGTCCAAGCAGTAGGGGCGGTCGACCGCCGAGTAGGGACAGCCCAGCTCCAGCTCCAGCTGCAACCCATACGACGAGACGTGCGGAGGGGAAAAAGACACATGATCGTACACCGTCTACGCAATTCGAGCCGGCGAGACACGCGCCAAAGAAAGCTGCACCTAAGCAGGCAGCCACATCGCACGACGAAGATTCGAGAAGATCGTCTAGAGATGAGCCGAGGAAAGGTGAGGGCCGCTTACCTTTAAATTTACACGAGCTTGACAAGATCTGACATCAATGCCAGTATCGAAACCGCGGAGAACCCAAGGTAAGCCTAGGACCGCGCCGCCGATACCTCCAGTGCCACCAATACCGCCCGCTGTGAGAGCTGCCGTAGCTGTCGCCGTACCTGCTCCGAAGAAACAGCAGCCGAAACCGAGATCCAAGCCGAAGCCTAAGCCTGTTGAACCCGTATATTCGAGCTCTTCTGATGACAACCGCCATGATGCCGATTCAAGCTCCTCGTCGGACTCAGAACCGGAGGAGCTATATCCCCAACCGGCCATCCATCTGAAAAAGTCGCTACGCAACGACGCATCTCGAACGCCCACGAAGAAGAAAAGCATGCAGCAGACGCATTCCGACACACAGGGCAGCATGCTGTCGAGAGGCACGATGCGGACCACAGTTCGGGACGACATGGTTCCCGTTATCGAAGCCTCGAAGGAGCGACATAAGCAGGGCCATCATCAACATACCACTCGAGCTGCGAGGTCGGGTTCTGCTTCGCATGGAGCTGCGGCTGCTGCATTGAAGCCAATGGAAACACACCACCACCATCATGCCGCGGATGCTGGTCCTTCTGATGCTGTCAAGGCGCTCGCTTTGCAGATAATGAAAGAGCAGCAAGCTCAAACGGCGGGGAAACCGGTGCTGCTGCCGAGTAAACGGGCCAAGAGGAGGATGAAGAAGGTGGAAGAGCCAGACACAGCTCTGAACTATGACGATGAGTTTGCAGCCGAGCAGGAGGAGGAAGACCTCGCCGCGAGCGAGGAGCGAGGGATTTATAGACGACACTCGTATGCTGGGTCGGTTAGCTCTGTCGCTAGCTACCAGAGCGACCTGGAGAGCATACCTGAGGAGTCTGGCCAAGGCGGCAAGAAAAAGAAGAAGCGGCGGGCTGGCCGTGAGAGCGTTATTGTCCCAGGCCAGGGTGGCGTCCCTGCCCTCCCGAGGAGCCCGCTGCTCGAGCAAGAGCGTGAGCGCTTGGCGCAGGTCCAGTCGCCGGAGCCTTCGGCGAACAAGACTGTCGAAAGAAAACGAACGCTGGAAAAACTTACGGCTGAAAGCCCTGCTGTGGTGGAGTCGTCGCTTCCTGAGGTCCGACATGTCGATATAGCTGTGATTGCAACGCCAACGAGGGACACTGTCGATGATCTGAAAGGCTCACCGCCATCTTCAGCTACGCTAACTGAAGAGCCTGTGCAGCCCATCATCCACATGATTCCACCCACGCCGCCGTGCACTGTCGACGAAAAGAACGCGCCACCGCCCCGTCTGTTCCGCGATGACTCGAGCGAGGACAGCAACAAACCCAACAAGATTCTCAATGGATCCATCCTGCGTCTCGCGAAGATCAGGCCCTCTCCTCCACCCCGCGACACACACTCCCCGCGTGCCATGAAGCGGCACTCCCCGCCGCCCCGCAGCGTTAGCCCCGCAAAGTCGGCCCTGAAGCACGTGCATCACGAAGGTAGTGACCGGTCGTCGATCCTCTCTGCTGAGGACGGCTCTGTCAGGGACGGCGCTGGGCGGCGGAAGGCTGTCCGGGTCAGCTTTTCGGAGGACCCGAGCGTCGTTGAGATGGATGATGACTCGTACCACTATAAGCCGATCCACAGCGCATTGGATAAACTGTCCGTGCAGAAGCAGCCGTCGCGCGGTATCGGTGCTGTTTCGTTCAGCAGCATTAGTCGGATGCGTGTGGAGCGGACGCCGTCACCGGATGCACGCGAGCAGCAGGCATCGTCGGATTCCAGACTTGGTGGGTTGATTGGTGTCGATTTACTCAACAGGCTGAAGAAGGTTGGTGGTGGGAAGAAGGAGCAGCCGCCGCCGAAGGACCCGTTGGCTCCGGATGTCAGCAGCATGAGTCCTGCGCCGTCTCTGAGCGATGAGGAGCTCGAGAGCGATAGGGAGGAGCATACTGAGGTTCGGGTTGAGAAGGTTGTCGAGGTTCAACCTGTTCCTCCGGCTGTTGCCTTTGCCGACCCTGTTGCTGTACCTGTCCCCATTGTTCATGAAGTCGAGACGGAATCGGAGGGAGGGGTGCAAATTCCTGCAGAGGCTGAGGAACGCATTCCTGAGACTGCAGTCGAGGAACCCGAGCCTGTCGCACCCAAGGAGGCACAGATCGCGGCTGGGCACACGCCGCCTGCCGTTGAGATCAAGCCGATATTCCCACCGCCGGTTGAGGCGAAGGAGACGACCGAGACACCTGCAGAGACGATTGCTCAGGGCCGTCTGTCACTTGGGTCCTCTAGGGAAGATTCCGAGACTGATGAGCACTTCTCTGACGCTTACGAACACCTCGATCACGTTGTGATGTCTGCGACTGGGTCCGGCGCCGTCTTGGGAGTGACGGCCGCTCCTACGAGTCTGCCTGATGCGCAGCCAGTTGCTGAAGCTGTGGTTCTGCCGAGCATCGCGGAGATGGTGACGGATCAGACTATTGAAGAAGCTGGTGTGGTGACCGTGCCTGGGACGCTCGCTCCGCAGGTTGTTGGACAGGCGCTCCCAGAGGAGGTGATCAGCGACGAGGACGAGCAGGTGAAGACTACGACGACGACAATTCTATCCCCCAAGCCCATCAAGCCGGTTTCTCCGGGGCTTATAAATGCAGAGATTTCGCCGGCACATCCAGCAACCCAATCGCCTGAAGCTCAACCGACGGAGCCAGCTCAGAACGGAACTTCCAAGCCGGCGGCCACTAAGAAGTCGGCCGCCAAGACCAAGGGCGGCCTATCGGAATCCAAACATTCGCCCAAGGCTAAGGGACTGCAGCATAAACCAGTGCCTCTTCCGTCGCCGGCGACCGCTGTTGGTGGGAAACTCAAGAAGCAGAGACAAGCTGCTGCTCCTACGTCGCCGAGACGGCTTTCCATCTCGTCCAATGAATCCGAGTCGTCGTTCAAGCGGGAAAACGTCAATCGGCGGCGGTCGCACAGTGGAGGGTTCGCGCGGATGTCGATGCGGGATGCGAATGGCGTTGTTCCTTCGTCAGCTTCTGTTGCTTCGCGCGACACAGGGCTGGCGGCTAGTCGGTGGGCGGGGCCGAGTCCCACGTCGCGGTTCGAAAGCGGGTTCCGCACCGGCAGGACGATTGGTACCGGCGGTCCCCGCAGACGGGAGTGGTCGCCGGACACTTCGGATGACGAAAAGGCCGTTGGGTCGAAGGCTGAGAAGAAGTCGAGCCGGTTCCTGGGGAAGGCTACCCTACGAAGCAGCTCTGCTGGTCGCCCGCACTCATCACTCGGACTGCCGCCGTCGACTGGCGGGTTCGGCAAGAGTTTCACGCCGTTCAAAAGTCGGTTTGAGGACTCGTCTGACGATGAAGGTGCTGGGCCGTCGCGGGTCGTGCAGTCCCTGCGGACGCACTCGGCGACGTACCGCCCGCTGACGCCGGACTCGTCGGACGATGAAGAAGTCCGGCGGCCGGCGACGGCCGGTGCGACGACATCGCACAACGGCAGCGATTCCTTCGGCAAGGCGGCGACGTCGCGGAATCCCGTGTATGCGCCCGCTGGGTCGGCGGGGATCTATGGGTTCACAACGTCCATCTCGGCGGAAGTCGCGCCGAAGAAGAAGTGGTGGAACTTTGGGTCGAAGAAGAAGAGTAAACCCGCGCCGGGCCTGGTTCGATTGCCGGTTGCGCCTGTCGGACCGGAACACCATGATCCCGAGCACCTCGCACCCACACCGCCGCTACCCACGCCACCGCGCGGCGGCCAGATGAAGAAGTTTCGGCGGATGAGCGGCGGGTCTGTCAACTCGATGGGCTCGCAGCGGACATGGACACCATCGCTGGGTACATCTACGCTTGCCGGGAGCGTGAATGGGAATGCTCCTGTTGGAAGTGGCGGCAGCGAGCGCGGGGCGGACAGAGACCGGTCGCTGCTGCGGCATCGGTTGAGCGAGCTGCAGGAGATGGATGAGGAAGGTAGTGGATTGGAGCGGGAGAGGCCGTCGACCGCTGTTGCCGGGAAGGCGCAGGTTGTCGAGCCGGGTGGGGGCTTGTATGCGGCCAAGACGCCGAAGAAGAAGAAGTTCCCAAAGTTGAGGAAGATGTTTGGGATTGAGGATTAAATTTGGTGGTTGTTTCTTTCCTTTCCGTTCCGTTCCTTTCGGTCGTTCGGTCGTGTGGTCGTATGTGGCCCTGTCGTTCTTGTGTAGCACTTTTAATCATCTTTTTTCCCTTCTTTGGAATTTCCTTGGTTGGGTTGTTGTTCAAAAAGCGAGTTTTGATGCGGCACGGGGCTTGTGTTGCCTGTGTGGTATTTTAGCCTGGTCGATACGATACTTTGCGTGCCGTTTCCTTAGCCTGTTGTACCGTTACTCCATCTCTTGATTTTGGTCTTTTTTAATATTCTGCCGTTTGGAGGGTTTTCTTCGACACACTCTTTACTCTACTGTTTTTGGTTTTTTTATTTCCTTTGTCATGGATACGTATACGGCTACGAATTATGTCGGCGGGTGGGCTTGCGAGGTCAGTCGCGACCGCTTCATTGATTAATTATTATATTCTCTTCTTTTGGATATTTTTCTTATCACTATTGTTTTATTAGTGTGCTGAACGTCGGTGCTGGTGGAGGATTTTCGATTTCTTTTCTTGGTAAAATATTTTTTTTTATATTCAATTGTTACTGGAGCGCATGGTGTGCGGGCTGTGAGTGGCGGTATATAATATGACTTCTGGATGGCCAGTGGGCAACTTTAAATTATATTACATTTATTAGTTTACTTCTTGGTTCATCTTGGGTACATTATTTTGTCTCGTAGATCAAACTACTAATACTTGGCCCGGCTATGGGAATATATAGCTCTTAAGTAATTTGGAGACAATCGCCTACATATACTAGATCGCGTCTCATCGCGCTTACACTCTGCAATCTGAATGGGGAAAGATGGTCCCGTAGAACATTCGCCGGCTAAAGTACGGCAGTCTGGCTCGCGAGACAGTTTTATATTGATACTCCAGTAAAATTCAAGTACGCAAAATAAGCATATCTCATATGATCGTAGGTAAGGTGCCTTGTGACGCCAGGCGCCGTCTTATACATAGCATAGGAAATATATAAACCAAAACAGATAATGACGAGACTGTTGCTCTCGCCGTCTGATAGAGTCTAAAAAAAATATCT
Source organism: Drechslerella dactyloides (assembly GCA_020064725.1). Classification (NCBI taxonomy): domain Eukaryota; kingdom Fungi; phylum Ascomycota; class Orbiliomycetes; order Orbiliales; family Orbiliaceae; genus Drechslerella; species Drechslerella dactyloides. Next base: position 1,860,847 of record JAGTWJ010000008.1, on the reverse strand, counting down.
TATTCTTGCTCCTGATGAACCATTTCACCTTCCCTTAAGCCGCTTTACCTTTGGCTGAACTGGGCTCGCGGGTTCGGAAGGTGCCGCCCTTTTTCTCGAGCAGGTATTCTCCGAGCCAGTTGCTGTAACCCCTAAGCTACTGGAGATTCTCACACGATAAAGGAGAGCCTTCACGTACGCGGCCGCCGTTGCGGAGGCATACTCTTGCCAGATGTCATTCTTTTGTGAGTCCGAGTAGTCACAAATCCCTCGGACAACCAGGCAATCGCCCATATTCATGACCCCAGCCGCCTCCATCTCGAAGCAAAGAACATTATATTTTGCGGCTAACTGGTCTCTGAATTGGGTATTCTGCATGACCTGATTGCCGGAAGCGATTAGACCATAGTGAATCATTGGGTGATCTCTAGGCTGCTGGGGGCATCTGTTTGTAGAATCGTCGCATTGCAAACACGCTTCTTGAGCTGGGTCGTGTGAGCACTTAGATGTAAAGCGCGGGTCGTGTTCGCGTCCCGGATGTCTGTATTCCGGATGTCGTGCTGTGATAGCTTTGATATGTTGTTGAAGCGGTTGAGGGGATACATCGGGGTCGGATTCTAAATCGCTGATTGCAGTCATTATGAAGCGCGGCGGACGCTGCAGAGATCCTCTTGGAATGAGGCCGTCGGTACTGTCCGCGAGATTTTTCCCGAGATCATATTGAATAACCCCTGGGTATTGGTGCGTTGGACGGCTGACGACAACATCACCCAGCTGGATATCATTCTTCTCAGAGGGCACTCCCCCACCGATCCCAACCAGAAAGCAAATTTTTAACTCTGGGAAACTCCGTTTCATGTTTGAGAGAGTGTCAGCGGCAGCGCATGTCCCGTATTCCCCTGCTGGCAGACAAGCTGCAACAACATTATGCCGCTGAATGCAACCGAGTGCGTAGTGGTTGATATCCCCTGGCGGATGTACTAAACCTTCGTGTCTCTCGTCGAAGAGTGCGCGTATTGCTAATAATTCTTTCGGCAACGCGCACACTATCCCGACTCCGTAGTCTGTGTGGTTCAAGCTCATGCCTGTTCCAATTCCACTGGATTCAGTCCTACTCGATCCAGTTCTACTCAACCTGGTTCTACTCGATCCAATTCCACTGGATCCAATTCCACTGTCATGGGTATAGACTGGGTCGTCGAGTTCTTCAGACGACGATAGAAACTCATCTTCTTCAGGGTCTCCCGTGTCCTTCCAGAACCATGGAAATTTCCTGTTCTGACCAAAAACTACTGCACCGCCATCGCTCAGTGAAGCTGAATCATTTTTCGGCAAAATGTCGCGGAATCTCGTAGGTAGAAGGACCTGAGCGAAATCAGAATGCTTTCTTGCCCTGATTTCCCCTCTACATTTGCATTTCCCAAAGATGGCATGGGGAGTATGCCAAATGATATCCTCAGTGAGCCTCATAGGGTTTTCTTCTTCACCGCCAATCACATCCATGACTTTTCTGAGGTCATCAACCGAAGCGGCGAGGTAGTACCCATCTTTCGGCAACTTGGCCCAGCGAGTGCACGTATTGGTACTCGCTGGTTGAATGATTTCACCAAATCCACGCCCAAACAAAGTAACAGCATGGATGGCTCGTGTGAAGTCAACCCAGCTTTTACCAGGTCTTTGAAGTGTAGCAGCTCGTGGGTAGATGGGGTCTCGGCTTGTGATCGTCAGGTCGTTGAAGTCCCAACCCTCAAGGTATTTCCGTGCCCTGAGCTTCAGGCTGGCATCCCGTCCAGCAACGTCGACCTGATGGTCTATTATTTTTTCCACAATATGGTATAGTTCTTCAATCCGGTCCTCAATTCGATAATCGTTCTGCTTTCCTTCGTATAGTTTCTGCTTTAGATTATTGTCATCCAAGAGCACTGGTATGGCGGAGGAAGCTTTATGGGGCTCATTTGCTTCCTGCATATCTTCCTTCTTCAAACAGAATTTAGAACGGAAGTCATCGATGCGGTCATTCTCGAGAGACCTGCGCAAAAGATGCAGCAAGGCACTGGTGCCGTTGACGAGCCATCCCCGTTTGTCTTGCTCGTCCCATAGTACGACAAACTTCTCGTGGATCCATTTGAGCTTCGGTATGAGACCCTTTCGTGATATATGAAGTGGCGTGTCCTTATTGCCGATGCTGAACTCGGAGCCGCCCTCGATCATCTGTCCCCTATGTATGCGAACCTCCTCAAGAGCGCAGCCTCTGTGAGGCTTGGAGAGTCGAGACGACTTTATGCTGTAGCAGGCGTCCACAGCCCCTAGAATCCTCGTTTAATATCTCGCTCGAGATATTGGGTTTTTAGTTTCTGAAGTGTTCTTACCTGCGTAGTATTCAGACTCTGAGCACCAACCAAGAATGTGCCGGACCGTTTCCAATTCGGAGACGCTGAGTTTCTCAATGTGCGGGACGAAATTATCAAGGTATGATATACGATTGCCGTTTCGGTTGTAAATCAAGTGCCAGATGAGCGCGTCTCCAGCCCTCTTTGTTGGGACCAACAATGTCGAAAACCCCTTGATGAGAATCTTTTCGTTGAAACTCTGCACAGTTTGTGTCTGAGCGAGCCCAGCCATCATATTGAGCGGGATCTCGAGGCCTGTATCTTGGTCACGCCTCCGTGGTATCGGGTAGCCTATGACAATGACCGGGTTCCTGAACATATGGTGCCAACATTGGCCATTGGAAGATACGAGGTTTGGCTCCCATCGCTCGACGCTGAAATAGATATCACAGATGAAACCAGATATATACGGCCTGTCTAGCATGGGCACTGGGTCCCAATAGCTCAAACGACTCTTGATGCGAAAATTTTTGACTGTTGGTTTACAGTAAGCGACTCCAACTTCAAATGGGGATGGGGAAAGAGCGGCACCAAGCCATGCCAGCTGTTGGCCGATCTCCGCTATGGAATCTGCTGTTCCGGAAACTTCAACTATGAAGATAGATGCGTAAATCCAGGCAAATAGCTCAGTACGATCGGGTAAAGTGCCTAGGGACACCAAATCAGGTCTGCGAGGACCATAGTCAGATCTAGGCTTGTGGACTTACATTGGTGCATATTGCCAGGTATATCACGAACCACATCCTTAATCATAGATATCAAACGTTTCCCCGTGAAAGGCCACGTTTGGTGTAGGTATTGCTCACAGGTCAATGCTTGCGCATCTGTAGAAGATCCGGTTAATGTAATAGCTCTTGCAATCGCTTTATCCGGCTCTTCTTTATAGCCTTGGCTATGGACAAAGGCCATTGGGTCCCAGTGTAGTATGAGCTGCATTCTAAATGCCTCTGCTGGGTTATTCTTGCTGACCTTGTGGGACGATGGGAAGGATTTCACGATATCTTGTCTAATAATTTCCATGAAATTTGGCTCAGCTTGACCAGGAAGAAGTTTTCTTTGTAGCGTTCCGAGGAGCCATTCGTATTCTGGGGAATTGAATATGAAATCCCTGTAAACAGGCAGCTGCGGCGTGTTAGCTGTTTCGTCCATTTCTTCATCAGAATCGACGCCCGGCAGGTTGCTAAATTCGATTTCGTGTTCTTCTGGGTTGAGTAGATTCTCATTTCCGATAAAAGGCACCGCGGAACTGTGAGTGGTGACTTCTAACTTTTCACGCCAGAGATTTATCACCTCAGTCAAGGTCATCTTGTCGGAGGTAGCGCTCTGGACGTCGGAAACACCTTCCGCGTGTTCGAAGAGGCATTTCTCTTTGAAAGAATTGGCAATGTCACTGACAGATGACCCATATCACGATATCAGGTTGCCACTCTCACACGCAGACTATACTGAATTTGTTTGAGAAGTTAGGGAGAGCCAGACTTACCTTCGATTCCTGTGAATGAAAACCATGACATCACGGTGCATCCGATCGTGTGCATTATGGCCGAGTTTCAGGGCAAAAGTTTTAAGCAGTTCGTGGAGAACCGTGGAGATTCTTTCGATTTCCTGCTCATCATGCTGATCCAAACATATTTTGCCGGACAGAGCATCGGCTAGCTCGGATATGTAGCTAGCTTTTGTCAAAGCAGGGACGCTCGATGCATCTGAATAGACTGTTCTTGTGTCATCCGATTGAGAGGTATCCTGTCCGGCCCATATGTTTTGCGGCGCAATGCGACCGTGCAGCTCACCCGGTCCGGTGCTTCGTGGTTGATCAAATTTACCATGCATAAGAGACGCATATCCAGAATCCGTATTCGGCCCCCCCAGCCCTCCACTTGGTACAGACCGGTCATAGGGCTTCGCTTGGGGACCAGTAGGTGCCAACGAAGGTGAGCTTTGAGATTGTAGAGAAGGAGATGTCGGAATAGAAAGGGCGGATTGAGTAGGAATCGGTGAAGATGATCTTCCACGAAAGGTAGGCTTTGCAGCCGGACTCGAAGCTTGGCCGGTTAGAGACCTAAACATTATATGGTTGTTTAAAGATTAGTATCTTCTGAACGATACCCATTTCTAATAATTAGTGATAAACATACGTGGAAACTTGTCGCTCTTCTTGTGAATTATCATCGAAATCGCGGGGTGATTGATTTTGTAAATCACCATAACAATCTTCTACTTGACGCTTTCTGACGGGTGGGGGTACATGTCGATACGCAGACTCTGGAGTTTTCCAATACGTGCGTAAGAGCGTCAGTACTTGATACCTAGACCCAAGCAGCTCTGATATTCGGTCACATACCGCTGCCTGCACTTGAGAGCCACTCCGTCGGATAGGATACTGATTCTAGAGATGGAGACCATCCTCCGGGTCTAGGTCCCTCATATTCGCCGTCTCCAGCGCTACCAGTACGCAGCTCTGAAATGTAGGGTGCTCGTAGCGCCTGCGGCCCATCAGACGGCGGCTCTACAGGGCTCGACCGCCTCAGCAACCTCCATCTCGGGCTGCGCGATTGACTCCTCTGAGGAAGACCCCGAGGACCAGGAGGAAAATCACTATAGAAAGCACCGAGTTCGTAAGGAGGACGAGGTTCGTAAGAAGGATAAGGTTCGTAAGAAGGATAAAGTTCGTAGGGAGGACAAGATTCGTCAGGATAATAATAATATCGGCGAGGAGGACGAAGCTCGGAAGGAGGACGAGGTTCGGGAGGATAATAATATCGGTGAAGAGGAGGGGGAGAAGGAGTAGTCAAACGCCGAGGAGGAGGAGGAGGAGGAGGGGGAGGAGGGGGAGGAGGAGTATTCAGACGCTGAGGAGGAGGAGGACTAGTCGGACGCCAAGGAGGAGGGGGAGGAGGGGGAGGGGGAGGGGGAGGGGGAGGAGGATAATTATCAAAAAGATGAGGTTTGTGAGGCCAAGTAGGTTCGGGAGGAGGATAATACTGGCGAGAAGGGGGAGGAGAACGACTGGTTAGACTCCAACAAGAAAAAGGAGAAAGAGGAGGGGGGGGGAGGAGGGGGAGGAGGAGGATAGAGAAGAGAAGGATAGAAAAGAGGAGGAGGAGGATAGAAAGGAGGAGGAGGAGGAGGAGGAAGAAGATAATTATCAAAAGGATGAGGTTCGGGAGGAGGAGGATGTTGGTAGGCAGGAGAACGTTCTCGAGGAGACATCTAATATCACTACTCAGTCGCGAAGACACTTGAGTCGCCGATTGAATGGAGTTCACTGCAGTGGGAGAAACGAAGTCTATATGGAGCTTCGCCTGGGGCCTCAACCGGTTGAGTCTTCGAACATCCGCCAACGATGAGTTTTCCACCGGGATTCATAATTATAAAGCTACAACATAACCATAACCGTCTACATTTCTAAAAGCTTGGAATTGAAGGATAAAGTGGGACATCGTGGTGGATATTATGGGGGATTGGGGGTGAAATCTAGTACGAAGTTGAGCTCAAAAGCCGGGCGCAAAAGCGGGAACGGCATCGTGGCACACAGGCGAGGACCAGGTCAGCCCCGCCGACGGAGAACCCGAGTTAGGGACCCAAGTTCCATTTCTGCGTTTTTCTGCGTTTTCTTGACTCTGCGTTATTGCAGCCAATCAGTAGGAAAATACTCAGAGCCAAGCTGGATTCGCGTGAACGTGCATGTATTGATGAAGCTTTTAAATTTTACTAGTGATCGTGGCGGCATCTGTCCCTGGGCATACTGCGTCCGATGAACCGAACGGCTGCCGCGGAACTTGGAGCGATGAGACCATCATTATTCTATTGACACTTCTGCTTTGTTGAATATAGCTTAGCAGTTCGTCTTCTTCGCGACCATTTAGAAGAATCCAAAAGACAGCATGAAGGGCGCATTAGGCTGCGTTGGCAGAAAAGCGTGCACACACATCAAGCTTAGATGCGACGTATATAGATATATACGGGCACAGCTGTACAATCTCAGTGGACAGCTGGGTTCGTGTCTGCTATACAGACATTAAGGAGAAGTTAACTAGTTGTTAACTTGCGTATAATATTTCTGGCGTCGATATAGAAGACTGAGCTTGCCTTCTTTAGTTTATGTATTTACTGACAGCTGACTTACCCTCACTATGATAGTCTAGCTTGCGTCCATCTGAAATCAGCGTCCCCGAGACTAATCTGAAATTAGCAGTCTCGCTACCGTCCGAGGCTTAGCTTGGCGGAATTTGTATAAGCAAACCCAGTTCCTGGTTTGTTTCCCGCCACGTTGTGTGGGCGACCAGTGTCAACAGGCAAGTCAGGCCTCGAGACTAGACTGAGGAATATCCTGATACGGAGCCAGAGCTGATATCGCTGGTACACCATTTTTCCGCGGACTTCTTGTTTGTCTGGGTAAATACTGGTGGCTTTATCCGGTCCTAGAGATATCAGTATATTTATCAATGCTTCAATCAGGTACGTAACGAGCTTAAGAAGTCACCAACATCTCGGATATTGAATTTACCTAATTGGTCCCGTACCTGACACCCACCTGAAAACCGAATAAAACTGTGTGACGATGAAGCAACACAATCTCGAATTCATGAAAGGCGGCAGCGGGTCCAATATTGCAAATATATGGTCTCCTAAACCAAACCCTTCCTGCCACCAAAAATATATATTAATGGACCGATATCCAGCTCATGCTCGAAATAATAATGCTCAGTGATATATCTTCCTTCCAGATGCTACTAATGACTTAGTCATGCCTGAATACTTCCCTCCATGCAAGTTCCCAGCCACAGTTTTTTGGGCCGTGTGTCATTACTTGATCAGATAGACTTGTAAAGAAAGCGGCTTTTATATGTTTGGCTTGTTGAACTTCGGCGAACGGCGCTCGGAACCGCACTCAATATGCCAACTGCAAGCCACGCAGCGCCTTCACTATTGGCTAAGAACTTATATCAAGATGTCGTTGGCTAGACTAGGCACATTTGGGGTATACATCCGAGAACGGTCGAAGGGCTACAGGTGTCAATCCCATGGCCATATGCCTTTAGCGCGGCGCGGACCTTCAACTTGCCGTGCTGGCGCTAAGCCTGAGGCTGACAACCCGCCCCCTTATTTTCGTCTCTGGAAGACGCTATAGCACCACCTATTATCGTTGACAAAAGTTAAAAAACTTGGCATATATATCATTTCCTTGGCGGTTGTGGATCGATATGTTTTGTGAATGATAATATATTTGAGTAAGTAAGTTTATGATGGTAATAGCAATTCCAGTATCATAATTATATCAGAGTCATTATTGTACTTGTCAATGAGAATCATCGGTGGCAGTCCGCGATGAGAAAGGCATACGTCTCTTCCACTCTCGGATCGTAGCTGTTAATATTGGTAGAGATGCGCGCTTGGCGCCAACATGTCGCGATCAGGAACACTATTGACGATCTTGGCCAAACACTGATTGATCCTGCTCTCCTTCGGCCCGGTGATACCGGCCTCCAGGGATATCCTTGGCAAAGCGGTCCAGAATGTTCAAGGCTGAGAAAGACATGAGGTGGCGTTCATCTGCATGACTGAACCATTTCATGTTCTGCCACATCTGTACAGCTGTGGCAATCCTACTTATGATTTTCTACAAGCAGAGGAATACACGATCGATCTTCCTAACGCTCTCCGATATATTCCCTTTCTAATATTTTTGTTCCTGGTATAGTTATTATATTCCGTCGTCTTTGCCCCTTTAGTCTTGCGGGTCATGATTCAATACAGTTATAGTGTCTCATTATTTTTGTTTCCCGATACGTTTCCCGCCTTGACTAGCCATCTTAGCGTTGGCACCGGTACGCGCACTAGTAGCACGGACCACTATATATTTCATATAGTTAAGTAATAGTACATATGAATGCTGGTGCACGTGGAAATGTTCTTGTTGACATACACTAGAGACTATCGTGGAAAAAGTTGTACAATATATAACTCGCTTGATATGTCCCGTGTCAATGAATCCTAGCGTATTTCTTAAGCTAGCTGATAACTACTTAGTATATATTTGGTGGGTTAAGCACTTGTCGCACTTGTCGCACTTGTCGCATGCACTTGGACCCGCTGTGCATCTGCAATGCATAGGCGGGATCCCTGCGCATTGGCTTTGAACCTTAAATCCTGGCAAGGAGTTAAGAGCGACTCCGATAGAATCATCACCATACTTCAAGTAGCTAGCTGAGCATCAATATCATATACTTCAACCTGTCAATGTGCTAGAAACAATATAGCAGAAGTTCTCAGCTGATCATGTCGTGCCACCCCGACCAGCCCTACGAAATGCTCAGCTCCTCCAGACCCTTTTTTTTCGATCAGCCCGACCAACAGAACGGTAGGTACCGTTCAGCTAGATCAGCCGCAATATTGTCGGCCGAGCAAACAAGACGCATGGTGGCCCCATCAGCACAATTATCAGCTAAAATTATAGGAAAAGGTTACTTCCCGGGCTATAGAACGGCGTCTAGTTCGGGAGACAAGTCAATGCCACAAAACAGCGAACAATTGCGCTAGATAACACGATGCCGTGCGCCGCCCCCATGATTGTGCAATTGCTCGCGCTCCATTGAATGCACTTGGCAATCGGGACCGATCTCAAAAATCTTCATTCATTGAATGGAACGTGTATAAATTGACGGGCCTGCCCTAGCAGATACCTCCCTCAGCTCGTCCCTCAGGCCAACAGCACTCCCTGAGCAGTAGCTAGTAATCTCAACTTTATATTATAACAGTTCTGCAGATATCAATACATATTTGATATACTTCAAAATGCTATTGAAGTATCTCGCGATCGGAGTTGCGATTGGTCCTGCGGCCCTTGTGCTGGCGACAGGCAATTCGGCGGACGGTTGTCACCAAAATAACTGCCTCCGCGGTATGCATACCCTCTCATTGATCTATCAAATATCGCTGTCAGGCTTTACTAAAGATGGAGTGTGAACTTAGCTCTCAATGGAACCCGGATTGCTACTCGCCAGGCTGAAGCTACAAGAGACTGTTCCGCTTATTATGTTTCGGCGTCGACAACTTCGAGGCCTAAGCTCCCTACTTACGCTACGGCCTGCAGCGATAAAGCTTCTACCGCCACAGCAGATCCTGCCTTCACAATTGCCTGCTCTTGCATGGGCATTCACGCTGTCCCCCAGGTCGAACTTCCATCCCCAACGGCATTGTTCGGTGATGCGGTGAATCGCAGCCCTTCAGATATCGACGATCCTTGGACCTCATTGGATCTCCCGTTTCCCGTAACTATATACGGCCTCTCCAATACCACAATTTATGTCTCAGTAAACGGCTTTTTCTCGCTGAACAGTCCTCCTCCTCCTATCGACCGGGGCCAATACGTTTCATTCAGTAATGAAAATCTTCCTGTGAATGTCCCTATCAACTCCGAGTCGAATTACCTTCCACCACTCTCAGTCTGCGGTTTTTGGGATGATCTTTTCATATTTAAAGGAACATATCAAGGCATATACTACCAGATCGACGGATCCCCAGGCAGCCGTATTCTCTCTCTGGAATATTACACCAGCCACTTTAGTGCTTCCCATGAGTACTATCATTTCATTATGAGATATAAGGAGGACAAACCGAACGTCGTGACGGTTAGATATTACCAAGTGTCCGACGACGGCGTATCGGCGACCATCGGCGCGCAGTCCGTTAACGTCGACGACTCTTCCAAAACCAAGGCTGTCCAATGGCCTGTATCTAACGGGATTTCGGCCGGGGAAACTTTGAGGATTGACACTAATATTGATCCTTCTAATCCGGCTGCCGTTGGCACGATCGCACTTGACCCCTAAGCATGCACGTTGTGTTAAGGCACTGGTATACGAAGAGATCTTTCTTTTTTGGTTGGGGAGTTCGCTATCTAATATGGGACCGGTATCTAATGGCAAATAATGATGTATATGATTTTTGTGACGGCTTAATATTGCATGGGGATGGACGGAATGGAATACACGACATATGTACAAAGTTTGAGCGCCGGATAATTGCGCAATCTTGTTAGTTTAAGTACCAACCCGCTCGGGCATGGGCAGTGGGATAGACTCAGCTTAGTAATAGCAAAGAAATTGTTAAGTTGTGTCAGACTTCTCGATTCCTAAATCGATACGTATCAATATGATAATCTGCCTGGTGGACAACCTTCCAGTTTCAAGTCTCAGAACCCATAGGATGCAAGATCAGACAGAAGAGATCTTAAAATACATCAAATACTAGTACACCAGAACAACTTGGGAACGGGTAACAGTAATCAGCATACGTCCAAAATAATAGCAATATGTGATGTTCGTATACGCCCTTTAAATTTCAGGCTAGAAGAAAGCAATAAAAGACGCAAAGATCTATACGGTATGCATATAACGTCAATGATAAGCGAACGGATCAGACAAGCGAGCGGATCACCTCACCACACCTACGCGCCCACTACTCCTCCTATACCTTATACCTCCACAACCACCACAATACCTGCCTCTACAACCAAATCCAGAATTCTTCTAACTATTAAAACTATGAAAAAAAACCAAAAATTAAATATTCAAGTTGCTGCTAAATATTATAATATCCCTTATACCACCTTAATCTACCAATATAATAACCACTCTTTATAATACAACAACATCCCTAAATCATAAAACCTTACAAAATTAAAGAAAAATACCATTATTCAATATATACTTAAACTATATATACAATCTTTTCATCCTAAACTAAATAGTGTAGAAAATATAACCAACCAACTACTACTAGCACATAGCAACAATAATACACAACACATCAGTAAAAGATGGGCTGGTAACTTTGTCAAACACCACCCAGAACTACAAATATATCTATCCAAAAAGTACAACTACCAACAAGCAAAATACAAAAATCCTATACTTATCAGCAAATAGTTTCAGCTAATAAAGACTATAAAAACCAAGTACAACATCACAGACAATAACATCTACAACTTTAATAAAACTGGCTTCACAATAGGCATAATATCTACAACTACTATTGTTATAGGTGCTGAAACACACAATAAAGCTAAGCTAACGCAGCCTAGGAATCACAAATAGGTAATAATTATCTAAGAAATAAATATAAAAGATTAGGTAATACCACCATTTATTATCTTTGCTAGGTAACACCACTTAGCTAGCTAATATACAATAACAAAACTACTAGTAGATTAAATTATTACATTTTCTAATAACAACTAAACAACAAACAAGCTTACTCTACAGTAGCTAAAACACTTTAACAAGTTTACAATATAACACTATATTTTAGACTACCAGCTATTAATCCTAGATAATTATAAAAATTACTACTTTATTATTTTTGAGTTATATTACTAGAAGCATAAGATTATCACAATCTATATACTACTATATTTATTATATATTTTTCAGTTACTAGATATTAACTATTTTAGGTTATTAAAACAGATATATAGCCATAAAATAGAGAACTTAATACATATATATATTAACTATATCTTTAAGCTAGAATTTTTCACCAGATTCCACAAAATATTTACTATTATAATAATATCTAAAAATATATATAGTAGTTTTGTTGGAGCTAGTATTATACCTTATAACCCTAACAGAGTTTTATCAAAACTAGATATACAATTACTAATAACTACTCCAGCAAATTCACATTTAGACACTACAAATACAGCAGTTATCTAAACTATAAAAACACTATTAAACCCATTAAAAGCTAGTTTATAAATAAACCTAATCAAAAACCAGATTACCTAATACCAGAATAGTTTTCTTATATTACTACTAGCAGCTGTAGACCAGCTATCTAAAAAAACACAGACTATAATATATCAATTAGCACTTATACATGTAGAGAACATAATACTATGCTCTACTAATGAAGTATTAAGTAAACAGCAGCAAACAAAAAAATAACATATACAACATAAAAGCATACTCACCATACACCAAACAGATAATATACTAAACCAAGATACCATAAATAAATAATATAAATAGATAGAGCCAAAAAACTATCAGAACAACATACAACCAGAAGGGGGCTCTAAAAAAGTATTATACTATAATTAATATAGTAAAGCTGGGCATAATATTCAAACATATCAAGAGACATCTTAAGCATATAAATAAACTATTTAGTATATATCTAGCCCAAAGCTATAGTATTGTAGTAGTAAAATCAGTATTTTCGTTGAGATGGGGTGGTGAGGTGATCCGCTCGCTTGTCTGATCCGTTCGCTTATCATTGACGTTATATGATATTGATCGATTCTATCAATATTTCTTTAGGGAAATAAAGTCTATCATCGGCGAGGGTCTTGGGTCTACAGTCAGCGTAGGATATCTGCCGCAATAGCCTATCGTGATTTCGCGCTAATTGCGCGGATTCAAATGAATCGACATTCCCAGCCTGGTATTGTCTATCTATTTATCATTATAGTTCGAACTAATTGGGTGTTGGAATGGGATCCGGACAACTAACCAGTACCTATAGCCTAAGTGACTGTGAGTCATCAGCTTCGCATATTGAACCGTCATCTGATACTAGTCAGGGAACGTATAGTATACTTAGTGATATCGAATATGATGGTTCCTGCGATTCGTTTTGTATAAAATATGGCCAATTTGATCGTAGAGTAGTTCTGCCAGCGCCACCTTGGTAATATAATACGAGCCACGAGTGGTGATTATTAAGCCGGTGTTGCATTCCGGATTAGGGAATATTGAACGTCGCATGGCTCTATAGATCTATACATATGCACGCATCCCTGGTTATTGGCCCTCGGCGCCGCTGGCGTCTGGTAGATGTCTACTAGATGCCAAAGCGGCTTAGTTAGGAGTCTCGGTTATATATGCAAGTTGTGATTGGATGTGCGTGTCTTGGCGTTTGCTACAGACGTTGTAATTTGTGTGTGGTCAACGCAGTCTTCTCCACCACCAGGATTTGCTGGGACTCGAAAACTCTTCGGATCCGGATTTTCTTTTAGGAGGACTGTCGGATAAAGGGGAGAAGAATTTTGCTTCCACTTTATTCCCTGTCGGATAGCGATCAGGGGCGGACTTGCTATGAATTGTGTCATGTATCTAGTATATATACCTAGGTACTTAAGTAGCTAGCATACAAGTGCAATATGCGCACGCGCGCGTGCAGGCGAAACAACCGTATCGCCAGATTTTAGAAAATATCCAGACCAGAGGTTGGAGCCTCGATATCACCACAAATCGTGATGAGGCACTGATAATCGCTTTCGGCCAGGTTGAAGCAAGTTTCATCCCTTTTCTCGCTGGCTATATGCTTTAAGGGCCTTTAAGCCGGATTAACATTTGCAAATCTCCTACAATCGTTTTCTCTCTGAAAAGATTCAGAAAGAGTTTCCTGCATACGAGCAATCCCCTTGAGACTTGTCAGCCATGCATGTTCTTCAAGAAGCCAACTTAACTTAAGACCCGAGTATCAAAATCGTTTTCGGTTCATGAATATTTTGACAGGTCACTTTTTCATGTCATATTTTCTTGATTTGGTACTTAAGAAATTTTGTAATTCTTTTTTTACTTTTCGACCTCTTACTCTGGAAGGCTGCGAAGAACTGGACATGTCAAACTGTGCATAATGAATTTGGCGTGCATATAATCTCATTTTGATACCTTTATCTGGCGAGGATGCACCGTGCTCTTGGACGCGCATGGCACATCAGGATCTGCCTCAGCCGCAACTGAATGAATATAGCATTTTCGGTCGGTCGAGGAATCTCTCGTCAATAGAAACTGAGAATTCGCGACCATCGACTACACTAGGTTCGGTCTCTTACGAAATATACATCATTGGTTAAGAACATCATGACCATCTCCCATTTCAATTTCAAACGTGCTCCACTTGTCCTACAAATTTTGAGGTATCACCGCGATGGATGATGGACCGATTCGTCACGAGAAGCACGAAGTGCCAGTCCGTATTTCAAGAGAGCGGAGATCACTAGCCATGTTTTGCCTCCGCGAATCAGCCTACCCAAATCTGGCCGTAATAAGTCTGCAGCATTGGTTCATGGCATTTAGTGCTTCCTTTACGATGACTGATCGCTCTATCATCGGAACAAAGAGGTCAAGAAAGATGAGATCTGCTCATGGCTGGCAAGGGACATCTAAGAATTATCCGATTGCGGATTTTGTGGCTGGACTGCGGCTACTCTGCTGCAGGCGGCAGGTTTCGGCCCTCGTGCCCTTCGAAAACAAAATTTCGAATCGATAAATGAGGTTCTGGGCTTACCCGACAGCCATTCATACCTGAGTGGGTGCCGCGCGGGTGCGTGCGGGAAGTTTATGCAGGCAAACGGTGACTGAAGTAAGGGTTTCCATCTGATAGTGTGTGTGAATGCGTCGACACTATTGACACTCCGCAGTGTTCGTGTATCACCGCGCCAATAACAAAGGCACTATTTCCGCCATTTTGCGATGGTCGATTTCTTAAAATATTACTATTGGCTACATGCATCTTCATCGGGAACCGCATATCTGTGCGTGAGGTCGCAGCTGATCTAGTCGAGCAACTCCCCTCCTTGACCCACCTGCTCTTCGTGCTGACGTATTTCACCAAATGCACGGCTGCCGACCCCACGCGCGAGCTAAAATATTCATATTTGATACTCGCGAGAGTGGAGAAAAGACGCGGTATGGCGACTGTCAGGCGAAGGACACTGCGAGTGAACTGTTGAGCTTGGATAGTAGCGCCCTGAGGCCTAGGACGATGAGGAGGACGGGACACGCTGGCGATAGCAACATCTAACAGGAGAAATGTGAACGACTACGGGTACAAACAAACCGGAATCATGATTTCAGCCAAGAAGTCTAGACTCCTTATCGGCCCAAGATGTTGTAGGCTGTAGACGAATGTAAGACTACTTAATTTAGTACTTGGACTACTCTGCTAACTATGCGAGTGCAATATGCATGGCATGTCAGGTTATTCAACCTTATTTCGTGGGAGGACAATGAACTTAACGCCGGAGTCGCCAAGGACTCGAAGGAGTTGGCCGAGGCGAGCAAGCGCGATAGTTCGTCGGTGAAGATTATTGCGATACTGATCACTCTTTCCCTCTCAGCGACATTTGTTGTTGTAAGCCCCAAATTTAACACCGTCACTTTGCTGACTGTAAAACAGACAATCTTTGCTATACCGCTATTCAACTGGGATGCAAATAGTATGTCCGACGTGATGTTGGGTCATTTCTAGACCTACTGTGTTTTTGCCATACCGTTGAGTCTTGTTGTGATTGGCATCATGGGCTCATACGCTTTGATCCAGACTTGGAGAACTAAGCTGGCTGCGAGGGGGGCCTGGAAACAAGCTGATTTATAGGGCGTATATATAGACAATCTGAAGCTCACAAACAGCTCACAATCATAGCAATTTTGCAGTTCATGTGCGTATCTACACGGTTCAACTCTCGTCCCTCCGACGTCGACTCGAACCCGAGACTGAGAGATGCGGTACAATACATGTATTGTTCTTTATTCTTACACATTTTGCACACTCTTCCTACTCCCTCAACTTTTACTTTTTTCTTTTTCCGTTTTTCATGCATATGATTGGGAAAATACATGTTAGAAAGAAAAATTTAGCGAACATGATCGGAGACTCTGCCGTTGGTGTCGTCCCATATTACCCATTGGAGCAGTCAGACGCACTGACTAGTGCCAGCATTTTCTCGAACATGCGGAGGCTATTGTCCTTGATCCGGAAACTAGATTATACCCCGGTTTGTTGTCTCATATATGCCTGCCAAGCTGTCAAGCTTTCTCGTCTGCTTCGTAAACCCTAGTTGCATTTTGCATCCAGCGCTGACCACTTTAAGTAGTCCGCATAGATGAGTACCGAAACGGGTTTCCTCTTTAGCGAGATTTTGCTTTCTGATAAGAAGACAGTAAATGTCGGAGACGTTCTTCTCCGAGACTATACGCGCATGGCGACTATATAGCCGGACTGAGAAATTTTCTCAAAGAGTTGTGCATACAATCGACTTGATTCTGAAGACCCGATGTTACATGCTCTCTACTCTCGAAGACGGAAAGCGACGGGGCTATCTGTTGAGGAAACTCCATACCCAGTCACCAGTTAGTGCCACCAAACTCTATATCACGACAAGGTTCTATGCTCTGGCTTGAGCGAGTTGTTCTACCTCTACGCGAGACTTGGTTCTCAGGTGACGGAAAATGTTCCCGCTAAGATACGTCAGTCTAGGTAAGAGCTCGAGAATCGACTGTGGATATGGTAACAAACAAGATTCGTCGCTGGAATATGCATCTTTGTGTGCTGTATAAATTCAACGAATCTTGCTCCTTCGATAGGAATTACTTATCTACCATCAACCATCAAAGCTACCACCAAGCCATAGAAGCGTGACGTTTATTCTTCAACTCCAATTTATAAAATAAACGCCATTTCTCCCTTCGAGCTCTGCCTTAAACATTTTCTCTCTTTATCCTCTGCCTATACAATCAAAATGAAGGCTTCGTTCATTGCCGTTATCTTCACTATGGCGACCATGGCCGCCGCTGGCAATTGGTACTGTAGTGAAACCGATCCTTGCACCGACACCGCGATGGTATGCGATGGGGGTATCTGCTGGCAGATTCTCCCTGAGGGTGGACACTGTGGCGGAGCTGCTCCACCACCCCGACGCTGCGGTCCAGGCCTTGTATGCAAGGCCCCTGCGGATAGCCCATACGGCAAATGCGTTAAGGCTGGGTCTGCTTGATTCAGAATCGTTCGCCTTGCAGGCGTTTAACGCCTCAACCCCCGTAGCGATAGCGACAGATGCCGACCAGACCCTATAAAATACAGCTGTACAGCGTGCCGACACACCCGTACGCTCTCCAGGTGTTCAGATATGCCTTCAAAATAACTTAGGGATTCAAGCGTTGGCCGGACTTTAGGGTGGTTTCTTTGTCTCTCATCTCAGTTCATACAGATAGAACTTTTAAAGTTTGTTATATCTGAAGGGAGGATTTTCATGTAGTGAATTCATGCATGTGGAATAGCTCTATTTGCTTTATTACATCAAACTACTGTCTTATTAGTTGTTGATCAAGTGAACTGTCGGAAGGTGTGTAAAGGAGTAAAATATCAACTTCGGCCATTGTATTATATATAAGCTGTACTTTGGCTCGACATTTATTCTAAAAAATCTAAACCCTATCGGGAGGTCAAGGTATAACGGAGTTTGAGTAAGATCTATGGGATAACATTTTCTCTAATCTCCAACGCGAGCAAGCTGCCTTTCTATATAATTGTACTCTCTTAGGTCTCCAGGTATGAATTCCTCCAAAAGGATGATAGATCTATCTGCGCAGAATGTATGGATGTAGATATAGCAAAGAAAGCAAACCCTTTGGCTAAAGATGCAACTTAGCACTCTGTATACTACTAAGACACGTCTGACACAATCTTGATCATTCTATTGTAAACCAGCTCACTCTTCCTCTGTGTACTAAAGCGAGGGGACGGCAAGCCTCAAGGCGCTGATAGGATGATCTATGGAAAATTGAGTGGTGTAACCTGAAGCTCGCTAAATCCTCCAGTCGGTCCCTTAAAATACCAGTTTTCGAGCCATAGATAATTGGACATTATCCCTTTTGCAATGATATCATCGGGCTTGTCGAATTTCGCAACATACGGCTCCAGCTTCTCGCCGTTCGACATGATCGTGTTTTGGTTATGGAACTTGAACTTGAAGTAGCCAGCTCCTTTCTTGTTGGTCGGGACGAATCTGATCTCGAGGCAGAACTTACGCCTATCCGGCGTGCTTGGGCTGGCTGGATAAGTAACGTTGTTCTGATAAAAGTCGAGAAAAACATCGGGAGTCCATTTGCCCCCGATCCTAGTATTGAGCCGAACCTTCGTGTCCGGCCCATCCAATGCGACATGTAGTGCCACATCGTTCGGGACATTCGCATTGGCGAAGCTAAAAGTACCTCTCACCTGACCGCTTTGGAGAAAAGCGTCGATTTGAAAAGCCATGCCGCTTTCGAGACTCTGAGGAAGCTTGATACCCACTTTATGTGGAACTAGAAACGGAGCAAGGCCGTCTGACCCCGGTGTCTGATATCTCGCATTGGAAGCAGAGAGCACCTGCTTTGTAGTGAGGAGGAGTGCACACACGATATGCGTAAGAGCCACCATATTGACCTGTAAATGAATGATATAAAGAATATTCGAATAATATTTCGTTATGGGATCTTTGGTCTATCGATAGCGCTCGAGTGAAACGAGTGTCTGATGGTGCGATGTGCAATCGATCAACATAAGATGGGAGAGCGGAGGGCCTTTTTATAGACATATTTCTCAGGATTTGGTTGCTGGTGTTTTCAGACTAGCCGCCAAAGGTCTTTGGTGGGCAATATCAGTTCGTGGAACCGACTGAGCACCGCGCAACCTCGAGGATGTATCATATCCAGCGTATACACAGCATCTAGGGATGAGAGTCAATTCACAAGCTTAAATTCGGGTAGACATGACAGCGCGAACTATAGGCGATTTGTTTCACTCTTGTTCTATATTATGGACGTTGAACCAACTATATGTTACACAGTACCAGTCCCGGCTACATAAGCTTCTTTCGGTCACCCTGCAACCTTAAGGGCGCAGCATTATATAATTTAGGAGGTACTTATGAATAAGAGTCTCGCTCTAAGTAGCTGATACTACAGAATGCAGGCACTAGCAGCGAGATTCGCGAGGGTTTGATCCGTCGGGGAGAATGATTAGATAGCTTAGCGGGACGTCGTCTACAGAAAGCCTTTCGCTTTGCGTTTCACGGCATGTGCTCACATTGCCATAATCGTGATATCAAAACGAAAAGCTGCAAAAAGTAAATGCAACGCCCCAAGCAAGTATATTAACACGCCCCGTACATATGCTGCATGTTCAGCATGATTGAAAGTTATGAATCGTCGAATTGAGACTAGTAAAGTATTGAGCTGCTTCATGAATTGGATTGCTATCAGCTGATCACGCCCATATTATCTACTTAATGGCTGATGGAGTCTGCCGCCAGATACGTGCAGCTGATTCTGCATACAAAAATTCGTGCACAATTAAACATCATCGCTCGAGTTTTAGAGTCTGACTTAAATTTCAAGACCTCCTGAGTCATGAACCCCGATTTAGACTGAATTCCCGGGCGTCGATTGCGTGTGGCTTGGCGACGCAGGTTCGCACTCGGGCTTACACTGGACTGGACAGAACCGATGTATAAATACCAGATTTCGGTCCCAAGGTCCTGGCAAACATGCCGAATGACTGCATATACGATGTCCTGCGAAATAATGTCCTTCTAGCCGAGCCTGGTCATCCGTTTTTCGGCAGTGAAGGAGAATTATTTGAGCTGTTAAGCGCAGGGGAACCGACTGCCCAGTCGCCGAGTCATATGCTCGATTGCTATAAAATCTGAAAGAATGTGGCAGACTTTTCCAGAAGTTGAGAGGTCTTTGCTCGAGTAGCTCGCCTGCTCTTGCTACACCCGCGTCTTGTATCTCAGCTCAGTGAAAGGATGGAACGGTGTTATAAGAACGCACCGAGCAGATCATTCAAACATAAGAGTTATCGATCATTATATTGGACGGAATGCGTCTGGCTTGCGAGACAGATATTGCACTCTAAAACTATAGTTTAAGGTCGGATCCAAAAGTCCGAGAGTGCCCCGCATTTCCAATGGAGTCTGCCGCTGGGACTAGACCATGTGTGATATTTGCAACAGTGAGTTGTCGACGCAGGTCGGGTTTGTGTAACCGCACGCACAGCGCTGCAGCTACGCGTATACATCGACCGGGACCATGCATGTCTGTTGAGCCATATCACCATTGCGATAACACATATGGTGTTATCCGGCGCGATACGCCAGGGTGAGGTTCTATTGGAATAAGTCCAAACTTCCTTTTTCACGCACGTTTCGAAAACATTTCAATATTAATGAAGAGCAAGACTGTCTCCTGTATAACGCTAGAGTATGGAAGAACTCGGTAAAACTTTTGGCCCTGTCTAACCGTGGAAGCTCCGTCTATGCTAGTCGCTAGATATCCCTTTTATCCATCGCGTAATGTATGTATGTACAAGATCTAGACATGTTCTACTTACCCTTCCAAGTCAACTTTGTCGTCTCTCGTTTCTACCTCGTCGCTAGCAAGATCAAGAAGTCCATCGATGTCCCCAAACGCCCATAGATCTTCCCGGGCGTCTAATCCCAGTAATTGCTATTCGTCAAATTTGATCTTGGTCGCAGCCTTGGCGTCTGTTGTATCTCGGTAGAATGCACCATAGCTAGCGTGTTCCTTCTTCTTCACTGTTGTTCCGAACTTCATCAGCTCCTCCGGCACGGGTTGGTTGGCTGCCTTTAGGACGTTTATCAAGCTGTGGGTTTATTTGTTAGCGAATGTCTGTCCACGATGCATGGAATTGACAACTTACCTCCCGCTGTGTGCTTTATCGTGCTCCGTGAAGAATGTTATGGCTTTCCCCACTTCACCCGCCCTGCCTGTCCTGCCGATTCGGTGCACGTAGTCTTCAATCGTCAACGGGAAGGTCACGTTGACAACAAGCTTTACGTTCGGGATATCCAGCCCTCTAGCTGCAACATCCGTCGCAACAAGCACGGGCGTTCGACCCGCTTTGAATTCCGCCAGAGTCGTCGTTCGTGTATGTTGGTTCAAATCGCCGTGGATACCGCCAACTTTGATGCCTTTCGCCCGAAGGAAACCTTCGAGTCTTGCGGCTTCCTTCTTGTATAGGGCGAAAACGAGGATCCTGTCGTTCTTGCCAGCTGGCGAAGACCGCTGATGCGCGTGTATGACGTTGAGGAGGCGCGACTCCTTGATTCTTGAGTCGGAGAGGACTTCAACGGTTTGCGCGATCCTTGTATTCGCGCGTAGATCACCGTCGTCGGGGCTGTTGATACCGATTCTGACCGGCTTGGTCATAAAAGTGGATGCGAGCTGGCGGACGCTTTGTGGCCAGGTTGCGGTGAACATGAGGGTCTGTCGTTTCGGGGTAGCCGGTGTGGCTCCGAGAATTGTCTTGATAGCGTCCTCAAACCCCTTGTCGAGCATCCTGTCGGCTTCGTCAAGAACAACATAGCCAGCCTGCGAGATATTCGCGGCTCCTTCTTCCAAGAAATCATTGAGACGGCCTGGGGTTGCAACGATGACCAACGCCTTCTTTAGCGTCTCTCTTTGCGGGTCCTTTGGCACACCACCATAGATGCAGGTCACAGCGTCCTTCAGGCCAGCTGCTTTGGTGAGCACTTCCACCTGTTCGTAGATCTGCATCGCCAGTTCTCTGGTTGGCGACACGACGACAACCTTCGCGCCGGTCTTCTTCGGGTTCCTCTCCGACTTCGGGAGCTTGGAGAGGTATTGAACGGCAGGATAGGCGAACGCCATCGTCTTGCCAGACCCAGTTTCTGCTACTCCGATGAGATCTTTCCCAGCGAGGAGGTAACTCCATGATGCCGCCTGGATGGGTGTGGGAGCCTTGTAGGCGGAGAATGGCGCGATATGGGATTCATCGACAGCTGGTAGGTCTGAGAAGTTGAGAATCAGGTTGAACGAGGTAGCGTCGGGCGCCTCCGGGTCCGTAATCTTGATTGAATGGGTGGTCATGTAGGAGCTGACGGCTGTGTTATCTGCTGGAGTTGGAGAGACGGTGCCGTTGGCAGTTGTAGGCGCCGTGCTTTCGTTCGACTTGGGGGTGTCCGAGGCCGAATCGCTTTCGGAATCGCCGCTGCTGCTCGAATCGCTGTTTGAGTCTTTCGCGTTCCCCTTAGACTTAGCACCGTTAGATACGCCGTTAGACTTCGCGGGCGTATCAGCTGCTTTCGGTATTTCGTCGTCTTCCTCTTCCTCGCTGTCGCTGCTGCTATCATCCGACGAGCTCGAGTCATCCGAGTCCACATCCATCTTGTCCTCGACGACAACTGTCGCCGTAACGGCCTCCTCGACCACCTCCATCTTCTCCACCACGTCGCCCTTCACCACTTCGACCACTTCTTCCACCCTGGTGGTAGTGACTTCGGTCGTCTCTTCCTCCCCGCCCTCGCCATTAGTCACCGCTTCTGCGGCCTCGGCCGCCTTCTTCGCCTCCCGTCTCGCAGCCTTCTTCTTCTCTCTTCGCTGTTGCGATAGCTTTTTCTTCTCCTTCTTACTTAGCACCGGCTGCGCCTTCTGCTTCTCCTCCTTGTCTTTCTTCTTCTCCTTGTTCTTTTCTTTCTTCTCCTTCTTCTCCTTCTTCTTGTCGACGGGGACGTACTCGCGTCCCTCTACTTCGGCCTTGTAACGCTCGAATTTCTCCTTCTCCTCGCGTTTGCGTCGACGCAACTCCTTCTGGCGAGCATATTTGTCTCCTTTCTTCTCGCCCTCGGGCTTCTGCTTGAGCTGCCAGGTGTTCATGCTGGCATGGTCAGGCTTCTCGCGAGGAGGAGCTTCAGCGTCGCCGTCTGCAGTAGCGGCGTCGCCGTTCGTAGCCGGTATCCATGGCTTTAGGGACTTTTTGCTGGTTCCCTTCTTTTTGCTCTTTTTGCTCTTCTTGTCTTCGGACTCGGTTTTCGATGCTGAAGGGGCGTTGGCTTGGGAGATGAATGTGGGCATGTCATCATCGGCCTCGTCGGCCTTTCTCTTCTTCCCCATTGTGAATGGTAGATAGCGAAGGAGTGTTTGTGGGTAGGCTGCTGAAAGAGTGGTAGTGGGGCGCAAAGTCAATCGCGTCGTGGCTGTCGAGCCAGGATGGTCACTTGTCGAGGTCGAAGATTTTTGGGGAAGCGAAAAAAAAAGTTTGCGACTCGAGAATTTTTTGGTTCGGCGCGCGCAGATAAGCGACCCCTGCACTTACTGGCGGACCCACATGTGCATGCCGCCCCCCACAAAACAGCGGCAATCAGGCCGCGCTACGATGCTGACCTGTATACGCAGATATACGGAAGCTGATTGGAAAAATCCAGGAAAATTATTGTTCTTCGTTTAAAGTTTCTATACACATTCCTCTGCCCCCGATACCTCCCCGAGATATCAATCATCAGGCCAACTAGCTGACGAGACATCGATCGTACAGGCATACAAGAGCGACATGTTGCATCAACAAGGGAAGATATCTAGCTGAAGAATGCAAACTTAGGGGAAGAAAGGTCTGTGAAAACATGAGATCGTGACCCATGGCAAGGACAAGAATTTCAGTCTCGCGCCAAGGAAAGTAAATGGACGAAAGGTTCAGAAGAAACAGGGTAACTCCATAGAACGCCGCCCAGTGCAATGCAGTTCAGGTCTAGTGAGGTCAACGAACAAAAAGAAGGTATCTCAGCAAAAATAACGAGAAGAGAAGCAAGCGCTGGAAGACAGAAACAGACAACATTGCCTACACTAGGAACCAACAGAGCGCCAGCGTCCACTAAGAAAACCCGCGGCATTATTCTGCGGCCGCGCATATGGGGAATACGGAGAGGGAGGAGCAAAACGTCGATTGAATCGGTGAACCATCGGAGCTGTGGAAAGGGGTTGATTAAAAGGATCTGTGAGATTCTTCATCATATTGGGAAGATTCCCGAGCTTAACCTGCCCGATATTATTCACAAGATTTTCGTTGTTGATGTTTTGTCCTCTAATTGGGTGAATGGCCGGGATGCGCGGCGGCGGAGCCATGGAGGCAGCTGAAGGTGGTGTAGGAGGCATATTTACTGGCGCAGGACTATTTCCCTAAAGAGTTCCTGCCATAATCTGTTGTCTGAGTTGCATTATCGCGGCTTGTTGGTCTGGTGGGAGAGACATGATTTGCTCCTGGGAGAGCGCCATGACTTGCTGAATGAGCTGTGCCTTTTGAGGATCCATCTGCGGAGGCGGCGGAGGCGCCGGCGGCTGGTACTGCTGCGGAGGCGGGGCAGCAGCGGCTGGAGCGCCCGAGCCTTCGATGACTTGGCTGAGAATAGACGAATCCACCAGGTTCATGAGCAATAGTGCCTGGAAGATCGCGTAGCAGAGTTGTGGTGCTTTTCGCAGAAGCTCGAGGCATTTGCCAGGGTCGGAGAGGGCAAGTTGCTTCATCTGTGAGATGACGTCGAGCAATTGAGCGGGTGGTAGCGTTTCGAGGGTCTTGGAGATGACGTCGGGTGCGTCGAGGTTCGGAGGGACGTCGACGCCCGAGGGCAGTTGTGGCAGCAGTGATATACCGGATGAGGCTCCAGCGTTGTTACCACCCGCTGCGTTACCGCGGGAGGACGAGCCAGCAGCCGGAGGTTCGTATCCGTCTTGCGCGTCTTTGTCTCCTTCGTGCGAGAAATCGACGCGTAGCTTGCGACCCATGATTTCAAAGTTGTCGAGGTTTCGGACGGCGGAGGCAGCGATCTCGGCGTCGGCGTATTCGGCGAACCCGAATCCTTTCGGTTTTCCAGTATCGCGGTCGTAGACGAGACGGAACGATAGGACCTGTCCGACTTTTGAGAATATGTCGACGATCTGTTCTTCGCTGAGGCCTGTCGAGAGGTGCACCGCACGCGACACGATGGCGCGTTGAAGTGGTTAGCTTACTAGCTTTCAGGTTTCGCAATCGAGTGTCGTCGATTGGAGCTTACCATAGGGAATGTTCCCGATGAACGCGATCCGGGAAGGAGTTTTATCGTCAGGCATCGTAGCGAGCAATCGGAGGAGAGTTGTGTAAGCTGGTTTCAAGGATGGATTGGAGACGGCGGCGGGAGGATTCGAAGCGGATGAGGTGATGAGGATGTGGACTAGACGTCGGCCAAAAAAGAAAGAAAGCAACAGTCACCACGCAACGCAAAGCCATGCGCCACACCTCTCAGAAATCATCGACGAGCTGCTTCACAATTTACCACAGCTGGAGAATCAAGACTATCAAGCTGGATACTCGTTGCATATATCAAATATTCATTTCACAATAGCATACAGTTGTATGTTTTCACTATCTCAAGAAGAAGAAAATCCACAGCTGTCCTCCAAAAACGCCACCGATCCGGCCATCATACAAGTAATAATCCTCGCACTTCCACGCAACATCTATATCATCTCCCCTTCTCCGTCGCCGGCATCCTCGTCACTCCAATCTAGCTCGCCTTCTACCGCCGCAGCAGCGCGCTGTACTTCCGCAAGCCCACTAACCTCTTCAATAAACCCAGTTTCATTCATCGCCCTCTTCACAAAGTCCCAGCCGCCATCATCGAACGCAGTGAGAATCTTGTTTGAACAGGCACTACAATGCACGTATCCAGGCGCGTGTATCATCTTATTCTGGAAGTTGAATAGGAACCCACGCAGTTGGTGTGGAACTACACCGAGTGGATGAGAGCCCCGGTCTGCATCCGCAGAAGCGGGAGCGGGAGCGGCGCCGCTGAAGAGTGAGATATACATTAGATATGGTTCACAGCTAAGGGTTGCAGGAGTAGGAACTTACAGTTGCGGATGCTGCAAAATAGACACAAACAACTCGACTAGCAGCGCCGAAGCTATGGCGGCAATCCCTGGCCTCGTAACTGTACACATCTGATCTAATGTCTGATCCCTGACAGACTATACCAGTATTTCTTGTCAGTGTACGCTACTCTAAAGGCAAAGGGAGCAAACTTACATCAGCGGGCGCAACAACGTCGTTGCAGAAATAACATCCGAGCTCAGACACTGGCTCCGAAGATGTCGACTTCTTTGCCTGCGCCTCCTCGCTCTCGTCATCGTCCGTCTCGACCTCCGGTCTTACACCGTGTCTCATGACCACAAACGTATCGAATCCAAGGGCTGCATTCAAGACAATCTTGCCGTAAAACTTCCCGAGGAGAGTCGGGAGCCATCTGCTCTCCCGAGTGTCCATGAGGAGGAAAATCGCATCGTGTTCTTGAATTAACGATATCAGCTTGTCGTAGTCTGCCTTCATTTGCTCCTCGTGCGTCTTGTCTCTAATAGGATGGCCGGCCATGGGGACCTGCATTTTGAAGCCTTGCGAATCCACATTCGGGTAGATCTCCCTGAGTGCCTCTGCGGCCCTAGCAGCTTTGGGTTTTCCGCCGTTCTGGCAGTCTTCGAACGTGAACAACGGCTGTCGAACCGGATTCGAGTAGGAGACATTGGCGTTATCGACAAATGTGATTTTATGGACTCCCCAGCCGAGCAGAATACGCGAAACGTAGGCGCCTAGCGTCCCAGAGCCGAGGAGAAGACATTTCGTTTCCTTAATCTTATCGAGATTCAATTCGGGTGCGATTCTCCATTTCATGAGCCGGTTGTTGAGGTCGACTGCCGAATCCGCCAGCCTCGTGGGGTCCATCATTTGTGACAAGTCTGCAAATCTCGGCGATAGCCTTTTATCTCTGTTTCTCTCCCATCCTGTGATCTTAGGCAGAGGTGTATCCTTCAGAGACAGCTCGGATAAATCAGGTTCACTATCATCTCTCATCGTCCAGATGACGCTCCTCGGGAAATGTCGTAGTGCATGGACATCCCGGTACCCGACGATGTTCACCTCCCGCAGCTTCCATCTCTTCCGAATCAGCACCAATAAGTTTCTAAGGGGCCAGCCGGGATGTTCATCAAAATTGCTGGGATCGGCAAATGCAACAAAGGCGTCTTTCTTCATATCTTTGACGTCACTGAAGAAGCCTCCGCCCTGTTCGTATTCCCCAAGCGGTGCAACGGTCCAGACGGTCTCAGAGTCGCCAGTTGCAGGCTTGACTCTCTTGAACAAGAAGAAGCCGCGTTGTCGACTGTCGACACCATACCTCCAGGTCGAGACGGTATCGCATAGAGATACGCTTTCTTCTTCGCTGAACTTCCAGCGTTCAACAACCGTCCAGGGCGGAGCAGAGTGTATTGCGGGAAAGCCACACCAGTAGTGGAAGTGATATTTTTTGAGATCTGCGAACGATATGATCGTGAACGACGCCAAGAGAGATGGTATCGAATAGATGGAGCCATCAAGGATCGCTTCCCAGATCTAGTCACCGCCGAGTACAAGTTAGTAAGGCTACCACAGCTAGGTTCTAATGACTAGATAATTTAACTCGTACCGTTCGACCGGACCTCTGAATGATGTCGCTGTAATTTGCCTTCTTGAACTCTTCGATGGTATTCACATTACGGATGTATCCCTCGGCTCGATATTGTCCAACGGCCGTTCTAAAGTCTACGATTAGTTCACACTCGTTACTCAACGCCGTAGGGAACGTACTCCTTGGCCGTCAAAGCTGTCGGGCCAACCTGGATCCGACAGGAATTTTCCGGTGAATCATTCGGCTGAATCTCGTAGACGCCTAAGACAGGTCGCGCGGATGTGTCGAGCTTGTCAAAGTTGATCTTACGGTAGGCGAGAGACGAGAAGAAGGCCAAGTCGATGTCCGAGGCAAACGGAGCGAACTGCATCGCGTCGGTAAGGCTTCCTGTGCCCAGCTAGTTTCTGGAGATATCGATATCTAGGTTATCGGCAGGATCGCGGCGCGACGTCAGTGGTGTGCGCGGGGTTGCAGGTTGATTAAGCGAGAACCGTGTCGGGAACGGATGTCGCTGCAAGGTACGATCGCGAAGTTGCACTGTTATTGCTAAAGAATGAGAGATGAGATGAAGAACCCGTTTTTCCAAATGTTTAAAGGTATCTCATGCGGCTTTATGTCATCGGATGACTGTAGTAGTGGTTCCTCGGTGGGTCATCTGCTTCTTGCATCAGCGTGCTGCCAAACAAAACGTCGAGATCAGCTGCCCCCGCTTCGCAAGTTGACAGCCCCGCCACAACCTAAGTGGCCTTAGTCTCGGAGCCAAGTGGTCTTGTAGCGGGCCAGGCTGGTGTAAGCTACCTTTGCGCTGGTTGGCGCTGGGAGACCAAGCCAAGCTGTCAAGAACAGCGAACACAAAACCAGAGATCTAGCCCATATGGCCATAGCCAACACACCAAATGCAACAAGTAGTAGACTTGTCTCGCAAGCCAGAATCTTCAACGTCATATAGATAGTATCTAGATTCAATTTAAATTCAGATGCCGACCGATATTAACCTGACTGGCGCATCATTTGATTAGCAACCGATATTTATTTTGGAGAGATTGCCACCCTTATATCCAACTCCATAGTATAGTGCAATAGCCATAAGCAGAATGACCTTCCCGACACGTAGAAATGGCTACCTACAAAATGTGAATCCAATAATCAGATATCACATAGGTGTTAAACAAAGCCGGATCGCATGATCTAAATGCCGCAAATGCCCCAACGATCATAACAATACGGCTAAGAAGATAGAGCGCTGGCGACACGATGCTCAGCATCGTCAATGGACCACCCCATCGAAGTACTACCCTCGGATAATGCATAAATACAAGCAAGGAAACTATCGATGCAATTGCAGCCGCCCTCCAGAGCCATAGCTCGACAAATGTTGGAAAGTGCGTCTCCCAGCATATCAAATGCAGCCCACCGAAAGATGCACCAAACAGGCAAATTAGCGGCCAGAGCTTGGAACCGTACAGCTCCGGGTCCCAGTGAGCTACTATTACCTCCTCCTCATACACAACGGTCTCAGATACTTCCAGCTGGACCACTCCCTTTCTGTCTCCCTGATATGCATAGTTTTGACTGTATAACTCTGCCTTCCTCTGGATCTCGTATTCCTTCTCAAACACCCTGGGTGTAAGTGCCCAGATATTCCACCACGAAGTTTGCTTCGGGAGTCCCTCATCGTCAAAGTCGTAGCTTATAGCCAAGGATTCAAATTCTTCTCGTTGTGCGCTTGTCATAGCGGGTAGATCGACGTCCGAAGGAGACATTATATCCTTCGGTTTGAACCACCAGAAAAAATAGGTCGCAGCGAATAACGGGATATAGCTGATCGTCATCGACTCCAGCGGTGCGAGAGGAAGATGGTGTACAGCCCGGATGATACACTGCGCCAAGAACCAAAAAACTTGTACCAGCGCCGTCGC
The DNA here is from genome assembly GCA_020064725.1 of Drechslerella dactyloides. NCBI lineage: Eukaryota > Fungi > Ascomycota > Orbiliomycetes > Orbiliales > Orbiliaceae > Drechslerella > Drechslerella dactyloides. The sequence goes on along the minus strand of JAGTWJ010000008.1, from coordinate 1,831,499 downwards.
CTTTGCGAAGCCATCGGTGTTGCTCTTGTCTTTTATATCTCTTTTCGATAGACCCCATGCGGCATGATCCTTCCAGTCGATCAGGCCGTTCCGAAGCAGCCATACATATTGGTTGGGCCATATTATCCTGGCGGTATTCCTTGAAGTACGGTAGCGGAGCGCCAACATGCTGATATAGAATGCATGGATGAGCTCCATGCTGTTTCCCTGGTCGTCTTTGAACTGCGCGCAGTCCCTAACCATTTTCCTCGCCTGGCTCCATTCTTGTAGTCCCTCGACGGCTATGAACTCGGGGGCAACAATAGCCTTCAGAAACATCGCGGCTTTGTGAAACTCGCCACGCGAAACGTTGCTATAAACACGGCGGTGAATGACGACCCAAGTGCAGATGAACATCGTTAGGAGACAAGTGGTGATCAATGTGAGTGTTCCCCGTCCGGGTGACTCGGGGACCCAACCGACCATTGTTGCATTGGTGCTGGGGACGGGTAAGGCGGACCCGGAGGCTGAGCCTGCAGCGGAAGCCATCGTTATCGAGGCATAGAGGTGTCGGCGTTAATTTTGTCCGGTTCTGGCTTTGAGGGCGAGAGGAGCTAGTTCGAAGGAAGTAGCGCCTTGCCAGAACTGCTGGTTCCAGGGTATCAGATATACCTGCTCCGCCATACTAATGAGGACTCGAGTACTACTTACGCCCAGCGCCTAATTTTCGAAGCAAGCTCGTCTCCTTACCGTTACACTGACATGAATGGCGACAATTCGATACCAAGCTTTTATATTTAGTCAATCATTTGATTCGCAGGCCTGTACGACCGTTAACTATTGTTAAACTACCCCAAAACTGCCCTGGGATCAGAGTTTGGGCGGGTGTACGCGCAGATCAGCTTGGGGGTTGCCAGTGTCCTGCTGGTCCAATATGGGTGCTTCTATTGACATATTGGACTTGCATGCCACTCCACATCGTCCCCAATGCATCCAATCTGTTTCCAATCCAAGAGGCTTGGTATTTACGATTTGCTACCTACATGGTCTCGGGGTGGCCTACAGGAAAACGCATATAGAGGGATGTTCGGGTTTAAATTTGAAGGTTTGTGGGTAGGAAATCAGTTTTTGATACAGACAATAATGCGCGCAAGAGGCACAGCACGGTTGGCAAATTAGGTGCATTGCGACTGGCGTGCAAGCATATATATACCTCGATCAAGTTCAACCTAACTCATGCATGGCCAATGTCGCAGTTTGCCTTATCATCCAGCAAGAATGAGCTGAGCCAGAATGCTCCACGCCAAGGGCACCTGGGGAGAGATCTTCTTCCCAGTCAATTGGCAATTTTAAACTGTACAGGTAGACTACCAAGTTCGAAGGAAGTATTTCATGAAGGCGGTGGAGTTATTACGACTGTAAAGTATTGTATCAACGTTAGATATCAAAGCCCAGAGTTTCGTAATCTCACCGTATTGTAATTTTTTACAGTGAACGATACTGGATGGAATTGCGTGCATCTAAAGAGCCTAGTAGAACTTCTGAATGATCAAGCTACGCCTATACGAATCAAAGGCTGTGCCTGAACAGGCCTCTATAATTATAACTAGGTCTATCTTGGATCCAGGATCCGCATCACAGCCATCGTGACGATTGGATAGCCCATAACAACATCATGCAGCCCGTACTTTAGAATCTCCTCCCTGATAACGCCATTCGCCGTCCGCCACTCCACCACCGTCCCCGCAGGCCCCAAATCCCTCCTGATACTATCCTTCTCGACATCCAGCTCCTTGTACGTAATCCCACCAGGGACCGTCGCATTCACTGCCCGCCAGAAATTAACCGGGGTATGCGTCCACGGAACGTCATAGTCGTCTTGCGCATGGATGAGCGTCAGCCGGTACTTTCGGCCATGCGCCTCGTTAGACCGCACGTAAGAGCCCAACCGCTCGCCGCTCGGCCATTTATCCCGTATGAACCTGCTGAGGAATCCGAACAGACTCGGAAACTTGGCGAACGGTCCGAGAATAGGGACGGTGCCCGCGATGCGATATGTCGCCACAAGCGTCGGGACATCGACGAAGGAAGCTACCATGATGGTTCCAGCGAAGATTGTCGGCGGCGATTCGAGCGCATAGTGCTCGATAAGCGCGCAGGTGACGGCAGTCCCCATGGACTGGCTGAAGACTATGATCCGTTCTGGCGGGATGCCAGCGACCTTCAACGCCCATTCGACGACAGCTAGACCGTCGAGAAACATGCCAGGCTCAGACGGCGAGCCGGTGCTACGTCCGAAACCGCGGTAATCGAACGTCAGGACGTGGATCTTATCCGGCCGACCAGCGGATAGTGCGCGGTAGTTGGGTGTCCGGTAGCCCGACCCGACTGTTCCACCAGCGCCATGCATGTGTAGAATCAATATGGCCTCTGGATCGTCCCGAAGAAGCTTGAAAGCAAGGCGTGAAGTGATATCTGTGACAAAACCGGCCGGCTCGTCAAGCAGGTCCGATTCATGCTTGCGGTAGGCTTCTAGTGGTAAGATATGCCAGGCGTATAGTATCTCGCCATCCGAGGCATTAATTGAGAAAGGTGTAACTTGGTTGTGTAAGAAGCCAAAGACCTCTGGCGAATTGAGGTCTTTGAACCATGTCATCTGGATCGCATGCAGGTAGACGGCATGCGACTGGAAGAAGCTGGTCGCTATCAGGCCGAGGAAGCAAGCGTAGACGCCGACCAGCGTCGCCGCTGTTACCGAGGTGAACTTCACCAAGTTTCCAACGAGGTCGCCCATGACTCGTATAGTGAGTTAGGAGGTTGCAAGTGAAGACTTGCGAAAGGAAATCGCAGGCAGTCTAACACGTGCATGTGGTTGCACTATGTATGTATAAGTCAATGAAGTTGAGTATAAACAAGAATAAGCGCCCCAGAGCAAAGCTGCTTCTGGTTCACGAGACAAGCAAAGCTTATGAACGTGAATATCTGGGCGAAGGAGCCGTCAACGAGCTGTTGAGCTTCAATGCAATGAACCCGAGATATAAAGGGCTAAGCGCCTCGACCCCGGTCGAGGCTATCAAATGGAACGGGAATAGGACCAGGATCCTGCAGGTCCGTGGCAGTGGCACAGGAGCCCGCTTTGCTTCAAACTTCTGCAAGTTTTGAGAGAGCAATCTATGCACGAAATCAGGGTCTCAGAGCTACGAACAGAGAGGAAACCGACTATAGGTGTATCTCTTGCCCCAGGACCACAATATTCAGAGAAATCCCCCCTGGACATAGCTAGCCGAGTGAAGGTCAGGAGAGATAACTCGTTAGATACCATGCATGGTCATTTGTATATCGAGAAGATTTGCTTCTATCAACTGTTTCCCATCCGTTCTTGTAGGCGTCGTAAGTCGCCGTCGTCTGCATGATGCGATTCAGAGATCGGTTGAATTCAAGCTATAGCGCTATCTATCGACGTTGACTTTTGGCGTCAATTGTATGCAGACGAGATACATTACTGCGAACCAGCAAACGAAGACGTGTTGCTGTTTGACAAACGCGTTGCGGCCAAACCCAAAGTTGGGGTTGAAGCCCTCGCGCTAGCCCCAAAGCGCACAACCGAACCCTCCAACACAAGCTGCAGGGCGGTACACCAAAATTTCGTTACAGCAGCAAATCGACCTTCAAACGACATCTCGACATCACCATCGCCAACCGCCGACCGACCTCGACAGCGTCATCCAGAATCCGTCACAATGGGGTATGTATACTGTCTATATTCTTCCCGTTATTCACATCTCTTCATTGACATGTACTGACTGTTTCCCGCTCGCACAGTATCGGTACGTTACAGCACGATCAGACAATCGACGATGCGATATCTGGGAGGGACATGGACTAAGACGGCTGCTTGATTACAGATTTGAAGACACACCACCAGCGGGCTAGCCACCGAAAGGCTCCCAAGAGCGACAACCCGTACCTTGCCCTCTTGGTCAAGCTGTACAGATTCTTGGCTCGTAAGTGACCCGGTCGACGCGCAGCTGTCTCAATCAATCGAGGGTTCAGATCTCCAAGGAAGAGAAGGGGCGGAAAGAGAATAAGAGTGGATGAATCAATCCAGACGGAGGAAGTGGCATGGATGGGAGAATTAGAGAACGAGACTGGATATCGAGATGGGAATATTTGCTGACGGCAGCTGGTACATAGGCCGAACCGACTCCAGCTTCAACAAGGTTGTCCTCCGCCGCCTCTTCATGTCGAAGATCAACCGCCCGCCGGTCTCCCTCTCGCGCATCAACCGCCTCGTCGGCCACGAGCAGACCAAGTCTGATGGCAAGACCATCGTCGTTGTCGGCACCGTCACCGACGACACCCGCCTGATCACCGCCCCGAAGATCACCATTGCCGCTCTGCGATTCACCGCCACCGCGCGCGCCCGCATCGTTGCTGCCGGCGGCGAGGCCTTGACTCTCGACCAGCTCGCTTTGAGGGCCCCAACTGGCGCCAACACTCTCCTGCTCAGAGGCCCCAAGAACGCCCGCGAGGCGGTCAGGCACTTTGGCTTCGGCCCACACAAGCACAAGAGGCCGTATGTTCAGTCGAAAGGCCGGAAATTCGAGCGTGCTCGTGGCCGCAGAAGGTCGCGTGGTTTCAAGGTACGTCCATATATAATACAACCTTTCTTCGAAACCGCAATACTGACTAGTACATTTACAGGTCTAAATTATCTAATGTGTCGTTTCCTATCGCGCGAATCCCATCATCATATCCATCGTATTCTCCACTGTGTATTCCACCAGCCCTCACGACCGACCATAACTATATACAATACCGGTTTCCTACACCTACTACACCTCCTACTCCTCCTCCTGCCGCTGATGCAAAGCTGCATATACTCCATCCACCTTTTTGCAACGTTTCCGTCGTCCTGTTCACGCAAGGTGTTTTACTATCGGGATCTTTACATTTTTCTTTTTTCCTACTACTACTACTACTCTACGTACGAATGCGTACATTACACTTCTTGATCCGCACGGCTCGGTCAACGGCTGCGCTTATCCTGCCGTACTTACTACCTTTGTGTGAACTATGTTATTCTGGTCGCGTCGGGCCAAAAACGCAGTAATTAATGACATGGCATGGCAAATGAAGAGATAGATAACTTTGACGACTCCATTGCTCCCCACTGTTCCCTTTCCAGTTCGTGAATAACAAGCCAGGTCTGCATAGGACGAAGAGCTAAACTAAGCAAGTAATCATGACATTCGTACCACCGATACGTTTCTACCCTGCCGGCTACAAATTCGCCGTGGGAAGCTCGGCGCTGGCTGGAAACTTCATCTTCAAGCCTGGCAGCCAGTGCATCGTCGGCCCCCACACGCCATCCACCTGATCCGGCCAAGTGCCATCGCCGTTTCCATTCTTCATCTCCACACACCTGACAAACCGCATCCGCCCACCCATCCACGGATGACACGTCTTCCACTCGCTCGTCCCCGTCTCGCCGTTCTCCCTGCCCTTCGCGCCCTCGACGGCCTTCAGCGCGGGCTGGTGGAACTCCATGTTCATGGGAAACAAACTAGTGCTCAGCGGCATCGGGATCCGCGAGACAAGCGGGATATCAGCTACGACGGCCGCGAAGAACGGCGACTCGGGCGACTCCGGGTGCGCGACGGTGATGCGCGTGTTGCCTGTCGCGGCACTGTGGTCGAAGTTGAAGACGGCGAGGTGCTTGGGGATGCCCCAGTTGCGGCGGCCATTGTATGTTGTTTCCTTGCTGGAGACGTAGATGTTTGTGATGCGGTAGCGGGAGGAGGAGGCGTGCGGGGTGGAGAAGTGGCCGGGGGCGTAAAGTAGCTCGTCATAGGGTCCGACGGGAGTGTCGCTGTACCGCACGATCATGATCAGGCCCTGCGGTTTCAGTCATATTAAAATTTCCGTCCAAATGCGAGTTCTTTACGCCGTGACTAGTAGGGTGAGTGTATAAAATACGTACTATGCCGCCGACAAAGTTGTTGGCGCCGTCATGGAAGTCGAGCGGGTTGATCGCGCCCTCGTGCAGCTTCTGCTTCGCCGTGAGCGGATAGCAGACGAACCACCACGATTCGCCAGTACACTCCCACGGGCCGGGCACATGCTTGATGCCATATTCGTCTGCCGCAGTAGGAGCGGTCGCGGTCGTAACTTCCGAAGCCATTTCGTTATATGGAACGGTGCGGGGTGATATCAACGGCTGATTGATATGCTATACGGCTGGAGGTGAAGCTAGCAGCGTACGTTCGCGCCGCGGTAGTTGAGTGGATTTCTGCCATGTCAACAGTGTCTTATCCTCCCCGCCCGGCCGTTTCCGCTCAGTGTTCCCCGCCAGCTGTCAGAGGTGCGACATAACATCAATACTGTCAGGTTGAGCTAGTCACACTAGCTGGCCCGATGCAGCTTGATTGGCAGCACTAGATAGCTCGTCCGACACCAGATGGAGCAATAGTCGTAGGCTAATTGGCCTGTGATTGTGGTGCTGCATTGTGCGTAACCTTGGTTTCATGTCCGCCATAGCCGCTAGCCGGTTGGCCCAAGCCAGCTTTCGAAGCTTTCGGGCGATGATGATTGTCGCAGCCTCTGACTGGATCGTTGGTACGATTCTATAAGCTCTAGTGGACCGGAACGTATATCTACAAGCCCGTACGGTTAATATGTCAGTTCATTGTGTCGTTTGTGAGCGGGTCGCCTCACATTGGTAGGTAGCAGTAATTACGAGGGTGACACAAGATGATAGATCTATATAGCTATAGAGGGAGCACAGAGGAATTACTTGTGCCCATACTACACCCACTGCACCCCACTCCGATAGAAAGGCATTTTATATTAAAATATCTATCAGGGCATTCCAGCCGGCCGTTTCTGCACATTCGCTTCATTATCTCCGTATTCCCGCCAAGTGCAGGTTTGCAGACAGCGTCGGGCGTCTAGGCGCCGTCATCCCGCCCGAAACAAGCGAAGCTCGAACCCCTCGCAGAATGTCCGTCAGCAAAAGTAGGATCCTGCAGGCCCCACCTTCGCTACATCCCAGCTGCATCTTCATCTCGTTTCCACGCGCCCTTATCAGTATCCCAGCTCCAGTTTAAATATATACTACAGCCTAGACCGTTATTCCCATAGCTTCACCGCATAGCCACCGTTCGCACTAATTGCTCTATCGATTGCGCCGCTACCGTATATCCATCCGTCCGTCACAGTCACAAAAAGCCGGTCCGGAACGCGATCGCAATCGAACACCCAGCATGCCCCCGCCGACGCCCCTCAAAATCAAGACCTCCAGTGTCGCCCGCCTGATGAAGGAGGAGCAGAGCTACCACAAAGAGATCGCCCTGCAGAAAGACAAGATCCAGCGCATGGAGACCGCCGGCGACGACATCTACGAGATCAACCAGCAGGTAGGAGCCAACACCCCAACACCAACGTCTTCGAGGATCCATATGAATGAAATCTAATAAACTATCTGAGTATAGAAAAAAGTGCTCAAAGACACAGAGCAGATGATCCCAGAGCTGCACTCAAAGCTTACGCAAGCCGTCGAAATCCTCGAGATCGAGCTAGCAAGTCTCCCGTCCAGATATCAGCCCACCACGTCCCTCCAGCAGCTAACGTAGCTTACAATCCGTCCAGGAAAACGTCGACGAGGACTCCGAAGAAAAGCAGCTGGCTGTCCAGGCCGTCGAGCAGGCGAAGAAAGTCTACGCGGGAAGCTCAGTGCCTCCCGGCAGCGATCTCTTCAGCGACTTGTCATAACCTAAGCTAGCCACTCCGCATTATACGCTCAATTATAATTGTAATTGTTAGATATACCGATATATATAGCGGCCCAGGGCATGGAATACAAGCAGTTCAGTATTCTACAGACCACACCACATAACATGCAATAGCCTCTTTGTCGGAAAATACCGGAGAGCCCGCCTTTCGACTACGACTGTGATACAACCCATTGCCTAACCGCGAAGGGACACGGGAGAAAACTTCTTGCAATCGGGATATCTAGTGCCTTTGTCGTACAACGTGTTCCATCTTGCTATAAACTTACTTAGTAGTTTAATAGTTAAAATTAAACCCCGACGTATGGAAATTTGGGTTACTTAACCCGCTTACGGTCCCGCTGACTGACATCTACTCTGTAGATAAATATCACTTAATATCAATTCCTTTAGTCAAAAATACTTGTCTTCTACCGGTCACAACACAATAGGACTCGAGCATTCGAGTCTTTCAATCTTCCTCATTGACTTACGACTTTATCAAATAGATCACGTTAAGATAAGCAGCTCTATGAAACGAGCAGAGAAAATAGTTCTCGTTCCTGCTGCGATCTCAAGATATGACCTTAAAAAGCCTTCTTCTCCATATTTACGAGGACTCAGGATGCCTTCAAAACTATATCCATTCTCCAAGGAAGGAGCTAAACAGGATCGCAGAAAATCAACCTCCATGTTTGATAATAAGAAAGAAATAAGAATGAGGAGAAGAGAGCGGAACACGTTTCTAGTAGACCAGGATTTCTTATGTATAAGACGCCACAATCATACTATTCTTACAACCGAATTCCTCTATCAATTGGTTATTGATCTATCTATTGACATTTATATAGAATCGATCGAACGGTTTGTTGAACGGTTGGCGGATCATCTATTAATCAATCTGTGTCAACAAACCCATACGCAATTCAACGACCTTTTATATTCGATATTCATCTTCTTGCTCCGGAGCATCGCATCTAATGACAGGACTCTAACGGAATTTTTCGATATGGGGTTTAAATTCTGGTTTACTTCGCCGTAATCCCTGTTCTCACTTAGTCTCGGCGGCAGGCAAATCTGGTCTCGAGACTAGTTCTCACTCAATGGGAACGCCATTCGAGCTATACCGAGGCTAATTCTGATCTGACGGATACGCGAAGTTAAAGTGGTCTTAAAATATATGAGATAAGGCTACTCTCATTGTTTCGTATCTTCGTCTATAGATGGCACTAATATACATGAATCTCGTCTACCAGCTACATTCCGTTGTCCGGCCTGTAGTTTCATCATCTCCCATATTTACATATCAAATATCAACCTAGTTGCCCTTGCCCGGCTTGCCGTGGCCCTTATCCCAGCCGCTAGGGCACGGCGGTGGAGTAAAAGTAGGTGTCGGGCTATCGGGGCACGCTTCGAAGCATCCACCGTACATCATCCCGCACTCGTTGACGGCGTCAGAGCACAGGATGATGTCGCACTTCTTGGGAGTCGGGCACGGCGGCGGGGTGAATGTGGGAGTGGGCCAGCCGGGGCAGGCGGGGAAGCAGCCACCGTACATCATGCCACATTCGTTGACGGCGTCCGCGCAAAGTGTCATATCACACTTCTTGGTGGGAGTAGGCCTGGGGGGTACGCGAGAAGTCTACAAACGATAGTGTTAGCATGCATTTATTTTACAAGTTGGGGCGGTGAAGTGGTAATTTCGGTACATACGATCCGAGTGGGACGGCCTCCGCGTTGAGGTTGAGGGGCAGCAGTAGCAAGGGCTGCGAAGAGAGCGACGCTGATGTAGGCGAACTTCATGGTTGCGGTGTGTATTAAGATTATATTATATTAGACAAATAAGTCGTTAAGGTGTGAATATTGAGCTTGATGAAGCAGACGTCTGGATGCTGTGATAGTCAAGATTGTAGCTTGGTATGGAGAATGAGCTATGATGGGAGCAGATCGTCCATTATATACATGTTCAATATACCTTTTTGGCTTCCTGCTGGCTGATTGCCTTTTCAGATGAAGAGCCTGAAGAGTTTACCAAACGGAAAGCTGTCGGCAAGTCGATATACGGAAGGTGGGCTTGGATAGCTTGGATAGTACCTCGAACCGCGGGGGAAGGTCAGGCTGTTGATATATCGACAAGGATTGGACGGCGTTCCTGGTAAATAGTTCTAGACTCGAATCTAGACTTCATGCCGCCCCGGTGTCTACATAAATCGCGAGCACAGTAGAGATTTAGTGTTCTGATATCTCAAGAACGGATACCCAACTACAATCGACACATGAGGAATATATATCGATGGATTATCTATCATTAACGGCGTCTCGCACACTTGTGATGGTAAACGGAGCCATGGAATCGTTCTTAGGCAATATTATTAGTTTCCTCGGGGTGTTAAATTTTGGCTCGGGTTTGTGGCGTCCAGAAAAGTTAACCACACTCATTTGCATAGCGACCCAGAGTACCTACCGCTTCTCAAAATTGATCGTACGTCCAAACACCTGGTTTACTAACTTTGACCACGCTAGACTGGGGATGAGTCTTCCTAGACAGCTAAAGCAGGGGCAAAAATTAAAGACAGCTGGAAGAAAAAGAAAAGAGAGACTAGTAAGGTTACACACGGCAAGGCTACAAACGCGGAATCGGTAAGTTTTGCATCGGGGCCTTCGCTGTTGGCTTTTCTGCATTATGCTCCTTCTCTTTCGATATTCATGCCGCACTCGCAATCAACGCGCTGAGAACTTCAAAAGTCTTGGTATCTTGGTATTTTCCAACAAGGTGACGTGAAGCCTCAACCGGCAGGTAGATGCGCTTCCAAGTGTTGGGTATCTTTAGGCGTCCAGATTTTGCTAAGTAAAGATTCGATTCCTTACTGAGATCCCGAAGCCATGGACTTAAAGCATTCACCAGGTTGATAAACCTCAGCTTCGCAAGCCTTGTACTTATCAACAAGCTCCAGAGACATGGCATGTGAGGACCCTTTCTATACAGCTCAGAGGACGGCGTCCAGTTTACGAGACAAGTACCCTGCTTAGACAATTTAGATTATCATGCTCTCCCCGGTCTCGCAAACCAAACTCTCAGCTCTCCCCAAGCGAATGGTTCATAGCTCCTTTGTTTCTGGTTCTTGTAGATTATTGCCTGAAATAATCTATAATATGTGATTCTTATAATGAAGAACATTGCAAGACACACGCCACTGATAAAAAATTGGCGCAGATAGATTAGCTGCTCATTGACTTGGTTCATGTACTTGAGCTTATTTTGCTTGTTTCTAGGCACGGCGTATTTTTTATATAACAGAATCATGCATGGTGTTCGCATCGTATACTAGAGGAGCGCATTCCTCTTATCATTTCGACACGTTTATCTTACGTACAATTCTTGGTTTCAATCCGTCTTGCGCAATCGCTTCGTACCCTGATATAGACGTACACGTTTCGGTGCCTGTTATATAGTAAGTCTAGATCTATAGATAATCACTTGATTCGTGCCCACCTTAAGGCCTTAGGGAACTTGTTGCTCTCTAGGGAAGGAGTCTGGCTTGCGAGACAAAACTTTACAATAGGAATAAGAAATTCGACTCTGGGTTGTCTTGTGAACTAGAAGTATTCTGGGGCTCTTGAATAAACCTTTAACCCGTGTCAAAGAAAGGTCTACGGGATTATTACAACTGATTGGCATCAAGGCTACAACCGAGTACCAGATCCTAAGATACCTGTACATGCTGATGGACCCTTGCAGAATGTGATGAAGTATTCATGAGAGCTACTTTAATGTATTTCCCATCTTGAAGTGGAACTCGGCTGCAGTGTGTAGATCTGCCGAGGTAGGGCCTCGTCTCAGCCTTATTCACCTTGTCTAATGGTTGCACGAACCTTCCCGTCTCCTTCACGAGTTATGGAGTTGTCGGTTTAGCTAGCTCATTATGCATTATAATCTGCATGTGCCGTGGCAAGCAAGCGCACGTTGACCACTGACCCTTCCTTCTCCACATGTGACACAAAGCAGGGTGTGTATTCATGTGGCAAGGAATTGTTTACGATACGAGAAACCAGCATTCATCTGTGCTAAAGAAGAAGCTCAGTAATAGTGGCCAGGATTTTACCCTCAGGGTCCGCTAAGAAGCGATTGTTAATTCACAGGCCGAATAGACCATGCATAGCGTTCCGGCTGAAGTTCGTGTAAAGAAAAGGTGCCGCTACTATAGACTAAGCGTATTTACGAGAAACCGCACTATCTCTCTGCATGCTCCCCATGCCAACGACTATTTTCCTCGATTGTGTGTTGCGCCGCGAGCTCGCTGTTACAAGTTGTCGACAGTGACTAGGGACTACATATAATATATTGTCGCTAGCCCAATTGCAACCTGCGCGTTCTGCTTGAATGATAAAGTCCAGAGCCGGAGATCTAGTGACAAAAATTTTTGACAATGACGCCACGGAAAACTTCGCTAGGATGAGCATGTCATGGATTCATGAATGTTCATACTAGGAAAGACGCCATATGCTATAGTAGTCTAGTAACAAGACGGGTGCTGGGCCACCGAATGAAATTGCGTGAACTCACACCCGTCTGGCTTCTAGACTAATGATTTAGTATGCGCGATATGTTAGATCGTGCTGCCGCCCTTCGAAGCCTTCATCTAATGCCTCCAACACATGAAAGCAAAATCGGCCACGAATTTCTTCTAAAGGAAAGGACTCTATAGAATATAGACACTGTAGATTTCCAAACGGGCTAAACGATTGCAAAAGAGACGCATGTCCGCCGACGTCACATTGGCACGATTCTCGTGCACGCTCGCGATTTAGTGCTTTTGATAAGGGATCAGTAAGCCGCGCCAAGTAGATCAGAGCCGTTCCAGCGTATTACACGAGAAACGCTTTCGGCGCGGCGTACAGTAATAAAAGCTGACAAAGGGCGCTGACATTCCGTGAAAATCTAATTGGAGGGCCGCGAGCTGTTTATATAACAGTCGGAAGCCTATGCTTGTGGTAAAATCTTCGACGTCTCAAGTGCGTAGACTTCGTTTTTGTTGTTCGAAATTTAAATGTTCCGCGCGCTTGGTCGGTTGGTGGAAAGCATGGCTAACAAGCCCTGCAGCGGACATCACGCCACTATCGACCCATGGTCTTCAAACGTATATTATCAGCCTTTGCTCGAGACCTGCTCTTTCGCTCACATCAGGCTCGAATTGACAGACGAGCATCATAATTGACAGTCTACATAGCTTGCTTGCTGATTTTAGAAGTAGGGAAAGGTAGTATGCATGCATATGTAAGAGGGTGCTATATACTTGAAGGAATCCCAAATTAGTCGTACACGCTAACCAAAAACACACATCGAGGAGAAGAAATGCGATCAATCGACAGCGATTGTGGCATAGTAATGACAGTCGACGGATACCCGTAAGCATCCATCCAGCTTTTAGTACTTTTTAACCCCTCCAATCATTCCCCTTCCGTTCTTTTTCTCATCTTCCTGAAATCGTTCCCAGACGATGGCTCGCAGTACACACGCCAGCGGATATGCAAACGTACACCGACGTGCGATAGATCCAAGGGCAAAGCTGCTTCCCCAAACTTCAGTCGCATCTGGTCCTAATTGCATTCTGCACCGACACTGCTAACGAGATAAAGCGCAAGATAGCCTAACTGGCTAGCTCTACGCCGCGACGCCAAGTGTTGGCTTGCCCGTCCGTTTCGACTTATAATCCTTGATCGCGCTCTTGATCGCGTCCTCCGCCAGCATGCTGCAATGCAGCTTGACGGGCGGCAGACACAGTTCCTTCGCGATCTCCGTGTTCTTGATCTTCCCAGCGTCTTCCAGGGACATGCCGCGCACGAGTTCCGTCAGGTACGAGGAGGACGCGATGGCCGAGCCGCAGCCGAAGGTCTTGAACTTGACGTCGCTGATACGGCCGGTGGATTCGTCGACGCGGATCTGGAGCTTCATCACGTCGCCACCTGTGTGTTGGCATCGATATTAGCATCAGCTCGCCTTTCGTCGGGGGTTTGTAACGGCAGATGACAATGCGAGAGCTGGGTGTGCATGCGTGTACATACAAGCTGGGGCACCGACGAGGCCAGTACCGACGTCTATGTCGGCTTTGTTCATCGAGCCGACATTTCGGGGGCGGGAGTAGTGGTCTAGCAGTGCACTGCTGTCAGCTTGTCGTTCTCAATCTCCAGCGAACGAGATCCCAACAGCGGCGTCAGGAGTCTAGGTGGACATGACATATCTTTCTCATGATATCCCCGTTTCGAGACGGCGGCGACAGCCGGGCGAGGTGCGAGGTGCGGACGCGGGGTACTTGCGACGAAGGCGGGCCGCAGACCGGTGGCGGCGCCTCGCGAAAGGAGTCTTGTCGACCGCTGAAGTGTTCTCGACAGCATTGTTATGTGGTGGGTGGTATATCGGTGTGCGTATGGGCAGTGAGCGATGGTGGTGATGGTTATATGGCGGTTTCGATCTGATAAAGATATGGAATGCGATGGGTGGCGATGCGGAATTGCCGGCCGACGGGCGGTGTTGCTTAATAACGCCGGACGGACAGAATTTGTGAGGTCTCCGATGACGATGCCGAGGTCGGCGATAGGCGCAACGCATTGCTTATCTTGATCTTAACGCCGAGAGCTCCCGCGGGTTTAGGCACTTTGGTGTCGGGCTTGGCGCGCTGCATCGGTGATTATTATCGAGAAGAAGTATGCTAAATTATTGTCTTGCACAGTATACCTGCTGTTGGTAGGTTATAAATTCCACAAGCTACGTAGACGAGCCCAATACTTCATTTATTTATTGTAGTCAAATGTTTTCTTTCTCTCGTCGGATTATGCAGTATACGCATGGCTGAGATTCCGCAAACTTGAATGCTGCTTCTAATGGAAACGCGTGCATGCTCTCTCCAATTGTAGTTCCGAGAGATGCTGAAGCATCTTCACGAGACAAATGCTGAATATGCCCCTCGAATCTAAGGGGCTTCGATTCGTGGCCGCCGTCCCGAGTGGCTTCCGCGCGATCTTCCGGGCGCCGTGATAGCTGGTCAAGACCGCATGGACCCGGACGGACACTTGTTCGATTCCATGGAAGCAGGATGTCGCAATCACAATTTCTCGGCACGATCCGAGATGCGGGTAGCGCTAGCAATTTTCCAAGTCGGGAAATCCCACAATTAATGGACACCACCTCTCGATTTATACGTAGAGCAACAAACGAGGTCAATTAAACGACTATGATACTTTTACATGTATACAAGGATCAGCATTTAACCGCGAGAAGTAGTACTGTTTAGCATACATCAGCGCCTAGTTCAGCATTATATTAGCTAGCACTAGGTTACAAGAACGATGTCAATATCTTCTAGGTTCTAATTCTTCTTTCAACATCCTTTTAAGCTTTCCCCGATCTGACGACCATCGAGCCTCTAGCCACTTCACTACTCTATCTCTTCTCTCTTTCTCCCTTCTACACCCCGAGGCTACCTTTCCACTATGTCTCTCTCCTGCTCCCTCCCTTCTCCTCAACCCTATCGCTTGCATCTTACACAGCAAATGGATGATATTATAATAGCCAGATCCAATATCCAAAATATCTTGCTAGTAGTACCCAGCGCATCACCGGCGTCTGATATCGATATCGGCGGCGTGTTCCACACTACAGAGCAACCCATATCATTTCCCAAGATCGCAGAGGATTTAAAGATAGTCTATCCTGCGATCAAGGATGTCATAAGCTCCGATCCTGCATTGGAACTAGCATTTTACACGACTAATGCGACAGGGCAGGCTCTCATTCTCCACGAAAGTGACTTTGGTGGTGCTCGCCCTGAGATACCTAATGGCGAAGAGACACTTCGACTGGGTGTAATACTCCACCGACGGACCGCTTGCGTCCAGCAGCGAACGAGAAGACAGAGAAAGATTGGTACCGGGGGAAGCATCCAATCCCATATCGAAGGTAATTATAATTATCTGTTTATCGAATCTTCAGGCTGCAAGCAAGGGATAGGCTAACCTTCGACGACTACCGCCACAACAGCAGGATGCTGCGAACCGTTTTCTGACAACTTTGACAGTGAATCTATTGGGTATCTGCCAAACATTGGCCAGCGACTCAACAGAAGACAGTCATAGCGGTGAACCCTCCACGCCCACCAGCCGTTCTAGAACGAAAAGGCTCGAAAGCAAAAAGTCCCATCGCGCAAGTTCAAGCCCACTCCGCTTTGTGAGGGAGGACGCGCAGCCATTCCTTTTTGAGGATTGTGTCAAAATGAGATACTCAAAGTGTGTAGTGTCTTCCCAGGAAAGTCGATTTGGACTACTCCCATGCGGGCCTGGATTCGAAGCTGCGAAAATTGTACCCCAGAAACTCTGGTTCGCATACCCCACGATGCCATCAACGCCTAGCTTAGACGTCACCACGAATAACGCACCGCCGCTATCTTCCTGTTCTCTGAAGGGTCTCAGAGATCAGTATACCCGATCATGGAGAGGCGCAAACGGGCTACTTTTGAGGGGTGATATTCGCACAGCCTTTGAGCGCCGCCCGCTCGCGATCCATCCGGTAAGTATAATATATATATCCAGACTCTGCGCACTGTACTACTAACATGGTGTTACGAAGGTTGATCTGCGGGTGCGACTTTTCGCACCCATGAGCGCGTACACATATCTTCATGGCAAAAAAATCCAACTTCCACCGAGGATTGATCGAGAAGCCCTGAAGTTCCACTACAGGCAATGCGTCATTGAGAATCTCGCTGCGAATATGTTCTTGTTTCAAGATGATCTGCGGATCCCGTATTATAGGGCATTGCTGGACCGGGCCCGAGCTCTTCTACCTGACCTACTTTCGACTTTAGAAGGTAATATCTTTCCCTACTGAAGGCGAACCGAGAATATCTGAATAACGAAATCGAGCTTAGTAGTTGAGGAATTAAGTGGAGATGCCCGGGGTGGTGATAGCGCCTGGGATAACATGTCACTTTTTGGTGATGAGTACGCGAGCGACCAGGAAGGCGCCTACAGCATCAGCATGGACGAGTTCGCAGATCGGATGGCGGATCGGTTGAACTAAATTGACCAGACTTCCTATGATCAAGGACTGAGAGAGCCATAGCCCGTGGCAATAAAGCGATAGGCCCTCTCTCTATAATTAAAAGCTGGCCCGATGCTCATATCGTGGTAGCGGAACAGAGGGCCTTATATTAAGGGATTTTTATGCATACGTCGCGTCGAACCGACTGTTATCTAACGACTTCTCAAATTTCAGCAAATCAGAGTATCCCTTGGCTTTGTTTTCCAAAAGCTAGGGCTTGTCCGCTCTCTCAAAAACATTGCAAGATCTACTCCGCCGTACTGTCAGAACTTTTCAATCTATTATAGCCCGTAGCTACGGTTTTTATACTGAAAGAGGTTCCTGAGCTGCGCAGTAGATTTCTCAAGTCGGCATGGTCCGTCGTTTCGTTCGCATACTCTATCCGAACTTATTTAGTCTAAATGCATACCATTTCGAGACAGCCGCCGGAAAGGGGATTGGCGTTTCAGAAGACAGGGGCGCAGGCTGACATCATTAGTGACGGGCGCTGTGCTGCCCCTTTCGCACGTCAGCCGAAAAGCTGAAGCAGGGCAGCCTGGGATCAGCTGGCTTATTGGCCGTCACGGCGGCTTCAAAACTTGTAATTTTAGACGCAAGCCGGGAAATATAACATTGGAGCTTATATAAGTAGTATAATTAGATGCTGTTTACCTCCAGCGGAGTTATTAGTTTTATGCATGTCATAGATATCCGTCGGTTCTCATCCGTATCCAATATTCGATTCATGAATTCACCCACGTTTGCGTTCTGGAGCCTTTGATACGAGCACGCCGACTGCCCAGATCCATCCCTAAAATCCCTCTGCAGCCGAGTGGAGCCTTCCAGCGGACGGCGTCTTATCGACATCGAAGACCTTATACGAGACGTACAGGCGGACGGTGCAGCCAGCCTGCAGCTGGGCGGACAACGGGGCTGGGAACGGCGGGTGTTCAACGTGGAAGTGCAGCAGCGGACGGTCATCCGTCAAGGCCTGCCAGGTCGGCCGGCGGCGTTAGGGAAAAGCCTCACTGCCGTTGCGGTAGGCCCATGCGACAGTTCTTGTCGTCTGGTTATTTCGCTCCACGACGATAGAAGCGTTCTGCCTACAGCTGGCGGATATAATTTTTTTTTTACTTTTCACTCTTCTGCTGAGTTCAGGCTTCTTCCATCAATCTTACTTTCTTTCTTTCTGTTCACCGACGCGCCGACAAAAAGTCAACTCGCTGCTGCCAACTTTGTAGTTGCTGCCTCATAACCAGCCAGCGCTCTCGCTCACACTTCTGCACTCCACCTTCACCCGCCGCATCAAAACCATCGCCATCGCATCGACAAGACACCGTTCACTCGCCCGGCAGCTCGCCATCGCCGGACCAAATGGCTGTATCCAAAGAGGCGGAAGAGCCTTCTCTCATGTCCAAGGACGACAAGCCGGTATGTCCTCCTCCATCCTCTGCTGAGCCGCACTGGTCGTCCGCCAGCCGAAACAAGGAAAAACTCCCATCCAAACACGGCCAGGCACCCTTGCCGCACTCCATCAGCTTGGCTGCTGCCCGTCTTCCGTCGAGCTCGACATCCCGAAAAATCTCTGTCCGTCGTCCGACCCGGCAGTCAGAACCCGCCGTGCCAGCTCCCATGACAGCATAGACGATAGCGACTTTTTATTGACTTACCCTTTCGCTTCGCCCAGATCCCCCAATCGGCCCTGCAGCCTTCTCCCATCGCGGCTGCTTCGGCCAGCTCCATCTCTTCAATGACCAGCGCCACCACAAACCAGGGTCCGCTCGTCCTCGCCCGACAATATGCCTCGAAACCGACAGTCGCCGCATTCATCGCCGGCGGTATCGCCGGAGCTGTCTCGAGAACGGTCGTCTCGCCGCTCGAGCGGTTAAAGATCCTGTATCAAGTGCAAGGAACCGGGGGTCCAACGTACACGGGGATCGGGGCGTCGTTAATAAAAATGTGGAAGGAAGAAGGCTGGAGGGGATTCATGCGGTACGACCACAGCCGAGCAGCCGGAACGGGTGCATTATCGATATGAAGGAGCTAACGTGACGGATTCCGTTATGCAGTGGGAACGGGACCAATTGCATCCGCATTGTTCCTTACTCGGCAGTGCAGTTCTCGTCATATACTGTCTATAAAAAAGTAAGGACCCATCATCCAATATACCAAATGCCGTGTACCTATTCTGATGACGTATTTGGCAGATGTTCATGGAGCCGGGCAAAACAGAGCTCAATACACCGAGGAGATTGGTCTCAGGTGGAATGGCAGGTGTCACCTCAGTCGGTATGACGAGTCTCACCCAATCGACAACAAAATGCACCATCACTAACGAAAGTACCTTCGGCCGACAGTTGCTACGTATCCTCTCGACATCTGCCGTACCCGCCTCTCGATACACACTGCTTCCCTCGAAGCTCTCGGCAAGACGGGCGCGCACCTCAAAGTCCCCGGCATGTGGGAGACCATGGTCCACATGTACCGCCACGAGGGTGGCGTGCTAGCACTGTACCGCGGCCTGGTACCAACGCTGGCGGGTGTGGCGCCGTACGTCGGACTCAACTTCGCTTGCTACGAACAGATACGAGAATGGATGACACCAGAGGGCGAGAAGTCGCCGGGACCGTTGCGCAGGCTGGCGTGCGGGGCTATGAGCGGGGCTATCGCCCAAACTTTCACCTACCCGTTCGGTATGTGTCATTGCCTAAAGCCGTATTCGTTGTCTGAAGAACCATTCCTTGCTAACGGGAAGTGGCTAGATCTGTTACGCCGCCGATTCCAAGTCAACACCATGTCCGGGCTCGGCTTCCAGTATAATTCGATATGGCATGCGATCACGTCGATTGTCAAGCAGGAGGGTCTGCGTGGCATGTACAAGGGCATCCTGCCGAACCTGCTCAAGGTTGCACCTTCAATGGCCAGCTCGTGGTTTAGCTTCGAACTGGTGAAGGACTTTCTTATGACATTAGACCCCGAGAACGCGGACTGATAGGCAGGCCTTCTTTCGACGCGACCTTTTCCTTTTTCCTTCTGGGTTTCGCCGTTATCGTTCCTTTCGTTTCAGGCATGGGATTCACGCGGGGGTGTTCTGTCGAAGACAACGGCAACTTAACCCTCTTTAAACGCTCTCGTTCCTTCGTTAACTTCTTTTGTTCCGTCACGGGGAAAAAAAAATTTCTTACAGAGCTGTACTAATCATTTACCTCGTTTCCTTTCTTCATTCGAATTCCTTTACTTTCCTTGGGGCTTCTCTTTGATCTTCCGGGTTGTATATGCTTTTCGATTCCCTAATCAACTTACCTTGCTACAATACTTTTCTTTCTTTCTTTCGTTCTTTCCTTCCTTCTTTCAAGGCATTTGCGGGTCGTCGTTTCTACTGTTCAATATTATCAAGGGGGTCTTGTCTGTCTTGCATTGCCATGTTTTGCTGTTTATACTTAGATCTGGTGGGACTTGCTTTATCTTTATGGGCCCTTGGATTTTGAAATTTCGTCGCACTTATATTCTACCTACCTACTGGCTGCCTCCCACCAGCTATACGACCGCGCAGTCCTCACTAAACGTGGCTCGCGCTCGAGAATACGTCGATATGCCTGCACGCATATCGTTTCCTGATAGCCTGGGGGATACGGACGGCTTAGTCAAAATTGACAATCGATCTCGGTGCACCTTTGCGAAGAGGTGGGGGGGAGGAGGAGGATAACGACATACATTTATGACAGTGTATATTATATTATCTGCGGTTTGCTCGGCTTCTTTGGAGATATCTTAAACGCTACGGTTCGCGGGAAACATATATATAATAGACGGTAGACATTCGAGAGAAAATATATCATTCGATTGAAACATTACTACATTACCTATATAATATAATATACTCCAGATGTATCAAACGTCTAAGGTGTATATATATGCTTGTACGTCGCGTCAGATTATCATTATCCACGCTCTAGGCAAGTCTGGCCTCGATACTCGTCGTCTCCCAGATCACGGCGACCTTGCGGCGGAAGCCCAGGTCTTTGCAGTGCTTCCTCTTCCCCACTTTCTCGACATCCTCAATCGTCTTGCGCACCATCACGGCCGAGGTGTCCGGGTCGTCCTTCGCGACTCTCACCCGCAGCACAATGTCCAAGTTCCCCTTCCGCTCGACGTCCCGTGCGAAAAAGCTAATCGTGCCATCGACGTCGCTCAGCCGACGTTTGCGCCGCTGATCGCCCGCGTGGTCGTGATCGTGATCGGGCGGCTCCCCTTCCTCGGGTAGGATACCGGCGGGGAATACCGCGCCGACGGCCTGTGCGACGGCGCCCACGTAGCGTGCCCACCACGCGTTCTCCGCGCCAACGATCCGCTCCAGCCGTCCGCGGAACCCGTTCGCCCCCTCTGCGACCTCGCCGCCCCACCGTGCGCACAAACATAGCGCTAGCAGAACCCGCTCGCGGTGCGTCAGCCCGTGCGTTCCGCCGAGATGGCCTGTCGTCGTGAAATGCAACCCCGTAGACGCCCGCCCTTCTCGCGGCACGCCAGCGTGGTAGGTTAGCAGATTTGCGAGCGCGGGGACGACCTCGATCCAGAAGACCTCAGGTGTGCTCTTCGGCAGCGCGTCACCAATCAAGCGCACGAGTTTGCTCGCGCCCGGTGGCGCGAAGACCGCCGTTGCGACGACCAGCGGGTTCTGCGCGCGTGTCGCGACGTCGAGGTTGTAGTATAAACACCCCTCGCGCACGCCGCCCTGGCAGAATACTACGTCCTTCAATGTGGGGAGACTCTGCAGGAGGTTCCGCACGAGGAATGCGACGGCGGGTACTTGTTCCGCGCGGCGGTTCGAGATCCGGAACCGGTCCGCCAGCTCCTCGTGCTGCGGGCCGGTAAGCTCGAGACCGATGCTCTCCGCGAGCCGTGCGAAGGTCTCTCGCGGCGCGCTGAACCCATTGATAATCGGTAGCGGGTACGGTGAGATCTCGTGGCCCGCGAGCAGCAGGTACCCGAATCCGCGGAACCCGCCGCCGGAAAGGTACAACGTGTACCCGCCGTTGCGCGCCGCGGAGTCCTCGAGCTCCTTGGGGATGTTCAGCGACGCTACGGCCTTTGAAATCTCCTCGCGGATCGTCCTGGCGATGGCTTCGATGGCTTCGGAGTTTATCGCCGTGGACAGCTTCTTCAGCAACGCGGCCGCGCCGAACGGGAGGGAGACGGCCTGATCCGCGCACCGTACGATGCCACGGCGCGTCATCATCCAGGAAAGTTGCGTGGACCCGCCGCCGAGGTCCATCACGAGTCCCTCGACGGTTGCAAACGACGACGCGATGCCGAGGGCGCCAACGTGGCCCTCATCCTCCTTCGACAGCAGCTCGATCCGCCAGCCGACGGCCTCGTAGATAGCATTGCGGAATTCCTCAGAATTCGGTGCTGTCCGCGTGGCCTCAGTCGCTACCGCGCGTATGTTGGCCGCCGGCACGCTGTAGGTGTCGCAGACGTTCTTGAACCGCTGCAGTGCGCTCACGATCTGGGTAATCGTCGCCTCCGGAATAGGCGACCTGACCTGCGAAGAGGATTGGGTCGAGTATTGGACATCGTAGAGAGATATCCCCGCACGGTCGTTAAAGAGCGTGGGCAGCACGCGAGCCGTCAGCGGGTGCAGCGTCGAGATGGAGAAGCGGATGCCGTTGCTAGAGGTGTTTCACCGAAGTGGAGTTTTAGCGAGTGCGGAGGAACGAGGTGGGGCGGAGATATAACGGCGACATTAAGGGCGGGTACCTGCCGATGTCCACCAAGGCGTGAAGGTGCTCTGGAGCCGTGCATTCGGCTGCGTACTGGGGGCAAGATAACAGCGGCACCGCCATGGTAGCGATTACGGTCGTTGGTGATGTCGTTCGGTGTGGGCTCAAGAGAAACTGGTGGGGTTGAGGCAGGGAATGCGGCAGGTGCCGTGTTATATACGTCGGCATCGACGCAGCTGACCCTGGTCAGCTCAGCTCCAAGGGCGGCGACTGCATCCGAATGATGTCACACGAATCCCCCACATGGAGCTT
This sequence comes from Drechslerella dactyloides, assembly GCA_020064725.1. Classification (NCBI taxonomy): domain Eukaryota; kingdom Fungi; phylum Ascomycota; class Orbiliomycetes; order Orbiliales; family Orbiliaceae; genus Drechslerella; species Drechslerella dactyloides. The sequence goes on along the minus strand of JAGTWJ010000008.1, from coordinate 1,808,643 downwards.
ACTCGTGCGCCGATTCGTCGACGACTCTGCAGATGGTGTGCTTGGAGATGCATCTTGATTGACGCCTGCTAAAGTGTCTCCCCAGGAATAGTATCACGATACCCATGTTGTAATGCCCCGAAAGCTCGTCTCGCTACCCACTAGCTACACCCGCTCGAAAAAATAAACATACGCGAACTTTTTCATCTCCTCCACGTCCGCACCCTCCACCACCTTCTCGTCGTTGAACAGCACCCATGTCTCCCGTGGCCCCATGCCGTCGTTGTGGTCCACCAGCTTGCGAATAAATGCCACATAGTGCCTGCAGAGCTCTGTCAGCAAACTCTTCACCGTGCATACAAACATGCATATAACGCATGAATGACATGGACAAAAAAGGCTCGAAGCTCAAGAAACAAGGAAAATGCGCGCAGATACATACCCAGCGTGGATGCTCGAGCCCTTGTGACAAACAATGCTCGACAACTGGAAGTTCGCCGGCGTCTCGGAGCTGCCCGGGATGGCCTTTTCCTTGGACGGCCCGGCGGCAGCAGCCGCGGCGCTATCGTCGTCTCCCGCATCATCCGGGTGACTGAAAACCCACTCCACAGCTCTCTCCACGTTGCCGCCAGTCTCCCGTAGCGCCTTCTTCGCTTGCGCCTCGGTGAACCCCATCGATGTCAGCATCACAACGCTCTCCGGATCCGCTGCTGCACCACCCGACGCAGATCCTGATGCACCTGGAAGCTCCAGGGGTGCATCAATATCCGCATCTTCCATATGCTGGAACAGCCAGTTCATCGCGGCTTCAGCATCAGCATTGCCCGTGTGGTAGAGAGCCTTCTCACAGCGAGCTGTTGGGAAGCCCATGCCTTCCAACTGTGCCATTGCCCCCGCGTTAGCTACGAACGACGCCTTCGAGCCACCTTCATCCGCATCTTCAGGCAACAGCTCCTCCGTATCGAGAGGCCCTGTGGACATGTACGGGTCCAGTGGGAATGGCGCCGTATCGACGACCACAGGAATGTCTGCGCGAATCTCGTTAGCTTCGTAGCTCAGGAAAATAATGGTAGTATACGATGCATACCAAGCTTCGTGGGGACCCAGTTGATGAGTGCAAATCGACGAGCGTTGACGGCCAAAACTTGAGGAAACGTCTTGAACCCGATTTTCCTATCCGACTTGTTAGTACATATCCCAATACACATTGCTCACAAGACCGTACTTATTCGCCCCTTCCTTGCTCCCGCAGGCCTTGCAAGAATACTCGATAGTCTCCACCCCCGTGAAGATATCGAGGCACTCCTTCAGCGTAACAGGCTCGTACTCCTCCTTCTTTTGGTCATCATCGCCCATCACGACGTCCTTAAGCTTTCGTGCAGGGACGGGAACCGTAATATTGTCCTGCTCGTCGGTACGGTACCGTACCTTCTTGCAACCCAAGCACTGCAACCGCTGCTCCACAGCAAACCTAAAGTCAGAGACTGGATCTTTGAGCGGCGCAGGGTGATCGGTGCGGGTGATCAGCTTGAACAGGTGCAGAAGGAGCTCGAACGCATCCTGCTGCCGCATAGTAGAGAATTCTTCGTGGCCTTTGCCAACCAGCGCCTTCAACATCGCTGGAGCGAGTCCGCGCTGATAATTGACATATGTGTGTTCTTCAGTTGACGGTTGCGATTCCTCCGGTTTTGAATATCGACCCGATAACAACCCATCTCCAACCTTCTTCAGCTGCGTGTCGAGATCCTCCGCTGGGCGATTGACAGTCGCAACATCGTCGATCAGGCCATACCGAACCTTGAACCCATCGAGAGAAAATAGGCATTGCAGGATTGATGCCAGATAGCACGAGTTGCCCAGGTTCTTCAACCCAGTCAAGCCAGGTCCGAAGAGCGGACTCAACTCCTTTCCATCCTCACCGGTCATCCGGAACTCCCAGAGCAGATTCTGCTCAATTTGCATTTCCGTCAGCGACTTCTCCGTCTTCTGACGCTCCGCGATGTTAATTCCCCAGTGACGCAGGTGCTCCGTGATATGCGGGTCAAGGCGCTCGTCGTTGCAGATGTAGCAGTAAATGTCTGCGGTGCCCTCGGGCGAGATACTACCGAGCTTAACTGACGCCGGATGCTTCGTGGCGGAGAAGTGAGCGACGCCATGGCTGTTCCCACCGACACCTCCAAATTGAGCTCGACCGCAGCCGAGATTTCCACACTGCAAACACATCCAGAGGTTTTCCTTGAGGTCGCAGTCGGCGCATTTCGTAAGATCTAAGTAGAACACCTATTAGCGCGATTCAGGCCATCTGCGCATAACTTTGTTCCGGTCCTTACCAATCTCCTTTCCAGCTTTCTCATCTTGTACCAAGAAAGACACATGCTCGCAGTGCTCAAGCTCAAGGTTCCATGCCTGGACTTCCTCCTGGCGAGCTGCAGTCATTGCTTTTAAAATGCCATCGACGACTGCAGGCAGCTGTATTCGTGGACATTTCCGTTTAAACATTAGACTTCCCAAGCTTGCAGAAGCATCCTTTTGGAAATGTCTCTCACATTTCCCGTTTGCTCTACATCCTCAACCTCGCACGTGTAGCACCTGACAAATGTCTTGGTATCGTATATATCGGCTTCGGTCTCAGCGGCGATCGCGAGTTTGGTGACTTTTGCTGGTGGCTCATCTCTCTGCGCCAGCACTACGGTCAGCAAAATGCCCTTGTAAGAAAGAAATTGGCGCTAAAAGGGCGAGCTGCCTGGCCGCGAGCATACCTCTGTCTTTGACTTCTTCGTGCGCCGGATATTCAGGGCAAGCGGGTGGTCTCGCTGTGCGGAGTGCACCCGGCTGTGCATACGGTCACCCGCGCAGCCGCCGTTGAAGCAGCTAAGACAGACATCGAGGCCATTCGGGTCGTCCTAAATCAACGATTTCAGCTTAAATATCTTTGCTTGATACGAAAGATTCTAGTTATTGGTACGTACGATCGAGTCGAAGCAGATGGTGCAGTCTTCACGGTAGACGGGCTGCGTGGCAGTCGGCGGACTCAGGGCTAGTAGGATCCAACGCGAGTCAGTTGCTTGCCCCGCGCGTATCTCTCGAGCTCATGGAGGGAGAGAAATCACGGAGACGGATGTCGCAAGGATACGTACTCAGCTGCGAGATATGAGGACAGCTCGCCATATTCTTCGGTGGTAAATTATCGATGTTGAACACTTGCAAGACGCGTAGCCAGAAGACGTGCTGAAGGTGTGGCGGGGATGAGGTTGGAGGACCGAGCTTGGTGGGGTGGCGGGGCTGCTAGCTTGGCTGGGCACGTCGTCCCAAAACGAGTGACAAGGGACGGCTCGCCGATGACGTCTCGCCCAGACTGGAATTAACACCCACCAACCTCATCGCCATTCTATTCCCCGTATCCTATCGCAATCAACAGCTCCAGCTTCAACATCAGCATAATCATGGCATCCGAAGAGCCGAAAACCGCAACCGTATCCGTTCCCGACGGCGGGCCCGTCGACCAAGGCCCTACCAGCATGGGCGAGCACTGCACCAGCGACACTCCGTTGGCTCCGAATGCAGGCACTCCCTACGGTGTATGTCTACAATTCCTCCCATTCTATCTCTGGAGACTCGTCTAACCTGCCCTCTACCCCAGGAAATCATCAAACTCGGCGACATTGACGTATGTGCATTCATCTATCTAAATTACCACACTATCAACACCAGCCTCCATCCCATCCGGAGAGACTACACCCTTCATTCAGACAAGCTGAATATGAGTACGTTCGGTTGTAGTGCTATGTCGCAAAACCCGCCGACTACCCCCACAGCAACTGCAAGCTGCTCATCTTCCTTACCAACGGCGTCGGCATAAACTCGGTCAACAACCAGCTGCAAGCCGACTACTACTCCAAGGAAGGCGGCTTCCTCGTCGTCATGCCCGATCTGTACGCAACCCTTCACCCGCTCACTCCATGCATTATACACCCTTCCGTACCATCTAACTATTCTGAAATAATAATCTAGCTTCAACGGCGATCCAGCCCCGCAGGCCGGCGCCACAACAACCGAGGAAGTCACCGGCCACGAATCCTTCATCGAGCAGGTTAAAGTCAAAGCTGCGGAGGGCATCAAAATCTTCATGATAGACCTCTGGCTCGCTCGCCACACGCCTGAAACGACATTCCCGCTCGTCCAAACCGTCCTCGAGGCCGCGAAGGTCGAATTCGCCGACGCCGCCAGCCAGGTCTTCGCCGTTGGATACTGCTTCGGCGGCAAGTACGTACTCAAGCTTGCCGCCACAGCCGAGATTGCAGCAGGCGCTGTCGCACACGGAACGGCAGTTACAATCGAGGACATCAAGGCCGTCGAACGGCCGGTCAGTTTTGTATGCGTGGAAAATGATGGGCTGTTCCCTGATGAAGTACGAGAGGACGGCCGAAAGGATCTCCAGGCACGGAATATTGACCATGAGATAAAAGTGTATAGTGGTGTGCCACATGGTGAGTATCATTCTATCTCTCGTCGAATTCAGAAAGCCGCTTGAAGCAAAAACTAATCGTAGAGGTACTTAGGTTTCGCGGTTATGGGTAGTTACGATGATGAGAAGATACAGACGGCGCAGACGGAAGCAAATAACCAGATGCTAGAATGGCTGATCAATCATGAGACGTAGGAAGGCATCGGTCGTCGCAATGTTCAAATAGCCAAATGCTCAGCTGTTGTTTCATTGATTATCATGGTTGTTTGTAGTCTCCGGGCCAGGCAAGTCTGGCCTCGAGACTAGTTGTTGTAGCTTACTTGAGAAGTTTCCTTGGTGTCCGTGTTTTAGGAGAACGGCTTTGGTATACCCCATCATCTCTATGCATTTATAATCAGATCCGATATAACTTTATTCAATTCTGTACCACTCTTGAAATAACACGAATATCGCGAAGAAAAATCAATAACGCATTAGCATTCCTTTCGCCTCTCATCCAGTATCGCGTCTACCAACGTCTATTCTGTACATCCAAAGTGAAAAGTGCCACCGCACCCTGGTAACCCTCCCTTGACCAGTCGTTCGATGACACGGACAAAAGTTAACAACGGCAAGCATCAACATTCGCCAAATCGTTACGCTAATCGACTACCTGAGTTACTCAACTTCGCCCATCAACCCTGCTGATGCCGGCCATGTTCCCATTCTTTACTCTCATATTCGTCAACGCGGCAATCAACGCCGCGCCCACACCGCTGCCGTCCTCGGCAGGCTTTACAACGACGTCATCGTGGCCGAGAATTTCCTTCAAGGCGGCCGCATTACGCTCTTTAAAATGAGGGTACTTGTTGAAGACGCTGCCATCGGCGCCGACGCTACAAGGGGCTAGGTCCTTTTTAGTCACGATGGCCGCGATACCGCAGGCGGAGAGGCGCGCGGCGCGCGTGCCGATCAGCTCGGCGAGACGCCGGATGAGCTTGCGTTCTGGTTCGGTGGTGATGATGCTGAGCTTCTTCTCGAAGAGGATTTCCGTCTCCGAAAGATTCTCCCAGGGGTCGCTAGTGGTGACGAATGCCTCGTTAGAATGTCTGCAATCAAAATAAAAACACGCGTCTAGTCAAGGTGTATATATACTTACGACTCAATTTCCGCGAGGAAGGACGCATCAAGGTAGTACGGTGTCTTGAGTTTCGACAGATCTTGCTTCGCAAACATCTCGACGTCGCTTCGCTGCGCCATGTCCAGAAGCACCAGGCGGAGGATCTCGCCGAGATAATACCCTGCAATCATCTTCTCGAAAGCTTGCTGCCCTGGTCGCGGCGACTGCTCGTCGATTTGTGCGTCATAGACAGTTCGTGGTAAGACGTAGTGTTCGTTGTCGAAGGCGCCCCACTCGCAGTTGATAGCCATGGGCATGTCAGGCGGAAGGTTCATGTGCTCGAGCTTGGGGATATCGCCGCAGTGCTCAAAATAGGCAGCTATATAGTAGAGTGTGTGTATATCAGCAGCTGCCTCAAATTTTATTTCTCTGGAACAGTTGTTGACTGACCATTGCACCCTGTGCCAAAGATGCAGCCAATTTTGGTCGACTGGTCGGTGTAGTTACTTGCAACCAATGTCCCTGTAGTGTCGTTTATCAGTGCAGTCACCTTGATTGGGATCTCCTGCAGACGCATAATATATCAGCATTTACTGTTCCCTTTCATTTTCCAACTATATCCTCTTCACTTACCTTCCTCTTCAGCGCATCCTCGAATATTGGAACGACATCCTGCCCTTCAACTCCAGCGACATCGAACCCTTTCGTCCACCTTTGCAGGACTCCATGATCGATGAATTCTTGTGTGCACGGGTACGAGAATGTGAACCCCAGGCTCATCTCCTTGATATTCTGATCTTCATGATTTGAGATCAGGAATTGCTTCACGCAGTCTGCGACGTAGTCGAACAGTTCCCGCGCGCTACTGGTCTTGATGGCGGTTGGCATGCGGTATTTGCTCTGCATAATGTCGAATTTGCCGTGATCTTCTGGGAGTTCAATCTCGCATACTCGTAGGTTGGTCCCTCCCATATCAAGAGCCAGGTATGTTCCGGTTTCGGCGCCCGTCGGATTGCTAAGGACCCATGTTGGGTTCATGGGCTGGGGGTTGATACCGTTAGATGTAAATATTCGAGCCCTCGACCATCCGGATAAAAAGCTGCGGCAGTGGGCTTACAATGTTTCCACCCTCCTTTGAAAGACCTACGGACCCCAGGTATATCAGCTACCGCACATCTTCCTCATTTTGTGATGGAGCTTCCTACCTTTTGTTAGCTCAGCCTTGAACCTTTCAGTAATGAACTTGAGCTTCTGCGTATCAACGGAAAAGAGATCTTCCAGAGTCTTGATCTGGTCCATCAAATCCTTCGGCACATCGTGCATAGAGCCTACACCCGTCATCGTCTCCAACGTTAATCTACGCAACGTTCGTCCGCCAATTGAAACCACCAAGTCAAAAATGATGACAAAGATGTCGGGTCATGCGTACCCTTCCGGCTCGGAGGATCCTTTGGTCCCAGCCCGACCATTGTGCGGATCTTGTTTAGGTACTTGTTGGTCAGCATTTTGGTTACAATAAGTTGTCTCGAGAATTGGATCGAATGAAGCGTGCTCGCGAGGCTTTCTCGCAGGTCGTCCAGAGGCCATTTTATCAATAGCGGGGAGACCGGCTACGACAAGCCTAGCCAAGAGTGATTGCAGACAGAGGTGCTTTACCTGGATGTATGTGCAACGGCGCTAAAGAATGGTGCCTTACACGCGAATGACGAGGATCGATACCGGCAGTCGGAATCTGGGGACGTTGGGCGTGGGTGGCGACTCGTAGCGAGAGATTGGCGGACTTGTCGGCCAGGCTGCGCCCACTCCCGTCTCTGCGATAACGCTTGGGGCAGATCCGGCAGAACAGGTGGTCAGATAGTCGGGCACGAGCGAGTTAAAGGGAATAATCGTCGGCTAGTCCTGTGGAATTGGCGGTGCCGATTGGAGAGCCGACCTGGCGATGGCGTTGAGATGTCGTAATATGCGTAATGGACGCAAGCTTCGGCGGTGGAACAAAAGCTAAAGATGAGAGACCACGTTTAGAACAAAAAGGACAAGACTTCAGTTAAGAATGTGCTCGCTAGGCAGACGAAATCAATACAGCATCGACAGTATGTCTTCAATCTGTTGTCTTCCGACTTAAATGTTGGGCCGCGAACTCGGAGCTATCTCGGGAGGTCAGGGTTCTGGCCTATGACGTCCGATGCCCACCAAGCTAGTGGAGGGAGGCCCTGCACCGTCCACCTCCTGTTCCATTGTTGAACTGTGGCGCCGCAGCCACCGTCTGGCTTCGAGACAACCTCACTATCGATAAGTCACTCGAGGGCGAACTCGCTTCTGCTGCGTCTGGCTAGCAGGCTCCAGTCGCGCACTCGCACGACTTATTGTGCCGAGCTCTGGTCCCGAGACTTCCGCCGAGGAACGGCCGATTCTATCGTCCGAGATGGGCACGCGATGTCGTTGCAGTGCCAGTACGAAATATGCCGACAGCCGAATTATGATCTTCTTGGTGAGGGCGAAGAGGAGCCATTGAGATTGGAATGCGCGATAGAATGCCTCGGCTGATATCATGACTACTCGATAGTATCAATCACATTCAATAGCTAGACGTAGATACCTCACTGCTCCACACACATGCTTCGCATCAGTCGACGAGCACAGAATAATTATCAACCAAGGAATGCAGTAAGACGTACTATAGAATACCTACTCGGTTCTAGTCCCGGATATCCAGCTGCTTGCCATCACTGCCAAAGGCTGTCCTCGACACGAAGATGCCGCCATCCGCCATGTTACCTCACTAGCAAATATACCACATCTAACAACACAATAATTTTTACTAACCTCCGTGATATTGACTATCCTCGTCTGCTGGATGGATACATGCATTGCATGCCAACGTCTCTAAGGAACCCGGGCGATTTATCTTGTTGATACATCTCCTTACACTAATCGGCGCAGTGGCGGTTAGGTATCGTAGTCAAGTCGCTTTCAACTGACTGGGAATACGCCGTGCCCGAGTTCGACATGGTCTAGTAACCACGTACAATTGAGAATACGGGATCCGCCCGATGTAAAATATAAGTGTCCAACAAGATGGGATTCTAAGAATTCCACTACCATCTGACTCGAGAACGCTAACATTCATATGCACTTCTCGACAGACAACCCCGTCCGGACCAGCGGGTTCAAAAATGCCTCTCCCACAGGCTTCCCGTTTGTCTGACGAAGCCAGTCCGCTGTCTTTTGGCCTCCCGTATGCACATGCACGGTTTGCGTGTCTAGTGCAGAATCTGTAGGGCGGCACACAAGTAGATTTACCTGGTAATTGATATGCTCGCTCAGCATCGATACCTGGGTATGAATGTCGCCGCGCCACGCGCGGTCGACCTGTGAACACAAACCACGCTGGACAGCTGTCTGCCGACAACATATCACCGTGCCCCTTGCAAGCAGACTAGACGGGCTCCCCAGAACCAGGTGTCCTTGTAGATATGAATATTAGAATATATGGAATACCTCACCTGAACACCTACCGGAAGCTCGGCTTGACGTGGACAAATGCTCATGACAAATAAATTGCTGGCAGAGAGAAAATCATATGATACCGTCTCCGGATAAAAGGCTAGCATTTCCGTTTGTGAGAGGGCGCACGCGTGCACGGCATCAATTATACAGCCAAATGCCTCTAAGCCCCCAGGGGTGCATGTCGCAATGAACTGGTACATAGACACTTGTATCTAGAGCTCCTCGAGACCAGACGGGAAACGCCGTGCATCCATGCCTGTTGTCCCGTGAAACCAGCCCGACCATCTTTTACCTGCGAAGCGGGCCGCGGGAGGTCGAAGGACAGCGGGTTAGCGTCGCGAGACAACTACGCTTGATATATGTTGAAATGCACCTCATTTAGATGTCCTCCGCACTGACGTCGCTTACAACCGAACTCGCCTCGAATTCGATAATTGAATACCCCTACCAGCGTGCGCGCGCCCAGCTGGGCAAACTATATAAGCCCCGGTTATTCACTCGTAATATGATCATGAGCCGTTAACTTTTGCCTCCAATAAACGGCTCACAAGAAATGGGATTAGCTAAGTGTAATATCTAAACCAAGCAGTAACGTTATAACTCGCTTCAATCCCTACATTGGCTGAGTATCGCCCATATAATTATCAGCCCAACGGCCGCCTTGACCTCGTTGCAACTATAGTACTAGTTTATTAGCCTGGTCAGAATGAATTGAAGCTCAGACGCCCGAACTTATAGTTCCCCCAACGATACGTGCGTACGTACACGACAGCTAGCTCGCTATATATGCAGCCCGTCTGTCAAATGAATTGCCCATGCAGTATGCATGCATGTACTTTCATGTAGACATACGCGATGCCGTGTAACACGAGATAGCAGATACAGTCGCGAATCACGCCTAATTATTTCGTTGCTAGGCTATGCAATAGCCAACGATACTACAAGTTGAATTCTGTTTCTCGTGATCCCAGTTGCAGGAGCTCTGGCCACCAGCGGGAAGCTAAAAGCTGCACGGCAACGATGCTCATCAGAACCCGGCTAGCATTCCCCACCAATTACAACAACAGAGGCTCGTGACATCCGGTACGTACGTGCCAGTCTGTTTTTCTGTCTCTCTCAGGCACTTCCGGGCAGGCGCTCCATCACAGCCCCATGTATCGATGTATGTACCGTGCACCAAGTGCTGCCGCAAACATGTTCGCAAAATATGCAAACACACAGACCGCCTAACCGTGCTCGCCACAGGCTCCCAGCTCCCCGACGGCCGACTTGCGACCCAATGTAGGTGAGCTGCATCGTGCATGGTGCTAGCAGGTATGTAGCTCGAGCCTCCACCTCTCGCCTAGAGAATTAATATCCCCGGCAGCCACAGCGCTAGCTCGTTCAACAGACAGAGATAGTCAAGTTGAGCCTTTGCATTGCATGACAGAAACAAGATGCACACCGACACTGCATACGTACGCAACGGGCATTAATAAGCCCTAACGCAACTAAATTTCCCCCGTTCTGCAGCTGGTTATCTACTATAGCTCGGGCACGCCCAAGTACCAGTACCAGTACCACCACCGCCATAATATCATACCGTACCAGCAATTTTTCCCGTGAGGTGGAGCCGAGTTTCCTGCGGGCGTCAGCCTTGGCCTGCAGCGACAACACGCCAGCGCCAGCGATTGGTTCCCGTCGGCTGACAGCACCGTCCAACGGCCGCCTCATCTCCAAGGAGTTTCCTGGAGCATCGTGCGAGACGCCGCAACAGGCTAGCGGTGCTATCGTGGCGTACCTGCAGTGGCGGAAGATACTGGCCGATAACGTCAGAGGCAACTTAACAGTCGCGATTCCAGAAATACCAATGCTAGTATAGCATATTGCAAGCGTAATTGCAATTGCAATCGAGGAAATACAATTCGCCCGGCAATGATAGTTCGCGTCCATATCGAGCCCAAGCTAGCTAAGAGGCTTTCAACTGCGTCATATATATTATATCGGGCTGGGCTGCATCAAATAAATGTAATGGAGGGATGCAGCATGTACGATTGCAGGATCAAGGTGGCTGCTAGGATTCTGTGATTTGGTGGAAGGTTCAAAGCTTGCAAAGGACGCCAATTATCAGCAATAGTGACAGACATCTCTGGCGCCGACGCGATGCAATGCAGCAGAGCGAACTTCACGATTCATGATTGGAAAACCCTATTCCAAGAAGACACTTGTTGTAAGTTGATTGCGCATTCGACAGCTTGCTAGCCAAAGCTTACTTATACGCGTCAGCACCAGTCTTATCAGACGGGTGCTCCAGTGCTTAATTAATATCATGCACCATATAACCGTCATCAAACATATTAATTATCTCCACAGACTCCAGATTACGCTGCCTACCATAGGCAGGTCTGCAACATCTGCAAGAGATCCTGTCCGAGCCCTCCAGGGGTCCCCCCTCCGAATCGATCGATTTCTCGAACGCCTCGTCCGATCTTTTCAGCAGGAAACTCCAAAGGAGGGCACGCATGTAAGACAATATTTGAGCGAATACGAAGTCCTCGTGGGAGAAAATACCGCTCATCGGCATTGACCGCCAGAACCCGGAGCCCTCATCTGCCTATGCGAAGACGCATCTTCTGCTCACCCGCATCCACCTTCCGAACATTTGACACGTGTCGAATTCGTCCCAACTTTATCCTTGCCATGCCCCGTCGATTCATTAAGAACTAAGTACATAGTCGCTATCTGCCTTGACTTATTATTTCCGTTCGCTTGCTCGCTGCTTCTCCCCTCGCTGAGCTCTGGCGTGCGCATGCACTTTTTACCACTTCATTATCTCCACCGGACCGTGGTCGCACAAGGAGCTCGCCGAGAGCGAGGGTCGACGAGAGATAAATTAAAGCAAGCCCGTATACACTGCTAAATACGGCAATTCGACCCTGTGGAAGCTTTTTTCTGTGTGGATGTCCGCCAATGTTCCTTTTTTGAGCCTGCTTGCTCAAAGCGGAACATCACGGACGATCCGCTGCATAAGATGTGGGGGGCCACTAGCATGATCAAGCAACTCCGAGTGCTATCAATTCTGTAGTCTGGAGCTTTAGAGTCCGCATGCTAGTAGTCTTCTCGCATGGAAATAAAAAACAAAAATATGAATTTTCTTGGAGGATAAGCTTAGAAAAGGTAAGAGAAGCATTCGATAACGTGCATAAAGTTAGTAGTTGCCAGCTGCAGCACATGCAACTGTAGACCAGAGGTAGTATCGTGCCATGTCATTTCTGTCAGGATTCAGTCAAAATTTTGCACAGTTGCACAACCTTGTACCTACGTATACACTATCTTACACAAAAGGAGGGATCCGGAAACAAGATTTTGATACAAGATCACTCCGGTTACCGAAGTTATTCATAGCTGCATGTGCATATGCCGACTGGCTGTCCGGGTGATTCCACAGTATCTCGTGTAGCATGTGGCATGTAGCACTCGAGACTTCTTGGCTACGTTTGCTCCCGTTGATATTATAGTCTCGTGGATTCGTCCACCCATGATGTCTTTGAATCCACTCTTGCTTAAGCTTTCGCCGGCTCACTTAGCTCAGTCCTGCCGAGGCACTACTATATTCGCACGGAGACGGTCGCCCGCATCCGTAGGTCGGCCACAAGCAGCGAGCCGGCGTCGTGGGGTGACAAACGGCTGCGAATTAGCCGCCACTTGCAAAAACACTCAGCAGAGTCAAGACCACAAAGTTCTGTCAAACTAGTTTGTAACACGTCGACGAACAAGCAGCGCTGACCCTGTCAGCCCGGAAATTGAAGGAAGTAGCTAGCAGCGTATTGTTCTCTGGTGTTCTCGAAGTCTGAAGATTCAAGTGAGACCTTCGGTCCTTGTATTTTGTAGCGTGGAGCATGGTTACGAAAAAGCGGGGCGACGAGAACCGCAAGAGGAAGCTGAAGGATGTCCACTGGTCGTTGGTATATCGCGATTTTATTACTGATGCTGATGGGAACCGGAGGAAAATTTTCCTTCACAAACAAAAGACAGAGGCCATTTTGGTAAATTTCGTAATTCATGCTAGTACTATTCACCCTGCAGAGACGATTTTTCAATCCATTTAAAATGGACCTGGTTGGGTCAACTTAGCATGAGCACAGCAGGAGAGCAAGCAATGCCAGGCACGAATGCGAATGCCTGCATCCTCAGACCCGACCCGCTTCGTTTTTCCTTCCTCGATCGATGGTGCCTTTTTTTTTTTTTTCTGAACGAGCATGCCAGCTACAATTTGTACCCCCTCCCCTGCCCGCGATCGTGACGGTGTGGAGCAACATTGCCTGTCCTGTGGACAGGAAAAACAAAAGATGAGATGGACCGATTAATATTCCTGTAGGCATCATCATCATGCATCGGAACCTTTCCAGAACCCTTCCCTTCCAAGCACGCTTGCTTGCACGAAAGGCAAGCAGAAACTTGCACGAGCGCACGCTGCCTGTTTCAGAAACAGAGCTTTGCATTCACCCAGCCGGCTGTTCCTGAGCGAATTAAGAAACCGTTTGTGAAAATCAGAGGGAACAGACGCCGCTGTGTTACATATTGCATCACGACGGCCGGCTATGAACAGGAATAACCAGGTTTATTAAGGAGGCCGAGAACCACATATACGTAGTCTATGGAGCGATGCTGCTGCCAGCCGGGCGCAAACGAGACGTGGGCGGATGCAATGCGTCACGGTTATTAACATGTCGCTCGTCTGGATTCTCTGGAAGAAATTTCCGCCGCTTGAAGGATTCAATTGGCATGCAGTGGGTAGACTGGCGACGACAATCGTGCGCTTGTTTCGTATCACTCAACCAGCCCACCATCATGCACGAGCGAGCGAGCTCGAAGGTTGCTTCGTGCGAGAGTCCGGAACAAGAATGGAAGATTTCCCCGCATATCTTGTTCAATTTTAGCTATTGAAATGCGACAGCAATCAACAACAGGTTGCTTGCTCCTGCGACGAGCCGAACCCAGAAGCTATATTTATACAGCTAGAAAAAATTTTGGTGGTGGCAAAGCGCTCGCCATTTGCATCGCGCGCCGCCAAAAATGCTAAAATCGCAAACACGAATGGAGATACGGATTTTAACGGTCGCTGCCTGCGCGCCCAGCCGATGGAAATTCGCATCGCCAAACGCCATCGGGGCCGGAAGCTGGAACCGGGGAACGCATGTGCATGCCGACCAAAGAGGCTGTAACCGTCACCAGCCAATTGCGATCCAGGAAGACGATGTGAAATGTTCTGTGACCGGAAAACTGGGGTATCGAGATGCACAGACTAGCCATGCAACCACTTAATAGCTGTGATAATATAATAACAGAATTATAAGACGGGGCTGCGAGAGTGCCCCAAGGATCCGAAGAGCGTGCAGCCGGGAAACGATGGCCATGTTTCTCGTTCTCGATGGCTCCCTGTAAGGTCTGCTTGCTTCGCTTTGGCCCCATCGGGGTCATGGATCCAGCGCGATCGCCAGTTTTCATTCACGGCGTCCGGAGAAACGAGCGCGATCAAGCGTGGGCGGACGCCCAGCTGGGACAAACAGGCATCGCGTGCGATGCAATGGGTCAGCCTCAAAAGGACGTGACCGGCCTGGCCATGCACTGAAACATCATAGGTCATCTTGATATTATTGCGGAGCTTGCGCTTGGTCGGGACTTGTAAAATGCGAGAAACGCTAAAAGGCTTGAAAAGACTTGCGCATTCGATTCGCGTTAAGTCGTAGTTGGTAGTTGGTACGGCGGAGACAATCAAGTTTATATCTCGCAGAATCGTGGATTAATTGCAAATACACTCGCCTCTTCTCCAGCTTCCTTCTAAAATCCTGCCAGGCGACAAATTAAAAACGTCTTTACGCCGGAACCCCGTGCTAACGCGCTCGTCGGCCTGGACCGTGGAGCGAAAGAGGATGACCCCCATATATGTTTTCTTCTTCCGAATTCTTCCTCAACCTTCTTCTGTTTCCCCAAGTCGAGCCTAGTCCTAGTGCGCGACTCACTTTCAAACAGCCGGCCGGGCTTCCCCACGGTGAGCGCAAGCAAGGCCTTCGCAGGCGATTTGCTAGAATTTCCAACGGACGGTTGGTCTTCGGCGCGGCATAAGGTGACCGATAGCGAATTGTGCCCTCTTTCTATATATTTTCTTTTTGGGTATCGTTCCTCTCACCATTTTCTCGCCTCGCTCGTTCTTGCTCCAACCGTTAGTTGTAATAACAAGACAAGTATAGTGACTTTGCTATAGCATGATATGGACGCAGAAACCGGTTGTGCAGCTGCACTCGATCGAATCGTATCGAGAGATGCGAATATTGGAAAGATGTAGCGTTTTTCCTTTTTCTCAGAAGGGGCCTCCCCATTGGCGATTGGGCTTGACTTTGATATCCACACTGTCTGTTAACAGACTCTCTGCTCACGGTTGGGTACATGTACCTGTACGCTTCCTCGCATTTTAATTGCCTACCTTGCACAGGAACGTTACAATAATGGGGAAAGGGCACAGTGCACCTTGTTAGCTCACACCTCTGGGCCAACTTTTTCTCTCGCGAGCTGCATATTGCCAATGCATGGATGGGGTACTTACAGACAGACGCACTTGCGTCTAGGAGGGTATAGCATCCAGCGGTAACTAAGCCGGTCGCTGTGGATGGATCGGTTTCCCAGCACGGACGGTTAGCTAACAAGCATGCAATGGATAGAATAAAATATTTGGAGCTGGCGGTCGGTGCGAGGTGCAAGGACCCGACCGTACCCAAGAACGAACGAAACGTAGTAACTCCGTTGCGAATGTTGACTATATTGCTTCTTCGCTCATCCGGATATCCTTCGATTCGATTGAGGCATCTCACTAGCCAACTTTTTTCTTAACTAGGTTCGGCCAAGACAGAAAAGAAAAAAAGAAAGAAAAAAAGAGCAAATGCAAGGGCAGGCCCAGGGGTGGTGGTGTTCGAATTCGAGCTGGGGAGAAGAGAAAGAAGGTCGGGCTTTCCTCGAAGGAAAATGAAAATGCATTCTGGCTCGAAAAAAGAAAGTTGAACAATCGGGAGGAAACAGAAGGAGGTGCGCTGCTTGCATGCTCATGTCTCCGGTTGGCTTCGACGCTGTTAGTCTAGTAGTGCTGGCCCGAGTATCAGCGAGTGAAGGGCTCGATATCCTCCCCCACATCCCTCTCACATACCGTACTTACTTTTCTCAAGTAGCCTTCGAGAGCTTTGGTATAAGAACCCGGAGGCTGCTCTGCCCGCGGCAGTTTCGCTTTGGTCCTTCCTGATCTTTCTCCTCCTCCAACATCTTGCTGCTTCTTTTCTCACCAGTCGCTCGTTGACTCAGACTTGCATTGCATCCCAGCCAGGTTGACTAAATATACTAGCTAGCTGCATGTTCGCACGTCCGCATACAGAATACATACTACATACCCTCGTCCAGGCGAACGTTTGTTGCGATACCTGCAGCCGTGTATAGTATACTATCCGTATACGCTTCTTTCCACTAGACGGCGGCCGTAGCCTCTTCTATCCGAACAAACAAAGCAAAAGCACCTTCTGCGAACTCTCGCAGCCCGAAAAGCTCCTATTGATTCCATCTACAGAATTTAATTGCATTGGCTGCGCCAGAGCACTTTCAATCCTCCATCTCCTCTTTATCTCTCTTTGTTATCCTGCAGGAATTATTTTCCATCGAACTCGCAAAGTATCGGTTCTTCGAAGTTATTACTGCTCTCGACCCTCTCCTCCGTCTATCTCGGTTCGCCACATCTCGAGCTATATCTATAGACGCCTTTACATAACATCCAAGCAATCCCGACTCTTACCGGACGGCGTTCCCGCACCGGTATAACATACAACTTTTTACCCCACGATCCCAAACTTCAATTACCACAACGTCGCTTCCATCTAAAGCCGCAATGCCTCAAGTCCAGACCAACTTCCTCATCCCATCCGACCTCGTCCTCAAGGACTCGGAATATCGCTTGACCAAACCTCGCAGTGCGGTTCCCAAGGCTCCGCCTCCATCACCTGCTGAGTCGCGAGCCTCGTCTCCGTTCCAGCCTGACCGCAAGCCACGCGGCTCCAACTAGAATACCAACATTTGAGTTCGCATACTACAGTCAAGGTATGTTTGCTGAGTTTTTACTATCTGCAGCCAGATGGTTGCTGACTTCCCATCGTACATTATGAGGCTAACCGTTTGCTTTCCACAGTACGTCGCAGCTCAATGCATTGCATGCTGTATTCCGCACACGTGCACACTCGAACCGAACGATTCGAAATCATCTCTTTCGTAGCCTCTCCGCAAATATGATATCCCGGCTCACTCGTCTTCTTTCTGTCCTTCACGGCTGCCTGTGTTTCTTCTAACTCTTATATACCCCCTTTCTATCTTGTCCTTTCTCACGGATAGTTCTCCCGAAACCTACCCGCTAGGTCCGGCTAATACTCCAACCTTACGAAATAATGCTCGAGAATTCGAACCGATCTCCTTCTTCCATTTGCAAGCGATTGGCTATTGCTTCTACTTCTTCTCTTTTCTTCTTCTCTCTGGCTATCTATTGCGGTATTTTTCTTGGCATCTTTTTTGTCTTTTCCTAAAAGCATATAAATAGACTTGGGGGTATATCGTAATGCGTATTTCTGAATATTTGCAGTTGCAATCTGGGTTCAATGTTGATTTCGTTTTTCGTTTCGCCGTCGGCCTATCCGGCAGAGCGTTTCTATTTTAGTATTTTACGAACCGCAAGAACTACTGGTCTGTTCTCTCTCTACCTATCTCTCTCTCTCTCTCTCTCTCTCAAAGATTGTTGCGTCTATCGCTCTCTATGGCTTTTTGATACCTTGGGTCCTCTTCTTTTCGTTAGTGCATTCATTCTGCTCGTGGGTCCCGGTCTGGAGGTAGGCTTTGTTGGTATTACTGTCGCCTTAGCTTTGTTTGAATTCTGTACTTGGCAATTAAGGGCTCCAAGCTCACATTTTTTACCATCGTTCGCAACTCGATCGACGGTCATAAGTCTCGAAAACGTGACACTGATCCCGCGTGCTCTCCGTCTCCGAACTCGAGTCGGATATCACTAATCCCCTTCCGTCCGGCCGCTACACATGTTCCTAAACCTTCGATCGAGACGACCTTCAACAGTGTTAAGTAACATTTCCGTGTCTCACGCCATTGTCGCCTGCCAGCAGCATCAACCGCGGGGCGCCTGGGACGGCTACTATCCTTCGTACCGCATTTCACTCGTCCCCAGGCCTTGCAAACCTTACAAACGAACGAGGCAACATGAAAGCAACAGCCGGGCGCCCCGTTCCGACAATCAAACCCTCGATTGGATCCACAGATCTAGAATCTCGATTGGAGATTGAGGTGGCATGTAATGCCTGTTGTATGGAATTCCTGGGGCGGATCGCCTGTTCTCCACATTTTGAATTCCTTCCCCCGCCACCAGCAAGAAGTCTAGAACGCGCCCGAAATGTACAAGACCCCGGTTACGCGACGCGGTTTGCGCCAAAATATGCACGAGGCCAGCTGGGCAGCCAGGACCGAAAAAGTGATATCACTTATTGGCGGATTCATATGACAGGACGGTGCGGGAGATTTCGCGGGAAATAAGTTTCTGATTGTGATATAACATCTTCAACTAACGACGCGGCCAGGCTAGCCACCCTCGTCCCGCTTTCTTCCCCGCCCTCCCTTCCTTCCTTCCTGCCGTGTGGCAGCCCAGGCGCCTGAATACAGGTTTCTTGATTGTCTCCAACCACATGCTGGTTGGCTGGCGATGGCTGGCCAAATAGGCATGCATTCGCATGAAATTCAAGGGCATTTCCAAGTTTTCTCGGGAGAGTTTCGGTGTGGAAATTTCAAGTTCATGCATGCTAACGTTAGGCACTCCACAGTCGAGTATGCATCTGTCATAGAGGCTGCGGGCCTGAGCTTCTGACAGGTGGTCTAGACTGCAGTCTCCAACTCTTGGAGTTCATGTTATCAAATGGGACCCACGAGCAATCAAGCTATCAGTCATTAAGAGGCGTCTTATAGGATGCCGCTGCCGCTGATACGTCACTGCGAATTGGGCTCCTTCGCCGCCGGATGTTGGCTACTCACGGGATACGCCGTCGTGGGGGCCTAGGCCCTTACATTACTGTGCAGCCTTTTTGAACACACGTGATCAAGGCCCGTCGACGTTCTGGAAAAGAGGTCTTGCTGTACCGCCCAACATGTATTTTGTGATATCCGCCATGGAAGCTTTCTTCGAAATATATATCGTACAACCCAGCCCAGCTGCCGGCATGTGTGTCTGCCGCCTCCCGATCCCCGAGACAGAAACGCAATATCAAGCCGAATTAACACCATGCGGAACAGATCAATCAGTGCAGGATTCCGTGCACAGCTTCCCGAGGCAGTGGTATGGCCAAATATCCGATATCAGTCTATAGATAGTAATCCAAAATGCCGCCCATCTAAATGTAACGCCGCTGCCGCGTTCGGAATCCGAGGTAGTAGTATCGAAATGCCGTGAGAACGTAAGGTGACAGCTGCACCTCATTCGATCCCATGCTGCTTCTTGAGCTTCTCCAGCTCCTCTTGCCGCTGGGCTAGGTCCTTTTCCGATCTCGCCATCTTCTCCGGCTGGTGATACAGCACTGTACGTACGCCGTCCGCCCGTCAGCAACCATCCATCGCATCCAAGTGAGAGAGCCAAGCTTAGGGACGGCACGGCTAGCGGCTAGTCTAGTACTCACCAACCAGGTACCGGTTCTGGAAATTGAAGCCATTCAGCTTGTCGCACGCAGTCTTCGCATCGCCGACCTCCTCGTACACGACGAACGCGGTGCCCTTGGTATTATTCGCGATCCCTTGTCGTATTTGCCTGCCGTCCATCAAATCGCAAAGCGACGTTAGCCTCTCAACGTCCCAACGGCTCGGATATTGGGTAACGCGGACGGAGTTTAGGAATTGATGTACCGTATCGGACCGAATTTGCCGAAGAGATCGAACAGTTCTTCCGACGAGACCTGGTAACTGGTGGTCGAGCGCAAGTTAGTCGGTGGCTCATAGGTTAGGTGGGTGCGCTCTGTTGGGCGCGTACGGACGCGGTGAGCTGAGGGGACCACGAACCTCAGGTTCTTGACGAACAGAATCCTGTTGACCTCCGGCGCGAGCTTATTCTGTTGCCTGTTCATAGTGTGTCGCTGTTCTATCGATTTGGCCTTGAAGTTGGCGATGTGGATGAGAAATCGTGCTTAGCTTAGGATTCGGGCACGCGATTTGAGCGCTCACTCGCTAACGACTGCCGGCTTTAAGCCCTGGATCGGGGATTAGCGCCTCAGTGCACGGATATTACACAGTATATACCTCTATCAGATACGTAAAAGGGTGTCTACCACTTATAAATGCTGGCTTACAGTGCTGCATCTAACAGAGAAATCATGAAAATAAATTCTTTTATGTCGCCATCTCATCCTATCCAAAAGCTAACTAGATGCAATGCCCCTTACTTACTTACCTTGTCTAAATAAGTGCCTATTTACCGATCGAAAGATCTATTTTCGTCAAAAGTGCAGAGACAAGATACACAGCAAACACAGATCCCAGGACCACCAACGGTTTCCGCAAAGCCGCCGATGTACTGTACTTGTATGTAACCTGCGCATCACGAGATATTAGAAAGGTGCTATCAAGGTTGCGGAGCTCGAAAGGGTCCACTCGGCACGTACAATGATATCTCTGTTCTTCAGCTCGTCGACAACATTATTGACTGTCAACTTGATCGTCGTTCGTCCCAGCGTATCCATGAATGTCTTGTGCAGGGATCGCTCCTCCTTGTCGATAGCAAACGGAGCCGAGTATGTTACGTCGCTGTAGCCCAGTATGTTAATAATCTAGTGATTCCAGCGAGGGGGATCGTATTCTTACGTCGCTCCTTCCGGCAAGATGATCCTGACTTCTACCGAGCCGTAGGACGTGCTCTGCGACGGCCCTTGCAGCAGCGGCACTTTCAGAATATATCCATCGCCTTTGCTCTTCCGGAGGTAGTCCGGCAGGTCGTTGTTCCAACCGACGACAAAGCTGTAGTTCCATCCACCAAAAATCGGAAATCGTGGCTTGATATCAAGAATCGCTTCACGCGAGTCGCTTCTGAATTTAGATGTCGACACATTGCCGACCTCGTCGGTATAGTACGCATCTTTGCTGCCGCTTCGCAGAGGGAAGAGGAGAGACTTGATGGCAGCGGTTGGCGGATTGTAGTACGATGTCGTCGCCCATGTCAAACGGGAGAACTGGTCCCTCAACCTAAAAATGGGTGATACGTTAGATACCGGCGTCAAATTATCACCCCTCTGAGCAGTTCATTCCACGTACTTCGCGCCGTTATTCGTCATCCAGTATCTCTCTTCAAACGCCAAGTTATTTCCCCAGTGCGATACTTCGATATCACGCTCCAGCTTCTCCATGTAAATGATTGGCATTGTGAACTCGAACCGTATGGTGAACGTCTCTGGAGTCGAGTCGGACGACCAAGGCTTCTTGTCGTCATACGGTCCATAGGTCACGGTATATCCACTCTTTTCAACATCCTTGCCTCCGAACTCGGTGTAGTCCGGGATCTCGCCGTTCGCCGCTCTGAATTTAGTCTTCTGTTTCTCGGTGAGATACGCGGTAGGAACGTATCTATAACCGGTGTACGAGAGAAACTGCTTGTCGCTCTGCCCGATGACAGCTGGGATGGGCTCCAGCGCGCCCGTGATGCTGGCCGAGATTGCCAAGGTGACCTGACCTTTAGGCTTGAGCGTCGCCGGCAACGTGATCTTGTAGTATTTAACGGGGCTGATATGGAGCTTGTTAGACCTAATAGCAGCATTTAAGAAATAGAGCCATTGGAGCGAGCATACTAGTCGGATGAATCCTCTACAGGCTCGGCCTTGCATGGCGTGCCTTCCTTCTTATCCTTGCATTCAACGAAGCTGACAGCGGACGACCCAGGCACGGATAACGGCAGATAGTACTCCGTCTGTGGCTTATCGGACGTGTTTTCGATGATGACAGCAATCGTCTCCCTTATATATGCCTTGGATGCATCAATCGTCCGTAATAGGTTGGTGTTCTTGAAGACCTGCGGGACCTCCAGCGACGACGCCAGGTGGGATGCTGCCAGGAGCAGGGTCGCGCAGAGTGTCACGCGGGGGCGTATGGACCGCATCGTTCCGCCAATGGATGCCGGAGTCAGGCGCCGTTCCTCGGGATTCACGTAAGGATGCTAAGTTTCGAGATGGGCTCAATGCCTCATCGTTCGGTGGGGAGAGGGGATGGTTGGTGGTGGTCGTGATGTCGTCCGGGCCAGGCGTTCGTGGGCGGACCAGCAAGCCCAAAAGGCCACGGAACTCGCTTATGACGACGACGGCACCAATTGGCCAACGCGCGGCGCAACAACGACCGCTGTTGCAGATGCGCGCCGCCAGCCTTTTAAGCGAAACTTTCCACGATTCCGAGAAAACTTTGCGCACCGATTGTCCCGCATCAGCCTTGTATTCCTGCAAAAAGCACGGGCTCCTGCATCGACAGGCACTGGAAGGTGAGTGCTCTCTGTGGTTG
The DNA here is from genome assembly GCA_020064725.1 of Drechslerella dactyloides. Taxonomy (NCBI): domain Eukaryota; kingdom Fungi; phylum Ascomycota; class Orbiliomycetes; order Orbiliales; family Orbiliaceae; genus Drechslerella; species Drechslerella dactyloides. Next base: position 1,786,012 of record JAGTWJ010000008.1, on the reverse strand, counting down.
GGGGATTTCAGGATGCTAACCGTGGCTGCTAGGTCCGCGACGTGGGGCTAACCGTCGCCCATTGATGGTCTCGTAGACAAACCTCGAACACTTGATCAATCGGCGATATCGACGCCCCGCCAACATTATGATCTCTCTTCTAAGAGCATCGGGTCACCGATGCTGTACGCGGACATCGCAGGCCGCATCCCTTGCGGCTGTGAACCGGCGGGTGGCTTCCGCGAGATATTTGGCGGATGAAGCCACCCAGACCACAGGCGAAGCTGAGCCAGCAAAGACCCCCCGTGAACGCCCACCCAGAGGAAGCACCAAGATAATCACCAAGAAATTCAAATGGATAATGAAACGACCCGAGAACATACGCATATCAGCGGATGTCTTGAGTGGCATGTCGAGGAAACAGCCAATCCTAGGTCTGGAGACCGCGATCTACACCCATGGATTCCCGAAGCCAAACAACTTTGATCTCGCGATGGAAATGGAAGAGATGGTCCGCGCGAATGGTGCTATCCCCGCGACGATTGGTATCCTCAACGGCGAGATATACATCGGCATGACAAAGGATCAATTGAAGGAACTCGCGGAATCGGCAGGAAGTGAGAAAACAATCAAGGTCTCTCAACGAGACATTGCGTACACGATTGGTCAAATGGGACCTCCGCTCAACGGTGGCACAACAATCGCTGCTACGATTCAAATTGCAGCCTTGAGTGGCATCAGGGTGGTCGCGACGGGCGGTCTGGGAGGCGTCCACAAAGGCGGGGAGTCAAGCATGGATGTGTCGGCAGATCTCGCGGCGCTGGGCAGGCTGAAGATCAATCTCGTAACGTCGGGCATGAAGAGCTTTCTCGATACAGCACGGACAATGGAGTATCTGGAGACCCAAGGCGTGTTTGTCTCAACCTTCGGCACGAGAGGCGAGAGGGTAGATATACCTGGTTTCTACAGCCGTGAATCCGGATATCGGTCGCCACACGTCGTTGAAAGCGCGGAAGAGGCTGCGCGTATTGCCTGTGAGTATTCCTATGAGCAGCCTACTCTTGTATTTTGCTGACTCTGCCTAAAATTCCTCCAGTCTCCGCCGACATGCTCAAGTTGACCACTGGCAACGTGTTCTTCAATCCCATCCCGAAAGAGTATGAAATACCTAAGAGTGAGATGGATCCAATTATCGAATCTGCCGGTAAGCCACCCTGACATTGAACGCCAATCTTCTGTAAACACGACTCTGACACTCGCCTAGTCGAAAAATCCAAATCTGTAACGGGCAAAGATAACACCCCCGCAGTCCTCAACGAGATTCTGAAGGAGACGGAAGGACGCTCGATAGAGGCAAACCGCCAGTAAGTGATATAATCACCAACTACTTCTCTCTCCACTAACTGACCCGACATGGCAGATTGGTCTTGGATAACGCGAAAATCGGGGCGCAAGTCGCCGTTCACATCCGCAAATTTGAAGACGAGCTGGTGAACGCAAAACTAGCACAGAGAACGGAGAATGCGAAAAGACGAGCGACGGTTCGAAATTTGAAAAAGTCGGTGCCGCCACCAAAACCAACAGCACCAGGACCATCAGGAATGTAGGTGAGGCGCCTCTGTTATCTTGTTCTCCATGTGTTTGTAATGTACACCTTTGAATCTTTAATGGAGGAGCGACTACAACTGTTTTTATCAGAATGGACGGCCGTGTTTCTAAACCTCGCTTTCCAAATCGTGCCAATATAGAGGCGGGACGTCCGTAAGACCGAGTATCGGAACAGTTGGCGGGAATCCAGCGACAGCCTTCCCAGATGTTTCGGGAACTCGATCATACTTGACGACATCGACACCTCCATCCGATTGGACGATCGAAATGGCGGACGGGACAGAGGAAGATGTCGTCGTTCAGCCTCGTGACATGCCAGAGACCGGCGGGGTCCTCGTCGTCGGCGGCGTAGGAGTGGACTACGTAGGCACCTTCAACGACAAAGCACAAGCTGGAGCCTCCATGCCCGGCAACATCAAGGTCTCCGTCGGCGGCGTGGCCAAAAACATCGCCGCTACAATCCAACAGATCGGACGAGGCGGGACTCCCGTCAGGTTCCTCTCCGCCATCGGCAAGGACTCGGCCGGCCTGCTCGTCCTGCAGGACCTCAAGCGGCTAGGTCTCAGCGTCCAGGACATCCAAGTGAAGGAGAAATCCAACACGACAGGCTACATGGCGCTCAACGAGCGGAAGGACGGCAAATTGGTGGCAGCGCTATCGGACGCCCAGATCATCTACAACATATCGCCGGAGAGAGTCGTCGCCGCGATCGAGAAGCACCGTCCGGAGATCGTCTGCTTTGACTTGAACTTGCACATGGACACAATCGCAGCTCTCTGCAAATCCGCCAAAGCGAACGGAGCGATAGGTAGAATGACTCTCTAATCGCGATGTACGCCCATGCTGATGTGTCGACAGTTGTCTGCGAGCCGACGTCCGCCGCAAAGGTCCACAAGCTGGGCGGCCTCCTCCAACAGTTCGAGCCGTACCCAAACCACTACATCGACATCCTGGCGCCGAACGAGCTCGAATTCCGCGAGCTGGAACGACACTTCGTGCACAGTCCCGGCGCCGAACCCCCATGGCTGCCTCAAGGCCGAATCTACGAGGGCCTTCTCAACACCACCTACTGCCAGAGTACGTCACGCCATCCCAATACACCCCATCCACACGTAAGACCATACTAACCCACCGCCTCGACAGCCCTCAAGCGGTTCGTCGAAGACTTCCATTCCCGCATCGCGAAGAACCACTTGAGACGCCCCTCCGCCAAGATCCTCAACTACCTAATGCGCAAGGGCGCCGCCCTCCTCCCCGCCATCCCCACCGTCCTCATCAAGCTCGGCGGCGGCGGCGTCGTCACCATCCGCGCCGTGAAGAACCCGGACCCGGAAACCATCACGGAGCCGAAACGGTACGCGCTCTACCAGAACATAACGGACACCCGCCCCACCGCCCGCGGCGGACCCCAACTCACACCGGACTCCTACGTCGCCGCGGACCTCTTCCTGCCCGTCCCCTACAACACCGACCACCACATCCTCGGCATCGCGATAAACTGGACCGCCGCCCACCCGGTACCCCGTGACGCGACGCTGAACTCCAACGGTGCCGGCGACACCTTCCTCGGCGCCTTCGTGCAGGGTCTGCACGCGCGGGAGGAGCGAAAAGCGGGACCGATAGCCGCGAGTCCCTGGCTGTACTACGAGCGCGAGTACATGCGCGTGCTAATCCACAAGGGCCAGCAAGCAGCCGTGGAGACCCTACAAAGTGCGGAAAGCCACTACGTCGCGCCGGACGCAACAGCGACGGCGGCAGCGAACGTCAGCGCGGCAGACGCAGCCGCGGACGACATGTGGGAGCGCGCGGTGGATATGTTTGGCGAATTGGAAATGTCGGCGGAGGAAGACGAGCGGACCGTCGACGAGATACCCGTGCCGCGCAAGAAGATTATAAGCCAAGCGCACGCATCCCAGCTCGCCGAGGAGTCGCCTGCATCGCAGAATACAGAGCAGGAGCAAGAACAAGAACAGTCGAGCGAAGACGGTCTGATACTCCATGTGGTCGCGAAAAGTAACCTGAACAAGCAGAGGAAAAGGTCACAGCACCTCCAGGAAAATGCCGCCGGCGACGCCGGCGAACCGCCCGTACCGAATCTGAGATCGCCACCGGGAACGGGCAGCGATAAAACCAAGAAGCGGAACAAATTGAAATATTGGGCCAAAGATCGCGCAGAGGAAGAAGCCGCCGCGATATCAAAGGCGAGTGCCCAAGACGACAGCGAGCCTGCGACCGCCGGATCTCAACCGTCCACGTAGACGCCATCACCAACTTGAGGACGGATGAGCTGTGATAATATTTAATGTACATATACTCGATCCTATGATATCGTCAGAGTCTATCCTTGTTTCACACTCCCTTTCTGCACGCGCTGTATATATTTGTAACTTCAACTTGAGTATTTCGGCGTCCGCCCCGTAGATATAAATGCTGTACGACTGGTCTCGCGGGCGCCACAAAATACAACACCAGTCAACGTTGTCCGATGTATCTAATTAGAAACATAGTAATATGATCACCACCAGAAAATTAGCCCACTTAACATCAGGCAAAACCGCATTCCCAGATTACAATGCACAAATATTCAACATGGTGGAAGTATGTACATAAAGGAAACTAGAACAGCTGCAGAAATTTTTACCAAGATGAGAAACGTGATGAAAAGTCGCAAAATTACATACGTGCGTGCAGAAAATGAATTTCAACGATGCAGCAAAGCAGCGCAGCCCCTCTCCAGACCTGAAGCCCGACAAGGACAGCCAAAATCACTAAACAGCAAAATCACAAAAAACAACTAAGAAAAAGAAGTGAATAACGAGTGAAGAGAAACGACAAAATCAATACAGAATCCGCGGCGCCAGATCCTCCCGCGAGTTCACAAGCTCCTTCTTCCGCTTCCCGGCACCATCACCCATGATGCTCTGCAGATCCTTTTCATCCTGCTGACTCTCACCCTCCTCACCCTCACCGCCGACATCAGCACCAGCATACATATCGGCACCATCACCCAGCAGCGCACTACTGCCAATCCACGTCCAACACCGCATGATCTCGCCCATATGCTCCACGCTCGTCGTCCGCACGTTGCTGTTCAGCTCGACGACCTTGCTCACGCCCGCCCACAGCTGCTGCCGCTTCTCCGGGTCGAATTCGTTCGACAGCATCATGTCCCGCAGCTGGTTGACGGGCATGTAGGCGATGTCGGCCGTCTTGTCATTGTAGTACGCCCGCTGCTGCTGCGCGAGGCGGCGGAGGACAACGCCGACGAGACGCGTGACTTGGCGGGAGTAGACTTTTCGGCGGTGCATTGTCTCGCGGATTTTGAAGGCGGCGAAGAGGAGGGAGAGCGCACCGATGAGCTCGAGTTTCCAGCGGAAGAGGAAGGAGAGGGCGTTCTTGCGCAGGGAGCAGGTGAGGGGTACGTTGGAGAGGTTGGTGGATTCGAAGCATCGGTCGCCGCCGCTGCAATACCCGTTAGATATGAATATTGGTTAGGGGTATATAAGGTGAACTTACGTGGTCATGGTTGTGATGACTTCGTCCTTTCGCTCGAGTTCTTGCACCGCGTTATCCCACAGCTCGGTGAACTGGGCGTCGGACAGCGTCGGCGATTTCATAGCGTAGAGCGCCTGCTTGATGTCGTTTTCGAGGAGGCCCTTCTCTTCGTCCTTTCCAACTCTGACCGTCCCGCATTCGATTGCGGCGGCGCGGTCCCGCAGTCGCTTGATGACAGCGTCGGAGAGGACGGACACGCGGCGGATCTTCTCGGAGTCCGGCTGGCAGGTCGGCGCGAAGGGGAGCATGCCCCAGAAGGAGAACGGATGCGGGACGAGAACGTAGTCGGTGTAGCAGTCGGTGCCCAGATTCTCGCGGCAGATCGCGTGCGGTGGGCAGGGTTCGCATTGCGGGCTGAGATTGTTGATCCAGTCTGGGAAATCCGCGTTCTTGAGCGACGACGGTTTCCCGATGCCGCAGTAGCCGACCTCGAGCTTTTCTTTCCGCCACCAGGCGCCGTAGGCTACGATCGCGACAAAGATCAAGGTGTACAGGAACTTGATGGACGCAGCCCCCACACCAGACGACCCTCCTCTCCGCCGCGCGATTTTTGTGACCGCGTTCGCGTTCTCGTCTTCGAGTTCGACCTCCAATTGCTCCTCCGGGGTGAACTCCTCGCCGGGGTCGAGCGACAGATCGCCGTCGTCTTCCTCCTCCTTGACGTAGTCGTCGCTTTCCTCCCGGAAGATGCGTCGGTGCATGTCGGCGTTCTGGCGGTCGAGCTCCTCGTGGGCGGCGCTGATCTTGCGGTCCGGGGTGAGGGAGGCGAATCTCGACATCGAGACTCGCTTGGTGGGCGTGGGTGACCGGCCGGCGGGGATATCGCCCAGGTCTGGGGACTTTCGGACAGATGGGACGCCCTCCGTCCGTCTGCGCGAGCCCTCGACCTTGCGCGGCGTATCCTTGTTCGGCATGCTCCTCCGCCTGTCCTTGTCGACCGGCGCATGATACTGTGGCGAGGACCCCATCTGGAAGGGGTTTTCGCTCGAGAACGCGGGCTCGTCTCGGGCGACTTCAACGGGTTCCGGCGTGGGAGGCTCTGGGGTCGGCAGCTTGGGAGTAGGTTCTCTGACGGGCTGCGGCTCCGGCGTCTTCGCGGCCAGGCTCTTCCGGCCTCTTCTCGGCTTTGGGGTTTCCTCCACGGCCGCAGGTGCTGCCTCGTCGTCGGTAGTCTCGGGTCTCACGGAGGACTTTCGGCCCCGCTTGACGGGTGAGGCGTTCCGCTTCTTGGGCGTGGTGGCCCGTCGAGAGGCGCGTCTCATCGAGGAGACGACCTCCTCGTCGCCGGTGGTGCCGTCATCGTCCGTGACGACAGAGCTGACGACGGAGCTAGCGGTCCGGCGGGAGGCTCGCTTGCGGGGCGTGGGGGTGATTTCAGGCTCGCCTATGGTGCCGTAGTCCTCGGCGTTGACGATGCCCCGCGCCGAAGCCTTGACTTTACTCTGCTGCTTGAGGATTGTGGCCGCCTGCGGGACGAGCGCGGTCTCGAAGATCTCGACCAGCTTCGCTTTCTTCACGGCGCTGGGGTATTCGATGTTGTGCTTGAGGAGGATGCTGCGGATCTGGGGCATGGTCAGGCCGTTGGCGTCGAAGCCCGGCTGGAGATAGTAGTACTCGTCGTCCTCCATGTCGTCGTCGTCGGATTGTCAGCTGCAGTCAGATAGGTGTACTTTTATGTGTGCGATCCCGTAGATGGCGGACCGGTGAAGCAGAAGACTTATAAGGCAGTCGAGAGCGACAGCTTCTAGCGGGTGAAGATTCGTCGGCGCGCGACGGAGAGCTCAGGACAGCCTGGCAACGGCGTCGACGTAAACAAAGGGCAAGCAACGGCTCGGGTGGCTGATGGGATGGGACCGGGGGGAAAGATGGCGAGCGAATAGGATGGCGAGATGGGGCAGAAGAGGCTCGAAGCGTGGCGATGACGAGGGGGTGGACGCGAGAAGGTGGTGGTGGTGGTGGTGGTGGTGTTAACGTTGGTGGGGAGGAGGAGGTCGAGGAGGATGATTGGGCGCGGAGCAGGCAGAATCAAAACAACGGGCCAAAACACGCCAAGGCTGCGCGACATCACCAGCCGGATTCATCAAAAAAGATATCACCACGAAGGAAGCCGTGTTTTAGGGATGCAGCTGCGATGCAGGGCAGCTGCAGCCTGTTCTGTCCGAATATATCGGAATGCACGATGCGGTTGCGCATTACTCGGCATGTTGACGTCGAACTCTCGAGACCGGACGCCGGCTCGTGAAGCGTCTTCAACACGATGTCGCTAATATTGTACAGCCTTGCTTCTGACGATGCCCTGTCCTAGACGTGCACGAAGGATGATTCTACAGTCTCGGACTCGCGGCCTGATAGCGTGCAGACCGCGCACGTTGTGCGGGTGAACTCACGTCGCTCGGGCAAATTTCTCGGGATGTCGAAATTTCCAGCATTCACGGGACGCATGTGGGGGACCGCACACGACGTCACCGCTGCGACAGCCGCGCGGGGTATTATTCCCAGTACGCAGACGCAGGCGGAAACTCGGGTCTTCGGACTTGGATTGCTCTCCGTCTTGGACGAACATGTGCAGAATGAACCAGCAGCTGTGAACGTGCCTTCTGTATCCCGTCTACCATATACGTATGATTGGGTGTTTGGAGATATCACAACAGTTCACCAGCCACACATCGCGGCACCGCCACAGCATCACCAACATCACGACTCACCGTCATTGCATCGAGTAAACCCCACAGACAATTAGCATTAGGGAAAGGTGCTGGTCTAAGCAGTTGCTCGTCGCTTACTGGGAGCTCTGGACAATATACATCTACCGCACCACCGGTACCTGTACGCAAGGATACAACATGTAGATGCATGTACCGCAGCACAGACATCCATCATACCCGCAATCGAACCAACAGTCAAATCGTCTTCCGCCTGCATCCGCGAGCACGAGAAGATAACATGACTTCCATGCAATCGCAACGTGACATCCACCCGATACCTGCACGGCCAATCCAACATTCTGCGAGACGTCTAAACCCGGTTCCACGCCAAGACCGTCTCGAACGTTCTGCAACGTTCCCGCAACATCCGCCGCCATTCGGCAACGCAGCCGAGCGCTCTCGCAGAACACCGTCGAACCTTCACCAACATTCTCCCATCTTCGCATTGACGTATTCCCAGCATCGCAGATATCGCAAACTATGGCGGACTTCAGGTTCCAAACGTGTATATATACCCCCTCCAATCCTCCATCTTCTCCCTCTCCCATCAGCAGACAGCATCAGCAGACAGAACTCGAGCAATCAATCACTCTACAATCACTCGAACACTCAATTCCAATTGAATCCCGCTCTATAAAAGCTCTCTCAATCAATTGATATCAATCACATCTCTCAATCAGACCATCTTTCTTAAAAAGTCATACTCAAATAAATAAACAAGGCAAAATGCTCTCCTTTCCGCGCATGATGTCCCGCGACATCCGCCCCTGGGTCCGCCTCTTCGAAGACCTCGAAGCCTCCTCCAACGGCAGCGGCCACCACCACAGCGGCCACCCCTCCTCCCTCTTCCGCTCAAACATGAGCTTCCCCTCCACTTTCACCCCGTCCTTCGACGTCAAGGAGACAAAGGACTCCTACGTCCTCGACGGCGACCTCCCCGGCATCACCGACAAGTCCGCCCTCGACCTCAGCTTTGTCGACGACAACACCCTCGTCGTCAAGGGCCACATCGAACGGTCCAGTGAGTCTGGAAAACCACAATCTGAAGCCGCTACCCCCGGTGCGGAAAAGAGGGAGGTCCAGGCGGCCGGTGGAGAGGAGGCGGGCGAGTCGAGCAACGCTTCTGGGGAGAAGTACTGGGTGCGCGAACGGTACGTTGGCGAGTTCCAGCGCGCGTTCAGCTTCCCGCAGAGCGTCGACCATGAAGCCGTCAAGGCGTCCTTGAAGGACGGCATTCTCAGCATCACCGTCCCCAAGAAGACCGGCCCCGACGGGCCCCGCAAAATCACCATCGAGTAAATTATACTCAACGATACCACCGAACCGATTAATTGCAAGAGGCGATGTCAAAAGTTTGAACGGAGTGCAGACTGGACCACTAATATTTTAATCTTAGCAAACAACAACCTTGTTCGTTTTCGTTCTCGTCTTTCTCTCATTCCTTCGAGTCATCTCAAACAAAAAAATTGATCTGATCTGATCTGAGACTGATGATCTGAGACTGAATGGGTTAGAGTCGTTCCTTACCAGTCACTTCTTTCGCTCCTTATACCCTTTGGTTGCAACTACTGGAGTTTTATCAGTCTTATATATGTTTTCTCCTTGAGCAAAATCTACCGTTCATGTAATTACATCTTCACAAATATCAGCCAAATAAAAAAGGTACATATCAAGCATGCCTTTCCATATTTAAAATCGTAGATGACTGTGAATTCTATAAATCTATTCTAATGATCCGCCCACATCGATATGGATACCCTGCTACATAAATGCAATCCATGATACCATATATGCTAGTAGGTAACAATTCTAGTTCGCAGTAAATATCCTACCGCTGTCTCGCCGTCTTGAATAGCCGATAGCACTCCAAAAAGAACCGCCGTTCCGAATACAAACTACACCCAAAGTCAGCATCTCCACCATCATCAATGCAACGATCAAGACATATAGACCGGAATATAAACTCACCAGACAACGCCCACGACAGCCGCCAACCCGGCTCCCCTCACATAATCCCCCAACGTCCCCCTCTCACTCACCACCGCCCTCGCCACCGCCGCAGCACCAGCCCCGACCCCCATCAACAACCACCCTGGCATCGCCCTCCCCCACTCCACCCCCTTGCTACCACCGATATTCTCAAAATACCCATTGATGAAAACGACGCTCCACACAATCCGCATCGCCATATTGACGCAATTCGCCCACACGAGCCCATCAGCACCCATCCCCAACCCGCTCACAAACCCCCAACTCGCACCCGCAAACACGACCGAAAACACAACCATCCACCCGCTCTGCCGTCTCAACTGCGCTGCCGTCGCAACGCTCTGCACGAAGGCCTCCGTTATCCCGTTTACGGCCAGCAAGGGGATGTAGTAGCAGTAGTTGCTCAGCGTGTGCGATGCCGGCGAATCCGCCCAGCGGGCGCCGGCGACCTTGCGCAGCGCGAGGGGCGCTAGCGATGGGCCGAGCGTTGCTATTACCGTTGATAGGATGGCGTAGAAGCGGAGGATGAGGTGGAGTATCGTTAGCGCCTCGTCTATATTCTCCCTCTTTGGCGTTACGATCTTCTCTTCCTCTTTCTCTCCACCCCGTTCGTCCTTCTTCGCCTCCTGCTTGGTATTTGCATTATTGGTGGCGTCGGTTGTGAGCAGCTTTGATAATAAGTTGCGACTCGTCTCCTCGATCGGTTTGAATAGCAACCGCGCGATCAGTGATCCGTAGTTCGCGGCGAGTGCGTAGATGCCCTGGTCGTACGTTGTCGCGAACCACGCGACGAGGATGGCGTCGCCCTGCGTTAGCAGGTGCTTCACGACGGATTGGAACCACATCGTGCCGGCCAGTGTCATCGTTGGCGCATGTAAATAATACCCCGACCCTGCCCTAATTACCCATTAGCCGCCACAATACAAAATACACCTCGTAATCACATCAACAGGGTACTTCATACCGAGAGTAGATTCGCCGCGGCAGGAGGCTGAACCCCTCCGCCACGGCGACACCCCTCAACCGCACCATATACCCGCCCACCAAGCACCCCGCGAACGCAACCTGCCCCACCGCAAACGGCAGGGCCTCGAGTCCGCCTTCACGCCCGGTATACCGTGCTGCTAGAACCGTCACGGCGAGAGTAACGGCGCAATTGGCGATTACCGCCGCCGACTCGCATCCCGCGCGGAGACTGTACAGCAGCCGCTGCTGCGCGACGGCGAAACCAGGCTCGGAGAGCAGCTCTAGCAGCGACGCGACAGCGTAGACGCCCAGCGATAGACGAAAGTAGATTGCCGTACGGCCGCCGTCATCGGCCGGGTGCGGCTGCAGCGCTGCGTATGCGGTTTGCAGGACGTGGATGCCGGAGACGACGGCGAAGCCCATTGGTACGGCGAGGTAGCTCAGATTCACGACCGTCTGCGCCTGTCCTCGCGCCGTGCCCTCCACAATCCTACCGCCATCCGCCGTCGGACTCTTCCCGGGTTCAGTTGCGGTTGTGGTTGTAGGGGTGGGAGCGGTGGTCTCGGCCTGCCGCTGCAGCGCCATGCGGAGGCTCTCCCGCGCGAAGAAGAGGACGGTCATCATGTACAACTCCAGCTGCGCCGCATGTCCGAGCACCGCCGGCGACAGGTACCGTATGAGCAGCTGGTTCATCACGAACGTGACCAGCCGCGAGAGCACCTGCACGAGCACCAGAAAGGCGGCACCCGCAGCGGACGCATTGAGCAGGGATGTCGACGTCGACGTCGTGGCCGGCCGCGGGGTTCCGCCATTGTCTTTGGACGGCATGCTGCCGTCGTCGTCGTCGAGGGATGTCGGTTGGTGGTTGATTGGTAAGAGTGGAGTTTCTCCGGGGCTCCGAAGTGCTGCCGACGCGCCGCCGACACGCCGCCGAGCGAGCGCGAAGCTTATTCGCGAGAGCTCGGCTGCGGGCTGCCTGCAGCTCTCATAAACACCACCAACGTCCATCCGTCCTTCACGATGGCGCATCACCGCTTCCCTCCGCTCTTCCACCTTGCCGTGCCCTGATTACCTGACGACTCCGCAGCTTACACCATACCATACTGCTATTCCACCTCAAGCTCAATTAGACATTGATATGGTAGCTGAGAGCATCGATTCCGGCGCCGCCATGGCGTCTGCGCCGTCCGAAGGGGCTAAGACCGTCACAGCTACAGAGCACTTCACCGCCATCCTCTCCGACATGGACGGGTACACACACCATACCCCACCTCATACAATAATCCTTCAGTCCCCACTAACTTTACTACAATAGAACAATCTTCGACTCCACAGCCGCCGTCGTCCACCACTGGACCCGCATCGCAAACGAGCTCCAGATTACCCCAGAGTCAATCCTCTCCACCTCCCACGGCCGCCGCACAATCGACATTTTGCGCCTCCACGCCCCGCACCTCGCAAACGAAACCTACGTCCGCCACGTCGAATCCCTCATCCCGAAACTCTACGCCGCAGACGCCACCGTCCTCCCGGGCTCCGCCGCGCTAATCAACACCCTAACCGCCAGCCACGCACCCTGGGCAATCGTAACCTCGGGCACCTCCGTCCTCGTCGGCAGCTGGATGGCGGCAATGGACTTACCGTTACCATCGCACCTCGTCACCGCCGACGACGTCACGAACGGCAAACCGGACCCGGAATGCTACCGTCTGGGTCTAGCAAAGGTCTTCGGCGTACCCGCGACGGACGAAGGGTTGGCGACGCTGCAGGCGGGAAAAGTGGTCGTGCTCGAGGATGCGCCCGCTGGTATCCGCGCGGGTAAAGCGGCGGGGTGTACCGTTATCGCGCTGCTGACGACGCATTCGCGCGAGCAGGCGGTCGAGGCCGGTGCGGATTGGATTGTGAAGGATTTAAGCTGCGTTAGGGCCGTGAAGAGCGGTGAGGACGGCGTGCATCTTGAGATTACTGGTGAAAGGGTATAGCTGCGTTGAATATTTAACCGCACGTATACAGGCGCTGTCCCTAGAGGCTGTTTCTAGATGTGGTAAACACTGTCGAATAATAGTATAATATACTGATGATTTCTCCGTACCCCACTAGTTCAGAATACGGTAGCTACTAGTGCACGTAAGACTAATATAGTATTATAATGCATATTATCAAGTCGAACTACAGGAGGAAACTAAGTATGTATATACACCAAAACTATCGTCCCAAAATAGAACGGATAGACATTATCTCGCAATCTCGAGTACTTATACTAAAGAGAGAGAAAGGAAACTAACGAAAGAACGGGAAAGAAGAGAAGAAAAGGCGGAAGGTAAGGGTAAGCCTCCCACCAGCGTGTATGAAAGAAGAGGTTGCACGAAACAGACCAGCTCGAGAGAAGGGTAAAGCGCACGCGTCGACCACACCCCTATACAATTGCCAAAGACGGACGGACGATCGAGAATTCAGAACTCAGAGTAACTTTGCTGTCTTCTTTTCCTATTGTCAGAAATAGCGCCACGACATCTATACATGCATGCATAATTCGCAAAACCCAGAGAAGGTACAGAATAATAACAACAATAATAAAAGATAAGAATAAACGAATAAAAGTGATAAGAAGGAAGAATTGAGAAAGAAGCGAAGTCGGCAACGTAAATAGTAGTAGCAAATTGTTATCGCTTTCGTTCCTCTAGTAATAACCCGTTATATATCGATATTCGCAAAAGGCATCGTAAGTTGGAAGGAAGCTTCAAGCAAGAAAAACCACACCGCTGGCTCCGTATATGCAACCGACCAACCAACCCCCACCACTACCCTCGAGGCTCCAGACAAGTAGTACAAACCGTTCGATCACGCGCTGACGTGCGTCGGGATGCCGATTTTCGCGAACGCTTCCAGCGTCCACTTCCGCGCCAGCTGGATGTTCAGGTCAATGTACTTCTGCCGCAGCTGCCGCACCTTGGCCGCCTTGGCCTTGCGCTCGTCGTTGCTGAGCTTCAGCACGCGGCCGATGACGTCAAAGTCCGTCTCCGTGTCCGACTGCAGCCACACGGCGTCCTCCTCCAGGTACGCGTACTTTTCGACGATGGCCTTCGTGGCGACCAGCGGCGTGCCCGCGATCAAGCTCGCGGGGACGGTCGACGACGCCTTGCGGTCGAGGTACTCCGGCGTGGCGAAGGCCGGCAGCAGGGCGAAGCAGCGGGACAGGATGGTGTAAAAGTCGATATAGTTGAGCCCTTCGTCGAATACGACATTGTTGACAACGTCGTCCGGCACGCCCGGGTGCTTGCCGTGGCCGACGAGGTGCAGCGTGATGTTCTTGGCCCCCTCGCCGGGCGTGTGGGCTTCCTCGTCGACGTCTTCGTGCGTCGCCTCGCCGTTCTGCGCGGACGGCTTGAGGAAGCCGGAGAGCCGCTCGAAGACCATCTTGTAGTCGCGGCGCTCCTGCCCAAAGTCACCTTGCAAGCCGAAGCTCAGGTTGTCGTCGTCCGGGATGGGCGGCAGCTGCACGGGGAAGACGGGGACGAAGTGCCGGATGAGCGGCTGGTGGCCTTCCTCGCGCACGACCTTCCATTTCTTCAGGCTCTTCTCGAGCAGGTACTCGGCCGTGTGCGGGCTCAGGGCGATGAACTCGACGCGGTTGGCACGCACCCAGGGGCTCAGCGTCTCCTCGAGGTGGTGCTTCTCGAACCCCCAGCGGTCGGCGTGGTGGATGAAGCAGAAGACGTACGTGCGGTGGTGCTCGAGCAGCTGGGTCATGTTGTACTTGAAGTGGCGGATGTCAAACTCGCACGTGGTCGAGAGCACAATGTCCGGGATCGGCTGGTCCTCGTCCCAGCGGCGAAAGTCGTCCATGGCGCGCGGGTTGGGGATCGGATTGGCCAGGTCGAAGGTGCGCATGATGTCGTGCGAGCCGTACCGCGAGAGCCGCTGGAAAAAGGTGAGCTCGACCGTCGGTATCTTGCCCCAGGAGTTGACGAGGGCGGCGACGACCTCATCGTGGGAGCCGCCGGTCTCGAGCAGGGTTATCCGCAGCGGCCGGTTCTCGGCGAGTATCTGCTCGACAGGGCGGCTCGACACCGGCGAGAAGCCCGTCGGCCGGCTGGGGGCCTGGTAGATGAAGGTGCCGGCGAGGAAAAGGGAGGCGAAGGCGAAGATGAGGAGGATGCTAACGCGGCGAGCCATGATGTCGGGGGCCGCGTCACTCGCTGGCGAGACGATTGAGCCACGACACGAACTTGACTGAAAGGATGGAAGGATGGAGATGCAACGATTGGAACCGCGGGCGACCTATTTGGATGAAGTCCCACGTTGGCGTCCGCGTGGGCGGTGATCTGAAGTCTGTCAGGGGAGGAAGACAGGTGGAAGGCGTTGGTGCCGCACGTCCGCCAACGTTAAATAGAACAAAGACGGCAGGCGCTTTGCTTCGTTCGTGACGGCGGTGTTAATGCTCCGACGAATAAATGATAGTATAAGGAGGGTGGATATTATTATTATTGCTGTCGTCGTCGTAAGGGAAAGGGATAGCTTTAATTGCAGGCACGGCGAAAAATAAGTAAGGTCACCAAATTAGCAGCCGCTAAGAGGCTTATTGCGAAGAGCGAAGGCGCACGCCGCCAAACAAGGAGTAGAAATGAGCTGAGAGCTGGCGAGGAACGGAGAGCTCGACGGCGGATATTGGGAGCAGACGCTGGGAATGCAGCCCGTCTCGAGAATGAGCGACTCGAAGCAGAAGCGATGTATCGTCAGTCAAAGGAGAGTCGAGGATCCCGCCCCTGATCAGTGCTACGATGTATAGGGGACACAGCCGGGCGACGGCGAGGCGGAAAGGGGCTGACTGGATCCACTGTCGAGATCGATCTAGCTCAACTGTCCTCGGCGTCGACGAGACGAATCGAATCGAGCCAGCGGAATGGAATTTAAAAGGGGCACCGCGAGGATTCCGAATTTCCCGAGAAGCCAAATAACTTTTGTTCTGTGAAAATAAGAACCTAGGTATCCAGAGAAGTAAAAATTCTGCAGGAGGTCCGAATTGAAGCCCGGGAAGGGCAACCTTAACAGCCGCTCTTAACGTTAATCTGAATTCAATTCACCCGCCAGTGCCAATGCCAAAGCTAAAAATTTTACATCCTCCGGCAACCGAAATGCATTGCAGCCCGGACATTCATCACAGTTGCTCGATCTCGATCGTAGCATCACCGTCTTCAAAGCAAGCAGTCATATACGTTTCCTCAATTGCAATCACGATCAGGCCGCCTGACCCTTGCATGCATCAAGCCTCCCATGACGCGCCCTCGCTCCAGGTTTCGCTCGTCCCGCGCTCCACGGATCCTCGGAAAACCCCATATCTTAAACTCAAGCTCAGGATAAGCCTGCGCCTGCCGGCGAACCGATCCCTACCAACTTACCGATTTACTTACCTACCTGCGGAGCTCCATTTTTAGCACCGCGTGGAGTTGCAGTACCGTAGTTCTGTCCCTCGACTAATTCCTGCGGACCACACGATGGGGTACCAAGGACACTACAGTTGGTTGCATTCGAAAGATCCGCCTGCATGCAAGGCGTGCGTGCGTGCGTTCGTCGTGCTGCGCTGCGTGCTCCTGCCACTTGGAGCTGTCCTGGCGCCAAGGTAGGTAAGTAGTAAGTAAGTAGCATAGCTACTCGAACCGGCATCCGAGCAGCTTCGTCGTATTGATTGATGTCTCGCCGCATGCATACTTGGACGCGTGGCTCGCACTCGGTTCTCCAGGTCGAGATATCGTGCCGTAATGTGGCACTCACTATAAAAGTTTAATTCTCGGTGCTTGGTCACGTTAGTTCTGGCGGTTATGCCGCTTGACGATATTATATCGCCGTCCCACGCGCTAAGTTTCACGCCAGGTAAGCGTGGCAATAAATATATTACTTCCTGTTCGATAAAGATCGCCCCTGATCGTGGTACCCAGGTAAGTACCTAGGTAAGTAGTCATGGGTGGTGTCTTATCTGTCCATTGATCTATGACGCTCGATATATATCCATGTATGTGTATATGCAACATGACACGATATGAAATTTTGAAAATGCAATGCAATGTAATGCAAGGTACACATGACGCTTCGTAGACATGCATCGCGCTCAAAGACGTATTGATGATGGTGGTCGTAAAAATAAGATCAAGTTGAAGTGAAAGATAAACGTTTAACGTCCAAACTACCCCCTGGGCATACACAAGTCCGGAAAGGAAAAGACGGAAGAGCTTCTCATCCAAGTAAACCCCCTCGTCCTCCGATCCTATATCTGAGAATACAATCGATCGATCCTACGTCCAGTCTGATCCCATATATAAAAGGAAATATTTAAATGTTAAGAAATTGGTATAGTATCATGGCCGTCTTCGACATGCATGCAGGAACAAGAAAACAAAAATCAACCGTTACATGAATTCATTTCCCCCGCTATCCACAAACGCCATGTTTTTATTTCAAAAATGATAAATATGATGTGATATGATGTGATGATGATATGCGAAAACGATGATATGATATGATATGCCGTAACGAAAAACGTCAAAACGGAACAAAGGAAAAGGAGTGGAAAAGTTAAGTCTGTCGTATATAGCAAACCTTCATGCAAGCATGCAATGCATCTATATCGTTACCGCATAAAACTTCAAAAAAGTCGTCCATCTATGCGCGGTTCCGGCACCCGCACACCAGGTTTCCGATGAACGTGTTGACCGAATCGGTCACAAACATCCACGTCCACATGCCCATCACCGAGATCATAAAGATCCAGAACCGAGCGCCGATAAACTCGTTCCGCCGGATGTCCGTGATGACTTCGTTGAGGTAGTCCTCGAGCAGGTAGTCGAGGCTCAGCTCCTTCACGTCGTCGCCGACGCCTAGGATCTCGTCGACGAGGGCATCCGTTGCCGATTCCTCACGCTGCACGCAGGCGATTTCCTCGACTTCGGCGTCGATGTCTGAGTCCGCGTCCACAACACGCTCCGGCCGGGGCGTCGAAAGCAAAGGCCTGACGGTCTCTGCCGACGAGGTGAGGGACGACACGGACAGCTGGTCGGGTGACGGCAGGAGGCCGGAGATGTCAGCGCAGAGCGGAGGCGTGGGCGGGGCGGTAGGCGGCTGGAGGACCGGCCGAACCCTGTCCTGAGACTGCACCGGAGACGATAGCGGTGCGCTGGGCGGCATCTTGACATTGTTCTCGACCGGCGGCGGCGTCTCAACACGCCCTAGCAGTGTCGAGGCGGCGGTGGATAGCCGCGATGAGCATCTCGTCGTCGGCTCTCCCTGCTCGGTCACCGCTTCCGGCTCCTCCCGAATGGTCTCGTAGTCCTTGATGGCCTCGTTCGCCTCCTTCAGCACGCTGGTGAGGAGCAGCGATAGCCGCTCCAGCCGCTCATCCTGGTCTTCGTCGTCCTCGTCGTTCTCGCCGTCGTGGAGGCCGGCGGCGGCTCTCGCGATGAGGATCTCCTCATCTTCGTCGAGCAGTCGTCGCCGATGGTTGATGTCGTCGTCGTAGTCGGATATCAGTGTTGTTGGTGAGGATATGTGCGTCAGCTGAGAGTCTAGCGAATGCTCGGACGATGAATTCGAGGCGTCCGTCGCTGTGGATAGCGGCCGGGTGACCGCCGGCGAGAAGTATTCGATGGAAGATGGGTTGATGAATTTATCCGTGATCACGGCGGAGAGACGGTCGATGGCCCGGCGAGTACTATAAATCACCTTGTTAGTACGGATGAATACGATCGTTACCGGGTAAAGGAAAGAGAACATACCCGTCAAGGTGATCCAGAAGGTCAAAGGTGCTGGCCAACCCTTCCTCGTGAGCGTGAAGCTCGGAGAGGAGGTTGGAGAGCTGGTTCAGCAGCTCATCCCGCGGCACTTCCCAGTGGGGAGAATCCATATCCATCTTTGCGGAGACTGTATCTAGCTCTGAACGCTAGCTATGACGGTACGAAAGAGTTGGATGGCTCGCTTTGCCAAGGTGGAGTCCTGCCGCCGGCGACTTGAAAGGCCTATCGATACGCTCGACGTCGACTGAGATATTG
The DNA here is from genome assembly GCA_020064725.1 of Drechslerella dactyloides. Taxonomy (NCBI): domain Eukaryota; kingdom Fungi; phylum Ascomycota; class Orbiliomycetes; order Orbiliales; family Orbiliaceae; genus Drechslerella; species Drechslerella dactyloides. Next base: position 1,767,171 of record JAGTWJ010000008.1, on the reverse strand, counting down.
GAAGCCCGGATAAACCGATAAATATACGTATAGAGAAGACAAAAAGCGGAGAAACGAAGAGATATAGATCCCGAACTGCGGTATTATTTGCAATTGCCCCTCCTTGTGATTACGTCTACGGCCGACGAGCTAGACCAGGAAGAAATAGAGCTGAAAGAGGGCCGGCGACGACGATGCGTGGACCGGGAGGGGAAGTTTAAGAAAGGGAAGACGGAAGAGGAGGAGAAGAAGAGAGCGAGTGACAGCACCAGCACCAGCACCAGCAGGGTAAATGGGGTAGGCGAGCCGGGATAGGACGAGAATGGCTGTGGAATGTATGCGTGTCGGCAATGCTCAAAAGGCTAGGCTCTTTCACAAGCCTCTGGTGCACTGCGGCATGGATGTGAAACGACAATCCTCGCTGTCCGGGCGGGTTTTCGATTGATCAGATGTCGTCTTCTGACTCCCTCTCGCTCGCTCGCTCTCCCGTTCGTGCAGCAGGTCCAAGCCGACCCGATGGATGATGGACGATGGTTGGCTGAAGGCAGAGATCCGCGAGAGCTCGAAGAGAGCAGTGTTCCCGACTGACCGTCGTACAATACTTGGTATACTGGCCGGGAGACGGGAAGAATCGAGCAGGCAGGCGGAAAGGAAAGGAAAGGGAAGGAGACAAGCTTAGCCAGCCTACGTGGTTTGCCAGCGCACGAACGGCGCCCGAAGAGGATAGTCTGGTCAGGTATGCGGAGGAGGTGGATATGCAATGCAGGCTGCGGATACGACTGACTGGACGCTGGTTTCGCCGTGCATGCGCCCAGGAGGAGGAGGAGGAGATGCTGTGCTGGCGCTCCTGCAGCCTGCGTCAAACAAGGAATGGCTCGTCGAGCTCGAGCTTCGGATGGCTGGCTGGACGAAAAAATCTTTTCCTGCCAGGGGGCGAACCAGGCGAAACGAGAATCCGGAGAATCAGATGTCACGGTCGCAGGCAGCAGCAGCAGCTAGCAAGCGTCGTCGACGGAAACCGAGCGAAGAGGAAGAGGAAGAGCGAAGAGATCGAAGATGGCCGACGATGCACCGCAGGCCAGATGACGATGTCGTGCCGGCCGGGCTCCCAAGGATGCAATGCCTCCTCCTTCGACTGCAGCCCGTCATCTGATCTGGATCGTATCATCTGGCCGTCCGTACATGCAGGCATGCATGTTTGCCCGTCTGTCTGCGCTGAAAGCGGCGGCTGTCGCCATCTGGCTGGAACCCGGGATCGACCCAGCACCCGCGCGGTCGTCTGAAGCTGTCTCTCCGTCCAGTCTTTCCGACGGAAGCATCGACGGCGGGCTCGGGGTTAAGATCGAGACAGCGGCCTGCGCCGGGATCATGCTGGCGCGTGTTTGTCCGCCACCGCACCTTTTAATAGAATGAGGGGAATGCCATCCTGCCGCTTTCGGCCAGCCCTCAGGAACCAACGTCCTCAACACGCGTGCCGTCCGTACCTCGCGTGCATTCGCGTTGATGTTGCCGCGAGGCGTCACTTAAATGTTAAACTCGGCGGCAGGCACTTCTACTTCCTCTTTTGCCGTGTTTTATGTTTACCAATTCCTATCTCTGTGTTTCAAGGTGGTGTTTGAGAAGGCCTCTTTAGCTGAGAATTCAACCTTCGACCTCATTGTGCTAAAAGGCACAGGACTCGTGACTGGTAGAAATATTTCAAAAAATTCTTCGCACATCTAGGCACATATCCGTGCTTTTATGCCCCACTATCTTAAAGACAATTGCAAGCAGATTTCCTCTTTGCGGTCGATCATCGGCGAAGCTTATCAATTCTCCCAGCTGCAATCATGATCAGTGGAGCCGGAACCAGGGTGGTCGTTGGCGAGCTCTATGATCAACATTCCAGACGTCTGCAGACCCCAGCCGATTATTTTCAAGTTACGTTTCGGATTCGCGCTTGTCTCCCTGCCAATACGGTTACACCAAAAACTAAACAGGCGGAGGCTGGATTGGAGGGGCTCCTTCAGCATTATCTGATATTTGGGGTTGGTATCATCTGATTCTGGAGTAATCGCCGTCGGGTGATATCGGAGACTGTGATTCGGAACTGAGCAGCATCGTTTTAGCTATGGATAAGTTGGAATGATAGATGTGGGGTAAGTTGAACGATGCCGGATTCTTGAACTAAATTCTGTTCCGCCTTGATGATCGTGAGCATAGGGGCAACTTGGAGAAAATTTATATCACAAATTATATGCTGATAATAAGAGAGGTCGGCTTGTCGCGTCAAATCCTGCCATCTATTTTTCTAGGTGATGATACTATTACAAGTACTTGTTCCTTCCCCTTTCCAATGACACCAGATGCAATATGGTCGAAACAATAAAGGATGCCACAACTTAAGTTGGGATGTCATGACATAATATGTATGGGCAAAGTCATATATCGGGATGTCTCTATACAATCTGTTCAAGGAGAAATGACTATAACGGATATCCAGATGCTTGAAAGTTAAACTAAGCTCTAACCAGAGCTATTCTCTGGTTGATGACCCACCCCGATGATATGTAGAATCAGTGGTTGTGAACGAAAGAGCTACATTAACTGGAAATGGAACCCCCAGATAACAAGTTTAAGCTAGACAATATAATGAATAAAAGACAGAAGGATCGGATTTTGCTCGCAAACCCCGATATCGTTTAGTCAAAAAGGGTCGTTCCTAAGCCTTCTCATGGCCCAATTACAGAAATCGATTTTTCATAAAGTCTTCCTCGTTTTGTGTTTGGTACAAAGACCCGTCTAGGATCTTATCTTTATACGGGTGAATCACGTAGATTTAGTTATTATCCTGTAGACGTTTCATTCAATATCGTTTTCTCATCTGATCTTTCTTCCCTCCTAGGATCCTTCAGATATGTAAGCGCGCTCACTGAATGAGCCGCCTAAACTTGGTCAATGTTGGTATCCGCTTGGTCAAACGCGATGCCAATACAATATATTTCATACTGACCAAACTCAGTAGGTTAGACGGAACCGTGACCGAGGGCGGGGGGTGCCACGTGGGTAGGCCAAAAACGCAAAAAATATCTCCAATTTTCGTACTGCATTCGGCACCAGGAAATTCCAACCTGGATTCGGTACGTCAGTTTTCAAGTGACAGGTCATCCATGAAGAGAAGACGTGATAGGCGGTGGTGCCCATTAAGCACTCCCAGCGGCGAATGGTGCGGTCTAGAATCGATTTTTGCCAGTACAAAATGGCAACCGCCGTTGCAAACGTATCAAGACGGCAATGAAAGCCGAGAGGCCCTTGCCAGTTGGAACATTCCACTCCGCCTGAATCCGGCCGTTTTTAAGGTAAGGAGTAAGCTGTCAGTACCGCGGTGTTAATTTGCATCCTGTAGATCCCAATGTATTGTTATTGGCTTTCAAATCCTCCGTGCTAGGGCCTAGGGGACGAAGACCTACCACAGAGCTGGATTTGGCCTGGGCGATTAGAGACAGATACAAAATAGCAATCCAAAGATTGCCGTGACCCTACCATACTAGTATTTGTTAGTTGGATCGTTTTACTAAAAGAGAAAAAAAAAACATAGCAATATTCAACGGACATGGCTTTTGCAGGACTCGGATATTCTCAACGGAGTAGAATAATTCGCCAGCATTGCCTTTTATATCTTCAGTCAGAGTTCACATTTTGAAAAGCCCAGAAAGAATCAAAATTGAATCACAAGGTTTCCCAAAGTGAATTTAAGGTTCAATTATTACAGTATTCCAGGCGTATATGTTACACGAATGTATCTTACACTGACGCGCGCCTGCATTTCATCCGTTCTGGCACCATGGTACCAGTGTTAGACACTCTAGCTACGAGACTTGCAAGACGATTGCCTGTGTCTTACATGTAGTGAACTGACTAGTACACTTCTCCGCATTCTAGACCGATCCTCCCCGCTGTAAGGAGGTTCTTTGGCGCTCCTCGAGTTACTAATAGCAATCAAAATGTTGTGGGTCACATGGAACCCCATATCGGAATTTGCCGTGTGCCTATCGAGACCCATTTAAGCGCATTTGTACTGAGGCGCCCGCCCTTCAACTTTCGCAGCTGGAGCATGGAGGCCCCAATGCTAACCACCCGTGGCAAACCACTTGCCGCTCGCGCTCACACTCACACAACCTCTTGTTTTTCTTTTAGGGGAAATTGGCTGCGGCTGAAGCCCGTGTGTCTCGATCTAATGGCAACATATAATCCTTCGCGAGGGATCAGGAGCGGTCGCGAAGCACATGCGGTGAATGATGGGGACGAAGCGCAAGAGAAGAATAGACTATTAAAGGCCCCCGTAGCCAAGATTCCGACAAGCCTTCGACAAGGCTCTGACAAGACCTCGACAAGAAACTCTTGATCGCTGACGAATCGGCATACCGACCGACAAACGCCCTCACGTTACACAGCCATTGTTTTGGGAATACACACAACACATCCCGAACTATGTCCCAACTCTTCCTCCCTGCTGTCGTATCGGCACTCGCTCTTTTCGCTTCCCTAACGAACGGCCAAGTTCCAACCGCAGTCGTCTCCGTGGTTTCCGACTCAGACTACGCGACCGCCCGCCCCTGTATCCAAACTTGCATCTGGTATAACGGCGGTCTCGGCCGTGGCGGGAATTCTGGCTTCCAGGATGTCGGCAAAGCTCTCGGATGCGGCCAGATGCCCATAAACGCATGCTATTGTTCCGACCGCCTTACCGCCAGTGCGACCAGCTATTTCAGCGTCTGTATAAGCAGTCTGTGCACCGCTGCCACCGACCCGGCGGACCTGTCGAGCGCGCTGAGCATTTACGGACGGTATTGCTCTACGGCCGGTGTAGTGGAGGCGGCGCCGACGACGACTAGCGCTGGTACGTCTACGTCTCCTGGATCGAGCACGCGGACAAGCGTGGCGAGCACAAGCGGTGACCGGAGTAGTAGTGGGCAAACCGGTTCGTTGGTTGCGGTTCCATCTACGTCGGGGCTTACATTAGACTGAAAGTGCTGACCCATATACTGTCGCCAACTGTAGGACAAGGACAGACGCCGAAAGCTGCAAGTTCTGGTTCAGGGTCTTCGACGAGTTCGAGCACCGGAAACTCACCCCAGGATACCGGCGGATCCACGTCTTCGAGTAGCGGACTATCTACAACATCTAAGATCGCGTTGGGTGTAGGACTGGGAGTCGGTATCCCCGTATTGCTGCTGCTCGCCGCCATTTTCTTCTTGTTGTTACGAAAAAGGAGAAACGAAGAGACCTCTACTGTGGGCGGGATTGAGACTCGAGAATGATCTTTTTCAGCCAACATTGTCCGAATTTACTCTGTGCCTAAGTTACTATGGAAGAGATTTGCTATGAAACGTTGAAAACTCACGATAAAAACATACCTATTAGCTCCCATCCTGCGGTATCCCAGAAACTGAGGTACTCATTAGCCGAGAGATTGATAGGGGGCCCGGGGTGCAACGGAAGATCTCGTCTATTAGTAAGGATTTAGGTGGCACAAGCCGTGAATTCGAAGTGGATCATCGAAATTGGCGCCAGGGCTTACTGAGTAATAGCTCTCTATGATTTAAAACGTTTTTTCCGGAAGTCAGAAACTCGCATTCCGCGCAGGCATACGCCGTTGTGCCGAGTATCAACTGAGATTGGACGCCTAAGACCCTGCAACAATCTAAGTTACCATCCGTAGTACTCGCACGCAACCATCTTGTTTGTGACATTGTGAGTTCTCTTGACGCCTCAAGCTTGCCAGCTACGATCGTTGCAGCTAGCAACACGACTTGCTTCGACGTTCTGTAGCTCAGATGGTAGAATAGTCGCGGGGCCAGATGGTAAGACATCCTAAGAGCTAAAGTAGTATTCCGCCATGGCTATACATTAGCAAACGTGGGTAAAAGAGATATGGTGGCCATCTCGTGAGCCACGATCAACTTAAACATTTTTCTTTCTTTGTTCTTCCAATATATCCCAACGCTTAGCATCAGTCAAGTCGTTACTTCTGCTTTGTTTCTCACAACTGCCTAGGATCGATAGCGTTTTCCGAAATATATCAATACCCCAAAAAGTCTATATTTTGTTACAAATATGCGTAGGATATACATCTAAGCTGGCGCGCCAGCACAAGGAATTTATTGTACATTTCATATATATATATATAACGTCAATGATAAGCGAACGGATCAGACAAGCGAGCGGATCACCTCACCACACCTATGTGCCCACCACTCCTCCTATACCTTATACCTCCACAACCACTGCAATGCCTGCCTCTACGACCGAATCCAGAATTCTTCTAACTATTAAAGCTATAAAAAAAAACCAAGAATTAAGTATTTGAGCTACTACTAAGCATTATGATATCCCTTATACTACCTTAGTCTACCAATATAATGGCCGCTCTTCATGATGTGACAGCATCTCTAAATCGTGAAACCTTACAAAATTAGAGGAGGATGCCATTGTTTAATATATACTTGAGCTATGTGTGTGGTCTTTTCATCCTAGGCTGGGTAGTGTGGAAGATATGGCCAACCAGCTGCTGTTGGCGCGTAGCAATGATAGTATGTGATGCGTTGGTAAGAGATGGGCTGGTAATTTTGTTAAATGCTGTCTAGAGCTATAGATGTGTCTGTCCAGGAAGTATGACTATTAGCAAGCAAAATGCGAAGATCCTGTACTTATTAGTAAGTGGTTTTAGCTAATAGAGGTTGTAAAGACTAAGTATGGTATTGTGGATAATGATATCTATAACTTTGACGAGACTGGCTTTGTAATGGGTATAATATTTATAACTACTGTTGTTATAGGTGTTGAAACATGTGATAAAGCTAAGCTGGTGTAGCCTGGGAATCGCGAGTGGGCAATAGTTATTTAGGGGATAGGTGTAGAAGGTTGGGTAGTGCTGCTATTTATTGTTCTTGCTGGGTAATACTACTTAGCTAGCTGGTATATATTGATAAAGTTACTAGTGGATTGGGTTATTGTGCTTTCTGATAATGGTTGGATGACGAACGAGTTTGCTCTATAGTGGCTAAAGTATTTTGATAAGTTTATAGTGTGGTGCTGTATTTTGGACTACTGGCTATTAGTCCTAGATGGTTATGAAAGTTACTACTCTGTTGTCTTTGAGCTATACTGCTAGGAGTATAAGATTGTTATAATTTGTATGCTGCTGTATTTATTGTATATCCTTCAGCTACTGGATATTGGCTGTTTTGGGCTATTAAAGTAGGTGTATAGCTATGAGGTGGAGAGCTTGGTGTGTGTGTATGTTAACCATATTTTTAAGCTGGAGTTTCTCACCGGGTTCCACAAGGCATTTACTGCTGCAATAACACCTAAAAATATACACAGCAGCTTTACTGGAGCTGGCATTATACCTTATAATTCTGACAGAGTTTTATCAAAGCTGGATATACAGTTACCAGCAACTATTCTAGTGAATTTATATCCAGACACTGTGAATGTGGCAGCTACCTGGACTATAAAAATACTATTAAACCTATTAGAGGCTAGCTTATAAGCAGGCCTGATTAAAAACCAGATTATCTAGTACTAGAATAGCTCTTCTATATTACTGCTAGCAGCTGTGGACTAGCTGTCTAAAGGGATACAGACTATAATGTATCAATTGGTACTTATATGTGCAGAGAACACAATACTGCGCTCTGCTAATGAAGTATTAAGTAAATGGTGGTGGGTAAAAAGATAGTGTATATAGTATGGAGGTATGCTCACCATATACCAGGCAGGTGATATACTGGACCAAGACACTATAGGTAGGTAGTATAAGTAGGTAGAGCCAAAAAACTGTTAGGATAATATACAGCTAGGAGGGGGCTCTGGAAGGGTATTGCGCTGTAGTTAATGCGGTAGAGCTGGGCATAATATTTGAATATGTCAAGAGGCATCTTAAGCATGTAAATAAACTATTTAGTATGTATCTAGCCCAAAGCTATAGTATTGTGGTGGTGAAATCAGTATTTTCGTTGAGATGGGGTGGTGAGGTGATCCGCTCGCTTGTCTGATCCGTTCGCTTATCATTGACGTTATATCAAATAAAAAAAAATTGGATCATACTCTCATCTTAGAAGTAAGTTATTTGTCATAAGAGAGTCACGGGGCCTCTCTGCGCCTAGAGCATCCGGTTTCCTTATAACCCATTAGCAGCACCTATTGCAGCTGAAGCTCTTGATCCGGTTGTTATCGTCTCCTGGTGATTTCGTTGAAAATGTCAGCACCAGAAAAAACCAAGAAGAGGAGAAAAATATATATTGAATAAGAAAGACCGTGTTTAGTGTGGAACTGCGCACAAGGCGGAATAGGTTGCAAAGGATCGTCTTTCAGAAATTTATCTAAACATACCGTTCTTCCACATCTCTCCGTCCGACCTCTCGTTGGCGTTGAACCGGAACCCCTGGCAACCGGTCTCTTCGAAAAAGTTGCAGGAGCAAGCCCGGACCTCGAAGCTGGACATCCGTCCCTGGAGGTGTCCGGGTAGGTCTTGGCATGTCAGACCTCCCTGAGAGCCCCACGACTCGCCGGTGAATCCGTCACCTTCCCAGACGGTGACATAGCAAGGATAGCGCTTTTCCAGGCTGGCGGCTCCATTGACCACCGGAACGGCGGATGCGGCGGCGAGGTGGAGGACGAAAGGGATAGCGAGGACGAAGGAGTACTGCATTTTCGTAATGGGTTTTTGTAAGGTGTAGAGGGGAAGAAGGGAGACGTCTTTTTTGTGTCAGAAGGTTGTTGTTTTGACAGAACCTTGAGCTTCGAGAGCGGTGAGAAGAAAGATGCTGCAAGATGATGATGAGAGTAGTATGCTTTAGATGCAAAGCGACGAACCTAGTAGTTTTTATATCGTGATTCTTTTGTACTTTACCTTAGTGTGTGTCTGTGTGCATGTGTAAAGCGGCGGCTGGACCCGAGACCATGTGTAAAGTAGTATTCTTAAACTACTACCCTATAGGGCCAGACCAGTCTCGTGGGGCCAGACTTGGCCGGGGGCCTAGCAGGGAACTTAAACACAAGTATTCTCAAAAACAAGCGTCGGGATGAAGTATAGGCTCTTCTTGGCGGAAGTAACATCAAGTCGTGGTAAGGTTTCCTTGGCGTCGCCGCCTACCTCACCACCACCCCAGAATTATTCTTCATGTCAGACCATCGAATTATTAACAAAGATTTTTTCTTTTGACTATTTGCTCGCAATTTCCTCTATCCTTGTAACAAAGCCTTTCATAGGTATCGCAGCGATAGGCACAGTTTTCTTTTCCGTCGTCGTGCTTATTTTTTCTTCTTTTTGAGTTGTCACGTCAGATTTCCTAAACGAAACTTCGCCCTCGGCGACTGCCGGTAATATAGAATAGTGAAAATGGAAGCTCTGGAAGAAAAGCGAAACCTGTAGAATTGGTAAGTGCATCGACGCCACCTGCAAAGCTTCATCGTGCACAGCTTACGCAGCGTAGGTAACGTTCCGTTGGCAGATGCGGCTGAGATCGTGAGTTACACAATCTAAAGCACCTACCGCATTCTGCGAGGTTTCCTCTTTTCCACTGTGGCGTATATGCATTGGAGATAGAGGTGCAAACCGTAACAAATCCCTCACCAAGAAAGAAGGCTATTCAAAAAAGACCTACTCATACAAAACTTTCTCATTTTTCACCTTCTACAACGCGTCTTCAACAGAATCGGTCAGTTTAGCCATATGAGACATAGGGAGATGGGAGATACGTCCGCAAGGGACACACGAAATCATAGGAGTAATCTCAGAAGATCAGCATGTCGCTTCCCTGTCCTTTTCATGTCTATGGAGTTAGAGCTCATAGTAGTAATTCGGGAATGCATTAATCAATGGTCAAGAAACATCAAAGACGACTTGTTAAGTTCGGGCCTAAGGAATCTTTCGAAGTTGCATGGTGTCGTCCATATCGACGAGATATAGCTTTGGGGTTCTTACTTTTTTTTTTTTTTAATCTCTTTTCATTCTTTTTAGAAGTACCTCTACTTCCTTGTCTCGCGAGCCAGACTGCTATACTTTAAACGGCGAATATAACTCCAATATATTAAGACTTGCTCTTGTCTAATGCACTTTAACTAATGTTATAACTATTTCAAACTCTGATATTCGGGTCGTCCTTTCTCATTCTTGGGTATTGGGATCAACAGGGTCGATAAGAGGCGTCGGATCACCTCCGCACTCCCTGCCATTGTTATCCTGAATCGTAAAATAATATCCCTTCGTACTCCACGCGCTACCCGCCTTGTAGTTGCAGTGGGACATGACCGCCTCGAGCGCGCCCCCGACGTCCCGCCATGGAAGAGTTATCGGCCTGCCCCAGGCGCACATGCGCAACTCCAAGGCCTCCTTGCAGTACGCCGTCGTGCAGTACGTCTCCCACATACCACACTCATAGCCTCGGCAGTCTTTAGGGTTGTCCGCCGTAACACCGGCCGAGGACTGCTCGCTGAAATACTCGAGGGCGCGGTTGATTTTCTTTTTGGGGTAGAAGAACTGCGGATTGCATTCGATGATGTAGCCTGAACTCGCGCAAACCTGTGAGAAATTGATTGGTTAGCCGTGCTTTTTATTGATGTTCAAACGAGCATAACCGCGATCCAAAGCCGTTCCTCAATCACGAAGTACACTCTAAGCCCACAGAAAAAAATAAAAAAAAATAAATAAAACTTACCGGTGACTCAAAGAGGCAGAGAGCGAATACCGCGACGTTGATGATGTTCTTTCTCATTTTTCTTGCCCGGCCGCTGCTTTGGGTTTGGAAAAGGTGGGAGGTACCTCTATCGTCGAAATGGCGAGGAGTTTGGGGGCTGAACACAAATGACTGAAATTCGGCATACGTTGAAGAAGCGATCAAAACTTTGCTCAACAAGAAAAACGATGGGAAAAAGTTCTCTGTTATGGGGGGGGAATCGGCTCCAAGCATGGGATCATAACTTCCTGGTCTCGGGGCATAATTTCCCAGAATATCAGCGTGCCAGAAAAAAAAAAGGAAAGAGATATCAGCAACGCATGGTGTCATATTCTACCACATGGTAGACGACGATCTTCCAAACTCGGGTATTCCGATGCGGATTTTGTGGAACCGCATTTCGACTTTCTTCAGCCCTTCGAACATACGTTAGATATGATCATATGAGCTTCTCATCTCTGAACTGTTTGGACTGTTCTAGAAGGGAGCAACTACAAGGATCATAAGGTCTTATCAAATCATTCATGGGTTTTATTTACAAGGGACTTGCCAGGGGCTTAAAGAGTACTCTGCAGGTCTTTATATTTTCCTTTCCCCTGTCTCCTTCCATGTAGATTTAAGATTATCCCCTTGGACCGATCTGGCAGCTCCAAACTTTTTTGAAGAAAGCTTGAACAATATCATTCGGTCCTTTGATCCTCAGCTCTTGAAGCTGACGAGTAGTCCAGTACCACTTCCCTTTTTTGGCTTTTATTTTATGTTATGTTTTTTTGGCTTGCAAAGTCGCAGTGGCGGAAAATATGGCAACGTCCGAGAGGCAAGTATATCGCAGATTGAATCCTTACAACGTCAAAGTTCCGTATGGAACCTCCTTCTTTTCTCCGACGAGCCAATCTCACCAGACATCGGTCTACCCGACGATAATATGTTGTCGCACGTGTGCTCTGATATGAGATTTGACATACAATACTGAGGCGGTTCAATCATCAGTGCAAAAGAAACATATAAATATAGTCGTGAGACCGCTGGCATGGTACCATGGTACGGTTCATTAGCTTGCGTAACCCTCAAAAATCGTCGTTGCATTAGCAATACTTCAACTAGGTCTCTCTGAGTACTTATTGTAGACAAGACTTGCGGGATATGCATCGTCGCTCCGCCGGTTACGGCGCGGCTGTGGCTGATCACCGCTTCTTCCTCTTTCTCTCGTTCATCATCTCCCTTCTCCTGTCCGCTTCGAACGCGCAGTACTACCAAGACACCTTCCAGGTTACAGAGGTCCTACCTAACGGCGCCGTAATCACACACGCTGCATACGTCCTGAACAACACCAAGGACAGCAATGGCAATCTCATCACCAAGACCGTCGGAACCACTGCCAAGGCGGCCATGCCAACGCTCGTCTACAATTGCAACGAGATGCGCTCCATCTGCAAGAACGTCAAACACTGGGTGGTAAAGTCGGGCCTGGTCGCGCTGCCCGGCGAGTTTACGTACGACCTCCACCACAAGCATGCGGTAAAACGGCGTGATACCATGTGCAAAGCGAGCAAGTGGAAAAAACACATTTGCCCGGAACCCGACCAACCGCTGATCAATTCGCTTGCGAAGCGCAACTACCCCGTCAACGTGTACAAGAACACTAAAGTTCTTGACGCGCAATATCTCACCGATGCGAACGGTGTGGTGCTGAACACCCAGGGTTCCGGCCTGATATATTCGTGTGACGAGTTCCCCCCTGCCACCTGGGTCGAAGGCGGAAGCGGCATCGATGAGAGCACGCCAGGAAACGTGTACTGCGCCCCGCAGGACTGGAGGTGTGGTCTGGCGAAAGCGATCAAGAATCTGCCATTGGGCGAGTACACTCACCTGCTCGATCAAGGCGACCGTTCCGAGCAGAACTGGCAGGCGGTGGCTCACGGGCATCTGCACGATGCGGTCGAGCATCTCTATGGTCCGAACGTGGAGTACGGTAAATTCGTCTTCACAACGGTTTCTGGGCCGGCCTACCCGGAGGGTACGGATGTGGCTAAAGCTTGGGTGCAGTTGGGCGGTGTCACCGTTATTGTCGACCACAAGAAGCGGGCAGTCAGCTTTGGTGAGTTGAATTTACTAGAAGTTCCTGAGCCGTCGCGCACGCGTGCCTCGGAGAATCACACCTCGAGCTCGACCTCCGTCAATACGGAAGCCCGAGAGCCCTCTTCGGCGGCACCTACCTCAAGCTCATCCGCGCCACCCACAGCCTCAATTGTAGAGCCTCAGTCCACTCAACTACCAGCCGGAATGAGCATTGAACAAGCCAAACGACGGATCGCGGATGCCCAGAAGAAGTACGGTGAGAGGAACCGGAAGATACAGGAGAACCCTCGCCTCAACAAGATGGCACCGGATTTTCATCCAATGCTCAAAAATATTACCCGTCGCGATGGCGTAGCTCTCAGCACCAAAGTCGACGATTCCATTGTCAAGCTCGCGGCCCTTGTTACAAATCTGGAACTCGGCAAAGAATCGGGTAACCATACAGTGTCGCACCAAAAAAGAGCAAGCTCCTCTTTCTGGATGGAGAACATCGACCATTCACATGCGAAGATGCCTTTTAGCGGTGATAGTAGCTACAAGGTATTTACTCTTTTATCCTAATATTTTCTTAAAGCTGGCAAAAACGCTAACTTGGTTTCAACCAAAGGTCTTCCGGAATGTGAAAGATTACGGCGCCGTCGGAGACGGAACGACGGACGATACCGAAGCCATCAATAAAGCCATATCGGACGGTGATAGATGCGGAGCGAACTGCGGATCGAGGTAAAAGAAAAAAACCCGGGTATCGTTATCATGACAGGCAAAGAGACTGATATTTGATTTTGATCGTCGCAGCACCGTGAAGGGGGCAGTCATCTATTTTCCCGCGGGAACATACATCGTCAGCTCCTCTATTATCCAATACTATTACACGCAATTCGTCGGCGATGTAAGTCTCCTCTTTTTCCATTTTGATTTTATTACCTAAGGATTTAGAATCATGATTCTTATGCCCCTCCTCTTGAGGACTTTCGCTTTCAATGGCGAATTGACTAATTCAAGTCCCCGATAGCCAACTTCCTTACCGATCATCAAAGCAAGTGGTAACTTCGTCGGTCTTGGCGTACTCTCATCGGATGTATATATAGAGGGAGCCGCCGGCGCGGAGTGGTACATCAACCAGAATAACTTTTACCGCCAGATCCGCAACTTCATCATCGACATCAGAGACGTCCCCGGAGATGCCTACCCTGCGGGAATTCACTGGCAGGTCGCGCAGGCTACCAGTTTGCAGAACATTCAATTCTTGATGCCGCCTCCTGGTGAAGGAACGAGACACCAAGGCATATTCATGGAGAACGGCTCTGGGTAAGCTTAAAATCCATCAAAAAATCCTTTCGAGTAACGATATGAAGTGCTTACGATGATTTTCAACTTTGAACAGCGGTTTTATGAGCGATCTCACATTCAACGGCGGTAAATACGGCATGTACGTCGGGAACCAGCAGTTCACGACCCGCGGTTTGGTTTTCGTAAACGTGGACACTGCTATCAAAGTACACTGGAACTGGGGATGGACGTGGAAGAACGTCCAGACGTTCAACTGCAAGGTTGGCATCAGCATCGTTCCCGAGCCAGGCGTGTACAACACTGGCTCGGTAGAGGTCGTCGACTCGCAGTTCTTCGGTACTGAAACCGCGATTTTAGTTCCTTCGTGGCAGACGGTTGGTAAAGTAACGCCAGGTGCTACAACGATCCACTTGGATAACGTGGACTTCAAGGACTCTGCGAAGGCTGTAGCCGTGGATGGCGGGAGCACATTACTCGGCTCTCCCGGTAAGGTTGCCTCGTGGGGATACGGACCTCTCGTGAACAACGAAAATGCTCGGGGAGAGTTCCTAAGTGGAGGTCCATTACCTGCACGCCAGCTGGTGGATAACCGCCTGCTTGGTGGGCCGCTCGGTGGATTCTACGAGCGCAAGAAACCGCAGTACGAGGACCTCGGCGCAGACTCCTTCTACAACGTCGTCGCGTCGGGCTCCGCCAAGGGCGACGGTGAAACCGACGATACAGCGGCGCTCAATGACGCCTTCAAAGCGTGCGCTGCTAGCTCGATGATCTGTTATCTTCCGGCGGGTGTATACATTATCACTGACACCGTTCTGGTTCCCGTGGGATCCCGCGTGGTGGGCGAAGCGTGGTCCCAGATCATGGCCTCGGGTCCCAACTTCAGCGACGCCTCGAAACCGCGCGTGGCAGTCCAGATAGGGAAGAAAGGGGACGTCGGGTCGATCGAGATGCAAGATCTGCTATTCACGACTCGTGGCGGCACAGCCGGCGCCGTTCTCGCGGAATGGAACGTGCGCGCCGACGAGCAAGGTACAGCTGCAATGTGGGATTGCCACTTTCGCGTCGGTGGCGCAAAAGGATCCTCGCTCACGTCCAAGGACTGCCCGAAACTGACGGGCAGCGTCAAGGAGGATTGCATGGCGGCATCGCTTTTGCTGCACCTTACGTCGAAATCATCAGCCTACCTAGAGAATGTTTGGGTCTGGACGGCGGATCACGATCTAGACATCATAAGTCAGGACCAGATTGACGTTTATGTAGCCCGCGGTGTCCTGATAGAGAGCATGGAGCCAACGTGGCTATACGGCACAGCATCTGAACATAGTAAGTCGGATCACCGCTCCAATCCAAAAAAAAGATTAAAAAAATCATCCAATGGCTAACAGCTTCCCAAATGCAGATGTTCTGTATCAATACCAACTGATCGGTGCAAAGAACGTTTTCATGGGCATGATCCAAACCGAAAGCCCATACTATCAGGGTGTCCCGGCCGCTCCAGGACCATTCATTGCTGGTTTTAATACCTTCCCGGGAGATCCAAGCTTCAAACGTTGCAGCGTCTCCAAAGACGCAAAAACCTGCGCGTTCTCTTGGGGCCTCCGCATCGTGCGCTCGACTGATGTTTTCGTCTTCGGAGCCGGGCTCTACTCGTGGTTCAACGAGTATGATCAGGCGTGCTTGAAAACTGAACCGGACGAGAAGTGTCAGCAGCACATGATTCACGTCTTGCGGTCCAACAACGTCTGGATTTACAACATCATGACGAAGGGAGTTGAATATATTGTCTCGCCCTGGAGCGGGCCGAAGTTGAAGAGCGGTCAGTTTAAAAATACTTTTGTTTCGACGTTACTCGGATGGGTTCGGAACGGGCTCAATTCCGGTATTTCACCGGGGAAACCCGACAATGGTACCTCGGGCGGTGTGATTGGAAGCGACGGGTTGGTCAGAGACCCCGATTCGACACCTGGCAGTACCATCAACATTCCGCCCTGGGCGTGGGACATGCAGCACCCCCCCGTCTCGTGCATCATGCCTTGCGTCATACAACCCGCACCTATCACATTGGCGGACGAAGTTGTCACGCCGCCCGCTTTCGTCGTCACCATCGGCGGAACGCAGATTGTTACCGTCGCCCCGCCGGCCATGACAGGTTTCACCTTCTCGTTCACACCGGAGACCGTTACCGGTGGCTCCGGCCAGGCCGGCGTTGCGACGATACACCCGGAGATGACGCCGCTGTACGGTGTACCACCAGTAACGGTCACGGGTAACGATGGAGCCCTCCACGTCGTCACACCGGCCCCGTTGACCTTTCCGCTACCTGCCCCTACGGACAACCCTGAACCTTGCAATTTGTGCAACTGGCCCCCCGGAGGGGGGTTTGATTTTACGGTCACGAACGGGTACCCCATCGTTTCGACGAATCCCCCTCCTCAGCCCACGCAATACCCATCTGGGGGCGATTTCCCAGGGGGTAGTTTTCCGGGGGTTGGCGGCATTGGCGGGATCGGTGGAATCGGCGGAATCGGCAGTGGTCCAGGTGGCTTGTTCGGAGGTAGCGGTTCCGCAACCGACAGCGACGACGGATTCCAGCCGGGTTCCGGTTCTGATAATGATCCTATCACTGATATCGTTCCTGATCCTCAGGGCCACCCTAACCCCGACCCCAGCACGGGCTCGGGTCCAAGTTCAGGTTCCGACCCTGACCATCCCAAAAACGACAAGGACGAGGGCGAGGAGCGGGATGATGACGACAGCAAGTGTAGCTTTGGATTCGAGGGTGAGGATGATTCCGACGACTGGAAGCCCCCTTCGCAGTGGGACGCTTCACAGGGGATATTGCCGCCACCCGGCACCCACCCCCGACCTGTCTCACCGCCTTTACCGGACTTCAAGCCCGGGGAACCTAACCTCCCCATCGTCGACGGAAAACCGCAGATGCCCAAGCAACCGGGGAAACCCACACCCGCACCAGAGGGTGATATTACCTGCTTCGACGGCACGGCGGCGGATGTCGGTACACACGACTTCAAAGAGTACGACAAGAATTGTAAAAACATCAGGGGGGTGTTCGAAAGCATGTCAGGCTCGCAATACATGGATTTTAACCCGGCTTCGATGGGTATTTCCGAGACCGGGGAGTGTTTCGCAACTTGTTGCGTGTTCCTTTCAGCTTGGCGGCCGGATCCGAAGCTCGGTGGTAAAGATACGCCGAATCCTAAGCCGCCCACACACCAGCCGTGTATCATGGACGGCAAGACGATGCTTAAGACGCTCGACGCTGTCAGGGACGCGTTCTCCGCAAAGTGTAAGCATGGGGCGGGTTGGCTAACGTACAAGGAAGGCAGAAATACTTGTCTGTTCAACGTCCTTCCTGTCATGGTCTTTGAGGGATCATCATGATGGAATTAGTATATAATATTTTTTTAGATATGTACATATATATATGTTTTCATGGAGTCGGAGGTATAGATGTTATATAATTAATGTTACGAACAGCACAACACTCAAATATCCTGTACCCTTCTGTTAGACCGCGTTTATGAGCGAGGTAATGCGTATATGAGTGGGACGGAGCGACCCCTATAGACGTGCTAATAAACGTAACATATCAGACAGTGAGCTATACTATCTGCCATCTATCTACCCATGCTATATATATACACAAAGGAGCGTGTTTAAGCGAGTGTAAGCGTGTGTAGACGTGCCGGGTCGTCAGTCTCGGGAAAGTCTGGCCTCGAGACTACCAGGTTGTATGAGAGCGGCTGACGCTATCGGGTTGTGTTGTCACTGTTGTAATTTGGCAGATCAGCAAATGCAACGATTAGAGCATGACAAGGCTGTGTTGTACGACAAAGGCAAACGAATCACGAAATAAGTCAACCAATCCAATGTGTTAATCCTCTCTGGACCCAATTCACAATTGCAACCAATCTGTGGGAGAATGCATTCAAGGGTCAGGCAAGATTGATGGAGACGAATGACCCCTTGAGTAGGTTCGAAAAATATTCAGTTAATTGTGTATCACTTGATGCATTCGAGCGGAAATATCAGGTCAGTGAGTTAATCCGGGAGTTTCTAACGTTAACTAATGTGCGGCATATAGAGATCTCGAGATCAAACAATAGAAGAACATGCGGCATGGGAGCTCTTAGTGCCGCACTTTCGCAGACGACGCAAAACCTGCCTATTTTGTAACATGCCAGATCGTCGTCCAGGAGCTTGCTTGGCTCGCGGCGACTTAAAAAAAATCGAGGCCCCTGCAGCACATAATTTCCTACTTCCCTTCAGGCCCTAAACTGTGCGTATACCTGGACCAAGAGAAATAAAAATCAAATGATGACGCGTATGACCAAAGTCAGAATGAGCTGATATCTAATTTTTGGCATGCGTGCAGTTGCTTCCAAACTGGATTTGTGTATACGTATAGTATTGGCAACGATACCTGACCATGAAGTGCGACAAAAAAACTCAATAATTTTGAGGACAATAGTCAAAGCCGATATTTCAGGCGCGGTTGAGAGTTGAGGGTAAAAGCTCGGTAGCTGCTACCGGCCGGTGTACCGTCCCTTCCTCCCGTCAGAGTAGCGTCTGTAGACCGGTAGATATCGGCCCAACAGCCGAGATTGATTGGAATGTAACCCGGTTTGGATGCTGCCGCTGGTAGAACAGCGTAGTCTCGGAGACTAAGAACAGTGCCTCGGGAGGCTGTACCAGGCAATGGTCGAGAAGAGAGTGAAGGCAGGACTTCAGACTGGTCTGAAACTTGGCATTCCCTGTAAATTTCCATGAGGTGTTGCCAAACTTTGAGGATTGCCATATTAGTGTAATGGGAGTCTTCGAAACCTCCTGTACGCGTATACACCCGCGACGCCGCACTGTACAGCCGCGGCGTCGCAAATTTGGGACATTCATCTCATGGTATTTCCGTGGCTTCAGTTATGGGAGCGTGTCGACTGATTTGGCTATATATATCACCAAGATATCAGTCTTCATGGAATGGATAGCTACACATCACCAAATACAATTCTATGATCCAGTACTAGAACCATTTTTATTCATTTCCTATCCTACAGTTTTATTTTCTGCATCAGTAACGCTGCCGATACTGCTGGTCAATTGGAGTTGCAAATAACTTTTCTGTCTTCTCCCTCATTCTCTGGAATAATTGTTGGTCTCTTGACGACGCAATGGATTCGTACAAGGGCTTTTTGATTTCACTCCTAGGCGTGACGTCCATCCTGAAGACTGCTCATGGTATTCCTGCGCCTCAAGAAGGCAATAAGATCACCAATTCTACGGCCCGCGTTCAACAAAGAAATGCACCCTGGAATCTCCAACGAATATCTAGCCGCGATACTGTTAAACTCGTGGACAATAATCTCACCGCATTGGCTTATACATACGAATATGACCAAGCTGCTACAGGCGCTGGGGTTGACGTGTATATCGTCGATAGCGGGGTTGACTTCAAACACCCCGAGTTCGGTGGAAGAGCCAAGATGATATTTAGGATCGACCCGACTAGAGAGGGGGATGGGAGCGGACACGGGTAAGTCAACACTCCTCGGGATTTTGAAACGATAGAAAGTATATATGCTGATCTCTACAACCACCTCAGATCTGTCGTCGCTGGGATCGTGGGATCCAGCAGCTATGGTGTCGCCAAAAATGCGAATATTCTAGGTGTCGGCATAAATTACGGAGGAGACCAAGACATTGTCAACTCCACCATAGGGATAAATGCCGTTTTAGCAAACCACAACGAACGCCGCAAGCAGAAGGACTTCCGGGGATCGGTGATGAACTTGTCATGGGGGTTCGACCGGAAAGGAATCGAGGCCTCACATGCTGCGGGCTTCCCCGGGTTCGACAACAAGACCCTAGGTGAGCTGAGGAGTGCACTTCAAAAGGCATCTGAAGCCGGCATACATATCACGATTGCACCCGGAAACGATAACGGAGACGCATGCGACAACTTTCCAGCGACATTTGTGCAAGAAATCCCGTCTCTCATATCCGTCGGTAATTCAGATATCACGGATACAAGAGCCAAATCTTCGGACTGGGGTCGCTGTGTCGACCTCCACGCTCCTGGTAGTAATATTACTAGTACATGGCTTTTGACAGGTGGATTTAAGGGCGTTCTGGTTGACAGCGGCACATCATTTGCTGCCCCGGCTGTAGCTGGCGTAATCGCTGGGGAGTTAGTTCGACGACCAGATCTTATGTTGAAGACTCGCGAAATGAAGGAGCACATCTTGTCTATGGGGATCCGAGGTGCCGTCAAGGATGCTGAAAGAGGAGGTAATATTTTACTGCATGCAGGGCTGCAGGCTTGATTGGACGATTATTACAGATAGTCATAGAGATGTTCGCGGGGTAATAGACTGTAGACTCTGGGTTTTTTGAAGTCTTTTTGTATACTAGTAAGGTACCTTAGACTTATGTACATATTCGGGGATGTCTTAGTTTTAGATTTAATGACGTTAGAATTGAGAACATAGCAGCGTTTGACCCAAGAAAGTACGTGCCACAAAACTCGACAGTGCTTCGTACTCTATCTCAGACTTGGAAGCTAAATCGAAGTAAACTCAGATAGTTCAAACGTTAGTGGCGAGAGAGCGATCAAATCAACTAAATTTGAGCATTTCTTCTTGTTCAGCGTTTTTATTTGATTTCCCCAACGATTAGGCCTGTGGGCTAGTGGCTGGACTCTTAATCGCCGGGATGATTCCTTAATCTTATTTAGCTCCTACTGAAACGAATGGGCCTCAAATATAGTATGCCTTAGATAGTAATATGTGTCTGTCAGTATTTCAGGCTTTTTTGTAGGCAGAGTTAATTCTATAGGTTTGAACAGCAGCTAGCTCCTTCCTAAAGTCATTACATGGCTGAGCAAACACTGTATTTGTCTTTTAGTCAAACGGAAAATCTACTCCCCAACTTGATTTATGAATACTCCCAAGTGATGGTGCGATCGTATAGCTTCGGGCCCGTGTCCAACTTGGCTCCTGCCGGGCCAAACTCCTTGACATCCTGGCCCATCTCATCTGACAGATACCAAAACGTGGCCCCGTCATACTCCATCGTGACCTTGCATAACCGTGGGCTGATAAATGGGACCTTGAATGTCGCCGAATTCTGAGCGTGGATAACTTTAGGACATACTTCCTCTTCGAGAAATTCCCGCCCGTCGGATTTTGTGATGGTGCATTTGTTGAGGGTCAGGTCGTTGTCGCTGTTGTTGTCGATAGTGACTGCGACGGAGAAGACGTAGGCCATCTTCAAGGTTTGGCTCAGTGCAAAAATCTCCTGGGCTTGTTCATCAATCGAACATCAGTTAGTAAAGCTTGGTAGACTGTGGATGTATATAGATTCGGAGGGGTCCTATACAGTCAAGGAATACGTTGCCTCGTGAGCCAAACGACAGTGAATATGATTCTGCTTGTGATATTGATATATCTTCATACACTTTATGTCATTCTTTATTGAATCTTGTAGATACCACGTAGCGATATCCAACAAAATAGTTCAGAAAAAATGGTGCAAGTAGCGGTCATATATACTCCCCTAAATGTTCTCCGAGAGTGCATGGAAGGTCGTATCAGAGCGGATTTGCCCGCGACATGCGGCGTGGAGTCAAGTTCCATACGAAAACGTGTCAATAAGACTGATTATGGAAGAAACTGCGCTCTGGATTGTCCCCACGTGTGCGTACGTGAACGGTTGGCCGGTTCTTTCAACCAAACCATGTTGCATTCTGTATTTCGAAGGTCCCACCAAAAGAGCGTGCAGTTAGCTCCACAGCGCAATGGGTGTTATTCCGGGCACCGGGCAGCCCAAGATAGAAGTACATGCCTTATTAATCTTGATCGATAATTAATTCGAGAACACTCGATATTCGGCTAATCGCAACGTATCACATATTTACCTAACGCAGCCTGATGTCATCACCTTAGAAGATCTAAGTTCGATTATCATTTTAGCAGCATTGCGAGATATAAACCACACTGTGAAATCTACATATTATATGCTTACAACTCGAACGTGTATTATTGGATTGATATTAGAAAGATATGATAGATTTTGATAACTATCAGTCGACTAGATGTCTGATTGCACTGGCGGCAGACACCAATTTGCTCGCCAAACAGTATAGTAATCGTCGCGACATCGCCGTCTCTAAAGTCGACTCGGAGGACGTCTATCTCCTCCTATATATCCACCGGATCCCTACGAATGCGTGAAAACGACTTGCACGCTATACGTTCCACCCTCATACGTAACAGCTGCCTCCGGAGTTGTAGCTTTGATCTTCGTACCCTTCTCATCCGACGTGAACGAGAAAGTTGCAGCGCCATAGTCCAACACGACGGTCGTCAAGCGCGGTCGAAACACGGAGACGGTGAAAGGTGGCGTTTTTGTCTTGGCGGGGATCTTTGCTGGCCAGGGTGCTGGGTCGCCGCCGACAGCGTCACCGGGGGAGATGTCCTTGAATTCGAGGTCTGTGTCACTTTGGTTGTCGATGGTGACGTCGGCTTTGAGAGTGAAAGACATTTTTAAAAACGTCTATATGTTCTTCAAATTGTCAGTAATCTGCCTGGTTGTGTAGCTAGCTGCCCATCGAATTCGGAATTGCTTCAAGATAATGTTACTTACTATGGAAGCGATGGCGAGTATAGTTGTAGCTGAATTCTCCTTTTGAATTTAGAACAAGAACTGTAGGCGTACTGATAGCTACGAATATATGATGAAATTATGGGTTATAAATACTTCTCAGTGGACAAGTAGGGCGGGATGGTCATTGCAACACGGGCTCAATGAGATCCGGTCGAGAGATGCAAAGGTTCGTATTGTCGAGGAGCGTTTATCTTGTGCGAGTAGCCGAATGCAACTTTAGTGGGCTAGTCTGCCGAATCTTAGTCCAGTCGGTTGCCAATACATCAGTGCAGGCTGGGGCTGACTCCACTTGTGTTGATAGAATCAGGTTACATATATTCCTGGATCTAGAGCACGAATGCTAGCCCTTATAGATTGCAGTCTGTTCTCGTACGCCGGTAATATTCTATGAGCTCGATGAGCTCCATCTTTTCACAATGTTACATAGGTCAAGTGGAATAGCTTGTTAGCTGTGAATCGGAGCTGAACGAGGACCCAATATGACATACGCAAGCCAAGAGAACTAATGTGTGAATAGTTGTGAGCCCGCATGACCCATTACTCATCAACACGAAGAGATAGAGCCGGTTTGTGGGCCGGGTTATACGTTAGCTTATCAAACGACCGATCACGATGCAAATGTAGAGCTAACGTATAAACCTCTGAATGCAGCGGCTTGAGGACCCAGCATCAGACTGTAACGCGTGGACTTATTGCTACTCAAATTTTGTTCCTAGCTCTAGTATGGGCTGGTCTAGGTATTTTGCTTATCAACGTCTATTATAGCAGCCCAAAGCTTCATATGCATACACCAGACCTCCCACGGTTCGGTTCGGCACAATCATGATATGACGTGCTGGCAACACAATTCTGTGTGGGAATTTTATCCGTCGACCAACAGATCAATGCAAGGCTGATGAATAGCAGCGGTCCGCCGACCGAGCTGCAGGATTGATTAGTCATCGCCAGGCGGAGTCGGAAAACGCATGAGATAAGCGTAGGAAAGGGCCAACAATTAAATACCTAAGGAATAGTAGACAGGGCGAAGAAAGTTGAGGAAGGGGTTGGTCCGGCCATATGGCCATATGCATATAGGACCTATCCTTTGCATGCACTTGTATTTTTCGGCGGCTAAGTCTGCGGATTCAGCAGTTCATATTTGTCTACTAAGTCCATTATCAATCGAGAGTTCATTTCGATATGCTTTCACGCGGAACTCTTGAATTTCGTAAGTAAAGTCTTAAGACTTTAGTTTAGTTTGCCTTTTATCGCGGCGTCGGGATTCTACTCTATTGCAGATTTGCCCCTCCCGGATCCCCTGTATCCTGGCTCGGCTAGTTGTTGTTGCATGCACAATTTCTAGAACAAACAATGGAGACGGCAATTTGAAGCGATGGTCGCTTGTGTGCATGTATCGATCCAAACCTTTGTGTCAAATGTGATAGACGGCTGAAGGAACGGAGCTTGGCACATGCTTCCTGTATGCATCCCCGCACCGATTATGTGATACTACAGTCCCGCGATATCACTTCATGTAGCATATAACCATTGTGTACCGGGTGTTTTCTCAAGCACTCTGCCCCATCACCAGATCTTCCGCCATCGCGATAAGCTTCCCGCCCGCCGCCAAATCCACTGAATATACGTCTACTTTCACGTGCTTGCTCAATTGAATGTTGGTGTATCTCCGCATCTCATTGTAAGAGATTTACGTTAATGGTAGCCTAGACAACAAGGCAGGGTGGTGCTAGACACAAGACTAGTTCTAAAGGTTATTGTTACTACTTCTACAGCGTAGAAGGTATAGTTATAGGTCGAAGCAATGTTCCCTGTTTCTTCTACTGATGTTTGGCAAGCGATACAAGAAAACTTTTCGATTCGCAATGGTTGTGATCGACAGACTGGAGCTGAGTCGCATCGATATGGCACTGAGGGACGGAAGATACCTGCAGTATTTCAGCGACGAAATTGGACTGACGGAGGTGGATTTGTATCCCATTGTGGGCGTTCGCGACGGGAATCTGGTATTCGGCAGAAGCGGATTGGAGACTGGAGTTGACGCTGGCAGCGTGGGGTTGACCAATGGGCATACTTTGCACGCTAAGATCGCTGGGGTGACCAGATACCTCGACCTGAACCGTAATATCAGGACGGAGGACGAGGTTCTGACATATCGCGCGGATGGATATCCTGGTGCTGCGGATGAGTTTTGTATCTGTTGTCGGTTCGCGAGGTAGAATGAGCCACGAACATACATAAATTGCCTATTTCGCCCTCCCACAATATGCTTTCAAGGGAATACAATCTATCATTGACTCATACCACATACCCACATCCTAGAACGAAATGCTTTCCTTGGATACCATCGTTGCCCAGTTTCCATTCAACCTTTTATCATTACATACAAACGGATTTGTCATCCCTTGTAGCTTGCTGAATAGCGCATCTCAAGGATTTGTGCCAGCGCTATCGTTTTTCTGCTTCCACCATTTAAGGTATTTCTGGAGCTCCGGGATATTGAAATTTTCCGCAACAGCTTGGGCTTGATCGTAACAGCTCGGGTCGACTTCCAGAAACAAACTTACAATATCAATCTTCCTTCTGCACACAGCCTGTTCGACAGCGGACATGAATACGGACTCTGACGCAGTCCATATCTTTTTGGTTGCGTATATGTTCGCACCTTCAGCGAGGAGGTATTTGATCGTGTCGATGTCATTGGCTTCGACGCAACGTGAAAGTGGTCGGGAACCAGCAAGTTCTGCAGCTTCTATCGTTATACCTAGTCCTTTCAAGACTTTCAGGCAATCCAAACTGAACGTTGCCGCCAGGTCAACAAACCGCCATTCCACATGATCTACCTTGTTCCAGATCTGGCTTCCTGCGGGGCATCGTATCAACAATTCCAAAAGGTCCGGCTTGTCTTCGATTATTACCTGGTTTACCGTTTTTCTGGCTTCATCATCCGTGAAACTTTGTTGGATGGTTAGATACGGGTTATCCCACGGATCTTCTCCCGTGGAGCTGCTATTGGGGTTGATCAGATACCGGATAACTTCCAGGCATCTTTTGTAATGATCATCTTTGGCCTTGAGCTTCGCGGTGTATTCCACCCAGGGCCAGAACATCTTTTTCGGAGAGTCCGAGGTGTTCGGACAAGTATCCAAAATATGCTGAACTAGCTCCGCAAATCCCTCTTCGGTGTGAAGGATCGTCGGATCTATCTTTTTGACGGCGAGGATCACAAGTCTTGCCTCCCAGAGAGCCTTGATTTTGATATTATCTCTCATTCCTACGGCATCGAGGAACTCTAGACTCTCCCCCCTCAACTGTTGTCTTTTGCGCGACAAGACGCTCGTCTCTATTTTGGCGCCCCGTGATAAGATCAATGTGAAGATATCCGGCCATGTCAGATAGAATGCCAGAGCAAGTGGTGTCCGGTCTCCGAATCCCACTCTGGTTGCGACTTTGCAAATATCGGCTAAGCTCCGTTCGCCGAGAAGGTATTCGAATTCAATTGATCCGTTGATATCGGCCCCAGCATCCAAGAACAGGTTTAACAGCTCGATATCATAGTCTTGTTTGTGCGCTGCCCGCTGGAAGAAGTGTTTCCAAATGGAAGGCCACAGCTTCGTTGCTGAAGGGTGGACTCCGAGCTTGAACACTGCTCTTAGGATCCGCGATGAATTATGGAAAGTAATCCTGCCCCATAGT
The DNA here is from genome assembly GCA_020064725.1 of Drechslerella dactyloides. Lineage (NCBI taxonomy): Eukaryota > Fungi > Ascomycota > Orbiliomycetes > Orbiliales > Orbiliaceae > Drechslerella > Drechslerella dactyloides. The sequence goes on along the minus strand of JAGTWJ010000008.1, from coordinate 1,740,727 downwards.
CGTAGTGGATAATTGAAGTCTAGGTATTCCTCTTCCGCTCTAAGATATCCACCAGCTTGGAAACAGTTCACCGCATGATGAAGATCTTTAATGTCAGCTTCGGGGCTACGGTACTTGGATTCCAAAAGCTTTATCATCGAGTCCGTGATGTTTCCCCGGATGCTGCCAAGGTACAGAGCCAAGTGGTCGTACCACGAAGAAGGTTGTTCATTGTCGTCAGAGGGGAGTCTCAATTTGACTGTTTCCTGTGCCGCGGCCTCCAGGATCCCACTCAACGCTCCCAGATTTAATGCCTTTTCACCGACCACAAGAGCTCTGATCAGATCAGTTCCCGTTGTCGGATCAATTCTTCCCAAGTCGGAAAGGGTACTGCAGATATTTTTAATTGCTTCGATGTTGTTTTGTGAAATTGCTGCTAATAGCATATGTGCGAGCCCCAGGGAGAAACCCCGGGCGGATAACAGCCTGATGTGATCTGCATTATCTGTAAACAGAGGTAGCAAGCGAAAGTTCTTCGTCCAATCTTTCGAGGTTTCCATATCGGCCACTGTTGTCACATCCGGATCCCATAGCTCGAAGAAAGGAGATAAGTCACCGAGTACAGCTTTGCAGGCGAACAACAAGGTTTGTGCTTCAAAGATCGAGCTAGGTCGGATTCGGTTTTTGCGAAGCTGTTCTATCACAGCTGGTGTATGTATTGAGAACTGCCTACTCTCGGCTGCTCCCGGTCTGGGTTGCCAGAATTCTGAGTACGGGTGAAAGAAAAACTCGTTGTCGCTCGTGATGTAGCCGCTGTACGTCACATGTCTTACGCACCCGTCCAAGATTTTATAGAGATCGATACTGATATCCTGGTGGGACTGGAGGATCGAAAATATGAGATCCTTGTCGCCTCTGAGGTAGAGTATCGGGAGAAGACTATTGCAGATGGCTTGTATTGATCCAGAGTCGTAGCTCAAGAACCATGTTAAAACTGGACGAGGGCCTAGGACGTCCATCTGATTCAACAACGGATGAACTTTGTGAGGCCACCAGTCGCCATTGACAAGCATGAACAAGATGAGTTTCAAGACCACGAAGGCAGGGTGGACTTTCAAGGTATCAAGCTCAACGGAACCTTGACCCTGAGGTGAAATCGCAAGACTTTGGAACCGCTTAAGAAGTATCTCCTCCAGTAGCGATGTTGGCAAATTATTCATCACGAACTGCGGTATTGACGGCTTGTTTCTGATGACGAAATCTTCATCCCTGAGGGGTAAGTGAGCTTCGAGTCTCGCCGTAGAAGCTGCCGTATTGTCTTGAGTACGACCGGTATTATCTGGAAAGAATCAAAAAGCTGGTCAGAATGGAATGATTATTGACGACGATTATAACCGGTAATACTTGAGATTTTCTTACCTAACGGCCCGATGATTCTGTCCGTGAAGCTAAGTCGCTGAAGCCGTCTGTCGTATTGCTTCCGTGAAAGAGGAGTTTGTCCGTTCAAAAGAACAACAGAGTCCGTTCTGCCATAGCCTGCCTGAGACGCCATCGTTCGTTCCAGCTCGAGCAGATCTTTTTTGTGCAAATATTTTCGCACGCCCCATTTCCGGAGACGTCCATGGTATTCGTGTCGGCTAACAGTTCATTAGCAAACGTGACATGTATCTACATTGTCAAAGCTGTTGGTGGGAGATATACGTAAAATTGAAACCATATGCTTCGTTGAATTTCGCGACAACTTTGTTGAGCGTCCAATTTTCGTGGCAGTATCTATAGATTATTTCGTCTTTGAACTTATCAAGTTCGGCCATGCTGGGCTGAAGTTGGATGTATAGGTGGACAAATTGATACTAGATGCTCAGGATATGAAGTTTCTGGAGGCTGGCGTTGGATATTCACCCAGGCGAAACAGTACCATCACCAGGCCTTTTATGTTGCAATTCGTCCGCCCCCCTTAGCTATGCCCATATCGGATTGTTGTAGCCTTGCTAGTTGTGTGCATTTGGTGGTTGAACAGCAAGCTCAGCCAGAAGCTGTTCTCGATGGCCAAACCTTCCAATACAGGAGAGGCCAACGCCACGAAAGCACAATCCTTGCTCCAAAAGTGGTTTTCGACGAATCAGCGCCCTGCGTGATGAGCATTTGGTGCATCAAAGGGTCGTACGGTGGAGTCTGCTCCAACAACAACTGAGCCGCTGATTCGCTGAAAACCACTTTTGGAACAAGGATTATTCTACCCGCTGCCCGTTCGCCAACTAGTTGCCGGCTTGTAGTCTTGCTTGATACTGACTACCTCGAGGCTCGCGGTCTGAGAGTAAATCGATAGTTCTACTTGTGAGCAAAAATCTGGTATATAATGAGGGTTGTGTACCTTACTATCTATGCATTCGATTGCTACAACAGTGCAAGCTGGCCGGATACCTCTGCTCTATAAAGTCCACTCAGTATATAGAAGTCGAAAGCTTAGTGGTAAGCCATCTTGACGGAGAACTGAATTATCCTGAAAGTTCCACTAAAATAGACAAATATTGACCAATATAATTTACTTTAGACACGTTATTCCGTACTGGAGAATTATAAAATTTGATCACATTATATATTTCGCTACCCTTTCGAAAGAACGGTCCATTGGATAACAATTGGTCTCGTAAACCAAACCCTTCCTTGCCACGACCAATAACTGGCAGTTCGTCCGCTTGTGACCGTAAGTGTCGTCACCACTAGTTAAAAAAACATTGGATATAATAGTATACTCAGAATCAAAGACAGAGGTCTAATCAGCTTCTCATAGCGATAACAGCAAGAAATACGACGAGCGAATACACAATAAGATGCCTCTTACAAGCCGGTACTATGGCAGAGACCGACACGGCTTGTCTACCGCCGTCACCGTAGCGTTGGTCTGCGGTACCGTCGGCCTCACCGTATTGATCGCCGTCGGATATATAATTCGGCAGAGTCTGAAGACCAGGCCCCGCCCCGTGCTCCAACCGGAGCCAGGCGTGATACTGCTTGTGGCGACGAACGCTGCCTAAAACGGGCAGTGGTCGTGGGCCGATATTATGAGATCACTATCGATACTTCGACTGGTTCCGAGGGCCATTGCACGCACCATCAACTCACGATATCATCGAAGTTTATATATTGCCATCTTGAGGCGCTATGGTTGGAATGGATTGGGCGATAGTACGAATAACAAGGAATATTTTGGATTTTGAACATTTTCTTTATTTTGTAATCTGCCAGCTTGGATTTCAACTTCTGTCGTTCCTTAATTTTATAGCTGGGTATGATGAATTTTGCATTCGTTAGACACTGGGGTTGTTAAGGCATCGGATGTCATGTTCATTCTAAATTCAACCTAGACCCATCGATACATCTAGCGACCGAGCGTCGACTAGACAGCTTCACAATTAGACGAAACCTGTCGATCGACCGAGTGTTCCCCTGGACCCATCCGTATTCGTAGCTACTTACCCACGGTAGAATACAGAAGGATTGTATGTAGTTACCAGGAATCATAGGCACAAAGTTGCACCTACGCCGTCGTATATAAATCTATCGATCCGCCAGCGATATAGAATCCATACACATGGATATTCTACGCCCTATTATTGTAAATACTGATATCGGCCTGATAACAGGACGTAGATGCCCCATTTATATGCACAGCAACAGTATATGTTTGCACGCACCCCTCATACCATCTCCAGCTCTAAATACAATCGCGAATCTCCTCCATATAATACCAGACGAGTGTCAGCTCAACAAACTGGCGAAATCAGTAAGCTATACGATAACCTCAACGCCACAGCGGACCTATGCATCGATCGCGATATCAAGTGTAGTTATCAGTAAAGCCTATCACGCACGTACGCACGTACGCATGCACGCATGCGCCGAGAGCTGCGTCCACGAGACTGTGCATTGATACGCCGTCCCCATCACGGATAGCTATCAATGCTGCATGCATGCACGCCCCAGCCAACAGCATATCCGTCAACGGCTAGCTATCTATCCCTCATGCATGCACGCTTGAATCAACACTGCTTGCAAGCACGCACGCATGCACGCACGCATAACCAAAGATTGCAAGTCATAATCTATAGCAACGCCACGCAATGGAATGAAGAAAGCAGAGGTTAATCTTATCACTAAAATATCGTACATATGTGGCACCGTTTCTATACAAGGAAGAAGATCGAAGCGAAAATATAAAAAAGAAGAAAAAAAAGGAAATGATAAATGAAAAATGAAGACTGCACGCACCAGCAACAAAGCCCGATGCCGAAGAATCCGAAGAAAAGAAAGAAAAAAAATATGGTTAATATGAAAAAGTAAAGATACTTATGATACTCATAATCGGTCGACGCCATGCATAACCCCCCTCTCATACACAAAGAAGAACGGCCCAAGCGGCTCCGGCACCGATATGCAGCCTATTAGTGAAGTAATAGAATGTAGAAAACAAAAAAACGAAAGCCAAAAACTCGAAGCGATGAGACAAAATGTTCGCGATCACCTCATGGGAAGAAAAACGAAAGAACGAATCACCAATGTTCTATAATGACACTTTGGGGCGAAAAAACACAACAAACAAAAAGCGAACATGAACAGTTCGCCCTCCCTCATACTACATATGCTCCGGCCATTATGCTGATCTCTCGCGTGTCTTCAGTCGTTATATTCGTTATATGTCATATTGATTTGCGGTCCAAGACAAAGCTGCGGCGTGCCACAGGCGCGGAGGTCTACTCGACGCTGCTAGTCGATGCCGACGGCGTTAGCGCGGGAGACGGCTCGGGCGGCACAATCGGCTGCGAGCCCTTGCTGAACCAGCCACCGATCCTGTTGAAAACACGACTCGTTAGACGGAGATGCCACAAACTTGGGTTCAGACGATGATGATGTGCAACTTACCAGCTTTGCCGGTTCTCGGATGCCTTTCTCGGCGTTTGTCCGCCGGATCCCTTTGGAGGTGGGGCGGTCCCGTCGACCAGTCGCAGTGGCCTCAGCGTCTTGCCGGTCATCTGGCCACTGAGGGTGTGGTCGCGGTCTTTGCCCTCGCCGTTGTCGGAAGAGTTGGAGGAGGATGCGCCTCTGGTTGTGGGGGAGAGCGGGCCCGCGCCACCGAACCTGGGGCCGGTGTAGAACGTGGTTTGCTTGATCGGGGGGCTCGTGCCGTCGGTAGCTCGGTACATGTTGTTCACAAGACTGTAGTTGCCAGTTGGCGATGCAGGGCTGCCGGCAGCGTCGGATCGGCTTCTCCTGTGGCCGCCGGGCGAGACCATGCCGCTGATCTGCACGGTGTGGCTTCGTTTAATGGGACTAATGGCATCTTCCTCCTCGAATGCTGGCGATCGGGGTGGCGGCGGCATGCTAGCCCGAATGGGCGGACGCTTAGCGAGCATGGAACGAGAGCGATTGAGGCCAGCTGGCGGGGCATTTTCCTGCGTGGGCACGGGCGGGAGAGCCTTTTCGGGAGCTGGGGTTCTGTCGAGAATTCCTTCTTGGTTGGAGTTGAGCAGGCGTTCGATCATAGTGTTAATATACAATGCCATCGCCTTGTTCTCGTCCTTCAACGACTTGTTTTCGATCTCGAGCTTCTTGTACTCGTCCTGGTCTTCGCGCTGGCTGGCGGACTCGATTTCCTCCGCGAGCGTGGAGCCGAGGCTGGGCGTGTCCTTGGAGGGCGAGGAGGAAATGGAATAGTCTGTGTACTGGCCGAGGAACCCATTTCTGATGTCTCCGCTCACGGTCGCATGTCCCAGCAATAGCTGGAAGCTTTCGTTTTCTTCCTGCAGCTTTGCGTTGGCCTTACGCAACTCGGACAGCTGGTCGGTAGCATCCTGCAGCTTGCGCTCCTCGAGCTTGAGGGCTTCGGAGAACCGGTTTTGCGCCTCTGTGAGTTCGGCTCTGAGCGACTCGATCGCTTTGTCCTTTTGCGTCATTGCTCGGGGCGAGACTATAGGGGCGTCCTCTTCGGATTTCGCTAAACGGCGACCGCATTAGCCACGTGATCTACTCCAAATTTCGAGGTCGAAATTGTGAATCCTTCGTGCGAGGGACCAAAAAAAAGGGGAGAAGGTTGTGAGAGTACCTTCAGCGGTGTCGGGAACGTCGGATGGAATTCTCTCTCTCGTGTTCAAGGCTTGCTTGAGTCGTTGGATGATTTGGGTTTGCGCTTCCTCCTTCTCGCTCAGTTCGTCCTTCTCGTTCAGAAATGCGACGCGCTAGAGAATGTGTCTCGCACGTCAGTAATGAGCCCAAAAAAAGGGTCGCAGATAGGATGAAAGGATGAAAATGCTTGAGATGGTGGCATACCTCGGATTCGAAGAGCTTCTCCTGATCTCTCTTCGCGCGCTGCAATTCCTTGAGGTCGTTTTCGAGGGTCTCGACGGCATCGGTCTTCGCGGCGAGCAGCTCCTCGAGTCTGGTTTGTTCGGTTAGGGTGGAATTGATCCTGGCCTGGAGGGCTTTGATTTGCTTGGAGGAGCCTTCGGCGAGGGTGGAGTTCTTGGCCTCGGCCTCGACGAGCTTGTGCTTGAGCTCTGCCATTTCGGCAGCGAGGTCGAGGTCGGACTCGCTGAGGTCGGTTGGGGAGGTGATGAGGGTCGAGCGGCGTCTGGCGACGGCTTTGGCGCTGAAGGGGCTGCCGGGCTTCGGGGAGGGGATGGCGGAATTGGTAGCGATGGTGGTGGAGGCCGGATGGGCAGCGTGGTTAGAAGAGGAGGAGGATGATGATTTGAGGGCGGCGAGGTCGGACTTGGACGGCAGCGACGGCTTATCGGTATCTCTGTCCTTTGACGGGGTGCTCGATCTGGCCGATGGGGTCGAGCGGGCGGGCGGAGGTTTATAAGATCGAGCAGGGCTGCTGATGGAGGGTGAGGAGGAGTGGGCGGTGGGTGTGGCTGGCAGCTTCTTGATGTTCGCGGTAGCCATATTTGTAACCGCAGGCAGGCAGGCACTCGAGCACACTCTCAGACACACGCACACTCGCACACTCGTGCAGACAGAAGCAAAGCAAACGCTCGTTCTCGGGCAGCTCAGCCAGGGACGGACGATGGAGCTAGCCGGGGCGGCGGCGGTCGTGGTGGTGGGAGGTGAGCGGAAGGGTGTCTGATGACGGTCGACGAACGAGAGATGAGGATTAAAGGGGGCACAGCTGCTCTACTTTCCCGGTTTGACGAGGGCGGGTTTTGGGAGGAGGAGAGAGTGAGGAGGAGGGAGACGGGAGGAAGGAGAGAAAACTCACGGACGAACAGCAGAAGAACAGCAGAGGAACAGCAGAACAGCCGGCCAAGCAACGTCAACGGGCTAAATCATGCGCAGCCAATGCAAGGCCGCGATGACGCCGCCGCTGGCTCGAAGCCGCGATCCTCCTGCAACTGCTGCCGCGACGGCATCCGCAGTCGTGGCCGACGAGGCCGCTCGGACGACGGCGGCCACTCACTCGGGCCTCACCACGATGCACGTTCTGACCCTACAAGCAGCTGCAGCAGCGTGTCTCCGATTCGCCCGTCGTCGTCGTCGTCGAGCTTCCCCTCTCAGCAACTTCTCCTTCTCTCTGCTCCTGCAGGTACGTGTGCAGGAGGACGCCGCTGCCTGAATCCGCCTCGAAGTCGCGGCTTGGATCACGGCCGCCAATGGCTCCTGCGGGGGGACTCCTCCTCCTTTTCGCCGGCGTCATCAACATCACCAACATCACCGCATCGTAGCCTGATATCGCATCACGATCGCGAAAACCGCCCATCGACAAACACCCAATCAACCAACAGCAGGCGCTTCTCCACCGTCTCGACTTCATCCCTCCTACGTGGCATTGCAACTCTATTCCCCATTGCTACTTACCGCGTCTGTGTTTTCGGTATATTGGCCAGGACCCCGTCGCCCGCCCGTTTCGAGCTCGGCCGGGCTGACCGTCTCGTGTAGCTGCCCCAGCTCCTCGAGCTGCACCCGATGCACAATTACCCAGAAATGAAAATGAAACCACCGTTACCGATATATTCAAGGACCGGCTAGCACCAGCCCAGCAGCTTCGAATAGGATAGAAGCATGAGCCAGGACCGGACCCGGCCATTTCTGCTCTCAAGGGGGACCGGCAGAAGTCGAATGGGGCAGCTGCATGCCCCCCAAAAGCTCAGCCAGGCATGGGGCCCTCTATGCACATTACATTACGGAGGACATTACATGACATTGCCAACTGAGGACTAAGTAACTAACTAGCACATTACATGACACTGGCAAATTGCCTGTCGACATTGTCACCCAATATCCCCCTCCCTAGCGGCACCCGCTGGCACTAGCCAAAAACCGAAACCAGACCTCCCACCTCGTCCACCTCCCACCGTCCTGCAGCGCCGGATATTCGCGATCGCGAATTGGGGACGCAGGCGCCGGGGGGGGCCAGTCAAGGTCGGGCAGCCAGAACCGGCAGGTGCTCGAGAGACCCTGCAACCGGACGAACAGTCGAGAAGGAAAGAACGAAAGAACGAAAGAGAAAAAAAAAGACCCGCCCGTCGACCTTCTGCTGCCCCTTCTGTCTCGCCACTTCTGTCTCCTGTCTATCCGTCCGGTTCTGTTCTGTCTCGTCTCTGGCTGTCTGTCTGACCCGGCCGACGCTTCTTCTCCGCTTCTCCAGCAGGTCGCATCCAGCAAACCGAAGCTTCCAATTTAAATCTCCAACTAAACAAAAATTAAATTAATTAAATGCACTTTAACCAGAACTCACACCTTGCGTCCCCTAAACTAATTCACGCCAGGCACCGCTGCCAAACACAAACCGAACAAACCAACCAACCAGAACGAGCCAACCGTCGCCAGACGCTCCAGCCAATCAGCGTCTCGGACGGATTTCCGACACCTGCACCTGTCGCCACCTAGCCCTTCCCGCCGCCGTGGTCACGACGAACACATGAGCAAGCAGGCAGGCAGGCAGCACGAACGAACGGCACATTCCAGAACGCATGCACATACACATGCCCGCCCGTCCGTCCGTCCACGACATACATGTACATTGGTAAAATATGTTGGAGTTGGACAGCTTGCCCGCCTCACATCCTCACCCTCTGTACGCCTCGCAGGTACCTGCATGCGCAGCCGCCCACCGACGAGTACTAGTGCTCACAGCTACTATACCTTGGACGAAACGTAATCGTACCTGCGTGCAACAGTAAAAAAGCCCATTCCGTGACGTTGACGTTGCCGCCGGTACCGACAGACACTCGTGCGTGGTGCGGACGGCGGGCCTAAGCTTACCGGCTACCCCTCTGTCGGTACCTCGCAGTGGTATGCTGTGTTATGTAACGTAACGTAACGTCGTGACCAGATCTGCCTGTACATTCCGAGGAGTTCTTCCCTCGTTCGTTCGTTTCGTTCCCGGGTGTCGAGTGCAGCGCAGGCAGATGCGCCGTCGCCAAAAATAGAGTGACCCGCAACTGCAAACGTAGCACCGTCGGCGGTACTGTACTAGTAGTCTATCGCAGGCAAAATGCGTCGACGTGCTGTCTTTCAGCCTGGAATCCAACGTCACGCCAACGCATCAGCCACGGGCGGTGCAGCCAGCCAGCCGACCCACCCACACATCCATCCACACATCTGCATCCGCCGAGGCGCATACAATCCCATTCTTAGTATTGTCCTCCTCTGGCAGTGCATATTATCCCCCGTAGTACGCTGTCAGCTATCGATTAAAATGCAGGAAAGGTAGTCCATGTTCTAGTATACTTGGTGGGGTGACTGTACACCGACGTCTTATGCCGAAACCCCCCGTGCGTCGACGTCCTGCGGCCGCCTCACCTCACCTCAGCTCCAGAGTTGACGCGGTGCCGCCGACGAAACACGGCGCCTTAATTATTGCAGACGGCGACTCCTACAGCCACCAAATCTATTCACTTGAGCGATTAGTGGCATCCTACTTTCTGAATACTAAGGTTAGCTGTACAAGTAATAATCCGCGTGACCGCTGCGATTTAGTTGTAATTAATATAATTATAATTCAATCTCCGGCGCTGCGCGTTTAAGATCGGTCTAAAATATAATAAATATAAAGCTTGAATTAATTATATATACTAATTGACAAGGTCGGTCCCGCCGCGTGCCTGGAATTTGAAACAATGACGTCGCTGGAGTAACTGCCCTCGTTCTCGAATTCCACAACATGAAGGCTGTCGCGATGAGAATGCTTGCAAAGCGTGGTGCTGTCTAGATCTCAGGACCACTGGCGTTGGATTGAATGGGATACAATCATGAGGAACATCATGTATATAACCCTCAGAGCTATCTATCCACACTGTTCGAGTCATGATATGACTCCCAAACCGGTATTCGTGAATTGTATAAGGGTTGTGAGAGTCGAGCTGACTCGGTCTCTTTATCGGTGATCATGGGTTTTCCGTTCTTCCCTGTCATTGATCAGGGAACGACAGCTATAAAATGGAATACTAGCACAACATACCCACGCGGCTGATTCCGTGACTTGAGCGATTCCGATAAACCCACATGCTACTTAGGAGTCTATTCCATAGACTTGGACCAGAGAATATTGTGCTGACTTTCTCAGGTGGGCGCATGTATTCGCGCGAAATATAGCATGTCACTCGCATGTGAGTTTCCAATTCCATTCCATAGGCGATTTCGGCTTGGGTCGTTTATCTCAATAAGTATTGATTTCTGACGAAGGGCTAGCCTCTTCTTGGATTTCATGATGTTTAGCCCTGAACACCTTGGACTTATGAATCGGGCAAGGGCCGTTGTGATGATAAAAGGGCGGGGGTAGTGTGCTGAATATAGTTTGTGGCCGAATCCGTTCTACCCAGACCTGCAGCCGCTTAGTGTGATCTGACAGGAAAAGAGCTTGTCCACTCCCAATTAAAGCAAACTGTATTCGGATTTTTGAGGAATTTGTCGTCCTCCTGTTCCCAGCCAATATTCCAACTCATAGAAAGTATCGGTCCTATAGTACGAGATTCGTGGAATGTATGTCCATCGTAACATGTCGGTTGCAACGTTGTAGAGAGCGAAGACTCATGATCCCATAGTTTTTTCGGAATCGAGGCCACCGCAACATTCGTTATTTCCAAGCTTTCGTCGCATAGGAGATCTGTTACTTTCTTCTGAGTGTAGCATGGTATTTCTGCATATCTTCGTCGCTCGATCTTGACAACATTACATTCGGGCTCCGTGGCCGATTATCAACTCATGGTATTCTCTTGAATTCCCCGATAGCCCTCGTTCAATACGTAGTCGAATCCACGCACCAAGACATATCCCTGAACGGGTATCGCTGAAGAATATAAAGTCTTACATATATCCTGCTAGGTTCTCGAACGAGAATGGCGTTGAGAGTCCGTTTGAGTTACAGACATGAGTGGCAGTAAAGAGAGCCAGTGCGTACATCTGCCTTGTGAAGCTCGCATGTTGAATTTTATTCTGGTATGATGGAACATCCGTTCGTTTGAGATCGTGTCTGCTGGGTAGCGCACGCACCAAGAACATGTCTAGTTCGGATGTTGCTGCGTATATATAGTCCTGCATAGTTTCGGAGGAGGGTTTGTGAGAGTGGCGTTGAGAGTCCGTTGGGTCGCATGAGAGGAGGTTGAGAGAACCAGTCACATCTGCTTTGTCTATTTTTGCATGTTGAATTGTCGACACGACATCCGAAGAACGGTAATGACCCGTCGTGCTGGTTCATATATGGAGATAGCTCCTCTAGCAAAGTCGCTTGAATACTGCATGTCTCTGTCGAGTTGAGTACAGAAGTGGCGTCCGTAGAAAAATTAATATATTCCATGCATGAAAGCTCAGCTCGCGGTTGGGTACTGCTATGTAGTTCATATGCAGGTGATTCGAAGCTGGAAGATAACCATCGACCACGTCTAGAATTTCGATTGCGGACATTGCCTTGAAGATTTTGGTGCACTATCACAAGTAACGGAGCCATTCCCCTCATGTCTGCCTAGATTTCGTCGTTCTAAATCTCGTGCTTGGTGTTCGAAGCGGAGGAGGTCGTGTACAAGGACTCGTATCGATAGTGAGGTTGAAGCAGGCATAAGATAGGTATGACGTATCGTGGAAGCCGACAGGTTCTTATCATGTAATCAACCTTTTATCGTCATCATTGCCTTGTTGAAGTGAGCATCAATTGAAGTCCATAATTGCTCTGTAAGGATATTCATCCAGATCCAGGGATGCAGTAATGCAGTCGACTTTTGAGGGGCGTGAGAGCAAAGCAGCGGCTATTTTTCATCCATGTCTGGATTATCACAGGCTCAATAGATATATAGATGTGATAGCTCCTTCCAGATGCCAAGATCAATAACCGGCTGCGCCTTCGAACGTATCGTTGACTGATTCGCGGAGTGTAAAGATATTACCGAGAAGGCTGTACCACCGGTATTTTATGGAACGGGATGCAGTCGTGAGGAACATCAGCAATCCTTCCGACGTCATGTTGATGCCATGAGAATGCTTTTGCATTTTCCATGATCGTACGGATGACTTGTTTCTTGATCGCGTTTGGTACTTTGGAGCCGGCGAAACTTCCATTCAGAGTCTGGATATTTCGGCATGATTCGAATATGGTATCGTCGCCTCCCAACATGTATTTTGGGAGACTTTTGTTGTTCATGTCCTCGTCGTCGTAATGGTAAGTTCTTCCCGAATCCATAATTCCATGATGTTATATTTCGTGTGTGTCCGCAACGATGCATACGATGAATACAGCTGTGGTGATGAAGTCGGTGTGCTAGGCATAAGTTGTTAGCAAAGCTGGGTCGAAGGTGGAGGAGGAGGAGGAGGAGATAGACAGACACTGGAGGAAGAGGTACGAACCCACATGCGTATAGTACTGCAAGTCTGAACGAGCCGGAGGATTAAATGCAGAATGTGCTGGCTGATGTTTGTTTGATGACTGTTGCTCGATAGATGGAAAAAAATTGATGTGAAATGAAGTCATTTAGGTGGTGTACAGGTTGTTTCGTTGCTGGTGTTGAACGTTGGCTGAATTGTTTCCTTGTTCCGGACGCAACGGAATAAATTCAAACGACATGTCCAGCGACGTTAACAATGACGATCTCCATAGCAATATATCAACGGCTGGGAGTCGTAATATCCGTAACACGGATGAACCTGAGACCGTGATACATCTGAGATGGTTGAGGTATATAGGTGCACATGCCGGTACGTGTGAGAGTTCTTCCCAGTTTCATCGATTCGAGAACGATGCCCTTTTCTATATAATTATGCTTGACCTCATGGAGCAGTCTAGAACTGTGGGGGACGATAGAATCATAACTCGCCCGTCTGATCTCAGTAGCCATACGAGTGCACGATCTGGAAAAGAGAGAGTCTGGTTTAAATACGAGACCAGAATGATCCTGTTGGCTCTGACGGTAATAGTATCCATGGAGTATGCTAAGACATAGGCTAGAGGATATTCTTCTTCAGCTGGATCTGCCTTGCAATACTCAGTATATGCCAAAGAGGTCGATAATGAAGTTCCTTCCAGAATCCATCGCGCCTGGAATATTGATATGACTGAATTAGGGTTCCATATATCATCAGGAACGGTGTTGTTGTAGATTCGGACAACTTGGCGCGTAAGCAACAAGCGATGAGCGTACGCAAAGTATAAGCTGGTATCGTCTTCTAGAGTAGTGAGATCTCGAGATGCACCATGGATAGTTAGACTGTTCATATGAATTTGTTTGCACTGCATTCCCTGCAATATTGGATCCGCAGACAACTGTCGGCACCATATGAAGAGTCGAGTGGTACAAATGGTTCTTCCAGCGGGTAGGCCTATAGGAGTGTGCATGAAATCTTGGACAATCCGCTAGCTGGACCCAATTCGAGTTATAATATATAATACAGTTGGTTATAAACCAATCTGTATATTTCTGATTCGGCATTGGGGTAATCGACGGAATTCATAATTCCGGCCTGTATATTCGAGATTATGTATGGTAGCACGACAGGAGGATAGAATGCATTTCGCCGGCACTCGTTGAGTGAAGCGTTCAGCGTACTCATACATCTTCTTCAAAGCTGACGAAAGTCTGCTCCTCGCAAGCCTCATAAGCGACAAGATAAGTTTCTTACACTCATAAGCTCATCGAGTGATGCAGAGGATGCTGCTGATATTATGGAGGTGGAGTATCTTCATGTAAATCGTTCGGGATACTTTGGTATAGCCATGATCCATACGATCACAAGATCGACATAGATGTACCTCGCTACCTGAACAATTCGTCCGTAGTGATCATATGATTTGCATATCCCTGTGACAATAGACAAGTTGTTTGCGGGTTCCGTGTGGTCAACTACATACATCGACACGCCCGGATCTGTAGAGTCAGCTTGTGACTTTCTTAGTTCTGCTTGACAGGATTTAAACCTAGAATGTGTCGATGTGGTGATGTGCAGTCACATTTCATGCATGTCTTTGTAAGGAATCCGTCTGGTCGTGCCCGGCAGTTGCTACATTTATCTGGCTACTGATCGGGGGCATGACAGAGCCGAGGAGATGTTCGATGTTGCTCCTGTAGCCAGGGAACAAGCTGTACCCCAATCACGCATTAAGAAGCCGTCGTAACCGGAGAGCTTGAGTACATGACCGTGCACATGTTGACAGTATATGTAATGTATCGGGAATAGCAGTTGATTTGCTGCATTCGTGATAGTTGGCGTCTTTGGAACAAATGGTGGATGAGAAGGACATATGTTCGGCTTCGTTGTTGGTTCCACGTCAAATTCATTAAGCATCTAGCTCTGTAGATTTCGAATATTTGCGAAGTAAGCAGAACTTTCTCGCTTGCTGTTTGTAACAACCATCAGTCGCCGTAGACTTGGGTAATCAGATTTATTTTAGAATAACCGATCCCATTTCCGGTATCTGGTGGACTTCGGATGGTTCCTGATGTGGCACAGTGTTCGTGGCCACTGCAATACTGCATGAATCTTATTCCTTCGGTCAATTTGAGGCGGTGGCAGGACATAATCGCCCCCAGAACTACTGAGCGAGAAATATATCTAGGCCATGGCGAGATCTCCGACTATATATGGCCTCCTCATCCTTCGGAGGGCTTTGCTCGTGTTCAAAGTAACGACATCCGCGCCTGCTTCTTAGCTGCGATTATGCTTCGTGCTGTTGTTCAGATCACCCGCAGCCTCGGTTTTAAAGGACTCGGCACCTGGGAACTCATATTCCCAGTCTTCGAATGCGTCGCATTGCCATTGTATGTCATTGAAATAGGTTACGACACGTTTGCATGATAACATCCCATTCCTGTTGGACCACCTCGCTTTTGTATTTCCGCTGGCTCCTCGGACGTCATCGAGATGTCTGAAATATATTAATAGCATGCTAGACCTTCTTGGTTGATGTCTGCGTTACAGTCCATCTACCTGGGACCATAGCTATGGTGATTAACAAACTAGAGCCATAGCTTTACCTTTCCAACCCATTCGGAGAGGCCAAATTCGCAAGAATAAGTTGACTGAACATAGGATTCGTGACATTCTCCTATATTCCACCCTAAAATTTACGACCGATACGGCCATGTACCTGTACCACAAGGGCCATGGATAGTCGATTTTTCGTATAGGCGTAAAGTTATCATGCGATCAATCGTCGAGCGCTGCGTCAATATAAATTCTTGCTCTGTACCAATCATAGAGTCAAGGCTCCGCGTCCCGGAGCACAAGGCCATATCTGCTCCCTGTATCTCCGCACCATGGGCAGAGGTCATGTTTTATATAATTATAATTTTAATGGAAGGCATATCGCTGCGCACTATCCCGTGAATGCGACTGTTGCTTAAACATGAGTGGGTCCTCATACGGAGGGACCATTCTAAGCTATATCATGAGGCAGCATCATATTGTTGCCGAATTTGTAAAAAATGAAGGTTCGTGAATGTGTTTATCTTTGTAGGAACATCATGATATCGGCTTTCGTCTATCGTTGCATAGGCCGCAAGCTTCGAATGAAGGAACGCAACACGCACTCTGTTGTATATGTGGGCCTTCGCCTTCGCGTTAATACTCAAGTGAGTCCCGTAGTGTATGAGTGCTTAAGAACCGCAAAGCTGATAAATGTTGATAGATGCATAAAAAAGGTGCATGGCGTCTTTGGTGTTGGTGTGTCGCCATATATCTCCAGGCTCGAGCGCTCGGGCTGAGGTATGGACACTCTTCGTTCTGAATGTGGAGCAACGTGTCCAAGGTCACCATGATGATTTTTCGGCCTCCTATCTCAAAGTAGAATTCTACACCATTTTATGTCTGTTTCAGCTTTCGCAGAGGCTGACCCAGGCGAGTCTGGCGGCGAGACTAGATTAGCTGTATATTGACGTTTGCAGGTGACGTACAGGGGTGTAGGCGAACATGAGAATAGATGCGTGCGCCTGACTGGTGCTTCTAATATGACACCATGAATCTTTAGTATTATAGGCTAGCATCTCCCATAATTGATCCCTGTTTCTTGGATCATCGCGGCCGGTGTTAGGTGACGTTATATATATATGTGAGAAAGACGATATCTTCAAGCCTCGTCGTCCTGATGTAACTTGAGTCTTCATGTTCGAACGTTCATGAATCTCAAGCCTGTCCTGTCCGAACGCCTCACCCCCATAGTATGTCCTTCGACGTAGGTTTAATATTTTCATAATATATGATGAGGTGCCTTTGTGGAAATTGAGTAGTTTTGCATGTGATTAATTGCGTAACCACATGGTATCTCCCAAACCAGATGTACCGCATGTCAACTTGGGATACTAAACAAACTAACGCGGGTGGCTCCATAGCTGCTCCTGTGAAGACCTCGAGCATGCTGGGAATTTCTAACTTCCTCTGAGGCCGAGTTCGTGAGGTCAAACGCCTGCGCTTGGTATTGTGTCGTGTCAGTGTGTCAGTGTATAAGGACGAGAATTGTTGCATCTGCAAGCCGGCTAGCGTCGCTCTGCGATAATAATGTAGTTCATCGGGTTCCCATTTATCCCGTAGTATGTACGCTGGTACCAGAGCTTAAGTAGGCATTCGAATCGTTTCTTTGGGGGGCTGTTGGCCGGTGGTATGCGATAAATATGGAGAGTTTGGGTGGTGGGATCTCGAAACTAAGATGCACATCCAAGTCGCCGCAGCTTAGCTTTATGTTGTAGCTAAACACGTGATATCTCATATCATCATTAATGCTCCATTTCCAATTTAGACATTGTGCTATTCTGGTACGCGTTTCCTATGAATCCAGGAGTAAGATATATGACCCGGGTATAGTATGACCGAATTGTGAATGCCTCAAAGGCATTATGAATTTATGAAGCTTGAAGCATGTATACTAGTGGGTATGGATCTCGCATCATTTCTAAACCTTCCCGGATCTGAGAGCGCCTGCATGTCTCTTTCAGATGCTTCAAGATCTGATCAACTAGAGTAGTCTCCTAAAACCATCTTGCCTCGCCTGTATAGCAGCAGTTCATGCTCGAGTAACTCGATCCTCTCGTATGTAGAATATATATATGCATGATGGAACGGATTCCTACGGCACATTGTTCACAGTCCCATCGACTCGTCAATTTCAACGCCAAAGCAAACCCACCTCAGAAACCAAAGTGCGCGGGCTTTATGGGGGAGATGATCATAACATGGATACCGGTCACTGTCGGGTCGATGCCTCATGAAAGTGATCGAGGCACTTTTCTAAAGTCTTATAGTTAGGCGTATGGATTATATACTCGTTCGATTGTGAAGTAGACATATATGCTTGGTAGTAAGGTGAAGATGCTGCTAGATTGAAGGTGCGTAGAGATTCGACTGCCGTTTAGAGGAGCTAAATGATAAAATTGCTCGCGCTCTAGCATCAAGGCGGGTAGCAGCTTTCAGGTATGTGTAGCGAATATTCGAATACACCACAGCTTCAGTGATGAAGTCATCTTTTGATCAAATCATGACTCAGCCTCTCGTAATCCTTTGTAGAAATATATAAGCTCATTCATGTGGAGGATATTGCCCAATAGTGTATCCTAAGATCAATGTTGTTGTATTTGGGTCACATATGTGACCTCCGATGACATTTCGTCTATCAAAAACTCATGTCACGCAAAGCCAGCTAGTCTGTATATTTATTTTCTTTCGGGTGACCCGATTGTCAATTTATCATTATCGTTGAGATTCATCATCCGTGAGACGGCGTGAAAGCATATGCGCTACGACGAGGTCGATCGGTCTTGATGGTTAGGTCATGCAGGAAGTCATACGAAATCCTTCAGGTTTGCTTGCAAGCTTCTAGATAGGTCCATGCATTGAGTTATTTCCAGCAGAACAGAAGCAAGTTGTGGAAGTAAGCCCACCTGTAACTTGTGACCATGTGTATGAACAGGTACAGGGCTAAATCCTGCGGCTGAGGAGGCCCACGAACGAGAATTCGCAGTACTGACCGCATAGTTAGCATAGCCCTTGAAATTTCCACCAAGCACATGTGACAAATGCGAGGCCATTTACAAGCCCCCCTCCTTGACAGCGACACAAGTGCTCTTCACCCCTAAAGTAGAAATATGCACAAAGCCACAATTCAACATTATGGCTACATTATTGCATCCCAGTTGGACATCTCATCCAGGAACAGACATATGCTGTTATGACTTCAATAATGCGATTCGGCGAATCATCCGACTCTTCGAACTAGCCACGATCTAGCTCTGGAATGCTGTCCGCTGTTTGAGACTCGACATGTACTCCATCATGCTGTATTGGCAGATGGTTCCGCTTTGTATCGATATATATGTATCATGATCATAGATAACCATACATTATATGCTTCATTTGCCTTGAATATCATACTCGGATGTCCATAGCTGTGGTTAAAGCCTATCATGGTCGAACCCCACTCATGACCACGGATTGCCTGTCTCGAAGAGACTCGTATAGTTATAGGATTCTTGATCATAGGATTTAGTTTGCGGGAACTTTGGTAGATTATAATCTATGTTACGAATTTTCTGGAGAAATCTGCGTATAGATAGCTTGAGCCCATGAGCTGGGACGCAGTACACATCTTGCGATTCGTTTAATTTCTTGAAGCAATGTCAGAGAAACATATTGTGTTAACATTTTACCGCTTTGCTCGCTACGGTGCTTGTTTTGATGCATGACCACGTCCCCGTGCGAAACTAGAGCCCAGAGTCTGATGTTATATATCTATCATATTTCGAAATATCATAAATCGCGTTGGACGCGGTTTTCAAGTTATATATAATGTTGTCATCAGATCTATGCGCCAGGTTCTTTGGAAGCCCATGGCAGGATTGACACTCCTGGTAATTTTGATTCATACATGCAATGCATCCAATCTAGCTGAGTGATTTGTTCAAGTCGCCACATGGAAGATTTCCTGGACTGGAAGGTTCGGTACAAAATGATGTGAGAGCGGCAATTTATTTCAGATGTAGAAAGAGTAGCAGAGTTTCTTATATTAGAGCATAAGAGCAGATCTAAGATTATATACCCCCACTTCAATTGTATAGTCGAGGACATTAAGACGCTGTCCTCGAATGAACACAAAACCTAACTTTGTGTTACCCTGAAGCTCAAATGCTAGGCAATTAATGTGAGCATTTTAGGCTCATTGCAAGCGTCAATTTCGTTAAGTCATATGATATTATGATAGGCGTATGTCATTTTCCAGCGGAGATTGCGGTTGCAATAAAGATAGCAGCAAAAATATTTGAGGGTCAAAGCTTCCAATAAATGGGCATACGGACCCCGTCGATGACACCGATACATGATCGAGCGCTATTTCCAGCTCCATTTACTATAGATGGTTGAGTTAGATGCATGTTACAGTCATAAGGTTTGCATTCAGATGATTCGAGATCCCCCATACGCATCCGCCTCGGGATCATCAATATATGATATTGCATCAATGATATCATGGGGGTATTATCGTCCAGCAATCTTGACACGAAGTCTTCTATCATAGCGATATTCGGATAAAGAGTGTGATGCCTGACCCGACTAATGAGAGTACATCTGACCGCAGTCTCACCTTCAAATGATGCTTAAGGATGGTAATTGGGGCTCATCTCTGGATACCCATATCACCTTGATGATTCATGCCAGTTGATTGACTGATTGGGTAACATGTCTGCTACTGTCTGAGTATCAAGTAGTATTACCATGACATGTCTTCCCATATCGATAGGTCCCACCTGCAAAGGTGCTACCACTGGCAAACCGGTTAATGCATCACCGATCCACCAGTGGTTTGACTCCATTTCTTCGTTGATAGAGCTGATTAATCATGCGATAACGGTGTGAGTTCTTCGCATCTCTGTCGCCAGCTGTCGACTCACGAGGGTATCAAATGTCTCTAATCATGATCCTCAATGCGGCTGTTGCAGTGCGGGCGCCTCTACCTAGAATAGTAGATAGAATCGCAATGACCATGGCGTCCGGCCATTTTGCATTTAGGTGATACATGCAAGGACATGAAGATCTAACTCCATCAAGGGGAGTCTTGTCGTCCTGATAATAAACTCCTTCGAATATAAAACGAGCATCATGTATGGCCGCCATTGCCCGATAGCTGGTACATTAACATTTTGGTTAACGTTCGTAGCCATGATCAGATCGACAATGTTATGCCGTTGCATTAGCAGCGGATACACTCTGTCGAAACATCCGTAAGCGTACAGCTGAACCTCTGTAAAGGAACATTAATCAAGGTCCTCGGTATCGAGGAATAACTCTTCATCACCCACATCCTCGAACTCTCATCCCTTCATGAATTCATCCAGTATATATCTGATCGACGTCATTATTTTGTGGCTGCCCCTCGTCCTCCTCCCCTCGCTATATATTCCTCATCATACTCACAGAGTGTCATCACCTGCAACACCCTAGCAGCCTGGTTGCCAGCTTGCGGTATAGTAGCTCCAGCTCTGCGAGACCACTCCAGCTCTGTTTGAGTTGTGAAGCCAGAGTTCAAGTTCATTTTAGTTCTCCCAGTAGTGAAAATGTATCAAAGAGAGCTCATAAAGCTGCCCTGGTGTATGATGATGTCGTGGGTAGATATAGACGCAAGACTCTCAACGGAGTTCATATCCAAGGAGGATTCAATAGGCGCGCTCATGCGATGCGGTCTCCAATACTAGTGTATGGCTACATAGGTTGATTTCGTTGTCAAGGCCATGAGGGTCATAGAAATATGAAGAACATATCGAAATCAGGGAGGTAGACAAGAGCGTGCATCAAAGAGTTGGCTTATAGCCCTATAGATGGGATCTAGTATATATATGCGTGTGAGGATGAGAGAGGAGAAGGATGAAGGAAAGAAGAAAGGTGGACAGGATTGGGGAAAGGGCCCTTTTATATACCCACTGGCACTAGCAGCTGAGTGTGGAAACATCTCTCTAGGTATGAGAAACGTTTCCAGAGGCTTCCGGGGCATATATGTCACCTGGGCAGTATCTACAGTCATGGAAGCTCTGGGAGGGCTAGTATGGAACAATGGAAGCGCTTAAGCGTAAGTCTATTAGACACCGGAACACCATGGCTGACATGCTATCGTACAAGAACTCTATCTACGGAACTCAGCTGAAATGGATACCCTCCTTATTGAAGGTGTATAACAGACTAGCAAACAAATCAATGTTAGCATAGAGCATATCTTGTAGAGGGATGATCAGTGAAGCTTACTTGAGAAAATCGCCCTGGTCACATTTCGAGGCTCTTCGGTTTGAAAGTTCTGTTTCCTCCAGGACCTTCTTCACTTTTGACCGCACAAGCTCCGCGACTTTGCCTCTGTATTTCCGCTTCCCTTGCTTCTTCGCAGATCGGCTTTCGTTGATGATCTCGTGGTATCCACGCGGCAGATCCTCCGGGTCGACACCTTCCAGTCCTTCCATCGGCTCAACATCGCCGCCCTCGTCATCCATGGCCACATCTCCGTCATTGTCGGCCGTCTCCTCCGTATCCAGGGGTATGTCGTTCTGTGCGCACCAAGTCCGATAATTCCTCTCCACCAGCGCCTGCACTGTTTGCAACCCAAAAACAGCCGAGATGGTCTTGTTCTTCCTGATGAACAGTATCCGAAGCATGCCATCCCACTCGTCGTACGATACTGTCGGCCGTGGGACCTTGGGCTCGATCTTGACGACCGCAGACTCAACCTGCGGTGGTGGCTTAAAGTTCCCCTTACCGACCTTCATGACGTGCGTCACCTTGGACCACATCTGCACGTTGGCCGACAGCCGAGAATAGAACGAGTCGCCCGGCTGCGCTGTCAACCGGTCCGCAAACTCCTTCTGGAACATGAGCACGCACATCCGTGGCGGGGTGGGTAGCGCGAGTAGCTTGAACACCAGCGGCGAGGAGATCTGATAGGGCGTATTGCTGATACAGACGTCAAAGTAGGGTAGTTCGGTCTTGATGACATCTCCGAGCATCAGTTCGAGCTTGCGCTCAGCGGGCTTGCCTTGCACACGCTTTGTGAGTTCTGCGGCCATGCGAGGATCCATTTCCACAGCGACAACCTTGCGCGCGTTCTCGAGGATCTTCATTGTCAAGTTGCCAGTCCCGGGACCGACTTCAAGGACGACCTGCGATTAGTATATTACATTAGCTACAACACTTCGAGAAGAGCAGATAGCTGTAAGAGCATACATCGCTCTGTTTCAGCGCAGCTTTATCGATAATCCTGTCTACGATGCCGGGGTTTATGAGAATATGCTGGCCGATGTCCTTGTTCATCTTGAAGATATTGTGTGCGACCTTCGCAGCAGCTGCCGACGCCGGCGTGCCTGAGTACGGCTTTCCAGGGCGACCATACGGCGTGCCGGAGCCGCTAAAGCCTCGTTTCTTCATCTTGTCCTTCGGCATGTTGGTCGAGAGGAGTGGTAAGATACGTCTTGCGATAGACAGGCGCGGAACGCTATCCGGTATCGTGATGCGCAACAGTGATGCGGAGGCCGTGGAGGTAAGTGTCATGCATCGGCGCTGGGCGGCAGGTGGTGAGAGAACTTTTGCGAACTGAATTTCAGTAGCTGTCGTGGTCGATTTTTTTCTGCGGCACTAAGCGACGAACTGCCAGAGACCGTGCGGCACGCGATAATTTGAGACTGTAGCTTAACGGAGCTTCGGCGGAGGTATTAGCAGGTGACTAGATGGTATCGAGACCAGAACATCGATGCGCCCATGCGCCCATGATACGAAGCTCAGTAGCAGCAGCTACGATCGCGAACTGTCACCGTCTGCCGCTGAATTTCTCGCGGCTTGTCGCTCGCAGCTTGAACATTTGCCAAGAAACGAGTTGATTATGTCAGCAGCGAACGTCGCGACTTGCTCATCTGCATCTTAACGCCGCCCTCGCCAACCTCGTCTCCACAATCTCCATCGCGTCGACAACCGCAGTCCCCAACGTCGCCATGATGAACAAGAAATCCTTCCTCCAGATGGAGGCCCCGGCCAACTACGTCGCGGGCCTCGGCCGTGGTGCTACCGGCTTCACCACCCGCAGCGACATCGGTCCCGCACGCGAGGGTCCCTCCGAGGAGGCCATCAAGGCCGCCCTCGCGAAGCGCGCACAGGCCCTCGGCCAGGAGCCACCTTCTTCCTTCTCGAAAGATAAGAAAGAAGGCGGAGATGACGACAATGACGACAGTGAGCGCTACCAAGACCCCGAAAACGAAGTCGGCCTGTTCGCCGGCGGCACATACGACGAGGACGACGATGAAGCAGACAGGATCTACGCCGGCGTAGATGCAAAGATGGACAAGCGAAGGAGAATTCAAAGGTTAGCAACCTCCCACCCTTCCTGGATTTTTTTATACCTGTGCGAGCTATCGGGCACGCCCGCATTTTAAAGCCGTTATTCATCCGTCACTTTCTCGAACGAAGCAGCCTTGCCGACATATTCTTGTGAATCTACATAGGGAGGCCCGCGAGAAGGCCGAACGCGAGGAATACGAACGCATGAACCCAAAGATACAACAGCAATTCGCCGACCTCAAACGCGGGCTCGAAACAGTCTCCGACAATGAGTGGGCGAACCTCCCCGAAGTCGGCGATCTGACAGGTCGCAACCGCCGCGCGAAGCAGAACCAGATCAAGCGCTTCTACGCCGTGCCGGACTCCGTCATTGCCGGCGCCCGCGATCAAGGCGCCATGGACACTACTGTACAAGAAGACAACCCGGACGGCACAATGACAAACTTCGCCTCTATCGGTGCAGCGCAGAAGAAGGTCTTCGGTTCACGGTTGGATCAGGTAGCGGCGTCCAGCAACGACTCTGCGGGCGGTGCGACAAACGTCGACCCGAAGGGCTATCTCACGAGTCTGAACAACAGCGTCATCCAGTCAATCACCGAGCAGGAAGTCGGCGACATCAAGCGCGTGCGCGCGCTTCTCGACAGTGTCGTCAAGACAAACCCGAAGCACGCCCCCGGCTGGATCGCGGCAGCCAGAGTGGAGGAGTATGGCAACAAGATAGTACAAGCTCGGGCCACCATCGCAAAGGGATGCGAGCACTGCCCGACGAGCGAGGACGTCTGGCTGGAAGCTATCCGACTGAATGAGACACACAACTCGAAGATCATCGCCGCACAGGCCGTTCGCAACATCCCCCGCTCTGTCAGACTGTGGATTGAGGCTGCACGGCTCGAAACCGACCCCCGAGCTAAGAAGAAGGTCATACGAAAGGGCCTCGACGTCATACCGCAGTCAGTTCAGCTCTGGAAGGAAGCTGTCAACCTCGAGGACGACCCCGCCGACGCCAAGATCCTCCTCGCCCGCGCCGTCGAACTCATACCCCTCTCCGTCGAACTCTGGCTGGCGCTCGCCCGCCTAGAATCCTACCAAAATGCGCAAGCCGTCCTAAACAAGGCGCGAAAGGCCGTCCCTACATCACACGAAATCTGGCTCGCAGCTGCGCGTCTGCAAGAACAAGAAGGTAAAGGCGACTCGATCGTCAGCCAGGTCATGAAGCGCGCAATCAAGCAGCTCTCCGACGTCTCCGCCATGCTCAAGCGCGAAGAATGGATTGCGCAAGCCGAAAAGTGTGAGGAAGAGGGCGCGATTCTCACCTGCCAGGCCATCATTCGCGAAACTCTCGGTTGGGAACTAGACGAGGATGACGACCGCAAAAAGACATGGATGGAAGACGCACAGAACTCCATCGGCCGCGGCCGCTATGAGACCGCCCGGGCCATCTACGCATACGCCCTCCGCGTCTTCTACCACAAGAAATCCATCTGGCGCGCAGCAGCCGACCTCGAGAAGAACCACGGCACAAAGGAAGCACTCTGGTCGCTGCTCGAAAAGGCTACTGAAGCCTGTCCGCAGAGCGAAGTCCTCTGGATGATGCTCGCCAAGGAGAAATGGCAGTCCAAAGACGTCGATGGCGCCCGCCGTGTCCTCGGTCTTGCGTTCAAGCAGAATCCAAACAACGAAGATATCTGGCTCGCGGCCGTCAAGCTGGAGGCTGAGAACAAGCAATTCGACGCCGCTCGACAGCTCCTCAAGACCGCCCGGAACGAAGCCGGTACCGCCCGCGTATGGATCAAGTCCGTTGCCTACGAGCGGCAGCTCGGCGACATCAATGCGGCTCTCACACTCGTCACCGAGGGTCTCCAGACCTATCCCAAGGTCGACAAGCTGTGGATGATGAAGGGACAAATCTACCAGGGCGAGAACAAGCTGCCTCAGGCCCGCGAAGCCTATGCGTCTGGTGTAAAGGTCTGCCCGCAGTCTGTACCGCTGTGGATCCTCGCAGCACGACTCGAGGAAGCCGCAGGGGTAGTCATCAAAGCGCGGTCCGTCCTCGATCGCGCACGCCTGGCGGTCCCGAAACACCCGCAGCTATGGTGCGAGTCTGTCCGTGTCGAGCGGCGGGCTGGTAACCTGCAGCAGGCCAAGACGCTGATGGCAAACGCGCTACAGCAGTGTCCGAACTCCGGGCTGTTGTGGACGGAGTTGATCATGCATCTAGAGGGTCGGTCGCAGCGCAAGTCGCGCATGGTGGAGGCGATACGCAAGGCGGAGAGCGACCCCGTGCTGATCGTAACGATCGCGCGGAACTTTTGGGCGGAACGCAAGCTGGATAAAGCGGCGGCGTGGTTTGAGAAGGCGATTGTTGCGGACGCCGACCAAGGCGACACCTGGGCGTGGTACTGGAAGTATCTGATGCAGCATGGAACGGATGTGAGTAGTTTCCCCTCTCTTCCCCTCTTCTCATTGAGTATGTTAGACGGACTCGATGCTAATTCGTGTGGTGTGTATCTGCAGGAGAAGAAAGAGGATGTGCTATCCAAGTTGGCGGTGACGGAGCCGCGGCACGGCGAGGTATGGCAGACGGTGGCGAAGGCGCCACAGCACGCGGGCAAGACTCCGGAGCAGATACTGTACATTGTTGTCGAGAAGCTGGAACAGTGAAGCTGCTCTCCTCACTCACTATACGAGATATCTGGAGATATATACCTTGTGTATTTGTATTACGACTTTCATCTGGTGTTCTCTATGGATGGGCTGGTGGGATATCTGTCTGTGCAGGTGTATTTGTACGATAGCTTAAAAGATCGATTGAACGGCGTGGGATACGTACGTTCCATTAAAGCGCCTTCACACTCTAGATCCTTGCCAGCACCGCGATATATCCATATACAGCTCGACGGCACGGGTCTGCTACAGCAGTTAAAATTTAAGCACGTTAAAGACGGAGATACAGATTGAGAGATGTAAGATCTAATGTCTATAATACCATCATTAGGCGTCTATGCTGCCTATAGACCCTTTTCTCTATAGTAGGATTCCATAAGTGATTATAAACATGCATGCCCGCCAGGTCAAATTGCCCGGCTGGCGTGCTATAAAAATGCAGCCTGTCTCCGCTAAACCCCCTCCAAACGTCTATATATAAGAATCGGTCCCTCAATGAAAACCACTAACCTGCAGGCCGCAGAGTTTTTTCCTTTTGAAAAAGAAACAAGCAAGCAAGCAAAATGAGCTAATGCCAGTGCTACCATCTATGTTATTTTGATACCTTTCCCTTTTAAATTCCCTTCCTCGGATCCTTCGATCTCGTGTGCAGCTCCGCAACATGACGGTAAGCTGCAGATGAGAATGTGATGCGACGCGAAAGTGTAGCAAAACGCCGGTGTAATAATGATACAAAAAAAAACCAAAAGCAAGAAGAGATATAATACCAAGACCCGCTCAAAAGATACCAAAAAAGGCCCCATTCATGTCGAAAGAAAAAGGGATATTACAAGCGCAACCTGTCGAATAGGTTGTGAAGCCCGCTTGCTTGTTGTAAGACATTACCATCCGAAAGTAACCTTAAGTCGATAGATAGCTTGCTAAAATCTGATAATGAGGTGGCCGAAGCAACTGCGGTAATTTCTGCTGCTTCATATTACTTGCCCCGGGCACTTGGATCGCCATTCCTTGATTTTTGCTTCGATGCGCGATGGGATCCAGCCGCTGACGCCGAGATTGCGCCATTCACGGTATGTACCGTCGTTGCGGAGGCGGTGGCCGTAGTTGAACTTGGGCGACAGGCCGCAGATGCCATTGCGGAAATACCACTGGATACAGTCCTTCTGGTGCTTTTCGCACGCCAGTCGGCCTAGACAAGTCGGCGACAGTTAGCATCATCATCGCATGTTATGTGAGCGCCGTGGGATATTTTGGACCTACAATTCTTCTCGCTGGTGATGGCGTCTTTCTTCCATTGTTCAACGTCGTCACCCTTGGTCTTGTCCTTGTTCAGCTCATCTTCCCTCCAGCTGAGGTTGTCCCAGCCTACGCGGACCGCGGAATTGCCCCAGTCCTCGTTGGCCTCCTTTGTTGGTTCCTTCGGCAGCCGCGGCGCGATGAACCAGTCGTACATATCTCGGAATAAGATGTACTTGTATGTCGATACATCCATCTTCTTCGCCTCACGTGGCATGTCGGAGAATTTCCACTCGACGAGGCCCTGTTCGTGATGCTCCGTCCAGCCGGCGGGACGCCATCTGTCGTTTCCGGTCTTCCGGAGCATAGCCTGCTCAAAGTCCCAGATCTCCTGCATATCTTCGGGGAGGACGTGGTGCATGGTACCGAGCGGATTGCAAAAGTTGGATTCGTGGTAAGGGATCGACCACCAGGTTTCGCCTTGATAGAATGGCCACTTGTGCTTGACGGTGACGCCGGCGCGGTCGGTCATCGCGCGGCCGAGGACGAGGTCGCCACAGCATGAGTGGGAGGCGAGCTTTGTATAGTTCCGTTCAAGGTCGCCGAGGAAGGCCTCGTCGAAAGTCTTGCCTTCCGGGATTAGCTTGCGCATGGCGGCTTGGTTGATCAGATACCCGGAGCCCTATGAGTTGGTTTCGAGTTAGCTCATCGATTGCGGATGGTTGGGAGTCGCGAGGGCTTCAGACGTACACCATGGCCGAAGGGCATGTCATTGAGGAGGGCGAGAGAGCCCCAGTAGATGGGCGAATGTAAGGGATCATGCGTCTTAGTCAGGTCGAGCAGATACGGCCACCAATTGCTGGATATCAAGCTGGTGTCGCCGTCGATGAAGAGATAGTACGAAGCATGCGGATACTTTTGGTACGATTCGATCAGGATTGGGATCTGCGCCGCGCCATATCATTAGCAGCATGTCCACCACGTTTTTCACCTCATCATAGCAACATTCGATCCGGATCGAGGGAAGCCTGTGAACGTACATTCTTGAACTTGTCCAGCGACCAACCTTCCTTCAGGTCGCCCATCTTGCCAGCCGAATCCGACAGGCCGGCATTCTGCGAGTGCAACTCTTGCATCGTTCGCCAATACTTGAGCGTGCCCCCGGCAACATCGGCGGAAACACGAGCCAAGGCATCCGCCACCTCCCAGTCGCCCAGCTTCGTCTTGAGGTCGGAGTAGATCAGAGTATTCGGGAAGTTTGGAACGAAGGTCAACAGTTGGATCGGTACGCGAGCGTGGATCACGGTGGCGCCAGTCTTGATGGATAGGACGATGTCGTGCAGCGGAGCACCTCGAATCGGCGTCCTTGTCGGCTGCTGCAGCACGGCCGAGGTGCCAGATGGACCGAGGATGGCGGTCCTCGTGACGATAACGGTGGATGTCGTCTCCGGTCCGCCTGCGGTGGCCGGGTCGCCAGAAGGGTAGAATCTGGTGGTCGCCTGGACGTTATATTTGAAGAGAAAGTAGGACTGCGTGACCAGCACGATCAAGATGCAGACCAGCAGCGGCGAGCGTCGCAACGGCGACCCCGTCGCGTTCGCCAGCATGGCGAAGAATGTTGGAGTGTCACTTTTCGATGAGCTTTATGTTATACTGTTGTTAATCGAGCTTTTCTCGATAGGGAAGCAGAGCAGGACAAGATCCGTGCTTGCGGCTGTGCGGGCGGGTTTGCTCGGGCGCGGGAACGGGACGAAGTGGGTCTTAAGCCAGGGCGATAATGAGGGCTAACCGGCGGAAGAACTGGCCGAACGGTAGTCGGACTGGATAGAATGGTAATCCGCGATGTGAAGTCAGAGCTGATGTGTCGATGTGTCTATCCGGTAGAGGACAGAAGGAGGAAGAGTAACAGTAAGATCCTGATGCTTACAGGGAGGCAACCAGCAGCAATGCTCGCACAAGGAAATTGGTCGAGAACCGAATGCAACCGCAGAAGGGTAAACGAAAACGAGCGGAGACAAGGAGGACGCCTTACGAGCGAGCGATAGCAGAAAAGAACGAAGGAAAGAATAAGGAAAGGGAAGAATCGCGAAAGGAGCCCGAATGCAGCCCGGCCTTTAATAGCGAATCCTGATGCTACGCTGCAATGCAAGTCTCGCACGTTTGTATAAAAAGGGTGGGAGGGGCTGTTTTCCGGAAGCGCATGGATGGAACCTGGCCCGGCCGTCGAACGCGAGTTCTTCGGAGCTTGTGTTCAAATTTATATCTCGGTTCTCCTTCTTATCCTTCTTCTCCGTCTTCTTCCGTCTTCTCGCCAGGAAGCTTGCATCCCCTGGCGGTATCGTATAACTGATTGCAAAAGCGCGGTGCATGCAGGCCTGCTCCGCTGGCAAAATGTTTAAACCTGCCCTCGACGGCAGATGCAAAACCGCATTTCCCCATCGTCATCATCACCACCGCGACCTCCATCAGGCAACCTCAGCTAGGGGGCTCCCTTCCGAACCGCTGATTCGCTGATTCGCTCGCTCGCCCAGGCGCTCGCGCTCCCTAGCCCTGTCCAAGCAGGTATGGACGGTCCCTATGTATCAACTGAGGATTGCCCATTGTTGCGGTGCTCGGGTTTCGCTTTGCTTTACTTCGCCTCGCCTGGGACTGGTCTGGTTTGCAGTTGCTCCGCCGTGCATGCGCCTGCATATGCCTGCTCCCGGATCACCGTTGTAAAGCTGGGCTGGCCGGGCATGCAGGGCCAGTCGGCGGAAGGCAAGTGTAAGCAGGAACACAGACTAGCTTCGCGATGGCCGTGGAATCGCAGTCGACGGCGAGGCCATTGTGTCATATTCCGACAGACGCAGCGCCGCGAATTCGCATGAGCATTCGGCTTTCCCATCGACCGACCCGGCCATTTCTGTCTGGTCTGGTCTCTTTCGACCGGGCGAGCACTGCTCAGGTTTGAGGATCCA
The DNA here is from genome assembly GCA_020064725.1 of Drechslerella dactyloides. Taxonomy (NCBI): domain Eukaryota; kingdom Fungi; phylum Ascomycota; class Orbiliomycetes; order Orbiliales; family Orbiliaceae; genus Drechslerella; species Drechslerella dactyloides. The sequence continues at coordinate 1,710,125 of JAGTWJ010000008.1, read as the reverse complement.
GACTCCGCCCAGTATCGCCCAGCTGTCCGACGGGCGCGGTCCCCCATTCGGGCCGGCTTGGCAGGAGCAAAGGGGCCCTCAGGCTCCTAAGAGGTCGTCGATACGAGCCAGCGAGCTTGTTCAAGCATGAAATGGGATTACGTTAGCCCCGCCAGTCAGACCGGACACCAACTGCTACTTCGGGCTTGCCCGCGGGCCCATTCCAGCCAATCGAGCGTCGAGCTTCCAGCTGCTCCCCACAGACGCGTCGACGCCTTTTTATAAATAGCTGGCGGGTGATCTGCTGTTACATTCCGCTGGATATAACTATTCCTGACAGCTGATCGCAGACATTCGCATTAACCATCGATTCCAGACCGAACAAAGGTGGGGAAAGGCTGCTAACCACCTGCATTCCGCATCGACGATGCCACATGTTCGTCTGTGCTAGCGTCGGGTAGCGCGAGATGGACATGTATGCAAGGGGCCCACCGGCGAGCACTCTATACAGTCTAAGCTTGTATATGCAGCATGATGATATCGCCGATAGCCATAGACATGGCATTTCGAATGCTGCATCGTCGGAATATGCACGTCTCCCCCGAGTCCAGAACAACGTGAAACAGCCCAACAGAGTGGAGCCACCTGATAATTACATAGATATCATTACAAAACACTCATATTCTGGTAACGAGCGGGCTCGCTAACTAGTTTTAGAGCTCATCTCTGAAGCCACCGCATTTTATTGACAAATTGCTCTAAATTACGGGCATGGAAATTCTCTAAAACGAGTCGCTCCCGCCGAGATTCAGACCGCAAGTCCAAAAGCCTAGCCGCCAATTCAGCCAAGGTCGTCGCTCCGTAGATTGACGCCAACATTTAGCTTACAAAGTGGGATATTGTGGTCTTGGGTATATTACGCTTGAGAGGGCAAACCTTATCTGTCACTCTCTGACTCGACTCTTAATTTCAAGCTTCATAGCGAAAAACTTGAAACAAATGTTTCTGCTTGATCTGTAACTCTAGATCTTCGCCGACAATATGCCAACATGATATAGGCCGTCGCAAATATGTCTATCGACACAAAAAACTCCTTGCGTAGGAGGGCCACGAATCTCGCACAAGCAAGTCTTACCTCGAGACTATTACTCAAACATCATTACAGTACACAATTCCCTCTCGGGGCTGATTCGTGTAATGATGAGAACTAATCAGCAAACTAGACGTCGTGTGATACAAGAGAAGCCACCAACTTACCGGCGAGAATTGCCTGAGATGCACACCACCTGCCGACAGCACCTCGGCCGTCTGGTTAATTTAGACTCGTCAGCAAATCAAGCCACAATCATGCCGTGCGATACTCAATATAACATGCATAGACGCCGCGGCCCCGCCAGCTGGACAGCGGGACAAAATACAACGTACCTTATTATCCATACTGTACGCCTGACTGTACACCACCTCTGATATCCCGACCTGCGCGATCTTCACGCTGCACGTTAAGCATGGACACCTGTTGCACTCCCACACTCCACATCAGCCCCATTGCCACTGGCTTGTGAAATATCATATCTTCCTCACGGTTTAGAGGACGCGGTCACCTACGTATCGCAGTACAAGATCGACCCTCTGCTTATCCGCTCCCGTCCGGCCTCCAGCAGGGCATTCTCTTCTGCATGGAGGCACAGGCACGTGGACAGCGACGACCCGCCTGCGGAGCCGCCGTTACACCGGTCGCCTATATGATCCCGAATATAATATACGATGTGATTAGCATACGCACACCCGCATTCCACCTTCCCATCTATCATCGCTCAACCGGCCTGGTGATCTAAGTCTCATCTACACCGCCCGCCACAGCAATGTAACTGTAACAGCAGTGTATGCTAGACTAGAATAATAGCAGCTAGAGAGAGCAGTCGAGGATAGATGGACGAGAGGATATTCTAAGGGAACCAACTTACACCCGCCCTCGTTGCAGTTCGTCAAACCCCTCGGCGTCCCATTATACCCCGTGCTTATCACCCGCTTCTCCCGCACGAGCACACACCCCACTCGCCGCTTCATACAATTGCTCCGCTGCGCCGCCAGGTTCGCAAGCTGCATAAAGTACGCATCCCACGTTGGCCGCAGCCGCGTCTCGTCGACGAGGTCGATGGCGGACAGCTGCTCGTGCAGCGACGCGAGCGAAGAGGACGAGTTGAGCAGGTAAACGGTCGCGCGGACGAAGAGCGGGGCGAGGCCGGTCGTCCGGTCGAACATGTGCGCGTCGGCCTTGGACACGAACTCCTCAAGCGTCGGGATCGGGTGGTCTTTGCAGCTGTGCAGTTCAACATCGCGTTAGCTTATCGTCGTGGCGTATTTAGCTTTCTAGGCGTTGCAATAGTAATCTTAATATCGGCACGTAGGCATTTTATTTCATATTTTATTTCAGATTGATGGTTACGAATTTGCGTAGTAGTCGTTTGAGATTTGATGAAAGGGAAGTCGCATGCATGTGTGTATTCTCGACTTACTTTTCAAGGTACCGCCGCCACCGCACGACAAGCGGCGCATCTACGCCCACCAGCAGGAAGAACGGGCGCTTCAAAAGCGCCTCGAGCACATCCTCCGTCCAGATGTCCGTCGTCACAAACCGCTGCTGCCATCGCGGTGTGACATAGTCCAGCAGCTCTTCGACGGACCCGAACGTTGGAACAGCTTCATCCTCTCCGTCTCCCCTTGAGACGTCGCCATCACCAGCTCGAACATCCCGATCGATGCACGGTATCACAGCCTTAGCGGCACCGGTGTTACGCTCTAGCTGCGTAGATGGCGCCGCGAGCCGCAGGACCTGAAACCCATGCTTCTCGGCGAGGAAATTGGCGATGGTGCGCTTACCCGCGCAGATTGCTGCGTCATTAACATTGATATCAGCCCAAATCCACGATCACGACTCACGCACGTAGCTGACTGCAACGGACACAGAGATAAGGGACGATACATACTTCCGCACAGGCCGATGAACATGGCCGTTTGTCAATTGCTATCTGTGAATCCGCTGCATGTATATATCAGCTCGTCCGCGAGCGCCGTGGCTTGCTTCGAGACAAGCCGTCGCCCCTGTCAATCGAAAACGAGCCGTCGAAAGTGGAGAAGCCGGAGCGTCGGGCTGCTGCGTTGGGTGCAGTTGGATCCCACGCCACGAGCTAAATTTCCACGTTGTCGTGCAGCATCCCGCGCAGAAAAATTTAATAGGCGAAATTTCCCGACTCGGCGCCACACCATCGCCAAATTCACCACCGCCAACCATCCAACCGACCGACCTCATCGCATCGCACCACGATGGTCCGCAAGCTCAAGCATCACGAGCAAAAGTACGATATACTTCCATCCCGCACCGTAGCAAAGTACCCTACGCTAACGCATCGCACCGCAGGCTCCTGCGCAAGGTCGACTTCCTGACCTGGAAATCCGACACCTCCCACCGCGAACACGACATCACCCGCCGCTATCACCTCCCCGACGCCACCACCTACCACAAGTACAACAAACTCTGCGGCTCGCTCCGCCAGCTCGCGCACAAGCTCGCGCAGTTACCCCCCGACGATGAGTTCCGGCGGAAGCACGAGCAGATGCTGCTCGACAAGCTGTTCGACATGGCCGTCCTCAACTCGGCCAGCAAGATGAGCGACGTGGAGAATAAAGTTACCGTCGCCAGTTTCTGTCGGCGACGGCTGCCGATTGTCATGACGCGGTTACGGATGGCGGAAAACGTGCCGGCGGTGAGTGACAGCACCTGCTGCGCTGTGTCGTACTCGGAAGCGCGGACGCTGACTTGGGTGGGTGGTATATAGGCTATCAAATTCATCGAGCAGGGCCACGTACGCGTCGGTCCGGAGGTCGTAACCGACCCAGCGTTCCTGGTCACGAGGTATACACCCTCTATCTTTCGCTCCGGAATACACCACGGATTCGGTCGCTAATAATTTCCCGCAGAAATCTCGAGGACTTTGTCACCTGGGTCGACTCGTCGAAGATCAAGCGAACAATTCTCAAATACCGCGACAAGGTCGACGATTTCGATCTGCTCTGAATTACCACCTCGATATAACTATCTCATCTCAATATATTGCCCGTATACTCTACCACGTGCAAAGGCGAGCCATATGCGATATCAATATGATGGATTAAGTAGATACTGCGGGGTATGCATAGTTCTCTTGCTCCTGTTCCTCACTATCTTCGTATTTTAGCACATTTGCAATCTTCTGTAGATAATATCCCTGTCACTTGACGCGGAGCACAGGGTTTCTCTGTCAGTGGGTCAAAAGCGATTCATGTTTGGCGTTGGCGTTTGGTGGACGATTGGATGTGTACATATGTATACTAGATCATATCTAAGCGAGTTAGACTCTATCAATACATCATCCAGTGGGCAATAGCACGTCATACGACGGGCTATCGTCCTTCTTCTCTATATCGGCTTTTGCAAGTACTCTTTTTTGTTCTAGAGAACGTGGACTTCAGATTCAATATATCATGGAGGACTACTTGCTACATTATATTTCCCCGCTATCTCCAACCGACGCCAACCATTAATGTATATATAGCATACATATCATATCAGATCACCCAATACACGAACACGGAACTAAGTCATGAACACATACAGCCTGAGAAGACATCCGTCTACGGCTTCAGCAGCCCCCACAAATTCCGCGGCTTCTTCGCGTCAGCCTTCCGCTGCGCCTCGATCTTCAACAAGATAGTCTTCATCAGCTCCTTCTCCCGTTCCCGCATATCCGCCTCCGTCAGTAAGCCGCGGCCGCCGTCGCGAGCGGTGTCCGCATCCTCCTTGCCGTTGTACGTCTTGTCGGTGATGACGCCGGAGAGAACGCACATGCCCTCGACCTTCTGCAGCAGCCAGTCGCTGTAGCGGAGGCCGTCGCGCCATTCGGGTGCGATGGCCTTGTAGCCGGTGTATCCGCCGACGAGGGCGCCTGCTACCGCTCCGTTCGTGTCTGCCGGTCACATCATTATCATCAGCATTGTGCCATTCCCATCGGTATTATGTTGAAGTTATAGTGGTACTCACCGGCATCTCCACCCATCATTGTCAGCTTGGTGATCACGCTCTTGAAGTCGTCCTTCCCCAACATCACCCGCCGGAGGCACCACACGCCCGTCCCTAGTGCGATGTAAGTGTACCCCATCCGGCGGTCGTCCACAATCATACCCTCCTTCTTGTCGTCGTACAGCTTCTTCGCGGAAACGCCGCAGTATGCGAGATATTCCTCCTTGTTGAAATTATACGTCTCCTCATCAAGCTTCTCCCCGTTCTCGTCCGTCAGGACTTCGTCCAGCGCGTTCTCGACAACCCAATTCCATGAGCGCTCGAGGTACTCGTCAATCTGCTCCTCCCGCGTCAACTCGCCCGTCATCAGGCCGCGTAGTAGTGCTACGACCGCTACGCAGGAGACCAGGCACCGTGGGTCCGCGTGCGTTACCAGTGCGATGTCGACAGCGGCACGGTAGCTCTCGTCCTCGGTGGCGTTGATGAACATCGGTGCAATGATGGAGGTGCGCATGACGGCGCCGTTCGCGGCGTTGATGCATTTGGTCAGGATCCACCGCTTCTTCGACACGCCCGTCGGGTCCGCTAGGAAATCCGGGTGCGTGACGACCATGCCGACGGTATTGCCGATGCCGAGCGGCAGGCGGTCCAGGCAGCGCAGGCCCATCGCGAGCCAGTCGCGCAAGCGCGAGGCGAAGTCGGAGGGTGTGAGTGTGCCGTTATTGTGCAGGTAGGAGAGCAGGATTAGGAGCATTTGATCCGTGTCATCGGTCCAGGCGCGCTCTTCGAAGCGTGCGCGGTGCCGGTCGACGTGGAAGGGGGTGGTGGGGTTGGTTAGGCGAAAGGAAGCCTTGGGGTATGCATCTTCTGCCTGTTCGGAGTTCATGAACTCTGGAAAATGCATCCATGTTAGATTATGTTTCTCCTTGTGCTTGTAGATGTGTTTATTTGACATTGCAAGGGTGGAATGTACCTGTATACAAGCCAATTGTGTCGCCCAGCGCATTTCCGGCTGCGATTCCTCTGATCTTATCGATCAGGACGTCCTGCGGCAAGCTCGAGCTAGGTGATGCAGCGGGTGCTGCCGCGGGTGCTGCCGGAGGAGTCGGAGGAGCTGGCAGCTCCTGTTCTCCAGAACGTTCATCTGCCATCTTTACTCCGTCGTAGATGCGATTGGACCTAGGAGCGAGATACGGTGTGGATGTGTCCTGTATAGAGCAGTTTCTCTAATTGCGCGTGTTGTCGGTGTGCTTTACCACGCTTGGTTCTGTGCAAAGCTGGAGAAAGGCGAGCGCAAGTTAGCTAACTGGAGGTTTAAATATCGAGCGCGAACTTCCAGAAGACCCCCAAAAAGGTAAAGAAAGGTCTATCTGTAAAGAAGAAGCTTACAGAGTGTCTTCAGAATGATCGCCCGGCCAGAATGCCACAGCGGCCCGGGTTTATATATAAGTGAAGCGGCAGTCAAAGCGAAGGCTGCGCATGAGTCTTGCCCGCTTTCTTGCGCTCGGTATGACGCGGTATTATATACTTTTCGATCCTAGCTCTGCCATCGACTTGATCTAGCACCGTGCAGCTAGGTAGCGTAGCTAGGAAGGATCCAAGATCGCAGCCTTCCTGCCGTCTCGTCTGCGCTGGATTCGTGGGAGCGGGCCAGCCTGCGCCTCATGTGCAGCCTTGGTTTTGCGGGTGTCCGCGCGGGGAGATGGGGCGATTGGCAAGGCTGTGGGATTTCGCCGGCGGGGATGAGCAATCAAGCTCTCAGTGCCTTGCAGTGCGTTTTGGCGCGTTGGCCGGTTTGGGTTTGTTGCGGCTGATGGAGGATCCTCTCGGCTTGAGGCTCGCTCTTTCGCCTAGCTCGGGGCTGGCGGGACAGATATGCGATATTGATCCAGCAGGATGGATTCATACGAACTGATGTTGAAGTTAAGGATGGCATGCTGTCCTTCCTCGTCGTGATTTCGGCGTCGCTTCCAGGCAACACATCGCTGCACGCTTTGCAACGTTGTCGGCGTCCCAAGCAGACCGAGAAACTAGCTCTCTAGACCATGTCCAAAACGTAGTACCGTATCGTGAGCCAAAACCTACTTTATTTCTGCGAATTTACACCAATGGCAAGATTCCAGTTCTGTCGCTATCGAGGCTCGTAATTAGGCCGCCTTCCGACTGTACCAGGTGTCCGGAGCTTCACCGTAGCAGTTTGGTATACGAGAAAATGTCCAGAGAATCATTTATCCGAAACTACCCATTTCTTTTAAGTAGATTTTCGAGATAAATGTGTCTCTGACTCTCACCGTTAAACATATCCCTGTCCTTCCTATACCCCGTCCAATTTTTATTCGTTTGCACAGAAATTTGACCTGTATCGTCTATACTAATCTGACAATTGTTACCACATTCGGGTCGCCCCGCTGGCCAGTTCCACGTATAGAGTGTGTTTATGCTTAACACGGTCAAAGATATTTCACGGATATGCCCAATATAATCTGACGGATCCGGATCCGACGATATCACTGCAACAAAATTGCAGGTCTCAGCCCTATAAGTTAACTCCAAGTCGCAGCAGCCTGGCGTCGTGATATAAACACCAAGTTGATAGGATCCCTGGCCTGGGCGAAAGCCATCTATATGTCTAAACGAGCCCATGCGAAACTTGTTTAACTCATCAAAAATCATGGCCTTACTTCTCACAGAAAAAAGAGACCCCGGATGCACGGCTTATACTGACTAAAGACACAGCAATGAATAAACGCCGTAAAGGACAAAATGTTGAACATATTCTCCGAAATGCCGGCGGTTTCTCATCTGATTCCTATTCTCTGACAGTCGAGATATCGAAACCACTCACAGAGATACATTGTTATATTGTATTGGAGAGCAACTAATACTGTAATCCAAACAGCCATTGCCGACCCGTGTTCTGTCTCCCCAAGCCCACAGCGAGCTGGACGATAGCCACATCCGGGTTATGCGTAGACGAATTTCCAAAGCATAAAACAAGACGGGTGAGCAGCACTGTTAACTTTTCAACTCACCATGTTGTTAACGTTATAACCCGGACCCCGGTGACGATATATATGTCTAGACTAAGCTGCCGTTTGCTTTATAGAAGAAATGTTTGGTTAATCTTAACACCCCACAACCCTTATCCATCCTCTCGCCAAAAGTGTATGGGCCCGTTGGCCGCAATACTGATAAGTCACAAACCCGATAGTTTTCTTATTGTATAACTAAATTTAAAGGAGCTATCAACCCCAAACTGTCGCACCACACTAGATAACGTTATATACATTGTCTATTTTATTGTCAAGAAACATTTCAACTACAGACGTATAGACACCAAATATTATCGTATACGAGGTAATGGCACTGTGATGTCGGCGTAAAATATTCATTGACTAGTCATATTCCGATCACGTGCACAACAGAGCCAGATATACGGAACATATATGTCGTCAGCTGGAGTCGCCGTCTCTACAGCACGTGAACTACGATTGATTGAGAGACGTACGCTCCTATACGATATTGGTCAGGCGTAGATATATCATGTTGGCGGGAGCGCTGACCCAACATATCTCGTTCCCTCTATCCAAGACTGCCTTGAGCACCGCCACCACTAATTAGCCTCGGGGACCAAGCGCGTGGGGCAGAGCCGAGCAATGTTTGGATATTCTAAGACAGAGGCAGCATGCATGATTTCTACGAAGTGATCGTACCGCAACCATAACCAAGAAGCCAAAGGAGCTCATGAACCCGTCGAATGACTCCCGCATAAAAATCGAGAAAGAATATTGCGCTCGTATCTGAGTATCATTGTGCGATGTTCGTAGCAAATATCTGAGCTCGCTAATGTGGACTATACCAAGAATGTCTGGGAAATTACAACTTGGAGGCTTAGCCAGCTAGAGCCGTAAAAGCGGATATATAAGTTAGATTAAAAGTTATAATTGGAAACTTTGTATGCTAATTAGCAATCTGAGAATTCGCTGTTTTGCGGTAGATTTCGTGTCTTGTCAGTGTTGAGAATGCAGATGACATCAGAGCCACCAGCTACCTGAAGGCAGATATCGCAACGAGGGCAGCTGCTCACGGTGTTCGGATCAATGTATGTGACGTGTCTGCAATCTTTTCTGGCAAACAATTGATTGGCAAGATCAAGGATTTACCTACTTTGTGTTAATATGTAACGTACTGCGCGGGTGTGTCTGGATATACGGATCAGCTGGTCTTCTGGTGGTACGTATACGTTGAGTGTCTACGGTATACCACATACCGTTTTTCGTATGCATGCATATCCGCACGCGGTCTTTTGTAAGACAAGATATGAGCGAAATCAATTAAGCTTTATGAGATTGCACCGAGCTTGCGAAAGATATATATAGCAGCGGTTGGTGTAGCCGGTTAGCCCCACAATCGGCATGGTTGAGGTTCCATCTGATTACGTCGACATCTCCAATCAGGCTGAACCTAAAGGTAAACAAGACGCCGAGTTCGAAGCTACTAAGCTCCCCGGACTTCTGGTGCGACCGGGGTACCAGGGCTCGCCTAACTGCATTCGAGCTCCACTGGAAACCTTAGCAAAGTCCTGCGTGTCTCGAGGGAGAGACCTCATGATCGATTGTCTGAATATCTCGAGATGCATAGCTCGGGTACATGTATCCGTGGAGCGCTCGGTGCTCGCGCTGGAATGCTCGACTAGTTGACTGTGACCAGGTCGGCGCCACGCGACCGGGCCAAGATTGCCCGCGTGCGTGCAGCAGAACTATTGCATTGCATTTGATATTTGGCGCCCCGCGGGCGGAGAAGCGTGACTGAGATCCGGAACCGCGATTCGATTCGCTGTGGATTTGGGGAGGAAGTAGCCAGGTGTGCGGAATGCCGCACTTGCAGTCTGATTCATATTCGCCGTGTCTATTACAGATCGGGCGGCGGTGGCTTTCTCCTGCGCCTGGGATCAAAGGGATGGCTTGACATTTTGGGGCGCATATTATGGAAATGTCGCTTTCAGGAGGCATATAACGTCAAGTTCTCGCCGCCATCCGGCCGCCCTTCCAGTCCAGTTAGTCTCGGGGCAGTTCAGTTGCTGAGCCGGGCTCCGGGACAGTTCTAGCACCGGCGTCAACGTACACGATACCCAATACGTTGAATCAGGAGGTGGTCGGAGGGAAACGTTAAGGTGTTTGAGGTGTCTGCAGGAATCAAAGAAGGGGGGTTTCAGAGGCGAGCCGCCTTCTCAGTGTGATTAGTTGGCCAGCTTACTCTGTGAACAAAAGCGCTGATGGCATGCTTGCACGGATGGGATTCTCCGGAAAGGGGAGAATGGGCCTTGGGGAGGCCGACCAGATGAGAAAATGTAACGTTCAATTTTTCTTCTTCGTGTCCCTTTAGCCTGCTCAAATTTCGAGGTCGCAGCGAGTGCTGTTCTGGTCAAAGGGTCGGATCGATTCCATGCCAACCATCGCTCCGGCCTCTGGGAAGCTAATCAAGAAGTCTGTGTGTTACCAAAATTAACCCAGGAGCCCGTCATGGGAGCCTGACTCGGGATGCCCTTTCCCATTCTGCAGGTACAGCGCGTGTACCCTTGGGAGGCCCCAAGGTGAGCAAACGGACGACAGACACTTCACGAGACAAACAGCTACCGGCGAGGCGAGTCTTTAGGGCCTCACTAGCACCGCCGACCCGACGTGGTTGCACCATATTCGCATGGTCGGAGACTTCTTCTGTCCGGTGTGGAAGTAACAAATGGGGAATGTCTTTGGCAGCGGGTCCAGCTATTTTTTGCATCAGAAGTGGTCAGGATGCCCCCGTCAACAGACTTCAGACAGACATGGGGTGAGAGAGCCAGATCCCTACGGCCCCGGCTGGCGGGGGCCCTGCGTGGCCCCAAGTGTGACTTGACATCTGAGGAGACACAGGATCGGTGGACGAATGAATTCATCAGCATGTCATCGGGAGGCGAGGAGCGTCCGTTTGCCCTTGCGACCCCGTCTGCGTGTATGCACGGATGACGATGGCGATATTCGTGAGAATGCAGGTGAGAAGTGCCAGGAGGTCTGGCAAAACTCTCTCGAGTTCAACCAACGTCGCGTCTGAGTCGAAGAGTCGTAACGAGTTATAATATCCCACTCTGTTTGAAAGTCTGAAGCATGCATGCTAACCAAGGGCCTGCAGTCGGCGAGCGAGCCAAAGACGCGAGATGATTGGACTGGCCCGGCCGAGGGGCGAGAGGTGCTAGCGCTGGGGTCCCAGCAAGCTTGGACTGCTTCAGGGCATATGCAATCTTTCCTGAGAGAGAGGCAGAGCAGGTCGCTAAAAGTGGGAACCAGCCCGAAGCCAGAAAGTGGCTCCAGAATCCCGATTCCCCTGTTGCGACATCGAGAGAGCAGGCGGTTCTTTGCTTCTTCGGGCCCTGGCTGGCAGGCCAGCATCCCCTTAGATCCAAGAAGCCTGGCGAGAAAAAAAATGTGATGGGCTGTCACTCTCTCAGACTCCTCGTCCTGCTTCTTTCCCTCGTTCCCTTTACACGTAATATTCGTTAGCCGTATTTCTTATTTTTCTGTGAAAAATTTCCTTTCATTTCTATTCTTGTTTTCGTGGAAACGAACGTTGACCTTCGTTTTCTCTTTAGTCAGTTCCTCCGGTCTTCTTTCGTCTTTGACGTTTCAGTTATTCTCTTCTCCTTTCACTCGTTCAGTCGTCTGTATTGCCCCCCGACAGCTCCTGGAGTCCTGTACGGAGTTTCTAGGGGATACCTGCAATCGCTCACATCACCAGCTGCAGTTAGGTGCACTTTCGAATTGCGTGTGGCTCAGCTTTCGTTCGCCGGGTTTTGGAATCCGAAGAATCTCGCATCTTCCAAGCTTGATCGATTACGGTACCGGTGTCAACCATCCTTTCGTTCTGCGGGCTGGCTGGCTCGGCTTGTCGGTTAAATAAAGAAGAATCATCTCGGTCAAGTGCAAGCGTAGAGAACCGGAGTGCAAACGCCAGGCTCTCGTGCTTTCGACAGAGGTGCATTGCTGTGGCGGTCTGTTTGGTCACTGGACTACACTAATGTATGATACATTCTGACATTTCAAATACTTCCTGAGGAAAAGCCCACGCTCACGCTCACGCCATTTAGACTAAAACCCCAACGCTTCAAAACAACAGTCACCGCCTCAAAGGACTCAGCTACACAGCGTACGCCCACTTGTCTGCAGCCCGGCCACCTGTCCGATTAGGCGCATACCGGTAGGGCTACACGGCCACACCCACCGTCTATAAAAGTCGCCTCGGCGCGCCAAGCTTTACGGCTGAGCACTTAGCGTCTCAGAAGACAGGCCTCGGTCATCCCCTCCAGTGCGCTGCTTAAAAGAAGGCTGACAGCCGTTTCTTTCGCAGCGGCCCAGGGTCCAAGCTACCGTGCTTCTCGATCTCAATATCTGTTTGGTCAGCTGTATTGGTTGTTGTTGACATCTCGACGGCACTGTATCGATAGTTCGTTCGACGACTGTACCTTCCGTGACGGAAGGACACCTCTCGCCTCCCCTATCCCTCTTCAGGCTTGCTGGTTCATTCCGTCGCCACCTCTTCCCTCTTCCTCCTTTCCTTTCCTTTTCCTTTTCCTTTCCTTACCGCATAACTACAACTCTTCACGAAGTTCGAAAAGAAGAAGACCAATAGCCAGCACGATGTTACGACTTTCTAGAGTATCGCTGCTTTCGGTGCTTGCGCTACTCGGTTCCCTGCAGGTACAGGCTGCCGACGTCCTGTCGACAAGTGGATTTGCATCATGTGCGGACGATTCCGATATCGCAGTTCGAAATTTCAATGTCGAGTACAATAAGGAGAACATGACCGTCAAGTTCAATGTTGCCGGCGAGTCGAAACGGCAGCAGCAGGTTATCGCGGACCTGGTCGTCACTGCATACGGGAAAGAGGTCTACCGGGAATCGTTCGATCCATGCGAGAAGGCCATCCCTTTTCTATGCCCAAGTAAATACAAACATCCAATCATACAGTTGAGGCATCTGTTGCCGTTCTTTAACAAAGGCTAATCATTATATTCTCAGTACCCGCTGGAAACTTCTCCGCCGCCGGAAACCTGGACATCCCACAACAGTTCGCTTCTCAGATTCCTGCAATCGCTTTCACAATACCCGATCTCGATGGTATCGCACGGCTAGAATTGAAGGCAAAGGATGGTAATAATGGTACGAGTGGCGGTACGCCTCTGGCCTGCCTCCAGTCGAGTGTCAGGAATGGCAAAACTGCAGAACAGCCCGCTGTCACCTGGGTTACTGCTGGTATCGCTGGTGCTGCAGCTGTCCTTGGATCTATCTCTGTGATATCGACCGCCGCAGGTCTCGGAGGAGCAAGCGGAGGCGGTTCGAGCGGACCGTCGCCGAACGTTGTAGATGTTGTCATGTGGTTCCAGTTCATTTCTACCAACGGCATGTTGAGCGTCAACTACCCACCGGTTTATCGAGCGTTCACCAAAAACTTCGCCTGGTCTACCGGATTGATCCCATGGACGGACATGCAGCACTCGATCGATTCGTTCCGTGCGAAGACGGGCGGAAACACCACACGCTCTTCATATGATGTCTTGAAGAACACAACACTGGTGTATACGTCTGACACATCCGGCTCAAATTTCAGGAAGCGTTCGCTCGACCTTTTCGGACGACTTGTCAAGAGAGTCGACTTGCAGACCAGCATCAATGGAACAACTCTCGGAAACTCGACCGCGGCTAACGACCAAAACGAAAGTTCGCTGATGAAGCAGGTCCATGGCATTGAGGCTTACGTTGAGACTCTATCGATTCCCAACACCAATACTTTCCTTACTGTTCTCCTCGTCTTCCTCATCGTTCTCGCTGCAGTAGCTGTCCTCATCCTGCTCTTCAAGGTTATCCTGGAATTGTATGCTCTCTGCGGAAAGCTGAACAAGCCACTTGCAAGCTTCCGTAAGAGATACTGGCAATTCCTCCTCGGAACCATGGTCCGAATTGTAAGATTTTGAAATCCCCCCATCAAAAGAATTCAAAAGCCGGAGATTAACTAACGTTCTATAGATTCTTCTCATGTACGGTATCTGGGTCATCTACTGTCTCTACCAGTTCAAGCAAGGGGACTCCTGGGGCGCAAACATCCTGGCAGGCGTGGCACTTGCGGTTTTCACCGGCGTCCTGGTCTTTTTCGTTGTTCGAATCTCAAAGCTTGCCCGTAAAGCCAAGAAAGCAGAAGCAGCGGGAGGGGAGGCTCTGCTCGAAGACAAGAAGAACCTACGCAAGTATGGTCTTTTCTACGACCAGTACAAGTCGACTTTCTGGTGGATGTTTATTCCTTTCATCGTCTACCTCTTCGCCAAGGGCGCCATCATCGCCCTCGGTAGCGGAAACGGTCTCATCCAATCCAGCGGTCAGCTTGCCTGCGAACTGATCCTCTTCGGCTTCCTCGTCATCGGCCGTCCTTTCAACAGCAAGGCTGGTAACGTCATCAATATTTTCATCGCCGTTGTCCGTGTCATCTCTGTCGCATGCGTCTTGATCTTCACCGAGAAACTCAGAATCTCCCAGACCACGACTACCGTCACCGGCGTTGTCCTCATCGTCGTCCAGAGCGTTTTGACCGGCGCTCTCGCCATCCTCATCGCCGTCAACGCCATCATCATCTGCTGCAAGCAAAACTACTATATCAAGCGTCGTCACCAGCGCGAAAAACTCGCCGAGGAAGCCAAACTTCGCGACCACTTCACGCCGCACGACCGCCGTGCCTCTATGGTCAATCCTGGCTTCCCCAACTACAGCGGTGATGGAAAGGGCAAATACCAGCCGACGCCGACCCGTGACGACTTTGCACTGGACGACATGTATCCCCCTCCTCGCGGACAGTACATGGCGCCACCGCACGACCGCGATGGCTCTCCCGTCCCGCGCCCTATCTCTATTGACGGCCATGAACGTTCATTCAGCGGCGACCGCCCGACAATGGACTATGTCAACAATAGCCGACAGAGCCTGATAGGCGGTGCGGCGCCAATGAGCGGTGCGCCACCACCAGTGGGCGTCATCTCGCAGCCGATAGACCACCGCTTCCCGCCAACCTCATACGATGAGTACCGGGGAAGTCGGCACTGGTGAACGAAGCCTAGCTTCTAGCGTAATTTCCTAATCCTCTCAGACTGTTTCCTTAATCTCTATCTGTCTCTACGGCGTTCTTGAGCTATACCACTACCATATTACAGTTGCTGCAACCTGAAAGAATATCTGTTTGTCGCATCGAATCATCGGGAAGGCTACAGCTTTGTTAGTTTTTTGTCTCTTTGTCTTTCTTCAACAGCATATTTAGCGGAGTTTGTTTTATCTCTTGTTTCCTTAATTCCTATGTTATTTCTCCCTTTACATTTCGTGTCCATTGATTCATATTATCCGAGATAATCAAAAGCATCCTCATCCGCCATTATCGTCACATTCAAATGCACGAGTCTTCTCCTGTACAGCCGCATCTTATAACCGCATCATGCGCTCTGCATTTTACCCCATCCTCCGCACACTTCGTTTCATTTGTATCTATAACCGTCATAAAATAATCAAAAAAATCGCAAGATACATGGTTAATCCAGGCGCCGAGGCGAAGCACGGCATACAGGACTGCCACATCACACAGCAGACTTGTATATTTACCCTGTAAGCCAATTGTGCAATTGTGTTCCTTCAACGTAAGCACTTGCAACTTCACCAATCCTTTGACCACCTTGCCTCAGCCCCAGATATCCAGCACAGCACTCTGGCTTCAGAATAATACAGCCACGCTCCACCCCAGCCGTCCAGAACTGTAAACAGGTGTACGTAGCGTTACATCCAACGCCATAAAGTCACGTGCCCACCACGTACCAACGGACCCTTTCTTCTCGCCAGGCAGAGAGAGACCCCAAAGTTCCCCTGCATTAGCTTTGTTCCAGAATGCGTGAATAAGAACGTGGCCCCCGGCAAGAGCAAGTCAACGTGCGCAGCTGCACGCCTGGTTTTGTTGAGTCGGCCGTGGGCGACGACGGTACGGGTTGCGCTGCGTGCAGCTCCCTTTCCGAGTGATCCGGCTAGCTCCCAGTTCCATTGCGGCAGGAGGAGAGCGCTGGGTTGCATAAATTCGCTCTGCACGCGCAATCTTCACGTATGGACGTACGTACGCTCCCCTGAACACGCATTGCGATTCCCCTGCGAGTTACTTGCTCTGATGGGATAGAGCTCCCGGCTGGGAAATTTATGCGGACGGGGGAAGGGTAGCTCGGGGCCGGCATCCCGACGGGACCGGGTAGGGGTTTATACGATGTAGGGAGGCGGGACCCCGGGATGGATAACATCTCGATTCTATAAGGGGGAACTTCTGAATAGTGCCGGCTTGACAACTTCGCAATGTTTCTGCCACCGTATACGCGTAGTGGCCTACGATATACGGGCTGTTGAACATCTACCGACGGATGCGATAGAATGGCATTATTTCGCGGCAAATTAGCGATACCTATGATCTCGAGATCTCAAAGATGTTCTGCTTTCGAAATTTCAGGACTCAACAGTCTTATACACCCTAACGCAATTCAACGATCGAGCATGTACAGGTTTGCCGCGACAGTGCAGCTTCAGAGAGCCTGTCGTGCTCTACTCTGAGGGCTGCGAACACACTACACGCTAAGGCGTCGAGCTTGCGGAACAATCAATTGCTCATAACAGTGCTCATAGTCTATTATAATTGACATCCGCATTCTTCCGCCCTGTCATGGATTGTCCTGGGATACCTATAAATATTTAGAAATGATATACGAGACCGGGAATAGCCCATGGCATCTATCTATGAATGTATGTACGATACCGATTGTTTCTTTACAAGGCACACAAGCTTCACAGATACCCGCGCTAGGCGTTGTCAGGCTTTAACTTTGTTAGTGGCGAGACCAGGTACGTATCCGTCTCGATGCACCGCATATACCCAGATTCGTGGAAAATGAAATTTCGAGCCCTTGCTCTTGAAAGATAAGTAGCCACGCTTACCTATCCATATTGGCATCTCGTATTCCAATAGCTGCATGTCCATCCAGACATAATTCCGCATAAACCCTTGCCATGCTTCCCGCCGATTAATTACAACTCGCAAAGTCTATTTTCGTCCGGGATTTATGATAATTCCAGCTTGATGCCCAGATTACTGTACCTGACAGATCGATATCTCCCGGAGGTTTCCGAACTCCGTATATATGTAAGATTTAACTACAATCGGACAGCAAGGGTAGATCTACCGCGTTCGCGAAATTCCGAAATAGAGCATGGGACTTTGACAAAAACTATTGTGGGGACTAAATTGCTAATTTCCCAATTCTCGGGTACACTACAGCTGTAGAGCTTCTCCGCCCAATAGTGTGGACCAACTTGACTATCCGGCCGCTGCCGTCCTGTTGTATAAATGTGATAGGATAGCTTCCGAAGATGCGCAATTGAAGATATGCCGATATTGACAGCCGGGGTTTGTGTAATTGCAGCAGGTACGAAAGTTTTCCCCGTGTGCAAATAATATTATAATCTTAAAACTTTTCGGGATGCCTACAGACTGGAGCAGCTATGGAGTTACTTGTTTAAGACGTATGTGCATGTTTGGACATGCGCAGGTATATGTGCACGTATGGACACAAGGCAGACTCCACATGTCACCGTTGCATCGATATCCGCAACACGGCGGCTGGCTTCGGGCTCTAGCAAAAATGCAACAGACGTCTGTATTATATATTGATAATTGATATTCGGCCTGGACTGTGTATGCGCTTGTGTCACTGATAGATAGGTCGTTGAGCTAGCAGCTCACAGCATACTAAACTACTTGAAACTGGCAACGGGACCAAACTACCCCGGGACTTGCACTTAGAATTGTATTGATATGAATATGAATTGTCTCTTTCTAAAGCACTAACTAAACCCACGAAAACAAGATGCAGCGAGACGTGCCATCAAAGAATTGCAAAGAACAAGCACCATCATTGTCAATTAGTTCGCAAACGGGTACAGACATTGCACTGAGAGGCGAGTATTTCGAAAGTTAACATAATAGTAAATGGGCTCCCAAGAATACCAACTGCTGTCGACTGTAGAACCAATCCCTAAAGGCAAGTGGAAGTTCAGGCAGAAAGAGTGCACGGATACCCATCCGGATGCACTTATGGATAATTTGAAGTTCTATAACAAAAGTCGCCCTGCCTGTTTTCCTCTCGATGATCTCAACTTCGAAGAGAGATTGAAACAAACAAGTGTGATAAACCGAAACAGAAGCAACATTCGCAAATCAACCCTCGCTAGAGATACAAGAACAGACGAACGCATCGTAACGAGAGTCCCCATGGACAGCAGGTAGATTACAAGTATAAGCCGTTAAAAGGCAACAATGTAAGCAAAGGATGAAGAGGAATTCAAGGAAACGCCACTGAAACTCCGATGACCCATCTCCAGGTGTCCCCATCTTTTTTCTTCTCGGGTATTTATAAATATATATTTCTTTTCTCTTCTTTTCTTATCCCGCTATGAGCCCCAAAATGTGCAAAACCAAAATAAATGAGAGCAGTCGTTAGGGGAAAAAAAAGAATTTAGAGAAAAAGGTAACTCCGGTCCCAGTCGTATATCTTACAAGTATTTGTCTTTGTCGTCACCGGATCCTGCGTCTGTGCCGCGATTGGAGTAGCAGATATACAAGTCAAGAGATTCAATCCGTAACACCGCCGCCAACAGCTGTGTAATCTGACGGCCGGACTCTCTTTGGCCGCATATGTCGGTACGGATTCACGGGCTTCCGCATGTAGGGACTGTCTTCGTCGGTTGGAAAGGGCTCGCTAAAGATCTTCCGCGCCTGGAAGTTCGCAGCGTTGTTGCCGCCATTATTGTTGTTCCAGCCCTGGTGATTCTGGTTCGTCATGCCGCCACCCATGTTCATATTCATCCCGGCGTTGTTGTTATTCATGTTCATGTTCGTTCCCATGCCCATGTTCTGGCCGCCGCCGCCGTTGTTCATCATGCCCATGTTGCGCTGTTGCTGCATGCCCCATTGATTCTGGTTCTGGTTGTTGAAATGTTGATGCGGCGGGTTGTTGTAGCCGCCACCGCCGTTGTTGTTGTAGTACCCGTTGTTATTCATCATGCCGTTGTTCATGCCGTTGTAGCCTCCATTGCCGCCGCTGTTCATGTTGCCGTAGGGCATCATGTTGCCGTTGTTGTACCCGGCGCCGTTATTGTTCATCATGCCCATTCCCATGCCGTTCATGTTATTCATGTTGTTCATGTTGTTTGTATTCATGTTCATGTTGTTGTAGCCCATGTTGTTAGGTATCATGCCGCCGTTCATGTTCATGGCGTTCATGTTGCCCATGCCCATGCCGTTGCCCATGCCGTTGCCCATGTTCATGTTCATGTTCATGTTGGACATGCCGCCGTTGTTGCCGTTGAAGCCCATGTTGCCGTTGCCATTGTTGCTCATCATGCTGCCCATGTTGTTGAAGTCGAAGCCGTTCATGTTGTTCATGTTGTTGTTCCCGTTGTTCATGAACCCGTTCTGCGGGTATCCCATGCCGTTCGGCGGGGTGTTCTGGCTGCCGCCAACGACAGCGAGGCCGATGGATTGCATCGCGGGAGAGTTACCCGTGTTCGCGAGAAGGTGCTGCTGGGCTGGGCTTAGCGGGTTGGACTTGAGCCGTTTGGACCCGGAGTCATTGGAGGTATTGCTCGCCGACCGCTTCATACTGGCTCCGTCGTCCTCGGCGGACCGCTTTTTCGAACCCACCAATGCCGATCCGTCGACCGGTTTTGTCGCGTCAAGTTTCGGCGTACCTGACTCTTTTTTGATAACGGGGTCGGACTTTACGGCGACACCATTGGGCACGGCGGCGGCAGTAGGTGCGGGCGACTTTGATTGTTCCTTCGCATTCTTCCCCCCATCCTTCTCATCCATGCCGGCCTTTTTACTATCTAGGTATTCCTTGACTTTTTCTCTCGTTTCGGCATCTTCAATTAAGCGGTCCAAGAGTACTTCTTTCGTATCACAATTGGGACAGACAAGATCACTCTCTACCAAAGCATTTTGAATACAATCATCACAATATGTCTTCTTGCAGCAAGGCGTCTTGACCGCATCCTTGAACAACTTGTTGTCGATCGGACACACCAGGCCCTTCTCCTCCAGTATCTTTGCTTCGGCAGCGGCTTCGCCAGTCAGGCCGGCCGCCTTGGTTTTCTGCTGATACAATTCCCAAGACGCACGGTCCGGTTCCGCAACGACGTATTCACCGTCTGCGTTCACCATGACGGAAACAGGCTTGCCATCGTCGTCGTCCGTGATAACGGGCTTGTCCACCGTCTTTAGAAAGCTCTTTGGAATGCCTGTCGTTCGCTTGACTCTTGGCCGGCCATCAAAGTTCGGGTCCGCGTTGGTGGGACATTGTTGGATCCAGTGACCTGGTCAGATGTTAGCATATCCGGCTTATCTCATGTTTTGTGTCTTCGTGCGACGTCGCACAAGGTTATGCAGCTAAGCTTACCCTTTTCGCCGCATCGGTAGCAGACATAGCCGGTCGGGGGTGGGTGGTTGGGTGCAGGTGCATTCTTCTTTTTGAAGCCCCCTTGTCCATGGACGGGCCGAGCGCTGTGTAACGTGGTGTTAGCCTCGGTTTCAACAGGAACATTTGAATATTTATAGCGAACGGAGGAAGGAAAGACGCCTACTTTGCCATTTGCTCTTGCGTTTGATTCCATTGTTCGCTGGAGGCTTGGAACATTGCGGCGATCCGCTCCTCCTCCGTCTGCCCTTCGGTAGACATGCTAGGGGCGGTTGCGGGTGCGGAAGGCTTCGAGGAGGAGCTGGCATGTGTCGGGTGCGACTTCTTCTCGAGGCGGTTGGCGCCCAAGCCAACTGTTAGCATCTTGCCGGTTACGTATCGTTGGGCGGTCCCGCGGCCTGGTTTTGCGGGGGGCAGGCGACGAGCCGTGATGGCCGTGCCCCGTGGTATCATTATTGTATCGTCGACATATTCTGTTTAGCGTGACATGATCGAGTTAGCATTGCCTTGTTGCCTTCTAGATGGGTTTAAACCACGAGTACGGTAGTTACGAGTCTGATATTGAATCTCAAGTTGGATATAACTAGCCCTGGGATAGAAAAGCATCGCTTGGTAATAGAGAATACCGTCTTACCTTCATTGTTCTCTTCATTGTAGATGGCAAGATCAAAGTCGGTGCCATCACCGAGCTTATGGATCGCGATGATATCCCTCTTCGCATCGAACACGGAGATTGCAGTGCCATCAAAAGGTAGCCTCGTAGGCTCCTTCTGGGACTTAAACTTGAAGAATATTGAGGAAGACATGTTTGGTGAAGGTGTAGAAGTGAAATGTCAGAAGCGAAGACCTTGAATGTCTCCCTAGAAAGAAAAACAGACTGATGGGCGGCTGGCGATAGATTTAAGCCTCCCGACAAGATTGTTGTCTACAAAATGTATGGACTAAGAAATATGTCGCCTTCCGCCACGGGAAGAGGTCCCCCGACGGACTGAAGAGCCGATGCTTTCGATTATCGTATGCGCTGGAGATGCGATTGTATCTCAACAGCAGACCTGATGATTTGATGACAAGAGTAGAGTCGCGAGTACGGATGAGCTCGGTCTCGTTGATGGTGGTGAATGGTGACGATGACGAAAGTATAAGGTGAGATCGAGTTGACGGATGATTGTAGATTCTTTCTGATTTGATTTTCCCCGAATCTGCGGATTTCGACCGCGTATCGCGTGTCGATAGGTTGCTGTCCGTGCGTCGGGTTCTTCAAAAGTGAATCAGTGATTTCACTACTTTTCTGCGGTTGGTCGATTGTCTAGGGAATAACAAGAAGTTCTTTTTTGATGTTCTCTCTTAGATTGAAAGGGTATTTTCGACAGCAGAAGACTGAAAAAAACGACTGGCTTTCTTCTTCGTACAAGAAGCACACACGGAGGTGGAAATACAAAGACCGAGCTAACTGCTCTTTCATACACGGGTTCGTTACAGGTTAAGGTTCTGGTAGACAGGCAGCGGATACAGAAAAAGATTCAAAAGGCCGGGTGGCAAGTAAGAGTGTCTTCTTCTTGTATTCGCTTGCAGGCGTTAGAATAAGTTATTAATATTTTTTTTCGTTTCTTGTTTTTGTCTACTTCTTTTTCGCGATGTTCAATCGGGTAGACGCAGCAGAGAACACCTTTACTCAGACGGCTGGTAGCAGAACCCGAGTACAGATAGACGGCTTTGAAAGATATCCCCAGACGAAAGTTGTATTCGATGGGTGTAGATTTCGAAGCGTCACGGCAGAAGAACGAGTCGGCGGTTTTTCGTTTGGCGAAAGGTGTCCTGAGACGATTTTCTCGGGGGTGGATGATTCCTAAAGTGAGTGTATTTTCAATCAGGAGGCAAATAAAGCTACTGTTAGACGGCGAGATCCAGGTCCAGCCTTCCGACAATGCGTGTCGTGGAAGAGTAGAAAAGCGAGCGGGAAACGTGTAACGGTCAGCCCGGCCTGCAAATTGACAGCGGCGATGACAGATGATAGCAGCGTCGTGCTGTCGCGTGTACGGATGGAACGATACCGGCGTGTGGACGGAGGAAAGGGAGATGAAGAGGAAAGAGAGAGGAGAGGCAAGCGGACTGGGAAAACGCTATTTTAATCTCCAGCGGCAGCAGGATTTGATTTGGTTTGCCTACGGCCGCTGGCTGACTAAGCGCTCAGCGAAACGGGCAAACGAACACGCTGGAAAGGCGACAACACCCAACGCAGCGCAGCATCAGCCAGCGCCATCACGAGGCTCCCGGCTGAATATGTGCAGGTGGCCAACCTCGACGCATTCCTGAGGGTACTGGCGATCTCAAGGCAGGAAGGCGTGACGGAGGTCCAGAGACCGATGTGGAATCCGACGCTTCTCTTTGGCACGCCCATCTGCTGTTAGCTGCCCCTTGGAACAAATAAAGCTAGGCACCAACGCTTTGAGCTGCACGTATCGACCAGAGGGCAGCTCGGTGGATGGGACATCCGCGGTATCAGCGGCCAGATTGGCTGGGACTATACTACATGTATGCATCGATCACCGAACCTTCAGAATGAACGGACATCGATATCCTGCTCGTTCATTAATTTCGCTCGCTGTATCGAGAAATATCATTGGCGATATTTGGCTATCAAATATTCTATTCTGAGAGGTCTATACGAACCAAACGATAAAATACTACCATATGCGGCTAAGATTAAAGAATGCATCGGCGAAGAATGTACAGACAGTATCAATCGAACCGGCACAAAGTACATTCGGCAGAAATAGTTTGAAAGAAGGGCTACTAAAAAAATATTACTATATTGATCAATTCTCCAAAGGAGAGAAAGCACAAGAAAAATTATGTTAAGAATGTAGTAGAATATAAAATGAAAGAAAAGGCTTGGAGGCTTAAATGACAATCAATTCAACGCCATGGCTTTGTGCAGAAAGACGGCAGAGAGAACAAAAATTCCAACCCGAATTTAACCAAAAGTTTAAACAGATCGTCCGAGAAGAATGAGAAAGAGGGTCGAAAGGAAATATATGTAAATAAAAGGACGCTCTTCATAAAATAGGATGAAAAGGGCAAATTTACAATTTCGGTCGTTCTTGAAAAGTGGGTAAAGTGAGTGCTGTGGCCGGCTTTCTCAAAAAGCATTCCGCTGTCGAAAGTAAAGCGTCTTGCTCGCCGGCATGAATAAAAGCGCAGAATTGTAAAGTGTGTAGAAAGGCGTGCGAAAGGGCATCTCCAGGGCACGTTAGTAACGTTGACCCAGTAAATATATCCATCGGTCTCGTTTCCAGTGATATTTTTATCCAGAATATCCATAAAATCATACCCAGGTCCGTCAAGATGAGAGTGTGAGAAAAGGAACATTTAGTCGGATATCGCGTCGCTCCGTCCGGAATCGAATCACAGTGCGGATGCATCAGTGTCGGTGCGAGAATCTCGAGAACTTGAAGGTCTCTTTGATTCTGTCCATGGTGCTGCCGTTTCTCAGGAACGGTATCTTTTGTGTTATCGAGGTCTTTCGGTCATCGAACTTCTGCTTGATCTTTTGCGTCTTTGCTGAGAATTTCTCTATCGGCTGCTTCCTCCACGACGGTTTTACCACCATCATGTTTCCGCCATCAACAGGGGAATCGGTTCTCGGCTGCGCGACATCCGGATGCGTAACGGACTTGTACGGGACTGTGTAGACATTTTCCTGTATTAGCACAAAGTATTCCGCGCCGATATTCGAGATCCCCAGATATGGGAAGGCAGGGCCACTATATGCAACTTACCATTCGGTATTCTGCTCTCCGGATTCTCCATATATTCCTCGATATCCGCCTCCGCTGGCCTGCCTCGACCCTCGTTTATCTCCTTCTCGAATTCATTCAAGACGATACTCAGCGTCGCCGAGCTCTTTCTATCCCTCGTCGTTCCTTCGCCCTCCTCTTCTTCCAAGTGCACCTGCCGCGGCGATGAACCACCAGCGTCCAACTCCAACTCCTTCTTCAGATCCTCGAGGCCAACTTCATGCATTGCGCCGTCGCCATTAATCGTCGTCGCATTGCTGACCCTCTCTTTTCGCCGTCCTCGCTCCTGCTGTTCCGCCTTCTCCTGTCGTTTCCGCTCCAGTCGCTCCTTCTCCTGCGCGAATGCCGCGGCCGCGATCTTAGACGTAGCGTTGACTGGCATGGGCATATGCTTGCGCCGCGATCCGATCGCGACCGTGCTGCTCGCGCTGCTGCTCGTGCTTCGACTGCTACCTCTACTGCTCGAGCGACCTACGAAGGTCGGTCGCACTTCGCCGCGGCCGCGGGTAGATTTGAAGCCGCCGGGCGACATGGGCGGGCCGGAGAACTGGCGGGGTGTTTCATAAAGGAGTTCCCATGTTAAGGAAGTGAAGCGGCGGGAGCCGAGGTTCTGGTGATACATCTTGTATACGTATGCGTATGTGTAATCTTGTCTACGGAATGTAAACAGGAATATACGTATGGTTTGTTGGTGATTCGAAACGAGGGCTGTTGTGTAGGGTTATTGGAGATCGATATCGGACGGGTAGGTGGAAGAATACGGAGCGGAATGTCAGGATTTCGTGGATATATCTGAGGCAATATGGATGATATCGATACGGTAGGTCGAGGTATGGATTGGATGTATGGATGCTATGTTATGTGGGAGATAATGCATGCAGGCAAGCGCGAGACCGGCCTTGAGGAAAGCAATGAAGTATCGTGTGAAGTATGAAACCTAGCGAACGTAATGAACTACCGGACTTCAGGACCGAGCAACAAAACAAGAGGCAAAACAAGAAAGGACCGGGAACGTGCGCTAAAGGTAGTGGATGGACGGCAGGTAGGCTCGAGCCCACAAAACAACCTGAAAGAGAGAAAGCGAGCAATCAAGCAGGAAGGAAAGCAAGAGGGCCTGGCAGTCCCGTCGGAGTCGGCAATCAATCCGGAGGGTAACTAGTCGGGCGTATGAAGGAATGAAATGGCGCCTAACTAAAGTATAGCACCGAAGCTGTTTGTGCGGGAGGACGGTATAATTATATTTGGAAGTCGCAATATTCGCAATCGACTTGTCGCAAAGGGGGACGAGACAGGTTAGCTAGTTCAGGTCGATTCCAGACACCGGCAAGCGCGAGAATCCGATCAATCAGCCACAACTGCAGTGGCCAGAGATGGACAGAGAGAGCGAAGGAAAAGGAAAGAGAGGAGGGGAATTCAAGAGATGAGAACGAGAAAAAAAAAAAAAAGTAAACGACAAAAACCGAAAGGAGGGCAGCAAGTTAAGTAAGTAGAGACAGGCAGCGCAGGATTGATCGAACGAGGGAGGCGAAAGGCAGACAAGGGAGTGGAGTACGAGAGTGAGCGAGTGTGTGAGTGGAGTGGCTCGAACACCAGGTCGACGGGCCTCCTCCACAGAGCTACAGCGGGCGAGCGAGCGACGCGATCGAATTGATCGAACGAGGGAAGGAACAACAGAGGCAATCCATGCAGCGATGTCGAGCTTGGGAAGACGAGCAGCACGAAGGGGGGAGCGCACCACGAGCAGGGATATCATGTGAACCGAAGAATCAGATTTTTTTTTGTTTACATCGGGTAGTTTGGCAGGCCCATGGTCCGCGGGCCTGTACGTAACTCAAGCTCACATCTGTGCTTAATTGAAATTGAAGCCTTGGTTTCACCGCCAACTTACGTAGCACCGTACTTTTCTTGCACGGAACATTGCTGAATTACTGGAAGCTATTGGTGATGCCTTATCCCGGGCAGGCTCTGAGATCGGAAACAGGCTGACCCTTGCAATTGCCCAGTGCAGAGACACAACAGCTGCAGCTGCAATGCCTGCATACTGCTTAAGATCGAGTCTCCACGAGTGCCTCTTACGTACCACGCCAGCAGGAACTACCGCCGGAAGAACATTCCTCTCGCTTCCAGCGACATCCACCCGATGCTCCCTTGCATGTTTATTTACGACGACAGTCGACGAGAGCAATATAGATGAAATGCGTCGCGCGAAGTAGCATCGAATCGCGACGAGAACTGACGCGTAGACCGACACTCCAAGACGTCCAATGGGATGAGTACCTGTATCTATATGTAGGAGGCATCCCACGCACTCGTGCGTATATCTGTAGGATGTCGCATCCAGGCGATATCTGGATTTGATATCACAAACAACCCCCAGTTTCCCACGGACGGTCGCGGTGTCTGTCCTAGCAGCCCCGTCGCAGATACTCCATCATGTAATGTACATGTACGAGTCCGGCGCTGAGGTTGCAAGCAAGCAGACTCCGAGCGAGAAACCCGTCGAGGGCATGATTCTTTCGCAGTGCTGCCTTCCCGATGGATCGAGATGTGCGCATGCACATTTGCTTGTGTACTCTAAAACATCGCCGCTTCCATTCCTCCCGCGAGACATCAAATTAAACCCGACTCTGCGAGCTGCTCCAACTTCCTGATATCCCAATATCTCCACTCGCTCACTTCCCTCTTCCTCTTTCTGTCTGTCCATCATGACCTCTCTATCAGCATCGGACCCACCGCCATACGACCGAGGACCCCGACTAGTCGTCTGGTTCCCCGCCCTGCCTGCCAACCAGCAAATGAGCGTCGAGCCGGGCGCCCCAAAGTTGCCCGATGACCACGAAAACAACACATCGTGCATGAAAACGTATGCAGACTCCATGCACGAAAGCTCGCTCTGCATGAACAGCCAAGCGCGCCGCCAGTAGAGATGGACCTTTCGAGTCAGTATCCCTACCATGCTGCTATTATCGTCGCAGCTGTAGGTAGCTCTTCGCCTCCATCGCCAGTGCATCGCCTGTGGCCGGCACCGCTGAAACACCCTGTTCCAGCATGGTGCTGCTGATAGGATGCTCTATCCGGTTCTGAAACGTCGTCTGTACATTGACAGCATGCAGATATGCCTGCATACATACGTGCATACATGCATATGCTCCGGGTCGATATCGGCCAACCAGTCAATGCTGAAGCCGTGCAGAGCTCAGGACAATCCGACCGGCCTATCGCTTCTAATCCTACAAAAACCCACATTCCACTTGACTGCATTCCTCGCTTTCTATTGTATAGTCTTGTCTTCTGCCTACCTAGGATTCTTTTCCCCTCTCGCATCAACATCTCAGAATGCCTGTCTGTCTGTACAGCTGTCCTTCAGGCGGCGGAGATCCATGCGACCGGCCTTTCAACGACCGAGCGAGCAAGCGGCTATCCAATCGGGAGCTGGAGCTGCCGACCGGCTGTCCGTCGTAATAAAACGACGTCGCCCCGTCCCGTGATTTAGCAGGGATATAATGTCGTAATATTCCGAGGCGCTGCACACTCGATAGTGGTGCCGACTCTCGATCCGTAGCTAGGTATATGTTCAAGATATATCTAGATATATAATTCATTCAATCGGTCGTGCATATCAGTTGTGTATGGATTGCAAATATACTAACTATTTATTGCGCTTCAGTGGTTGGGCTCTCCCACTGTCGAGGCTGCGATAGAGTACCGGCATACTCTCAGGCCTGACGATATTTACAGCTCGATCCCAAGTCAGGGCCAATACTATAATTAGACCATCATGGTATATTACGTTGATTGATAGATACCAAAGGTATCCTCATATTACCAGCCAAATTCCAAGTAATTGATCTAATAATGCCACTAACGCTTTAACGTTAAAGGCTTAACCCGCCATATACTTTACACGTCCCATCAAGCTACAAATAGCGCTTGCTCTCCACAAGATGCCACTGAATAATACCAAACTCGCTACATTCGATCCTAAATTTTCCCATTTACAAAATACCGCCCGAATCCCACGGATCTCAGATGCCAATTTAGGAACCCGACAATTAGATCTAATAAAAATAAACGTTCCTGCATGCCTGTCTGCCGGCCGCGCCTGCATGCATGTATGACATTTCCGCGCCGCAACGCAGTGCAGTCTAGATTTAGGTTGAGACGATAACTATCCGATCGCGAATTTTGCTAGCTAACTCCAATGTCGCACGCACCCAATACCTGCGAGTCGAGAAGATGCAACCCCTAGCTTGATACCCGCAGCTTCCATGTAGGTCTATATATAATATGTACACGCACGTATGCACTTAGCTTAGAGGTTTACAGCCTTCTAAGGAGGATAATCAATCTAGCTCTCTAGCATTGTGATTTTAAGGCTCATGCACACCTCGCAGTCCTGGAAATAGTTCAAGCTCCCTAGGTTTTTATTAATTCTGATAACCTAGCTCTTTCATACAAAAATAGGCTGGATTACCTTAATTTGGAATACTCTAACAGATAGCATTAAGTGGCTCCAGCGAGAATCTGGAATCCTATATATATATAAACCTCTCGCGTCTAAGCATGTACATGTACACATCCACATCAGTCCATATCCACACATACACCCGGCCGTTCATCCGTACAGTTCATGCTCTATTTAGTTACAATAACAGCAAATACAACATCCGAGCCCACTTTTGGTACAACTTTTCGTCCGTCCGTCCGTCCACTCATTAGCTCGTGAAACATCGACAATCATCTCGGGAATTTTAGATCGTAAGAGACCAGCTGACCTAGCTAGCCATCGCACTGTGAGTATCGAATACAAG
This sequence comes from Drechslerella dactyloides, assembly GCA_020064725.1. Lineage (NCBI taxonomy): Eukaryota > Fungi > Ascomycota > Orbiliomycetes > Orbiliales > Orbiliaceae > Drechslerella > Drechslerella dactyloides. The sequence continues at coordinate 1,680,917 of JAGTWJ010000008.1, read as the reverse complement.
GATTATTGAGGCCATAGATATGTGGGTGGCGGGTATATATAGGTAGTACAACGGGATGACATGATGGGCTGATGGACGGGTTAAGCGCTCTGACTCGTGTGTGTCCACACATATTCACATTGGCGCATTCCTTTCCGTGTGCAGTTCGTGAGGGATATCGGGGTCATATGTATCGTTGGGTGTCAAGAGACTGCGGTCCGTGCAACATGGTGGGGCGCGCTCATAGGTAAGGATGGTCATATATCGTGCGGACATGCATGCATGGCTAGGAGTAGAAGGGATCGGGGATAGTAGGTATATCAACGCAATATCGGGTTGAATCCGGTATTCAGGAGGTTACATGCATATGTGTAAAATGCCAATATATACCATCGCAAACTCAGGCCAAAATCCCCTCCGACATATGATGAAAACAAAGATAAGTAGATTGTAGAAACAAAAAAGAAATTGTAATGGGATATTGCAACGCTGGTCTAGATTTTTGACAAATGGAAAGGAGAAGAATCAGACATATGACCGGCTAGTATGCGCATATACTAGGCTGGACCCGTGTGGATTCTTGCTTGCGACCGAATGGTATAAGAGAAAGTATCAAAGAGAACTGCATGTGCACACTGGTGGACAGACAGACGGACAACTTTGGGGGGAATCAAACTCGAGAAACAGCCAACCGACTCCAACTATTTAAAAAAGATGAACCTCTGTAAAATCAACATCGTAGATATAGAGAAATTTCAGAAATAAAGCAAATGATATATCAACCAAGCCCGAAAACACCGTTTTGTGAAGGCCCGAGAGGCCGGGTAACCGAAATGTCATAGTACAGATGTAAGAGCGATTGTCTTACGAAGGAAAGTGACAAATGAAATAAATCTGAATGAGGGAATTTAAAAGTGAGGAGAAGAAGAGTAGGAAATATGGAGATCCGCCTTGATGTATATTAAAGGGCTATTGGGGATATTAGTACTAGAAGCGCGTGTTCAACTGTGAAGAAAGCCGAAGTGGAGTGGCCCAGGACGCGAAAAAAGAAGGTCAGGTGAATAGGAACGACCGTGGGTGATATCGAGTTGAAGGATACTTGGAAGATCAACCGGAATTGGGAATCCTAGTTTGGTGTGTTACGGAAGTCTATCCCAGATCCGACATGCTTGCGAAATCCCTGAGCAGAATCATCGTTCGGGTCAACGATGACTGTCCCTTGGATGGTAGCCGTCCTGACCCGTCCGCTCAGTGGGAGCTGGTACCGAAGGAAACCGCGCACAGTGAGGTCGAATGTGTGAAGCATGGCCCGCTCCCATCGCTCGCTCCCGCCAACCTCGGTCTTATTCCCCGGTCGATTCAAACGGACTTCTCCGATAGCGTGAGTCGGGTCTTGTCGGAACGGGGACCCGTCAAAGACCAAGGGCGAATCAAAGTTGAAGATACGGCCCAGCAGCATAGTCTCTTCCTCCTCTTCGGCGGGGTTATGCGTGATAGGGTCGGTTCCTTTGTCGACGCCGCCAAGAGCATGGAGGGCCTTTTTGTCGAACGGTGCTTGACCACGTTTCCTTGATCTACGGCGCCGTTCTTGTTTCGGGCCCATACTTCCCTTTACCACGTTATCCCACGGACTATCGTCGTCATATTCGTCGCCTGGCTTCGTCTGCTTGGACTCCTTAACGAATGGGCTCTTGATGAAAACATTGACGTCCATTGTTGAGATAGTGACTGGGAGAATATTGGGGTTCAGAGCCATAACGTCCATGTTGAACATCATCTCCTGCTTAGCCGCGATGACATCCGTGATGTTGATAAGTCTGACTTCCTGGAGCGGCTTGGTTGTGAGGAACACAAATCCTAACGCACAGCTGATAAGCCCGATCGTGAGAAACGCAGCGAGCGCACAGCAAGCCACGCGTGCATACCAATTCCGTCGACGGTTGTAGTCTCGGTCGCGATGTCGAGAGTTGAGGCTTCCGGACCTCGACTTAGTATTGCCGTTCCGACGACCAATGTTCCAGAGTGGTGTCCTCTCATCAGCATCGCCTTCTGCATCGCCTTCGTATACAGAGAGTTGGCTAGCTTCTCGCCGGGCTTTCGGCATGAAGCTTCCATTCGGTTCCCCATATTTTTTGCCGAAAGTTCTTGGAGACGGCGGCCTGGATGAAGTCCGAGAGCTCGATATGTGATGCGGTGCCCTGAGAGATTGTTGGGAGCTTTTGTGATTTGCATGTCTCACATGCGGGGTATTGCCACCATCTGTATTGGGGTTCGTGTATCCACGTCCGATGTAACTTCGTAGTCCGGACTGGCTGCCGGCCGTACGGACGGTGCTGGAGCCACCTACGCTATCCGAAGCATAGTCTTCAAAGTTAGTTTGGCCCTTATACACATGGCTTGTCCCAAATTTCATATTTCTGCGACTCCTGCTCTGAGTGTTGTCTAAAGCCTGTCTTCGAGGATCCGATAGCGAAGTCACACTATTAGTTCGCGAGTGCCTTGGCCTGGTCTTATCGGCCGGGTTGGATTCGTAGACAAAGGTTTCTTCACTGTCAGAGGACTCGGCGTCGTCCAAAGTATCGTTAATCCTTTGTTCAAAGATGTCGGCCTTTGTTGTTTCTGGAAGTGGAAGTTATATGTTAGCGACTTGGGAAGACAAAGAGTATCGCGCAGAAGGACTTTGCTTACGAGCTCCGGATCCTGGAACCCTCTTCTGCCTCTTTCTCTTCTCCTTCTTAGGAGGGCGGATCGTCTCCTGGCTGGCTTTTTTGGCGAGACGGACTGTACCAGCTGGGTTTATTTGCTGGGGAATCGAGGTAACAGTCTCAATCTCGCCCTTCACTTCCCCGCTCGGGTCCTGAGCTTTTGCGGACGATGTTCCGCCCGTTGAACGTCGGGCAACGGTTCTGGAAGGCGCGCGACTAGGAGGTTTGCGATCGCTCAGATTGCCAGTGTCGGATTCGGATTCTTGGGCGGTTGTTGTCCTACTACTTGCGATGCTGGATTCAGATGGTCGAGTACTCATGCTAGAAGTCTCTTGTCGTCGTTGTTCAGCCTCGTGAAGACGGGCGTCGATGCTCTTGTCCACCATTCCAATAGCAGGTGTGCTCGGTAGGCTGCTCTCGGTAACCGTTTCAAGAGGTGCAGGGCTGGCCATAGGTCGTGGCGGCCTTTGGGCAGTATGGTGGTGAAAATATGAAGTTCCCTCGTTAGCTTCATCGCCAGATCGCCCTCGGCCCGGGCTTTCTCTGTCTCGAACGGTCATGGAAGGTGGCGGAAGGGTAAGAGTCGAGTCTAGGGGTCTCCGCGGAGAGGTGACAGAGGAAGGACGAGCGTTGGGAGGCGGGGAGCGTGAGAGACTTAAGCGTGGGGAGGTCGGCCAATGAGGGACATTTGGATTGATCGGCCGCTGCGGACGAGGCGAGAGCGGCTGTTGTTCAGCGTTCACGACTGGCGGTTGTTGACTAGTCGTCGCGGTGCTGTTGCCTGATGTTTGCGCAATCGCCGGAGAGGATTGGGAAGCTGTCGAAGCCGCTAATCGAGCGATGGAAGTTGACGATATCGACCTGGCTGGCGACGGCGACCCCTCCCTCCGGGTTTCCTTGGCGGACGAGAGTCTGCGGTTCTTCGGAGGTTGCGACAAAGGAATAGCGGGAGATGAGTCGCGAGACGGGATGCCGGGGGTGGTGGAAGTCGGAGCCATTATATTGCCACTTGAATCTCTAACCTGAGGAAGTTCTGTGAGGTTGTTCGGGGTAGAGGTTTCCCTTCGCAGATTCGTACCGCTGTTATTTCTCGACATGGTGACCTGGTTTTCGATGTCCCGGGAGACACCGTGCCCGCTGCAGACTGCTATGTGGCTTTCCTCAGGCTCGGTTTAGAAGTAATAGCACAGATCCAAGCGGGATGCCGGGGGACAAGAAAGACAATCGTCTTCTTTTCGGGTAAGAAGAAAATGCTATGTCCCCGGAAGCATTCAATTTTCGAACCGAGACGACCCCCAATGTCGGGAAAGAGGAGGATAGGAAGGACAAGCTAGTGGCGTGAAGTTGGTGAGGAGCAAGTGGACAGCACACAGACGGCCCAGGTGTCTGCTGCTGCAGGCACGGGCTGCGTCGTAATCGAACGTCGGCCGCTTCTGGTGCCTTTTTGTGTTCTTTCTGCTTGTTGTGGTTTAAGGCGAAGGTCGGAAGATGATGAATGGATCTGATTCGTCTTCGCCGGGGAGGAAGAGCGATCCAAGGAGTATCACATTGGACGATTGACCTTCTTCCTGCATGCAGATGGATGGGCTATGCCTTCTTCGCTGGGGGGGTTCGTATGCACGATTGAACCGGTGGGAATGCCGAGCTCTGTTGATAGAATTTTTTGCCCTTGCGACAGGCTCGCTAGGATCCGAGAGGTTTCGTGGGGAAGACGTCCAAGCGGGCGAAGCGACAGCAACAGACAATAGTGGAGGAGATCTGTTCCTTGCTGGGTATGGCGGTGGTCGGCAGGCGACTTTCACGGGGGTTGACGGTGGGGACGGCCTGGTGATGCCCTGCAGGTCGAGATAGGTGTGCCTGAGCGAGAGGAAGGCGATGCAGGAGCGGTTGAAGTTTGAAACGAGCAGCCAGCTGGTTTCGGTGCGCCGTGGGAGGAGCTTAGTGCGTGGGATGATGGGGGTGGTGGGCGGGAGGCCAATCCGATATTGATCGAGTGCGTGGTGTTGAGGTTGTCGTTGGGAGAGAGAAGCGATGCGCTGTGCTGTCGATGTGGTGTTTTCTGGCGGCGTCTCAGGGGTCTTCCGCCTGCCAAAATGACGACGACTGCAGCACTCAACAGCGCACCGCCAGCAACAGCACCTGCACACGGACTACACACTTTACGGCGCTCACGACGAAGAAGACGAAGGATGGATGACCGGATTGCCGTCGCCCGGCCGGCTACTAGTTCGCTTGGCTCACGTTCCGTTCACGTTCGTCCACGAGGCTCGCCAGCAGACGATGTGGCCCGACCAGACTGCCCCTCGCACCCTCTCGGATTGGCGATAAAACGCGAGCGTCGAGTGTCGGAGAGCAGCGGCTAGGCGAGCAGGAGAGAAAAGAGTTTAGAGTTTGGTCGAAGAGGGAACACCGCATGAAAACAGGAGGCTGTAATTGGCCTTTCAGACCAGTTCTGAGCAAAAGTCACCACTGAGAAATGGGATTATTCACCGGGGTCATGGGAATGATGGACGGTTCCCTCGATGGGCTGCCTCGCCGCCGTTGCATGGACATGGCCCGCCGGGACCCATCGCTGGTGCAGCCCAACAGATGCCAAAACGGGCTGCAGTTCGTACTCTTCTTCCTGCATACGAGCAATCCTTCGCCCGAATTACAATACACACAGGCGCGCAAAGCGTACTCAGAGATAGAGTGTGGGAGAAAACGGAGCCGGACTGACTCCAGCGGCTGTGGAGATGGCGCATCGATGAGTTGGCCAACGGCGACGGCTTCTTTGTCACACTCATCGGACCCCTGGCCATTCTCGCCTTTCTTCCACCCACTGTCCGCCTCCACCTGCTGCTACTTCAGTGGCCGATGACGCAGGAGGGCGACTTTTTTCGTCGACATGGGCCCCCAGCTAGCCTTGTTTCGAGAAAGGGTTTGAGGTTCTTTCTCCGATGGGTGGACAGCCAAAACGCTCGTTTGAACACGGCCGTTAGCCTCAAAAACCGGTTTCCGTTTGGTTGGATGCTCATGTCAACATGACGGCTAGGCTTACTTTCTGCCTTGCTGCCACAACGGCACGAAGGGTGGCTTGGTCTCGTCGTTCGCAGAGATGCATCGACCATCGCAGCAGCGACATCTCGATATCGATGCGCCGCATGCGTCTTTTTTGACAAATACAGGATGGCATGGCTCTTGACTTCCCCCAACAGGCTTCGGGTGAAATCCTGCGGGAATTCTGGCTTACTTCTGTCGCTCGCCTTGAGATCCCTTCCTCCCGGCCGCCCGGAGAAATTTCGCTGAATTCTGAGGGGATCGAGCAGCCGGCCTGGCTCCTGTAGACTCCCACTCGGATACACATGCCACCAACCCGACCCACCGCAACATCGGAACACACAGTTCAGATTTATAATAAGAAAAGAATCGGAAGCCGAATTTTTCTCACACTCGTCTCGACGTCTCGCTCATTCTGCATTTCACCATGAGACCACAAATTACAACCCGCAGTCTGAATAGCCTGAAGACAAGAGAAAATTTTTTTCCTCTTCTTCCTCCCCATTCTCGCATCTGTATACACGTGTCATTTCGTGGGGTGAATATCGCAAGCGGTCCAGGGGCGGTTGAGAAGCGAAGGAGACATGCCGTTCGAGCAAATTCGGCACAGTGATGAGTTGGCAGGTGTGGACGGAGACGTCCTGTCGGCGCTCACGCACAAAAGATACCTAGGTACTTGGTAGGGACTGCCATCCACCGGAGACCAATGCGCGAGCTCGAACCGTCTTTCCATGTGCAACACGGACGGGATGGGATGGCAGCTGCTGCGACACAAAGGCATCAGTTTCAAACGGCGAGAGACACACGGCTCGAAAGTCTTAGCCGAAGATAAGACACAGGTTTGCTGTCCAACGACAGTTGACTAGACCGTTCGATGGATATGTCACGGCCCACTAGACTTACTCGAGGTCTGCTTGACTTATTCATCGTTATTAGAGAGATAACGACACTCTATGGACACTTACGTTCAATCCGGCCTAGTGCACGCCAAGCGTACGTAAGCTAAGGGCTTTCAATGAACAGGATGAATGTTACTCTCGCGGGACACCCCCTTCGGCAGCAATAACCTAATCCAATGCAGTATTTCGACATCGTGAGATAATTCCAAGGTCTCGAGATCAAGCCATCGTGATCACTCAAAAAATACGAGGCGCCGCCATAATTAAGCACTGTTGGTATCAAGTAATAATCTGCAGCCGATCCGGATGCTCGTTTCTCTCGCTTGGAAGGACGGAGAATTCCAAATGCATCAAGGTCTTGTTACCCAGACGCCACCAGCGTATCGATCTCGCGACCTCAGACGAAGACCGGCTGGCTGTTGTCGCACAGCGAGTCACTCTTCTTTGTCGAGTCAATCCAAGACGCCTTTGGTTTTGCTTCTTTCGGGCGTATACTTTACACAGTACACGCGTACATACTTAAACGTATAGACCCCCGTTAGCAAATTTAGGTCGCCTGTACCACGGTGACATGAACTCCTCCATAGCCGGAGTGAAGCCGTACGTACACAGAAGTCCATGTGTACAGTAAATGCACATCAGCTCAAGTTTGCAAGCTCGCCCCAGGACACAATGGCGTAAGGGTGATGATGACTGCAGCTCGTTCTTGGGATAGAAGGTGCATGTTAGGACATCGGCAACCTGCGGAGCCACCAGACAGGGCATCCTGGAATCAGTTGGTGATTGTGCCAGTCTAGGATCGTGGAGCTGGACGGTTGTACATACGCGTACGGCGCATGTGTCTCGCTCGAGCTCTGTTTCGAAGCTGACTTGGGAAGCTTTGGAGCTTGAGCTTGGCCAACGGACCCGAGGTTTGAGCTTGGCTGGGCGAGCTTGATCCCTGCAGCTAGTTACATTCGGTGATATATCCCAAGGGAAACGATTGAAGTTTCAAGGCTCTTCTCATTGGCTCGTCGCACATCCCGTGATCATTCTAAATTAGATGCAAAACCGTCCTGAGTGTGAGCACACAGCATTCAACTGTGGGACACAACATCTCGAGCACTGCATGCAGCCTCGATTGGGTAAACCAATGTGCCGGCGTACGCTCGGTCTGAGAGCTGATGGAGCTGAAGCTGGAGCTGAGAAACACGAGGCAGTGCACCATGTATCATTCATTATTCAAGAAGATCGGATGATTCTGGTAGGGCTGAATACCTGTAGGGATTTCAACCGGACTGATGTGCCGGAGTGGGGATTGGCATTAAGGTGCACAGAACCTCTGAGATCCAAGATATAACCAGATATCATAACATACCCCAGCACCGGTTAAATTTAATGCGTGCGCGTGGATGCTTCAGCGCCAGTTGCCGAACTGCATGCTGGATATCTTCGACGGTCCGCCTTATACGATCAGCTGACTGCTGACCACATTTGTGGAGAGCTACTTTGTACTCGAGTCTCGAGATTGATCTGACAACTTGAGTACCCAGAGGTAACACAGGGTCCGAGCCCAGGTAGAACATGCATGGTCCTGCGCTTGCTTGAGCTTAGGCTTGAGGGTTGATCAAGCCAAAGTTAAATTAATATTATACAAACGCGACGCGTCGACGCTCACATAAAGTTATATCATGACAAATTTCCCGTCGGGTTCATGACGTCGACGCCACTTGCACAAATTCACAAATTCACAGTTGACTACCTAGTTATCTCCTAATTTAACATGCGTATAGGCTCACTTAGTATGTAGTACGAGGCCTCTAGCGCCGGCGCCCAAGGCCTCGAAACTGCAGTGTGTTACCCTGCGACGCTACCAACGTCACGATCAACACATCCGCCTACAGGTGCGCAGCGAAAAATAACATTGCTCAAGTGTCCAAATTCACTCATTGCATTGTAATAAATTGGCAGGCAGGTATATTACAGAAGCGTATCCGCATACCTAGTACGCGTGCATATATTATTCTCGGGAACGCCACCTTGCGAGGCTGTATGCACGTGCAAATTAACCCGCCCGGAGATTATATCCTTGGTTCCTTTATGACGTTTTCCCTCACGAAAACGTCTATCCGAGTGTTGTTTTGCAGGATTCACAGACGCCACAGCATTCCCGGACAAGCAAGTATAAGCAGGTACCCGCCGTCCCAATATATTATTGATTACTCCGGCTTGCATGTGCATACAAAATATAATAGACATAGGCGTGTGCAACCATTGGTCCATTCAGCGGCACATATAAAATTGTTTATGGACAATTTATTTGATTGTTAACATCAAGATAAAAGTGATTTCGCAGGTTCGCTGCAAGTGGATGCATCCAGAGTGAGATAAAGTACCACATGCATGCATATGTAAATGCAAGGCCGCCGGTGTGCTACCATTGTAACTAGGGCAACGAAGCATACTGGAGCTCCACCTACCAGAGTTTACATCGTCCCTGCCTCATGCTTTCCAGACACCCCAGCTATGGAAACATGGTCTTAGCGTCGTTGGCCACTTTCTAGGTCAATGTTATCGTTCAATTGCTGCACACTGCTAGCGAACGTGTCACCATTACGTAGAATAGCTGCTCGCCGCAGATATGCTTCTGCTCCAGCCTCATTTCCCTCCTTACGACAAAGCTTAGCGTTGGTTTCCTGTATCCGTGCGGTCCACCCTCTGACGACTAGTATAGGATTACGATCCAATGGGCCCAGAAGTCAGTTAATGCAGGTTTATGAGGAGAGAAAGGGGAAATGATAACGTTAGAGGTCTCGATACTGAGACAAACCTTTTGGGTTACCACAGAGAAGACCGCCGACAACTGCTGTCACGCAAACTCCACAAGCCGACTCTGATAGAGATCTATCGGTCCACCCAAGAAGATGCATAATGCCGACCACACCAAACGAGATTGCCGTGATCAGGAAGATCGAAGAGACGACTATCGAGATTTGCAAATCATTCCTGGAGCTGTTAGAAGACCGAGTAGACGTCATCTTGATACAGTTGGTGCTCGTGTAGACTATAGGCTGTTCGGTTCCGATAAACGTGTCTTCTTGTGAGCTGTCGCGGTTATACGTCGAGGGTGTGCGAGAATGGAAATGGGAAGCTTGGAGTTGGGGTGGACTGAAGAAAGGGGTGGCGTCTCCAGCATGCTAAAAACTTTGATGAACATATCAGGGAAAAACTACATCGCTCGGTGAACTTTAAATGTCGGCGTGGACGCGAGCCACACGCGTACGACTACAAGACGGATAATTCCACCTGCTTCAAAATGAAGGCATTCAAAATTAACGTCTTTCACAACCCGCCCAAGCGTCTGTCTATTGTCTCAACTGTGACCACGGGCCAGCGGTAGTGCCTCTAGTACTCTGAGTCAGTATCTGACTGAATTCTAATATATAGCATGCAGTTGGAACGAAAACCCAACAGTTGATGCTAATCTCCACTCTCCTTATCACCCTCATATTATTCATGCGTATACAAGACGAAGCTTCCACTAAAACAGTCCTGAAGTTCGTCGGTTCAATTAGATTTCAGGGTGCCCGTTCGGGAGAACAGCCGCCATTATCTGCAGAACATATAGAAGTTTGACGGGCCACCGGATGAACGGGTTGCCGCATCGGCATGATGGCCCGGCAGTTTCATTGGAGGCTTGCAGTCAACTGTTCTCGTGCAACGATGTTAATGGAATGCTTTTGTAATCAGATGGTCGATGAGGCTCTAACCTTGGGACAGTCAACCAGACGTCGGGCAACATGCGTGCAGACGGGCAGACGGGCAGACAGCAGAACAAATAGTTTCATGTTCCTTTGTAGAGCCGGACATGCTCAAGCAACAATAGCACCTATAAGTGTTAGAAATACACGCTTTCCGAAATAGAATGTTTGACGCGAATCTAGGAGTGGGACACGCGATACGTACTTGAAGAGCCAGCAGTGGTATATCTCTACCATCAGCAGCGGAATCAGTAGCAGTGGTTGATGCCATGATAATATGGGGAATAGCTTCTCGAAGAGCCGCAGAAAGAATGTTTTTGCGTGTGTGTATCGGATCGTAACTGTTGTCGATGCTACCACGTTGGAGTCATACTATATGCGGACCTCATAAAACGACGATGTAGAAGGTGTCGATTCAGAGGGAGCCGGGAAGGCCATACGCATGGACCAGCTCCGCTCGCTATCCAGTGACGGCGTGTCTAGGAGGCATAAATATGGACGAACTCTGGTTATTCTGCCGGGGATACGGCAATAGATGAGATGATGTTCTGGTGAGGGAGACAATATGAAAAAGCTGGCGGCGGGCGTGGTATTTATATTAGATGGTGCAGCGGTGTAGGAATTCAGTCTCGACACCAGCAAAGCCTGGCAACGAGACTGGTAGGAATTGTTTATTTTTGTGTAACTGAATTTGTCGACTAAATTGATCTGTGGCGACCATAATTATCCTTGCCTCCAATATGCCCTAACATCTGAGGCGAGTCGATTTTCGAGGTGGTCAGCTTTTATCTGATAGAAATCACCAGTAGCTTGTGATGGTTTCTGTGTTGCAGCCAGAGACTCTGCCAGGTCTGTCTTGAGCATTCAACTAATAATTATTCTAGGAAGCAATCCCTCTGTCGAACGGATTTCTGAAAATAAATAGCAATTCATTATTGCCCATAAGATATATAATAATATAGGTATCCTCATAGTCTCAGGGCTAGTACTATGGTATCATTAGATATATTAGGTTATTCGAGTAGTTGAGGTTATCGACGCGACTTCGATCCTCTGATAAATCTTAGCTTGTAAGGGCGTTGCGTAGTCTAGCTAGCAGCAAAACCGGAGGCGATTCATACGCCCATTAACCGTAGGTGCGTGTTCCAGGAACAGATTAATTCGGTATCAGGACATTCCCGTATATTGTCGAGATAATATATAGCATATATTAATCAAAAATTCTTCAATGAATTCAGCGGCATGTAAATTTATAAAAGCCATCGGGACGATGCGTATATGAAACAATGAACCCAAAATGAGAAAGTAGCAGACTAACGGCGAACCTCCTAGTCTCAGCTGCATTACCACTGCCCAGGATATATTATTCGACTTCGAAACTTTCCATCCATTTCTAGACTCTTCGATCGATATTCCCACCCTTCATTACCATGCTTTTCCACTTCCCAAACTTAATTTCCCAAAACGCCAAAAACTAAACATTACACAAACACATCTACTTTTCAACGCACGCTACATCTTTTTCTCTTCACCTGTAATCGCCGCCATGGTAGCAGAATCCAAAAACGGGTTCAAATCCAGACTACCCCCCTTCAACACCGTCACACCATTCACAAGCTTCAGCCGCGGCGTTCCGGGGGTGTGAAACTGGTCCAAACCGACAGCGCTATCCCTCGGACTCCCGCTTCCGGACAGCGACGGCCGCGGCAACATCGCCCGCTGCTTGTCCAGATCCGGCGGGTCGGCTCTCGCCATGCCGCTAAACGGACAGCGCATGCCCTCCATCAGATGCGTGGCCTCCTCGATCGGACGGCCGAGCACCGTCTTGCCGCTCTTGCCGCTCTCGGAACTACGTCTGCTGTTGTCGCTGCCGCTGCCGCTACCGAGAGACGCGTTGTCCGGGCTGCTGCCGTTGCCGTTGCCGTGACCGTTGCCGTTGGCACCATCGCCGAGGATCTTCTTACCGTGAAGGTAGCCTTCCTGCTCGTCGCCTTCCTCGAGGGCTTCGTCATCCTCGTCCGATGCGACAAAGTCGAGGCCGTCGGAGTTGTGCCATTTTTCCATGAGATCGTTTTGGATCCAGATTACCTTGCCGAGGGCCTTGACGATGCTGATTTTCTTGGGCAGCTCGAGGCGCGGGTGAGAGAGGATAGCTTCGAAGAGGGCGTCTTGGATGAAGCCGAGGCAGGCGCCGAGGAAGACGTAGTCGACGTGGAGCGGGTTCTTGCGACCCTTGCCGACGTGCATTAGACTGTTTTACTCGCGTGATAGGTTAGGACGTGTAATTTGTATGAGAATGTGTGGAGTAGATGTGGCTGAAACTTACCCGACTTTGTCGAGGTACTCCCAGTACTCCATCTTTGTGCAGTCCGAATTCAACTTTGTAAGATACCACCTTAAAAACTACGTCACCACGGAAAAAAAGGGTAAGCATGCATCCGACTGGTGCTTCAATTGATACAAGTAGTGGCACGGCGCATACCATTTTGCGGTGCTGGATCTGCGCGCTGTCTTCCGTCGCCCAGTGGCTGACGGGTCCCTCATCCTTGCTGTTCCGTGTGGTAAACACGCGCGCCGTTATATCGTACCTGAGCAGCTTCTTGTAGACAATGTTGACAATGGCGGGGATGAGCGCCTTTACATATTTCTGGCCTAGGATGAGCGCCGCCACGTCGTCTACACCAATTTAGAGTCGTTAGCCCACATGACCGCTATATTGATATCGATAAGTAGTAATTGGAGTGTAATGCACCTGGTCCGAACTCGAGGAAGGAGTGGAGGAACTGGATCCTGGCCGGGAGCGAGGTGTAGAGGTCCCCGCGGTCCACATGCTGCATGGACTTGGGCATCGGCACTGGGTCGGCCATTTTGTCGAATATATTTCTATATGCAGGCTGTCTGCCGGATGGGTATATAGATGTACTAATGGATCGATGTGGGTATGTATATGGCGGGTATAGTGTAAAAACAACTAGCAGTTAATGGTACTTAAGCGGAATGGAAGCTGATGGAAGGGAGGAAAGAAGGATTTTGAGCAGGCGGATCTGGAGCTATATATATTCGAGATCTTGGTAGCGCGGTCGTATGCTACTCAACTGGCAGCGCGGCCCCCTATAAGTATAGTAACGTTCGATACGAGACAGCTAGCTGCGTGGATGTAAAACATGGCCGGACCACACGTGGCCGTGGCAGCCGAAATTTATAAGCTTCCCGGCGATTGGTATGAAATTTCTATGACGTGAACGGGCATACGTGATAGTTTCGCCCGAGCGGAGGTCAAAGCTAGCTAGTTCATCAAACTACAGATGTGATGATACCTTCCCAGCTGCACGGAACATCATACGACTCGTCTTTGATATGGTACGATACTACTAATTTAGAAGATAGAAAAATTTTCATCTCTGTTCCAGGATCCACTTTGTTACAGGTCAGCCAGCTTAGTAAAATGGCAATAAGGCAAGATAGGTATGTACTCTAAAGATGGCTCGTGCAGCAGCTGTGTCTGCGAGTATAAAAAGTGTAAGTCTGGATGGAATGACGGGGCCGTTGACCGTTAACCGGGGCTCGCCGGGTTTCGCAAGTCGTGGTGGTCTGCACCTCACCTGATACCCGTCGTGTTGTTCGCCTGCATGCGTTCCGACGCACGCCACGGCAGGGTCCGGCTGCCAGTGACGAGGGGGAGAGAACACCGCGCTCTGCTCCGACGGATAGCCGTGCCCATTGGCCGGTGCGAACACATTTACCGGCGTCCCGTGGGTCTGGGTTCGCTGTGGCTGTCGAGGCACTCGGGTAGTGAGGGATGTCATTGGGTTGGCGGGACGTTGTGGAGGAGCATCGTATCATGATAGGAGCTGTTCTCGTCCGTGCTGGAGGCAGAAAGAATGAGGGCTTGAGGGTGTTGGCTTCCGAAAGCGGGTGTTGCCTGTTCGGGAGGGTCATGTGACTGCGGGATGGGCTACGTTCCAGCCGCCGGCCAGACAGGCTGTTCTCTGAGACGGAAGACGGAGTGCAGATGAGATGGAGACATGACTACCTAGGTACTTCTCAACTTCACCGAATGATCTCCTTGGCGCTGGGAATCAGGCGAGAGTCGACACAGCTAGGCTGCGCGGAAGACAGGGTGCAGAGCGCGAATAATTGTGCTAGGTAGCGTGTATAAAATAGCAATGTCGAAGCATATGTAGTAGCGTAGGCAGCAGCGCAACAGCGCTACACTATCTCCCAGCTGACTGTTGAAATTCCCACTATCGATCCATCAAGCTTGAGCTCAGTGCCCTCTTCCCTGCTCTCGTAATTTCAGGTGTTTTCGTCGTCTCATCCTCAGTTTATTTCGCGGACGCCACACTCGTCCGCCGACTCGACGAGTTAACCCGATTCGAGCAACACGTCGAGAGATCCGGATCCATGGACGGTATACATCAGATATCTACTTTACTTACTGAATCCTACAAGCCGGCATTGGGACCGCCTACATGTGTGTATACCCATACATGCATACATCTGGACATCGGCGGATTTCAGGACCAGCGGCGGGGGCATCAAACGGGGAGGATCGACCGAGCTACATGTAGCTGAGCATTTGCATTGCAGACAATGCATGCATGCGTACTACCCCAAATGTACGTGCGGAATATAGGGATGGATGGATGGATGGATGGATGGGGAAAGCCAAGTAAGTGGGCATGGGACGCATTTCTGGAGGCTGTTAAGCTGCATGTGTGCCTGTATGCATGTGCATGCGCATGCTAATCTTACGCCCGATAACAGATTACGCTGCCAGCGGGGATTTTTTTCGTTTCTCAGCTTTCACTCCCCTTGCGAGTGCGATTTCTAACTGCAAGAATGCAGAGGGCAATACCACGACCGACCGTTCGTTCATGCCAGCCAATCTACAGCGTGCGTGCGTGCGAAGAGCACAGCATGCCTGTGCAAAATTTATACAAAGTAATGTATGGTATCTCTCCTTTGAGAATGTGAGCAGGTTTTGCAAGGCTGCTCTAGTGCGAGTATCTGGACTGCCTCGTGACCTTTGGACATGCGGGCGAGGAATCGATCAACTGGCTGACTCTGACTACGAAGCATCCGTATACTTGTTTATACACAGATATCTGGCTGTCGACCTGAAGAATGCAATGAGGGGTTTGCAGCTGCATTAGCTGCAGCAGCCGTGGGTTTCAACGTTTCAGAAATGGACGCGAACGTTCGGGTTCAATTAATATAGTTTTTCCGGAGGACCCCTGGTCGAGTCCAAGCTTCCCGCTCGCGGAGCTCGTGTTTATGGAGGGGCAGCGGGCCAGGGACGACTGTTAGCGACGGCAAGTTTGGGGACTGGTCCCGCGAGGCCTAGTCGAGAGCACCCTGCTGTGTGCAGCACAGGATGATACAGTACGGAGGACGTCAGAGCAGCACACAGGACGGAACTAGAGCTGCTCAGGCCAAGCTGGGTGCAGGCCGTCGGGTTGGATCCATGCATCGGTTGGGGAGGCGATGTGGCCTGATTCGGAGCAGACGGACGGACGAGAACGAACGGTCGAACGACGATGCAATGATGAACAAGATATCTGCACAGCTGATGAAATCAAGACGTCAGCGTGATCAGGACGAAGTGGTGCAGCTGGCTGGCTGTGCAGCTGTTAATTATCCACACGATAAAATTGCAGCCGCCGGGCGCGTCGACAGATTGCAGCGCCCGCAGTTTTATTATCGCAGCTGTGCATAGCCGCCGGCGACGGGATCGTCGGGGTACATACAGACGGCAGGCCACTTTCGCACTATACGGCTGCACTAGAACGGACGAAGCTGCACTTGGGACGAGCACGAACTAGCTCGTGCAGACGACACAGAACTCGCTCGCGATGGTGCGGCCGCAAGATGCACCGATCGAGAGCGTATGATGCAGTGACGCGTCGCAGGCTGCCGGACTCGGCTGGGCGAGCGGGACAGGTGCCGCACGCCGGCCGCCTTTCTTTTTCGGGCGGTTTGTTTACAACCGCCAACAACAACAAACACACGACGCCCAACGTCCTGCGGTCAAACATCAACAACGTCAACAAACAAGAGCCGCCGCGGCATTCATCTCGCATCGCATTCGTCTCGAGCGCCCAAAAGGGGGGCGAAGCACTCCGCGATCTCTCTCAAACCAAGAAAGCAAGAAAGGAACCGGATGAACACACAAAGACGAACAAGAAAGATCGAACAAGAAAGAAGCAAAGCCAGCCGGGCAGACCCTTTCCGCTCCGGCTCCCTTCTCTCCAATCGCATTCTTCCTGCTGCCGGACGGGTAAACGCCTGTGAGACTTTCCTCCTAGGTGCTCATCGCTCGCCTTCATCGGGTGGCCAATAGCGGATCTTCGGAACTACCAGTGGCAATTGCAATTGGTGAGTGGGCTCGATTGCACCGCCCTGCCTTGTCTTTTCTGTCTTCGTCTCGATCGCGCATGTTCGCACATACAAACACACTCTCTGTTGTTATTGTTGTTTGTGATCGCATCTATGCCTGCATAGATATATACACTCTGTCTGTATGCGTGTCCTCTCAGGGTCCATCCACACTCACACCGTTCTCGCCTCGCTCGGCTGCCCGATCCGGCTCTCGCGGGCTCTGCGGGCTGGCCGCTGGATGTGAGTATCGGCTGCTGCATCTGTAGCTGATGAGCAGTGTAACCTGGGCTGGATGCGAAATAATTTGCATTGTCGTCTTGCGTCTGCGCGTGTGCATCTGGATTCTTATTGCCCACGGCTTCTGACCAGGCAACCTCCCTCCGCTTTTCTTTTCTCTTCCGCCCGCTTCTTTCTTTTTCGGCCCTGTGGCTGGCGCAAAAGAAAATTTGGGCTTTCTCTCTCTCCCGCCCTCGATAACCGTATTACACATACACGGTGAGCAATTGTTGTCGTTTTTGGCGGAAACGCTAGTCAGTTCGGTCTAATACACTTTTACACACTCTCTGCGGCGCACTTGCACAGCAGCTTGGTGTCTGTATGTGTGCGTATGCGGTGGTGCACCTGCCCCCCGGCCCCCCCTTTCCCACATACCGTGCTACTAGTTCCAACGTCGCCATCCTCCTCCTCCTCGCCCTTCCCCTTCTCATTCTTCTTTCCTTTCTTTTCCTTCCTGCTTGCTTTCCCCTGTCGTGCTACATGTCCCTCTGCTGGCCTTGCTTCCCCCGCCGTCGACTGCCAACGTGGAGGCCGAGGCGTTTATTTTTATTTTTCGCCTGGGTTGATTTTACTTTTTCGCCCGCCGCAGCAATATAATACTCTTGTATATCGCTCTGCCTTCCAACATCAACAACCTCGCTAACCGCAACCTGCCCCAAACAGCAGCACCACACACATCATCACCATCTCCAACCATCACCACCGCATCAATCAATCAATCAATCAATCAACTTCCTCCTCCTCCAACCCGACCAATCTTATCCGAAACGCATCTGAAGTATCTCCCAACATATCCTCATCCCACCAGCCCGGCTTGTCACATCGCCGGTCCTCGCAAGACTCCCATTCATACCGACTCCAAAACAGCATTCTGCACGTCCACACCAGAACTGTCAATACAGGAATCCACGCAGTACTGGTTACTAGGCAAGCTCGCTTCGATAGACGCATTCCTACCAACGCTTCGCGCGTGTCTCCCATCTGCATCCCATTGCTCCCTCATCATACCCGTCGACAAAGGGTCCTATCGCAACTGAAGAGGGGCAAGGAACAACGATTGTCGCCGTCGTCGCCTTGTCGAGTACAGTTTGCCGCTTGGTCGACGCCAACACTGTCAAAAAACTTCAAATATCAGTTATCGCGCAACTCAGCCGACCTGGTTCTGGCCCGTTTGAAGGCTCTGCCTTAACAAGTGCCATCGCTGGCGTGAGTCATCACCGAGACAATAACAACTTGAAAAAATTAATCACCTGCTGACGCACCTTCCTCCCTCTTCAGAGGCAGCCTTTCGTTATTCACAAAGATGGTAACTTGCTTTTCGCCGCACCGACAAGGAGGCCCTACGCCCGTTGACGGCACCCCGCCATTCACTCCGTTCAAGCGATCCAACAGCGGCCTCAGCTCAATGGAGGTGCCACGTCATACCCCTTCTCCAATTCCACAAACACGTGCCTCCACCAGAAGACAAGGTACCTTAGTCAGGACACGAAGCTCACCGACAAGGGTCGCCTTGGAAGTGTCTTCGACAAACAACCTGAATTTCTCGCCGCCCTCTCCGGATGCTCAACCCATCGACGCCAAGCAGGTTATGGCGGAGCCTTTCAAAACACGACAACTGCGTGGCCGAGGCATCGAGAACACACCGGCCGTCAGCAGCCCGCTTAAGAGACGGGAAGCGACAACGGCCTCTGAGGCTGGGGACTTTGCGTCTCCTCGGGTTAAGCGCCGGTCTCAAGATGGCATCAATCGCTCTTCTCGCTCCTCCTCGCCCGCTGGCTCGTCCTCTGATTCGTCGAGCACCAGCAGCAGGAACACGGCCAGCCGGACCTCGCTATTTTCCGGTCCCGGGAAGATCATCTCGCACACACCCAAGAAACCGACGAGCCTCAAGAAGGTAATCAACACTCACCACTTCGAGAAGCCGAAGATCGCGCGCTCTCGCCTGCAGCCGACGAAGCCGCCTGTCTTCAGCGTCTCGACACCTTTGGCGCCAACGAGGGTCAAGCGCATCACCTCGTTCGATGACTTTGTTTCGCCTGCACCTAAGGAACCAGCGGTTCCACAAACTGCAAATGCCGGGCTATCTAGGACTCCGTTCGCTCAGACCACATCCGACACCCCGTTCAAGAAGCCCTTTGCCGCTCCTTTCCCTAAACCCACCTTCACACCGATGCCGCAACATAGCACTTTTGCTACACCCCAAATCTCGAAGCCAGTGCAGGGCCATCCGCCTGTCTTCATGTCAACTGGCCTCCTCACCAAAAAGAACCGCCCCACCAATGCCAATGGCACCTCCTTCCTCCCGCCAGAGACACCTTGCAAGAAACCCACCTTCATGACAAGGAAGCCGATAATGATCAACAATGCTCCGCCGGATACCCCGTTCACACATAAGGGTAGAGGTAGACTGAACTTCACCAGAACCGAGAGCTTTGCGAGCATTGTCGATTCCGGATCGCCTGAGGCAAGCCAAACCAACACTCAGCAGGAATACCTTCAGACACCAACCAAAAGACTTCATACTTCCGACAGCGCTAGTAGCTTGCGGGGACTTAACAAGAAGTGGAAGAATGACCCTAGCCGTAAGTACTCAGTTGTTTAACACCGTCTAAGTTTCGACACTAACGCTCGATAGTATCGCAAGAGTCTGCCCCTCCACAAACCCCTCAGGCTAGCGTCAGCATTATCGATTTGGATGCGAGCCGGCTCTCCATCTCTGGGAAGCCATCGCAGCCGCTATTCGCCGTCCCGTCAACCCCGCGATCTGCTCGAGATCTCTTCGGCAACCTCAGACAGACCCCGGGGAACGCCAATGATGAAGAGGACAATTCGCCCGACGAGTCGTTTAATACCTCGGGCATCGAGCAGACTATGACGCCCGTTATGGACAGAACCTCCAAGACCTTCTCTAAGGAGTGGGATCCGGCTTTGGAGAGCAAGTTCTCGAAAGTGACCCAAATCGGGGCGGGCGAGTTCTCCGTCGTGTTTGAGGTCGAGGAGAGAATCTCTGCATCCCAGCCATCCACTCAACTCATCACACCTGAAAACTCATCTGAGAATGGATCGCCGCCCAACCCACCGGCCATGATGCCCAGACATTATGCAGTCAAGCGTGTCCAGTTCCATGGACAGAGAGATCGTGACATGCGGATTGAGGAGGTCACCGTCTTGAAGTCGCTGGGCAAGCATAAGAATGTGGTTGAATACATTGACAGCTGGGAGACCGCTCTGAATCTCCGCGTTTACATCCAAACTGAGTTCTGCGAACTTGGCGGATTGGACAACTTTTTGTCCGACTACGGTAACCATGGACGCCTCGACCCTTTCAGAATCTGGAAGATCTTTACAGAAATCTCTGAGGTATGGAACCCGCTTCTCCAGTCTTGATAGAACGATTGCTAATTAATGCTTCGCAGGGTCTGCACCACATACATGAAATGAGCTTCCTGCATCTCGACCTGAAGCCTTCCAACATCCTTGTTGGCTATGACGGAACACTCAAGATTGCGGACTTTGGCATGGCCACCAAGTACCCCGCCAGCCGGAGCCTCGAGCGCGAGGGTGACCGAGAATACCTCGCTCCTGAGGTTCTTCAAAAGCACCAGTACGATCGACCTGCTGATATCTTCTCTCTCGGACTCACGCTTCTCGAAATCGCCGCCAACGTTCAACTCCCCGATAACGGACCTTCCTGGCAAAAGCTTCGGGCTGGCGACCTTGGCGAGATTCCAGACCTCACTCCAGAGAGTCTGATGCACAGCTGCATCCGCGATGACCGCGGCTTCCCGGTTGTCATCAGCGATGACTCCATCGGCGAGATTGGCGCCGAATCGTTCGAACCGGAGAGCAGCTTTGTGGTATCGCCAGCCTCGCACCTTGAGGGGATGCTCGCGAAATTCACCAACAACCCGCATTTCCGCGCTCGCCAGACGCAGGATCTCATTGACGCGCCCAAGTTCCTGGAAGGCGACAGTCTGAAGTATATGATTAATTGGCTTATCTCTCCGGATCCAGGCCTCCGTCCCAGCACATCTGAGATCCTGGCTTCATCCGAGGTTCGCTGGATCAAGGGTCACAGGAGGTGCAGCGCCCTTGTCTACGAGGGAGAGTGGGGCCCCGCGGAGCCGCTATCGGACTTTTGCGAGGACATGGATATCAGCGATATGTCCGGTGATATCAAGCTCGATGTTGACGGCGAAGACTGGATTATGATGGAGTGAGCCGAGTTGATTTCAGCAGCTACTACAACGAACAAATCCAAGACACCATAAATCGATATTGCGACGAAGCCATGTCACGAGCCACATGACGAGTTAGGACCCGCTTTCTGTTCTTTTGTAAACTTTTTCTCTTTGTTTTTTTACGGGGGGTTGCTCATCACCCCTTATGATCTCACCTTTCTTACCACTCACGAATATATATCTTTTCTGCACTGCATGAAAGAACTTCTTCCTTTCCATATGCTTTTTGTCTTGCTTTCTTTTCTTTTCGTCTGCTTGATATAAATTCTGTAGTCAGGTTTTTTGTTTCCGTTCTTGGTTTCTTGAATTGTCTTTTTCACTTCGTTATTTGGTCCCTCCCGTGGAGCAAAACGCCAGCTTAACCGACACTCTCCCTTTTCGACATTTCTACAGCATGCACGAAAATACTGCGGTGTATGAGCTGGGCCTGTAATATTTGTACAATCAGGAAATCCTGGCGAGCAGCACATTCATCCATCCGTCCGTCTACGAACGCTTCGTTCGCGCAATCATGTACTATTACCACCTGTTTTTTCTTTTTCGATCGCTCTCTCGCTGTGCCTTTTTGTTGTCTTTTTCCAATTTTTCGAGCATGACGGCGTGCGATTTCTATTGCATGCATGCATCTATGACGGCGTCCGTGGGGTTTTTCTTCTCTGTTTTTTTTTTTAGTCTTCACTTCTCGATGCTCGGTGCGGTAACCGTTTGTCTTTTGACGTCGGATCTGTCGTATTTGCGGGCGTTGTTATCTTGACTACATATATATGTTTCTCTTTCTTTTCTATATCTTGTATACTATATCGGCTGGCTGGTTGGCTGGCTGTTTTCGTGCACGTGGCGGATTGCGGGTGGTGCGAAGGGGATGGATGGAGGAGAGAAGAGTGGGAGAGGGGGGAAGGGTCAGGGGGAAGGCCGGCGCGTGGTCGACGGCTGGTCGCTGTGGTTTGATGGCTGAATGAATGGATTATGAAGTATACGTGCATGGTCTCGTAATATCATCAAATTCTTCTTGTTCCACATAACTTATCCTTTTCCAACGTGATTAATGGGCCAATGATCGGATATCTATGTATGTCTTGCGAACAGGGGAACTGGGCTCTTGGTACTACAGGATGGATGAAGCGGATGCATCAGACGCGGTCGCATGTATGTATATATATCTACGAGCAGAAATCTCTCGGGGTCGTATTCCTAAGTAGCACTCAATTCATAACTGTTCTAGTAGATCTTTGACCGGCGTTTTTCGTCCAGGAATAAGCACCGGGGAGTATACTCTGCAAATCGAATCACGGCAGCGTGACCACCCACAGCTTCACGCACCCGTCCGTGCCCACGCTCACGACAGTTTGAGGATCCATCCATTCAACGCCTGTACACCCTTCCTTATGCGCGCCCAGCGCCTTCACGTTCTTGACATAGTTCTCCGCACTGTAGATTATGACATTCTGGTCCAGCGCGCCGCTCACGATGTGCGTGCCCGCGCTATTCCAGCGGATGGCGGCGATGCGGCCGGTGTGGAAGGCCCATCGGGTGGTCTTGACTTCACCCGTGCTGCTGTCGTAGAGGATGATTTTGCCCGCGCTATCTCCGACGGCGAGCAGCGGTGAGTTTGGTGCGAAAGACAGCGCGGAGACGGAGGAGCGGTTGGATTTTAGGATTGCGGTTGGCGCGGACGGGATGGACGTTGAGGAGGATGTTAGCTGGTAGAGGTAGACGTTGTTGTCTTGCGCGCCGACGGCGAGGAGGTGGGTTGAAGGGGAGTAGGAAAGGCAGGTCGGCGTGTAGTTTTTGATCGGGGAGGAGGTTGTTTTCTCGCCGTTTTTGTAGACGGCGAGTTCGTTTAGGGTCGCGATGAAGACGGAGGAGGTGTCTGGGGAGTAGGCGATGCCGCGGGGTTGGCCGTCCGTGCTGACGACGGAGCCGCTATGTGGTGTGAGGTATGGTTAGCCAGCGTAACAATGAGGTGGTGGGGAGGGTGAGGCTTACGTGAAGTCTTTGACGCCCGTGTCGATGGTGCGGAAGCTGTCGTCCATTGCGATCGAGTACATTCTACCCTCGGAGGCAGCGAAGCTCGTGACTTGGTTCGTGTGCGTGGGACTCTCTGGAATCTCAGCGGTACCCGTCGCGAGGTCCCAGGAGCATACACGGCCTTCGTAGCTACCTGTCCAGATCGTCTTCCCGTCGGCTTGGATGCCGAGGCCTGTGATGCTCTTCTGGTGGCCGGAGACGACCTTGATTGGCGTTGGCGACTTCTCGGACAAGTAGTTGAGGTCGCTGAAGTTCGAGGCGGAGATGATCAGGTTGTCGGAGCGGTTGAGCCAAATCACGCCGGTCTGCTGGTCCGGGATGGACCCGGCGTCGCCGAAGGACCATGTGTGGACCGCCTTTTGCGCCTCGACGTCCCAGATCTTGACGGTGCGATCCCCGCTTGCGGTGACGAAGCGCTTGGCGTCCGCGTTCCAGGAGATGGAGTATATGCCGCCCTTGTGGCCATTGTCAGGGTCCTGGATCTGTGTGACCAGTTCGCCGGTTTTGCCGTCCCATAGGAATATCTTCTGGTCCGAGCCGACGCTGGCGAGGTGCATGCCGTCCGGGGAGAAGGCGAGGCCCTGGATGAAATTCGTGTGCGAGCTCCTCATCGCCGATTGGAACTTGAACGGTGGGCCGTTGTAGAAGACGACGCTGTTGTCGTCGCCGGCTGTGGCGGCGCGGTATGGTCGGTTCGGCTTTATCGCGACCGCGTTGACGACGTTTTGGTGGCCGGATATCTCGCCGATCGAGTTACCAGTACTGTCACCGATTCAGCTCATGCTGTATATATTTATCATTCAAGACTGGAGGTGTGCATACTCCCAGGTCATGCAGTGGCCGTATCGCTCCTTGCCGTCGCCAACGGAGATGATCCGCTTGGACTCCGAGTCCCATGCGATATCGTTGATTCTGCCGCTGATGATATGAAACTCGCCCTTCGTGTTCATATCTTCGCCGGCACAGTCCCATACTCTAACTGTGCCTGCCTCGTCGCCGGACGCGACATAGTAGCCGGATGGCGCGAACCGAGCGACGGTCGTGTTCGCAATGTGACCGGTATACTGCACTGACTCCGCCGGGGAGTCTATGGAGCGTAGAATAATGGATTTGTTCGACTGGCCATAAATAGATCATGTTAGATCGGGTATCGCGTCCGGTGGATGGCAAGGGGAGACGTACGGCGTAGGCGAGACGTTGACCGGACGGGTCGGCGCTCAGGTGGGTTGGTCGCCCGCGAGTCGTGGCGGGGCTCGACGCCCATATCGATTCTGTCAAGGGGCCGTTGCGTCAGCTTGGTGTTCTTCGAATTCTGGCACAGCGAGCGGTGGGAAAGACTCCGAGGGAACCCACATACGCCTTTTGATGGACATTGGATTGTTCTTGCTATCTGCGAGGTGGCTCCAGGGTCAGTTGCAGGATGTTGATCTAGACTGGTCGTCGAGTGGATTCGGCGGGGTGGAGTTGTTGTTGGATGTTGGAGCTGACGGCCTGGGCGCGGTTTTGGCGAGCATGTTGCAATTTGTGCCACAACGCGATTTCGGCATTCGATATATTCTGCTCGATCGGTGTTTATATGTGTCATCACGAAGTCTTCTGCAAGGGGTCTGCGAATTGCTGGCGGAATGCAAGATATGAGATTCTGAAGCATTCTCGGACTACAGCGATAGTAACGATGTCAGGCGGGCAGATCCGAAACTTGACAAGCAGTAAGAGTTGGAGTTGAACAGGTCAGCTGCTGGCTGCTCCGGCACTATCGTGATATTTTTAGGTTGATGAGAGGTTGATAGTGAAGACTCTGAGTCGTGCTACAATCGATAGATTACTGAGTGCGTTTATATATAAGAGACCTCTGAGAGCCGGAGCGGACGAGGCTGATATCATGATCTTGCCATCTCAACAGTATACTATCTATATTACCTAAATATTCCTGTCCTTCTTCTACCAGTAGTCGTAATTCGCCTTGATTTCTTCGATAGCACTATCAGATTATACTGAATATCTCTATACGATGGTGCACGTAATGCAGCAATTCAAATTCATGCCGAAGGTCCTTCTCTTTTGGATTCTCACCCAGCTTGTCACTTTGATTGCCGGGGCTGCTATCCCGGATGTCCACACTGACCCTTCCATCAGCGGGGTTCTCAACCGCGAGCACTACGGCCTGCGAATCCGGGAGGTCTTGGATCATATCTACGGGTCTCCTGCTCTTCGTAAACGGCAAGATGGTAGCCCTGCGCCCAGCTGTCGTGAAGGCGGCACCCCAACATTCGTCGACGGCAACCTACTCTTCTGCACTTACGACACTCCAGTTTCAATGTACAACAATGCTATCAGCGATATCCACTTCAACCGCACTCAAGAAGACGTCAACGGCAATCCGGTATATATTTCCGACAATACAGATACCACCTTCCCCGAGCCATCTACCAAAGAGGATAACGCAGTCGGCAAACGGGCAGATGTGGGCGGTCATCTTCCGGAGCTTCCCAATGGCTGGGCATGGACCAATAAAGCCTGCTTCGGCTCCGGCACCTGGGTCCTCTCCAGCACTCTCGAGACTATCCGCTATAAATACTGTCACATGCTCTCGGACCTCCGCGAGGTTGGCACACTCCGCCACGTTACATTCTACTACGGCTTCACCAACAACGGCGAGTACCTCGGCGCCAGACTCAAGGCTGAGGATGGCAACGAGATTCAGGTGGACACGGAGTTTGCACCGCAGGGGAACGCGATACCGCCGAATAATATCAACGTTGTATGCTTGGCGACGTGCAGCGGCCTTATCTGGCGGGATTGTCTGGGAGGTAATACTGATACCAGGGGTGGGGCGAGAAGCATTAAGTATACTGCTGATAATCAACTATATATCTTCACGCTGGACCCGAATAATGGCTATCAGTGTTGTTGATGGGTATACATGATTTTCATATTGTGTGTATGAGAGTACTAGTGTTGGCTTCGAGCGATATCGATATGTTTCTGTTGGACTTGCGATAGGAGAGATCATCATCGATTGGGTACTCTTGTAATTTGAGGGATTTTAATAGGATCTAGCTATTCTAGTTATCGATATCACTGGCGATAGTATAGCTATTATCTATTTTGGATTTGTCGGATTTATGTCTTTGCAAATTTGGTGTCCTACGTCGCGCATCCATTCGCCTGGTGTCACCTAAATGACACAGGTTCAATCATGGACTCCGTCATGAACAAGAGGCGCTTTGCTGCTTTATTGTTATTATATGCGTACGTGGATTCTTAGAGTGGTAATTCTGAAGTAATTCCTAATGAGTCTTAGTGGCCATGATGCCCCATGGCCTTTTTCTCGATGGTCACAATCCAGAATGTTTTGTCGGTGTAATTGCGCTGGCTACGCCGCGCTGGTCTATTGCGTTTAAAGTATTATTAAGTTCAGCGGAACCTAGGCGCCCAAGAAATACTTTTCATTCCGAGTTTTAGTTCAGGAGTCTGGCCTATTTCTCAAACACGATATCGCTAGCCTGGCCATCGACTTCAACGACCCTACATGCATGCATAAGCGAATACACGGAGACCGCGGGTACCGCCGCGGGGACTAGCTTGAGCCGGCGATATCGAGGCTGATGACGTTGTATTTTTGGCACCGCCATCGAACATTCTCGTTTCGGAGGTGACCAACTTTTTTTTCTCTGTTCGCCTACGCGACATCAACGCAGCTGCGCGCAGGCAATCTGCCATCTGCAATGTCATCGTTCGCGACGTTCGCCCGCCTGGCCAGACCCTACCGAGCGGTCAACCCCTACCGAACCATCGCCTCATCATGTAGATGTGCCCCGTCTGTGGCCGGTCGCTTTATGTCAACTCGATTTGGGTATCTGACTTGTATATCCAGTTCTAGGAGCCCGCCCGCGCTATCTTTCCACCCCGCCAAACGATGGTGGCGGCAACAAAAAGCCGCCTGCGAGTTTGAGCCGAAACGACCCCGAATATTGGGAATTCATAAGGAGCATCAAGAACCCGTTCATCGGCAGCACTATCGATTATTTCATCCGCAGCTATGAGCTTGTAGGCTCCAAGGGCACGAAGCTGCAGTTCCCGGACTGGCAGAGTTCCATCGTGTTTACCATCCCAGAGCTCCCCGAATCGCTGAAAGGCCATGAGGCGGACGCGGACGGCATCCCGCTCCCGCCGAATACGTTCATTGCGAACTCACCGTCCGAGCTCCGGGATCTAGTCGCTGAGATTATCGAGCGCAAGCGAGCGGAATCGGACGGACGGACAGAGGAGGATATCAACTCTACGCCGCCTGCCGAGCCGTTGCCGGAGCCCGAGCCCGAGCCAAAGCCTGAGACCGAGTCGGTCCCCGCAGGGCGTCCTTTGATACGCAAGGTTTTGAGGGATTATGCTCATACAGTCGGCGGAGAGACAGAGCCGCTTGATCAATCCGCCAGCCAATCGCTCAATGCAGGATCTAATGGTCCAGGGGAAAGACCTGATTTCACGGAGCTGAAATCCCAGATCGAAAAGCTGCATGATGACGTGAGTTGGTTTCTGTTACGGTCGGCGGAAATCGAGGCCGTAAGTCCGTATCTATCACACAAGCAGAAATACAGGGCCCGGTTGGAGTTTGCGCAGGCGAAGAAGCTGCTTGTCAAGCTCCGAAAACGGATAGAAGCCTTGCACGAGATCGATAGCGTCTTCAAGCAGATCAGGAGGAGACCGGCGCCCGGAAATACCGCTGCCACAAAGCGGGCGCCAGAATTGGCCGACGACTATCTCGAAGGATTCGAGGCAGGGGATAGAAAGTTCCTGAAGGAGTTTATGGCAACGGCAGCCGGCCAGACGGCCAAAAGAGATGCTGGAAAGCCTGTACAGACTGAGGCTGCTCATTCACCTACCAAATTTGACAGTATCTGGGAGTCGGGGGCGTTCAAGACCATCTCAGATTTCATGAAGGGTACCCCAGTTTCCAGCGATGAAACAAAATCATTTTCGTCATCTCGACTTAGGACGCCGTCATCGGGCTCCTTGGGCCCCACCGTTGATCTAGGGCGATTTGAAGATCGTATGGTTCAACGGGTGGGTGAAGTGATGTCAGATAGGCTGCGTGAGATGCAGGATGTTATTCAAGACGACATCGAGGGGGCATCCAAGGAGACTACCAAGTTCACCGAGCGTATGCAATCGCTTGAGAACCTAGTGCACCAATTGTTGAGGAATCAAGGCGCCGCGAAAGGAGCGGAAGGGGTGGTTTACAATGCTGAGTCCTCTGGCCCTGCAAGCGAGGACAAGGAACCGTTTTCTCCGAAACAACCTCTGAGCCATCTCAACGACTACCAAAGGTCAAGTTTCAGAGCCGAAGTGGATGCATGGGTCAAAGAGATCGTAGAAGAATGCATTGAAGAACTCGAGGATCTACAAGAGGATGAAGAATTTGATATCGTGTCGGATTTAGAGAAGTCTGGGCTGGTGCGGGACATGGCTGACAGAGCGCTTGCTAAGGTGTTGGCTTCAAAGAAATTGCAACAGATGCTGGATGAAGCCTTCGACAACTTCAGGGAAGACAATGACGATTTGCAGTATATTGTGGCAAAGTCGGTGGAGGAGTCTGTAAAGGAGGTAAAAGAAGCTCCCGAGTATCGCCGACACAAACAGCTTCTAAAGCAGATTTTGAAGAGTATGTAAAGTCACTTTACTCTTCTTCGGTTTTGTTTCTTGGTGGAATATTATCGCACATTGCCTGGATTAACGATTGGGAAAATATACTGACTCTTGGATTGATAGAGGCTCGTTACGAACAGAATGGATGGTCAATTGACGTGTAAATAGAAACTAGCACATTCTCTTTTCTAATGTATACAGTTACTTACTCAAGTATTTTAAATTTTGTATCTCTCCGACTTGTGGGCTTGAGCTTGTGGGCTTGAACTTGTGGACTTGCACGAGAAGCTATGGTAAGTGCTGGAAGCAAAGAGGTAGCCCATGTTCGAAGATTCTTCTTCGAAAGGTCTACTACGACTTTATTACTAGTCTAAGTATGAATCATGAATTCGAAAACTCATGAAATAGTCTGACTGTTCCATTGATCGCCCAAAACTTCAATTCCAACTATACACCCTTGAAGATACTGACCGCAAGAATTTCGTCCCCACGAATCGAGAACTTCCCATTGATCTCGTTTTCAGTATCAGAATTCAACCGACCCAAACTACAACACACGTACAACTACACCCTCAAAAACCTAACTTTGGAGATCAAGAGGGCAGCTATGGCTGAAATGGCACCCTTACCACTCCTCCACGAAGACTACGAGCCAGCTCCGTCAAGCATGCTATCTAACCTGCGTCCCAACATCTTCACTCGCTTTCAGGATGGGTTTATGTACATCGAACTGGTACCCAGGTCCAGCAAGGGTATTCCTTTGGGAGGCTAGCTTCATGCTCAGCTTGGTGGAACCGTACAAATGGACTGAAAATCGTACAACTTATGTGTTTCTTTTCGCATCGTATCATGATAATGAGGGGCATGACAGGGATCCGAATACGGGAAATATACTTTGGGATGATGGTATCGACGTGGATATGGGCCAGAATGAGCCTCGCGTTTATCGCGCTATTCTGTACAATTTAAATTTTACTTTTTCTTCTGAAGAATACTATTTCAAGATTGTATGCTTCGGTATAGTCACGATTCTGTTCTCTATTGCAAGAAACAGACGAATGAAATACAATGCCATTCTTTTTCACCGTTCACAATAGGATAGCGCAGCTTGCAGTCGATTGGTACAACAGCATTGGTTGTTGCTAGGCCTGTAGGTTTTGAAAAAGCACAGCTCACAGATCCTTGTAGCTACGTGGTTGTATTTTCGCCTGGATCGGGTTGCGTTCTGCATTAATGATCGGGAACACGAAAGATTGATTTTAGTTCGCTTGAGACTCGTTACGAATTGAATGGAGGGCCAATTGATGTGTAAGTAAAGAATCCAACTTGCGCATTCTCCTTCTGGTGTTTGCTTCAGACTTTCAGATGTTGAGGAACAAAGCCTAAGCTAATTAAGTGTATTCGCTCCGGATCTCGAAAGCCGATTGGGTTTGCTGGGTCAGTCATACGCATACGAAAAATTGAATTTCAGGACTAAGCGCAAGTGTCTAGGTGTTGCTCAATGCATTTCTCGACCGCCAAGGCCCGTCCATTGTCGCGGCGCCGAATTAGATTATTCGTCTGAATAGCGGACTAAATTGCCGATGTCCTGACTCCTCCACAATGACATGGCGGTGAGCCTAAAACGGGAGAATGTTGCATTTTCAGCTCCATCCGTTTTCCGCGCAAGGGCGGAGACAAGCGAAACCTCGGAGGTTGAGTCACCGAGGCGCGACAGTGATCATGTCACAGACATGACAGCTGAACGCGTCGAACGTCAGCTAATCAAGGGCCATTGGGTGTCGCGCATGCATGTGCCGTCGTGTATAAGATGCGGGGGTTCACCCGCAACATCTCCAGTCTACCATCAATTTCAGGAGCAGAATTTCGACGTGCACAATTGCAAATAACTTAACTTCCAGGTCTTCTTTTAGCTTGTTTCTATCGCAAAGCTACTTAAGTATACTCATTTTTTTACCTTTCAACTTTCGAATCAGTAAATCGGCCAATTCACATTCACCATGTATCCTCACCCGCTTGACCCCGAGCCACACGGCAGTGTCATGACCATTCGCGAGCAATACTTGCGGAGTTTCTCATCCGAAATCCGCAACAAGCCAAATTGGACGGAGAAGATCGAGGACCGCGAGCTGTTCACCAAGTGGCTCAGGGAGGCACACCAGCAACAAGATAGGATGGGTGAGGTGGTGACATGGAACGCAGAAGACATTAATTTCGTCTATGAGGAGCTTACGGAGCGATACAAGGCTTATGTGGAGAAGCTGAGGGCCGAAGGATGCCCGATTGAGCCAGACATTGATTCTGTGTGGAGGGCAGATGGTTTAATCGACGAAGACTTGAGGAAGAAGCTAATTGATGGTAGGATATTCCCATATGCGTAGAAATGATATTATGGTACTGCCTAGGAGTATGCTGAGATGGAAATTCGTGTAGCGGTCGCAACACTTGAGAATGTGCCCGAAGATGAAAAAGACTGGCATCCCGGCTCCAACTACCAGGTCCTAGACCTCGTGCACCCGTCTCTCTGGCCGGTCGTCTACAACCGCTCGGTTGATCTGACTTATGGAGGACCAATCGCCCCGCCTCAAGAGTCAGAAGAAGGCGCCGACGAATACGAGGACGACCAGTCTGACGACGGTGGTTACGGTAATTATGACGACAGCGACAGCGAAGACAGCGACAAAGATGCTCCCCGTAAGGTCGACGTCAACGGCTATTCCAGCAAGTTCTGCTGGCTGCCGTCCGAATTTGAAGTAGACACGGATGGAAAGACGGTCATCAAGTCATATATCAACAATCTTTCCGCACCAGGGCAGAAGCGGCGCTTCTACCCCATCATCGAGCAGATTTTCTCCAAGTTTGTCCCGTTGTTTAACCATGTCCTCGCTGACATGGACACCAGGAGGCATCATAAGCATCGGTGTGGTGACCCGTGGATCTGGGACGGCGACTACGGCAGCGAGGAAATTCTCTACCTTGATGATCAGAAATATCAAGAGCAGTGGAATGAACTGGCCGAGCAGTTCCGAACGGGCAAGGAATTAACGGTTGATTTCAAAGCCCATGCCAAGGAAGGGAAAGAGGCACACTATGAAGGCATCAACATCCGTGACATCGGCGACATAGGGAGCATGTGGAGCCCGCCTGTAATTGAGGACAAATCTCGTCTGGAAGGGAAGACAGTCAAGGTGATTGTTAAGATGGCGAACATCGAATTAACACCTGAGAAGCCGACCTACAAAGGCGGGAGCTGGCACGTTGAGGCAATGAAGGTGCGTTTCCTTTCCATAATGCGGGTATTTTTAGTTCAGCTCTAATATATAATTCTTGAGTAGAACGAGCGTATCATCGCTACAGGTATCTACTACTACGCCCAGGAAAATATTACCGACTCTAGTCTGTCGTTCCGGCGCAATGTCCACTTATCCGGTATGGATACCCAGCTGCATAACTCCAATTGGACTTTTGTGTATGGCATGTCCAGCGGCTGGGGAGAGAGTATCCAAGACCTTGGAGCTATCCAGACTAAGGTGAGCAGATATACTTATAACCAAACCATCTTAATATCCTGTGCTAATCGTGAGATCTAGGATAATCGGGCGATCGCGTTTCCGAACATTTATCAGCATTGTGTGAGTGGTTTCCGTCTAGCTGATCCGACGAAACCGGGCTATCGGAAAATCTTGGTTTTCTTCCTCTGCGACACGGATGAGTCCTTCGACGTGAGTTTTCCAACCGGTATCTAGACTATAGAGTTTCCGCTGACAATATTGTGCGGACACAAACAGATCCCAACTACACGGACGGTCGCCCCGCAGCAAGATGCAGCTACCGCCGAGTATCAGCAGGTCTTGCGTGAAGGGCCTATGGGCCAGCTCCCAGAGGAAGTATTCGGCCTTGTTCTGAAGAATCTGCCGCCACCGATAAGTCTCGAGGAAGCCAAGAAGTACAGACAAGAGTTGATGAAGGAGCGGTCCGTGTTCACTAGGAGCAGCAAGAAGGTGCAGGGCAGGAGTTATAGTCTGTGAGTTTTGTCTTTTCTTATTCTCTCTTTTGTTTAGGTCCCCGTTTCCGCCTCAAGTTATGAGCATTTCTAACATACGTGATTTGGGGGGGTTAGGTGCGAGCATTAGGAGTCAAGTTCTGGATTGTTGTCGTTGATCAACGCAAGGACCGAGCTGCGGATTTTACGCTAGATCTAGTTGTATATGGAGCGAGCTGCTGGTGTGACTGTACTCTTTGAAGTGTGAGAAGTAGACATCGTGAACGGTGTCTGCCTATATATATACATTATCGACCCTAATTGAATTCTGGAGCGATAAGCGTTTGCCGTAAATTCCAAACAAGACTTCATGTGCATTATAAAGTGTAATATATTGTACCCGATAACTGTTCGAAGTTTATAAATGCCTCGCAGCGACTAAACTCAGCTAGCTACCAGACGAAAAACGAAAGCATCTGCATCGCCCAATGGTGTGTGGCCGACCTAATTCACGAACTTTTCGCCGGGTCGTCCGCAGTCAACACGGAATCTTCCGACTTAGGTGCTGCATATGTCCACCCGTATCCCGGACGCTTGGGTGCCGGAGCTGCCTCCATTAATTTTTCTGCTAGCAGGGCCTTTTGAACCGGGTTTAGCGTCCGTTTTCTCCGTGGCATCCCCTCTTGAGGTTCTAATCCTACGTCTGCCCTTGTGATACCTGATCTCTTCCCCTGAGCGACGAAATAACATTCCTTGGATGCCTAAGGTATCGATGAGGTTACCGATTGGTCCCATCCGGTAGTATTACAGCAGCCTTGGTCGCTCTAGGGCCGTGTTTCGACTAGCAATAGGGTCATAAGGGTTTGGACTTACTTCCCGGGAAGCTTCCGGCTTTACTTTGCCTACCGTTGTGAAGGCTATCTCTAGTCTCTTGAAGAAGGCATCGTCGTCGCTGCCTTGGTAAAACTTGCAGACAAAGCTACCGCCTGGCCTCAGAACGTCGATACAAAACTTGAACGCTGAATAGCAGAGTTCCTAAACCAGCCGTTATGGATCAAATTATCCGTCAGCAACAGATCCCCGTTCAACCCGGAAAGCAATGATGCCGGAGTAGCGTCGAATATATGCGTGAGAGAGTATGTGCACGCACCATGCTTCGCGCGTGGTCAGTGACGGGGACCCCGCTGGTGTTCATGAGCCTTTGATGTCGAAAAGGGGTTACTACAGTCCTCAGATGGAATCCATATGTCAATGGCCAGGGCTCGCACATATCTGACAAGACCACGTCGACCGTATTCCGCTCCTTCTCCGCCTGAGTCGGTTTATCGGCTGCTGTATCTGCTTTCTCTTCCTCTTCGTCGTGCTTTGAATCACGCCTCTCTTGTGCAATGTAGCCTTGTGATGCACTGTTGTCGAGCTGGAGGACGGGAGGGGTCGCAGCTTGCTTCGTTACTGTGGATTTTTCCGTCGCGGTGGGGATGAGGGTTGGAGTGACGCGGGCGCGACCGCGAGACTGGTCAGAAAGGTACCGCCGGATCGAGGCTTGGACACCTGGATCGAGGAAGTTGCCTTGGATTGAGGAAGCACCCTTTGGTGGAGGAGCAGGGAGTAGGTCGACGCCGATGACTCGGCCGCCTGGCGCTGTTTTAGCGACAGCGACTTGAGACCAAGAGCCTGGTGCGTATCCCTGAGCGGCGTTAACGGAGAATCAACGCTATCTGAATTGCCAGAGTTTGTGCTTAATGGCTACTCACAAGGTCGACAACAGTCATTCCGGGCTTGAGGAGCTTGTATTCGTCGTCTATCTGCAACGTTGAATTTACAGAGATACAAAGTGATTAGAATTTTGTTTTTTTCTTGGTCAAAGCATGTGCACACCCCCGAAGGCCACCATCGATTGCCGAAACATTGGATCATGAGCAGATCTTGCATGATGGCAGATGCTAGCCTTGGTTATCTCGTAAGATTGTTGCCGTGACCCTGTACCGAATCGCTGAGGGACAAGCCTTGTCATACTGGGATTGCATCGCTCCATAATCCAACATGAAGATGCGTTGGGCAGAATAATCGCAGTGAAAACGTACTTGCAGTAATTTGAACGCCGCCCGGCTCTTGTATTGCATCACCTTGGCTTCTAGGACTTCGTGATCTTGCGACTGTCGCATGAGCCATAGCTTTTGTTTCTTCTTGGCCGCGCTGCATGGTAATGTCGTCGAGAACTGTCGCGAGGTCAGGAACCTTGGAGTATGTGGATTTGCTTCCCGAGCAAACTGCCGCTGCTGGCGAAGTAAACATGAAGGTGACAACGACAGCCTCGACTGCGCATGCCGAGCGCATCGGCCGAGAACAGGAGCATCGTCAAAAGCGAGGTCTGTGAGCAGGCGGAGATAACGGCGTGATATCATCGTTGACATGTACCACTGAGGCGAGTGGCCGAAGGAAAACGTTGATTTGATGTTGAACAGTTTGAGTTTTATGTTCTATTGCCAAACTTGTTCGACCCAACGCGGCCCAACGCACGGACCCGCCTCCCAAATTGATTCATGATTCACGCGGCAAGTTGAACTGCACAGAATTCCAACTGCTTCCCAAGTAATACGAAAGGACAGGAATCACAATTATCAATGCAGCATCTCACATTTCGCTGCCGCTTTGGTCTGCTGATGAAGACGGAATTTCCCATCACTTGCCAAAGATTTGAATAGATTATTATATTCGAAGAAGGGTGCGCACGTGCTGGATGGGAGGGGCATTTGCGTTCTCCGTTGACATATTCAGCTGCTGGAGGGGCAGGCTGCATCATGCAGTCTGCGCATAGATTTGGTATGCGGAAACAGGTGCTACATACGCAAATGACTCTGATACGCGTAGCTACTCGTTAACGATCGTTCTATTTGCTGCGTCGACACCTCCGTCTACGTACGTGTAGGTGCCGCACGGACGTCAAAACCCCATGGCCCCACCAGCTATCGAAAACGTGCCATGCCTGCCTGCATGATCCATACTTACGAGGGATGCATCGAGTCGACGTATATTGCATTGAGCGATGTTGCCACGAGACGGCGAAGCGATGCATCCAACTGAATTCAGCTGAATCGTTCCAAACTACTACAGACGTGCGGCAGCTGCAGCACAAGACCGATACACGGGATGTATGCATATATGCAAATCTGAGCTGCCAAGTTGAAGCTTGTATTTTGTTTGAGCGAGCCGTCGTGAAATAGCCTATACTGTCAGTAGACGACTGTTTTTTTTCTTTTTTCAAGTCGTTTTAAGCATGACAGCTTGGGTCACGGGACAAAACCTAGCGTTACAATAGTGCGCAATGACCGAATCTCTTGGTGCGTCGTGAACGTTTCTCCCATGGCCACTTAGATATTGGTGTTGGTATAAAGTGTCGAGGCTGCAGACGAACAAAATATCGGGTCCGGGGTCAATAGGCGACCAGGTGCGAGTTCCGTCTCTAGAGGAGAAACTGAGTCTGAAATCATCGGCCGTCTAGCTGAGGATCGATGAACGATGTAATTACTATACATCAAGTAACCACTCGAGTCCGTGCATGCCTGAGACTTGCTGAGATAAGTCAGCAATTGGACATCTTGACTGATTTGAATGCATGAACCGAAAGTTGAGTGTCAACGCGGATACATGACAACTTCGTACTGTCACTTCGACATCTATATAGCGAAATATACCCGTCCTGCCAGCCTCTCTGATGGCATCAGATGGGTATTGCCTAAATTATGAAAACTTTCTTCTGCAAATTTATTGTTTTTGGAACTCAAAATATCATAATATTCGTGCACGAGTAACTAGTAAATTTGGCGTTGACTCGGGTTTGAGTGACGGCGGCGACATATGGCGCCGGCGCGGAACTCGGCAGGCTCGTTGCGCGAAGCGGACGGTGCTCCGCTCGACAAAAAGGCTAGTCTCTCAGTCAATGGTGAAAGACGAAGCTGACAGAGCGCCGGCTTTCAACCATCGGCAGATTGACTAATCCACGACAACATCGAACCTCAAGGCCCTCAACCGCTGGCTCTTGGAACCTCGTTTCGCTGAAATTGATAACCCACGCTGTTCTTGTTACGTACAGCGAACCTCAACGAGTGCAAGTACACTCCCTTAGAAATTGCTTGTCACTATACTTCACTCGGCTATCCCCGGTATTTATAGTTCAAGGGTCGATGCATGGAGACCGCTAAGGCCGCGCCGACCCCAGCGTACGGACTCAACAGCATGCGTATCATGCAGAAAGTGTGGGGGTGTGGGGACTCGGCCAATTGGAAACGACAACAGGGCGTCTGGTGTCTCTTTCTGTGCGATCACTCAATTAAGCGAAGGCTTGGTACATCCGTTCATACCTTGTCGTCCCAAGTTGTTCCGGACACACGCCAGCTCAGTCTGAGAGCGTAGAATTGTATCGTGTTTTTGGATCGATGGTTTGGAGATTTCTGGAATTCTAGAACTATTTTTCGAAGCGGAAGGCGTACGACGATTTATATAATTCAATGAAGTTTTAAAATCGTGAAATCTAAATCTTTCATTCGAATGCAAATGATTTTGCGAAGAGGTAGATGTGGATTCCAAAGGGTGATATTGCACCAAGTACCAGGCAGATGCAGATGATACCTCCCCACTATTCGATAGGGGCGTGAGAGGCCTATATTTGGCCTGAGATAAATTACTCAGTGTTTAGTAATTGGCAGCGATGCAAGTCGACACCGAGGCTTGGCCTCAGATGAGTGGCTGATACGAATCAACTTGCATCTGAGCAATGACCACCGCCCCACTATGCATGCTTCCCCAGAAATATATTTTAGTCGCGATTTGATGACCCCGGAAAACCGAACGTTGCCTTCTCGTCCGAAACAAATTTCTACAGGAGGCCAAAGGTATCATTTGGCAAGTTAAGAGTCGAGCAGGCAGACTAGACGTGCAGTTAAGTTTTCAGTTGACCAGATTAGCTGCGCTCGCTTCGGGTGCTCGATGTCCCAGCGTCATTGCTAGAACATCGACCATGCACCCAGGGTTGCCTTTGTCACATTCTCGTCAAAATTACCTACATGACGCTTGTCCGCTTCTAGCATCTCGGGCTTCCTCCTCGGCACGGTTTGTTGTGCTCGGTAGTTTTCGGTGCGCGATACTTCGGTCTTCCTCAGCCCGAAAGAGATCGAGAAAATTGTGACAGTCAGAAGCCTTCCAAATACCATTGCCTCGCTCAGGGGCCAATCAATCCAAATTCAAATCCAAAACTTATAAAGTTCTTTGACACGGGCCCCTTTGAATTATTTACGTTGGAGTGATCTCGCGGCTTTGGGTGAATAGTGTGAATGGCGCCGGCAGTCCTTTCCGGCCAGCTAGCGGCCAGCCTAGCGCCCCGAGATATTCTAGGCTCGCGGCTGGAAGCGTCTCCTGAGAGGCCTATGCTCTGACTGATCCGTGCCTTGACGCTTGTGCAACCAAACAAGTTTCGATGCCACGACAGAGCCGCTGATGAGGTGACTTGGCCCCATCCATTGCGCTGGAAAGTGCGGGGAAATTACCCCAGACGAACTTCCAGGATACTCACGCACTCTGTCTACAGTTGACCATGGTAGATATTCGAGC
The DNA here is from genome assembly GCA_020064725.1 of Drechslerella dactyloides. Lineage (NCBI taxonomy): Eukaryota > Fungi > Ascomycota > Orbiliomycetes > Orbiliales > Orbiliaceae > Drechslerella > Drechslerella dactyloides. The sequence goes on along the minus strand of JAGTWJ010000008.1, from coordinate 1,642,394 downwards.
ACTTGTCCAACTTGGACTCTCGGCTAGATAACGCCTGTCGGCTGGTGTCGTAAAATATCCTGGTCCGATGCGGCCTCATCATGCAACTAGAATATTGGAGCCGAGACAGCTGAATCTGATAACTATCGATAAAGTGAAGCGATTTCAGGTACAGTAGAAACATTCACAGTGTATGCGTGTGTAAATTGGTCTACTACTCAGAACCTACTCCGCAAAGCCATGCTGAATGAAACCTGGTTCATTCTGAAAGGGCAAGTGCGCCCAGCATGTCAAGCATTCTTGAGTATTGATCGGAACTGGCTGACGGAAAGAAGGCAGCTCGGCATTTGTGGGTCGGTACGCAACGAAGGTCGTCTCCACTTTTGCCATGCGACAGTTGCTAAATGGGGCAAACTGCTTAGCACTCGGACCTCGAATGCAGTTAATTCTTCGAAAAGTCCAAGCTGAAGGCCTCCAAAGATAAAATTGTGGAGGGATTTCCAGACTCGTGTTTCCGCAACATACCTGTCACGGGCTAGGTTGTCAGCCATGAGGTCTCTTTCACTCTCGATTATAGTATACGTTATTTTCTTTTTCTTTTCGTCCCCGGAATACATGACGCCTTGGCCGCCTCTCAGTCTTGCATTTCGTCAGGTTTATTGGGTAAGTGTGTGCATGCAGAGCTGCGTGGAGAGCGCACGGATAACTTCCCCGGACTCCAGCTTTCTCGGTCAGCGGGGCCGCGCTTGTATTTGTGTATTATATATCTGTCGTGCATGTCTTCTTCTTTTGGCTTCTGTTGCCAATTTCCTGGTGATTTTCTTTCTTAGCAATAAATTACTTCAAAGAATCCGATCGATTTTTAGCTGTATCGCCTCCGATGCTTCTCTCAGGTGTGATCCCGCATATATAGTAGATATAGACATATGTGCAGCTAGTGGCGTATGTGCAGCTAGTGGCGTATCAACCATAACGGTGCGCCGGTGCGTGTGCATGTGCGAACACGAAAAAGGCGAAAGAGGGGGATATCTACATTACCATCTATATATACCTTTGTAATTTCATCTGGAAAGTTCTTGACCGTTGACGGGAAAACTGGAACTGTGTGGGTTTGGCTTGCGAGACCAGGGAAAACATTAAAAATGCTGAACGGACCGGGTCTGATCGGGTACGTAAAAATTCCAAAGAAAATTACTCACTCAATCATCATAGCGAAAACGAGCGGTTTACTAACGATTAATTACAGGTTTGAGTGGGCTATGGTGGGATTCACTCTCATTTTGGTGCTCATGCGATTATACGCCCGCTGCTTCATCACACGAAATATCTCCGGCAGCGATGTCATGGTACTATTCACCTGGCTACTATTCGCCATTGGCGTCACAGAAGACCATATTACCTACTGTCTGGGATTCTTCCACGGAGACGTCCTTGCATACACTATAAATTTGCCGGACTCTTTTGACGATAAGCAGGCGCTGGCTAAGATTCTTCAAGTTAGTAACATATTTACTAATTAATCGATATCCGATTCCCGGGGTATTACGCAACGTGACTCCCTTATCTGATCTCGTTAGAGAAATGGATGGATAGAGGGCTAACAGCTTGCAATTTGAATATTGATTGCACTGGATAGATATCATTCACAAGCGTCCTCGTATATCTGGCTACATTATGGTCGATTAAGCTCTCGCTGCTCTTGTTCTACTACAAGCTTATACCGAATACGCTGCCGTACTTGCGACTTGCCTTGCACATCACATCTGTTGTACTGGGCATATCGTTTATCATCGTGATTCTGCTGAATACGTTTTGGTGCCTGCCCGTTTCGCGGAATTGGTATGTATACACTCTCCCTATACTTGCTCGGTATTTTAGACATCTATATAATCATATAATTGTGTGTGCTGACTGCTGTGATGGAGTATAGGAGCGTTGATAAGTCTCTGCTTTGCTATTCCTATGCAGCGTTTCAACCATACTTTGTCAGTGCTGCACTGCACCTTCTAACGGAATTCATGCGTAAGTCTAAGCCATATATTCTGTCCAGCGGCTGGTAGCTATCGATCTACGGAGTGAAAAGGTATAAAGTTTACTGACATGGAATTTATTTGCAGTCCTGGCTCTACCGTTCCCGCTTCTCAAGTACTTGCAGCTCTCCAAGCGCAAGAAGATAGAAGTAGGCATCCTCTTCGCCCTCGGCGGCCTCACCATAATATTCACCATCGTCCGCGTCATCGTCCTGGGCCTATCCGTCAATGCCGTCATCGCCAGCATCTGGTCGACCGTCGAGCAGGTCTGTGGCATGATTGTGGTCTGCGCGCCGGCGCTCAGAGTCTACATCGCCTCGATCCTGCCGTCGTCGCAAGTCGGCGCGGAAAGCGCGGGTAACCATCTATCATCCGAGCATGATCGATGGTGGCAGCTCCGGCGCCGCGGGAGCGGTGCCGCGCACGAGATGCTACGGTTTCCGAGATCGCATCATTCGGAGAATGCGGCGTGGGAGTGTTTGCCAGACAAGCAGACGTCTGTGGACAACATTAACGTTTCGCAGAGGGAGGTCGGGACGGACATTGATGTGTCCACCTCGAGCGAGGACTTGAAGACCAGTAGCAGTCCGGTGGAGGCTGAAGTTGAAATATCGGTGGGCACGGCAGCATAGATCTGTACCCGTCCTTCCTTTACTATACTTGAGCGGACCGAATACTTCCGATTAGGCTATTGCTTTGGAATTATTAGGGGTAACTTTCCAGACTTGTCTCTTGGACACAAGTTTGATCTAGCTATATAATGCGATTTATGATTGAACGGTCAGTTTAATGTATGTACGTACAGGTACATGTTCCTCTTTGCATGCGCGGCCGATTGGCAGTATGTCCCATGCAGAATGCACGGAGGGAGAGGCGTCCCGGCATAGCATAAGGCGTTAGGTTTCGTTCATTCGTTCAACTTCATATTCCTGACTTGAAATTTGGAGGTTTATTGATTTTTCCCTTACGTCATTACATGCCATGTAATAAGAGCATTTGCACAGCAATTCATTAATTCTATCCGGCGAGTCCTGCGTCATTAACAGATGAACGCGTAGGAGAATTTAGTCAGCAGTTTGGTTAGGATGGGAGCAGTGCGAACGTAGAATAAGAATTGATAATCTCAACAAGTACACATAGTATACAATGCACCCTGATAACGCCTCGATGCAATAATCCTGCTACAAGTACAGACACGCCACAACATGAACGCTAGCAAGAGCACCTGAAAACAGCGCCAAAACACCGTGTGTCAAAAGCGGAGTCGGTCGTACCCTCGTCAGATCTCTCTTAGTCATGATATGATATCTACAGACTCTTTCCACCGTCACTTGGATTTCTCCATCTACGCAAGGCCGCCCTTGGCAGCCTTCTTGATCACCAGCTTGCTCCGGACGCCCTCGTAGGCTGTCCCTCGGGCCTTCAGCGGACTGAAGTCTTTATTGAAGCCCGTGACGCTGGGGGCCCGGAACTTGTTGAATGTCCCGTCTTCGCCATCGTCATCGAACAGGGTGTTCCCGAGGGTGTTGCCGATCAGCTTTCTGATTCTTGTCTTCTTGGGCTTTGGCTCCTTGGCGGTGGTGATGGCGGGACCTCCGCCTTCTTCGGGATCCTCGGTGATGGTATCTGGGAGGACATTTTCCTTATTGATGTTACCCTTCTTGCCAGCTTTCCCGGTCTTGGGCATGTATTCGAGCTCGTCGTCGCCGAGGAGGGAGGTCTCCGGGGCGAGGGAGGAGGAGCGCGACTTGGAGTGCTTCAAAGCGGTTGTGGAGAGGAAAATTTTCTGCGCCGGGGCTGCCTTGGCTTTTGCGGCTTTGGGGGCTGGTTTGGGTGGTGGAGGCATGAGATCTCGGATGGTCTCGGTTTTGATAGCTGGCGCTGGCAGGGAAACATCGTCGGCTTCAGTCTCTGTTTCTGTCATTTCAGTAACCTGGCCGGGTAAGAATGGAGCCGGCGAGTCGGCTACTGTAGTCTCGATCTCGCTGGCATTGGGCTTAGAGGGCGTGGATTCAGCTTCAGACGGCGCCACGCTGATGTGCCGGGCTAAAAAAGGGGTTGTGGAGAAGGTCGATTTGGCGACGGTGGACTTCTTCGCTTTCTTAGGCGGAGATTCAGCATCATCGTCAAAAGCCGTCGCTCCTCGCTTTTTCCCTTTGGGGGCTGGGGCAGCAGCGTTGGCTTTCGCCTTGCTCTTCCAGTTCTCGAGCTTCTTCTCGAGGGCAGCCCGCTGGGTATCCCAGGAATCTCTATCCTTTTCCAGATCCTTCGCGGCTCGCTCCGCAAGTTTCGTTTGCTTGTTCAGCTGGTCCTTGAGGTCCGCGAGCTGCTTCTCGTACGTCTTCTTGACGTTGTCAACATCTGATTTCGACTTGCTCGCGTGCTTCACTGCCTTCTTCTCGTTCTCGAGTTCGACTTGCAGCTGTTCAACTTGGTGGCTGAGCTGCAGCTTCTCGGTGAGGATTTGGCGGTGGTCCTCCGTTGTTGCCTTGAGGGCATCGTTCTCGGCTTGGACGGTGGTGAGTTGACGTGCGAGCGAGAGCTTCTCCTTTGTCAATGCGGTGACGGCATCTGCCTCATTGTTCGAAGATTCAAGTTCGACCTGCGAATGATGTTAGCTGCTGTTGTTGTAGCATTACGGCGGGGGGCGACGTACAGTTAGGGCTTTGTTGGCCTTGTTGACCTCTTTTAATTCTGCCTTCAGATCTTTGATGGTCTGCTCAAGCTCGGAGATCTTCGACGCGCTTTCATCGTCTGCCTTCTTTTTCTTTGAATTTAGCTGGGACTTCGTTGATTGTAGTTCTTTCGAGACCGTGTCTTTCTCAGCCTTGAGATCTTCAAGCTCAGAAGTCTTCTCGTCGAGAGTCTCCTGGAGCCGCTGCAGTTCCTTCTTCAGCGATTCGCCGGCCTTGTTTTCGCTGGTTGTCTCCTTTTTGGCAGCAGTCAGGTCCTTCTTCAAGGATTTGACCTCTGAGGATTTCTCCTCCAGCCGCTGTTTGAGGTCTTCAACTTCTTTTTTTAAGTTGTCGCTGGCCTTGCCTTCCGTAGTCGCCTCTTTCTGGGCGGATGTCAGATCTTTCTTCAACCCCTTGGCTTCATTTTTGGCCTCCTTTGCTTCCTCGGTCGCTGCGTTCAGCTTGTTCTGCAGCTGTTCGATCTTTTCTTCCAGTGACGCGATATTGGCATCCTTTTCTGAGATCTGTTGCTCGAGGGCAGAGGCGCTCGTGTCCTTCGACTTGGTATCGGTCTCCAATTCCGTGACTCTCCGCCGTAACCGCGTCTCCTCCTTTTTCGATTCGGCGGATCTTGTCATTTCGACGGCGAGTTTCCGCGACTGGTCGTCAAGATCCGTTTCGAGGATGATGTGTTCGATGGCGAGCTGCCGGTTGTCGTCTTTCTGCTCGACGAGCAGACACTTTGTGCTGGCGAGGGAGTACTCGAGTTCTGCGTGCGATACTCTCAGATCCGACACTTCCTGAGTCGATGCAGCCTGGTTAGTTGGTGTCCCGTCTCTTGTTTGGAGATGCTCAGCGCAGGTCGCGAAGGAGTTGTTTACCTGTTCTAGCTCGTAGCGGCGTAGCTCCGGGGAGGCGTTGTTGATGTTTATGTTGTTTTGGGCACAACTACGGTTTGCGCCCTTGTCCGCGCCCGTCGCCATCGCGAAATAGGACAATGAGGGAGATGTTGGTGAAGATGGATCTTGAGGTAACGTAAATTCAAGGCGATGGTAAAATGGGCGACGGATGAAGGGTAGCGATGAGCCGCAGCAGCCGTAGACGGTATTCCAGCAAATCCGGCGAGGGGCAGGGAGTGGGAGATGATGCGGTCTGTCGCGATCTCGCGGCGTAAACTCGAGCCGGGATGTCAATTGCAAGGGCGGGCTGCGGACTGTTGACATTTCGCCCGATCGGGCCGCCGACCGTAAACAAAAATACCACCCCACACAACACATCAACGCATCAACGCATCAACACATTTCTGCTGCTGCTGAGTCAGCAGCCCGCCGAGCCAAGAGTTGATGCTTGTGTGGCATCTACGCCGCAGACCCCGGCCCGCGTGGGAAGGGGCGACATCAGTCGACACGTCCCTCACCGATCCCGCCCCGTCAGCATCAGCATTCACCACCGCCGTCCGGCCAATTGACTTGGCCAGCCCCATCACGATGCGTCTCCTCTCCGTCCTGGCGGCATTATCGTCGCTGCTGTCGCTGTCCGTCGCCCAGAAGCCGCACAAGTACCACACGCTCGTCGAGCTCTCCAACTCTGGCAAGGGACCCAAAGGCCAAATCCTCCTCAACGACAACAACTACAATGAACTAACGAGCGCCCCGCGAAACTACACGGCCGTCGTGCTGTTCACTGCAATGGACCAGCGGTTCGGGTGTACGTTATGTCGCGACTTCCAGCCCGAGTTCGACCTGCTCGGTAGCAGCTGGAACAAGCAGCATCCGAAGCAGGACGGCATCTTCTTCGCCGTGCTCGACTTCAGTGTCGGCAAGCAGACGTTCCAGAGGGTATAAATACCGAACTCTCGTAGTGCTGTATCTTGCAATTGGCGTGCTAATGCCTCGGGATGTGCAGCTGCAAATGAGCACGGCACCAATCATGATGCTCTTCCCCCCCACGACAGTCGGCTCCGCAGCCGAACACGCCCCGATCCGATACGACTTCAATCCAAAGTCAGTTCTCTGAATCTCCACCTATCCGCCGTGACTGCGGCTAATGTGAATCGCCGTCTCTAGTGACGTTAACGCCGCGGAAGCCGTCGCCCACTGGGTCTCCTCGCGCACAAAGCAAACCGTGACAATCCACCGTCCGTTCAACTACGTCAAGCTCGTCACCATGATCGTTGGCGTCATCGGCACCGCTACAATGTCCAAGCTCGCGTACCCATACCTTGCACCGGCACTGTACAGCCGGAACCTTTGGGCGGCGCTGTCGCTGGTCGCGGTCCTGCTGTTCACGAGCGGGCACATGTTCAACCATATCCGCAAGGTGCCGTATACCGTGCCAGGTCGCAATGGCGGGGTCTCGTATATTGCTGGCGGCTTCTCGAATCAGTTCGGATTGGAAACGCAGATCATCGCAGTTGTTTGTATGTTCCACCTCCTGACCTGGAACCGAGTTTAATAGCTCGTTACTATTATCCGGATATGATAGGGAACTATATATGCTAACTGGTGTACTCGTGTACAGATGCCGTCCTGGCATTCTCGTCTATCGCTCTATGCCTCAAGATGCCGCGTATGGAAAGCGCAGGCAGCCAGAAGATCGCGGTGATGGCGTGGAACCTCGTGCTGCTTGTCATGTTCAGTTTCCTGATGAGCGTCTTCAAGATGAAGAACGGTGGCTATCCGTTCTTTTTGCCGCCGCTGATCGCGTAGAACGCTGTTGTAGGCTTTGGCTCGATGATGTACGAAGAATGGTCGGTAGGGCGGAGGAGAGCGAGGGACTAGAGCTATCGCGTATACGAGAGCAGCAGGATGAACTTGAAGTGGAGGTTCCAGATTAGTGGTGAAGAGCGGTTTGCGGGGGACTTGTGATTTTATTTATTGTTGGCTGTGTTTTCCATCTTGTGGGGTAGAGCGCTGCTTGAAGCTGGTAAGTTGGTACGGGATCGTCCAATTACCATAGGTATATAAAAGTTGCATATATATTTCATATATTCCTGGTCTTGTACAATTGTATCCTTCGTAGACCTGCCGGCCGGCTATCGCGTATATATCGTACCTTTACCATAAAGACATATAGGTGTTCTCGAACGTGGTTGCGATTATAGAATTGCTAGAGATTGAATCTCATGTTGCCTGGAATTAATTGGCAGTTCGGAAAGAGCTGCCGCTACTGGTATTCTTACAAGATCTTGGAGCTTGAGCGTGAAGTCTGAATGGTATCTCCAATGAGGCCAACTATATAACATGGGTAAAGAAATCGATTCGCTAAACAATTGTATCGTACCATGAAGCAATCCAACGACATGTCCCGATCCCGCCGAACTAAACCGCACCGAAAGCGATAAACGCCGCAAAACGCCCTGCGGATGGGTAGATATATGGGTGTATAACATAGGAAACAAACTAGACAAACTAAAAGCCAAAAGACCAAAAAAAAAAAAAAAAAAAAACGGGTAATGGAAAAAGCGGTCCGTCAAGGCGCTCAAAACTCGTTTCAGTAGGATGTAGGGAAATGTATTTATACACAGATGTGATGATTTAAATATCAGAAATAGAAGGGAATTGAAGATGGGTAAAGATTCGAAGAGGGGAGATGATTTCTTCGCGATTCGTCCTCAATGACCTGACAGACACTCCATCAGGAAGACACTTGCCGGATTCTCCCACTTGACGGTATCCGGTACCGCCCCGTCGACATCCATATGGTCTGATGCATTTCCGTTCGGCCCGCTATCGAGCCTGATTCGCTTTCCGGCCCTACCTCGCCCAAGGACATCCGTGTCGTCTTCGTCGCTCTCCTCTTCCTCGTCCTCGTAGCGGCTGGACTGGTTCAAACCGCCCAGAATCGTATACACGCTCAACGGCATCTGTCGTATCAGATTGTCGCTCAGGCTGACCGATAGGCGCAAGTGTTCCATCGATATCGTCCCACCAACCTTCTCTACAGTCTTCTTCCTGTTCTTCGCAGCGGCGTCGTCGTCCTTGATTACCCGCCGGCCCTCTTCGAGCCGCACGCGATCAATCATCGTCGCCAGCACATCTTTTACGAAGAAATCTGTCGCGAGACCGATGAACCGCGCGGTTTCCTCAGATACGTTGCTGCTGATGCCTTCTTCGTAGCAGATGGGCACGCAGCGCGCTTGTATTGTTTCGGTGTCGATGTATTCGCCGGATTCGGCGGCGAGCGAGGATTGATAGGCGTTTAGGACTTCGTTTTGCCAGTTCTTGTTGAGGCCTGCGGAGATGGGAGGCGCGGAGGTGTCGAGGTTGCGTATTTGCTTGGCGGTGTAGTGTCGCGTTAGCGTGGAAGGAATGTCGTCGGGAATCTGCAGGCAGTCACGAGGCGGGTTAGTACGTGATTGTGTCGGGCGCGTGTTTCGGGCGACTGCAGCGTGCTGAGACGAGTCTTGGTTGGTTGAGGTGTGGATGCGATCATGGGCTGCCACCGGGTTGCTGTTGGTAGGGTGGGGGGCAGGGGGGAGGGGGGAGGAGGGGAGGGGGTGGAATGGGTACCTCTGGAATCTCCTTCATTCGCCGCCTGTCTCTGGCGGGGATGGCCATGATTTCTTTCTTCAATCGGCGCTCGTAGGCATCCCCGCTGGCCGTCTTGGGCACGGACGAAGTCTTGCCCTGGTGCGACACCCATGTTGCGACATCGCCTTCCGGGGCTTCGCGTGTAGCGTTCGCGGTGACGGACAGGAAGAACTGGTTGTGCAGGCGCTGGATTTCGGGTTTTTGGAGGAACGGGTCGATGACTCTGGAGAGTTCGGTGCGGTTGGTCAGACCTGGAGAGAGAAGCTGTCGGTCAGCACGGCCTGCCTTAGGAGAGAGGATTGAAAGTGGCAAACGGGATGGATGGTGGGTTCGCGCGTACCGCGGAAGAAGGACCGCACGGCATCGCTGTAGGCGCCCCAGTCGTCGCCCAGCGATTCGCGAAGGGAGCCGTAGACGTTTTCGACGTCGATGCGGGCCGGCAGCTTGACGCCGGGTTTTAGAGATGCCGAGCCGGGGCCCGTGGCCGTGGTGGGAGTCGAAGCCGTGCCGTTGGGAAGGGACTTGGACGCCGTCTTCTTGGACGAGCTGGATGTCTCCAGCTCGGAGGGGTCGATGGGCGAGTCCGGCGACATGGCGGGTGGGGGTGCCGAGGGGGTGGGTACAGCGTAGATGTCTGTATATTGAGATCACGCGGCGTTAGGGCTATATGGGCGGTGTATTTATAGATGGCCGCTTACAGCAGAAGGCGGCGGAAGACAACCGATGCAATGCGATGCTACGAGGCGCGGGACGAGGCGAGCGTCATGATACGGCGACGGAGAGGCTACGCGACAATGGCGATGGTAAGAAGAGGTCGAGGAGGCGAGTCTGCGATGGAGGACGGGTCGGCGAGGTGGTTTGGGAGCGGGTTGATGAGCGTCGTTTCGTTTCGTTTGGCGTCACGAGCGGCCCTTTGCAGCCCGGGGCCCGGAGCCTGTTGCCGGGGATCCTTCAGGCCCGCCCCGGGGTGTCTCGGGGTGTCTCGGAGACTCCGGGGGGATGACTAATTCCCCCGGCTGCCGCAAAGTCCCGTGACAGCCCGTCGAGAAGGACAGTCATCCTGCGCGAGCACTCGCGACGTCCTCGATCCTTTCTCTCTCCGCCTCATCCTCCTTGTTCACGTCGTCGTCTGGGTGGACGCTCTGCTCCGGATACGTGCTTCAGCCGGGTCGCGACATGAACCTCAGCTTCCTCTCGCATGCTTGAACCGGACCTCCCGCAGATGCGACTTCGCGACCCTGCGACTCATATCTCGGTCGTCCCTCGCCGGGTCCCCTGTCGCAGTCGATACCCGGCTTCCGAGGTGGAGGATACGATATCGCCCGCCAGAGATAGAAGCCTCGATACGAGATACGGTTAGCCGCTGGGCCTGCTGCGCGTATCCGCGTCGGCGCATATATTCAATCTCGTGTGGTATTTGTGACCGTCAACTCAAATTGCCTCTGCGGAGCCGAAACATCGTCACAGTACTGGCTGCGGCGACGTCGGCGTGCAAAGCAATTATTTGCGCAGCTTCGTAGATAAATTTGTTGTGGCCTCTACAAATAATTTTGCTCTTCCTCCTCTTCTTCTCCCATCACCATTGCCCGAACAACAACCTCACCACACCAACCCAAGCTCTTGCCATCATCGTCGTTCCCCGCTCACCACCCATCCCCCCCCATCACTACCACTACTACACAATGGACGAAGATTTGAACATAGAGGAGGAGCTCGGGCTCCAGGCCTTCACCCACGAGTCGCTCGAGGGGAAGGTGGCCGAAAAGGTATGATTATTCAAAGTCACTCGTCACTTACATTCGGTGATGTCGTCAATCGAACCAAGTCGACGTCTAACGGGTATCTCCCTCACCTAGGCCGAGGCCGAAATGCTGGAGCAGGAGGCGAAGCAGAGCACAAAGCTCAAGGAGAAGGAGGCGAGCTCCATTCGGTATGTCATCTATACCACCAGTCGATGCCATACATCAAAGCTGACACCCCGTCCAGCAAGTTGGAGCAGGACATCAAGGGCATTGAGTCCCTCATACGGTCTTCCTTCGGGCCGAAGAAGGCCAAATATGAGGAGAAGCTGGCGGAAGCCAAAGCAAAGATCGAGGTCCACAAGGCGAACATCGTGGACATCGAGCTGCGCCTGCGAGCCTCCGCGGCGAAGGCGGCTGCGTCCGTCGAGTCTTCGGCCTCGCGAGACCAGCGAAAGGGAGAGTCGAGAAGGGATTATTTGATCCGAAAAGGGATCATTAATCCCTTCTCGAAGGAGGGACAGGAGGTGGAGGAGGTGGAGGAGGGCGAGTTGCCGAGTTCGAGCCCAACGGAGGGCCCCTCGCAGCTGTCCTTCCAGAACCTGAGAGCGCCCGGCTTCGCCACGGACGAGCCGGTGAAGCCAACGGGCCTGAAGCGGCAGCGGACCGCCAAGGACCGGGCGGTCGTTACCCTCCCGGATCTGCGGCCACCATCACCGGCTCGGAAGACGCCGACTCCAGCCGACCAGAAGGTCGCTGGTTTCGAGGACGACTACGAGCAGGTGAGGGCGCCGAGGCAGCGCAGGGCAGCTCAGAAGCCGGCCGTCCAGCAAGCGGAGGCCGACAGCCCCGAGGCGGAGACTCCCGACGAGGAGTCGGACGCCTACCGTGACGAGGGCGAGATCTCCGAGCCCGAGGACGCAATCGAGGAAGAAGAGGAGCAAAGGCCCTCTGCCACCTCAAAGAGGGGCAAGGCCAAGAAGGCGACGAAGAAGCGGGCGAGGAGCGACGAATCCTCTGCAGCAGAGGAGGAGGACTTGCGCGAATTCGATGACGGCTACGAGCACGTCTACCAGAAGCGGATCAAGGAGTGGTGTGCAAAGCGATCCGCCGCAAGGGGCGCAGAGGAGAAAGGGGACGAAGGGGCCCCCGAGTGGTTCAAACCATCTCCTTCGTCTCCAGACTTGGTCATCGACGAGGGCTTCAAGCTACCCGGCGACATCGGGCAGTCCCTCTTCGACTATCAGAGGACTGCGGTCAACTGGCTGTGGGAGCTCCACGCCAAGCAGCACACAGGCGGCATCCTCGGCGACGAGATGGGACTAGGCAAGACCATCCAAGCCATTGCGTTCATTGCCGGCCTGCATTACAGCAAGCTGCTGACCAAGCCCGTCCTCATCGTTGCCCCCGCCACGGTCCTCAAGCAGTGGTGCAACGAATTTCACAAGTGGTGGCCTCCGCTCCGAGTGTCCATCTTACATTCCTCGGGGAGCGGCATGCTTTCTATCGCATCCGACAAGCAAGCCGGGGAGGAGCTAGACGATGAGGAAGACATCCTCGAAGCTCTGGAGAAGCGGGCCCCTACCAAGGCGCAGAAGGCCGCGAAGAAGATTGTCGACAAGGTCAAGTCGAAGGGCCATGTCCTAATATCCACATACACAGGCTTGACCACCTATCAGAAACTGCTCCTAGACACAGAATGGGAGTGCGTCGTCTTGGACGAAGGCCACCGAATCCGCAACCCAGAGGCCAAAATCACCATGGCGGCCAAGCAGCTGCGGAGCCCCACGAGATTCATTCTATCAGGCACACCAATTCAGAACAATCTAAAGGAGCTCTGGAGCCTTTTCGACTTCGTCTACCCAGGGAAGCTCGGCGTGTACGGCGTTTTCAATGAGCACATCGCGACTCCCATCAAGCTCGGAGCATACGCGGGTGCATCGAATTTACAGATACACGCTGCGTACAAGTGTGCAGTCGTCCTTCGCGAGATGATCGGACCTTACATCCTCCGACGCCTCAAGGCCGATGTTGCTGTTCTCCCACCAAAGCAGGACCAGGTCTTGTTCTGCAATCTCGTCAAGCAGCAAAAGGAGGCATACGAACAATACATCAAGTCGACCGAGGTGGCTCTTATCTGGGATGGAAGGCGAGATATGCTTGCGGGCATCGACGTCCTGAGAAAGATATGCAACCACCCCGACTTGTGCAATCGCGACAAGTTGTCTGCTGATCCCAAGTACAATTACGGGAATCCCATCAAGTCTGGAAAGATGCAGATTGTCAAGGGCTTGTTGAACGCCTGGGACAAGGACAAACTGAAGTGTTTGATCTTCTCACAGGGCACACAGATGCTCGATATCCTGGAGAAGTTTGTGAAGAATCTGGGATACTCGTACATGCGCATGGATGGCGGTACCGAGATCAAGACGCGGCAAGCAATGGTCGATCGCTTCAATACAGATCAAACGCTTCAGGTCTTCCTACTTACGACGAAGGTTGGAGGGTATGGTTTGAACTTGACCGGGGCAACGCGCATCATCATCTTCGATCCTGACTGGAACCCATCAAACGACATGCAGGCACGGGAGCGATCATGGCGACTTGGACAGAAGCACGAAGTGCGGATCTACCGACTACTCAGCCGCGGTACAATTGAGGAGAAGATATACCAAAGACAGCTCTACAAGCAATTTTTGACGAAAAAAATTCTCGAGGATCCGGAGCAGCGTCGCGTCTTCAAAATGGACGACATGCAAGACTTGTTCACGCTTGGTACTGTCGAGCACGGTACGGAGACCGGCGGTTTATTTGAAGGCGTGGAGCGAACTTTGAGCGCCGCGAAGCAGATTACAGAAGACAACCAATCGAAACAGGTTGAGGCTATTGCTGGAGTGGACAGACTCGAGAACTTTGTCGGTGGTGCAAGCAACATGCTCAGCGGCTCCATGAGCGGTAACAGCGCTGAAAGCAAAACCGAGAGTCCCTCCAAGGATAACGAAAAGGGCAAAGGCGCCAAAAAGGATAAAGGCATCCCGAAAGACGATCATCTCCTCGACTCGATCCTCGCGAAAGCTGGTGTCCACTCGATCGTCCAACACGACGCGATAATGTCGACGTCGAAATCTAGTTCGGATGTGATCGAAAGGGAAGCGAATCGAGTTGCCGCAGAAGCCAAAGAAGCATTAAAGCGGTCGTTCGACAACATCAAGAAGTATTCTGTCACCGGCACCGCCAAGGCGACGTGGACGGGTAAGCGGACTGCAGCTGGTACGAGTCGCCCTGGCGGGATGCTTACACGGACACAAATGGAGCCCGTCTTCCGTAAGTGGTTTGGTGAGCAGAAGAGGAAGATCACGACGCAGATGATTCTGGATCAGTTTAATCCAATGTTGTCGAAGAAGCTGGGTCCCGCCTTCAAGGAGATGTTGAAGGAGAATGCGGAGCGGATGGATAATGGTATCTGGAGACTGAAGCCTGCCACGTCTTCATAGAAGGGAGGCAAGCAAGGCGAGAGCTCCAAGGTAGCTGGAAACGATAAGAAAGAGAATATATCAAAGAAACGCAAGCACGATGATGATGAAGAGGAGGCACCAAGAAAGCGTTTGAAGGAAGACGGCGTTTCGGAGCAGAAGTCGTCGAAGAAACGCAAGAGTGATTCCGACATCGAGGAAGAGACACCAAAGAAGAGACTCAAAGATGGTGGATCTCAAGAGCAGGCGATATCGAAGAAACGCAAACACAACGAGGCTGACCAAAAGCATGGCCAAAGCAAGGATGGATTAGACGACGGGCGCCGTATCAAGCGGCGATTGGTCAGATATCGCACAAACGACCAGGGCAAACGAGTTGAGCATAGCAGGAAACGCAGGAAGGATCCTGATGACGAGAAAATATCTAGCATGCGTTAATCCTCTTGATTCTCCTCGATGGGGGTCGAATGCCTCATGGTTAATGGGTTATGACTTTCTTTCTTAGATGCTTACTAGTCCGACTTTTACTGTTGCATTGCCCGGCGTTTGTGGTGTGGAATTTCTTTTCCTTGTACACATAGATATATTATTTTCAGGGTGTCGTATTTAGCGTAGGGTGGTATCATGAATTCAAGACCTTTTACGTCGTCGTTCTCAATCTACGAACAAGCTTCATATATAGTATTCCGTTATCTATGAATCTGCTCTCGTCTCTTTTGCTACCTGTGATCCCTCGCACGAATTCCGGTCATCTTGTGCAGCAGATACATATCTCGCGTCGTCAGTGTCAGCGTTATCCCGCTTCGATATCCCTGATATAATTTTCCCAGCACCCAGTAAGCTAGACCGAAGACCACCCAACCAATCCCAATTCGACGCCCCGAAAAACTTATCCGGCCCTTCAACGTAATATGGCTCGTTCGCGCCAAACACCTGCACTCTATCATGAGCGTACTGATAGCCGCCAGAATAGCCACCGGAGCCGTAAATATTTCCTTTCTCCCAGCGTGCTTGTTCGGCGGGGTTGAGTTCGGTACGCTGCTTGCCCGGGGTGAAGCCATCGAGAAGCTTGCTGAAACCATCCTCGCTGGGCTGGGACTCGCCTTCGACTTCCTTTTTCTTCGGCTTCCATTGGATGTAGCAATAGCAGCCTGCGATTGCGGAGGATATACAGATTGAAGCATCGATGAGCATAAGTCCCGTTCGTTACGCACAAGTCGGAGAACAAGGTGTAGCAATATACAGGGCGGGAAGTTTATAAAATTACCAACGATCCTTTCGCAGAAATTTGCCTGCGCGAAGGTCGGACAAAGTAGCTTATTGGCCTCTCCCTCCGGCCCGATAGCGGTTTTCTGCGTCGCACACCTACAATCATCCATGCATTCCTGCTGCTTGGTACTGATATACTGGTTCGTCGCGGCCGCGCCACCGCCGGGTGCATTATCCATGGCGTCCCAATCGACGGCATACGCGGGGCGCCGGGTGCCCATTGCTATGGACATCTCGCGAACTCGTCTGGCAGAGACGCATTCTATGTCCTCGGACTTTTTGTAGATTCCACCCTCCCCAAACATTCGTTTTGAAAGTGTGATTATCGCGTCGTCGGCGATATTCTTTCCACATGCTGCATCGGATTGAGGTATCGTTTGACTTCGAAGCTTGGAGCGGCGTTTAATTTCAGACACTTTTACTGGTTGCATGCGTAATTCCGGATTTGAGTGTGATTTGGCCCGTCCCGCGATCTCAGCTCCAGCCTTGAGATCGGCTTTTGTAGCCATCCCTGTGACAATACTCGTTAATAGTGCTGCCGATGTGAAAAGGCTGAAGGCAAGTCGACTAGACAGCGGTATGTGCATCTTGTGGTAGTTTTATTGACCGATGGCTGATAACATAGCCAGGGAACTCTGAATATATATGTAAGTATATTCTAGAATTCTTCCTCCATCCATGGCGGCTGAGGGTGGGTGTATACATGTATCTATGAACTTGCACATATACAAATAATAAGCTATGTAACGCAATTGGGCAACCTTTGCCTCAAGACTAGACGCAGCTCATAATTATAAGAGAATATGTGCATGCGGCTTAGGGGATGTGAAACTATCTGGGCCTCAAACTGATGTGCTCCCAACTCTATGGGATAATGTTGGAAGTTCTGAGATCGAGAAATCTACGACGGATACACCCGCCTGCCTACAATACTCCTCTATAGTAGTGAATACAAAATCCAACAGATCTATTGGTTGCGCATCTCCCACCAACATGCACCGTCTGAATATCGTATTGCGGCAGATAAAATTTAAAACTTCCGAGAAGTACTGTATACTGCATGCGCCATGAGATGGGAAAAAGAGTTTCAGCTAGCCATGCCAGATTCGAATAGGCGTTGTATCCTTTGAATCTTCCCGGAATATTGCGATTGATCCTTCTAATGTTGGGAAGTTGGAATAGAGTTTGAGGCAGGGGTCTTGGTAAACGATAAGTCCATCCAACAATCATGCCATCGATAGATCCCGCATGCAGTATAACCTTGAGATCCACAGCCCACCAGGCTTTAGATGTCGGAAAATTCAATATTGTAATATGGCCGACACGCGAGTAGAGTTAGCCAGGAACTTACCGCGAAGTAGTTGTAACATTGGTCTTGTAAGCCAAACCCACGCAATTCGCGGAAAGGAATTGGTTTACGAGAACAAGCATCTTTCATCACAGAAACATCCGTAGAGCTTGCAGAGC
The DNA here is from genome assembly GCA_020064725.1 of Drechslerella dactyloides. Lineage (NCBI taxonomy): Eukaryota > Fungi > Ascomycota > Orbiliomycetes > Orbiliales > Orbiliaceae > Drechslerella > Drechslerella dactyloides. The sequence continues at coordinate 1,625,230 of JAGTWJ010000008.1, read as the reverse complement.
TATTGACTGTGATGGATGGGGTCCTCGATGAGATCGATCACTTCATACCGAATGTTACTGACCTCCAAAAACGAATAAATGGACGGCAGATCTCCATGGCATCCTTTCGAAGCATCCTTTCTGATATGGCTCACTCGTGCCAGAATATTCAGCGATATCTCGAGTCATTGCAAAAGTCATTTATCAGATCAAATACAGTGTCTCCTCTCACTGATGAAGAGATATCCGGGGTTTTGGAAACGGTCTCTAATCTTTTGAAATATCACTCCGACGTCACTGAGCGGACGGATCGTACCTTCCAAGCAATGATGTCTCCAATATCGATTCTCGAGTCGCAAGAAGCCATTGCGGAAGCGACTTCCGTATCAAAACTCACTGAACTTGCCTTCTTGTTTATCCCTATATCATTCGCAGCCACGTTTTACAGTATGCAGATTGAAGTAAGTATAGAATTAACACTGTGACTGATGAGTTCTCCAAACTTGTTTCTTCAATCATGACTGATTGCTAACAGCTAGTTTCCGAACCCCATTCCAGTCTCTCAATCCAACAGTCCCCAAATTCGTCATCCTCGCATCTGCGCTTCTACTCTGTTCATACTCAGCACGATTGTTGATTCGGAGCCGCTTACGAGACAAAATCAAATGGGAGTTGGAAAAGAAGATCAGCAGTGATAATGGAAAAGATCCCAAGAAAAATGGTAAGCTTTCGACAATGGCAATTCTGGCGTTTTGCCATTCGGCGATCATCGGCAAGGACCCGACCTACACTTACACTATTACGATAATCTTTCTCGCCGTTGGGCTTCCACTAATTTTGACCACGGCACGACATACCGCCTTCAAAGTCATCGGCTGTCTCCTCGTCTTTGTAACCGGAATTGTAGTGAGCAGGTCAAAATATTTATTTAAGTTCAGCCTACAACAACTGGATTTCCTGCGGAATCGAGGTAATGCCCGTCCAAGTCGATTCTCAGGGGTCTTATTAGGTTATAATCAGCTAATAGCGCCATGGGATCCAGCTCCATGTTTGGTCATAGCCGCTGTTTCTTCATTCATTGGATTCTGGGCGTGTCTGGAGTCCAACTTAGAAACTCCAGTCAGGATATCGATCGCCTCTGGCTGCACAGCCGTGGGACTTTTCTCAGTTGGTCTTTACTTATCCCGCCCACTCCCCCGCGGGATACTACAGGTGTTACCCGAAAGATTTCACGTGTTTCTGTTTGAAGACGTGGTACCTATAGTATTGGTCTTTCTGGCTCCGACTGTTTTGATATCGATGCCTTGGTCTGGTAGACTACAACTACAGTACTGGCAAAGCGGACTCATTACAATTGCTAGCTCCATTTTCGTCCTTTTCATCGCCACAATTGTGCATTATGGGGCAGGGTATGGTTTGTTATTCAGAAATTATCTATGGATCGCGCCAGTCTGCTTGTTCCTGGGTATTCCACTTGTATTCGTCTGGATGTACGGATATCCTGAAACACTCCCGCGATGGGCGCAGATCACACTGACATCGTTGTCACTCGGGTTCGCGTGGCTGGCTCGGATAGCATTCATGGTTTGGAAGTGGAATCATAATGAAAATTTCAAGAGTCTCTTGGGAGGGCCGATATTATTCTTCCCTGTAGTCTTGGTCGCGCCAACATTCTTGCTTATTTTCTGGTTCGGGCGAGTCCAAGCCCTGGACAACCTGGCTGCCGGTGCGAAGCTTGCGATTACAATCATTTGGGTCTTTATGTGCTTATTATGTCTGACTAAAATACGGGACCTCTTCGAATTTACTCGTGGTAGGAGGTCCCGGTCGGTGTTTCCAGCTGAGGAGGAGCTATAGATTTAGAAAGGGACTGAGTTAGCTACGTTAGTTGATTGAGGAGAATGCAAATCGATTAATCGTTCCAATGGCTTGTACGTATATACTAAGCTTCGTACCCCTTGGCTCCTTAGACCACGAGACCACGACATAGGGCAATATCCACTACCTCGTGACTCAGTTAATACTTAAGTAAGTAGATACCCAGTACTTCTAAGGTTAGTTGTGTGGGAAGACTTGTACAGTAAAGGGGGGTTCGAAAGTAATACTGCACTATTCATCAATTCTCAACTGTGGAAATGAGATGGAAATACCACATAGATATGCGTTGACGGTTCACCTTTGGAGCGGATCACTCCATGGATCCATGCATTTATAAAATTGGCTTAGATTTAAAAGAGTAATTACAGATAGTTAGTAGTCATATATACAAAAGCATCTCTAGATCATCTAGGCTGGAGATTCGTCCGTGCTGCTAAGTATGTTACGCATACCAACTATCTGGATACCGACACTACAGATACGAATCAACATCGCTCGAGCAATCCGAACTCAACGACTAGTGCAAGATGCTCAGCCACCTAGGACCCAAGCTGTTACCTCGCGCTACGATTGCTCCGCGCATGCTCATGCTCCGTCAAAATGCTATTCCTCTGGCCGCTTATCGAATGCCGGTACGTATACGCATATACTGCATGAAGTTAACTAGTTTAGCCCTCGACTTGATCGCATCCTTGAACTGACATATATTATATGACATGAAAGCTCTTGCCTCAACGTCGCTTTATTCGATACTCACCATCTGCAGACCGTTACTTCGCCCGGATTCTTGAGTCAAAGCCGCCAAAGATATCCGGAGCGACGGTCCCCAGCTCTAAGGATGCCACCACCGGTACTCAAGAAGAGACGATCGAGCGAATCGGAAAGGAACAGCGCATTTGGCTAATGGCTTTCAGCGGTCTTATCGTGAGTACTGACCGCGGTCTGTATATATATCATGGAATCAATCGGCCAGCATGGATTCAACTATCTGCACAGCTTGCTAACGTGTCCTGTACCGTGCGATAGATCTTCGGATTGGCCTACGACGCTGTCACCAGGTACTATATGGGCGAGATGATGGAGGAGATGAAGAGAGTGTTCGAAGAAACCAACAAATTGCTAGAAGAAATCAACAAATTGCTAGAAGAAATCAACAAAAAGCTGAAAGAAATCCATAAAGAGATGAGATACATCCGCAAGATACTCGAGAAGGCCACCGCCAAGAAGTCTCCTTAAAGTAGAGGAATGTCCGAACAAATGAGAGTGAGTGAAAGTCTGGCCGGTATTAACGAAAGGAGCAAGGCGCTACTTTGAAAGACCGGCAACTTTCGGTCGGCTGGCTCAAGCAAGGATGGAGACATCGGGAATAGGAGGTTAACAGCAACTTGAAAATACCGAATGGTTCGTCGCTTGCGTTACGCTATAAGCGGGACGGACAGCTATGTTATGGGCTTAGTTAGGAACGTGAGAATCGCTGCTTAGGTTGCAACGTAGTAGGATGAGCACAACTTTGAATTCCTTCGATGCTCACTTTGTGTTGGTTTGGCGCTGCGAGACCACCCACGATGCTTAAAAGTTGCGTATGCGTCTTGGTAGATGTACAGTTTCTACCTATTCGTGAGACCTCACCGCGTAGGACATGGCGTAAGTCAGCTCCCTCTAGCCTACTCGTTATAGTGCACCACGCCCAACGACTATATTCATGGTCTAACGCAAAGAATTCATTTACAATTTAACGCGGCCCCGAACCATACTTCGGACCACCGGTAACAAAGACGCTGAAATAGCTGACAAGTAAGCAAAAGCATCATGCAATATACACACAAAAATGACCATCCCCACAGATCAAGAAATCTCCAACATTTCCTCGTCGATAACGCCATGCAGAATCTTGATGCTCCGCGCACATTTCTCTAGACCCTCGGAAATCCTACCCGTCAACAAAACTAGAAAAAGCACAAGCCTCATTAGCATGCTGTCCCATCGATATCATTTCTGAAGAAAAGACACAATTGCTCACCATATGCATAGATCAGCGCAAAATCCTCCTCGCTCTCGCCTCGCTCATCGCCATCCTGCTCTCGGAACCGGTGGATCTTCATCAACAGCCTATCCCGACTCCTGATGATACTCGGCAAACTCTCCGGCAACGGGAATCCGCTGCGCATACTACTGCTCAGCACATAAAACAACTGGAAGATTCTGCCGCAGAGCTCTACACGCTCCGCGCTCGTGAACGACAGTATCGCCATTTCGCGTGTTGACGACTGCGGCTCCTTCGCGATTATGACCGACATGCCGTGAAACGCATCCAGCATCGACTGCGTGTTCGTAAGGATCTCGGCAAAATCGTCAACGGGGAAAGGGCCCTTTAGCCGGAACTCGAAGGGAATCTGGCGAAGTAGCGATTGCAAACGGAGTAAAGCCTGCTGGAGGTGAATTTCCTCCGTGATGTTCATGTACGCGGCGGCTTCAGATGGTAGCGCTGGCTCTGTGAGTTGATTGAGTGGATCACGTTTCCAGATTAATGCCATGCGGAGCCAGAGAACCGAGAGCCCGTCGCGGAGCTTCTTGCGTGCGGAGATGGGCCAGACGTAGCGGCTGATGATAAGACCCCAAGTTACACCCGCCAGCACGGACAAAACGCGGTGAACTAGCATTGTTACGTTAGTACAGTTATACTGAGAGGCTATTGAGGGCATGCATACAGGCGATGTCGGTAATGATGGGGTTCTTTCCGCCTTCATCGTCATCATCCTCATCCTGGTCTTTGATGCTGATTGTGTAGGCGTATAGGGCGGTGATATTATAGGTTAAAAGGATAAAGCGACCAAAACTGGCCTTATCCGGATAATTGAGCGTCAGGACGAAGCAAAGGAAGGACAAGGCCCAGCCGTATAGAGCGAGGGCGGCTGGCTTTTCAAAGAAGCAGACCCAGCTGCATGTTGTTAGCTTGAACGCCCACATTTAGAAATTTGGAGGGGTGCTTACGAAAATATAGCCGCTGTTGCGCCGATGATCGTTCCGACGAACCTGTACAAGCCAGAGGTGTTTGTAGCACCGAGCGTCATAGACATCACAATCATATATGACACAAGACCCCACTCTCCTCTGTCTGCCTAGAGTTAGTACGAAACCTGTTGGGGCTGGGGTTGGTAGGAAAGGCGCTCACAATACGAATACATGGGCCGCGTAAAGCTGATATATGAAGGAAGTGCGTATATCGCAGCCCCAAGGCCAACTTTGAACGCGAATTTGACGTCATCTCTGCGAAACGTCCTCAGTGCTTTCCATAGTCGATAGCCTAGAGCATTGTGCGTCTTGTTTTCGCGGCGAGCAATTTCCTCTTGTAGAACTCTGACGTCGGTCATCCCCTGTGGCAACTGCTGTGGTAATATTCTGTCGACCGTCTTGCGTCTTTCTCTTGTCTCTAGATCTGTCTTGGTACTGAAGGCTCTCCAGACTTTCAGCCAGTTCCAGGTTCGCGGTAGAGGGAGCTCCTGGATACCTTCCAGATTGTCCAAAATCTCCAATAGGTCGAAAAGCTCCTTGCCAAAATCTTCGAGAGAATAGGCGAAATGGCCGCAGCTGGCAGCAACTTCCTCCTGGTCTGCTGCTAGATCTGCAGATTTCCGGCCGGAGACGTCCTGGGTATTATAGAGCTGATCGAGGGCAACCTTCCGCTTTTCGGAATACATGGCGAGTGCGTCGCGAAGACTTGCACGGAAATGTGGGTTGACGTCGACAGTGTAATCCGGAGCGGGCCCGAAGGGTAATTCGTCAAGCATCAGCTTAAGCGTCACGGCCAAGGACCTCTGATATATTTTATTAGTTAGACATAGACGTTGCCACCAGTCGGGGTATATACATACCATGGACGGGCCAAGATGGTGTATGAATTGGTCGAACAACGTCCGCCCAGTCAAAACGGTAACCATGCCGTTCGCTGAAGCATCGGGATATTCGATGGTACTGCGCGATATATCTTCCGAGGGGGTGGCCACCACGTAAGAACTAAACGACGCGCGCAACTCCGGATACTCGGTCAAGTAGGGATCTGTCTGGTCGCTCTGTTCAAGCAAAGAGAACTGTGTTTGTGCTGCGTTTTGGAGACCACCGAGCGCTTGTGCAAGTTTCTGTTCTGAAGATTAGATGCCAGCAGAGAGAGAACCTCTAAGATCATAGAGTGGGTGTACCTGAAGACATTCGACAAGACGCAATTCCAGATCGTATATCTGCTCCGTTCCTTTGAGGTAGTGCTCAAACTTAGCCTCGTGGAGATGTTTGGCAAGATCTGTGAAGGTCTTTCTATGATACGCGGATGCATTCTTGAACGACCGACGCGTCAGAGGCTCCTCCGACCCATCTATGAAACTTTTTGTGATCGCTTCGAGCTATAAATGATGTCAGCCACACAGGCCTCGTAAATATACGTTGGGGCATGATCGTACCATTTCAGAAAAGGCGCGCATTGAATCTGTCATGGACTTGCGCAATTCTTTGACGGCGAATCTCGGCCATAGCAGATTCGAGATTGTCGTAGAGATGATAACAGCGCAAACCACCATTGTAGCCGTTTGCATGATCTTGGTCATGCTGAAGACGCCCAGCTGAGCGGCGCCGTCTTTTGTGAGTGTCGTTATGATGATGATGGATGCAAGACTACATGAGACGTTGGCTGAAGGGCTGGCCATCTTCAATTTCGTCCATCCAATCAGGCCTAGCCCACCAGCACAAAATACGGCGAGGATGATGATATGGCCGAGCACGAGCTTATCCATGTGGTCGAAAAACATCGCCGTTCCCAGCGTTCCAGCAGAGACCAGGAATGAATACAGCACGGCGATTGTGGCGAATATTGTCGCCTCGGCCATGCTTCCCCGAGTCCTGGCCGGATGGAAGTACACAGCAACAGTCGCGACCATGTGCTTCCCATCGTTTTTGCCAAACAGTGCCGCAAGGAACGGTATGTACGTCCCGAGTGAGCCGATAAAATACGCCAAGGAACATTTGAGTACGGATCGAAGCATCCAGGCATCAATGGTTCTGGTGACGAAGGTCGGGACTTTCAGCTTCCGCTGCCAGGCCCGCAATTTCTCCCAGGTCCGGGGCTTGCGTCGAAACGCTACCCCGCTCCTATATCCGTTGCTAGCGCCGTCGTAGTTTCCATTTCGCAGGAAGGCGACATCCTCGCGATGGCTCTCGTCGTCGTCGTCGTCGTCAGTGTTAGGACTGGGTGTGTCGGTAGTGGACCAGCTGGCGCCAGTTTGAGGGTTTGGGCGCGCAAATGTGACATGCCGGTTATTGACGCGCTCGCCGCTGCCTGGTAGGATGACAGTGCCGTGTCTCTGATGAAACAGGTGCTTTAGTATCCGCAGAAGAGCGAAAAGGGTCTGTACGGGCACTTACGATGTTCCTGTTCCTTTGAGGCATATCCGGAGGTCGACATTTGCGTGCGATGGTGAGAAGCCCACGGGTGGAAGCAGTAGAGACGGTGGTTGGTTATGCGATCGATGTGCCAAACTCCCCCCACGAAATGGCGGTGCTGGGTAAACCATGATCGAGGGCCAAGCCAAGGAACGCGGCCAAACAAGCTTGTCACAGGGCTGACGGTCGAGGCTCCACTTTCAGTCCGCTCCAGGCGGAAGCAGGCAAACCAGTGGGGAACAAAAGTTGGAGGAGTATTGACATCGACCGAATATTCACACAGGACGCGTATATGTTCCACAGAACATCCCACGCTGTTGTCCACGGCATCGACTCGCGATAAGGCGTGAAGGGTCACGCGCGGTTGGGCACAAGGGTTCCGGGACTGGTGATGGGGGTCCTCGTCGCACCCTTCTCGTCGTGTCACTGCTGTCCCTTCTGCATTCGAACTAGACCGGGAGAGAGCTCGCAGGCGTGCAGGCCATCGTGATGACGGCGCTCGTGCGGTGCTGCCTGCCCGATTTGTGCTCCCTGCGACGACCGACCGTGTTGACGGCCGCGTTGGCGCTGACTAAACATCATGGCACCTTGAACTTGAATTCCAATGACACCCGTCGAATTAGCCCACTTGGCTACGGCAGGCCGAGAGGACCGTAGCGAGCCGACGGCAAGATCGAGCTACATGTACTTAGTATGTACTTGGACTGCATGTGTCTCGTCGAGTTCATGCATCGTTATGAGGGCAATTGTATATAGCTCGGCAGACCTTGCCTGATCTCGACACGATGCTGGGGGGCCATATTAATATTAATAGCAGCATGGGTCTTCAAGTGCCTCACGCCGCCGCCTGCATCAGGCTGAAACCCCGCCAGCAGCCGGCCCTCGCAGGTGCATCCCTCTACGGCTTCTGCGGGACATGTTCACCTGAGGTACCGAAGCTCTGGCCGCCGCCGTCGATGCTGCGTGGTTTCCCGATCGCGTAGGCCAATCCGTGGCCGTAGCCATTCCAAGCGAGGCTTCCTGCAGGCGGGCGACGTCAACGTACCCCCGCTGTGACGACGGACTACGGGCGCCGGCACAGCTCAGAACTCTCTTGTTGCTGCCTCCGCCCGGCTAGTCCTTCGATCCATGCTAAGCTTTCCTGTCCCTCCTGCGAGCCTGGGAATCAAATTCTGACGCTTCTGAGATCGTCCAATCGCGCCTACAGACGGGCCTGCTGTCCGTCCTTGAAGCCAATCCCTCTTGTTTTGTCGGAAAGCTTATGAGCTAGGAACTACCAGCTTTCTGCGCCGGTATAAAGAGGGGCTGTGGCACTCGAGCGAATTAACTCCCCTCCTCTCTCATTCTACTCCGGAACTTACCTCCAGTAGCTGCGTATATCAGCCCTCCTCCCTTCTGTTCCGGCTTGCTTGCCTTGCGGTGTCCACTGGGAACTGACATTGTCCTTTCTGCCACGAAAAGATCCCGCCATGTCGTTCTCCGGTCGAAAGGTAAGCTTCGCTCTGCCGGTATCGTATTCCGACCCATCATTGTCCCGGACTCCTCCAATGTGACTGATTGCTCTTCTGGCAGTTCTCGATCAATCGGAGCACCGGTGCTCCACGCGAACGGCGGTTCTCGACTTCGAAGGGGCCTTCCGAGAGCGGTACGTTGTGACAATGATTCCATGTAGTCGATGTGATTGAGTAGGTGCTCATACAATGCGCTTGCAGAACTCAATTCTGCCGTTCACCGACAGTTTCGTAATGCTCACGACGGCCATAGACCCCATGCTGGGTTAGGTATGAACTTATCCTTCCCCTCAGTGACGGCATACTCGAGTCTCCTGGCTAATCAGCTTCGTCTAGACCCGACTCGAGCCTCAACGTATGTTCGATCATTTGATATTAGCATATATCCCCCGATACATTCGCTCACCTGAAACTCGGTACAGTGGTGTTGTCTGGTGTACGGAGAGGGCCTACGAGGTGAGTTATTGATGTACCAAGCACTGGATCGATGTTATGTATTAAGAAGTGTTATTTTGAATAGCAAGGATATCTCGAGAAACCGGACAAGTGGTAAGCTCGCTAGCTGCGCCGTTTGTAGCTTGTTGGATTTTGGATACACTAAGACTTGCTGCGCCGGAATCACTCTAGGGCAAATGTAAGCGCTTTCCAGCCAGCTCTCATAACCTGTGTTATAGCGGGACTGACATTTATCCATTCAGTTCGGTCAAGGTGCTCCTGAGTGCGAGGACGAAATTGAAGGCTGCTTCCCACGGCCGACTGAAATTCCACTCAGTCTGACAGCCCGCGAATATGGTCCGTCTCTGTAGTGAATTGCCTTTCGACTTCCCCCCAGCGTTTTCTCTAACATCATTAACAGGTCCGACTGCCGGTATCAAACCGTTGCGAGAAGCCGTCGCGACTCTGTACAACGAACACCATAGACGACACCGCAGAAGTAAATACAGTTGGGAGAACGTCTGCATTGTTCCTGTATGCCATGACCACCCATATCTCCGGGGTCTACCGGTTCTAAACTTTCGAAAAATAGGGCGGCCGCGCAGGTCTCATCCGAATCGCAGCTGTACTCAATAATGCGTACCTTGGCTTCTTCATTCCCGACTATACTGCTTATAATGAGATGTTGTCATTGTTCAGAAACGTACGCCGACCAAAAGCCCCGTTTTCTATATTCATTCCTCAAGCTCACAATGAATGATCATATAGTTTGCCGCCGTCCCATCTCCCCTCGCACAGCAAGACGGATACCACATCCATCCAGACAAGATCGCAGAGGAGCTGGCCCGAGGTGTCAGCGTCATCATGTAAGAGCTGCAGCGCGTATCATTGAAACGGAGCTTGACTAATGGCTTGGTAGCACCTCCAACCCACGCAATCCCACCGGTGGCGTCGTGAAGAACCCCGAGCTCGCCGAGATCCAAGGCATCTGCCGTGACCGTGCGACTCTTATTATGGATGAATTCTAGTAAGTGCAAGCTCTCGCATTCGGAACTAGCAACTCTACTAACCTAGATTTCAGTGGTGGATATAACTATAGCACCGACTGTGACGGGACTGTCATCTCCGCGGCGGACAATATCGAAGACGTCGACGAAGATGATGTTCTGATCATTGACGGCCTGACCAAGAGGTTCAGATTGCCTGGTCTGCGTGTCGCCTGGATCGTAGGACCAAAGGAATTCATTAAGGCTATCGGGTCCTGCGGCAGCTATCTCGATGGTGGCACCAACGTTGCTTTCCAAGAGGCCGCCGTCCCCATGCTTGACCCGCCAAAGGTTAAAGAGGAGATGAAAGCTTTGCAAACTCATTTCAAGAGAAAGCGAGATTATGTCATTGAGCGTCTGACCGAGATTGGCTTCGAATTCGATGTACGGTTGTCCTTATTCCTGCCAACTACGAACCTCACTGATAAGTTGATCTACACAAACAGAAAGTACCGGAGGCGACATTTTATATCTGGTTGGACCTGTCCAATCTCCCGACAAAGATCAATGACGGCTTGAACTTCTTCCAAGCCTGTCTTCAAGAACGGGTATGGTCATCTCCCTATCATAGTTTCATGGCGCACCTACTAAACGCTTTGCTAGGTCATCGTGGTTCCCGGCATCTTCTTCGACCTGAATCCTGCCAAGAGAAGAGATCTATTCGATAGTCCATGCCATCACTGTGAGGCCCCTACCAAGCTACAGGCTTGTCTAAGCGATAGTATAATACTAATTTCCCAATTAGTCGTCCGCCTCTCCTATGGCCCGAAGATGGATGTCCTCAAGAAGGGGCTCGACGGCATCGAGCGAGTCGTCAAGAAGTAAGTTATTTCGATACAAATTCTCGGCTCCACCATGAATTTGATCTGACTAACCCATTTCCAATTAGGTATATGGCGATGGAGCAAGCCGTTGAAGATGACTGAAGACAACTGCGCTATCGGACGTCTCGGGGTTAACCTTGCCCGTAAATAGGCGTAGTATACTAGACTTGGAAATATCAATGTAACGACTTTGCAATTACTTTTAAGTGTTCCTCGACTTGAGACCGATATCTCGTCATAGATGGCCTTATGTGTTACTAAACTAAGCCCAGGATACGGGGTCTATCAGCATTGTCATCGTGATCCGACTCGTGGTCGTGGCTCTGGTTCTGTTGTAGTTTGTGTGTTGTGTGCCTGATATGGTCTCAGCCCCAACCCTACGCCTGATATAAATTCCCGAAATGTGCGCGAACGACCTCGCCCAACTCACGCGTCCCACCTGCTGATACTACTGGAGCACCCGTGAGCGCTGAGAGCCAGGATGCCCGTCAACGCCCCTCCAGTACCTGCATTTGCAGAAGATATAAGCCAGCTCATCAAGGAATACGAAACCTTCGTGCACGCAATCACACTCGACGAGACAAACAAGGGTCACATCCTTATCGAAACGAAGGAACGCGCAACGCTGACCGTTGTGATTCTCCCCAGCGGGTGGAGAGTGATCAGAGTGCAGCCCGACGACGCGCCGCTGTATGCCCGCCCACTGATATAGACGTTTTGTGTCACTGAGCTAATATCATTGAATTCTCTCATAGACATGTAAAATTGCTCGAAGGCGAAACGTACGAGCAGCCCGAGGGCTTTCTAATGGCCGCCAGCGACGAGTTCAAGCGGCTTTGGCACGCCTCGCTCATTGAGAAGTTGGGAACCCTGGACCGTTTCGCGTTTGACGAGTAGATTGAGGGCATTCACGGCCGTTCGCATTCAATTCAACGTTTTGATACCGCAGGTATTCGCGCGAGTTTTATCGAATGCATGCGTACACGCGTTCGGCGTCGCTGGGCGTGGAAATGTTCTCAATATATCACAAAATATAAAAGTGCTTGCACAAGGCGGGCGCATGGCGGGCACGCGGAACTTTCTTGTCTCACGAGATCGATACCGGCTTCCGCTACTGTCGTTTTTCAATTTTTCGTTATATACCGGTGTCTAGATCTGTCTAGACGGTAGATAGCTCTGAGAAATATCGCATCAAAGGACAGGCAGACGGCCTGTAGAAGCATTTCATCATGCGGTATAGCGGGAACATGCTCCCGGCCTGCGTGGCCCTCGCCCACGTCATGGGCTCGACTCTCGTCGTAGCTGCCCCACTGGCGCAAGTCGACGAATGCGGTGTCCCGCAAGTTCCAAATATATACAAGCGAAACGCAGACGCGCAGCCTGGTCTTGCCACTGCTGATATCGCCTCATCTTCGACTGGCAGGCTCCAGAAGCGGGGTCTCTTCAGCATTCTCACTGGAATCCTCGGCAAGAACTGCAGCACCAAGAGTGCCCGGCAGGATGCCCAAGGGCTGCCCCGAGAACAAGGTCCCACGGGCCAGACTCAGCGGCAGGAAATCGCGCGCGAGGAAGACGACAACATTGTCGTCAGTTTCAATGATCCCGTTGTCGTAGAGAACACGGGCATGAACTACAATCCCAATAACCAGGACATGAACCAGGCACCATTCCCTATGGGTGATTCGGGCAATCCTTTCGTCCCGAGTTCGAATGCGATCCAATTCTACAGGGAGCCGAACCTATTTGATTCGGTCGATTCGACGGCAGAAAATCCCATCGTACTACAGAACCCTGTGCAGAACCCTGTGCAGAATCAACGCTCCCGCCGGCCTAACATCGGTAAGTGTATACAGCCTCAGCGTGTTCAATTATATCCTAGCTGTTACCAGTACTGTCGTCGGGATGCTGATACAGCATGCTGTCATGTGTAGGAACAATTGATCTTCGAGACCCAGAGGAAATGCAAGCTCAACTCCGAGAAAACGCTCGAGAAAATATTCGGGAACAGGCCCCCCCGTCGAAGTCTCCAAGGCGCGGCATCCGCCAGTTTTTCAGCGACACCTTCTCGCGCAGCCGCAGCAAATCACCTATCAATACCGGGAATAGCGGGGGCATGAGCGGCGACATGAACGTCGCCAGTTATAGCGGCACACCCATCAACAGGAACCCGAACCCTGTCGCCAATCTTGATGTTGGCACGGGCATGAACGCTGGCATCCCGAATCCACTCCCCCAGCAGCGTGGGAGACCTCGCAACCCTGTTTACCCCATCAACCTGGCGAGCGAGTCGATCGTCACAGACCGACTGCTTCCGGGCCTCGAGACGAACCCAGAGCTTGACGCCATCCGTGGACGTACAAGGCTGGCGATACCGGTAGGCAATGCGCGCAGCAACGCATGGGATAGAGCCTGGCGCGAAGCCTACGGCGAGGACACCGAGGTCACCTTCCCACAGGGAGCGAGCGGAATAGACTTGTCACAGATCCAACAGAACTACCTCAGGCCCGATCTGGCCGCGGACGCCAACGCGAACCCGGTCGTCGAGGCTGGCAGCCTTGTCAATCCAAATGCAAATGTGATCGCTGAGGCCGTCAACGCCGAGCTTGCTAACACGAACATCCTCCCCGCCGACATCAATGATGAGGTCGTGAACCCGGAAAACATTCTCGTTGGAGACAACGCTGCCAACGGCAACCAGGGCCAAGTTGTCGAGTCCGAGGTCATTCAAGAAGTCGTTCAAGAAGAGATCGCCGACCCGAACAGTCAGGCGGCTAACGGAGGATCTGTCTACGAGAGCTTCGATGACGTGCGGAGCGTCAATCCAAACCTGACCGGCGAGTTTGGAAATCTTGGAGAGTCGGTTAACTTAGGCGGGAGCCAGATCCTGCCAGGCCTACTCGCAAGTCAAGTCTTGGGAGGAGTACCGCAGCAGGGTGGTGTTTCGAATGTCCCGACCACGGTCGTCGAGGAGGACCGGGAGTCCATTCGGTCTGAGTTTTATCCGGAAAATGCGGAAGATAGCCGTGACTGGGAGGAATTCCAGGATGCTCTTTCGGAGCCTGATACGAACGCGCAGACTATCGCCGTTGCTCCTGTTGGAGGGCAGCAACAGGGTGCCGGTGCTCCTGCCGGTGGGCAGCTTCAGAACCTTGCCCAGGACCAGCTGAACTTTTCGTTCGCTCCCGGTACGCAGTAAATAGTCACTCCATTTTCGGTCTTCCGTCCAGTCTCCCAATATTTCGTGGATTGGTTCTGGTAGCGTTACGGCGACCTTGGCAGCCGTTGTTTATAATACGAAGGGAGTTTAACTATACATTCAATTCATATAAATTCTGAGACGCATCTGGGCGTTTCAGGCTAGATCTATGGGCAGGTGGTAGCTTTATCCATGAAATTGTTGTCATTAATTCTAGAAACCTATATGCCGATAGTATGATTGATTAGTGGAGTACTTCTACATCTATACAATGTCTAAAATATTGCTCGTCAAACTCTGGCAGTTCAGTTCGGAGAAAAGGCAGTGTTTGGTTCATGTGAGCATGTTACCGTGATGTCCTGACAGTAAGGCCGCGGTCCGCCAAGTAGTCTTTTACTTGCCCAACCGTATACTCTCCTCTGTGGAACTGCACCAGGGTGTCCAAGGTTAGCCTCCCCCCATCTAACAACTTCAGAAGAATAGATGATGTATTAGATATAATAGAACTCACCATCCCTGCGCCCAACGCGGCATCCGTCGTTGTCTTCTCGAAGACTTCCAAAAAGTGCTCGGGCTTTCCAGCCCCACTCGAAGCAATCACCGGAATCTTCACTACCCTCTTCACCTCGCTGATCAATTCAAGATCAAACCCGGAATTCGTCCCATCTTTATCTATACAATTCAACAAGATTTCACCGCACCCCATTGCCTCGACGGCTACTACTAACTCCTGCACATCTATATCCCGCCCCTCGCGGCCGCCCTTGATAGTACATTGGTACCAGCAGTACTGTTCACCATTCGGGCCCGGAAACGCCGTCTTGATAGTATGACGCTGCGTCGCCTCCGGTGAAGATACGTATACTCGCTTGGGATCAACTGAGACAACGACAGCTTGGTTCCCGTAGGCTTTCGAGATCGTTTCGATCGCTGTCGTGCCTGCCAGCTGCTTCCCGGCCGCGTAGTACTCCTCCGCTGCGAGAACGGCGTCACTGCCGATAGAGACCTTGTCCGCGCCGGACTTGAAGTACATTGTTGCGACTTGGAGTGCGGAAACGGAAGTGCCGTCCGCATCGATCACATCGCGGATACCCCCGCCGATTGTCAGTGGGACGAACACGGACTCGGATGTCAGCCGCAGGACGTCGAGCATGGGCGTGTCAGCGACGGGGCAGTTTTGGAAGGACATGATGTTGAGAAATGTGATTTCGTCCGCGCCCGATTCGTAATATCGTCGCGCCAGGTCGACGGGCTTGCCGAGGTTACGGACCTGCCTGCCGGATTCTGATGTTGCAGTGCGTTCGCGGACGTCATATTGGTCGCCTTTGGTGACGACGAGGTCGCCGGCGTCGTTAGTTCGGACGTCGAGGCAGGCGATCACGCGGCGAGTTAGGCCGGGTTTGGAAATGGTGGTGGGGAGGGAGGTCAGACGGGACCCGTCGAGGAAGGCTCTGATGACGGATAAGCCGGCCTCGCCGCTTTTCTCGGGGTGGAATTGCGTGGCGAATACGTTCCCCTTTGCGATCGCGCCGACGAACTCCTCGTCACCGTACTGCGAGGTGGCGACGTCCCAGCCTTTCGATTCGAGGTCGCCAGAGACGTACGGCACAGCGTAAGAGTGCACATAGTAATATTTACTGCTTGATACTAAGCCGTATAATGATTGTTGTTCTTGTGCCTCTGTGCGCTTCACGACGGTGGCGCTGTTCCATCCGATGTGTGGGACGGACTTGGCGGCGTCATTGAAGCGCCTGAGTTTTCCTGGGATGATGCCCAGACCTGGCGTTGCTGAGTCTTCTTCAGATCCTTCGAAGAGACCCTGTAAACCGACACAAATACCCATGAAAGGTTTTCCAGAGGAAATGTACTCCTTCAAAGGCTCGGTGAAGCCGGCGGCATCGAGGCCTTGCAGGCAGTGGCCAAAGTGGCCAACGCCGGGAAGTATGACTCTCTAGATCATGCGAACATCGCGTCAGTATTAGCATGAATGGCATCGGATATACGGATCTGATGGAGGCAAGATAAGACGAACAGGTGCATGATTAATGTCGCCTGATATTTGTATTCATGGACAGACCTCTGCTTTTGATAAGTCGGCCGGATTCTTGATCCAGACGACTTCGTAGCCGACCTTCTCGATGGCGTTGACTAGGCTGCGGACATTGCCAGCGACGTAATCGAGCAGATGGACCGTTTTTGCCATATCGCAGCGAAGATGCAGCCAATTCGCTGGCGGCCGGCGACTTTCTGCGTACCAAAGATGGCTATCTGACAGGTTAATTAATCCAAGTGGTGATGCGCCTGAGCTTGAAGCGAAAGTTTACGATTTTGCCATGCGTTCGGGAGCGTGTGTTGGGCGTGTCGTCCGATGTCGGATATCCCGGCCGGCGAGCCCAGTCGGCCGAATTGGGCCAAAGGTCGACAGCGGATATATCCGGCCGCCCGCCATGGCGGAAAGATAAATTCGCCCAGCACAGTATAATTAAGTAATCTCGTCTACAACTGGCAATGTTCATTTTAATACAAAGCGGTAATATTAAAAAATAATAAACTCGCCGCCAACTGTCACGGCTTATGGGATCAGGGAAGCTTCCATTATTTATAACCCCGCCGAGAGTTTCGCTAAGCGCATTTCAGGGACTTGGGCCCCCGCGCACCAAATCAGCGTTGATTATGTATACGCCGGTCTCCCTTCAAGCGCGCGTTATCAGCCACACGGCTCATTATATTTTATGGGTACTCCCATTTTCGCGATCCCGTCCTCACTAATTCTTTTTTATAGTAGCCTACTCAGACACGAAAAATTTCCGGCGCTGGCCGAGCTGAGAATTCAGCACGATAGCGGCCTGATAATCTCGCACGGCATGTGGCTCTGCTGCAGCAGGACTCACGATCTGCGGTGGCGAGCCATTGAGCGAGAGCTAACATGATACATGCTGCCCTGCGGGGTGAGTACGTATGCAGGCATGCTATCAGTCATCGTGCATGGCTGCATGGAGCCGGCGCTCAATGCAGGGCCGGCAATGTTGACGGACGACCCGTGCCCAAGGTTATAAACCTCCTCGCCAGCCGTGTAGGAACGTACCGGTACCTTCTCCTCCTCTCGTTAAGTATCGATCTCGTGCAGTTCTCTTCGGCTTTTATTTCTATTTTTTCCCCTTTGTTAAAGGCTGCGGTCCCTGGTGGAGCATTACATTCATTTATTCATACACTCATTCATTCTTATGCTTCAATTCTGATCTGGGTTCTTGCTGGCCTTGAGTCTTCCATATTAATTGGTACCTTCGGCTTTCTCTTCAATCTCTCGCTTGACGATCTTTGACATTTTTCATCCATTGGCTTTGTGGCTTTTATAGGCAGATACAATTATAGTGCTATAGTGGTTTAGCTTTGGCTTTACTATACCCTACGGTCGGAAATTAAGCATTGCAAGCAGATATCTCGGACTTTGGGTCAACGGCATTGCGAGTAGCCGTATATTCTACCAGAGCAGCCAACCGAGATCTGACGGCTTCTAACCCCCCTCGGCATACTTTTATAATATATTAATACCGTAAAATTGCCAGCGGCTCGACTTCGCACGGCGCCTTCAAGCCCACCGAAATCTACAACAAAATCAACGCATCGATATCTCACTTTTGGCATGATATCAGAATACTAGCCGTTAGAACATGCAATTTTGATCTATATCGGCTGTAACAATTGAAAGGGTCGATTTACAACATCTACCAAATTACGCACTTTCATATCGATATCTCCGTTTGCTAATCTGACCGAGAAATCTGGGATACAAAAATTTAAAGGCCCCGACTCCCTGCTCGCTCGCGGTCGGTAGCCGCGAATATTCTTCCACCCCGCGACTCTTGAATCCTGAGGAACGCACAGACGTTCAAGATGCTCGGCGTGTACAGCCTCCTCACCCTGCTACTCGCCTCCACCGCCGTCGCACATAGACACCGGGGCCGCCATGTACACATCCGCCCGCCATCGTCGACCGGCGCGGCGGCGGCGGCACATCCGACAACGTATTCCAACTACCTCTTCCGCTTCACCGGCACGGATCCCGTAAACGTAGATGAAATCCTCGACTCCCTCCAGCCGTACGGTTTTAACATGTCGCACCTCCACCACACCTTTTCGGAGACCATGAACGGCTTCTCGGCGCTCATGTCCGACCACTGTGTCGGCGTGCTCAAAGACATGGTCACGCCCGATGGCGTGCAGATCGAGCCTGTCGTGACGATGAAGCTTCGCGTGCCCGTCGCGTCCACCATCCCGAAGCCGCAGCGGCCGTTCGTCGACCATCGTAAACGCGGGGCGCACATTCGACATAACCATGTGCATACACACTATAAGCCCGCAATCCGGCCTCGCGGACCCGGTTTCAGCATCGCCACTCGCATCGGCGAGGATCCCGTGGAGTCGTCTCCGGCATCGTCCGCGATACCGTCTCCGTCCACGGTCCCCGCAGCGGATGATGACGTGCCGGCAGAGTACGATATCCTGCAGACAGACGCAACGTGGGGTCTGCAGCGTATTTCGCAGCGGAATCCCATTCTCGGTGTGGCGGATACGGACGTCAACGGACAGAATTTCAAGTACAAGTTCGACGAATCGGCAGGTGAGGGCGTGGACATCTATGTGATCGATACGGGGATCAATACGGCACATAAAGACTTTGGCGGACGTGCGAAGGTTGAGTTTGTCGCGCAGAGTCTCGTCAATTCTGAAGGGCCGGGTGACTTTGCAGGCCATGGGTGCGTATACAATCATTCTCATATACTTCTTTCGCTGGGTGATATAAATAGATGGCGATGCTAACGTTACTGGTACGATAGAACACACTGCGCAGGCACAACGGGCTCAATGCACTACGGCGTCGCCAAACGCGCAAACATCTACGGCATCAAAATCATGGGCAGATCTGGCGGCGGCCTCTCCTCGGACATCGCAGCCGGCATCGAACACATGGTCAAGCGCCACCGCCAGCGCAGACTAGACCCGACCTTCCGGGGCTCCGTCGCCTCCATGTCCTTCGGCCTCGACGTCGCAACCGCCGATCTCGGAAACTCGAGCGTCATCTCCAAGAGCCCCGTACTCGACAGCGTCATCATGGCCGCCGCCGCAGAGGGCATCCACACCGTCATCGCAGGTGGCAATCAGGGTATCGATGCGTGTCGCGTGTCGCCAGGTTATCTCTCACGTGCCGTTGGATTGCGTGGGAACTATAGCGCGTCGGTCATCACCGTTGGCGCAGCCGACGTCTTTGACAATCGTGCGGATTTCTCGAATTACGGGGAATGCATCACGACGTATGCACCTGGCGTGGCGGTGTTGAGCACGTATATCAATGGCGATAACTCGACGCAAGTGCTGCAGGGGACGAGTATGGCGGCGCCGCATGTTGCCGGACTGGTGGCGTACCTGCTGGGCCTGCGGCCGGAGTTGAAGGAGGATGTGCAGGGGATGAAGCGGCTGTTAACAAGTACAGCCGGTAGGGGGCTTATCGGGAACGTGGTAGACGCCGAGGACAAGAGGCTCGTTGCGTACAATGGGGTCGACGGCTGAATACGTCATCGAACCTACTGATATGATTTCAAAAGCATTTGCTAGCCGCGGGGAACATGCACACTGGAGTTTTGGAGTGGATTTGTTATATTATACTTGTGTTTAGACGTTTGTAATGTACGATAGTCTGAGATGTTGATGCTGACTTGAGTGTTCCAGCATATACTAGAGTAATATATGGGTGTATATACGAGTCATTACGGATACTCAGTCGGGGCTTGTTATACCGTTGCAACTAATTAGAATTGAATCGATCCGACACACTGCAGGATATCATAGCACCGAGCAAAAAATCCTCAAGTAGTGTTACAAATAGGGACGTAAACGACAGTACGTAGTGTTACAGCGAATCATCGCAAGACGATATAACATTCAGACGCGCAACCTCCAAGGAAGAATTACGGCGGGATATACCACAAGCGATAAAGCATCTGCGGAAATACGGGAAGTAATAAGAAGACTAAGTGGTTTGTATCAGGAATGGTCCAATTACCAGACCACAAAAATTTTAAAGCAAACAAAGGAGCCTAAGCAAGGCGAACGAAGGAAACTTCAAGCGAAAAAGTGTATTATTTCAACGAAAGTAAGGGGGTGCGGGCAACAGCACGATTCGAAACAAAGAAAGGATCAGAGCCGCCTCATTAGAACAGGAAGAGTAAAGAGGAAAAACGAACGCGGGATATTCACAGGAGAGGTATAGATGACTTCAGGGGAAAGATCAATCCAGAAAACAACAAGCTGCCTGCCGTCTATCGATCTTTAGTTTTGCTTTTGATGACTGTCATTCAAAGGGACTTTTTCCGTCGCTTCATCCGTCGTATTCGAGTTTCGATATTTGCTTTTTGGGCCGATATTTACAATTCCATTCCAAGGAACAACCATTTGTCGGAGGTAAAGTATTCCTTGTCGAGCCTGTGAGTCGCGGTGACTTGGTCCCTGAGCTCCTGGGTGGCCCAGTTCTTCAGAGTGACAAGCTCGAGGCCGACCCATCCGAGGTTATGGACAAGCGAGTCTACGAGAGAACGTTAGTCATGTGTTCATTACAAGATGGTAGTAAAAGGGAGAGAACGTACCGAGTCCGTCGGTTTCCCGATCAAGACAGATGACTAGATCCTGACAGTCAAAGCATTCCGTTGCGAGATCGATTAGAGCGACAAGTCCAGATTTGAGTTCGGTGCCATTAACACCTTTGTCAAAGAACAAAAAGAGAGATCTCTCGGGCTTGTTCAGAGGACCTTTCTCGGATACGAATCCACGGAATGCACTCCCACCGACATAGTCGAAGACCTCGAGGTACGCCGCAACTCTGGTTTGCAGCTCGGACGAACGTCTCGTCAACCTCCGAACGGGAGTCTTAGTTCCCGGGAGGGCAGACTTCGTCTGAGCATTCTGGTCCTGCGGCTGCTGAAGGTCTTCGGTCTTGCCGACGCTGAGAATGATGCTGTTGCCGTTCCCTCCTTGCGATGTTTTCAACGACACGTCCATAGTAGGTGTCTGCGCAGGTTTTCTTCCATAACCGAAGAAAACCTGGCGCATGACACCGTCGCAGAGTCTCTCACATTCTGCGATAATGGTACGCGCCGCCCACCTTCCCTGGCGACCCGGAGAGGTCTGCCGCCGGGAATTGGTGGTAGGTGAGTTAGGGACCTCAGGGATACCACTGTCCATTGCCGTCAGCCAGCGTGTTCACAATAGGTGGGAAGATGCAGTGGGGGGATCATGACATACCTCTACCCCGCCCGCCCGGGTCGAAGAGTAATGGAAAGAGCGGACCGCCGTAGCGGAGACATCGGTGGAGAAGCAGGAGGCGAGGACTGGGTTCCTGGCCTCGGCGGCAGCAGGAGCGACGTCGTACATCAAGTGATGATTATTACTACTCGTATTACTAGATAAATTTGACATGGTCGCCATGACGTTCCAGCTTGACTGCTTGTCGGGGTTACTCGTGGGAACGGGTTTCTGGGTTGTTGGGACTGGAAAGGTGTCGCTGATGGACGACAGTTTGGCTGGCAGGACGGAAGTCTGAAAGGGAGTTGGAAGCTCTGTAGCAGAAGCGATGGACTGGAGGTGCAAGTTCCCGGCTCGATGAAGGTGCAGAGAGGAGGTTGCGATGGTGGTGTGAAGTGCGATGGATTGAGGTGGTTGGATGAGAGGTTCAGATTGGTAATGGGGGACCGGCAGGGAGAGCACAAGCTTTTGTATGGACGTCCAACAGCAGAAAAAGGCCATCCGACTCAACTCCCAACCAAGCGCCCAAACTTCCAAAACCCCCAAACTCAATCGACTGATCACATGGCCTCCCGCAGGCCAGCCATTCGCAACTGGAAAATTTTCTCCCAAAACCGTTTCATGCGTCCCAGTTGGCACGCCACTAGGCTGCTTTGGTGCCGCTACAGCCTCGCCCAGCTGCCTCAGCCCGCCATTCTCGTTGGTTCCAGCACGAACGCCGAGCGTCTGCCGTTGCTGATTCCGGGTTTCGCAGGGGGTGCTACGGAGCAACTATATCGCTAGCTACGCATGCTACCTACGCTGCGGAGAGCTCGCCGAACCGGATGGATGGTCGATCGAGATGTCATCTTACAGCGTCGATGGCTCGGCCGGCTCATTTGCCCGCTTGCCAGCATCCCGCCTTGATGTCGGACTGTTCATGCCGGCACCGTCGCATCCGAGTGCTTAGCACGACGTAGGACTCCAAGTCCAGCACAGTCCGTTACGGTACAGCACAGTGCGTTCATGCATCATCGAGTGCAGGAAGGAAGGAATTGATCAAATCTTACCCACATGCGCAAGCATCTACATGCACCACTCGCACCACCGTCCAGCGCCGTCGAAAATGCCACCTTGAGGATTCCTAGCCGTTTGCCACCAACAGTCCATTTCCAGTTTCCGGGATCCGCCCTCAGCAATGCAGGAAGGCAAGTGGATACTCCATTGGGCCGGTACACGCTGCCTCTTGCAGGGCGACCAGTAATTGCGGGGAATGCTCCCAGTCGAGCAATGTATCGTCCGCCCGTTGGAAAGTAGTAGTACAAACCGGATGCACCAGCTGCTCATGCACATGCGGACGCTGCAGGACGCATATACATATCGACATGGCTGCAGCCCAGGACATTCCTCCCCACGGCAGTCGGGACTGCCCGACCCCCCAAGCGGCCCCCAAGCATCCCCCAACTGCCCCCCGCCGCATCGACTTGCCCTGCCTGCGGCTAAGCTGTCAGATAAGCTGTACGAGAGCCCGAGGCTAGTGGAAACCTTTGCCGATGGCTTCCACGTGACCGTGATTCCGTTTGCTAGTAGAAATGTGTTGTTGATGTGTTGCGGTGTTTGTCGCTGAAGTTGCGTTAGGGCTTAACAGACCACACGCAAACTCTGCCCGCCATCAAAAATCAACGCGATCTCGACTTTTTTTCAAGCTTCATCTATCGAACATCCTCATCGAACCTCACCACCGTCACGTCCACCAACCCCTCCCTACATCTAAAACCTCTAGTCAAGACCGGAGTGCTTATATACCCCAAGCGCAGAGATGGGTATGTTTATTCTCGAATCGGATCCTCAGCCATTGACCGACGTGCTAACATGGACTGTCTGCAGCACCTACCAAGAAGTCCAAGAAGGCTGAAAACAGCATCAACTCCAGGCTCGCCCTGGTGATGAAGAGCGGAAAGGTCTGCCTCGGATACAAGTCGACCCTCAAGATGCTCCGCTCCGGCAAGGCCAAGCTGGTCATCATCGCCGGCAACACCCCTCCGCTGCGCAAGTCCGAGCTCGAGTACTACGCCATGTTGGCCAAGACTAACGTTCACCACTTCGCCGGCAACAATGTACGCCCCCATCTCCGTTCCTCGCTGTGGTTTACGCCTGTCGTATTATCGGATGACCAGAGTGCTACTTCGCGGTGACATTATACAGCATTCGAACAATGCTATACGAGGTCTCGTGATGGTGCGCCTCAGGAACCAGATAAATGGGCACGGCGTTCCCTGAGAAGAAGCCTACTGGCTTTGGAGGGATTTATTCATCTGCTAACATGCCGGCCTCCCCAAATTACAGATCGAACTCGGAACCGCCTGTGGTAAACTCTTCCGCTGCTCGACCATGGCTATCCTCGACCAGGGTGACTCCGACATTCTCGCGACCAACGCTTAATTGCATTAGTTTAGCGGGCGGCGCCCAATGGAATCAGTCGCCGTGATGTCGGACAATCGGTGGTTACGTTGGCCGATGCCTCTACTATATATCTTCTTCCGCCTATTGCATTCTTCCCGCTTCTCTTCTAGGACTGTTATTATTAATTAATAATAGCCTTTGTACATATAACTTTCCTGTCATCGCCAATTGAGGTTAGGTCTTAATCGAATAACCACCGTTTAGCCCGAAACGAGGCTGAGGATGTGATATGATACAAAGTATGAATCATCGTAGTCTGTTCACTCATCGTAAAGTCTCGTTTGTTACCGCTGCGACGGCAGTCCCGTAGGCTGTATTTCTAAGCAAATTGTGGGACGAGCAGTATAAATAGCAGAGCCCCGCTGCCCGGATTTGAGTGTGACTGCTCTTTTTGTGTGGTGCCAAGCCGGGCCTAACAATCGTGTTGGGCAGCAAAAAAGTTGATTAGCAATCAACCGACACCCGCCAAAAGACCACCCATCGACATCTCCAACTGGCCCTTTCCCTCCGTCATCATCACCGTCAAGATACCCCGAAACCCGTAGCATCGTCGTTTAACACAAGCCGTCAAAATGGGTCGCCGTCCAGCTCGTTGCTACCGCTACTGCAGTACGTCTCCTCCGCCCACAAACCGACCCACAAACATCTACAGATGAGCTGTCGAGAGGATGAAATGCTAACGGTTATTTTGCACCGCAGAGAACAAGCCGTATCCTAGTGCGTATACCCGCTTCGACTGAGAAGGAAACCCGCCGGAATGCTGGAATATGGTTCTGACGACCGATTGGAATGAATAGAGTCCCGATTCAACCGTGGTGTCCCGGACCCCAAGATCCGTATCTTCGATCTCGGAAGGAAGCGTGCTGGTGTCGACGAGTTCCCGCTCTGCGTCCATCTCGTACGTCATATCCTCCTTTCGAACAGGGAGACAAAATCAGGAAAAATTACAACCGGAACCGAGACTAATAGCGACATCTACAGGTCTCCAATGAGTACGAACAGCTGAGTTCGGAGGCTCTCGAAGCCGCCCGTATCTGCGCCAACAAGTACCTCGTCAAGATCGCCGGAAAGGACGGTATGCATGCACCCCAGCTCTCCCAATATCACAGCCGAACATCCAACTGATACATCCCACCAGGTTTCCACATGCGTGTCCGCTGCCACCCCTTCCACGTCATCCGCATCAACAAGATGTTGTCCTGTGCCGGCGCGGATAGACTGCAAACCGGCATGCGCGGCGCCTGGGGCAAGCCCAACGGCACCGTCGCCCGCGTCAACATTGGCCAGATCATCCTGTCCGTGCGCACGCGTGACTCGCACCGCGCGACTGCCATCGAGGCCCTGCGACGCTCGCAGTACAAGTTCCCCGGCCGCCAGAAGATCATTGTCAGCAAGAACTGGGGCTTCACCCCGCTGCGACGGGAGGAATATGCGGCTGCCCGCGCTGCTGGTAAGGTCAAGACGGACGGTGCCTACGTGCAGTTTTTGACGAGCCACGGCAGTCTGGCCGACAATCTGCGTCGGTTCCCGGATGCGTTCCCGGATGAGGCATAGATGGATAGTTTAGCTGCCGCCGTTTAATTGATTTTCGTTTTTTACTCCTACGATTATTATATATGCTCGCTCATTCGATTCATGGTGTCTCTGCGGTTCTTTCCTATGTGAATTTGTTATGAACGGCATTCTGTCTTCGTCCGACTATATCTGATCGATCAGTCCGTATACCACCGTTCCTTCATTCTCATATCCTAAGCCCATAACTGTATACTGTGATGGGCAAAACCCACCTGCATACCGCGTAGCTAGAGCACCCTCTTAGATTCAATTGACGAAATATGCTTAAATGCTATAAACTATCGTGCAGATATGACAGACCGGCCCCACCATCCTGATGACATCATAACTGGTTACCCCCTGCCGACCCATAGACAGTGTAGTATATAAGCTCGAGCATAGGCTACGAGAAATGCGACTCGACATGATGCTGCACAGCTCGTTCATCTCCTTCAAACTCTCCACAAACCGGACACCGAACCGTCCCCACCTCTGGTACCGAATCCCCGCCAGTTGCTCCCTGCTGCGACTGCTGTGATTGCCTCCGCTTCCCGCCCTTGCCCCTACCATCTTTGATGAACGCTGTCAGGTCGAACGCCGCATCAGCTCTCTCCTCTCCGTCTCCGTTCCTGGGTGCCGGGCCGGCTGCTTCCCGCCACGGTTTTCCACCTCTACCGCGACCACGATCGCCTCTACCTCTTCTCCCGCCGCGAGTTGGCGATGTAGCTGTCGCACCCTTGTCATGGTGATCGTAGCCACCGTCGAAAGCACCGGCACCCGCCCTCTCACTGTCATCGACGGGTACAGATGCAGGTATATTTGTGGTAGTATTAGACGGAACAGCGTCTAATACCCGCTGGACGCGGCCGACGCGGCCGTCTGTAAGTCGCACTTTGACACCGCGAGGGTGGTCGCCGCGCGTGAGGATCTGTGAGACGAGGCCGGTGACTTGCCGGCCGGTGGGCTGGTCCTGCTTGAGGATTATGGCGACCGGGGTGTTTGGCGACAGCGCCGCGTGTGGCGGGACCGGCATGACTGTGGGTATATAAATACGTTTTCTTGTGAGTATTTGTAGCTCGCGTAGCTTGATGATGCCTTAGCAAACCTCAACACGAAGTTAGTGTGGTATTTTAAATCTTACGAGTTTCTCGAAGTTATAAAAGTACCTACTTGCATGCTCAAAAAATTATTTATTATACGTGCGCGGCTAAAAGAGAATATATGCTGGCGAGCGGATGGCCTTCACGTGTCTATGTAAATATGCTCACTCTGCATGAGTTTACCTCCTTGGTCGACAGTTCGTCTACCCGTCTACGTGGCCTGCTGAGCCAGCTTGTCCACTTGAGTCCACGTACGCTCCGGAGAGAAAAGTGTCTACGGTCACCAGCCGGAGGACGGGCACGCAAGAGGACTATTATAGGCATATATTCTATTTACGTTTTAAATTATAATTGATTCATTCCAGCAAGGCTCGAACGCTCGCGACGCAGTTGTTGCAAATATCTAATCGAACTATAGAAATATTCGTATCGGGATGAAGACAGACAGAAAAGCTGATGATTCGGGACCCCATCCTCGACGGGGCACAGGCCAGGAACGTTGAAGCTAATCCATAGTTGGATTGAGGTTGGCATTGGGCAGCCGGTTCTTCCGGATGTGGTCGAATATCCAGAAAAATGGAGTCGCGTAGCTGATATCGAAGTAATCTGCGCGATAATCGGAGTAGATGTAGCCACTCCAGCCGCAACCCGCGGTGAGGAGGCCGGCGACACGACCGCGGCCGTCGACCACAACCGACCCGGAATCGCCTCCCTCAGAGAAAGAATTTCGGTTATGAACCTTTTTCTCGTAGGCGTAGATTGGCCACTCTTTGGATGTCTGTGTCGTCCCGTTGACGAGGTATTGTCTGCAGAACGAGCAGGAAGCACCGGCGCGGCCGAAGGTGAGGCCTGTCGTTTTGCCGTTTTTCATGACGATGTGATAGCTTATGTCGTCGCCTTCTTGCTTTCGGGGGGGTGGGTTCTTGATCTCTTCTTCGGACATGATACCACTCAGCTGCAAGTAGCCGTCAAATAGATGTTGTAGATCAAAGGCAACTGGCGAATCTAGGTGTGGCATCATCATCGTCAAGATATCGAACAACTGTGTATCCCCGAGGTCTAGAAGGTTGCCGCTGAAGTTGTCTCTAAACTTCTCCTGGTCAAGCGCGATCAGTGCGTAGTCCGTCGTGTAAGTACCGGGCTCGTCGCCGTACGCGATAGGTGGCGAATAGTCGATGTGACCGATTTTCCGGACCCGGTCATTATGTTGATCGGCCTGCCAGTCTGTGCGGAGTTCTTCGTAAAGCTCTTTATACCACTGTAGCTGCCCTTGGTCCTCTTGTTGTCTCTTCTCGAGGTGACCCACTCCAGTTTCTTCACCAGCTGCCTTTCTTTCCGCACGTTCCTGTTCCACCTGCTCTTGAAGGTTGCTGATCATCATTTTGTAAATTTGTATCATGCGCTGGGTGTCAGATTTAAGCTTCTTATAGGTTTCCGGACCCAAGAGCATCACTTCACAAGGTCGAACGCTTCGATCCGCTTCAAAGGTGTCATTCGGTAGGTCGGTGGAGATGACAACATGGCGCGCTGTCAGTAAGTAAACGTTCTTGCCATCGCCCCCTTCGGCAATGTACAGCCCTCCCGTACCTTCGACGTAGTGGTTATCCCGTGCGGCGATAGACAAGCCTAAAGTGACACTCAAGGGAGCAGAGAACGACGACCTCCTGTCTCGGGTTTCGCCCCGATCGGGCGCTCGGAGGCGTGCACCACCCGTCCGGATGTACCTTGACTCTCGGTATTCCATTTCAACATCTGTTATTCCAGCCATCTCGAGCAGCTGTAGGCATGTCTCCGACGCCGAGCGAGCTTTGTCGGCAGACAGGGTCGCGGGTGCCACGCCCATATGATAACTGGGCTAATCTTATTGATCGGGGTATCGCAATTATTCCCCGTAATTTTGAATTTCACGAGGTCAAGCGAGGTCCAGCGAACTTCGTGGTCATCAAGAGCCTGCCAGATCTTGGGGCCGATTTCGTCCCATATCTTATTGATCGCGTGCCCGTGGACGGGGAACACCTCCCTCTCGACAATAAAAGGCCAGCCGGCCAGACCTGCGGGCCTGGGCAACGGTACTGTGTCCGTCCTGTAAACTAGACGCGGATGAGAGGGTACACCTCGGTAGTAGTACTGCGCTTCCCACTGTGAGATTTCTCCTTCGGGTAGAGAGCGTGGCATTTTGGAACCTGGCGAGTGCAGGTGCGGGTCAGCATTAGGTACAAGATCTAACAGGGGGTTCTCGTGATCCACTGCACTCTAGCCTTTAAAATTTTGGATAGGTATTTATCTTAAAGAGAAGACTTGGCTCACAAGACCAGGTACTTACAGAAAATATTTGCAAGGCGAGGCAAGCAATGTTAAGGGTGAGAAGAAAGTGTGAATTATAAAGTGGGGAGTTGTATGTAAGAAGTTAAGTGCGAGGCCACAGTGCGACTCGATCTGAGGGTTATTGATTTAAACATATAACTCTTGGGGCTCATCAGAAGAGACAAACGTACGCACTCTGAAGCACCAAATTAATTTGGTTTTTGGTTTCGGTTCTAAGAAATCTCGATTAAAGAAAACAGAGTTGAGGCCACTTTTCAGGATTTCTAGCCGGGTTAAGAGGGACTCTTGCTCATTGTTCGGCTTCGAAGCTTCACAAATGCCTCCACAGAAGCGATTATCTTGTAAGGATACTTATGAGCCCATCCTACAGATTTCCAGTAACATGCGGCTGCTATGAGAGGGATAACACCGTCTCTCCACACGAAGACGCTAGACTTGAGGCCGGACATATACCACATGCGTTGTAAGCGTGTTGCATTTCCGTTTCGAAGGCACACTCTGTATCCAGATATGCAGTCTCGCCGCTAGCGCGTGTAGCGGGACCGGCATGATTGTGGGTAAGTACATGTCCTTACTTAGTATATACCTCAATACGTTTCTTGCGAGCAGTTGTAGCTCGCGTATACCTCGATAACACCTTAACAAACCTCAACACGGTGGTATTCAGTCCAGCCTCCTAGCCGTCATATTACTTGCTCAAATATCATGTTAGCTCGCGTATATTACCTCTTGTGCATACCAGAGAACATGTATGCTGGCTAGAAGCCGGCCTTAGCATGTGTATACGTGTACACATCATATGTAAGACGTCTTCCTGCATGTCCAGCAGCTGTCCGTCCGTCTGCCTGTCAGACGTTCAAGTTGAGTTCCAGAGAGTCTAGTGCGCGAGCAGCACTCAAGAGTAGCTTTTATAAATTTCATTTTAAATCCTTCCTTTATTTTCTGTTACATAATTTATAGTGATCAAGGCCAAGGCTTTAGAGATACTAGTCTATAAATGCAGGATCTCACGATACACTGAATACAATAATGACTAATCTTCAATTAACTTATCTGCATCATGACTATCATAGCAGCCACCAAAACGATTTTGCCGACGGTCATAAAAAGTTTTCTTGCTTACCTATCCATCGATGAATATTTGTTTGTAATTCATTTGCCATTTCTATTGGATACTAGTACACTGGCGTCTGCGGCATGAGACAAAGTTACGGTGCTGGATACCATTCGTCACAGGTTATGTTGCATAGCCCTAAGTCTACTTAAAACTTGGGATCTGAGACTACAATCTGCATGTGCCGTATTCGGACATTCTCACGGTAGCATATAGCACTCGGCAGCAAGACCATTCTCACGATCGATTGATCTGAATCTGAACTCGACACGCGCGATCCAAAAAGTCACTAACATTTCTCTATCCAATCGGATCTTCTCAGCGAAAGCACAGACAGAACAAAGTCCAAGTGGACATCTAGACGACATTGGTCATAAGCTCTCTAATAGAGCCGACGGACGAAAACACTATATTAAGAAAGATTAACAAAAGGAAGCACCGGGAAAGAAAAAAGACAAAAGGAAGAATCAGAAAGAAATATTAACAAAGAAAGCATTAGAAAGAAAATTTACAAAAAAGGCACCCGAAAGGATGACGGAATCCGAAGGAAGTTGATACAAAGGGTGCCGACGTTAAAATGCCCCATCGTCGACGGGGCCCAGACCAGAGAACGGAGAAGCTAATCCATAGTTGGATGAATGTGGGCATTTGGCAGCCGATTCTTCTTAATGTGGTCCAGAATCCAGAAAAAGGGAGTCGCGTAGCTGATATCTGTGGATTCCGCTTTGCCGGCCCCCGCGGTGAGGAAGCCGCCGATACGGCCGCGACCATCGACTATAATCGACCCGGAGTCGCCTTGTTGCGAGAACGCTTTCCCCCGGTAGGCATGGACCGGCCATTCGATGGAGGTCTGGGTTTTGCCGTTCCTAAAGTAGTCTCTGCAGTAGGACTCGCAACCGCCTGCGCGGCCGACGGTGACGCCGGACTCCTTGCCGTTCAACATGACAAGGATACCTTCGCTACCCCTGATCTCCGTGCTGGGGTTCTTTATCTCGCTTTCTGACATGACGCCACGCAGCGGGAAGAGGCCGTCGTCCGGGTAATAAAAAACCCCTAGCAACTCGGTGCCTGCATGCATCAGCTCCACGAGCTCACGCTCAGGTTTCCCAGAGAGGTCTAGAACATTCCCTTTGAAGTTCTGTCTGAGCTTCTTCTTGTCGAGCAGGATCAACGCATAATCCGTTGACCAAGTACCCGGCCGGTCGCCGTACGTGAAAGGCGGCGAGTAGTCGATATAGCCGATAGTCCGTTCCCTGCGATTCGACTCCTGCCAGTCTGCGCGGATTTCCTCGCGAAACTCTCGACACCACCGGAGATCCTCCCGTCGCTCCTGGTGCTGTTGCTCAATCGGGCCCATCCCCGCATTTTGACCTGCGTCTCTCTCCAGCCGCTCCCGTTTCGCATCACCTTGTTGTTTAGGGATGACGTATTCCAGGTAGTCTATGTACCCGGAAACCCGAGACACCATCTTGTCAAAGCCTTCCGGCCCAAGTAGCATGACTTCTCGGCGTGGCGCGCTTCGGTGCGCGACAACAGCGTCATTCGGCATGCGCAGGGGGTGGAGGACGACGTGGCGCGCCGTTAACAAGTAAATGTTCTTGCCAGCCCCTCCTTCTGCGATATACAAACCGCCAGAGCCTTCGGCATCGGAGGTCGCCCGGGCGGCGATTGGCAAACTTAAGGCGACATCCAACGGACGAGAAAACCATGACCGCCGTTGGTCGGGTGCTTTGAGGCGCAGACCAGCCGCTCGGACGTAAAGTGACTCCCGATATTCGAGTTCGATGTCTGTGATACCAAATGTCTCAAGGAGGTGGAGACAAGTTGTTGATGCTTCGCGAGCCTTGTCGGCGGACAGCGTTGCGGGGACCACGCCAATCCACAGGATAACAGGGCTTATCCTCTTGGAACCAAGCCTCGTGATCTTGAACTTGGCGACATCTATAGACGTCCAGCGGACCTCATGGCTGTCCAGGATCTGGATGATTTTAGGACCAACCTCATCCCATACTTTGTTGATGTTATGATTGTAGACCGGAAACGACTCCCTCTGAACAACATCCACGCCTCCGGGCCTGGTTAGCGGTATTGTGTCCGTCCTGTAAACTAGACGAGGCTGAGAGGGTATGCCGTAGTAATAACAGCGGGCTTCCCAGTCTGGGATTTCTCCCTCGGGCAGTGTTCTCGATATCGGTTGCATTTCGGGTGCGGCAGTGGTTGTTGTCGGTGCGGTGGGTGCGGCTCTTTCGAGAGCGGCGTAAGCCCTAGTGTGAGGCCTATGTGGCGCCGGTTCTTTATTGGACCCCGTGCTTTGTTAGTGGGTGCGCGAGGAGTTGCCAGGTAGTGAACTCCCGCTAATAGGCTCTTCAAGCCCTTCACTGTTCTCATCCCCCATGAGGGGGTTCAGCGCTTTCTTGGGAGGCATGGTTTATTATAAGCTATATATAGTGGCGGTTAGCACTAGATCTAACGATGGGGATGGAGGATTGAATGCACGAAAACTGGGTGTAATGGCACCAGCTGTAGGCGGTTGGATTTAAAAGGTTCAGATACAAGTGCTGGGGGTCGATGGGAGGAGGAAAATTAAGAGGTACGTACCTCATATGTCAAGGTGCCGAAACGTGTTGTATCAATTATTCTAGGATATCCAGCCGTCGACGCGTCGTAGATACTCGGTCTCGACACTAGCAAAGCCTGCGCTCGCTGCAAACTAGTCTCGAGCTGAGACTGGTAGATGCTCATGTACTTAAGTATAGACATAACTGTACAAGCACGGGCAAGGACACGGATATATATACAGACATTCAATAGTCAGAATGTTTATGCGGATGGGTGACGCCGACATTAGACTCCAAGCCGGGCTCTGGCCCGCGAGACCAAGCCGGGCGTATACCCCATGCGTTGTAAGTGTGTTGCATTTCCCGTTTCTCTATGCCGTTAGACTGCGTCTCAAATTGGTAATTATCGCCAATTTCCGACCTCGAGAACCGAGCATGATACAGCCCAAATCCCTCTAGTATCACAATATATACATAAGTACTAATACAACCACCATCAACTTATCCACCGCATACTACGCACAATAACGTAGTGCAATCGCCGACGTGTTCCAACCCTTATCAAGCTTTCTGCTGCTGCTGCTGCTGCTGCTGCTGTTTCGGCATCTTCTTGTCGACCCCCAACGTCTCCAAATCCTTCTTCTTATGATAATGCGGCGCAACCTACACACTTCATTAGCAAGTCCACTCACAAAAAAATATCAAGACGCTCAACACCAACGGAAGAGAGCACCCACCTCGACAAGCCACTCGGGCTGCAGCGGCATCACATTCCGCATAAACTCCTTACTCGTCAGCACCAACTCGTAGTAAACAACCCACTTCGGATTCGCCTCGAACAGCGTCGAGCTAGGGTGAATATACACCGTCTGCGCATTCTTCACCGTCCGATAGCTATCCCCCCCGCGCTGCAGCCGCGCCGCGTTTGGGAAGAAACCGGCCGTGACAGCCTTCGATATCGGCACGATGTCGCTGCTGCCGACGGAGGACAGCGTAACCTCCACGCGGTCGCACAGGCGGCTGAGCTGGTCGCGCACGTCGCGCGCGCGTGTCAGCGAGCGGTGCTGGAGGTAGTTTTCGCGCGCCCAGACGTACGAGAAGTCAGTGTCGACCCATTGGTTCCAGATGTTGAGGAGGGTGAGGTGGTCGCCGCCCTGTTTGTTGGTGAACCGGTTGCGTGCTTGGTCGGCGTAGAGTTTCTTGTCCTTGGGGCGGTAGAAGAGCGCCGAGGCCTCGCCGAGCATGGAGATGATGGAGAGGACTTCCTCGACGCAGCCGTACTTGTCCGCTGCGAGGATCGCCTTGGCGAGCATCGGGTCCGTGGGGAATTCGGCCATCTGGCGGCCGATCTTGGTTAGCTCGCCCTTGTCGTTGAGGGCGCCGAGAGCGTATAGCTGTTCTAGCGCGCGGATGAGTGTTTCCGCGGGCGGTGGATCCATAAAGTCGAAGCCGATGAGGTCGTTTATGCCCAGACTTTTGAGGAGGAGAACAACGCTGTTGAGGTTCGTGCGTTGAATTTCGGGGGTCGTATTCTCGTCGAGCTCGTTGTAGTACGCCCATTTAGTGTAGAGGCGGAAGCATTTGCCCGGACCGACACGCCCGGCACGCCCGCTACGCTGGTTGGCGGAGGCGCGGGAACACGGTGTGACGACGAGGGACTCCATCCCGGATTTGGGGTTGTAGACGTTCTCCTTGACAAAGCCCGGGTCGATCACGTAGACGATGCCGTCAATCGTAATCGAGGTTTCGGCAATGTTGGTAGCTAGGACGACTTTTCGCGCGCCTTCAGGTGTTGGTTCGAAGATTTTGGACTGCAGCTCGGAGGGTAGATTGGCATAGATTGGTGCGACTATCAGCTCTCTGATCTTGCTGCCGAGTTTTCGAGCCGTCTCCTCCAGGTTTTGCTGCGCAGCATCAATCTCATCTTGACCGGTTAGAAAGACCAATATATCACCCTTGGGCGCCGATATGTGGATTTGGAATATGGTGGTTATAGCTGCATGCAGGTAGTTCGCTTCAGGCTGCGAGGTATAGTGAATATCGACAGGATACCGCCGTCCGGGAATGTTGAAAATCGGCGCATCATCAAAGTACGCCGCGAACTTTTGCGCGTCCATGGTAGCGCTGGATATCAGCAGCTTCAATTCCGGCCGAAACCGCGCGATATCCTTCACCAGACCGAACAAGATATCCGTGTGCAGGGTCCGCTCGTGCGCCTCGTCAATCATCAGCGCGGAATAGCCGCCTAGATCGGGCTCCGTCAGGAACTCGCGCAGCAGCATGCCGTCGGTCATATACTTCAAGACGGTCTTATCGCTCGTCTGGTCTTCAAACCGGATCGAGTATCCGACCTCCTTGCCGACCTTCACGGCCATCTCATCCGCGACACGAGCCGCAACGGACATGGCCGCCACCCGACGAGGCTGCGTGCATCCGACCTTCTGCCCATTCTTGGTATAACCCGCCTCATGCAGATACTGCGGAATCTGCGTCGTCTTTCCAGAGCCGGTTTCCCCAACGATGATGAGCACCTGATACTGCTCGACGGCGGCCAGCAGCTCGTTCCGAAAGGCGTAGATGGGCAGCGACTTGCGCGTCTCCTCCATGCTGAGGGCCTTCTTCTCGGCCGCCTTGAGCTGCTCTTCGATGAACCGTTGCTCTCTCGACGCGGATGTGCCGGCCTGGGTACTCTCCATGAGAAAATTGATCTTCTGGGAGTCGTCAAACACGTACTCATAGTCACCCTCGTCCTCCCTCTCCGCGCGGTTGATCTGCGCCTTGGCTTTCGACTGCTGCTCGCGCTCCCATTCTTCGTGCTCGGTGACGAAGCGCTCCTGGCCGGTGGTTTCGTCGCGGTCGAGGTAGCGCTTGTAGAGGGCTTCTTCTTTGCGTTTGCGGTCGATTTTGCCCTTTTCGGTGATGTAGTCTTCCGGCAGCTGGTAGCCGTCGCGGTGCTCGTCGACGCGCTGACGCTCCTTCGCGAGGCGGAGCAGTTCCCGCCGGCGGGCGAAGTCTGCGAGCTCGCGTTCGGAGAGGTTAGCGCCGGAGCGGAGTTCCTCGTTGTCTTCGGCGACTTCTCGCTCGAGGACGTAGAGTTGCTCGGTTTCGCGCTTGGAGAGGTATGCTTGTCGGGACCGGAGGCGCAGATCGTCGACGGCGGCCGCGCGCGCGGCGGGGTCGTCGGCGAGCCGCCGGCGTTCGGCGAGATCTCCGCCTTCTTTCGTGTGGGAGGAGCGGTCTTCGACGAGCTTGTTCGTGCGGTCCTTGTCTTTCTTCTTGAGCCGTTCGGCAAACTCGTCCCGCTCTTCGAGGTCCCGTAGCCGCTCTAGCTCGGCTTTCTCCTCCTCGTTCAGCTCTTCCTCTTGGATTGTGGGCTCCGGGTCGCCGTTGTCGTCGCCGTCGTCTATCCGGGGGCGTTTCGGCGGCGGCATCTCGTACTCTTCCTCTGGGTAGTCGTCGGGGTCGACCTCCACGTCTCCCCAGAGGTCGCCGTCGTCGTCTCGCCGGCGCGATTTCCGCGAGCTCCGGTCCCGGTCCTTGACTCGCTCGCCGCGATCACGATCGCGGTCCTTCTCCTTGTCGCGGTGTCCGTCTCGTTCCCTGTCTCGATCTTGATCCCGGTCCCTATCCCTATCCCTATCCCTCTCCCTCCGGCTGCTATCCTTCTCATCGCCGTCCCGTCTCTTCCGGTCCTTGCTGCTGCGCTCCGGCTTATCCCTACTCCTCGCCACCGGCGGCGGCATCCTCAGCGCGTCGTCCTCGTCCTCCATCGCGACAAACCCATACTTCTTCCTCTCAACCTTCTTCGCCGCTGCCGCTGCAGCGCCATTGTGTTCCGCTACAGCGCTGGAGCCCTTCTTGCCGGACCGCCGGTATAGTTCGTCCGCAAAGGCGCGCGTGGACGCGACATCGCCATCGATAAAGCCGCAGAGCTTGTCGACGAGACCGGCCGAGGAGCAGGAGGTGGACGCGGTGGCGAGGACAAAGTCGATGATGGTCGAGTCCGCGGCGCCGGTGAGCTTGATCAGGCTGTCGGAGACCCAGGCGCGGAGGTCTGACATTTTCGATGGCGGTGGAGGTGGTGGGAGGTGGAAGGATGCGAGGTTGAAGACGGGACCGGGATGAGCCATCGACGACGTGAAGGCGTGTCACGTGGTTGGCGTTTGTTGGAAGATGGCGTGCAACGCAACTCCATCAGGGTTAGTTTCGAACGTCCGGATCGAGGGCTGCACAGCCGGAGTTATGTGCGCCACGGTAGACGGATATATTCGGCGTTATTAAGTAGGTATTGATACAGTCCAAACAAGCGGCCATCTTGTTAAGGAGGTATTGATACAGTCCAGATGTACGGAGGAATTAGAATCGGTCTATGATGCAATGACATCGACAGCTTCAACCAAGTATCAGTTTGTCTTAGGAAGTACATACTCCAGAGGCCTCGTAGGATGAGTCCCTCTTATCTCGAGAGCTATACTAGTCGGTGCCTTGTATTGATAGATTCGTAATGCATTGGTTTCTAAAGCAATATCTGCTCTGCTAATTCTAGGATCGATGAGTACAAAATGCATGGCGACAGGGCAGAAGGCCCAGACGCAAACGTGACATGTCGACAGCAGTGTCTCCATATGTGCAGTATCTGCGCTGTAATATAATTAATAATGGATGCAGCAGAAATCAAATGTCCGCTCCAAGGGTATCTCGCGCGCTCAAATACAGTACCAAATGCAGGGGAAGAATAAAACGGGAGCGGAGTTCGAGACGACATGAGCAAGATGAATAACGTCGAATATCAAAGGGGAGAAGGACGGAATTATAAGATATCATCACTCTCCGCAAACCCCATGCCACCACCGGGCATCTGCACCAAGACGACCTGACCGCCCTTCACCACCTTTCGCACCGCATCAACGGCCATCCCGCCGTCTAGAACGATCCAGGACGCCTTTGCAACGGCCACGCCAGCGACGGCGACAGTCGCATCGAGCTTCGTATTACCCGCGCTCTTCAATCGTCTGGGAGGAACGACGCTACCATCTTTCAGCTTGACCCAGCCATCCTTCGACTGGAACGCCGCCATGAGACACTCCGACACACGGGTCGTCTCAGCTGTACCCTCTGCCAGCGGCACATTCGCAACATCGACCGCCCAGTCCGCCAGCGTCTTCTTGCGGCCACCGATCGCCCCGCCGGGATGAAAAGCGTGGAAGACGTCCTGCGTCCGCCGGCCCTCAAGCTGGTGCATCGTGTCCGCGGCCGATAATGCCAGTGCGTCACCTAACGCCAGCGCGACCGTCGTCGATGTCGTCGGTGCGGAGACGCCGAATGTGGCCTCCTCGCTTTCGTGCACGGGTGTCGGGAGCAGTATTGCGCCTTCCCGCCCCTTCGTCAACGGACACCCCGCAACGTTACCTCCAGCCAAACGCTCGCCGTCTGAGGTCATCGCCATCCTAGCAGCCGTGGTGGCGGCAGCGTGTGCCGTCATAGCGATGACCGTCGTCTGCGAGGGCATGTGCTCGAGGATCCGGACCAGCTCGCTCGTCGTCCCGGAATACGACACCAGCACAACCGTATCCTGCGGCCGGACGATGCCCACGTCCCCGTGCATCGCCTCCGTCGGGTGCAGAAAGAAGCTCATGAGGCCAAGACTGTTCATTGTCGCGACCGTCTTCTGCGCAACCTTGCCGCTCTTGCCCATGCCGCTGAAGACGACCTTGCCGTGCGCGGTGAGGCTGCGCACGATGGCCTGCACGGCGGCGACGAAGCTCGTCCGCGCGGTGGCGTTGATGGTGTACAGGCGGGTGAGGTTGTTCAGCGATGCGGCTTCGGTGGCGAGGACGTGGACGGCGAGGTCGAGGATCGATTCGGAGTTCGACGGGCCGGACGCGAGCGGCGGGGTGCCGGGCGGGGTACCGATGGTCAGCGGACAGGGTGCATGTTGGGCGGGATTCGCTTGCAGTTGCTTGCAGGTGGTCGAGAAGGCGCCGGCGGGGAGGTCGGCGAGGATGGCGGACATATTCGGCGTCGCGAGTTCAACAGAAAACGAGGTTTGGCGGGTGTGGAAAACGTCGACGAGGACGACTTGACAAGGGCGATTTATTCCGGCGAGAAGGATTGCAATTGGCGTGTACGCTGTCGCCGTTGGAGGATTTTAAACTTCTGGTGCGACAGCGGTGGGGGATGGCGCAATCGCTGAAATTGTGGCTCGAGGTCGGGTATTCGGCTCGGTCGTCGGCGCAGAATGCGACCCGATGACAGATCAGCCAGCTGAGGCGCACGAAGGGGCGAGTGAGAGGATTTGCTGGTGGAGATGGCGAGAGGTGTCGAGAAGTTTGTATCTCGAGGAGGCCAGCTGTACCGGGATGGAGAGAAGAAAAAAAAAAAAATTAGAGGTGGGCGAAGACGAGCTTGAATCGAGCAGGCTCAATTGGCGTCGAGGGCGACAGAAGAAGAATATATTCGCATGCAGGGCAGCGACGGTAGCCGAGAAGCGAAGGAAGGAAGACCAGGCCTGGCGATTAGACTCCAACTAATCATTCGTACGGACGATTAAAAGAATTAAAGTTATAGTAAGTTGCTGAACAGTTGCCTCAGATGCTCGCTCTCGACGGACGGCCAGGATGAGAAGGCAGGCGGAACATTTTATAAGCGCCGTCGAGGCGGCCGCCGGCGGAAAATACAACCTCGAGCTACACTGACTCGCCGCACGATTTTGCGCCCCGACTCGATCGATCCAGAGATTCGTTCTGTGGCACTGGACAGCCGCCATCGATCGCACGAGATGATATCAAGAGCTACTCCATCGACACGCTGTCCTGCATCGAGCTGATGTCCGGCCGACCTTCGATCGCGGTTACACGTACGTAATGGCTGATTACGTGAGTGAACGTTAAACAGACTTCTCCTCTCACCATGACACAGCCCAGCCGTTGGAGCTTTGTCCCGTGCATCGTCATTTCTACGCGTCTGCTGCATACGGACACCTCTCAATCCGTACCATCCCGCTATCGTCCGCGTCGAACGCTGAGGTCAATGCGATCGATAGCGTACCCCGCAGCCCAGAGATATCGAGATGTGATTATAAAGCAGTGGTGAGTCAGCCAGCCAGTTCCCGTGCGCCCGTGCTCCAGATGCAAATGGCTGACAGCCGTCACCGCCATCGAAGAGAGCTGGCATCGAGGCTACATCGAGAGGGGAGCACCAGTAAAAGCAGACGCTGAAGCGGAGGCCAGAGAAGACGCTGACAAAGAATCGATCCCGGAAGTTGAGGCAAGGGCGGAATCTAGAATGCGGCGAAGATCGGCTGGACACGGGCGAACCCGAAGCGAGATGCATGGCATCGGCTCCATTGCACTGTCAGCATCCT
The DNA here is from genome assembly GCA_020064725.1 of Drechslerella dactyloides. Classification (NCBI taxonomy): domain Eukaryota; kingdom Fungi; phylum Ascomycota; class Orbiliomycetes; order Orbiliales; family Orbiliaceae; genus Drechslerella; species Drechslerella dactyloides. Next base: position 1,585,182 of record JAGTWJ010000008.1, on the reverse strand, counting down.
GCATCGATCTGGCTTGCACCCTTCAAACCGAGGCCGTGCGTGCTAACAGCGCTGGTAGCGTGGGGATCCAAATGATCCCGGGAGATATGATCCGATTGATAAGCTACGATGCAGCTGTGCTGCTGCTGTACTTAGCACAACTGCGCTGTCCTGGCGCACGGTGGCAGGGCTCCACCGAGCCCCTCCTCAGCTGGAGAGTAGTGTGATCAAGTTGATAACTTTAAAAAGAGGGGTTCTGACAGAGCTCAAGGCCAAGGGCCTGTATCCTGGAGCTCAAGGGACTAGAACGATCGTAGACACCAGTGTCAAGTATAGTACATACATGTACCGTTGCAAGGCTACTACCATTTCTCCGATTGCTGGGCCCGTAGACTATCCAGCGATATCGGATACCTCGAACTTCCCCCGATTAGCTTAGTCCGTACTAGTATACTACACGACTACAGTACTGCTAAAGTAAAGGCAGGCAGGCAGGCAGGCAGTGTCTTTCATAGCCTCCGAGTTCACCCTGGACCCCGAGATCCAACCCTGTCTCACGCCGCCGTTTGACATGACTTCAGCGCCCGGCTGGCCGACGGGGATATCGGATGAACGCAAGCCTACTAAGATCAGATGACGGCATGGCAGCCAACCTTTTTGCAATTTTGGCATTTACTTAGACTGGTAGTGCACTATAGTATATATACAGTCTAACTCGTTGGATAGGACAGCGAAGGAATTTGAAACTGTTGGGAATGGAAAGTCTGGTGTCGTGATGCACAAACCGGATTCCAGACTGACCGCGCAATGTGACGGTCGTTACTTTATACTCGAGCGCTAGTCAGTTCTATACTCCTCGCACCAATAGGATAGTAGTGCAAGCCCAGGTGGGGAATAATACGGTGTGCGACTGGTATTAATCGTCGAGTCGCCACATACTTGACCATGCAGCATGCATGCAAGCCTTTATATCAGAGCATAGTTATAGCTATCGTCAACACCAGGATTAACATGCAGTTTGATAGCGAGCATGCATACGCCGTGCACCGTGCTTCCCTTCAGCCTGTTCTACAAACTCGTCTCATTTCTGGGGTTGTTGGATCGAGAATATGTATCCCGAGCAGCAAACTGGCAGAATGCATGGCAATTAAATTGCGTATCCAACTCCATACGCCGTAGACGTTAGACAAGTATACTAGCAGACTGTTTGCTGGTTGACCAAATTGATTGAATCCAGCAAGATTCGAGACGGACAGCGACTAGCGATAAGTGAGCGTCGATTGGTAGACGGCTGACGCAATCGGGTCGTCGAAAGCGGCGCCATCTCGGATTGGCCTTCTGCATCGAATTCGAGGCGGGGGAGGGCACGTATCCTCTTCCCCATCCTCCAGCCTGCATTCCGCCTGCAGAGGACCAATCTGAGCTCCTCTGGGACAGCTGAGGAGGAGCGAGAAGAGGAGGAGTAGAGAGGAGGAGTAGAAAGGAGGAGGAGGAAGAGTGCTAGCCCGGTCGATATCGTCACGGATCGGCCACTTATCGCCTGCGGGCAGGCCTGCACGCTGCCTTTGCTGGTTGGTTGGCTCGCCTCCCCGGCGCGCTCGAAACAGGCCACCGCTGCCCACCAACATTCACAGACGGAGAGGTGACCGAGAAGAGGAGTAGTAGATGATGTGGAATCGGTGTCCAGCAGATGCGGGCTGGCTGTCAGTTGGTGCTCTCGTGATGCAGCTGGCAGCTGGCATTTGGCTGGCTGGCTGGCTTTGTTTGCAGGTGGCCGGGCTGCAAACAGCGCCCGTTCAGCTTGCTTGCTTGCTTGCTTGTTGGATTCGCCCATTCCAGCCAGCCAGCCAGCCAACCTCCGCCGGATGGACGTCTCAACAACATCGTCAGCCTCTCCGCCGACGCTTGTTCCTCTTACACTCTCCCATCGCATCTATAGACACGGCTAGACTGTTTAGACTCTTGTGCTCTCGGTTATATACAATACGCATCTGCATCGTCGTCGGAGCGCGGACGCTGCCCAGGCGAACGAACCCCCGTGCTAGCTCCACCCGCCATTTCCTGCATTACTTACTCCTGGCCTCGGCCCCCAATCACGCCTTCAATCGCATCCTCACCTCCTTCCTTCCTTCCCCTTCTCTCCCCTGTACACTATCCGACATCACATCAAACCTCACTGCTGCTGCTGCTACGAGCGCCGGCCGCGAAATTGAAACGGGCAGCAGACACCGAACATAATACTCTTCAAACATAATCTCGATACACCCGAAACCGCTATCGATACGGATACGCTTCCGTCTACGCTACGCCCACGATGGCCTACCGAGTCCCCCAACACAGGCAGACCGCCCAGCCGACAACCCCTCAACAGCAAATCCGCGACCGGCCCTCGCTCCCGACCACCAGCGCCCTCGGCCAGTCCGCCACCGCCGATTCCGAGGAATGGGTCGTCTTCTCGCCGACCACCGACGCGCAGACCGTGCGGACTCCGACCTCCGGCCGAGCCAGCCGCATCAGCGACCTTGCGTCCCTGCAGTATGACGACGACGACGACGAATTGGAGGCTGAGGAGGAGGATGTGCTGGGCGACGACGAGGAGGAGGACGAAGACGAAGACTACGATGAGGATATAGATTTGCATGGCTTCAGGGATCTCTACCACCAGGGCCCCGTCATGCTGCCGCAGCACGACGGTCTGGGAACCTTTCCCTCAGCGGCCAGCCTGCAGGGCGTCCCCGTCGAAAAAGTCGAGCAGGAAGCGCCGGTGCTGGCGTCGCGCAACTCGTTCACGAACGCCCGGATACAAGCCTGGCGGATGGAGCAGTCGCGGATTCTCCTGGACGAGATCGAGCGGGCGACGAAAGGCCGGCTGGGACTGCGGGAGACGGAAGCGCAGCGGCGGGAGGAGGAGCTGGCGACGATGAGCGACGTCGGACTGCAGGAGATGAACGAGCGGGCGCTGGCGGACCGGACGGCGGACCACGAGACCTTCTGGGAGCGGCTGCGACGACGGCTGGTGCAGGACATCATGGGGCTGGACGACATGGTGCTACAGATCATCTTTGGGGAGGCCCTACCCGCGGACTTTGAGACGTCGTCCGGCGCGTCGACGCCCACCGGTCGGACGGAGGGTGGATTGAAGCGGATGGATGCCTCGTGGGAAGAGCGGCTGTTCGAGCGACTCGCCCGCGAGCTCGGCGTGCTGGCGCAGTACTACACGCCGGACGTCGCAAAGGCCGCCTTTTCCACATACGTTACCGGAAAGTCGCAGACTTCCTCCACCACTGCTACTATTCCCGCCGCCGCAGCGACGACATCTCCAACGGGCCGGGCGAGGAGCACCGGTGCGAGGACGCCAACGTACTCCCTCTACCCGTCGCTGCAATCCTCGACGTCGTACACAACTCTCGACCCGCTGTCCTCCACCCGGCAATTCCGCCCGACGATCGATGGCGAGGACGACCAGGACAGCCACGCGGCGAACTGGGGCATCGAAGACGGCCCGCTGTCGTCGTCGCTGCTGACGGCATCGTCGGAGGCCCGCGTGGACGCCGAGATCGTGCGCGAGTACTGGGAAAAAGAACTAAACGTACGCATGCTCTTCTCCTACCTCAAGTCCAAGCTCGCCGCGGCCCCACCACAATCCCCCACTGCTTCCACATCCACAACCGCTGCACCGACAGCTGCTGCTGCTGCTCCTCCTCGACACCACCGCTCATCCTCGTCGCCCACGAATGCAGCAGCACAATCCTCATCATCCGCGGCGGCAGGGCGAACGGCGAACGCGTACAGGTACTCGACTCTCAACCAACCGTTGCACCAGCAGCACCCGCTGATCTCGCATGCCCAGAAGGCGAACGTGAAAAGCCGGCGGATCTCACCGATCGCGTCGCTGACGTCGGTGCTCGGCGTGGGCATGGGCGGGTTCCGGTCCGGCAGCAGCTGCGCGTCGCAGTCGACGACGACGCGGAAGAGCGCGGGGCAGAAGCAGAAGGAGGCGGAGGCTAAGTCTAATTCGTCCAAGCACTTTTGGGACGTCGGGTCGACGGTTGGGAGCAGCCGGAGCTCGTGCGTCGGCGGGCCGGTGTGGGCTGACGTGTAGCCCGGTCCTATACCAGTCCTATACCTAGGTCTTTGCTTATATATACGATACGCGTGGGTGAGTGCGCTTGACGGATGGATATTCTGCAGGTGCATTAGGTGCATGTGTCAGCGCGCGTTTTATTGGTTTTGCTTTATTCGGTTATACGGCGGGTTCTAGGCCGTTCGCGATGCATACTCGGGCTGTTGAAAGGGCAGCGTTCAGCGGGGCGTGCGTGGTATCGTTTTTACTTTGCATTTTATTATCATTACTGTCGTGGGGCCTTTGTCTTTTGTAATTCTTGCGCCTTCCTTTTCTTGTGCATTTTTTTTATATTTATATTATACGCTGGTCCCTTTTGTACATTTACGCTGCTCTGGGATGGATGGATGGATGGTAGTATCGAGGTTAGATGGGATGGATGGATGGCTAGATGGATGGATGATGGATGGACAGAACGGAACTTGCATCTTGCATCTTGCATTTCTCATCGGATACAGCTGCGCTTCTCGCAAAATGCTGCTACTTGCTGGTGCATGACGTATATATATATATATAACTCTCATCGATCGAATTACGACTTGCGTCGTTCTCGAATTCTACGACTTACCTCCTGTATATACTTTGCACGATATAATATAATCCAATACAATACACAGGATGCGATGCCGCTAGCTACAGTCTATATAGCTAGGCTAATTCGATCCATCTATTCTTGCTGAAACGTTAACGTTACCCCACGACGTATGCATATCTGCGGACACACGCCCAGCCCGAGCTCCGCGCATGGATGGCCAGGCGAATCCGCCGACGAAGTGGCCGTCCGTCATGTCGCAGGATTGTCTTCTGGTCAGATGTAGCGGCGCTCGTTAGGTAATGGGAGGACGTTCCCCGCAGCCGAGGGGCCATATGACCCGTCCTGCGCACTGCGCTAGCTGCATCGGAGCGTCGGATCATGTCAGCTAAGGGTTAGTAGACAGGCTTGATAGTTCGCCTGGGTGTAGCCGGTGTGCGCGGACGGTGCGTGCATGCAGGAGTCTCGAATCGAGGTTTTCTGTCTGTCGTGCAGATGCGGCCTTGGTTTTAGCTTTCGTGGGACCCGGTTGATTGGCGGTGCGTGAATGTAGGCAGGCGGGTGATGTGATTGTGATAGGTGGGCTTCGGATGGATGGAAGTTTGGTATAAGGTGTCGCCCCTCCGCTCCGCTGGCGCTTTGAATTCCTTCCTGTCGTGATACGTTTAACTTGTACTTGTGCTGCGCTGTGGAGGTTTCGGAGGTGGACTGGATTATTATCGTCGGCGGTATATAATAAACCTTCCCGTCGTCTGGATGCTGCTATCGCGGCTAGCTTAGCTATCCTCCGTCAATTTGTATACTACCCATCACCCGCCGACTACCGCGAGGATCACGACTTGAGACGGCAAGCTCGATCGGACTACAGAGTAGACCGGGATACTAGCGGGTAAGCTTCGAGGTGTCTCCGCCGACCTCCCACTTTCATCCGATCGCTAACCGTTGGCCAGCAGCTTCCCCTGCCCGCCATCGCTCGCTACTTCCCGTAACAGCAGGCGGCCGGCCGTAGACGAATCTACCAAGATGCCCACCGCCGCCAGCCTCACCTTCCCCCGCTTCCTGCTGCCCGCCTTCCCGCGCTGGCAGCCCGCGCTGCTCAAGCGCCACCGGCCCATCGAGGACGTCACCGCTGAGCCGTCGCGGCCGCGGTCGCAATCGCAATCGTCATCGTCAGCTATCACGCTGACTTCCGACGACGAGGAAGGTGCAGCCCGGCTGTCGAGACACACCAGGGGCCTCTCCCACGATTCCGGGTGCGTCATCGACGACGGCAGCGAGAGTGAACTGGAAGAACAAGAACAAGAAGACGCCGAAGGAGACGGCGAGGCATCCGACGACGACGATAGATCGTACACCTCCGCCTCGTCCTCCGCTGCCTCTCTCGAACTCTACCTCGACAGCGAAAGCGGCTACGGCGGCAGCACCGACGACATCCGCCGGAAACGCACCCGAAACCGCACCTCCACAAACGCCTCCACCGGCGCAGTCGCCGGAACATCCCTCGCGAGCGCAACTTCATACCTGCACTGCTCCGCCTGCCGCACAAACCTCTGCTTCACCTCCTCCGTAATCTCAAAGGGCTTCACCGGCCGCCACGGCCGCGCCTACCTCGTCACAAACATCGTCCCGTCCAACATCGCCCACGGCAAACCCATCAGCCGCTCCCTGCAAACAGGCGCCCACACCGTCGCCGACATCAGCTGCCGCGTCTGCGGTGGCAATCTGGGGTGGAAGTACATCCACGCCGAGGAGCGCAGTCAGCGGTACAAAGTCGGCAAATACATCCTCGAGACCGGCCGCGTTAGCAAAGCGAACGTCTGGGATGCCGAGTACGACGCCAATACCACCACTGTAACCCCACCTGCTAAGACCACCGCCAAGGATGATAAAAGGGACAGCTGGGATGCGATGCTGCCGAACGGGATAGACAGCTGGGACAGCGACGCTATAGACGCGGATCTGGCGGACGAAGAAGAACTCGAGGAGTTGTTCGCGGGAATGTGGAATCGAGAACGCGCGGTGAAGCGCCGGGAGCGCAAGCGGCAGATGGAGGAGCTGCGACGGCAGGTCGATTCGAATGTGTAGCTGTCATTTATACGGTGATTTGGTTGCTTGAGCGTTTTTGCATCGGACGATACGGTTGGGGGTTCTTTTTAGCATTCGGCGCACTGGTGGGTTAGATGGATTGATAGCATAGGAATCGGTGTAGTCCCGCTGCGAATGAATCTGGGACTTGGTGATATCATACGACTGCGGTGTTCGGCGATACCCCCCGGGCAGCATCGCCGTCGGGACCGAGGGAGGCGCACATTGTATTATCGTATGTTTGCATACTTGTACTTGTTGGCTGTCGGATACACTCAAGTAGTAATGTATAATTAGCACAATTGGCATCTCTTCAGTATTATATTATAGAATGATATCATGGCATTTCCTCAACTACAAGCTTCCGCCGTGGCCCGTCCATATCGACACCGCTAGTTGACGGACGAAGCCTGTACGGCCATCTCAACTTCAATTCATCTATCATACAACCAAGGGATAAAGGAAGCAAAACCCGCATACACCAATTAAATGATACCGGTATCCGTATTCACATGAACCAAAAACGCAAATGCGACGAGGAAAAGGAAATATCTCTCGCTATTCTATCAGCGTGCCTTCTTCGGCTGCCCGTTCTTCTTCCTCCGTCGTGACCCTCGGCTTCTTGCTGTTGTTCTGCGCGATGGCAGTCGGCTTTGCTGCCGCTGCTGTAGGTGGCGGTACATCGTCGTCATCCTCCGCTTTCCGCTTCGAGCCCGCGCCGTGAGGGACCGCAGCTGCAGCTGCAGCGGGACTCGGCGCGTCAGCCACCGGTGTCCTCGCCTTCTTCCGCACCGCGCCGGAGATATCGTTCGCGCCGCTGATGATGTCCGCAAACATCTTCTTCGCGTCGTCAGGATTCCCGGACCGCATCGCGCTGAGGATACCCGCCATCTGCTCCTCGCCCATCGCTTTCGTCACCGCCGCGGCAACGGTCTCCGCCGGCGGGGCCATCAGATCGCGCAGCTTCATCTCCAGCTCCCGGACTAGGTCTCTTCCTTCCTCGACGGCCTTCTCCGCCTCGTCCTTGGGCTTGTCGCCGACTTTGTCGCCCGTGGCAGCCTGGATCGCCTTCTCCTCGGCCTCGACGCGCTTCCTGCAGCTTGCGATCGCGGAGCGCATGTGCTTGACGGCCTGCTCGCGGCCTTTCTTCTGGTCCTCCGGCGAGACGTCCTTGTCCGCGTCGCCTTCGCCGGCGCCCTGCGAGGCGAACTCCAGCGCGAGCGAGAGCTTGTAGTGCGCTTCGGTGATGAGGGTTGATTCGACGGGGTAGAGGTCCTGCTTGATTTTCAGGGCCTCCTCGAGGTCGATGCAGGCTTGCTTGAAGGATTCGGATTCCAGCGAGACTTCGCCGAGGATGTCGTGGACGTCCGCGAGCCGCTCTTTGATCTTGCGGAGGGTGTCGGTGTCGTCCGGCGGGTTTTCAAGGCGCTTGTTGAACAGGACGCGCGCGAGGTCGAGGATCTCCCAGGCGAGAGTGAAGTCGTCGCCGTCGGGGCCGGCGTCGGAGTTTGCATCGGAGTCCGCGTCTTCGCCATCGCTGTCGTCGAGGAAATTGTCGTCGCCGGAGATTGCGATGACGCCCTTTTTGAAGGCGCCGCCGACGTCGGTGATGTCTGCTGTCGCGGCGGGTTTTCGCTTCTTCGCAGCAGCAGCGGCGGATGTGGATGGCTTGGTGGTGGTGGTGATTTCGGCCTCGCGCTGCTTCTCGCGTGCGGCTTCGCCGGAGCTGACGCCGGTGCCGAGGACGTCGGAGCGCTCGAGGCCGCAGTTGTAGAGCGCGCGGCCGTAGAGGTAGAGCAGGTCGGCGTTCAGCGGGCTGTCCTCGCCGTTGATGGAGGCTTGCAGTTCTGCGGCTTCGGCGTAGAGTTCTGCGGCTTTGGAGTAGCGTTTGTGCGTGTATTCGACGGCGGCCTCGGCGGTGAGGGCTTCGAGCTGCTGCTCGGGCGAGGCTGCCTCGGGCTTCGTGGGCGTCGTTTCAGACATCGCGGCGAGGCTGGCGATGCGACGATGAGTAGTATGTAGGTAAGAAGCGGTGAACAGTATTCTGAGCTTCGCGTGAGTACCTCAGCGCAGACGTGCGCGTGCACGAGCTCTAGGGAATTGGAGGAGAGAAGGATCCGGCCGCCGTGGTGTTTGGGAGATGAAGTTGAGGTTGGTGTCGCGAGATGAGATGGCCGATGGGCTGGGCGTGTGGTAGTTGAGCTAAAGTAGCTGTTCCGGCACGCGTTTGGCGCAAGCTGCAACTTCAACCTCGTGTCGACGCGACTTCACGCCCCGCTACACGTCCCCGACATCACGACACTCCTCCTCCATCGACACCGCATCTAGATCGCAGCTGCCATGAGCGAAAGTCCAGACGCCCAGCCGTCCTCGCCGGCGAGAGACAGGCCCAGGGAAATGTCAATTGACGACGACGACGATGGCGACCTCGACGGCCTCGACAGCATCGGCAAGCTCCCTCCGCCCAAGAAGACTTCCACCAAGACAGCCGCCATCTTTGCCAACTGGCAGCGGAGACGGCCGTCGCCTCCTCCAGCTTCATCGTCAGCTGCCGGACCATCTTCCGATCCGTTCATGCCGTTAAACTCCTCCCAGTTCCCAGCTCCGAGACCCCGTGAAGCCCCGCCTCGAGGGCAGCCCACCAGACCCGCTGCTGGCCCTCCGCGCATCCTCGCCGTCGATATACCCGCCTCCTCGCTGCGGCCGCTGGCATTCCGCATATTCACAAAGAAGCACAACCTGACCCTCAAATCCGAAGCTCTAGCGCTTCTCTGCAGCTTCATCGGTCGAAAATGCGGGGCGGACTGGAAGACCAGCGGGTCGGCAGAAAAGCTCCTCGAGGAGGTCGCCAAAACCTGGAAGCGAAACGAAGGTGCCGCAGCAATCCTCGTCGACGGCAACGATGCTCTCAAAACCGTCATCCGCGACCTCGAAGTCGAAGGCCAGGCGGCCACCAGAGTCAACCTCCTCGCCCGCGGCGACAGCTTTGATTTCGCTCAAGCCTCCAGCCTATCTTCTGCCACGCCCGACGATTCCGACCTCCCGACCCCATCTTTCGAGAGCACCCTGCAGACCACCGTTATATCCTCCAAAGCCGGCCCTGACGTCAACCTCGACGACGTTGACCCGCGTGATTATCTAAACGTAGTCGACGCTTTCACGCAGCCGAAATTCAAGTACAACCACACGAGAAAACAGTTTGAACGGTTCGTCAGCGCCTGTCAATATCCCCTCCGCCTGGTGGACTCGCAAGGTTGACCCGTTTTCTCTATTCTCTCTCGGACGCACTCAGGGCCCCGAAGCCTTCGTTATACCCTGACGCGAGCGCGAAGGCTCAAATCTTCATGACGCGGTACTATTTGATCTACCACCGTCTGCTGCGGAATCCGCTGTTCCAACCGCCTACGTTTGCGCCCTCGAATAGCATGACCTCCCGTGGGACGAAGACGTACATCAAGATCACGCCTATTGCCCATATGCTCGGCCGTAGCGGCAACCCATTCTTCATATTTGGTTTGCTCTCGACGTCTCCGGACACGGGACAGCTGACGCTCGAAGATCCAACCGGCACGATACAGCTGGATATCACGAACGCACGGCCGATCCCGGAAAACGGCGTCTGGTTCAGCCCGGGCAACTTTGTCGGCGTCGACGGGACGTACGAAACCGACGGCAGATTCACAGCATACACCATCGGCCAGCCGCCCAGCGAGCGTAGGGAAACGTCCGCGGAAGTCTTCGGCCACATGGACTTTCTCGGCCTCAACATGCCGCTGGAGTTTTCCACCGGCGGCGGCGGCGGACGCGGTCTGCGGCTTGCAGAGAAGCGGATAGCGACGGACGGTACCGGCGGCAGAATTGTAGTGCTGAGCGAGGTGCACCTCGACCTGCCACGGACGCACGAGGCCCTCACAAAACTATTCGAGAAGTGGGAGACTGACGCTTCCCAGGAGGAGCAACCGCTCGCCCGGCCGATTACGTGTATCATATGCGGCGGGTTCGTCTCGGATGGGTTCGCACATGGCAACGGCAGCTCGGGGTATAAAGAGGCGATGGACCAGCTCGCGACGACGCTGTCCAACTTCCCCGCGCTGCTGACGAGTACAACGTTCGTACTGGTACCCGGGGATGCAGATCCCTGGGCTGCCGCTGCGACAGGCGGCGCCGCCGGCGTCCTCCCGAAGAGAGGCATACCGGACGCTTTTACGAATAAAGTGAAGAGAGCCTTCACCAGCGCCAATTCGAACGCCGCGAGGAAGGAGGGCGGCGCGGGTGGTAAAGTTGTCTTTGGGAGCAACCCTTGTCGGGTCGGGTACTTCACGCGGGAGATCGTCGTGTTCCGGGACGACCTTGGGGCGCGGTTCGCTCGGAATACGGTCAGGTTTAAGCAGCTTGCTCCGCATGCGGAAGCGGAGCGGGAGCATGAGATGGAGCTGGATGCGCGTTCGGATGTGCCGGCCACGCAGGACGAGGAGGCACCCAGCGCCAGCGATATTGTCGCTGACGATGTCAGAATGGCCAGGAAGGTATGCTCATCTCTTATCTTCTTTCCAAAGAGAACGAAAATGAGTAGCTTGAATGGCGAGAGTGAACGCTGACTGTGCGTGATAGCTGGTCAAAACGATCCTAGATCAGTCGTATCTGTCGCCGTACCCGCTCAGTATCAGGCCGGTCCTATGGGACTACATGCATACTCTATCGCTATTCCCATTGCCGAGCTACCTTGTGCTTGCGGATGCGACCACCCCGCCGTTCACGGTCACGTACGAAGGATGCCATGTGGTTAATCCGGGGAGGTTTCTGGTGGCCGGCGAGCGGAGGAAGGCGCGGTATGTGGAGTTTGTGGTCGGCGCGGTGCAGACGCCTGGCGGGCAGGTTGCTGAATTTGTGTATTGATTCATGAGTGGAGTTGTGGATTTATTATGTTGCATAGTCCCGGGTGATGTTGCATATTTTCTAGACATTGAGGCCTTGGGTTTTTCTTCACACTTGTGCCTGGATACAATTTAGCTGCTGTTGGGAGTGGTAGAGGGGGTTTCATATGGGCCGGAAGCTTTGTGCGTGTCTGGCCCGCGAGACTAGCTGGAAGAGTATATCGACTCTTGTCCCAATCTGGAATGATGGAGCATGTATGAGTTGTCTTTTTTTCGGCCGTTTTGCATCTTCTGGGGGCTTATACAAAATTCATAACGACGTGGAACCAAAGGAAATACTACTAAGTACTCCCTGTAGAAGCTTCCGTGTGATTCTGGTACTGGTGGGGTATTGCCAGACAGGTATATAAAGAGCTACTCCCCACTCTCCATCCTAATTCGTTTCCTCTCCTCTACACCATCCTCCGACTGGCTGGCACAGCCCGGTCATCCTACCTAGTCCATCCATCTCCTAAACTAGTTGCTAGATGCAAACTTGCTCCTAGATCGTCGCCAGGCCAATCAATTCAAAGAACTAGATGAGTCTATGATAACGATCTTCATCAGAAAGCCCAAGATGTATGGCTATATACACATATATACAAGACAACTCTTATAATGAACTACCTGTAACACCGCGTCGGGTTCTTCTATTTTGGATAGAACCGACGCAAATGGTAAAAATCCCGGACATGTGTATACTAGTCCCGAGGCTAGATATTTTCCTACCGAGATTATATGTACACACCAGAAGTAGAAAATGACAGTCAATCCTCCATATGCTATATATCCATCGCGAACAGAGTACGGCATGTGGCAGATGTAGAACCGGCGTTTACGTCGCGGTCATATGTCGGCCGTGATACCAAGCCAAAGTTCATGCAGGCCCCTTCCCTCAACTTCGAACGCAACATGATCTACATGATCTCTAGTTGCACCTAACAAATGGTAGCATCGAATGCAGCGCCTTTAATGTTCCGGTGGCATGCATGAAGGACCGCAATATTCGCATTCTTATCATGATCAACCCTAAGAAATATATATATTCCACAGCGAACCCCGGATATGGGTCACTTTATGGGTATGCCCTTTTTGCTGAATGAATTGCGGAACGAGGCGACAAAGTAGGGATTTCATGGTAGCACATTTACGTTCGAGGCTCTGCTATGAGCCGAAGTCGCACCCGACTTGTTTATGAGTAATATTATTCCAAGAATCTACACAGGAAGCTTGAAGGACAAAAGACAGGCCATGGGATTATATATATATCTGTACATCTCGGCTCGACTACGTTCAAAGCTGTTCTGTTTTAGGCCTACCACCTATCGACCTCTCTTTACACTCATATCTTAGCGGGGTATCAAGATCAAATGTTCTACAGAAATTAATCTCGTATTCTGTGGACCTAATGGGGTCTCGAACTGAAGCTCTGTCAGCGTCATCGAGCTAAGCTTCCTACCTCCCCCAGATCTGCAGACACCAACGATCTAGCCCAGATATATATATCGCTGTCCGTCCCCTGTGTTCTTCTAGGCATTGTCTAAATCTGTCGATATATGGCACACACCGGGAAAACCAAGAACCGATGGCAGCACCAACAAAAGATGCTGCCGTCGAAAGGGCCAAGTATCTCACTGTATGCAATATCAACCGCACTAAATTTCTTGCGGACGTAAGGGGAACCTTATATATCCTATCGCGACAAGTAGCTTCAAGCTTAATGACTTCAGAGATCCTATGTATGGTCAGCAATCGAGTAAACCGGCCTGGCGATATGACATTGATTGCATCGAAACGAAAATGATTATGAAGGCAGATTATAGCGTAGCGTGAATAACCTGCATTATGGAGTGCGTCGTCGGAACATCTCAGAATCAGGAAATTCATCTCAATTCAACCTTGTCGACACTGCACGAGTTTCTATACATGGATCAGAAATGCCACGCACAACACATATAGACATTTATCAGCATGGGGCTTGAGCCTGCCCCGGCTATTATAGGAGCCTGGATGCACGCCAGACGCTATACTACTATGAATCAATAAACAGGCCGTAACTTGGTCTCGCCGTAACTCGCTATTTCACTCATATGATCATGTGTAAAGGTGGTGTTGTCTGTATTCAAGTTGGCCAAATAATCTCCAGGCCTAGTGCAGAGCTCCGCTACATGACGTGCGCCTGCAACCCTCAAGCTTCGCGAATTTCAGCCTCCTCGATTACGACTACAAGCGGCCTTCCCTTGACGAATCTAGATAGATCTAATGACAGAAAGACCTACGAGACGTATCTTGAACCTATCTCGATCTGACCTGGTGTATGCGACCTCACCCTGAAGCATATCCTGGTCAGCTATAGATATGGACCTGTTAGACCGAATGCACGACGGACCAGTTTGTATAGGTAGATGTGCGTTGGCATTGAAGCGCGGCTATGCATTGTTGATTTCTGTCGGAGTTCGTTGCGAGAGCTAGAATAGTACGTGTACTTTACTATCAATGCATCAGATCATTCATGTAGCTCGCTCTTGGTCTTAGCGATTATGGCGTTGTGATAGTGTCATTGGATAAGATTCTACATCAACAAGTGAAAATTTTGCCATGCTTCTCGTGTTTAGCCTGAATTCAGAAAGAAACTTCAAACTCGCCTTAGTAGACATAGTTAATACCGGTATCTAAATTCTTGAATTCATATAAGCATGGTGATCATTTGTAAGGAACATTAACATATCTTGTTGTTCATGTGATAGTTCTGTTTTCTCTAGCTGTGGGCCCTTTTCGGTTTCACGATCAGCTCTAATCTGGCTAGACCGCTTGCTTCTTCCTCTTCCAGCACCTATCTCTCGCGCTTTCCTTAGTTGATCTCCTGCTCGGAGCGCCGGAGCGCTAATCAACCTCCCACTCTTTCTCCACCTGTACCTTTTGGATCCCGCCACCACCAGGACATCTAGGACCACCATTTCTATCAGGCGCAGACGGTACCATACCGGACGTACGAACTCACGAACGAGTTCTGTGGATACTAGAAAGAAATAAGATATATCAAATAACAAAGCGAGTAACGGAAACGGCGGGCGCCAGCGCGATCAAACGTCAAGGCGGCCGAACGCCTAAGGGGTGAATACGTCACGCTGCTTAGCATTCCCGTCCATCATCAGGAGCCACCGTCTTATAAACGAGATTCCAACATCAAAACCTACCCGACCGCTTAGTTTTCTCTCTTGCGAGGCTGTCGATAAAGCATCACTCGGTCGGGAAGTTCTCGTAGCAACCAATGGCTGCCGGCGTCGTGGAAAGGCTGAAGGCCCTGGATCTCAAGCTGTTAGCTAGGCGAGTCTCATTGCCTCGAGCCTTGACCCACACATTACACCGCAGGCGCTTTATACTCCTCGCCATTGCAACCATAATCTTTACGTTATACAGATTATCATCCAGCGCTTTGTCGTTGGAAAGGTGAGTCCCTGTCTTCCGTGTCTCGGCTGTCGGCCGCATTGTTGGGTCCGTTCTGTTGGTCGCACAAAGATTCCGGATCTACGGCAAACTTACTGGGTGTACCTTTCGCGCTCGCTTTAGTCGGTGGACATGCTACGGGCCTAGTGTGTCGCCTCTGGATATATCTCTGAACGAATTTGTCGCCTGGCACCAGCATTGGAACACTCCTATCATCAATCGGCACAAGCCCGTCGATTTAAATTCGAAAACTATCAATAACATTAATCTCAACAAGATCACTACTAGCAAAGATGCCATTAGAAATAAAGAGAGAGTGCTTATCTTGACACCACTTCGAGATGCAGCCATCCATCTCCATCGATATTTTAAGCTTCTTTCGGAGCTCACATATCCTCATGATTTAATTGACCTAGGTTTCCTAGTCGGAGATTCAACAGATGACACCCTGGCTATTTTAGCGTTGGAGCTTGACAGGATCCAATCTAATTCTAAAACTCCATTCAGAAGTGGTACTATCATTGAGAAAGATTTTGGTGTTACTCTTTCGCAAAATGTAGCGGATAGACATTCGTTTGAAGCTCAAGGGCCCCGGAGGAAGGCGATGGGCAAAGCGAGGAACTTTTTGCTTTATAGCACCTTGAAGACCGAGCACTCCTGGGTCTTGTGGAGGGACGTAGATATTAAGGAGGCATCAGCGTCGATGATTGAGGACTTCATTGCTCATGACAAGGACATCGTCGTCCCTAGTAAGCGCCTATACGTATTTCCCAGTGTTCAGGACGGAATCTAATTCTTGCTGTTAGATATCTGGTTCCACCGATTTGATAAAGATGGCAACGACATTGAAGGGAGATGTAAGTCGCCGCATTCCATCAAATACGAAAATTCTTCAAGTATTTGTTGTGAAGCCCGTTGGCTGTCCTTCATGGACTAAAGGACGGCATCTGGTTTCGAAATTCCACGCAACAATTTTCGAATACTAACAAATACTTTTACAGTCGACTACAATTCTTGGGTCGAATCCGACAAAGCCCGCAAGCTGCGAAAGACATTGTCTGAGGACACGGTCTTAGCGGAGGGTTATAAGAAATATAAGACCGGGCGAAAATACATGGCTACGATGGGAGATTGGAGAAAAGATCAGAGTGAGGAAATGGATCTCGATGGAATTGGTGGCGTGAGCATCCTCGTTAAGGCGGATGTTCACCGCGCTGGTATGGCAAAACCTCTTGCTCTTGCAAGACAGACTCATAGGATCTCCCTGATCGAATCGGAGAGTCGAATTTACAGCTGATCTTATCCGGATTGTTTTATCTCCTTGATGGCAGCTTTTACTAATCCTTTGGCATGTTTGTAGGCATCAATTTCCCTTCATACGCATTCGAAAATCAAGCGGAAACCGAAGGTTTTGCTAAAATGGCCAAGCGGGCAGGATACAAGGTCATTGGATTGCCTAATTATGTCGTTTGGCACATTGATACTGAGGAGAAGCCTGGAAATGCCTGATCATCTTTGAGGCTTGCCGTAGTGGCCTTTATATTTCAGATATCACGGGCCAGAGATGCGCTATGGATGTCGAAGCCCTTTCAACTTCGACCGTCTTTACCTTGTCTTACCATTTCGTTCTGTGTATAAATTTGATCATCTTTGGCGTATTTGACTCCATTCTCTTGGGTGCTCGGCTAGTATACTGGAAGATGGGTTTATTTCATGACAAAGGCTTAATTTGGAAAGGGGAGGCGTTGATATCTCTGATAACCTTGTTTTCATGCACCGATCTACTTTCCAAGTTGCATCGGTACGTATCCGCACAGCTATCTGGTGCTCCTCCGGCTCCATTCTCTCCACGTCTTGGTCTTTTTTGCTGGCATGGCCTGGGGATCTTGCAAATATCATATATATCTTGTTATGATTGGACTCAACTCATCATGTAGGCAAAGTTATTACTTGTACGGATAGATATCATGGAAAGCTAGCAACCATAATCACTAATCATCACTACATGTACCTTACTATATATACCTCGTAGGTGGATCTCAAAGAGAAACATCTACCATGTACTCTATCTGAAATAAGTAATACCAAATTTGTTAAAACATCTATGATCATCTATATTTGCTTAATGAGCTATCTATACATCTGGCGCAGTCACAAAATATGGCGGCAGTCTTGAAATTCCTGTCTTGTATTCGCGGTACCAATCAACGTCAATTCCCTGTAGCTGGCACATCTTGGAACCCCGCATTCGGCCCCTCCCGGTCAAATAGGTAACTGAATCTTGCAGGCTCACTCTTCAAGATCTCTGGGATGTCTTTGTTCCTCGGGATTTTCTCGTAGAACTCGCTCTTTCGGTCCCAGAGGTCCAGTCCGTTCCGGACTCGGTCTATAATCCGATCACGATCTCGATACTTCTCCAGATTGAGTGACATGTGTGAGAAGCTCTTCATCTTTGTGAGCAAGTCCTCAATCGTGGCAAAGCATGAGCTGCAATGCCACCCCGCATTCCACAGATCTGCCTTGTCTCGCCATGCTACGACTCGACTCCCTCCCTCGCCAGCCCGCAGGTTTGCGGGGAGTATCGTGTCAGATGTGCCCTGAAATGTCGTTGCTTGCGGGTGCTGCCACTCCAGTCCTTTGTGCAAGAACTGGAACCCATAGTAAAAGAATTGACTCCTCAATGTCAGTCTCTTAGGGAAATCGCAGTTTCGAAGAACCAGCAATGCCGCAGGACGCACTATCTCGTCCACGTCCGAAACAATAACTACGTCCCCGGGACTCGCAGCCTGCTCGCCCTGTAACCTCGGGAAGACCTGAGTGAACATGGCGTTTCGCTGGTGGTCCTCGTAATCCCAAGTCAGTCGCGCGCCATATGGCGGGTTCTCCAAGACCTTGTATATTATCTGCTTGTGGAACTTCGCAAATCGATCCCAGTTGTCTGATATTGTGAGTGGTTTTGGGAGCATCGTGAATGTAACTGGAGATTCGACAATGACGAAATAGTCGACGTGCTTGGCCATGGTCTCCATTCGAATTTCTACCCAGTCCAGCTCGTTATTGACCATGAACAGATCGTATATCTTGCGTCGCGGCCCGCGAGCGTCCGCATTGAAGACCGGCCAACGCTGTGCTCCGCAGAGCGCCTGCGCTTCTGGTAGAGGGAGGAAGTCCGTAGGGTCGTCGGAACCGGATGCATGCGAGGCCTCGAATGCGATTTCATTGCTGGTAATCGCATGCAGTCGGGAGGGCGAAGAGAGTCGGTAAGATCGGATGGTCCAGAGGAGCAAGAAGGCGGCTATAACGATCCCCCGCCAGCGGCGACGGAGGAATAAAAGCAGGAATGGCCGCTTCCTGGGCTCGGGGGATCCGAAGATTGGGAGTAATGCAATATCACGTTGTTGCTTCATATCTCAGAGCGCAAGATCGTGTCGACAGGTCCTATTTCCATGCCTTTGACAACCGCCTCCTATATTCCACCCAGCCACTTCACTCTCCGTACTGAACTTGGCATCCCAAGACGGAGTCGTCAGCTCCAAGCCTTGACCAGACATCTCAGGCTCTTAGCGCGGCTCATACCGGCGTCTGCGTAAATTGGGCACTTCTATTAAAGCATGGCGGTTGGTACCGTGCCTAGAAAATGCAAGGCGCTGAACACAAGACCTTGTGCCACCACAATTACCATCTTCGAATGCACTACCTCAAAAACACGACTTCGTATTCGTATCACAGGAACAAAATACTGGCTGTTCGTGCCAATTCCGGGAGGCCAGTGAAGAGGATAAATTGCGATTTTGAGTAGCTAAGCAAAAGAAACCCAGATTTAATAATCGAAATCCGTATATTTCCACAAGAACGTCTTGCAATTGCAACGTCTTGACGAGTGCAAGCGAGACAAGTGAGTATGTGTGTTAGAGAGTGACACCCAGGGATTGCCAAGCCAACAGGTCAATTTATAGGGACATTGGTATCTATCCGTCGCCTAAACTAGGCTTTTCTCAGTGATCCAACATCTGTCAGTGTTGTAGGTGAAATAATTATTCTCGAGACAATCGAAACTGCCGAAGGCTAGATGAATTTTGTGGATTCCATTCTTCTCTAGCTGGCCAGGTCTGCTGCTTTGGTGCCGAAAATACATTTACCGAATTTATGGCGGGAAAATGGTACATGGCAAATTGTTTAGCTCTAGAGAAAGATAATAACTGATGAAGATACATCTTGCGACCTTGCCAAAGCCGGGCTCTTGGAGTCTTGAACATGAACCCACTATCGCATTGGCGACAACCTATCAGAGAGCACCACATATATTTCTGAGGTGCATGTGCTGCGGATGTAACTACAAGTGCAGATGCGCATGCGGCTGCATAGTGATAGCATCTTTCAGACTGAATTGAAGATGAAGGAGTGGGGACTCAGATGGTGAGCTTGGACCATAAGTTAATTAAATATACTCTAGCTTGCCATTTGATAGGCCAGCAAGTTCGACACAGTCCATGGCCATATGACTGCTGGCTGTTGATCTCTGGGCATGTGCATGCAACTTCGTCGGCCACTCTAATTGTTTGATATGATAAGCTTGGCGAAAACCATCTGCAGACCCGCCGTCTCCCACCCACCACTATATGGATGTTATTATATAATTATCTTGCAGAATTTGTTGGCTAATTGAATGTATAGAACAAGGCTAGAGGCTTGATTCTGATGGTACGAAACATGCATTTGACTAGATCTACAGATCTAGGGAACCCTTATGAGGACAAGAGTCTGCCTGGCTTGCGAGGTTTCCTAGGTACAAATTCTCTCGGTCTCCTAAACCAAACCCTCCATTCTCAAACTTCTCTACCACCGGTCACTATAGCGCGACATGCGCATCTGACCACTATAAGTAACTACAATGAGTGCTAACCTATATTTTCAGTCTTGATGCTAACAAAGCATGGCAAATGCAAATTGCAAAGTGCACTAATCTATAATTCAGTAAGGCCAAGCATCACAGTCTAGAGCCCATAGTGAGGAGTGAACCAGAATACTGAATATTCTGCATTACAATTCTTCGCTTAGTCCTTGATTGATCATAGCATAACGGGAAAAAAAAAAAAAAAAAAAATTAAAAATTGGAAAAGGGTTTTAATACAAACAGAAAGTAACGATCAAAGCCACCTATTTTTGTTCTTTTGTAGTAAAAGCATACAACGTAACCTTTAAACCAAGGTCGTTCGTTCGTACAGAAGTCAATTGTAAGTCAACACTAATGGGGAGAATCAGGTTACACCAGGGCAAGAACGTTTTGAACAAACAACGCCGGGTTTGATGTAGACATTACAAATTTATTAAGCAAGAGTGAGTAGTCTCGTAACCAAAGGGAGATTTTATGCAGTCGGAAAACGACGGGAACAACCGAAGAAGTAACAGCAGAAAAGAGCAGTAAAAATCAAGACCGACCAAATAACCTGATCTCCAGCGTGCCCTGGGATATGATGGCGAGGGAATAGACCGTGATGCCGCCGCCGACTCAAGAGTTTACTACCCTCTCTGATAAGGGTGGAATCCCTGGTTTCCCTTCCGCTGCTGATGTCGGTGGGGCCCACCGCCGGAAGGCCCGGTTGGAGGGTTCCTGGCGTTCCTCGGCCCCGTGGGAGCATTAGGAGGCGGGCCCAAGCTGCCGGCCTTCGGTCCCGTAGGCGCATTGAGGATCGGGTTCGGCTTGTTCTGGAAGTTCCCGCCACCGCCAGGCATTCCACCGCGGTTGTTGTTGCCTTGACCTCCCATGCCGCCCTGGCCGGTAGGGTCCTCGTACATGTTATTCCACATTCCACCTTGGCCCATCTGCTGCTGCTGTCCGGGGTTCATCTGGCTGGGATCCTGCTGGCTAGCGTTGCCGGACTTCTGGTCCTGCTGGCTGCCGTTCCCAGAGTTGTCGCCGCCGTACGGCTGCTGCATGCCTGTATTGGGGCTCTTGGGCTGGTATCCGCCCTGCTGGTTCATGTTGAATTGCGGGTTCGGTCCCTGCGGTCCGCCCATCTGCGGCGGCATGCCGTTCATGCCCATTGGCGGCATCCCGCCGGGCATGCCTTGCATTTGCTGCATCTGTTGCATCTGCGCCATCATCTGGGGGTTGAAGTTGGCCATGTTCATGTTCGGCATCATGGGCTGTTGGCCGCCGGGTCCACCACGCATCTGCATCTGTTGCTGTTGTTGCATCATCACCATCATGTATTGCTGCATTCGCTGCCAGTACTGTGCGAGCATGGCGGGTGAGATGCCATTCATGAAGGCCGCAGAGGGATTGGCGCCCGGCGCACCGCCCATGGCGTTTGCCATGTTGGACTGCGAGTTGTTCTGCGGGTTGAAGCTGGAGTGGTCTTGAGGGCCGCCGGAACCTTGGTTTTGATCGCGGTTTCCGAAGCGGTTATGGTGGCCACGGTCGCGGAAGCCACCGCCACCGCCGCCGTGGCGGTTCCCACTATCGTCGTCAAAGTTGCGATCTCTGGCATTGCCGCGGGGCTGCGCCTTCTTGACCTCGATCTGTGGACAAGCGTTAGTTGATTGGATGAGGAGAGGGTGATGGCTGTCAACTTACCGGCTTATCGTGAATACGTAGGTCCTCGTGGGCCAGAGCCGCGTCAACAGCAGCTTCGTTATCGAAGGTAACAAAGCCGAAGCCACGGGGTCGTCCGGTTTCTTTATCGATCATCAACGTGGAGTCGATGACCCTGCCGAACTGCATAAAGTACTCTCTGAAATCTTGCTCCGTGGCATCCTGAGAAACACCACCGACAAATATCTTGCTCGTCCTCTCTTGCTCATCTCGCGGGATAGCGCGCTTCGGATCGATCTATACGCAACGAGCGTGGGTTGTGAGAAGACAGGCCATGGATTCTATAAATTTAGATACACTTACAATCTTGCCATCCAGGTAGTGTTCCTTCACCATCACAATGTTCACCGTTTTAGGGTCTTTGAATGTCAAAAAGCCAAAACCACGCGAACGTCCGCTGGGCCCATCCCTCATCACTGTGCACTCACTCACTTCGCCAAACTGGCTGAAGTAGTCCCTCAAAGATTCTAGATAAACAAGCAGTGAATAAGTAAGTTTCCCCTATACGATGTATTCTATCCTTGCAAAGCTTTGAGGCCATACCGTCCGTTGTCTCCCAGTTCAATCCACCAATAAACATTTTCCTAAACGACAAGCAACATCCATCAGTATCATTGATGATGACCAGCCCGTGCAAGTTATATAACAGTAAAGAACGATCCGGTTGCGTTGGAGAGCCATGACAATATCATCGCCGCCAAGGGCAAGCGAGTGTGAGCAGGGGTGGTCCAGCGTGCAGGGTCTTTAGACGGCAGTTGAGCTCGTCTGAGGTGAAGAACAAAGTATCTCGCTCTGGCCAAGAACGATCGACGTAAAAAAAAGTGCTTTGTAGCACTCTAGACGGACAGTTTCCAGCACAGAAGCTCTAGAGACGTCAAAGCTTTATGGGATGCAGGGCATGTCGTGATTGTTTGCCATGGGGCATCCCAAATGGGGATCGCATCGTGGTTGAGGAGGACAGGGCTGCCGTTTGGCACCAATTCCTTGCCAAGCCCCTCCAACTAAAATGCAGCAGCACAGCCGGTTTGGCCTTTTTTCGAGCCAAGATCATAACCATAATGCGACGATAGTAGACGACAGACGATTCCAACCCAGTATCTTTTGCTCCTCCTCTCTTTTTCGCGCAGGAAAATTGCCGTGGGTGGTGTGCCCATAACGGTTCGGGTGAGATTTGAATAGTTCTTTCGATTGTCTTGATTCTATCTTCCCAATTCTCTTGATAGTTCTACTCGTCTATCTCGATAGTTGTAGCAGGTAGGTAGTGATAGAATGACTCGAGTACAGCTGCTGATACTAGCGCTAGGTAGTTCTATAGAACTAAACGTCTTCTGTTCGTCCGATTATTTTTCCCCTTTGCCATGCCTTGTAGCGACTTCTGCATGCGTGGCGCTGCCCGTCCACCTCATATTTGCTGCCGTCGACGCGAGCCAGGACAACGTCCGCGTGTTGAACGAGGCGCTTTGGCTCACTTTCATTCCACGGGCTAACCGACCAGCCCATTGAGGCTCTCGCGCGCCGACCGTTTGCGAGTAGCCCCTCGTCTCTCAGACTAGCCATAGCGTCCAGGATGGTACCCGGTACCGAAGGATATGGTTATGGCTGAGTAATCCGGATCCAAGCCTGCGAGAATCGTGGCCATAAAGTGCCTTGGACCTGGCCGATCCAATAACCCCGAACCTTTGTGCGTGCTCGATCGAGTCACACCAGTCATCCATCCCCTGCTAGAACCTGCTTGCATGTAGTACTCGAGTTTCGCCACAACGCAGCGAGGAAATCGCTGGTGACCTCAAGTCTGGCACAGATCCTTGCATGATGCCATGCTTGTGCGTGTGTGTAATTTTACGGGAATATCTAGGGGAAAGGACAATGACCTACCCATCTTCTTTGATAGCCGTGCTTCCTGACTCTCCATGGCCTCCATGGCCATGCATGTCACCCATATTCTGCCCGTAATGGCCGTTGCCTCCGGAGCCCATCTGGTTGTGCATATCTTGGTGCATGCCATTCCCATCACCGTTACCATAGTCTTGTCCCTGATGGTAGCCGTAATCCTGGTTCATGTTATCGTAGCCGGAGTAATCCGCAACGCCGGACTGAATCGACTGCATAGGCTCGGCGGGTGTGTAATCTGTATCGTTGTTGTCAACATTCTGCTCGGGCGCGTTGGTTGATGCCGGAGCGGGTTTCGAGTCGGGCTGTGGGGCCGGCTTTGAAGCCGGAACTGCAGACTTTGCTGCCGTTGCATTCGCTGGTTCGTCATCGTACCTACAGGGGGTATTAGCATTCATGGTAAAGAGTGCATCTTCGGCAGGGGAGACACGCACAGGTCGTCGAAGATAGCCTCATCAGCATATTCGTCGTGATCCATTGCGAGGGTAGAAGCGGACCCGTGTGGATCCGGTGTCGTCTATCGAGTCTTGGTGATGGGCGAAGAGCAAACGGGAAGGGGTCGGATCGGTTCTAACAGCAGCTAATGATAGTTGTCAGGGTTGGCGGGGAGGAAGGGGCGAAGCCGGACGTGACGGTGATGGTTATGGAGAGAACAGGGGAGCGAGAGAGTTTGTCCGGAGGTTCGGGAGATGGAGGAAGAGTTTAAAGGAGGAGGTTGTTTCACAGCCCGCCGGTTCCAAAACGGTCGAGCCGAAACAAAAAAAGAACTTGCGGCCCGCGAAGAAGGGCAGTTCGGGCGGTGTCGAGCTCACGTGTCAGGCAGCGGACAGGAAGGAGGAAGGTGCGTCGAAACTTGAAGCCGCGAGAAGGATGACGAAGACGGTGGCTGTTGGGGACGCGGAAGGAAGGAGGAAGATGGATGGATGATGGAAGGAAGAAGAAGAAGAAGAAGAAAGGTGGAGGGAGGCGGTTGTGATGGAGAGGAATGCGGGTTTAATGAGCGCTGTTGGTTGTCGCGCGTTCGGCCGGGCGGTTTTTTGCGCGGTCTGGTTTTGCGCTGGCCGGGCACCCAGCTGCCGCCTGCCGAACTAAGTTGCGGCCACCGCTGTCGACAGGCTATAGGACATGCGTTATAGCTGTCTGCATCGAGACGACGACGACGACGACGACGACGACGAAGACGAAGACGAAGAAGACGACAGCGCTGTATCGGTCCCTGACGAGATGGTCTGCTCCTGTCGCCACAGCGCTGCCTCTGTCCAGCGGCATTCCCTTGCATGATCCTTCTGCGTCCGAGTGGCAGCGGCCAAACTCTCTCCCTCCGCTCGCCTGCGTGCTCATAACCCACTGACATCCGTCCAACCGACGACCGAACGCACGAACGTCATCCGGGCCATCCTTAAAGGACGCCTCCCTCGCAAGAATGTGGGGAGGAAGCAAGAAGGCTCAGTCGGGTCCCGCTCAGGTACAGATATCCTCTCATCTGTATATCACGCTCTCTCCTTCAATCGGTGCGAATCGCGGAGCCGCTGCTAACAATCTCTGCAGGAGATGATTCAAGTCGGCATGTATTCCAGCTTCACGCCGCTCTCCCGACGCATTACCCATCTGCCGAGACCGCCGCCTGCTAACTCGAATCCTGTTCTTCTGGTCGGGTAACCGAATAGATCGCACCGAGTACGCCACCCCTACATCCTTCGCCATAAACCTCATGGCAGGCATCGCTGATAGTCTGCCGTAGAAGCTCCTTCTGGCGCGGCCGTTCGCCTCAGTCGAATACGTCTACGCCTCACCGAGATGGCTCGTACAAGTGGATCTCCCCTCCCGACCTCGATATCACAATCGGAATGCTGATAGTATGGCTTCTAGGACTCCCGAGGCCACCAAAGTCGTGGGGGCATCCTATTCCTTCGCCGACATGCTCAACTTCGAGAACACGTACGATCAGCCGCTCGCATCGACTCGACTATGTCCGAACCCAAAACACAGGCTAACATTATATGTACCATCGGATGCAGTCCTTCTAGACCCCGAACTCCTACCTCCTCGAAACACAAGGCTACCCCCTCCGGTGGTGGATCACACTCTCCTACAACTGCCGCTGCGAGCTACAGCGCCTTTATGTCACAGACGGACGACGACTGGGGCCTGGACCTCGACGACACCGTACCGAAGGAAAACCCCTTGGTGACCGGTGGACTCGGAAGCATAGCTAGCATGGCAGGCGTTACCAGCATTGAAGGTCGCCCGTCCGGGACGAAGGGATCTAAAGGCGCCGGCGGAGGATACGAGTACCCAATTGCCAAGAAACGATCGAAAGGCCTCAAACCGCAGTTTGAAGGGCTCGTTCGAGGTAAAAAGCCTCCTACTCTCGACCTCAGCCTTAGTGATATATGCTAACAACCCATCAAGATCCCGGTAACTCGTTACACATGATTTATCACCCTCCCATAAATACCGACGTGCACTCATCGGCCGAGATTGAGGCTATGAACGCTCGGATCTCGCGTATAAACAAATTCAAAACTGTCCTCCAATCCTCTACCGTCGACCTGACAAAGCTCCGGTCGCTCGCATGGGGTGGCATTCCCGATGAGCTGCGACCTATGGCCTGGCAGCTTCTCCTGGGCTATTTACCCGCCAACTCTGAACGACGGGTTGCTACTCTGGAGAGGAAGCGGAAGGAATACCTGGACAGTGCTAAGCAGGCGTTCAGTAGAGGCGACGCTGGTATGGATCAGACTATATGGCACCAGATCTCGATAGACATCCCGCGGACGAACCCACATATCCCGTTGTACGGCCACAAGACGACTCAGAGATGCTTGGAAAAGATACTATACGTGTGGGCGATACGGCATCCGGCAAGCGGATATGTGCAGGGTATCAACGACCTAGTCACGCCGTTTTGGCAGGTATTCTTAAGCGCGTACATAGGTATGGATATCTGATCAAAACGGCCGGGCTCCAAACGACGCTAACATACGATCCGGATGATGTAGAAGGAGATGTCGAAACATTCGACCCCGGTTCGCTACCCTCGGAAGTTCTGGATGTCGTTAGTGCGGATTGCTTCTGGTGTCTTACTAAGCTGCTGGACGGCATCCAAGACAACTACATTCACTCCCAACCGGGGATCCAGCGCCAGGTCTCTCAGCTGCGAGATCTCGTCCGGCGGATAGACAGTGGACTTGCGAAGCATCTTAACGATGTGCAGGTTCAATTCATACAGTTCAGCTTCCGGTGGATGAACTGCATGCTGATGAGGGAGTTCAGTGTAAAGAACGTGATTAGAATGTGGGATACCTACATGGTGAGTCGCTCCGTTTAGCCACAATAGGGTGAGCCAGTCGTTTAACTAAATGGGCGAATATAGTCGGAAGGAAATTCCGGGTTCTCGGAATTCCATCTCTACGTCTGTGCGGCATTCCTAGTCAAGTGGTCTGCAGAGCTCAAGAAGATGGACTTTCAGGAGGTCATGATGTTCCTACAGTCACTACCAACGAAGGAATGGGGAGAGAAAGACATTGGGCTTTTGCTTAGTGAAGCGTAAGTTCGTCCGTTCTTAGTGACGGTATCTACGCCATTTGAGTTGCTCACACGATTGGTGTCGCGATAGGTTCATGTGGCAAAGCCTGTTTAGGAATTCCTCCGCTCATTTGAGAGATGATGGGACGACAGTGCATAACGAGGAGTTGAATCTTTAGGGTGCCATTCATTGTACCGTACTTTTATGTTTTGTGTCTTTCTCCCTTGTTTGGTGTTCTTTGCGTTCTGATGCACAGCGGATTATTGGTAGCAGTAAGAAGCATCATGAGCAATGCGAGACGAGTCCAAACTTGCTGAATACGCACTCGGCTGCATGTTAACCCGTAATTGATCGGTTCCTGTTGTAACGAGTATATAGTAGTATATTATCGTGGTTTGTCCAGCTATTCGCATATTCATAGTTGGGCCATACTCGGTAATACCGAGTAAATATTTACTTTAGTGTGTTTCCATCTATCGGGGTACTATATATATACGAAAGAAATTTATCTACAAAATAAGGGAAGGTATATAATCTACAAAGTTATGAAAACGAAGAAAGCCTGTCCCTCAATGCGTCGGCTCGAGACCGGTCGCCCCGCGGTGACCGGTCCTCCTTGTACCCTTCAGCTTGGTACTTCTGTTCTTTCATCAGGGCCGACGGATGATAATGTACGGATGGCAGGAAGCCGATACCGATCGCCCTTCGGATCGCTTTTGCCATCTTCCGCTGGTTCGCATTGCTAAGACCTGTTACTGAGCGGTGCTTTATCCGGCCGGCACTAGTCATGAAGTCTTTAAGGAGATTAAAATTCTGTCTTTCTGTTAGCGAGATTACACGTAGCTGCGGATGACAATGACGCGAATTCGCTCGTACCTTGTAATACTTCATCGGGCTTTCCTGCAATATCTCAAAGATGTCTTCCTTGAGATGAAATCGTCGTGACTGAATATACTTCTCGTACTGTTCGTAGGACATGTCATGCGGATTCATGTAGGTGCCCGTTTTGAAAGGAGCCTGGAAGCGGTAGACGTCCGGGTCGATCTTCTCGTGAGTTGCTCTTTCGAGGTCCATGCGCTTGGTGGCGAGTTCCCGCAGCCGACCCACGAGGACTTCTGTCCCGCCGTTCACGGTGTTCAGTGTTTCGAAGGCGCGTTTGTCGCGCATCATGTCCTGGAAGCTCACGGACCCTGCGCCGTTTGCGGGACCGGAGGAGGAGGAGACGGATTCTTCGGGAAGCGTAGGGAGGGCGGAATTTTGTCGCTGTTGCGGGAGGTTCTTGAGCTTGACTAGAGGCGGATGGACATAATCAGCGAGTGTCCACGAGTGAGTGGGAGATGAGAGTGCCTACTCATGCTCTGGGCAAGTCTATCTGGGAGACTACTTGCCCCGGGAGGGCCCGTAGGACCATCATCGTTTTGCTGGCGGGGCGCACTGGAACTGAGGAGACGGCGGGAGGCGGCGGGGTAGAGAAACGGTAGGATGGGGCCGTCTCTCGTGATAGCCCGGACGAGGGTGGTGGCTGTTCGGGGAGGCATTGTGGTGTAGATTGGAAACTGAGCGATTGGCTACCGGTTGACGAGCCGTAGCATTGCTCTTCTTTACGCCTACGCCGACACAAGAAGGCTCTGTCGGGCAATGGTGATGGCGATGCCGGCGAGATGCTGGTGGTGAAGTCGTGATAACGCGGAAGCTGGTTGGTCGGTTGCGCAAAAACCTTTATCGCTACGCCACCTGATTGGCTAGCCGGCTGCAGCCCACCTGCACAGATGCGACGCACTCCCACATAATTACGACCGCTCCACCATCCCACATCCCGCCGTCCTTCCTGCTTTACTCCTGCATCGTGCAATTGATGCCCGCCGGCCGACTGCCATGAGCGCGGCTCCACGGCTCCTCCGGCGAGTATCCCAACGGCTATTATTCAATGCCCCTCCGCCGTCGAGTAGAGAAACCGTCTGTCTGCAATGTCGTCTGCTCGCCACACGCCAGAGCCTGCATACATACCGGCGCCGGCCGGTACCCGTCCCGCAAATACGATACAATGCCCGCCTCGGCCAGAAGCGCACATGGATGGACGTCATCGGATCGGAAATTGCACGGGCTATGATAAAGCCGATCGATAACACGCCTCAGAACCCCGGTATCGGCGTCATAGGCGCCTTGGTCCAATATATCGACTCGGAAATCGGATTCGAGCCCACGACATCGGAGTTGGTCAAGGCGTTCGAACTGATTGCTAAGGACCCTCTCGTTGCCCATATTCTGAAGAATGATGGGAACTGTTACGGTGTCATTCGGTTGCTGGAAACGCTCAGTCTTCGAGAGGACTTGTCCCTGGTGAGGGATGACGATATACTGGCTGTTCTGGGGGGACTTGAAACCGTTGATACGAGCATGGGGGTCACACTTGCGGGTATACTGCTGGACTATATCAGGAGGACGAGGGAAGACAATGCGGATCTTCTACGGGCTGGATTCGAGGCTGTCGTGGCGACGCTGACAAACACGAGCGACTTTGCGAAAGCGATTGGATTCTTGAAGGCAGGTGCGGACACCTATGGGACTGAGGTGATACAGCCGAAGCCGTGGTGGCATCTCCTGGATAGGGTCATTGCTACGGATAATGAAGAGACTTTGCTTCTGTTGTCCGATTCGCGTGAAGCAAAAGATCCGAACCATCTGGGCGAGTTCGGGGTGTTGCACGGCTTGCTACGATTCTATCTCGACCGGGAAAATACGGCTGATGCGAAGAAATGGTGGGATCAATTGAAACCTGCGGCGACCAGTATCACCTGCAAAATGATATTTGGATACGCCGTTGGACATCCAGATGATGCCCTGGCCAAAAGCTGGACGCAGCAGATGTTTGACGAGCTGGACACTTTCCAATCAGATACGGACGACGGTGCCCCAGAGATGGAGCTCGAGGAGGGCGAGCTAACACCAGCGGAGGACTTGGAGATCATGAAGGCGAAGTGGAGAATGACGCAAGGCGAAAACATACACGATATCGCAACCTCTCTGCAGCAAATATCGTCGGCCCTAAAAGTCGAGATGATCAATGAATTGGTAGATTTTGCACTGTGGCGGAAGGACGTCGATTCAGCAAAGTTCATGCTCATGCTCGCAACTCAGTCGCGAGTGCAATTCAACCGGCGCTCACAGATCCTGCAGATCCGCCTCGGCATGCTGCTCAACGATCCCACAGCGGCCATGGCAGCATGGGAGGGCTTGAAATACTACGATGATTCGCAAGACAGCAACGAAGAGACTCTAGATCTGCTCAGGCTTATGGCCTCGAAC
Organism: Drechslerella dactyloides; assembly: GCA_020064725.1. Lineage (NCBI taxonomy): Eukaryota > Fungi > Ascomycota > Orbiliomycetes > Orbiliales > Orbiliaceae > Drechslerella > Drechslerella dactyloides. The sequence goes on along the minus strand of JAGTWJ010000008.1, from coordinate 1,554,783 downwards.
GTACAGACGGAGAGCTACATAATCGAGCAACTCTATACCGAAATCGTGAGGCGGAAGCTTCAGATCGACGCTTCAACCCTCTCGCTACTGTTCCTCTGGAGTCTAAAGAAATCGACGTTTGTTCGTGTCGTGGAGATGATAAGTCGCGAAATCGTCAATTACTCACCGGACGACAGGCTGAAGATCATGAAGGCCATCGGAGAGGCGATTGGACATCCAGACGCCGACTTACTGTCGACATGGAAACTTTACCAGGCACTACGTGATCTCTTCCCAGAACTACCCCTCTCCGTAAGGAGAGATGTTATGGAGGCATTTTTTCACAGAGACGCACCGGAGTTAGCCGGCGTTGTCTTCATGCAGATGCGCCATTCGAGTAATGCAATGCCCGATCTAGATACATACATCGCCGCATTTCGGCATTGCGCGAGGCTGCAGGATTATCCACGGACATGGGAAATCCATTTGCAGCTGAAAATCGATCCCAACATAAAGCCGACGACGGAGCTTTACAATTCAATCATATGGGCGTATAACTCCTGCAACCATCCCAACCCTGCGTTCGACGTGTTCAGAGTGATCACGAATTCGAGGCAAGGGCCGAACAATGACACTCTCAGCCTGATCATGACAACGTGCGGGCTCGGGAAGGCACCCGCGATGAAAAGGCGGTCGGGTCAAATATGGAGCAATTTCAAAAAACTGGGTATCGTACCAACGATGAACAATCAAGGGGCGAAGATAGCTGCGTGGTGTCTTGCAGATCTCTACGAGGAGGCTTTCAAGCAGTTCAGGGAGATGGAAGCGACGGAAGGTGTTAGGCCGGATCGTGAAGTGTATGTTCTTTGGCTTTTCTCCCTGTGTGCGTCATAACAAAGCTAACAGGAAGGCGTGCTCTCCAGTTTCATGGCGCTGTATTCGGAGTATCATCCCCATCGGAGACCGGAGCTCGAAAGATGGACCGCGAAGCATCTTCCTGAAGTGTGGGAGGAGATTATGAATGACCCATCTGAGCCGCTGAAGCAGTATGAAGGAGAGCGGCCTGTGTGGTTCAAGAACGGTCCTCCGGGGATATTTTGAGCGGAAACCCCGGAGAAGGAAACCCAGATTTTAGCTCGAGTTATGAATGGCCTCAATGCGGTAAAACTTTGCTGCACGCATGAGAGACGTTGGTAGGTTCGATAAAAATTGCTGTGGATGCGTCCAGGAGATTCCCTTAACGTCAAGACTGAGGACGGGCTGTTGGATTGTGAACGCAATAATCCTGCTTGGCGGCAGCGAGGTTGCTTAGCGGCAATGCGGCACAGAACCTTAAGTAATATGCTGGAGTTTGCTGGTCTTCAGTCGTTGGACCTTCCATTCCGGTATCTATATATGCCGAGATAGTACTGACTCCATTATTGTGTGTTTGCCGTGCGGGATATAGTCTTGGAGATACTACCCTTCGAGCTGGGTGCGTCATAGCAGCAGACAGCTAATCTCATAGTTTTTCAAAGGCAAAATGTATCCTATTATATGGTATTAGCTGTGGGGCCTGGCTAGCTACGGTACTACAGTGGGGCGAGTACTGAGTTGAGTGGGGCTTTCGGAAAATATTAATATAAATGGTTATGCCAAGTCCGATGTTGCATATCTAGCGAGTCTGGTTAGAAGTTCAGATATCTTACAAAAGATGACTCGATCAAGCGGGACGAGGCATATCTATACGTAAGAGCAGTATCAGATGCTCCGTCGTGAACCGTGCGGGTGGTACCGCGCTATTACCGATGCACTCGTGAAAGTTGAAGAGATCCATATGGAGTGAACACACGAGTAAGGTCCCTGTATCGACTCAGATGCATACACGGGCAAGCAAATAAAGCGGGGGCGCAAACTGGTGGACCCGAAGATGACCTAAAGTTCGTCTGACGAATCCCAGAGAAGAAACTCGAGGCAGAGAACATGCGAGAAGATAGAGATGCGGCATGCAGAACGTTAACTAAGACTGTATTCCTCATCTATTTCGATATCATATCGGGATACCCGACAACTGGCACGGCAGCTGGCATATATGCACGCGGGCCTCGGCTAGCTGGCAGTAGACATCTCCAATCCACTCGAGAGCGCAATGCATTGATTAATGGTGTTTGCAAATCTGCCATGTCAATTTTTTCGCATCGACATCTAGACTGCAAGGAGATTGAAATTCTCCATAAGAGCGTGCGTGCAAGGGCGCAGGAGTGCAAGGCAGCAGGTACCGTGGCACGCGGCTGCTAATAGACGGCCCGAGCCTGAAATCAAATCAGGTAACTATATTATTCAATGACTTATAAGCGCTTACTTCTTATGGTATTTCGGATAAGTTGGCTTAGCCCGTCTTTTGGGACCGGAAAATTTAAGATGGAAGCGCTTATCCCCGATCTCAACGCTAACAAAGCCCGCCGCTAGATTTATTACTGCAGAGGCTGTTTATTCCACCAAACTATATGGTGGAGCCTGCACCTAACTAGTAATCTCTGGGCCTTTGAAAAACGCGCTAAGTTAGGGTGTGGGTAGGTCGTCGCGGTTGTCTTGAATAGCTCCTATCGTTTAGCACCCGTGTGAAGTCATATTGATTATGATATTACTCAGTAGCTAGGTATCTAGGTCTAATAGCCAACAGCCCTTATTATGATGTATACCATCTTCGATATATTCATGGATTCGTAGATTCGCGAGACAAACCTCAATTTTAATTGACTATTGTGTAAATATTCATTGATTCAAGATCGAGATCAATTGGTATTGTATATCAATGTGGTCAATTTTCATTCACCGACTTGGTATTCTTATAATAAGTCAGTACTCATATATTAAGTTTCTAACCAGTAATGGTTCTTAAATCCCTACCTTAAAGGATATCGGTAGTCTCGGGGCCGGACCACGAGACTCGCTGCGGTCTGTTCTACTTTTGGGCCGTCTTCGCAGCCCCTGGCGCTCTGGCTTCGAGACTTGTATATCGTGCGGGTCCTCGAAGCCGCTGTATCTTGGGTTCTGCTACGTAGATCTTTTACTTTTGAAATCACGCCATAAAGATAAGTACTGAATAGTACTAGTATCAAGAAGCTCGCGACCTTCTATTGGTTTAGTGTCGTTTTAAAGTTTATAAGTTAGCTAGTACAACGATAATTCTAGGCTTCTCTTGCCATAAAAATGGTTAAATCCGGCACATTCTCCTCCAACAGCGGGCTTGATGACGGACTGGCTCAGCTGCATCTATTAAGTAACTATTTGTAAGCTACCTAGATCAATCCAGGTGCACCTGGATTGCCGGCGCCGATGGGAATATAGTTCAATCGCGGAGCTCTCACAACGGCAACCACCTCCACAGTGAAGTTCGTTCGAGGATGCGGATACTTAAGTGGGTGTATGTGGACTCTTGATTTCCTTTGGCAATAGGAGTGCATGATAAAAAAGGCCTCGAATAATGCACGGAGTTTGCGCCTCAACAGAAACGGCCGGGATAAACCCCGATTGTATAATTGTGGTCAACCTCGAGGTCTTCCTCCGGATATCATAAACGGGTTTCCGGAACACATGGCTGTTTAGCGGCAAGATATCTGCGATATTTCACGTTAGATAGTGAATACAGGAAGTCTTAATCCATAGCCTTGTATAAGTTTTTCCGTTGACGTCTCCACTCATGCCTGGTAGACCTGTTACTGACTCAATATAGGTCTGACAGATGCTAAGTAAAGCCGGCCGGCTGCTTCGATAATTGATTCGTGTTGAATCTCGCCAAGGCCTAACAGCTTCTACCGAAGACCTAGCCCAGCGACAAGAAGCTGAAAGGTAAAGGTAAATTATATAGCTTAGATCATCGCAATCGATGTACGAAGTAGCGAAGGAACTCGAAAGGAAAGGAAATATATAAACCTAACTCGGCCGACAATCAATTAATCCAAAACAATCAGTTGTATTTGTGTTGCATTAATAAATATACAAAGCCGCAACAGATGTTCGATTGCTTTATGGTAAATTTTCAATGTCCAAAACAAGAGGAGAGAATCCAAAAGGCAGGGATTTCCAAGAATCAATCTAGACCTGTCGGTTAAAAACACCGCAGTGTTGCATTTTTACAACAGCGGTCCCAGAAGTTAGAAGGTAGAACCTTATTCTGGTCCTCGCAGAAGGGGCAAAAATATGCCGTTAGCGCGAGAAGCCAGTGCTTCAATGTTTGATAGACACAGTACATTTCGTGGCCATTGGGAAGCTGTGCGGCCATAAAATTCTTGTTTGGAGCCGACAAGGTCAAAGTATACAAACGATCGGTCCGGGACTGATATGTTGACCAGAGGAGCAAGATGAACCGTGTCACTCATCGGAAAATTCTTGTGTTCCACGCAAAATAACATTAGCACAATGAGGTGTAACCACTGAGTCGTTCGTCTAAGGATCGTCTCGCCAGCCGGACTGCCGTACTTCGACCGGTAAGGGTCTAAAGACCGGAAAAATTCAATCTAGTTAGTGCATTCGATTCAGATATTCGGCAATTTATAATCCTAGCTTGATGTGGGGCTTACCCGCGACTACGCTCTCTTCTGTTTAGTGCGAAAAAAGTCAAGCGTTGTATTTTGATAAGACGAGATCCATGTATCCGAGTGCTTGCATTAGTCTCGGGGCCAGTGCTTGCATCAGTGATTGCTTGGCAGGGTTTTTTGAGGGATCGCACGCGGCGGTGTGTACATATCTCAGCTATAGTTCGCGTTTGTTATATGGCTAGTGGTACGATACTTTGATCTAGGCACTGACGCTATGAATGCATCTTGCGGCTGCACATCATACGATGATATGAACGGCCACAGGGTCTAGAAAAGTCGGAGGATTCTTATGAAAAAAAAAAAGAGAACAAGAAAGACGAGTGTCTGCTAACACTTATGAAGGGAAGTATATATAGAGCTATCTCATGGCTCTTCTTGTCAGATTAATCAACCCCAAGACCGATTGGAAATCCAAACAACTTAAACTTATAAACCCCTGTTGGCCATAATATCAAATTTGAAGCTTTTACTCCTTATCAAACGAAGACGAATATAAAGATGCTCTTATCACAGAATCCAGATAATTCAACAATTAGATCCTTGAAACAAATTGTATTACCTCTCGTCCCTGATCAACCAAATGAGAAGATTGATTTTTCCAAAGGTAGATATGTAACGCTTCGATCGCTGCTTAATACCTAGTCTGCTGCTAATGTCCTGAATGTGATAAGAAAATTCCGAGTCAACCAAAATCCACATCAGTATCACCGAGATATCGGAGGAAGAGGATGCACTATCGGAAACGCTAGGCCATGCTGGATCGGTTTCGGAAATCGCTGGCCAGAGCAATATCCGGGAGATTTTTGAAGAACATCAACCTAGATGGATTGATGATCCTGTCATCAGCCAATGGCGTAATCCGAGGCATAAGATATACAGCATACTTTCGCATCTAGATGAACTCCATCAAAGATGGTCCACAGCGCCGCGCAAACCATTCTACCCTCATACCGACCCTCTTTGGCTCGAACTTGGTGGCTTGATGGCGCAAGTCGGCCTTCCCTGGCACAATAACGAGCTAAATATGGCGGATGATATTGATACTAGTTGGCCGTTTCATTTCAAATCTTTTGAAAGCAGAGCTATACGTGCAAAGGGGTCCAGAGTTGGGGACGAAAACGCTTACGGCTATGTTACAAACTCTTATGAGGCAAACTGTTATTGCCTGAGAGCGTTACAGCAAGAGCTCAGAAAAAAATGCCCATCATCCAGACCTCTGGTAATCTATGACCGCATAGATGAAAGAGCTATCCGGTCCGCGGAAATGTTCTTTGGTTTGCAAGTTCACCGAGTTAACTTACTTCAACCGGTTGAAACCATCCTTGAGATGATAGCGGCAGCCCCCATGATGGACCACACACGCCCAGTGGTATTTGCAGCAACCTTAGCAAATATGGAGGGGGAATTCGACGATCTTAGAAAAATTTGCGCGCTTTCTAAGAGAATCCCTATGTTGTTGCATATTGATGCGGCACGAAACTTCGACTATATCACGACATTGTCAACACAAAATCGAAAGGATCTAGGGGTTGACGTTTTAAAGCTAGCAACGAAAGATTTAACTGCGCCTCTTCAACATGAAGATGCATCTATCGTCTGTTCCACCATAGTTGCTGGTGGCGCAAATTACACACAACCAGCCATGACAGTTGCTCTGAAGCCAGTCTCGCTTGGCGAACAAAGTTCGGCTGGAGGTGCTGGCAGAGTCGCGTACATTCGTGGAACGGACTCAGCTATCGCGGGGTCCCGCGATGCCTTGTCATCTCTGTGGATGGGACTTCAGGAGATAAAGTTCGGTTCGGTCGGTTTTCAGGAAGTTTACCAACGAGCTGCGAACATGCGAGCGTCAATGCTGCAAGCTCTTACAGCGGCTGGCGTATCCACAATTTCATCTCGCTACTCCTTAGACGTTACCATTACAAGCTGTTCAGATCGAGAGGCAGCTGAGTTGGTTTCACTGGGTGGTATTTTGACGAGTCCCGGGAGAGTTCTTATTACCATACAGCCTTCCGTTAAGTCGGAAGATCTTAACGCGGTGGTGACATTGTTGACGGGTTCGCCTGGACCTGTCCACAAAATTTCCGCAGAGAATTTTCACACCCGATATCAAGTACCGCAGCCAATTGTCGCTGAAATTGCGACGACAGTGCAGTCTTGGCAGATATTGGGTCGTGTGAATTCTGGTTATCCATTGAACCAAAGTTCCTACTCGGCGTTGGGGCCCGTGATCGGCCAATTTCTGGACATCAAAATACCTGATGACTGGTTGAGGGCTCGGGGACAAGAGATCCTCAGCTCTCGCATGATGAGTTTCGGCTTGGCTACCCCAGAAGACCGCTCGCAATTCCAAGGGGCATTTACCAATGGTAGCACGATGGGAAATAGAGTTGGGATACATGTGGCTTTGGCTCGTCTCCCCGGACCAGGAACTTATGTGTACTTTTCAGCGGAAAGTCACTACAGCATCATCAAAACCATGCGCGATTGCGACAACTTGACCAATATCTGGTCGAAACGGAAAATACATTATTCTCAGATAAGCAGCGATCCATACGGGTGTATACTCGTGGAAGCGTCAGTAAAACAAGCCTTGGCGGATAGGCAAGATTGTCTCAGTAGCGGAGAGATATCTTCTGTGGATCAATTTTCTGTGGTCTTATTATTGAACACGGGGACAACTTTCCTAGGAGGTCGAGATAATCTTCGGGCAATCTATCGGTGTCTGAAAGAAGTGGGCATCAAAATTTCGCATATCCACGTTGATGGTGCTTTGGACTTTGGCTTTCATCAGAACTGTGGTATCAATCTAGGACTACCAGGCAAGGTTGACTCTCATGGAGCTCCCTTGGTACAAGGGATTACAGTCAGTCATCATAAAGCCCTGGGTAATATGGTCTCCGGCGAGATCATATGTATGAGCCCGGATCTCCAAGAACGAATTCCGATTCTGGACTGGAGCATCGATTCCAGAATCATATTTGAAACTTGGCTTTACTCCCAAATTTACTCGGTCGAGGATATCACCAATCTGTTTCGATATTGCCAAAACAACGCATCCCGCCTCGTCAATAACCTAGAAAAAGTCGGTATCGCTACGAAGCGAAACGAAGGGAGCCTTATAGTCGTTTTCGAGCGACCCCCTGCCTGGATCATAGAGGAATTTTCTTTAAGGCCGGAAGGGGACTGGGTGCACTTCATCACGATGCCCCATATTTCGCCGGAGGTCATCGATTTCTTCGTCGAGCGTCTGGCAAACTTAAAGCAACAATACCTCACCGCATCGATGCAAATCTGTCCCTCAATTAACGCTTTCATGCAAAAGCCAATCATGCTGAAGCGCCTTCAGAGTCAAGACGTTACAGCTAAAATGGTCTCACAGCGCTTGGCCGACAATATTGAAACAAGAAGACACAGTTACGACGAGAAGCTTATCGCATCTGTCAGTTCAGGCATTCGCAGTGCTACATCGGTAGCCATAGTCGATCGATTTGAGCAAATCGAAGTTTTACTCGTTCTCGAATCGCGTCGCGATATGTCAATCAAGGTAGGCCCTTTACTTTTGATGAGCCGTGAAGCTATAAATGATACGGCGATGATTCACACGGCTAGATTGCTGGTTGGTTTTCTGGGACGCTATATGAACGTTCGACTTGACGTTGATGACTCCAGTTACGCTTTATACTATGTTTAGCTACAGCAAGTTTGCCAACCTTGATGTTGGCGCCAGCAAGGGTCGCTTATGTTTTACGGTTAACAAGCGATACAAGTGCTTAACCGTTAGATTGTATAGCAATCAAGGTCATGTAATGTATCAGATACAAGCAGTCCAATAGTTGATCGACCGGTCTGCAGTATATGCCGTATAAAATGTGGTGGCTGGATAGCGGTGTATGATCAGTAGATTACTACCTGCTTTCACGAGTTCATAGTGCTCTACAGTGTACTTAGTAGATACTTGATTAATATTGTTTTCCTACGCTGCGCTACGTTCAGTGTGGGCTCCCTAATTCATTATAGCTTAGTCGAAGCACCTAAGTTAGCCTACATAGGCCTACATAGTTTATGAGAGCCCATTCCACTAGGCAGTTGAATACTTTCTTACCTATTCATGAACCAGTCTTGTAGATACTCAGCCTTGAGGTACTGGTATAAGCGCTTTTGTAGTTTGTTGTACATGTAATTACAACCTAACTGGCATCCAAATACCCCGGTTTCGAGGAGCTCTTGATACAGTGTAGCTGTGCCACCTTGCGTCACCCTATCCTAGGCAAGGCCTTGTGTTTTCAGGCACTATTTCCCCTGTATCATAGCCTTACCTCAGGTATTTGAAGAAAGGCCCGCTGAAATTATTTCCCTCTTGCACTCTCGCTCCAACGGACAGTCTAGCGACGTATTTTCTACGGATTCAACATCGTCGCAAGATCTCCAGCGTCAGGATATCAGTATAAACTTAAGTACTCGTCGCCATTTCAGGAAGTAGGGTTGTGAAGTCGTCGTCGTCGCCGTCGCCGTCGCCGTCGGTTTCGGTCAGTAAAATTCATTCTCCCAGTCCATCTGGAGTTCATATAGTACATCCGAAGCTCTGACAAAGGCTATGAGGTGTTCATAGGCTCTATTGTGAAGGAAACTGTACAAAGATCTTGTGTTCCCAGAGTATACACTAAAGTGGTAGATCCAAATTTACTCGTCTGAAAGAAAGTCAAGATGGCGACTATCGAGACTATTCCTCTCGAGCTCTACCTCAATATTCTGGATGATCTCTCGGCTGGAGATCTCTTGTCTCTAAAACGGTGTTCCAAAGCGATGAAGAACAAGACCAATGATGCGCATCTCGACAAACTCCTCCACACTCGGACATACTCACTTGAGATCGAGGGCTTGGAGAAGCTGTTTGTCTTCTCGCAGCATCCCATGGGGAGGCTAAAGTTGAAGCGCATGGTCCTCAGACCGAAAGATCCGCGACATGCACACAGGCCCCCAGAATATTGTGCGGATATTATTGGACATGAGGAATTTACAAAGCTTTGGGAAAGGAGATATAGAGCGGATCGCTGTCCGGTCACAGGAGATCGAGATCTTGTCCTACTCGGAGCTGCTTTCGCTGATCTGCCAAATCTCGAGACCATAGAGTTCTGCAACTGTCCTGCCGAGGAATTCGATAGCTTCCCCGGATATGACTGGATAGGTCGAGAATCTGAGCGCCGGAGACCTGGCTACAGACTATCTGTGCCTAATCGCGTGCCAGGCCATTCGTATCTGAGTCCCTCAGTACATGCTTCAGGGTCGGCAGTCGGCTTTCGGCCCAAAAGAGAAGCTATAGGGTCTCAGATATACAATCTTACAATGTCCGCCCTCCCTTTCGCTAGCTTTAAGCTTAAAGCGGTTCAGTTTCATGACCGTTGCGTTGAGAAATCAGAATCCTGGATTGACTTGATGTCGTTTTATCTGAACCGCGAAGGGTTCCACCGCCTTTCTGAAGTCTTCGCAAAGCTCAAAGTCCTAAAAATCAATGTCAAAGTGGGCTTTCGCATCTTGGGGGAATCTTTGGCAGATCTCAAAGAGTCGCAGCGGGCTGTCTTACGTTTCGCGGAAGAGGCCGCCCCCAGTATCAAAAACTTCTCGATTGCCGGACAATATATCAATTCCGCGAACGAACAAATGCAAGGGCAACTGTGGCGATTTACGGGATACAGAATATACGCGCCAACTATTCGCCTGGATAATGAGCCAAGTGAGCAACCGGTCACGCTTCGATATCTCCGGAACCTCCATCTTGATACCCTAGTCTTTCGTGACTACGAACTCAAGGCTTTCCTCTTACGACACCAACCTACTATTCGCCAACTTACTCTCCACAAATGCCTGCTGGAGTCAGAGTACCAGACCTGGTCCCAAATATTTCAATTTGTAGGAGCCGAGTTGTCCCTTGATACGTTCGAATATGAGATTGTGTCACGTAATACCGCCATTCGAGAGGTTGACAAGCTTGATTGGCTTTGGAGGACTAAGGCGATCCCATGGTTTCGATTCTACGGCGATGTCAGAACAAATGGTGAATGTTGTGAATTCCTGCCCAAGGAAATAGCTGCGAAAGGAGAACCACCATATAAAGTCAACTTCACCGACGCTATGGATGTAGTTGCGGGCTTGGAGAATAGGTTCGTACTAGGAGGGCTACAGCCGGCCAGGTGGTCTGAAAGAGAGGAGAGTTGGTGGTGCTCCGGACATAGAAATCTGATGTCCAGTGGAGATTCGGAGATCCTCTACCAGTTCCATCAGGATCCGCTGTTTCGACTCTTTATTCGGCCCGGTGATATCAGGGAGATCATTAGAGAAGTGCGCTTAGATCGACTCGCGAGATCAAAACTCTGCGGCCTCACTGCGACGACGAGCAATGACTGCTCGAACCCGTAGTAACGAGAAACTTCAAGGAAGCTTGACACGTGTCTGGGTGAAATTACTGCCTTATCGAAATTCTGTCTACCTTTAATATCTCTTCTCTATTTCGGTGCCAATATCTTTCATTTGTGTTTAAACCCTTGGCGTTTTCGATTTTTATCTTTCAATTGCTAGCAATCTTGATGTTTAGTCGAATGTTACAACTATCCAGCTTTTATGACCTTCGTTCGATTCATTGCGGTCTTATTACGGTCTGTCACACGAGTATATCAATATCATTATACACAAGCGATATAAGGGAGGCTTCGCCTCCTCGGCAGACCCCCCATATACTCTTGTTCATTCTATAACATTCCTAGCGCTCTCAGATGTCTGTAGAGATATACGAGGGAGCCGTGAGATAAACAGTAGCACTGTGTGCGGATATAGGTTCATACAGCTGTCCATGGTCATGCGTACTAGTCTAAATATAATATTGTTCGCCAGCGCAGCTATCTTACGGCTGTGCGAAGGAAGAAGGAGTATTTGTTGTCGGAAAACAAGCTGCGCGACTTCGTTCTTTCACAGAGCTCGGAGCCGTCAACAACAAATTACTTTCAATCGCGGACATGAAGGCGGAGGGGCATAAATTTGAGAGTGACAAAAGTCGGGCTGTAGAAACCATACATGTTACCATAACTCAAAACCATAATGTAGTGTTCAGCTAGATTTCTCTAGAATCGACGCTGTACGACATGGTCACGGGTAGTATCCAGATAGCATCGAGCTTGTGCGCCAAACAGTGACAGCCTTGGAGGTGAAGTTGACCTAATCTGAGGGGCTGGCTGAGGTGGAAGATATAGACGACAGCGGTCGATAACCGATCAATAGCGAAAGTAACATTCGCATGCATTGCATGCAAAACTCTGCGAATTCATGTTCACATAATATCGGTGATAAAAGGAACAATAGTGATTAGGAAAGCTAGCGCTAGATAGTGTAGTGCTGAGGTATTTTTACGCGCTACACACTTATATAGCATCGCCGTGCACCGTGTCTGTGTGGGGAACTGCGTAATTCTCTCGTGCTCAGAAACATCACTCAGGTACATACTCTATCCCGCGGTACATGGGTCAACCGAATGGTCCTAGCTTAGAAAGCATCAGCGATAGCTATAAGTATGGACTGAGCTTGTGCGATACTGCACTGGATCCGGTCCTCTCAACACATGTTTCTAAGCTTTACAGCTACCTGCAGGACCTGAGCTTCTGCCTCCTCAGGATCAAACTTCCTACGCGTACATGCGCGTGTACGTCGCGATTATTGATTTTTTGAAAGTTGCCGGATTGCATTCACCCGTTTGTGCTATCAGAAGTATTCGAACCCTGGTTTTATGACACAAGACCTCCAGCTTCCGCTTTTCTGTGGTCGTTATATACCGACTGCATCTCCCCCTTACTACCCCCGCACAGGATCCGACACTAGCAATCGTTCTCACTTCCATCTCTCAAGTTCCCCATAGCCATGGCAAGCCCTCTTGGGAGACCATCCCCTGTTGATACCATGGCGAAACAAAAGACTGCCACCTATGCAACCTCAGCTCATGGCAGCTGCTTAGAACTCTTTGGACTGCCTATCGAAATTCATATACGGATTCTGTCTTTCCTCCCCTGGAAATCACACATCCCATGCATGCAGGTTTGCACGCTCTGGCGGGACTTACTTTCTACTCGAACATTCACAAACAAGCGATATACGGGAATATATAAGCCGCGATTGCCACTACTTCTGTCCCAAGGCAAGCTATACTGCAACTCTAGTGAGACATACCAATTCCAGATTCAGTTTTCTGGTGGCAGAATCACATCTACGCGGCTTATTGAACCCGTAGGCCGAAGTATCAGGGGGAACAACGAGCGCCCTGAAGATAAAGCTTTGAAGGGCTTGGAACTCCGCCGAGACTGTATCCTTGCAGACCCCTTGTTCTACCATATTAATATGCGAGACCTCACTCCGGACGAACAAGAAGAACGCGAATCCATATACATCGGAGGTATCCTGCCTGATTTTAATCTAGAAGGATTCGCAATCAGAGCCTACGCCAGAGATAAGAACAATCCTACATTCAATCCAACGGTGGACGACCAGCTACAATGGTGCCCTGAAGACTCGTTGGCAGGCCTGCACATGCCGCTTTGGGGACTTTTGCAACGCGCTGTTGCGTTTGTGGCGGGAACCAAGTATCTGACGGGATATAAACATGCGTGTATGGAGCTTGGGATCTTTTTTGAACCCATATTTAAGATGCCAGAGTTTTATGCGCAGTTGCGAAGTGTTGAGTGGGAGGATGGAAGGAAAGCAGAGGGCCTGGAAGGAGTATTTGATGGTCTACTTTTCGAAGGCTGTTTTGGTCTTGATTTTGATACTGACCATGAGCTAGAAGCCTAGTAACTGTTAGATTCGGTTTCACAAACCTTGCAATAATTCATAGCCTGGCCACTCTCACGAGCGCTCGAGCTATAGATCTAACCTTAGTGTGCCGAATCGGTCCTAAGATCTTGAGAGAGTAGGCAGCTAGCATAAATATTATAACAATGTTGCAAACGGTCGACCCTCGGGGCCCTCTGACTGCTCACATTGCGCAACTGTGGGGCGACGAAGCATCTTCAAATTCGAAATTCCATTGAACAAATATATAATAGCTTGTCAGATAGCAGAAAATCCCCCCCCACTGGATACTTCCATTGGCTCGGCCCACGTATAAAGGGTCGTCTTTTAAGTCGCCTGGTTCACTGACGACATAAGTGCCCCCACAGACTCGGAGATCAAAAGGGGGTGTAGAGTCCAACTTCGTTCCAGAGAAGGTCAGGGGCTTATCGGATCCGTCTAGGGTTCGTGTTCCGACAAAGGATTGCTGAAAGTTACTGGTTTTGGCTACCTGAATTGCTCGGAAATTCACAGCATAGTGAACAAGATCTTTGCTTTCTGTCGAACCAGATGACCACGAAACCGTGTATTTGGGATTTTTGCTATCGTTGTCGCTAGTAATGGTCGGAACCACAGTAGTCCCAACATAGGTAATAGTGTTAGTATCTGGACTAAGCAGAAGTTGTGCAGTATCTGGTTGCCCATCAATCGAGTAGACGCCGGAATAAGCTCCAAGGTTAAAACAGTACACGGGACCATCTTGGATACTCATCTGCAAGACATTAGATGAGCTCTCTCCATCGGAAGCCAACATGAAGGCAAGATCAGAGTCGTAGGAATAGCCGATGGTGTTGGAGAGGTTGTCAACATTAGTATCCTGATATCCGTGGGTGGGTAAAACTTTGTGCAACTGAGTATTGATACTGTCGGGGTCGTCTCCGTTGATGGCATCCCAGAGATCTGTGACAATGGTATTTGAATCTTTATATGCAGCCACCTGAGATAGAAATTGATCTTCCAAGGTGGTGCTTGCAGCCGTGGCTTGTATCTGCAACTGAGTGCTTTCGCAGGGTTTCGTGACTGCTCTTCTGGACGGCGTGTCTGCGACAGTCTCGTAACTAGCCTGCTCTTGTCGACCCACTAGTCCCGTAGCTGATGAAGAGATCTTGTAAAGCAAGAGCAATGCAAGGTTGGAATTGTCAATGCACAAGACCGCATCCAATTGATATCGGGACAGGGAGGTCTTTTGCCTACATATGAATACAAAACTGAAACAACCACCCCATTGATTCTGCCCGCCCTCGACAATATCACCCAATTATTTCAGCAGATTGCGCAGGAGCTCTTGTTGTCCTCGAATATGAACTGGGACGACCTACTGAATGCATTTTCTATGGTGGCGATGCGCCCCGATGCTCTAATGGGCATCACAGTAATCGGCACTCTAATGTATAAACTTCTACTGAGTTGACTAATAACGACGACGTTGAAGTCAATAAATCTTATGTGATCCAACAGGTCGAAACATGCAACAACACGCTTGACTCTTTGAATGAAACATTCAAACGGAACACTGACGCCTTAATAACCCTGGTGCGAATCTTATATTCGCCTCTCAAAATGACATCGACGATTTGCTCAAAGAGTTTTCCAACATTATCCCCGCGGCTTATATCACCAATGTAGACAAGGCCTTCAAAGCGTATACGGATCTGGTTCTTAAACGTAATGGATATATTACGTCCTACAACACGGCGCTACAACTGCTGTTGCAAGCAATAAACGATCAGGCCTACTATCAGCAGGAGAACAATGCCTGGAGCCAGGAATTGCTTCAGCTCAATCCGGATCTTCCGGCAATTTTATTCTGGTTGGAAAAAACCGAGATGATTTACGCTTCCAGATTATGCAAAACTTGAACTACGAGGCTAGAGCAAACAGTTTCTGGGGATTGAATATAAAATTGACAACAATGATGCCCCCAGGGCCTCTTCAGGGTGTTGTAGACCTGGAAGCAGACCAGCGAGGTCTTGACAGCGATTTCGAGAGTTGTTTACTCTCTCTGGCGGATAACAATATGAATTCATGGCCGGCTCAAGAACAATCTGGTCCCTTTTATACCCTACCAGATGACGTTTTAGACAACAAAAAAACCTTACTACGACAACTACCGGCGGTGTGATATATTCAGCCTCATTCTCAATAAACAACGACGACGTCCAAAATCTCAACTCCATGGCAAATATTCGACTAAACCAAGTCAGACTGTGGCTCCCGGGTGCAACACTGACCAGCGACCCTGATCCGCAGGGAAACCAAATCCTTTCCGTTGTTCTTACACAGAGCGGTGACGAAACCATATACGATCAAAACGGCTTAGGGCATGCATTTGTGCACGACCCGGTGTCGATCCAGTTCGAGTACATTTGCAACAAGGTCCTCACGTTCAATGACCGCGTGCCTGCAAATCAATGGGGCTTACAAGGTCTTTCGGGTGATTATAATGGCTCGGGAACTATTGCTTTAGGATCTAGTGTCACTGCCTCTATCGGCCCTTACTCAATGTGGACAGTCGTAGTCAAGAGCACGAGCAGCGTGAACATTGGCCTGGATCTGTCAAATGTCACCTCAGTTTACATGGAGTTTGGAGGTCGAAGCCAAGCCATGCTGCAAGTCACCGATGCAAAATCGCAGAAAGAATGCAAGGACCACGATAAGAAATCCACATAATCCTTTGCATAACCTCATTGTCTTTGCCTCCTATCGATTTTCGGAAACTTTGCCTTAATTTGGGAGGCATGACCAGTTTGCCCGCCTGGCAATAATTACTTTACCGCATTCTCGTTTCTTCCTGCCGCAGTTTGACGCATATGTCTAAGTCAATGTATGGTGATATTATATTGGATGTCTGAAGTATCATTAAACAGCATATATTCTGGATTATCCTGGGTCCAATTACTACTCTTACAGCTACCTCTGGCCTATTTACAATTTAATATCCATGTAGAAATACGCAGCTACTGATCCCTGTCGAAATCATTCTGCCCTGACATTTTTTTACAAACACTGATAGTAGTATGGATTCTAAATACTATTGTTAGCAAAGATTGTATAGCTCTCAACTTCTGCTGCGATATCTGGGGAGACCTACGAGAACTGTGCACTTGTATGTACCCTCACACACGGTAGGGCCAGTAAAGCCGATACCGCCGCACTGCCCCCAGTGCGTCGCGACGGCGGTCGAAGCAGTAGTTGTGCGGGTAGTAGTAGTAGTCGTTCTAGTCGACGTTGTGGTGGGCCGAGTTGTAGTTCGAGACGTCGTAGTAGTGCGGCCGGTTGTCGTCGTCGTGCGAGATCTATTTCGCCTGGATTAGAGCTCTGATCATATATAAATAACATGCATATTATACGATAACTCACGTAGTGGTAGTGCGGCTTGAAGTTGCAGTAGTGCGACTTGAAGTTGTGGTGGTCCTGCTTGAAGTGGTTGTCCGACTGGACGTTGTAGTCGTCCGGCTAGTGCTGAGGGTCGTGGAAGTAGTCGGGTTCTTCCATCCTTGGATCTCATCAAGGGTAAGAACGTAGGCAGAATTATAGACAGACTTCAAGAAGTCAACGGAGTTCCAGGTACCGCCGGAGATGAAGTCACCGCTCCAGACAACAAAGTAGACCCAGTCAGCCTGGTAGAGCTGCAACTGTGCGGGGTCCATGACGGAACCGATCTCGGCAGCAGCAATGATCTTCTTATCATTGACAAGGGAGAGTAGCGCATTGTAAGTCGCGGAAATTGGCTACAATCGTCATTTGTTAGGTAAATCTTATCGTCAATATATCAGTATGCGGGGCATCAAAACCTACACCATGATCGCCTTGAGTGTACGTGTCAGCGCTGACGATATCGACCACTGAGTCGCCAGGATACCAGGCAGCGGCAACGGAGTTCCAAACCCAGATGATGTTGTTAATTCCATGGTAGTTAGTAATCCTATTATAAATAATGTTCCAGAGCTTCTTGCATGGCTCGGGCCCCTGTGCTCCCCACCAGAACCAACCGCCTTCCGCCTCGTGCAGTGGCCTGAAGAGGACTGGAATACCAGCAGTCTGGAGCTTTTTGAGCTGCACGGCAATTGTATCAATATCATGGATCAAGAGCGTATAATTAGCATTTGTAGTATCAGCAAGCGCAGTCGCGATGTTGAAATCAGTTGCGGCAGTGTAGAAGCCAGACCACCATGGTTGATCAGAAGTGTCGTAAAGCCCAACCGGTGCGCCCCAATGCCATACGAAAGTGACAATACCACCACGCGCGGCGAAAGCAATGGCCTTGTCAACATCGGTGCTGGAAGCTCCGCGAGAAGTACGAGAGTCAACATAGTCCATAAAATCGACGCCGAGGATAGCTGGTGTCTTGCCGACATTTGTCGTAACCCAATCAAGAGAAGCCTGATCTTGCTGACCGGAGAGAATATTTTTCCCGTAAATGCTGCCAAGGTATTTAAGGAGAGCTTTCGCGTCAGAATTGGCATTGGGATTTACAGGCGTGGTGGAGACTTGATGTGGCGGTCTTGGAGCTGAAGGTGACAGGAGGATCGCATCGATAAGATACCAGCCCCAGTTGTTCTGGATTTGAATGGTGTTCGATCCTGCGTTCAGGAGCACCTGTCCAGCAGCGACAGTGACCCATGTCGTAGTGGCTGGTAGGAAGACTTGACCACCCCCAGCCCCATTCAGCACCACTGTTGTGTATTTATCGCCATACGGACCATTGTAAACGATCTGGAGGTCGTAAAGCCCTTGGGTGGTGCTGCTAACCGTGAACTTGATCTCGTCGCCAGACGTATCAAATCCTTCGACATATCCAGTGCCTAATTACCAGCAGAACTCCCTTTATCAGTCGCTATTCGTGAAATTTAAACCGTCATTGCGATATGGCAATTTATCTGCGATAACATGGTATGATATAGGTGAGCACTTCGTGCCACAAGTTAGGGACACTCACCAGAATAGCCAGCGACAGAAGTGCCAACGGTAACACCGGTCAGAGTCGCAGACTCAGCCTGATATGTTGCCGTTTGAGCAGCAGCTGGGCACACCAAAGCCGCAAGAATGATAGGCAAAATAGGCAACATTTTGTTCTCTTTCCTCCCATAAAATATATAAAGATGCCTTGGCTTACCGAGGAGAACACTACCTCCAGAGAACGTATACCCCCATAGTGACTTTCCCCAGCTTATATACTTAAATTCATCCCACTAGATCACCAAACAAGTTTCCTGCATATATTGGGCCAAATTTCAGGTCAAAGCACGTCAATCTTTACCCAGGGACTAATCTTTCGGACCTTGAAGCTCCGGCGTTAATTGACGCAATAAGTGGTGTACCTGCATGTGGTTCCCAAGTTGCCAAGAAACGCGTTCGGACTAGAGCCTGCAATATGGCCGGAATCAAGGCATCGGTGCCGAAAATTAATCAGAAACAAGCGATTGCTTGAATATCGTGTCGACGATCAAGGGTGGTTAAGCTTCATCAGCTGAGTAGTACCCTTCAATCGAATTTCGTCGTTATACATCGGTAATGCTGCCAGCAGTTCCTCCTATCAAGACTGTGTCTTCACCGCGCCGTTGGGCCATTATGTGTACGCGAAATACAAGTTGGCTCAGGGGCACAAAATGTTAGAAAACACCACACGGCTTAACTACCAGGGATATATCTTCACGGAACTATCTCGGGCCACATTGTCTTTGCTGCTCTTTGGTCCAGCTTAAGAACGGGCGTAGGCGGAGGCTGGCGCCGTGGAGAAAAGTTGGCCCAGCCGGTGGTGTTGCTCTGCCAAGCAGAACCGTCCACGCGGGAGACAACTGTCAGCTGTCTGGTCGGCATCGGATCACAATAATGAATCGCACTCAGATCTGCAGAGCTCTGCAAGGACAGAGCAATGGACATGTTAATTCAAAGCTGATGGATATAAAGATACCTGTAATAGCTTTCGCGATTCCGTCTGCTTGTGTCATAATCGTCGTCCTGCAATTGCGTATAATACGATCTTTTTCACTGGCGGTCAGCTAAGATTCTGTAGTGCATGGGGCTCATGTTAGAACACATATTGTTAGAGGCACGGTAACGAAAGTAACAGCCCCGAAAAGCGAACCCGGGTAGGGTTTACCTCGTCGGCAGAGATTCCTTGGTTAACGGATATGGTTGCATCCAGCGAGTGCCTCACGTACCGAATTCTAGAAATCGCTTCTGGAATGGGATGCGATTCCTTTATCCTTCGAATCGCCGAACCCCGGGAATTCGAATGTATGCACAGCGAGACAATACGGTGTTTCATCGATGGGTTGTGGAAATCTGCAAATGCTGTCTTGAATCCTTGCCCTGGCTCTGGAAATTGGTGTCTCAAAGCTTAGGGACGTATAGTACGTACTGTGTAACCAGTCTAGAAGCATGCAAGACGGGTGCTGGTACACCATGTGCACCATGTGTAACCAGCCGCAACGCAGGAACCAGTAATCAATCGAGACATACAGACTGAGACTACACGCTACGCTAGGCACTTAATGACTTTACTTGAGACCATTTTACGATGCAAACGTTCTAGAGCTCTCTTCGCCATCTTCCCCGGGAATCGTGAGCGTATATACAAGGCCAAACAGCGTTATGCCCACAGCTTTTGAAAGAGGTGGGCCTGGGCCGGGCCAGTGTTTGCAAAAACCCGCGAACTCGATCGAGTCGGCTCCGCAAGTTTTGCGTTGCATTGCCTCATTTACCAGATTAATCAGTGCAATCTTGACCAACCTCAAGACTAACCTTCTGCATTTCAGATACCAGTTAAGAATCAGCCTTGTGAAGAAAGTGTAGACGATGAGCCCATAAAAGAAACCAAGATTTCGGGTTTCGAATCGACGTTGCTCATCTCAGTATCGAATCTGAATCCTGATCATTCAGTGATATTTCCCCAGGACTGGCTACCTGATCATATCGGGCTGGTGACAACCCAGGCCAGGGGCATATGTGGCGGAGCGAAACATTCAACTCGATACCAAGAGTCCTTGTGTTACGTTCCACTTACCCAGCCAAACTAGGTAGAAAGACGCTTTTGTAAAGTCAATAACGAAAGACCACTAGAGCTTCTTTTATATATAGCCCACTTCCTCCGTCCGTATCGTCGTTTGATCAATCGGCTTTCTTCTCTCTTCCTATCTTTACAATTATCAAGAACCGGCTGGGCCGCTTAACTTCTCTAATTATATTATAAACAATTTAATTTCGTATACTCCCGATTCATTGAGTCTGCAATATCGATCAAAAGCCCGGCGCTATCATATTTTAGATTCGAACAAAATAAAAAAAAAAAGATACATAAATATGAAACGCAATTTTCTAGCTATCGCTCTTTGCTTAGGTCTGGCCAATGCTCTCCCGTCTGGCCCATTTAACGCCGGCATCTCAGATTCAAGCATTCGACATGCCAGTAGGGACACTTTCAGGAGGGCAGCTTTAAATGGCACCCTCCCCGAGAGAACTTTCGATACCTCGAAATTGGGGCTGGATCCGGGAGTTGAACAGTTTAGCGGATACATCGATGATAACCAGAATGATAAGCATATGTGGTACTGTAAGTTCCCTCGCGTACCAACCGCCCCTCCGAGATGTTCTGAAGCTTATTCCTGAGGAATGATACAATAGGGTTCTTTAAGTCTCGTTCCAATCCCGCGAAGGACCCACTTGTGCTGTACCTCACCGGAGGCCCCGGCTGCAGTAGCCTTCTGGGAGTTTTCTCCCAGGGTCCTTCATTCGTCAAGAATGGACAACTGTCAAGAAATCCATTCTCTTGGAACAATAACGCTTCCGTTATATTCATCGATCAACCTGCTGGCACAGGGTTTTCCCACACATCAAAGCCCACGGATAATTCCGTCGATGCGGCTAAGGACGTCTACACCTTTCTGAAAGGTTTCTTTCAGAAATTCCCCGATTTTGCCAGCCATCAGCTCCACATTGCCGGAGAGTCTTACGGCGGTCAATTTATCCTTCCAGTCGCCCGGGAAATCATGAACCGTAACGATATCAAGATCGATTTGAAATCTATCCTGATTGGCAGCGGGCAGATGGACAAAAGCACAGCATTCCCACAGTATCAAAAGATGGCGTGTGGGAAAGCCGGCTTCCCTGCCGTCCTCAATACCACTACTTGTGCGAAGATGGAGAGCAGCATCAGCAATTGCACTACACTTGTCGATTCCTGCAATAAAGCATCCAATATCAAGTCCTGCAACTCGCGGAACGATGCGTGCTTTACAACTTCCCAAGGTGCTTGTAAGGAGGCTGCCAATTTCTGCTATAGGGAACTACTGGGACCCTACGGCGGATCCGGCTTCAGCTTTTACGATATCCGCAAGCGCTGTGGTTCTCCCGGAGCTATCTGCGACCCGGCCGACTTGGGTATCGACGCATACGTCAACAACAACCAAAAGACTCTTCTTCCAGCGCTCGGTGTTGAGAAGCTTCCAGCCAACTTTAAGTACGACAGCTGTGGGGGCAATACCGCTCGAGCTGATTTCGACCGGACTTTGGACGCGTTCAAGCCGTATCATGAGTTTATCCCCGAAATCCTGGCCAAAATGCCAGTCTTTGTTTATGGTGGTGATGCGGACTACCTTGTCCCGCTCACTGGAAACCAAGAAACTCTGGAGAATATGGAATGGCCCGGAAAAGAAGCTTTCCGAAATGCTAAATGGGAAGACTTCATTGTTAATGGGCAGAAAGTCGGTCGGACCAAGAGTGCGAATGGCTTGAAGTTGACCCGCATTGTCGATGCTGGCCATGAAGTTTCATGGTACAACCCAGAAGCCTTGGGTCAGATGTTCAGCGGATGGTTGGCCTCTGTTGGAAACCAAAGATAATTCAATCCTGTAGTATATATGTATACATATATACATGGTACCATGGTTCGATTGCTATTCCGAATATAATAGATATAGTTGCACATGCAAGTTGAATATAATTATCATTTCATCAACTGAATAAATCCTCTCCCAGTAGCATTGTACACGTATGCCTCCAAAAAAAAAATACTTCTTTCAACCAAAACGTTTACCAAGCCCAATTGAGTTTTCTGGAAATGGCACACCGGCAGAACGTCGAAAATTACTTAAAGAGGCATTCAGAATCTCATCAAGCCTTCAATGCCATGTAGCTTCGTTGTATTGGAACACTGAAATGCCTCTCACTCGTCCCGCACTTTTCGGTTCCGTAGTTCCACGACATCACGAAGCGAACCACGCTCGCGTCCAGAACTATTCATGCATGCTGGACCAAAATGCCAATACATTCTCGACTCGTTGTTTTGCGGCTGCGGCTGTTTCGAATATAGCGGACAAGCCAAAAAAGGTGGGTCCGCCCGGTCTGTCGGGCCGCCGAATTCATGAACGGCGCGTCACCACAACACGATACGCTACAGCACGGACTGTTGCAACCCGGGACTCGGTTTGCGCTTAGCTCCGAGACTAGGTTCGAGTGGAATTCACGAACGGAGCGCCTGAATCCGCTCTGTCGGTGCCTGATCTACTGGCTCATCCGTCGGAAAGACAACAGTGATACCGTGGTAAGAGGGAGTAGGTGACTAGGATTTACGTTGCAAGTTATGCACAGATCCGCAGAAACGTGCATGCAGTTGCACTATAATAATATATGGTCGGTCCACTTTTGAGCTCTTTAGAAGCATGAGAACACCCAATTTACCCCACTCTAACATAGGGTCCGAGTAGGCCAGTTATTGGTGAGCTGAGCTCACGTGCATTCTCCGATTCGTTTAACCTTATAGTTAATCCGATAAGGAACCTTTAGCTATTTAGGTATCTATTTGAGGAGCATTAAGCAGGAACATATAATGCATATCTATGAAGTACAGCCCGACATGTTACGATCAACCAGTCCCAAGTTAAATTGTGATATAATACTTCGCTTAGTACACTTTAGGCAGCGTACTTCACAATTGACTACATGCTTCTGAATTTGTGCTTGTACGCGCGTGCTCCACGTGATATTGAGCTCACGAGCATGATATACACATCCAGCGCCTTGAGCACGAAGGATGCTGTGCGAATAATTTTCCGACGATTACTAAATATCGCGCTCAGTATTCCACATGGCGCGCCCTATAAGCACATGTCGACAGCAAGATGCCCTAGGGCTCAGATCTGTTCTTTCCGATTAATTAATACTATTTCAAGAGAATGATTCCTCCCATTCTGATGTTCAAAAACCCTACCTAAACTTTCTTCATTGGATACAATCTAAAGATTCCTGTTCAAACATTTTCCCTTTGGAGCCTTTTCCAACATCGCAAAAATGTTCACATCTACACGCTCGTTTGGTGCGTCACTCTTTCAGCGCGCGAAGGCGGAAGCCGACGGTCTCGAGCCAGAGCGTAAGGGCGATGGATCCGCCGCCCATCCGGGGGCCTCTCTCCAACCGCCCCTTCAAGCTCACCGTGCACTCGCAATCCCAGAGATATGCATGGAAATCTTTTCGCATTTGATGTGGGAGGCGCGGCCGTTCTATCGGGGGGTCTGCCGGCAGTGGCGAGATATCCTCGACCGGGACGGCGTGAGAGCGAAGCGGTACATGTACATGCGCGGCTTGCAGCCCCGGTTTTTGGACATCTTCTTCAACAAAGACGGCAGCGCGACCGTTTCCAAGTTCTCGGTCGTCCGGGACAGACCTGCCGACCCAAATCTCCCGGATGTATACACGGTCACGTCGGCTGAGATTCGTCCCCCGGGGAATTTAAACGCCGCAGCACCACCGGGCTCTCTCATGCCATGGGAGACTTCGTCAGCTCCCTTTGATATTCAAGGGGCCCTTAGTGAACCCGTGTGTTTTCGCCCACACCGGGCAAAGTATCCACGTGGAGCGCTGCCCAAGGAGTGGAATGGTGTTTATTTCCAGATAATATGCCTTTTCCCGGGCGCGCCAATCATCCAGCCGTTCGACTTCTGGATTCAAGGGAACGCAGCGCTACTCTTGGACATGTCACTGGCGGACTTTATCACCGTCATTGCACGTTATGCTTGGGGCCGTTCCGGATTCCTCGCCAACTTCACGGTGATGGATATGGAAGCCTGTCTGGTACTGCAAAAGCAATCTCTGCCAGTAGTATCGATACTCTGCCTCAAGATAACAAGAGTTCAATGGGCGAACGGGAGAGAGTGGAAGCTTACCTCATAGTCAGCACTTCCGCTTGCAAGCTGGACACCGACGACAAAAGCATCGTCAACGCGGCCAAACGCCGACTTGGTTTACAACGCTGCTCTGCGTTGACCGTGACGGGCCAAGACCTCGGCAGCGCCGTTTCCAACACCTGCGTTCCTATTGGCCGCGCACCCAGATGACCTAACGACCCCGGCGCATTTCAACCTCGGTAACTCGAACCTGAAAAAAGTCTTGCGCCTGCGCATAACAAAACCCAGCCATCGTCCTCGTGCCAGATGGGAACGATGCCTTTCTCCCGCTACCACTGCCGCCGCCGACCTGACGCATCTACTTACAATCCTCCTTGACATTCGTTCTCCTGATACCGTCACCGAAATCACCACATCGTCACCATGGCCGACAAGCAGTTCACCGCGTCCGACGTCGCCCAGCACAAGACCCCGGAGCAGGGTCTGTACATCATCATCGACACCGGCGTGTACGACGTCACAAGTACGTTGCCCTTCGCTTCCTCAGCCGAGTAGGACTGGCCGGTGGGACGCTCTCTAACATCGTCGCTTAGATTTCGTCGACGAGCACCCGGGTGGTAAAAAGATCCTCGCGCGCGTCGCTGGCAAAGATGCGACGAGGCAGTTCTGGAAGGTAAGCACGTGGCGCAAGTCGCTGGTTATGATACCGATGCCCTCTCTTACAAGCCTGCTGACGTTGTATCTGCGATTACAGTACCATAACGACGGCGTGCTGAAAAAGTATGCGCCCAAGCTGCAAGTCGGCACGCTGAAGGAGGAAGCCAAGCTGTAATCCGCGACGGATACACCGGAATATTCTCTCATCCTGCGAACGCACGATCTTCCTCGGCAAGTTCGTGCCATCTCAGGTATCTTCATACATCCTCATTTATAGACAAGCGCATCGAATACCTGGATACTTTTCTTCATCTAGAGGCTGTTCCTAGAATGCAATGAATATCTTCTCCTGTGTCCCGAGTCCCTCTAGTCTTTTCTAACGACGCCGAATACGGCCTTGATCACCGACCACCATCTTTCGAATTTTGTTTACAGCATCCTTCCCTATCCTCGACTGCGTAACAGCAGAAGAGGATAATGGACCGGATGTTCTAGCATGGATGGGAGAGCAAGCCTTCGTGGCACGCCATGCCGCCTCCTGTCTGCAGTCTCCTTAAAAAGAGGCGTGGGCGCGCGGAGGCGGCGGGTGTGTGGGATCTGTATCTGGAAGTTTACCGGTTGTGGTATTCAGCCTCGAGTGATTCCGACATTTATTTAACCTATTGCTAGTAATATTCTATCGCTCATGGGATTATATATCAATCAATAGAATTATTGTGGATTCATTCAGTGCAAATTGTAGACACTATTCATCATAAATCATCGGTAGCTTGTATGAAGTAATGCGTGGTATATTGCCATAGAGTACTGCAAAATGTCGAGATCAATCCCAGAGCACCGCCATCTCTGCCATCTCGTCCGCGCTCACGACCTTCTCGATCACATACTCCCCGAATAGACTCGCGCACCGCTCCGCTAGCACCGCTGCCAACAAATGCTTACACACCGGCACTGTGCCGCTTTTCCTGCCCCGGCTCTTAGCTGCGGTGCCATACAGCGTATGCACGCCGCCGTACCAGACGTTTTCGTCGCCTACTTCATCAAGATATTCTTCAGACTCCACGCTGCCCGTGTCATCTTCTGCAGGTAACTGCGATACTGTATTCTCCTTTCCATCGTCTTTAGCTCCATCGTCCGTGTCGCCGGTCGCTTCGATTTCATCTTCGGCAGCATCGCTGTTATCTCCGCCGGTTTCGCCGATTGCAATATTCCCATCGGCGGTCTCGACGTCCGCTGAGTTGTCGTCTTCGTCGTCGAATGCGTCGATGGGGCTAGGATTGTACCCGTACCCCTTATTCTGGTTGTGTAGAAGCGTATGCCGCTGATATGCAGCCAAGGTGAACGCGATACACGTACAGTTCCATGCCGCCGGTCGGACTTCGTAAATGTAGGATTTCGCACTGTTGTTCTTTGGTTTCGATGTGGTCGCCGTGAAGTTCGGTCCGGGGATGACGAGGGATTCCGGTGGCGGCGGGTTGGAGCGGATATAGTAGACTTGTGGAAGAGTTGGGGGAATGTCGGCGGTGGTGGAGTAGCGGACGACGAGAGATTTTTCGAGGAGGTTGAGGGCTTCCAGAAAGGTGGCAGGCAGAAGGCAGTGTGCTGTTAGGAAGAGGTTGCGAGAGTGTGGCGACAAGTTGCGCAGCGGGTTCGGCGGCGGGAGGCTGCGCCGGGACGGCGGTGGCGGAGGGGCTTGTGGCTGCGGGGGGATGGCGGCAATGGCGTCGAAGAGGGCGGTGAGCAGAGTTCGCGAGGGGAGGTCGACAGTGGCGGACATTATACCTTCGATATGTTTATGTGATTCCTGGATGCGTATACTAGATATCTGGATATAGCTCCGGTTCTATTTGAATCGCCAGATCATGATACTCTTGTGTTATTTTAGCTTTCCAGCTTATATTTTCTAGTAGCCTGCAAATCCATCGTACGTGAATGTATCTATTATTCGTTGCATTTGTTTTTTGTATTTGCATTTGTAGTCGTGGAGAAATTTAAAGGCGAAGGTCAATTTGATCAAAAATGCGTTGAGATATGTTGTAATTTTTGGCTGGCGACGGTAAGGATCCTGGCCTGGAACTGCGGAGTCTCGGCCAGCTAGCAGTTGGGCTGCAAGTGGAACAAGCAGGCCCGGAAGTGCGCTGCTGACCGAGGCAGGTTGATACGAAGACAGAGGTCGCGTCAAAGGATCACAAGCAAGGACGGATGCGCTCATCATGTGTCAACAGGGCCCAGGGTAGAAATGCAACGTCAACACGATGTTAACTCAAAACTTCGCGAATAGTAGGTCGATCGGTAGAGGTTGTAGCCATTTTAATTTTGCAGCTCGAGCTCAGGCGCATATGTATGCGCATGCTTACCGTCTAGGCAATGACTGATGCGTTATGATGTCTGGATGCAGTATACACGAAGGACGCGAATTAAATATATACTCTATAGCTCTATATTTATCTCACTGTGATCATGAAAAGGCGCTTGTAATGCTAACGTATAAATTGTGATGAAGACAAACAGAACTCGCAGAAAGTATGCGTGTAAAAATTTGAAAGAATGCAAGAAACCCAGTCTACCCAGAGCGCCAGGGGGGCACGAACGTCGCCCGCAACAGCAGAACAAACCGCAGCCAGAAATCCCTTTTGAGCTCGCAGCTTCAACGGCGAGATTCTCCGTAGTAGTATCCCCGCTTGTGGCAACGGTAGTCCCGCTCGTTGATGTTGCGACGCAGCTCTCTCCACTGATGTACACCTCGGAAGAACTGATTGGCTTGCTCCTTGTCTGCAGCTGTGGGATGTACGTCTTCGGTACGGCCGAAGTCCCGGTGCCCAGAACTCGGCTTCGGCCTTCGAAACCGTACTCCCGGATCAGCCAGCAAATCGAAGATGCTGGCATGCCAGAACAGCAAGGTTGCAGACGGCAGCGGAAGGGTATCCGGGAACCGTGTCGTAGCGCGGATGATTTCTTCTCCGCCCACCTCCCTGGCCTCTTCTTGTAGGATGCGACAGGATGGAAATCCGTCGCTGTCGTACTCGTGCTGTTTCCCGGGGTCCTTCGGTCGATAGGTGCCGAATGTGAACAGCGGCCTATCGAATATCCGCGGGTTGCAGTCACGGTACTCGACGTCCATATACCGTCCTCTGAGGTCTCCATCGGGTTCCACGCGGGAAACGATGCGGATCTGCCCTGCGTTGAACCGGTAATGGAGAGCCTCTTCGAGAACTAGTTTATTGGCCGTGCTATGGACGCCGTGTTCCTCGGAGAAGATCTCGTTGACCAGGGTGTCACGGATAGCCTCGCCGTAGAATACGACGACGAAGCGCCAAACGACCGCGCTCAGAGGTGTGGGATCGAGGAGCTCGTTAGGGAAGATGTAACAAGTTCTCCAAAGGTCATCCGGCCGACCCACCCTGCAGACGTTGGATCCAGTGACAAGACAGCGGCATTCCTGCCGTTGCTGGCTGGTTGCAAGGTGGCGCTGGGGACACGCGGGGTTTTCTCCTCGAGGCGCGACAGGGAATACTTGTTCTATTCCCAAGGAACTTGTAATCTTGAGGCCTATTTCAAGGGTCGCATACATGCACTCGTCAGCAGCTGAAAAGAATATAACCTGTTTGATAGGAAGGATGGAAATTTACCTAGTTTGTCGTCAAGTTGGTCATAGAGGTCCTCAAAGTACTGTAAGTCTTCTGGCGGCATATATACACAACGAGGATGCTGATAATAGCTCGTTATGCTCTTCAGAGCGAAGAGAGAGAGGCTCGCCAGATCCTTCAGTGTTCCATAGTCGAACTTGGCGATCTTCTGGAGAAGGGCCAGGTTCGGAGAGGCGAGCAGCACCGCCCGGATGATGCCCCTATCGAACCAGCCGACTTGGAACTCCGGGATAGACTGAAGGTGCTGGAGCGCCATATCGCGCTCCCAGGGATGTCGGTCCCCCGCTGGGGCGAACGGATTATCAAACTTTCCCATGATGTTGGAAAAGTAAATATCGTCGATAACGGTGCGAGTTTTAATTTCGAATTGTATGTCAGGACATGACAGGCTGAGGTAAAGTGAGCCAGGGAGGCCTTTTATATACGCAGCACAGGGCAAGTGACCACCTATAATGTGTGAGTCCGAAAACGCCTCAAGGCATTGTGGTCTGTTGAATGATATACATAATATGCTCTGTAAAGTGACACTGTGTAGTATATCTATATCCACGAGAAATCTGCCAACTATCCAGGTAGGCTTTTAACATTTTAAATATTTATATTTGCTCAGACAAAAACGTTAATATGACGCTATGCCACTCACCGCGCGGCAAGGGTGAAGGTGACATTGGAATCAGCTCCCTTATCCACCTTATTCGTGATCTTGTACTTTCCCGTCTCGTCCCCCTCCATCTCCCACTTGTAACTCGCGCTCCTCCCGCCTGATGGATTGGGGCCTAGCCACAAGAGCTTTATCTCGAGTATATTATTGCCATCGCAGAGACTGTACTCGCCGTATCCGTGGACGTCGTCCGTAGCAGCATTCATGGTCTCGGACCAGGTGCCTTTAGACTGCGGGTCGATCACCTGCGGGAGATAACTGGACCAAGAGGCGCCGGATTGATTGCGCATGTCGCTGAGAGTTAGCGGCCAAGAGGTGGTGTTCTTGAAGGTGATTGTGACGCGGGAGGCGGGTTTGCCTGCATGTTTGTCAAGAAGCTGTATCAGCACTAGGAACGCAAATATCGAGGTCCTTCGTGTTCAACGTACCATTCATGATGTCGATAGGTGCGGCTGGAGGTTGATTTAAACGTCGATTCTCTGTTACTTGTGTGTGTAACCGATTTCTTACGATGAGTAAGAGAAATTACACCCTCATAACGGTCTTTATATACACCTCTAGAGTAGCACTCGGACTGGAGTATACGTAACATCCCCACCCCTTAGGCCAGCCAAGAGCTTTGAATCGACCGCATTGGGGGGCGGCGTGTGAGCATCGTCGGCCTAATCGGGTAGGTTGCCGAGTTATCCGAACAAGGTCGTAGTACAAGGTGGAAATGTACGTGTGCAGCTGGCGGGCGCATGACCAAGGCTTGACCGGGGCTCTAAAACTTGTCTCGGGGACGCCGTCGAGCATTGGATTCCCCACGAGAAGCTGGGCTGTCAATTCAAGTTTCATCTGAGAAAGCAACTGAGGACTGGTGCGGCGGTGACGATTGTGCGGCAGGTGCGGCGGCCCCTGCATCGCCGGCGTATTTTGGTAGCTGGGCGAACACGCTAATATCGCCACGCGTTAATTGGTCGACGCGAGCTGCTCACTCGCTACACCGCCAGCTCCACAACTTTGCCGCTCCGCTTGCCGGGATCCAAGGCCTACCTCATCTCTCGCATCAGATCCGACCTCTATAATACACCTGCATCGACCATCTATGTAAGAGCAGTCTTGAGCTATCGGACATCTCGCCACCGCTCGCCCACCATGTCGGCCGCTGCCGCTGCCGCAAAACGGGTCCTGAACGACCAGACCGCCTCCCACAACAATCACTTCAACAGCGTCGTCAACAAGAAGCGCAAGCTCGATGCTGGCAACCCGGCACAGCTGAATCCAAAGCTGGCCAAGCTGACGCAGGTCAAGTCATCATTCGAGGAAGATCTAGGCCGATTGACCCAGGAGATCGGCGGGCTTAAAGGAGGTATGTGCGGACGAGTGAACGAGAGGCCGATTGAGGCTCTACTGCTGGCGAACAGGTAGCTGATGATGGATGCGGATATAGCAAATGCAGAGAAGGACCAGATGTGGGCACGTCCAAACCTGGACGACTGGATGCCAAATGAGGTCGATCTGGGTACGACATCACATACCGCATATGCATCGATGACGGAGCATTAACAGTCCGCAGTGTTCCAACAGATCGATATCGAGGAGGGGACATGGGATGGCAAGACCTGCCTCCGACTGTTCGGCGTCACAGAGGTGCGACACTATCCGTTGAAGAACTTCGTATTCCAGCCTGCTGATATATCTACCAGAACGGCCATTCCGTCCTCCTACACGTCACGGACTTCCAGCACTACATATACCTACAAGCCCCCGTCGGCTTCGACCATTCTCATATTCGCCCGTACCAGGATTTCATCCAGCAGCGCGTCGGTTCCGGTGACCCAATTGTTGCATCCGTCCAGATCGTGATGCGAGAGAACCTGTACGGGTTTCAAGGAAACCAAAAGTCGCCGTACATCAAGATCACAGTCACCGATCCAAAGTACATACCCCGCGTGCGCAAGTTTCTAGAGAAAGGCGAGGCGAACTACGCGGGTATGTGGCGCGGGGTGGAAGGGAATATCATGACGTTTGACAACATCCAGTTCATCATGCGGTTTATGGTCGATACGAAGGTGTGTCTATACCGCTTACTATGTACTAATTCCGTGAGAACGCATTGGATACTGACTACACGGCCGTGGAAAGCTGCCCGGTATGTCATGGGTGGAGGTTATGAAGGATAAATACAGATACATCCAACCCGGACTGAACGGCGGCCGCATCGGGGCGGCACAAATCGAGGCCGTCTGCCACTACCGCGATCTAATCGCACATCCGGCAGAGGGCGATTGGTCCAAGATAGCCCCGCTGCGCGTCATGTCCTTCGATATTGAATGCGCTGGCCGTAAAGGTATCTTTCCGGATCCCAAGATCGATCCCGTCATCCAAATTGCCTCCGTTGTCACGCGATATGGTGATACGCAGCCGTTCATTCGCAACGTGTTCTGCTTGGAGACCTGCGCACTCATCGTGAACACGCAGATCTGCGAGTTCTCGAAAGAAGATCAGATGTTGCGGTCGTGGACGCAGTTTCTAAAGGAGGTGGACCCAGACGTCATCATCGGATACAATATTGCAAACTTCGATTTTCCCTATCTGCTGGAACGAGCGGAAACGCTGAAGGTCAAGGATTTTCCCTACTGGACCCGCATCCGGGGGACAAAGTCCGAGGCCAAGTCGACTAGTTTCTCCTCAAAACAAATGGGTAACCGCGAGTCCAAGGCTACCAACACCAACGGGCGGATCCAGCTCGATCTCCTACAGCTTATCCAACGTGACTACCACCTGCGTAGCTATACCCTCAACTCTGTCAGCGCGCACTTTTTGAACGAACAGAAAGAAGATGTCCACCACACCATGATTACCGAGTTGTTCAACGGGACACCGGAATCCCGTCGCCGTCTCGCAGTCTACTGTCTCAAGGATGCCTACCTTCCACAGCGACTAATGGACAAGCTCATGTGTCTGATCAATTACACGGAAATGGCGCGTGTGACGGGTGTGCCGTTCAACATGCTGCTCTCGCGCGGGCAGCAAGTCAAGTTTTTATCGCAGCTGTTTCGAAAAGCAGCCGAGCAGGCGCTCGTGGTACCGAATCTCGACCAGCAGGGTGGTGGAGAGGAAGGGGAGCAGTACGAGGGCGCGACGGTCATCGAGCCAACGAGAGGGTTCTACAAGGAACCCGTTGCAACGCTGGATTTCAGCTCGCTGTATCCGAGTATTATGATGGCGCACAACCTTTGCTACACAACTTTGACAAAGCAGGAGCATATGGACCGGATGGGGATGACGAAGGATGTGGATTACCACGAGACGCCGAATGGCGATCTGTTCGTGAATACGAGTGTTAGGAAAGGGCTTTTGGTTATCATCTTCGAGGATTTGCTGGGTGCTAGAAAGAAGGCCAAGAACGTGAGCTTCCCAAGCTGCGCTTCGCGAAAGACTAGATTAGATGCTAACGAGGATGTAGGACCTGAAAAACGAAACGGATCCGTTCAAGAAAGCCGTGTTGAACGGTAGACAGCTGGCGTTGAAGATCTCTGCAAACTCGGTTTACGGTCTCACTGGTGCTACGAACGGAAAGCTGCCCTGTTTGGCGATTGCCAGTAGCTGTACCAGTTACGGTCGTCGAATGATCGAAGCCACAAAGGCGGAGGTTGAGAACAAGTACACCATCGCGAACGGGTACACCCACGACGCCCAGGTAATCTACGGTGACACGGACTCCGTGATGATAAAATTTGGCCCGAAGGACTTGAAGCAGGTCATGAAACTCGGCCAAGAAGCCGCCGACTACGTCTCTTCCAAGTTTATCAAACCGATCAAGCTGGAGTTCGAGAAGGTCTACTTCCCATACCTGCTGATCAACAAGAAGCGTTACGCGGGCCTGTATTGGACGAATCCGGACAAATATGACAAGATGGACACGAAGGGTATCGAGACCGTGCGACGAGATAATTGCCGATTGGTGCAGACGGTTATCGAGACCGTGCTGAAGAAGATACTGATCGATCAGGATGAGAATGGCGCTCAGGCGTACGTGAAGGATATGATTTCCGATCTCCTGCAGAACAAGATCGATATGTCGAACCTGGTGATCACGAAGGCCTTGTCGAAGGAGGAGTATGCGGCGAAGCAGGCGCACGTCGAACTAGCGGAGCGGATGCGGAAGCGTGACGCAGGTGGGTTCGACTCGAATTGTTTACAACCTGGCAGTGAGATCGCTAATGTGGAAGTTGTATAGGATCCGCGCCGACGCTGGGAGACCGTGTGGCGTATGTGATCGTCAAGGGCTCAGGAGGAGCGAAGAATTATGAAAAGTCCGAGGATCCGATATACGTGCTGGAGCACAACGTGCCGATTGACACCAAGTACTATCTGGACCAGCAGCTTGCGAAGCCGCTGCAGAGAATCTTCGAGCCGATTCTCGGCGAGAAGCGAGCGAATCAGCTGCGTGAGTTATTAACGGTGCATTCTTACAACTAGACTTCATGGTATGCTAATTTGGTGGTACATATGTGGCAGTTACTGGTGATCACACGCGGACGATATCAGTTGCGGCGCCGACAATGGGCGGGCTGATGAAGTTTGCGAAGAAGACGCAGACGTGCATGGGATGCAAGACGCCGTTGACGCGGAAGGAAGAAGCCGACGGGGCGGTCTGCCATAATTGCAAAGGGCGCAGTGCGGAACTGTATCAGAAGACGGTGAGTTATCTAGATGTGGAACCACGTGCAGGACGTTGCTGATTAATGTTGGTACAGCTTGCAAAGGTGTCTGATCTCGAGGTTCGTTTTGGGCGTTTGTGGACACAATGTCAAAGGTGGGATATCCCGATCACATATTTGCAATACAACTCGAATGTAGTATTATGCTAACAGGAGAGTGCGATTGTAGATGTCAGGGCTCGCTGCACTGCGAGGTTATCTGTAGCAGTAGGGATTGCCCGATCTTTTACATGCGGATGAAGGCGAAGAAGGAGGTTGAGGAGGTCGGCAAGGAGCTGAAGCGGTTCGACTACGGGCTATCAGCGTGGTAGACGCCGTTGTTTCCGTGACGCGCTAATTTTGTGGGCGCCTGAGCGTTGCATGGGACTCTTTGTATACTTAATCTTGGATATTACATCGCTGGCGCCGGCCGATAGCGAGACATTACCGCTGTTTTATGACGGCAGTCTCACTCTGTCACAAATTGGCGCCTTTGGACTCTGCGTCTTGCCATGGCTGTCTAGTCTGCGTGGGGCAGCTCGCATGTTTTCGCCTTCCGCGATGGAAGGCCCGTGATTGGCCGGCGCCCTGCAGACTGGCGTGTCGCTGGTGGCCGACGTCCCCTTCTCACTTCGACGAGCTCCGGCAGCGACAGCGCGCCGGCGACGATGCATGACCGAATAGTTAAGTAATATAACTACTAACCTAAGTAGAGAGGCTCTGGTTCTGCAGTTGTATAAAGATCCTGGCGTCCGTCCCACGTGTCCGGTTGATGTTGAATCCTGCTCGACGAGGTAACGCCATTAGGACGTGCCTCTTGCAGCTTACTGCGTCTTCTCATTCTCGAGCTAACGGGCTCACAACCGCCAACTTGAACATCCCACCTCGTCCAACCTCCCTCCCGCGTAACCTTCTGGAGCTCGTGTCCGACGGTGAGTACCAGCACCCGATCCATCCGGCCCTGGATAGCCTGTTCGCGACAGTTTGGCAAGCGAGGCCGCGGAATAACCACCGAGCTTAAGCTAGGACTGACAGGGATACACTCCGTTCTTGGTCCGCCGGCCAGCCTCCGCACAGCGCAGGAATCTCAGCCTCGACAACCGCCATGGCGGTTTCGCGATGTATATAACTTGGACTGACTAACATGGCACCTCTGGCTAGATTCGTTGCAGCTCCCCGTCGCTATTCATCCATATCCTTAGCTCCCTGAAGCTCGCCGTCCGTCGCGTGTCGACCGGCCAGTTACTCCACCCGAGTGCTCCACCGACACCCACTACGCCCGCTATGAAGGTCGACCGCAGCGGTTACACTCCTGCTGAGCTCGCGGAGATAGCCCAGACGCTCAACCATATCGACGACCTGCTATCCGCTGTGCGAAACTGCAATGTCAGCCCCCCGCCGTCACCGGACGCGGCTCCGAATCGAGCTGTCGAGTTGGCGGTACGGAATTCGTCGGTATCGTTGTTGGACCTACCGTACGATGTGCTCGCGATCATACTGGAGCAGATACCCCCGTACGAGATTCCAAGGTTGCGGAGGGTGTCGAAGGCGTTCAACGCGCTTCTAACATCGGAGCACGTCCTCACGCCGCTGTTACGGTACCACTTTCCGTATCACGTTCGGGATTCCTTACGGGGCGGTCCGAAGACGAGTACCAGTGCCATCCCCGGTATAAATACCAATGCCAGTACCGCGAGCAAAGATACTACCATGGCGAGAGATGTTACCGCTTCGATAGACAAAATGGACACGGATACGGAAGTTGAGAGTGATATGGAAAGTCTGACGGATACAAAGGTTCTCGACGGTGCCCCGGCGTTCGACGCAGCACTCAAACGCTTCTTCAACCGCGCCAGGGGGAAACCGACCTCCATCACAGTCATCGGTGGCGTCCGCCTTGACGCCTGCTACGAGACCGAGACCTCCTACGACCATATGTTCCTCGTCTTCCACCACACCTCCGGCCGCGTCTTCATCTACGACAGCGGCAATCGCTTCCCCGACGCCCCGTTCATCACGCTGGACATCCGCTCCCTCGGCGTGCCGTGGTATGGCTACCGGCTGCCCCGCCGGAACGTCCGCCAGTCCGTTGTCCTCGATAAACGCATCCTCATAGTCTCAGGCACGCGTGAGTTCGACGGCGACCCGGAGCGGCGGATCCCGCAGGCCGTCTACTCGCTGCACGCATATCCGGAAGTCCAGTTCATTGGCATATGGCGCGGCGTCACATACCAGGAGCACCTGAACAGCCTCTGCGCGAACGACGAGTGGATTGGCTGTCGTGTCAGCCGGCACTTTGTCAAGCTGATAAAAATCTCGTCGCTGCGCGCTAAAAACACGGGCGAGAACAGCGCGCTACCCGTGGCCTCGGCACCCCACCCGTACGAAATCACATTCCCGCACCCGAACCGCGGGTACATCAAGGACGTGCATCTATCCAAGCACCATGTCTTCGTGTACAGCGTCGTCGTCAACCCGGACGACACTTGCCACAACCAGGTCGACGTGTTCAGCATCAACCTAATACCAAGCGAGTTGCGGGAGCACCAGCTGTACGAGATTGCACACGTGCGGTCCGTGCTGCTGCATGCGTGGCAGGACATGTTCATGCCGTACATTGGCTATCCGACCCCGGACGACGTACCGGAGGCGCTGCGCTGTCAGCGGTGGGATAAGATCTACCCTTTCATGCGTGGCAGCCGCCACGACGGCATGCCGGAGGAGGATGAGACGTCGGTCATGATGACGCTTGGCAAGACTTTTCGCGCGAACGGCAACGTGCCAATTGGGTGTGTGAGGATACACGCGCTGCCGCCACCAGGAATCCGGGGCAATGAATTCCCACCGCGGCGAGAGACGCTGGTACCGGAGAATATTATCCCGTTCTGCGTGGGGCTTGAGCAGAGCATTCAGGAGGATGACGCGAGTCATATGCTGCTGCTGCCGCTGAAGCGGGAGATGAAGTCTCGCGCACAGGTCGAGGGCGAGGCGGCCGGTGGTGGCTTTGCACCGAACCCCTACGATCCCGACACCTCAGACTCGCCGGACGACGGCAGAGTGGCGACTGTGAGCTCGGCTGATTCACCCCCGGCGGACGACGCAGCGTACCTGGTGCACTTTGGCAACGGGGTGATAGAGGCGAAGAAGGAGCCGGCACTACCGCCGCCAACGATCCGTGAGGCGTGGTATCTGGACCAGGACCAGACGCAGCGCAGCAGCGTGATTACTGAGGATGGCCTATTCCACATCTTCTACGACGAGCCGGCGGAGACGACGGCTGTCAACCTAGTGATACCCAGTGTGGACATCGACGGAGATATACACATGGAGCTACACGGTAGCGACGGTGTGGGTGCTCTGCCATCATCGCCAAGGTCACTGCATTCATCGGGCAAAGAGGCAGCGAAAATGAAGGATCCAGTGCGGCTGTTCCCTAGCCACATGCAGCATATTCCCCTCGAGGATATCTTTGACGAGAGCATCCCGTTCCAGGAAATCATGCTGGACGGCATGGAGGAGCCCAGCGCCACAACTGTGGAAGCTAAGCGGCAGAAGCTGGATAAGTTGATGAGGAGCATAAGAGGCGGATGGAGCTGTTACGTATGGAGTGCGGAGACATGGAATGGGTTTCTGGTGACAACGGCGGAGGAGGCCAAGATGGTGATATTGAGGTACGATTGATAGTGGACGTGGATGTACAAAAGTTTTCTTTGATTTCATCGGCGGAACATTTGCTGTAAACCAACGGCCCTAATAGATATAGATACGAGATTATTATTGGCAGGGAGGTAGGCGTCGAGGCGGTGAATCATGTACACGGTGCTTGATATATTAGATATGTATATAAGCGTCCAGACGCCTAGGGGTGGTGTGGAATTTTCTGTGGCCATTTCAAGCGCGCTACGTGCAGGCTGTTAACGGCTATACCATTCACGTATCTGTAGTCTGCTTGCTCTCGCATCAGATACAGGGTGTAATATATCCAGAATTATCTTATTATTCATTTAATGACACTATCACAAAGGCTGGATTATGTTGACATTTCTCTAAACTATAGTACTATGGATCATGATCAATCCGCTCTCTTATACACATCGATCCAGACTATTGAGTTTACCTAAAGTTATTCACAGCCGGTTACCCAGATAGTACGTTGCTTCTCCGGCGAAAATGTCGCTTCCACGTAAGCCGGCCTCGGAATATATTAATATTAACAGCCCTGTCAGACACTGTCGACGTCCGCACGCCTTTGTGTCCACACGCCCTTGGCCCGCTAGACAACGTTAAACCAATCATATCTAGCCTATATATGCGACGTTTATGCTTCCGCGCTTCATGACATCTTCCTGTTATTCGGGACTCCGGGTGGTTGTAACATTGACTCGCCGACTGGCTACCACTTCCATCGATGGCTCATCGAGCTAGAATTCTTGTTCGATCTTCTTGACCGACAACATGTCGACAAGTCGACTAGTCTATCGTCGTAGTAAAGATCTATAGAACACGACGCAAGAGCACGACGTCAGAGATTTATTAAGTAAGAAGATCCCAGGTCTTGAACAGAATGTGATCCATCCCCGGTGGTTAAAGCAATGTCTACAGGCGGGTCCATGGTTCGATTGATTATATTTTTCTGCGGTGCACTCGCTCACTCCTTGGTAGAAGTGAGTAGTTTCCTTGCTGTAGCAATATATATACCTGAGTGACATATGTAGGGACTTGGATTGAATTCCGATCATATTCTGAGTCGATGTACTATTGGCGATATGATACAATCGCACGTTCTGGCCCCGCTATACACTTATCGACATGGAGGGAAGATAGGGAAATCTTCGGTAAAGCCCTTCTACAGAACATTGTAGTTGGATGTATAGATGGTTCGCCGATAGCTATAATGAGCTGCGTAAATTAACAGCATCAATGCACTGGATATTGTTTATCCCATCGATCCTGTCATTTATCTGTCTCTTGAATTGCTAGCTATTCTCGAACTGGAAATCGATCATTTGAGAACTGCGCGTATTCATAGTTATCGAGGTTGGGCTGCATAGCCCTTTTGCTGTGCGTGTGGATCTGTGCTGGTTTGCAACCCAGACCCTATCGATATATATATCATATTTTCCCTATTCCAGGCTCTCATATATCGCATTATCACGATATATACCAGCAAGGTAACGAAACCTCTCCTCGTACCCAAGGCCATCACCTAACCGCATCTAAATGGTGTATCAAGAACATTCGCAATACATATATAGTCGATTGCTAGATCGCAGATACTGTATCGTGCCTGGTAGGCGCTTATGATCGCAAGCATGTTCGGATAGCGCTATAGCGTCT
The DNA here is from genome assembly GCA_020064725.1 of Drechslerella dactyloides. NCBI lineage: Eukaryota > Fungi > Ascomycota > Orbiliomycetes > Orbiliales > Orbiliaceae > Drechslerella > Drechslerella dactyloides. The sequence goes on along the minus strand of JAGTWJ010000008.1, from coordinate 1,515,246 downwards.
CGTTGCACATGGTGATAATGGTGTGCGCATGCATGCGTGAACAAAGTAACACTAAGCTCTGTGGAAGCTGCCATAAAATCGCAGCCCAATTGGCAGAATTCATGAATCCTGAAGGAACGCAGTATTAATGCATGTGTTAATTGGAGAGTGTTTGTTAGGAGCCATACATATCGTGGCTGCCTACTATGATTATATATAAAATATCATGCTACGCTCGATTCATGGGTGAGATTTGTGCGTATTTTTGGATACTGGAGGCTAAAGACGACGCGACATGACTGGCGTCTCTGTTCTCGCAACCAGCCTTCCGGATATCTGTTTGACTTTCTCATATCTCGTCCACATGTCACGTTGAAACTCCTGGGTTAATTTGAGCCTGATAGCATCGACTGATCAATATTTGGATGCACGAGATTTGCATATTTAGCTTCAGGAGTTCTTAGAACTCATGTGTTCCAATCTGTATAGGATTGAGATATCTCAATATTCAAGAGGTCATAAAATACCCAGCAAATTTGGGTAACGCTTCAACTGTTACATAAGTTTATTAGAGGGCGTATATAAGATGAAAGACAAAAAAGGCCGGCTTTTGGTCTTCATACGTAATGCAGAATGCTACTTGCGATGCCAGAAGGCCATAGATAACACCCGCTGCGGCCCATTCCGTTAGTTCAGCTATGTGTCTCGATTGCATGATAGAGACTGAATTGCACGATAGAGGAAATAGAGCCTGGGTAAACATGTTGATCGTCATTATCATCAGGCCGATATCTGATGAGTCTCTAGCTCTAGGGACCAGGATCTCTACTAGATCAGATGTGAGTGCCCTGCTATCCATAGACAGGCTCAGTTCTTGAACAAGCTGCTGCATAGCTCGTGGCTACATCGACCACTATGTGCACATGTATCAATATTTCGTATAGGCAAGTATTGCATATATATTGGTTACATCATAGTTTGGGAATAAGTGAGGCAGGTGATATGTATTGGGCGTGTAGAACACCGGAGGACGTTTACACGTTCGTCTAGTTCCCGGTCTGGTTGATCACGGGTGATGTAATGGGGAAGGTGAGAAGGCCAACCCGGGAGCTGACTGGCAATTTATACACAACGCCAGCCGACACCAGGTGCACGTCAAGACTTCCAGAACCCAGAATACATCACACCTGGTATAGAACCGTGTAGAATACACTTTCCGTCATTGATTTCTATTGTCTATTATATTCGTTGAGCCTTTACTGACACCAGTAATGACCCTCCCGATAGAGAAGATACTGCCGTTATATTGACACGGTGGTTTAAAGTTTGTATCCATAAAGTCAATCGGTCGCCGAGGGCCAGCAATCGAACGAGAGTCAGGGGTTCGTTGAGGCCATTATTACGATATCGCACTTCCAAAGTAACTCTAGCATCGCAATGGGTCCCTGTGGATATAAATCTCCACCATCATAATGACACTTCGGAATGCTACAGAGCTGGACAGCCGTTGGGGCAAAGGTGAGAATCGATGCTATATGAGCCGTGAGACTATAACACTTTGAGGCAGCTTCAAACCCCTTGATCTGGCCATCACTACTGTTTAAGCATCTCTGTGGCTCTTGGCCACGGCGTGATGTACCATATATCACATTTGGATATGCACTGGAGCAATCGGGTAGGTCTTTGGAAGGGGAACCTGGAGCTCTGAGCTGGTTTTCGGCAGAGTGTTGTCAGCAAGGGGAAGCGAATGATGCAGCACGGACCCCGGCACGCCTGGCCCGGAGCATTTGGCTGGCCAAGTCGCGTGGCGGACAGCCGGTTCTCCTCCATCGCAAATACATCACAGTCGCACGGCCACGCTGCTTGCATGATGGCGGAGCAGGCAGGCTCTCGCACACATCTCAAACACAACATGCAGATGCAGATGCATGACGAGAAGCGCGCAGCTCTCTCAGATGTCGGATCTCGATCGGGGATGCGCCTTTCGAAGCTGGTTTGGAGGGACGGTACCGTCCGCGGCCTCACAACATCTCCATCCGACGCGAGAACCAGCATTGCATTGTCCTCCGGCCGGCTCCCCAGCTGAGGCCCGGATTGGCAACGGTCTATAGCCGACCCAATTCAAGGCCAAGGCCGTCTTGATACATACATACGGCAGCTATAACTGTCGCTCGCTCGCTACGCCTCACCACGTCGCAGGGTCTCATCGGTATCGATTAGCTGTTGCTAGTCGGCGGGGCCAACATTCCGGGATAGGGCACTTATCGACCGAGGAAGGACTTGATTACCGAGAACTGATGAAGCTCCTTCCGATTCGGCGCGGTGAGCGGCAGGTGGCAGGACCCTTGCTCGGCCTGCAGCACGGCAACGAACCGGAAACTGCTTATTTCATTCGCTGCATCGGGTCAGCCGCAGACTTTTTTTATTCCCTCTCTCTCTCGATTCGCCGTTGCTTCCTGATGCATCTGATGCCGGTACATGTACTTCATGCTGCTGTGTGTCAGTGGCGTCAGTGGTAACTTGAACTTCTGCTTTGCGCTTGGTCAGCGGCTCGCGACGGCCTGAAAATTTGATCTGCAGCTCCTGCGACGACGCCTTTTTCTCTCGGAAGCGAATGAACGCATGGCCGCCGGGCAGGCACTATAATATAAGCTGAGGTGAGTGTAGATGCGATGCGATGCGATGCTTCACTCGAGACCCTCCTGTCCTATCGTCCTTGGCTGTTCGTCTACGAGCCTCGTCTACCGCGCCAATTGGCTGTTTGCGCGATCATCTGCGGCCCGCCTGCACGTCACGTTGCCCGGCGCCGCTCCACGTGGGGTGTTCACACCCTGAGATAATTCGGGAAGCTGAGTCGACATTACAAATCGCTGTTCCCATCCGATCTATTGGACGGCGGATGCCCCGCGGACGGCAACGGGCAGCGATCGGGTGGACTCACTTGCGTAGACGTCTGCGATGCTCGATCACCTCCTGCTGCTGCACAGAACACCACTTTGCGTGGAGAGTGGACGACTTCAGATTTGAGAGGCTCCCGCAGCGCCTTTGCTTGGCTCTGTCTAATCCGTGGCATCAAACTCCGTTTTTGCTGCAGGCCCTTTTAAAGCGGCTTCGCTTGCCTGCATTTGAGAGGCTCGACGCCCAGACCCGCTAACCTCTTTCACAAGCATTCCAGTCGACAGCGGGGAGGAATGCTAATCCCCCTCCCTTCGGACGGGACGGCCTCGGATCAACGGACATATAACGGACGGCTAACTCACACGACACTTCACCCTATTCTCATTCGTTATACCGGGGGAGAAAACACGATTCTTACAGATCGTTGTGCGGCAATCCAGAGACGGGCGTGGGGCTTGGGGAGATAACGAGCTACGGTCTTCATACCTATCTCGAGCATAGATCAAGATGGCGGAACCGGCAGAGCCATCGTCGACGTCGGGCGTCTACACGCTCACGCAGACGGTTGTCTGCAACGAGAATACCAACTCAGAGGACATGCAGGGGCTCAGAATAGCGGCAATCTTTGTCATTCTGGTAGGGTCAATGTTCGGTACGATATACATATCTCCTCGCTTCGAGTTCGGCTGGTCTCCGGTCGAGATGGATGGAAGTTTGCTGACGATACATTGCAGGCGCGGTGTTCCCGATAATAGCGCATCAATACCCTGGCATTCGTGGGCAGAAACGAATTTTCTTCTTCGTCAAATACTTTGGTTCCGGCGTCATCGTGGCGACGGCCTTCATCCATGTAGGACCGATAAGCCAATATACCTTGCTGCGCGGACTCGGGACAATGCTAACGTGAACGTGGTATAAAATAGCTCCTCGCACCGGCGAACGAGGCCTTGTCGAACCCCTGCCTGAATGACGTGATTACGAGTTACCCGTGGTCGGAAGGCATCGCTCTAATGGCCGTGTTTTCGCTGTTCTTCGTCGAGCTGCTCGCCACGTCCTTCGCCACGCTTGCCATCTCCGACGACGGGCATGGACATAGCCACGATGGCGGTCACAGCCACTCACATGAGAAGGAGCGACAGACGGCGCTCCCCGGCGAAGACCACCTCGGCCACGTGCGGAAACACCAGAGCATCGAGGCCGCACGAGGCAACGAAACCAATTCGCAGATCGACCGTAGCGAACCGCAGTCGTCCCGCGAAAGCATCAACCAGGCTGCTGGTGGCACCGTTGCATCCGGCAGTATCGCGCAACGCACGGATGCAAAGACTATCATGGTTGACGAAGAACACGGTCTCGACACGGCGGAAGACTACGCTTCACAGCTCATCTCCGTCTTCATCTTCGAGTTCGGTGTCGTTTTCCACTCCGTTATTATCGGCCTGACGTTGGCTGTTACTGGCGACAACTTTACAACGCTCTTCATCGTCCTCGTATTCCACCAGACCTTTGAGGGCCTCGCATTGGGTACTCGGCTCGCGGTTGTCCCATTCTCGAAAGCGCGACGAGCGACGCCGTATATCATGGCCGTCGTATACGGCTTGTCCACACCATTGGCGATAGCAGTCGGAATGGCGGCGCGAAAGTCGTATACGTCCAACAGCACGCGAGCGATACTCGTGCAGGGGATCTTTGACGCGATCAGCGCTGGGATTCTGCTTTATACTGGGCTTATTGAGCTTATGGCGCATGAGTTTCTATTTAGCGAGACCTTCAGGCCGGTGAGGCGGGGGAAGCGGCGACGGTTGTTCGGGGCATATGGGTGCATGATGCTCGGTGCTGGTGAGTCGATACGGCCCTAACTCTAGTTAGTTGAGATAAGCGAGGCATTACTAACGGCGTATAGGTCTTATGGCTTTGCTCGGGTATTGGGCATAGCGGGTAGCTCTCAATTGCTTCCTGTTCATTGTTACACTCGTTCTAGAGTATCTTCTTTTCCCCGTCGCTGATTTTTCTACTGCTAGTTGAGCAGTTAGAGGCTCCCTTGTCTTTGTCAATTTGTTTCTGTTTTTCGCTTTCGGTCTGTACTCTTACATGCATATGTTTACCTTATACATATTTGGCCAGTGGTAGTATAGTATAATAATGAGATTTGCGGAACATAAATCCAACATCTAGTTGATTAATATGCCAAGCTACCAAGTATGTAGATACCGGAGATGGAAGAGATGTGCCGATATCTCTGACCAGTAGGAGTTTTTCTCGCAATCTGCGGCCTTATATCCGGATTGTTAGTTACCCGCGCCGGCGTATGTATTCTGCCGTTAAACATTCCGCCAGCCAAGAGACGAGAATTCATCAAATATCCTGTTTAAGAATGGGATCTTGTTATTGTCGTCTCGGAGATCGAGCGGAGGTGGCTTTGCAGTTGGGATCTCGGCCGCCAACCGGTTACCGCCAGCTTGATTTTCCGTGTGCAATGCGCGGGAGGCAGGCAGGAAATGTTTGGTAGCGGGTGGTGTGGGTGGTGGGATTTTTGTCGGAACGCAACAGGTGGTTCCGGGCCGGCCGTTTGTACGACCGCCTGCAGCTAGTAGCCGGCGCCGGAAACGCAGTTGGTCTGAGCTTTACTCGAGTCAGGTAATACACATATATGAGCTCAAGATTACGGAGTCCGGCATGTGTCGCTAGACATATCACACCTGCGTCTGAGAAACATATACATGTGCATATTTACAGCTATAGATCCCAATCAAGTTAGTTTCAACCCCAGCCGCTATAAAGGACAGAGTCGAGTTATTCAGCCATTCTTAACAGCATGCGACTCTTAACTACTTGTAGAGCATATTCAATGCATTATGCAGTTGAATAAACGGCTGAATTGCATTGAAGCAAATTGCACTATTGAGAAGCTTAGGCATGTGACCTGAAGCGTCGCTCATGAGTGGAACACACATGCGTGCATGGACATTGCATATTCCTGCTCTGGCTTGGGGATGCACCGACATATACTCGATGGGCGAAAGTGGGGGCGCAGTGGCATAACATGTAGAAAATTTATATACCCCGTGAACGTATCATCGATACTAACTCGATTATGAACATCAGCCATGGTTGTAAGTCTAGAATTGGACGCCTATGGAGTTTCGTTCCAGCCGCCACGTTGCAGTGGTCTCGTCCTCAGCAATGTATTTTGCGGACTCCGGTGAAAAGGTTCGCCATCCGGCAAGTAGTAAGCTTACAACGTCAACGTTTGCTCTAATTTCGATTCCAATCACGATCATATCCCGATGAGGCGCTTACATGCTTAGTCAAGCACAGCCATCCAATTCAATTTCGTAGAACGACGGCACGTGATTATGATTGAGATATATATCAACTCCCGATATTATACCGTCACGAATTACTGTCAGAGCATCTCGCACCTGTATAGCTACATATATCAAAAAATAAGGTTAAAGAAGAGCTCATGCACATGTGAATAGTCCTGCCGGCCAGGGTCGTCGATCAAGATTTTACTGGCATTCATCGGCAACATCGCGGGTGGCGGTCTGGCGCTCACCAATCCATGCATCCGCGACACCGAAAGGCAAACAATACACACCTCATGAACCATGTACAACATCCGTAGATAGTAGCGCCTGCAAGATATCTACATCGAGACTTAGGGTTCCGGCCGACTGGCCGTTTGATTGCCCAGAATGGACGATATGAATACCATGCCATCGGACAAGCGGACTGGTGCATGAGCGCTTGATACGAATAGGTCTGAAGTCTGGCCCGAGATCACACTCGATCGAAAAACAAGTAAAAAAATCTTGCGAAAATTTCCCTGCATTCCGCAAGGTGGAAAATAGTTCATCCGACGCTGATTGCAGGAACTCTGCGTGTTGTGGGTGGACGCCACTTATAGCGCATTTGCGGCCGACAGGCCAGACAGAGGTGGTCAAGGCTGGGCGCCCCATACTTGGTCTGGATTCAGATGGATGGAATGTTTAATTTTCTCCAGATGGCTCTGGCCAGGGAGAATCTATGGAACATGTCGACAATTAGTGCTGCTGGTTGGGTTGCGCAATGCGGCTGTTAGTGGTTCAATTATAGCGAACATGAACAGCGACCCCCGCGCGATTTAATTCTTGCATTGATGCTGTACGTCTAGGTCGAATGTCAGGTTGTAATCGTGTAACTGAAAATGTATTGACAAGATTACTCAAGCTTTCGGCGAGAAATCTATCGAGCACTGCAGAACTTATCACCAGCATTGATATTCAGATTATCTCAATTCTGTCAGGGATACACAACTGGATGATATATAGTATGCCAACTAACGTTCAGACTGACCTGTGATTCGCGCGGCATTGGCCGGAAGGCAATGCACCTGTAACTGCTATAGGACTGGGCGGAGGCTCATCTGATCACTTTGCAAGGTCGGTCGAGGAGCGACTGCGTAATAATTATAAAATACTATCAATTCGAATGACCAACCAGTATCTCAGTTACAAGTTTCACAGTACCATCTGTGAAGTAACGGCGTACGCTCAGCAGTATTCAAACGCTGAACTACTGGGAAATTTGTCAATATTGAGGCGATAGCCAGCCCTCGATAAGGCAGCGAATTCACCTGCCGACGCTCCGCTGCGGACGCCCTGCTGCGCATGAAGCGATACCCTCGATCTGATTGGATAATATTGGTCCAGGTGATCGGATCGCTCCAGTGGACAGTAAACTCGACCCGGCTGTTCTGCGTTCCCGTATTCAAGAATCGTACAGTATACCGTATAGACAAAGTAATTGTAATTGTGATTGTGAATATTATTATTGTAATGTAACCCCCTTGCGACGCAAAGAGTACGATACATCCAAGGCGAACAATCCCTCGTACGCAGGCTTGCACACCCACAACATCGAATCACTCGGCGTCCGGAACCAAGGGTCGTGGAAGTGGATCCGCCGCCGTGCATTTGCCTGCGTCGAGCTGTCTCGCGGCTGCCGTGACCTCGACCTCGCAGTTTGACTAGCCCGTAACGAGCGACGGGCCTCAATTTTCCGTCCGCTGGGCCCCCATCGTTTCTGTTTTTCCCTCGCTCAGCGCAGTTGGCCTGCAGCTAGGCTGGCTGGGCTCTCCGCGGGCGCATGTCTCAAGGGAGAATCGAAAAAAGGCCCCCAGTCTGGGTGAGCAGCCGAGCGTGTTTAACATAGTTTGGGGTTTTGGCAGCGTGACCCGGAAATATGTCTTCAGCGTCCAACTACAGCCAAGCCCAACGAGGGCCAGGCGACGACCGACTGGTGGCAGGCAGGCAGCGCAACAGCACATAGGACACGGTTCAGGTCAGATCGAGCGATAGGAACAATTAGCCAGGCTGGTCTTGGATCTCGCCGAAGGGGTTTTCCAGGTACCTAGGTAGCCTTTGTCTTGGTTTCTTCTTGCGTTCTTCTTGCCTTCATTATTCCTCCCCCAATCCTAGCCGGGAGGATGCAAAGCAAGGCCATGAATGGCGCGGCCCTCGAATCGATTAGCATCCGCCCGTCCCATCGGCGTGCTTTTACATGGCCCCCAAGTCTCTGTCCAGGCTCGTTAGCAAGCAATGAGATCCACCGGCCTGCAGTCGCGAGGACTGAATGGATGGATGGATGTACCTGTACCTGAAAACGTGCGGGCGGATGCCTGTCTGCAGGTAGATTGCCAGGCCGAATCGATAGACCGAACTGAATCCAGGACAGGATGCAATGCACGCTAGGCCGTGAGAGGCGCAATATCAAAAACACCGATACCGAGCGAATCGAGGGATCCATCGAACGAGCCATTGGCGGCGGCCTGCATCCCGGCCATCTGATCAGCCCTGCTTGGGACTCAGCTACAAGACGGCGGAACTATTATTTTTCGTTCATACCCGTTCGACGGATTGCATAACCGCATCGAAGAATGCCACCATCCATCCGATGCCAGCGAATGGGTTTCCGGTCTGTGGATACCGTTGGCGGCCCCATGGCTAGGATTGTTTCGTGCCCACTTGAGATTAAAGCCGGCGGCACCGACCTTCTCGTGCTCGCTCTCGCTCCCCAGGCCGGTTTATATATTTTATTTTTTCTGTCGTCCATCCTGAAAGAAAGAGATAAGAAGAGGAAGAGAAAAGGAAGAGAGCCTTGTCAGAATTTCCCCATACCGCTTCGTTTGTGCTGGCCGGGGCTTCGAACAGCTGTTGTAGCGCTCGTATAGTTTATTTCGAGTGGGCCTTTAAAGACAACGACGTCCCCCCATCATTTATCTGAACCTCTCGCTCTCTTCTTGAAAATGCCGCCGGTCGATTACACTGCGTCTCCCTCCGCAGAAAACACCAGCAGTAAGCCTTCCTTTCTTATCCCACTATCTTACGATATACACACCTTCGCACATATATATCTTGATAGAGATAACCCTGTGTGTATTTTTCTGCGGCCCGAATTGTCAACCGTTCTAACATATAAACTCAGGATCTAACAACACGCCGTCGCCGTCGTCGTCGCCAAGATCACACTCGCCAGAGTCCTCCGGTCTTGGGTCACCCTTCGCTGTTATTGGAACTCCCCGCGGCCCAGCCCGAGCCCCGATCTCCACCCCGAGCGAGCCTTCCTCGGGAGTACTCTCGTCCGAAGAGATCTCGCCCATCGAAGTTGAAGCCAAACACAAATTGGGGAGTGAAGCTACCCTCAAGCCGCAGCAGCAGACCGCAAAGATGGCACCTCCAGTGAACGTCCTGATGGTGAGGATACGACAAGACATTGCTATCACGCAAACCATAGTGCTGTTTCTTGCAGACGACAGCGACTGGGGTCTTGCATGTCAGTGGGGTTTGAGGCTAACATGGGATCTCTGTCTTGCTATCAGGTTGGGACCGGTGAATACACCACCGGGTTTGTCGGGACTGGCGCCTCGACCTCTGATAAGAAGGTATGTGGACAATATCGCATCCCTAATCTCGAATCCATCAACATGTTTTACAAATCACTCTATCAATTTTTTGAAAACTTCATCCATCAACATCTCTGCGAAGATAAAATGCTAATTCAGTCGGCAATTGCAGGTTGGTGTCGTCGGCTTGACCATGTTTGACTTGCGGCGTCGTGGCAAAGTTGGCGAATTGTCCATGGTTGGCGTTAACGGAAAGAAATATCCCGCCATTCGTACGTCGCCCGCCGCTTCCCCGGCAATTACCCCGGACCCCGTGTCTCCACAGTCCTAGGCACTGGGCATTTGTGGACCCTGAGCCACAACGCAGGCGAATACTAGATGCTAACCGACAGTCATTATCCAGGCGAGCATCTGGACAAGAATATCTCGCAAGTCTACAACGGCCTAGATGTCTCCTTCAAGTCCTTCCCGGCCGATAGTGTCGTGGACGCCGATTCGTACAAGACGGCGATCGATCAGCTTAAGCCAGGCGATGCCATCACCATCTTCACCCCTGACACGACCCACTACCCGATCGCCCTTTATGCTATTCAGCGCAGAATCCACGTGCTACTTACCAAGCCCGCGACCAAGACTATCGAGGAGCACCAGCATTTGATCCGCGAGTCGAGGAAATACGGCGTCTTTGTCTTTGTCGAACACCACAAGCGCTTCGACCCAGCATACTCTGATGCTCGTGCTAAGGCGCAGAAGCTGGGCGACTTCAACTACTTCTACAGCTACATGTCGCAGCCGAAGAGCCAACTGGAGACTTTCAAGGCATGGGCCGGCAAGGACTCTGATATCTCGTGCGTATAGTTTGTGCAAAAGGCATATCGAATCCGGCGCTGACTTGAGATTCTTGCAGATACTACCTGAACTCCCACCACGTCGATATCAACGAGTCCATGGTCCCGGGGTGGAAGCCGTTCAAGGTCACCGCTTCTGGCTCTCGTGGCTGCGCTACCGACCTTGGCTGCGTTCCTGGCACGGAAGACACCATCACGCTCATGGTTGATTGGATCAAGAAGGACGACCCGTCCAAGGTCGCGACTGGTGTCTACACTTCCAGCTGGACCGCTCCTCAGAAGGCCGGCGTTCACTCGAACCAATACTTCCACTGTGCGTTCACGACATCTACCACAACTCTCTCTTTCTTTGAAATAGCTCACTAACATAATTGTGTAATAGACCTCGGAAGCAAAGGTGAAATTCGGATTAATCAAGCCAAGCGTGGCTACGACGTTGCCGATGATGAAACCACCGGTTTGATGTGGTACAACCCCTTCTATATGCGTTACGCTCCCGATGAGGAGGGCAACTTTGGCGGTCAAAGCGGCTACGGTACGTTCAACTATATCACCAATCATGCACATGTCAAGAAGCACTTTCTAAATCTCTCTGTCACAGGCTACGTCTCCTTCGAGAAGTTCATCGACGCCTGCAACAAGCTCAACGCAGGCGAGATCACACTCGAAGAGCTGGACAAGCGGGGCCTCCCGACGCTCGTCAACACGGCAGCCACAGGTGCAATCCTGCACGCCGGCCGGGTGAGCCTCGACGAGAAGAGGACAGTCTACCTCGAAGAGAACGAGGGTGTCTGGCGACTAGGATGTGCTTGTAGGCGACCATAAACACCTCTGAAGCTGTCTGCAAAGGAAGTTACAGTTTGTTGATTCGATCTTTCTATCTGTTTTTCTCCCTCCGTCTTGCGACCAACTAGCCGGATCAGCATGCAGCGTTCACGGCGCTGGTCTCACGAGTAATTCCCTGAACGGGACCACGGTCATGGAAGAGCCCGATGTCAAGTCCATTACCACAACCACCGAGCCTCCGACGGTCGAGGCTGTCACACCAGCGACCCCGATTTCTGCCAGCCAACCTTCGAAGAGCATCGCAGCACCGAAAGTCATCGAGCGACAGCCCAGCAATTCGTCTCTGCCGAGTATAGTCAAGCGACAGAAGAGTGTTATCAACTGGTGGAAGAAGCGCAAGAACAGGAGGTCTGGCGTCCCTGTCGAAACGCGGGCCTGATATTATACCACAACTCTTTGCGTTTCCTCGGTTGCTACAGCGCTTTTCTCCGTCATTCTGATACCTGGACCTTATTATGAACGTTTAGCCCGCTCCAGTTACTAGCCAATGTCCTGCTGTTTGTTGAGTTCACTTTTTGGTACAAAGGAAGAAGAAAAATTGGTTTAAATTCTCGATATTCGACAAAGTATCCATCAAAGCGCACTTGGTTGGATATTTCGTTTGCTTCTTTGACATACAGCCTTATAATTGATATGATAGGTAGAAGATCTCCTTTTCTGTTTTCTTGACTCTAGGGCATTCTATGGCGTTGTCTTTTAATTTTGCTGCTCCTTTTTTGAACTTAAGCTTTACCTTCTTTCGCTTCGGTTCTTAACTTCCCGGTTCCACCGTCGTGTGTATAGTCCCCTTTGTTACTATTCCTTCGTTACAAGACTTTTTTTTTCGTTTTCTTTTTCTTTCTGTACAGCTGTCTGTATAAACCCGAATCGACCGAATACAAGATCTCTTGGATCTCTGACCGTCTCTTTTGTTAGAATCCATTTCCTCTCGGAGGAATGTACAGTACAATCGCTGACCTGGCAGCTAGGCAAGCGGGGCGGACACGATATTTCATAGAGCTAGACTGACTGACATGCATGGAATACAGTGGTAGATGCTAGATTATGGTAAATTGAAGATTATTTGGAATTTAGACCCTGCCCATATTCAAGTTTGTCGGCTAGCTTAGCTCTACCCCATGATATATTTGCGTATCCCTGGACCGGATTAATCGTGCCCGTAGTTAACTTGAAGAAAGAAGCCAAAGCGGCCTCAGAAGCGGTGCGGATTCCCGGTTCTCGCTGTCGATCTTAATATAGGCCAAACACTCGCGAGATTAGCCGCGATGCAACACGGTCAGGCGACGAGTTCAGACCTTGATTGATGAATCAAGCTTCCAATGGTCAATTGAGCTTACTATATGTAAGTACGTACATTCGGAAATTTCTCAGCATTAATAATTAAGTGCTGTGAAGTTTGAAAAGGACAGGGGAATGATATGGGGGCGTAAACAAAAATCCGGGGTAATATGGTGCCTCTATGGAGCATAGCGCACGGGAGGGAAAAGCTGGGTAAGTATACTATAAATTTACTCGGTGCGAGCAAGGGATAGCATACCTAGCGACCATCAAACGCGACCGGGTGTATGCAGCATGGAGCCTCAGCGGCCAAGGCGGCTTATTTCTAAGCTTCTCGTGCGGCGGCGACGGAGATTGGGGGAGAAATAAAGAGTTGAGGAAGGCCAAGTCGCTTGTTTAGATTACACCGTCTACTTCATGATTCCACTTATTCCGTGCTAGCCCAGGATATACATGGGATTTAATGTCTTGGATAGCTGGTGGCTGGACTGTGGGGAGGTAGGCGCCTAGGCATATTAACATCTGGGCACGTAGAAGTTAGAAGCAATTGGAACAGACGCTGCATACGTTAACATGGTAATGGTGAAGATATGATCGGCCAGCAAATGGCATACATCTACCACCATAGTTCCACTAGATAGTATCCATTTGTGCTTGATCTCAAAAAATATGGGTTTCGAGTAAAGCGTCCCAGTGCTATAGACATATATATGAGTATATCCTTGGTAGGTGGATATGCAAGTGTATACTCTGTTGTTCTATAATACAAATGCAGGCTGGCAGCCGCAGCGAGAGGATAACATGCATCGCATTGGAATCAACTACAACATCTACGCCATGTACCATGCATGCATGCCGTTGCAACGCCCGGGGAAACCCACCTACAGACTCATCTCGACCTCCATCATATCCGCAATCTTTTTCTTAACAGCTTGCGCATCCTCCTCGCTCAGCCGCCGCAGCGGCCGTCGCGGATATCCGCCATACCCAAAGTAACTCTGAATCGCGCTCTTCGTCCCCGGAATCGCAGCCTTGGTCAGCACCCAGTCACCTTTACTCAGAACTTTCTGCATCTTGATCGCCTCGTCGATTTTCCCCTCCTTGAATAGATTGTACACGTGCACACACAGCTTAGGCATCACGTTTGCGCCACCTGCTATCACACCGGACGCACCGGTGATGAGCGCCTGCAGGGTAAAGTCTGCCATGCCGGCGAAGCACATGTATCCGCTCCCCTTGGCCGACGGCGTCACGGCGTTCGTGGCGAGCGCAACACGTGTCAGCTTGCCGGTGTTCGCACAGGTAAACTTTGTGCCGACAATGTTGGGATGTTCCGCCAGCTTGATGAGCAGGTCGGAGTCCATGTCGATACCTGCAACTGCACCGGGGTAATTATACAGGACAAGCGGCAGCGGGGAGCCATCGGCGACGCCGAGAAAGTATTCGATCAGAGCGTGCTCATCCATCGCGTACCGGTAGTAGCTTGGCGGAATGAGGAGGACGTAGTCCCCGCCGGCCTCCTGCGAGTGCTTGCAGAGCTCGATGGTGCCACGGATGGAGGCCTCAGAAGCGCCAACCATGATTGGGATGTGTGGGAATCCGGCCTCGTCGAGCGCCTTGCGGGTCTCTTGTGTAACGATGCGCTTTTCGTCGAGGCTGAGGTGGACGGCTTCGCCGTTGGAGCCCATGGTGACCAGGCCGGCAAGACCCGCTTCCGCAAGGCGAACGGCATGCTTGCGGATCGAAGCAATATCGAGGTCTTCAGTCTCAGGGTCGAAGAAGGTCATGGTTGGGGAGTATATGCCTGGCTTGAGCGGGCGCTCGACGGAGCCATTGGAGTGCGTCATTGTGACAGAGCAGGATATATCGTTACTTGGATGGCCTGCGTTGAGGGGTATACGTCCTGTGGTATTTTGCACGGAGCCGGGTTGTGCGAATTTGCAGTTCCTGCGAGGACAGTCTTAGGAACGAGTGCGAACGTAGTCGACTCTACGATGGTCGAAGTAGAATAAATCCAAGAAAGAGAAAGAAAAGCCTAAGAAGACTAGAAGAGCAAAGCCAGCGGATCAACAAAGTGAATTTCCAGGCAGGGAGGTCACTTATAAGGAAACTAACCACAATTCTGCTAATTCTGCTCGGAGTGTCGTCGGTTTGACTGCATGCAGTGCACAGTACGGCCAAGTGATAAACACGCGTATATACAACTGGTATCGGAGGAAGAGAAAAACGAGAGAATGCAGTAGCTCTGATGTAACGACTCTCGCAGACGAGGTATTTATTTACAGAATTAAGCATTCATTCGGTTTGCAAAGTCCGACGCAATGTACGTACAGCAGGCAAAGCCACACATACACATGCAGACCTACGTGCATGCCCGCTCGCGGTCTTCTTTCTGCTCGCTTCTGCATATGAAGCTTGTTCCATCTGTTCCTCCGCCTCTCGTGTCGAGGGCTAGAAGAGGATATGGGAATGACAAACAGAAATACGCCTTAGTTATAAACCACACTAGTACAGGCTTGAGAACAGGCACGTATGGAGACATGTGTGCAGATGTATGAAAGTACAGAGGATGCTTTTTTCTTTACGACTCGGTGATTAGCTCTAGGCTGACGGATATTAGGAAGATAGGGATATTAGACTGTGAATGGCTGGCGATGGCCAGAGAGTAGATTGCCGAAGTGGCATTTTGTCCATTGGTTCAGGAAATTATCCGTTGGCCGGCAGACGTCCAGCAGTTTTCTGCCGTGAGACAGAAGGCAAAGAATTGCAGATGGGCATGTTTTGTGCGGTACAATTCCGATGCAAGGCATTCGACCGGCAGTCCGGAATTTACCCCCACGTGCCACGGGCCCAAAAGAATTCCGCGTGGCGAGCAGTGCAGTACGGGACGAATTAATGTTCTCTCTTCTAGGATTCCAAACGATAGCTAAGCACTAATGTAATAGATCCGGCCTTAAGAGGCGGTCTTCATCTGTCGGTCATCCTATGTCGAATAATTGAAACTCTCAATCTATGATTAAAAGATGCCTCCTGGTTATTGTTAGAATTAATTTCTCAGGCAATTCTGCACACCTATTGCTACAAATATTGCCTCTTAAATCGCCAAAATATTCGAATTCGGAGCAGTTCAGCATTTCCCCGCACCGGCTAAACAGCGGAGATACTTCAACCAGCAGTACCGCTAGACTGTGTTGAGTATAGCACCTGTTGCTTTTTCTCACAACTACCGCCGAGAAGTATCGTCGGGGCTTTGGAAGATGATACGTGGTCTCCGGTTGGTGGGAAATTGTTCCTCCCGCGCCAAGGGTCTCGCTTTCTGAGTTGGCGTGGGGTCGCCGGGGAGCTGCCGAAGACTCCGGGCGCGGGGTGCCCGGTGCACCAACTTCTCAGACATGTACTCTTACACAACATGGTGATAACTGTCATGAACGTAAATCTGCAGCTGATAGTCTTCTGCTGACAATTGCTTTGACCCGCGAGCTAGACTGCCGTACTTTGACAATTGCTGTGAGCATGTGCTTATATTTCTACATCGATCTTACACAAAAACTTAGCGATTGTGCTCATATTGGCTGACGTGCGTCAGTGCTGACTAGAATATACGTTCTTCTACGTATATGCGAAATAGCAATATGAAGGTCGGCAGTCTGGATTACACGACAAGTCTTATGTACTACCTCGACTATAGACAGACCGCCAATATTACAACTATACATGTGAGAAGAAGGCGCTGGTGCTCACTGACCAAACGCCTTGTCGTAGTCGGTCAGCACAAACCGATACCGTACATCGTTCTTCATCACTCGCAAGGCCCCCTGCTTGCACCCCTCCTCGCTGATCGGAATCAATTCCGACCAGCTCTTCAGTCCCTTCTCTGCTGCCAGATCCAGCATCTCCAGCATCTCTGTTCGGCTGCCCAAATGACTAGCGCCAATGAAACATCCATTGCCCAGCAGATCGAATGCTGACACCTTTTGCCCGTCACCAGGCGCCAGGCCGACCATAATGAATTTGCCGTGGACGGTTAGCAGGCTGAGGTACTTCCCAAGATCAAAGTTCTCGGTCGAGTTGGCGGTGCTGATGATCATGTCGAATGAAAATTCATGCTCTTCATTCCAGTTTTCCGAGGTCCCCGTAGCAATGAAGCCGTCCGCACCGAGCTTTGTTGCATCTGCCTTCTTCGCATCAGAGCGGGAGATCGCCCAGACTTCTGCGCCGAGGGCTTTTGCGAACATGATGCCAAAGTGACCGAGGCCGCCACTGCAAATTCCAGTCGCATATCAGCTATGACACCTAGAACAGGGGGTATGTGATATCAGAGAGTGGCATACATTCCCACGATACCAATTTTCTTGCCCGGTCCGGCGCCGTTCCGCTTCAGTGGCGAATAGACGGTGATTCCCGCGCACAGCATCGGCGCGACGTCCACGGAAGCCAGCTTCTCCGGGATCGGGAAGACCCAGAAGTCGTGCACGCGGACATGTGACGCATAGCCACCCTGTGATATTGTGCCGTCCGATTGTAGCGAGCCATACGTATCTATATATAATTATCGTGGACACACGCGTTAGTCAGCCTGCATCTACTGTTGCATATCAAACAACCCAGTTGCGGTTGGGTTTCTCTGCTGGTCTGAACAATTGATGTGCGATAGGTACCCAGTTCGAACGGCGTACACACCTTTCTGGAATTTGCAGTAGGTTTCATTATCGTGGGTGCATTGTTTGCAGGTCCCGCAGCTATAGCACTGGGCGCCCATTCCGACGCGCTGACCAATCTTGACGCTGCTGACCTTCGGACCGACGCCAACGACCTTGCCGACGATTTCTGCGCGTATTTTGTTAGTCGTGCGGTCTGAGAATAGATATGGCTGAAAACTGACCATGACCGACGGCGAGAGGGTAAGGCGTATCGCCCCATTGTCCGGAAATTTTCTACAGCGACAGAATGGAAATCGAATGTCAGACTGATCGAATCGAATGGCGGGAGGAGGATCAACGTACGTGGACGTCGGATGCGCAAATGCCACAGCATTCAATCTTGATGTCGACGTCGTTGTCTTCGAGCTTCTTGGGTATAAAGTCCTCCTTGACGAAATCCGACCAGTTCTCCTGGGATGGCGAGCGGAAAGCAGTGAAAGTTTCCGGGTAGACCATTTTCGCAACTTTGTTCTATTCTAGAATACGCTCCTCGTACTATGCACGTTCAATTCCAGTCACTGTTGAATCCAGTTGGTGAGTGCCGGTGAGCTCTCGTGGTAGGAGTAGTTTTCTCGATCCTGCGACAAATATATTCGCGGGTTAGAAATTAGAATTCAAAGAGCGAGAATGACAAGAAATTTTTCCAGGTGAAATTTGGGCAATTGGACAGCAGATACAGGCGCTAGAAGCTTTTTTCCGCCTTCGCCGGTTTACAGGCGTTAAGTTATATAGCTACTTACTTAACTTTGAGATCACGCCCAGCCGGCCGACGGAAGGCGCCAGGCCTTCGAAAGGTTAAATGGCGGGGCCCGCATCCATATGGCCGACATGCAGGTCTGCCCATGGTCTCGTCTCGAATGCCCTTGCTGTACGGCTTGGCCGGGTGCTTATGTCAGGCACGCAGGCAGGTCTACGGAACACTTCGCGCACAGCTTCGCTCTCTCTTCCGAGATTGGCTTTTCGGGTGGATTAGAGCGGAAAGATTACTCTGCAAGCTTGCGGCCGCGCTGACGCTTGGAATTTTGCCGGCGGATGCGTTGGGTGGAGTTTGACGTTCTCGCGGAATCCCGTTTGGAAACAAGCCGGCTCAATGATCAAACGCGGGCAAACGGACTGAGTCAGTCGGCCAGTCAGTCAAGTTGCGGTTCCCCACTGCGGGAGATCCAGAGGCAACGTGATCGTAAGGATGACCGCAGGCTGCTAGCCAAATGGGTATACGGTATATGACTGATTGAAGCTTGGCGGCCGTGAGCGCTGTAAGACGACACCGTGGACAAGCAGCTCGAGAATCGAGATCTGGAAAATGTAGCCTCGAAATCTGGAACTTGACGTACGTACGGTGGGGTACGTAATCATCCAACCTGGTATTGCGACCGCCAGAAAGTCGTCGTCAGGCAGGGTAGTATGACGTTTTCCATTGACTGCCTCGCGGATCATATATCTCGAGAGTCAAGAACCAGAAAAATCGCACACGTATCCTCCCGTGGAGGCACGTCCCGTCACGCTGGTTTTGCACGGCAGCCTCGGCTTCCGCCTGCCTGCCTGTTGGGGCAACAAACAAAGGGCCCGTTCGCGCGCCTGGTCGGACAGCGAGAAGCCAGGAGCCTCAGACGGATGGATCTGATCCCACGGCCCCGCAGGCCTACCCAAAATTCCAAGACAAGACGTTTCCACCCTGCCCGCGATACCTGCTGCGATATTATATAATAGAAGAGCCTCGTATAGCGGGCGGCGGTATAGTCTCAGTTGATGCAGCCTGGCAGAAGGTTACACAAGCCTCGGGCGCAACACAGAAAACAACACGGCCGAGTTGAATTATATCAGCTCCTCTCGTTGACGTTAGCCAGCCCAGCCTGCAGCCTGCAGCCCTGCAGGTAGCGGGCGATGCTTATCTAATGAACCAGCAGGTGGAAACTGTCCGTACATCGCGGGAGCTATGGCACGAAATAGACACCGCCTCCTTCGCAGAGCAGCTGGCAAATCACAGGCCAGAATCTGCCGCTCCGTGCTCCGCAGTGGACTGTAAGTATCGCAGGACTCGGCTACGTTAACCTGTCCGCCAGTCGGTCAGTCATGCAGGCTTTCCTTCCTGTAAAGCTTCGCCCTCAAATATTATTATAGCTAGCTGTGGTTAGGCTTGCATGGCTCTGCTGAGCCGTACGGACAGCCCGCATGATATATTGTGTTAGGTTATATTGGCGTGGATACCGTCTGAAGTTCGTTGGCGACGAATCAGAAGCTCCAGCCGGTCGAGAGATGCGAAGTGCGGCCACAGGAAATTTAATTTTGAGACCGTGCATGCAAGCCCATTTTTTTTGTTTTTGATTTCGTGCATCGGATTCTCCAAGACGATACAGTGTGAGATAGTGTGTACTTTCTGTATACTAAAGTACGTAAGTGTGAGGTCTTCTGAAGGATCAGGCTTACTCCAGGATCCAAGGCGTTCGTCGGCATCGCATTTAGGAGCTGGCACAGCACGCGCTCCGGGCCAAGCTAGCTTAACCCGCCGTTCGCATGCAGGTAGTCAGCAAACCGGCACGAAACGCTCGAGCAACGTTAAAACAAATTAAATGAGTTAGTATTTAAACGTCGACCTCGGTCAACGAATAACGTTAGCTATAGCAGGAAAAATAAAACATAGTATATAAACCAGAAATTTAATTGTCAAGAGGTAACGTCACATGGACGTCTAGGGGCCACCGTGGAACTGGCCATTCATACCACATCGCGCTGAGCGAGCGGATCGCGCTGAGTATATGAGTACTAAACATATCGATCGCTGGCTATATACGTATACACGGTGCTGATGGTGAGATGCTGTAGTGTGGTGGTGTACATACATACAGATACTGGAAGACTCAGATTTATGCGACCAATAGGCTATGACGCATTCCACAAAAAATTCATACGATGATCTAAAAGATCTAGGGGATGCGATGGAGGAAATACAAGCAAGAAAAAAAATTGGCTCCTAACATAACGCCGTGTCGTAACACGTAGACACCAGATATCAGAAAACAAGTGGTGAAAGCAAGACAAATACCAAACGCATAGGTCGTTTGCAAAGGCTAATAAAATCGGAGATCAAAAGGGAAAAAATAAGTAGAACTCCTGGAACTCGTGTAGAAATGCTCAGAGGTACTTCTCATAAAATATCAAAAAGCAGCCCAAAATACGGTGAATTATAGAAGGGGGTATCGGTATCGACGTGGGACGTTCTGTGCCTCCACTCAGCGCGCGCTCAGTAATGAAGAAATCGTATCCGTGCCACAGCTCATTCTAATGGCCGTTGTGTTCGCCGATGTCGAATGCTATGGTGGTGCCGCAGCCCGTATCATGTCGACGAATGACTGCCATTCGCGATGCACCCCCGCCGCAGCATTGAACGGATTCTCCAAGTACAGCGCAAGCCTCGTCGACGCCATCTCCGCCGCTATGTCCCCCTTCCTGTTCGGCGTCGTCGCCGCGCCGTAGCTCACTAGCAACCTCAAACATGCACCAAACGCCGCGATCCGGTCCTCAAATTCTTGCGAACTCCCCACGCCGTGATCTCCAGAAAGCAACCCGGGGGCACCCGCCGCACGGTCGAGCAGCTTATGGAAACCCCTCGTCAGATAGTGGAGCGAGGTGTTCCCGTCGCGGTCTGCCACATTGGGGCTCTCGCCGCCGACTAGCAACCTGTGGATATCGTCGTAGCGGCCCGTCAGCGCAGCCTTCATCAGCTCGATAGAGCTGGATGTCTGCGTTGGCCCGCGACTGCCGCTGGGACTCGACGAGCTCATGCCCGCAGGTGCGTGGGGAGATGCACGTGATGGGCTGGATAATAAATACCATCAGTTGAGGCTCCTTCAACGTGCCACTGGCTGTCTGACCTATACCGGGGCGGGTGGGCATCATGGGGGGAGCGGTAGCCGTAGTCGGTTGCGGTCAGGGAGCCCATTGTGCTGTATTCCGCCGTCGAAGCGTAGAGCGGTTCCCCCAGCGTGGCCTCAGAATATGACAGGCGGGAGTCTTGGTAGCTTGGGTAACTGTAGATAGTTGATGATAAGTGTTAGAAATGACTGTTGCTGCATGTGCAAGTGGGTGTGGACTTAGAGGGGCCTGCTTACTTTGACAGAATGTCCGCACTGGAGAAAAAGTGGTCTTCAGAGCCGTGAGAGGGTGTGACGGGGAAGGATTCCGGGTAGCTGTCGAAGAGGTTCTCCTCCCACGAAGGGTTGAAGTCCTCGGACCGGCGGCTCTCACGCGGGGAGGTGGTTTCTCGGGATGGGCTGCTCTTGCCGGCGTATCGTTTCTCGTAGCGTCGCACTTTCCGCGGCGTGATCTTGTCGATTACGTCCTGGCTCAGTCCCATTTCCGAGTCCGGAACGTTCTGCGACTTCTGCTCGAGATACGCGCGCATGTCCGCAGACCGAACATTCTTCTTGAAACCCCAAACTTCGATCTGGTTCTGGTAACTCCGTTTGCTGTATCAAGTAAAGATCTTAGTCAGCAAGGCTCGAGCGGATGTAAGAATGATGATGATTATGCGATGCGGGATATGCAGGTTGAGGAAATGGGGGGGGTGGTTTCACTAGCGTACCAGGCTTCAAAGTTGTATTTTGTCTTGAGAATCTCGCGCACTTCTGCAAGAGGCCGGCCCTCTTCAATGTAGTAGTGGTAGATCTCCTGTTTATACGTCTCCCAAGGCTTCCCCATTTTGAAAAAGATCGCGATAGAACTTAAAGGCAATGAATATAGAACAGGTTCGAGGGGTGGATAGGTCTATATATATTTTGGGGTGGGGTCGTGGAAGGTTGGAGGTTCGAGCTGAGAATCGGGATCGTTTAAATTTATAAGCCCTCTCTAGTATACTAGCAGTGGGTTGGAACTCGAGGACCTTGCGCCGTTATTAGCTGCCAATGTTGTAGACGTCAATAGATACTGAGCCTCGAAAATGAGGGCCATCGAGGGGGAGGTGATGCAGCATATTTAAATCTTGACGAGAGGTCCAGGCGGTTTGTCCCGTTGAGTACGTTGTCTCCTCAAACGTTTAATTCGATCCTTATGAAAATGATCCTGCACGACAAGGCAGAGACAAAAACGTAACGGATCCCAAAAGTCGCTTGCTCACCACCTCGACCACCACAGCCAAGCTAGCGGGAGCAGGCCCCCCAAAGCAAGCAACCCAGCCAGGCGTCGTCGCGTTCCTCAATCAGTGACAAGACTTTCGCGCTCATGCTGCTCAGCATTGGCCATCATCAGCAGCCTGCCTTGAGTCACACCCCGTCCCGAACGGACTGACGTATCCGCTTGAGGGAGGAGTCCAGACGGTGTGCATGGTGGATACGTGACCATGCGCATGCTTGCTCTGGCTCATACGCCTGGTGCCAGAGCTTTGGGATTCGCATCAAACACGCGGAGTAGACGAGAGCAACCATGGTCTTGACCCGATTATCTGTCATCAGTGTTTAGGAATTTTCACCCTGAACTCGTCGAGCATGGGCGTGAAGAGTCCGTGAGTCTTTCCCAACCCGGGACGCCATGCATGGAGGCTCCCCAAAGTTACCGTCCAGCAAAGACCTCCCCCAAGATGACTTTGTACTTTCGTTTCTCATCTTTGCTTTTCCCTTCCGTTGTGATGGGAGGCATCCGGATCGAATGAGGCTGATCTGATCCGATCTGGCGGCCTTCCTTCGTCCAAGGTCTGCGCACTGCCGCCGTCTCTCGGTCACTTGCACACCTAAAAGCTCCCTTCATCCTGTCGGGCTTCAGGGAAGGAGAAAAACGGGGCAGTCAGTCACCCAGTGCGCCAATCCGTTTAATTTCGACCTTCTCTGGTTATGATACCATCGGGCTGACTCAAAAAGAAACATTCATTCAGTTGGCACGCCAGAAGAAACAAGAAAAGAAAGCCTTGGGGCTGAAATGCGCTTTTGGCGCGGTGTGTCTGCACTCGCTCCACCCTTAAGGTGATTTCGCAAGTCTACCCGGCCGCCGGCTTAGGTAAGTGGGCTAAGCCCAGAGCCAGGTCGCTAACGGGCAGCCAATTGCAGGTGCCGGATTCCAACGAATGAGGCCCGTCGAAGCTTCGAATTGACCCTGGAGATTCTGTTTGGTGACCCCTTCTGTTTAATGTTTCCCGTTCGGGTCATTTTTCTGGAGCTTCCTGTCCCGAAAAATAAGATGGGGAATCATCCCGCGGCACAGACGTGCACCTGCAGGTGCGTCCCAGTTAGACTCCCCTGCACCATGCGGCCAGTAGGGTGCCGTCGACCATCGATTCGTCGGCGCGCGTGAGCCTCATCGCGCCGGGTCGCCGTATCACTGTTGTTATATTTGGAGCCGTGTCTGTAGACGGGTTGGACCCCGTGCAGAAGTAGGATTATTTGATTTTTGGTCGATTCTGAGAAGTCTCACCGCAGGACGGTTCCTGCCGTGAATAAAACTCATCGGCTTGACATGCCTGATCTATCGTAGCCAGAGCCTGCGGCCGTAAAATTCATACCCTTGCAACTCTCGGAATATTGTTGATACGGTGGGCCCCCGGGTACTCGAGTACTCGAGGACGTCGAAAGTGGCTCAGCACACTTCATATCGTATGGATGCCTCACGAAAACGTGATATCAGGCCTTCGAGAACAAAGAGCGCCAGTTGGCGACGGTTGTACCCGCCGCCATGCCAATGCCAATGCCAAGGTAGCTGTTCAGAAGCTTCGAAGAGTGCGTTTTTGCGATTGTCCTGAAGCGCATGCATACGTACGTATGTGCCCGCCCACCGGATTTACATGCTCCACGAGCTTAGTCACGTCCCAAACTCCAGGAACAGACACGTTTGCAGGCCCCCGCATTCGGTCGCATGCCTTATCGAAGAACGCGTCTCCAAGTAGGATTGGGAGCTCGGTACCTCAGCCGTGTCTAGAATACGTGTGCGCCGTGCGTGGAGGTGTAACAGGCGGACAATTAATTTCGTGGGCAGACACGACGTCGACACGTTGTCGTTTCGATTTCATCTTGTTTGTTTTTTCCAGGTCTCTGGCATGCATGCATGGACTGCATCGTTTGGATTCATTCTTCAAGATGGGGCTGCAAGCACTTGCTACAGCTTTGGATATAGTGCGGCAAGTTCAAGATGCAAGACGCAAATCGGCGTGTGCCTTGCTGGGGAGTGTTTTTCAGGCATCAATGCACCCGGGCCCGCAGGGTGCCATCCGATCTTTGTCATCGCATCGCATTAGAGTCCATCGCATGCCGAGGCATGCCGTAGTCCACGGGCCTAATAGGCGCCGCTACTATTGGATCTTGCGATGGAGGGCGGCCTCAATGGCTGATGACAAATGGCAAGAAAGTCCCACTGGGGCTTTGCGGTTGGCTTCCCGCTCACATGTCGATAGCGGAGGCGCTGGGATCCCATGTTTCTGGACGGCGAGTACCAAAGTTCCACTACCGCAGCAGACTCCTCATTTAGCTCCCCAGGCCCCAGTCTCGAGCTGATAGATTTATAGATAGAAATTTCGCCAAAACTTGCTGATACGAGGACGCCCGGGTAGGTTCGAAAGGTGCAACTGAAGACTCAACGTTGGATCTCCGCAGGCATGCAGGTGTAAGCGGTATCCTTTATCAGAAGACGGCTAGATCCACGGCGCCCATGAAGTCTTGATGACCGACTTCGCCCTGCTCTTGGCGTGCTCAAAAGTAGACTTTATGTACAGGGCGTTTGCACTTCCTGTACTCCAGCTCTGAAGTTGTGCACAATCAGGGCTGCATGCACGTCCCGGCGTAGATTCAGGCTATACTCTGTATGGTTCGAGTTCGGCGAGCGGATCTCCTTACGTTACCCCACAGTTCAGGGAGTGGTTTGTAATGTTGTTTGACGTCACACGGATTTGGAGACTAGCCAGCAGGTGCATCTTTGCCTGATTTTTCTGTCGATTGATTACACCTGCATGGATGCGACGCTTGTTGACGGCATGCAACTGTTTGACAGTTTGGGAAAGAAAAGCAGCTCCGACGGCACTTTCGGCAAGAGCATCGGAAAAAAGTGTCGCAGGACAAAGTTGATGTCGGAGCCTTGATGCACGACGGGGCGCATCGATCAATCAACCATATGGCAGTAGTTAGCTCATGAGGCCGGTTAATGCGCTTGCGATTATAGAGTTCTGCTTTGTACAATTGTTCTAGAGGTAGCTTTTTTCGAGCTTCACTCTTGCCCAGTTTGAGCCGGTTCATCTGGATTCTTCGCCACTGCGACCGTCAATGCCGACTTCCTTCTTCGAATAGCCAAGCGATGGTCTTGAAGAATTCTGTGCACATGAGCCGACTGCATGCATATGCACACATGCACGGGTCATTGGAAGCACAACCTGTAAGTTACCGTCGCTCAAAGCTTGCTTGGCGGCAGCAGCCGCGACCTTCGATAGGAATCTTCCATTGAGCCGAATTGACTGCCCGTTTGGTCTTTCCGAAATGTCGAACCGGCGTGCATCTGCTCATTCTCCAAGATCTTCGCGAGACAGCAAGCTTGGTACCTCAAGGGTAACGTTGCAATGTCGTTCGAAGTACCTGCCGTGAAATTAGCGAATAAGCAGCCCCTTGCGCAAGTTGGCGATTCCCATGGCTACAGCAGCAGCCTACCTTGAACTATCGAGAGATCGCCCTTCCCCGCTTTTGTTCGTTGGCGGTTTAAAATTGCGGGCGGCCAGGTGCTCGTCGGAATGTTGACGAATTAGGCTGCCCTTCCGCAGACAGGTAATGGGAAGTATCCCTGGCCCGCCATGTCCGACGGGGAGCATATTTGGGAATGACAAGCTCTGCGCACGCAATGTGAATCGCAAGAATTCTCGCCTGCAGGCTTGGGAGGGACAATTCGGGATGGTGTTTGTGAAGTTTGATTACCTGGGGCGATGGATATAATACATTAGATGCTGGCGTGCGGTATATTACTTAAGAGTGCTATCCGCCAGCGTCTGCTGCGAGCCGCCCGTCGACTGCTGCAATTCGCGTGAGCGGTGTTTTCAAGCATCGCCTGTATCAATCATCCGTCCATCGACACTTCGCCGGTACCGTCGCCATCACCGGATCCCCTCGTTTCATGAAGTCGACTTTGTTCTGGTAGACGCGCAATTGACCTCGACGACATTCGGACTCGACCGACCACTACACTCTTTTTGCGACAATGGCGCCCCTCAAACCCACCGTGCTTGGTGGTGCGGTTGTCCTGCTTTCAGCCCTAGCCGGCGCCAATGAATCGGTATGGCTCGCTTGACTGCGTCTCCCTTGGCCTCAACCTCAGCGGCCGGTCCCGACTACATTGCATTGATTGCGGTTCTGGCGCGCCGTGAATTGCGACTGCGAGGCTACCGCCCCGTATACTTTTGCCAGAACTGGGCGTTGCATCGCATGGGCCAAGCTGCATATCCGCAGATGCCGACGATAGCTATCTACTAATAGCTACTTCGCAAGCGTCGATTGGCAATTGTTCACGCGAGCCCTGCTTGCTATGTCGCAATAATTATTCATCGGTGCATGGACTCATGATATCTATTACTCAGGCTAACATGATGATGTCGTGCAGGGCGTCCCAACGTTCTCTCACCATTCACCCCCCGCGTATCCAGCCCCCATCGGCCACGGCAATGGCCTTCCAGGTTGGAGCGAGGCATATTCAAAGGCGCAGGCCATTGTTGCACAAATGACACTCGCGGAGAAAGGTAAGCAGAGAAACTTTGCGTCTAGCGAAATTAAAGGAGGCTGAGCATCGTCGACGCTTTGCGCACAAACCACACGCAACGCACAACCGGCAACAATTGTACACGCTAGCTGTCGCGCATGATATCGGAAAAGCAGACGCGGGCTCTGTCCTTAACGTCACGCTGTCCCCTTGATCAAGACTCGAACGCCCCCAGTCATCCTCCTGCATTCTTTGCTTTTCTTGTAGATTTAGGAATCGTCCCCACTTTCATACGTGGGGCGAGTCGCGACGAGGTTTCTGCCGAGGGTCTTCGACTTGTCGAATGACTCGATGATACTTCCGCCTCCTTGTCTGCCTAGCCACTCACGATAGCCTTGATGCTTCTCTCGTTTGACAATGCTCTCAATAGTGTTCCGTGTACTTACTATCTGGTCTTCTTGTAGTCAACTTGACGACCGGTACTGGGTGGCAGAGCGAAGGATGCGTCGGAAACACTGGTAGCATTCCTCGATTGGGGCTCAGAGGACTTTGTCTTCAGGATAGCCCGCTCGGTGAGTCCAGGCCTGACAGACACGCTTTAGCCGATAGGAATATCGTTTTAATGACCAGTAATATAGGAATCCGGTTGGGCCTGTATTCCTCGGCTTTCCCGGCTGGCGTTACCATCGCATCTACCTGGGATGAAGGCTTGGCCTACCGTCGCGGCTTTGCCATGGGCATGGAGCATCGTGGCAAAGGTGTAGACATTCAGCTTGGCCCCGTATCCGGGCCCTTGGGATTGTTCCCGGAGGGTACGTCGATCGATCCGGCCCCGTGCACATACTGTTCTATAAACTAACGACCGCATGCAGGGGGCAGAAACTGGGAGGGTGCGGGCTCTGACCCACATCTCAGTGGAAACGGGCTTGCCGCTGC
Source organism: Drechslerella dactyloides (assembly GCA_020064725.1). Lineage (NCBI taxonomy): Eukaryota > Fungi > Ascomycota > Orbiliomycetes > Orbiliales > Orbiliaceae > Drechslerella > Drechslerella dactyloides. The sequence continues at coordinate 1,487,227 of JAGTWJ010000008.1, read as the reverse complement.
AGTCCGAGGCATCCAGGTATCACCGCGCAAAGGACGAAACCCACATTGTCGACGCATCATGACTAACCACCCTCAATAGGACGCGGGTGTTATTGCGTGTGCAAAGCATTATATCGGTGAGTCCGCCGCTTCCCCATCTGCCAGCTCCGTTGAACCGCCTTGATATTTGGAATTCTGGGAGCCATATGACTGACTAAGGGCCCGAAATGCGTCGTAACCTGCAGCCAACGAGCAGGTATGTACAAAAAGTCGAGTTCCGACGTGCACTTTTGAACGGCAATGAACAACGGCTCACCCGGGACCGGTATTTCTATTTTCGACCCCCTGCAGGAGCACTTCCGATTGCCAGGAGAGAACCCCATCGAAATCAAAGAATCCATCAGTTCCAATGTCGACGACCGCACCATGCATGAAGTATATGCCTGGCCGTTTGCCGATGCGGTCCGGGCTGGTGTTGGTGCGATCATGTGCTCGTGAGTAAAGCATGCTAGTCACACATCGCAATTCACTCTCGAACCAATATCCAGATGGATTTAGGATCGAGATACGTATGTCTGTATCAGGGCACGGGCTAATTCATAATCCTTCGTATCAATAGTTACAATCAGGTATGGCCGATATCCCATGCGCTGCAAGCAGACGGCGATTCTACCAGTGCATAAAGCCGCTGACAAGGACAAGATAAACAACTCCTATGGATGCCAGAACAGCGAGCTGCTCAACGGAATCTTAAAGAATGAGCTGGGATTCCAAGGGTAACCAATCCCCAGTTGCAACGGCTTAAGGCGATAATGGAGCTCTGACAGATGTGGATCCTATAGCTTCGTTCTGTCTGACTGGCAGGCACAACAGTAAGCCCCACTTTCCATTTATATTTCCCGTCTAACGATAGACGGACTATTCGGAACAAGCAAGACTAACGTTATATGTTGATAGCGGCGGCGTTGGTATGACCGAATCCCCCCTTGCAGCGAGGCGGAATAATTGCTTGCTAACGTGGTATCGGTTTGCTACCAGCTACTGCACTGGCCGGCCTTGGTAAGCATGCAACCTGCGGCGAACAAGTATCCGAAACAATTGGCTAATTATCTCCTTTAACCCGCAGATATGGTATATTCTTCGCGATCTTATTTGCTTCCACGGGATGGTCCTGACAGTGAGAGTTATAGACTATGCCGGGTGATCAGAAGTTCCTTACCCACACTTCATATTGGTAAGCCGTGCGGGTATCTGCGAAGTGTAGATGATCATAAGGGGCTAACAGGGAATTTTTAGGGGTGGCAACTTGACTGTTGCAGTCCTGAACGGTAGCGTCCCGACATGGCGTTTGGATGGTACGTAGATATTGCCTTGTTTCCGATTGGTACACGAATCCGCACAGACACAGACTGACCTATGACCGATCAGATATGGCGACCCGTATTATGGTAAACTTTGGCGACCCGCGAGTGCAATAGTGCAAGCACCAAAAGGATTCAGTTCGTCTAACATACGTGTGTGATTAGGCGTCGTTTTACAAAGTTGGCCGTGATAAGACTCAAGTGGACGTGAACCTCAACTCCTGGACCAAGGACGTATACGGTTATCAAAACTTTTATGCCAAGGAAAACTATCGCATCGTTAACGGAAACGTCGACGTTCGGGGAACTCACGGTCAATTGATCCGCGAGATCGCTGCGAAGGGCACCGTGATACTGAAGAACAAGGGAAGCCTACCACTTGGCAAGCCACGGCAGATCGCTGTCTTTGGCTCAGATGCAACCGACAACCCGAGAGGGCCGAACAGCTGCGACGACCGTGGATGCTCCGATGGAACCGTTGCGATGGGCTGGGGTTCCGGCACTGCCAACTTTCCCTACCTGATTTCGCCTTTGACCGCGTTGCAGAACAGAGCCTACCAGGACAACTCCGTCATCCAGTGGGTTGTGGACGACTATGCCACTGAGCATATGGACGCTACGGCTCGACAGGCTGATACCTGCCTCGTGTTTGTGAAAGCGGACGCTGGCGAGGGATACCTCACTGTCGATGGTAACAACGGCGACCGCAATAACCTCACGCTGTGGGCGAACGGAGAGCATGTCATCAAGACTGTTGCTGGAAACTGCAGCAATACGATTGTGACTGTCCATGCCCCGGGACCTGTGCTCATGGAAGAATGGATCGAGTAAGAATCCACATACCTCGCATAATTGATCGCTGTAAACGAGAGTCTGTGAAAGGGAACGATATGCTGACCAATCTTCTATAGTCATCCCAACGTTACCGCTGTTCTGTTTGCAGGACTGCCCGGCCAGGAAAGTGGCAACTCGATCGTCGACGTTCTCTACGGCCACGTTGAGCCGGGTCGTCTCCCGTTCACCATCGCCAAGTCCGCAGAGGATTACGGTGTCAAGCTCATGTACAAGCCGGATAACAGCTACGCACCTCAGCAGGGTAAGTCTGATACCTGGTACACATTGATCAGATTCATCAAGACACTGACATGTTCGGCTGCCTAGACTTCACCAGCGGCCTTATGATCGACTACCGCCATTTCGACAAGCAAAATATCAAGCCACGCTTCGAATTCGGCTGTAAGTAAACCTTCACCATTCTGCGTTGTCTGCAACGTTGCGAACGTTACACAAAATCGATCTCAAAATACCGCTGCGCAAACTGATTCTTCACATTCAATCCCGTCAATCGATGCTGACTATAATCTCAAAATAAACAGTCGGTCTAAGCTACTCCAACTGGACGTACAAGTCGATCACCGTCCGCAAGACCTCCGCGGGCCCGTACACCCCGTTCTCCGGCCGCACACCCGCCGCCAACTCCAAGAACGTGACCGAAACCCCTTCCGACCTGCTCTTCCCGCCAGGCTTCCACCAGGTCCCCGGATACATTTACCCATACCTCTCATCCACCACGCAATACGGCCTCACCGGCAACGGCACCAACGGCCCCGCAGAGGGCTACAACCCAACCGGGACGCCTATCCGTCCGGCGGGCGGTGCGCCAGGTGGTAACCCGCAGCTGTACGACGTCCTCTGGCAGGTGAACGTGACCGTCGCGAACAGCGGCTCCCGCAACGGCGAGGAAATCGTGCAGCTGTACGTTAGCCAGGGAGAGCAGGACGATCCTGTCCGTGTGCTGCGTGGGTTCCGTCGGGTCAGCGTTGATGCCGGTGGGTGGACGAGTGTGATTTTCGATATCACGAGGCGTGATGTTGCGCGGTGGGATGTGGCGTCGCAGGACTGGCTGGTGACTGCTGCGAAGAAGAAGGTGTACGTTGGGCGGTCGTCGAGAGATTTGCCTTTGGTCGCGGACCTCGATTAGGCATCGGGGCCGCTTATAATTAATATGTGATCGGCAGGCGGTGATGGTGAGAACTGAGCTTGAGAACGAGAAGATGGGACGTTCCAAGTGACGGGTTTTAATCAAAAGTTAATGGTGTGGTTTACCGGTTCCCTATATATACATCTGCTTCTTCTCGATAGGTGTTTCCTCTGACCGCCAGGAGGATCTTATCCATTCATTTCTCTTGTCGCCCTCTTGAGGACGGATTCCAACAGACAGCCGACTGCCGGCTAGCTTAGCTAATAATTAAGTCTAACTTTCTATCGACCGAACAAAATAATATAAAAGTTATGGGAGAGAGGCCAGTGGATAATTTTCTAATAAAATGCTTGCGTCTTCGTTATAAATTTCTAGGCGTGCGTGCATGCACGCACTATTGGTATGCAAAAGTTTGTAAACCAAGATTGACCGATTGGGACTTCGAAATTATATATAGAGGGAGTTAGAGGATATATTCCTGGTAATTCAACCCTAGAATCTCCTAGATCTATAGAGTAGGTATATATACTAAGCACTATGTCAATTACGTACTACATGCATATATGTAGAACTAAATATCAAAGTATAAACAATATCCCACTCGCTCACTTTTCAAAATGAGGTGATATTGCACGCACCAAAATCATGAATGAAAACAAAATGACGCCCTCAAGACTCCACCGTCATATACCCAGACAAACCAGACCCAGAAAGATTCCCGCCAAACGAATGTCATTACGCAAATACTACCATCCACGGGTATTACAAGCTTCAGGTAAGAAAAGGTAAAGGGTATCAAAAAGCAGCTCCTTGAGCCCAACTGATACCAAACCACCAACTACAAGCCAAATCCTACAAAATTATTAGAATAGTCGCTACTGCCGCCGCCACCCATCTGTCCGAATCCAAGACTCAATCCGCTGCCATAGCCCATTGGATATCCAACCCCAACGCCGTCTGCGCCGACGCCATTGCCGTTGTCGAACAGGAACTGGTCGGACCAGATCGAGCCCCCGCCAACATTCGACATGAGCGAATACACTTTACTGCCCATGGATTCTTCCACAGCGCCCTGCCCGCCACTGTCGTCCTGGTACCCGCTGTTGAATATGTTGTACGACGTGTCATTGCTGAGCTCGTTTGCTGTGCGAATGATCTGTTCGAGATTCGGGTTGTTCTCTGGTAGGAAGCCGGAGTGCGGACTGAACATCGAGGATTCGTGTGTTACAGATGGTGGGGTTTGTAGCGACATTGAGGAGTGGTGAGAGTGCGCGCCGGGGCTGATGCCGACTTGATGTTGCGGTGCTGGCGATTGCGAGGCTGGCGAGAGAACGAATGGATCTTGCTGGATAGGTGGTGATTGTTGCATAGGCCGTGTGTAGTGGTTTGAGGGTGGTGCCATGGGTTGTTGGTGCTGCATGGAGTGCTGTGAATGGGAGAACTGGAGTGGGTGCTGCTGCTGTTGTAAAGGTGGACTTCCAGCCAATAATTCCTGTTGGAAGACGTCGTAGGAGCTGAGAGGGGTGTCATGCCGCTGGTCTTGAATGGTAGGTGTGTGATGGCGAGGTTGAAGGTGAGGGGCGGGGTTGCTTTGTTCGCTAGGGGGTGGCGAGGGGACGTGGTGGACGATATTGGCGAGACTAGCGGGAAGGGCGTGTTGGACGGGCTCTAGAGGCGTTTTTTCCGGTGCCCGGCGACTCGAAGAACTTTCGCCTCTTATCCGCTTGTTGGAATGGGAGTCGTGACGGAGGTCACCTTTCTTGCTGCAAAGCTGGATGGTGGCGGATGCGAGGTTCTCGAATACGTCGCGACATCCAATGGCAGCAGGGCAACGCTCTTGCATAGATTCGAAGACAAGCTTGCATGCCATGGCATTGTGGTCAATTTGGTCGACCGATGTCCGTTTCCGGACTTCGGGACTGTGCCATAGCGAGCATAGATACGATGTACCTGAGGGAATTTCTGTCAGTTCGCATGTTCGAAAGAAGCAGAATTCTAGTTATAAGATGGCTTACCGGCTGTGAAAAGATTGTGGCAGGCCAACCAGGTGTAATTGATGCTCTTCGACCGGTGCAGCCCCCTATACGCCTTGATGATGCGGTCACCAGCGTCTGCGATAACGAGATAAGCAGCCGTGTCCGGTTTCGGAACGGCAGGACTGAGGCCGTATAATAACAATCGTGTTTGTTGGTAATTGAGATCGATAAACCCCATATTGTATCCACAATTTGCTTCGTTCTCTTTCTTGGGCACAGATATCGTCCAGTCGTGTAGTCGCCGCTCCATATCCCTTCTCCAATCCAAAACGTCCGCAAACTGCCTGGGGACTTCGCTCTGCTGGTACAGTATCTTCTGAATCTCGGATTGCAGCTGCCGGATTCTGAACATGTGGCACGCTATTGTTCTCGAGCTCTTCCGGACAGCGTCTGGGTGCTCCTTTAGTATGCCATGCTCCGATATCAGATTCTCATCGATATCTTCGGGTAGGGGAACTTTGATTGCATCATCTGATATTCCAAACGGCCGCCCTAGATATACGCAGACTTGCCGGTCCAGCGAATAGGCGCACCAGAAGAGTCTTCTTCGTGCGTCTATAGTAAGGGGATCGAGGACCTGTAGGACTTGTGGCGTCTCTTGATGGAGGCCCAAGTCGATGCATATCCTCAGGGCTGATCCGACAACATACCAAACACCCGGGACGGCTGGTCTCATCAGACTGTATAGCGCGAGGAGGAGGACACCCTTGAGCGTATCGAGGCGGTTGGGGGCGGAGAATATGGTATGGATATACTTCATTGCGGATGCATGGAACTGTTCTGGCATGGACTGATAGTTTGAGTTCATCCCAGTAGCGATCGCGAAAACCATGTTCATGTAGTATAGCATCGGGATATGTTCCTCGGGGAGATCAGCTTCTGTGACACCGGGTCGCTTGTCGAGCCATTCGTAAAGCTGTGTCAGCTTATCCATGAACACAGGGGCGTGCAGGATAGGTATCTGTGGATTAGCTTGATTGAAATATGCATTTGCGAGGTGTATGGCTGTCTTCATGTCGGGAAAGTCGGCTGGTGTGGGTTTCTGCATGACGGTCTGCAGGTCGGCCGTTGTGGGAGGCAAGGAGTCGGCATCTTCCGTTCCGCCAGTATTGTTCTTCCAGTGCTCGGGCAATTTACCCCGGAACGAGGCCACTCGGGCGGGAAGATGGCCTTTTGTCCTACTGCTGACTTTGATAGCGGCGAACATCAACTCTGCGAATCTGTATGAGGGCAAGAATCAGCATATCTGCGCGCAATGCGATATCAGCAAGAATTGAGACAGAATAATCACCCTATGTCTTTCCCGCCGGGACCCAGCAGGCCGTCCTGCGCCGTCTCCATCGAACGGAGAGGTGCATGGGTATCGGGCTCTTGCTTGAGCTCTGCGCCAACGATGTTGATCTGTTGGTTACGGCCCTGCGAATGGTCGCTTACGAAATCCTGCGACGGCCGGGGCACGCTGGCCGAGGAGTTGACCATGTCGCCATCCGCCTTTCGCTTCCTGCTGCCGTCGACAGGGGGCGACTGCTGATCCAACTGAAACCCATTGGCGAGCTGCTTCTCCAGAAAGGCGACGCGCTCCTCCAAGTGCGAGACATAACTTCTGGGGATTTCCCTGCCGGTGGCAGCATCGACACCGACGCACTCAACGTTGGCCTTTGCACAAGCGGTGCATGCGGGGAAAAGCTGGTCGCACTTGGTCTTGCGCGAGCGACAGCGGTTGCAGGCGGAAATGGATCGTGATATGTTCCCCGTGGTGACCTGGGTGAGAGAGGTCGCGGACGGGACGGCGGATGACTTTGAACGGGCGTGGGAGATGTGGTTCGGCGGCGGCGTCTGGTTCTGCGAGGAGGAAGTGACGGGCTGCTGTGCCGCGAGCTGCGGATGCGCCCCCTTCGCCTTCATGACGGCGATTATTTTATTATATAGTCCGGTGATTGGACTCCTCTTATGCAGGCCTTAGTAATGAGGAAAACTGGAAACGCGGTTCCGGACGGCGGTTGAAGATCACGTCAGCAGGTGCAGGTGGGCCGGGGACCCAGCATCACGGATCACGGTTTCGGTCGAGCCACTGCCGCTGCAGGTCTCGCAGGCGGTCGACTCGGCGGACGGTTGCTCCGCTATCAGCCGCAATCAATCGAATCCGTCTGGCGATGCACGAATGATGTGTGAACCCACGTCGAAGGCGCTGGAGCAGCTCTTGGGGTCCAGGATACGGCGGACGGCGGCAGCGACTAGCTTCGGCAATCTGCGTGAGAGGGGACGGAGAGGGCAGAGGCAAATAGGGAGGACAAGATGCTACAGGATAGGAGGACGGCGGCGGCGCAGCTTTAGCGAAACGGTATCCAGGGACGGCACAGGAGACAGCAGCAACGGCTGGAACGGTCGGCCGGCAGATAGGAAGCCGTCAAGATGTCGAAAACGGAAGCGATGATGGTGATAGTTAGCAGTTCTGGGGAGAGGTTAGTAAGTAGTTGTGGACTGGCGTGAGGAATTCTGCTGGCTGGCTGGCTGGCTTATCACCAGCAACCGCAGCTTTCGGCTCGTATTACTTCTGCACGATTGATTAGTTCTGCGGGCAGACGGCGCTCCCACGCTTTAATCCATCCCTTCCTCACTTCAGAGTTTTCCGGGTCGGAGGGTCCAGCGACGGAATGGGAGTATGGGGGCCGCGGGCCAGGGATGTTCTGCTCCAACCATCATGCATCGCGCCGATGGCAAGGTGGGGGCTTCCAGAACCGCGGACTATCCTCAACTTGACAGGTGCGTTAAGCTTCATCCATCACGCCCGCCGGCCCGACCACAGAGTTCGAGATCCGCGGCTTCATCGAAGGCTAATTTGACTTTGCTCGCTCGCATCTGGCAGCATCTGCCCTGAAACCCGTCTCGATCGGTCTCGACACGGACGCTCGAGCGAGCCGTTGCACCGTCCGGGACGCGATACGATACGATACGATACGGAGACGATATGGACGACACCGAGATGTCACCCAGTCATGCCCTCGGCAGGACATCCTCCAACAGGAACTCCTGTCCAGGGACTTCCTGCAAGTCCGGAGTCACCGTCTTCTCGTTCGAGGGCTGTCATCACTAAAAAAATTTGACAGGTTCCAACGGCAGATCAAAGTCCGCGTGGCAAAAGGCCGAAAGAAGGGCAGCTCGCGTGAGACCATGCATGCATCGAGAAAAGCCGCATCGAGTCCAATCCATCCAGGGCCATCTAGCTTCAGAGATCGCGATCCCGTCAAGTGGGTTCAGACCATCGGATTCCTGACTCCCCGGTCGGCGTCTCAGCGAAGGCCGAGTCGACCAGGCGTGCCAAAAGCGCAGTTCCGAGAAACTCCAAGCCCGCTTGCATGGCTCTCCCCTGCCCAAGTGACGCCCAGCCTGGCTAGCTTACGAATCCTCCTCGCAAGCCTGCACGCTTGTTTGACTCTCGCTTGCCCTGATGAAGCCACGATTGCGAACGAGGCATCTCCATTGAAAACTCAGTGGGATCCCTCCTGCCAATCCGATTTTCCCCGCAGACGACTCACTTCCCTCATCAACCCTTTTAATCTCAGCCCGGCTCTGCTTTGCAAGAGCAGCAAGTATCGCTTCCTAAACATCCACCATGTCTGGAAAGAAGGGTCCTCTTGGCCCAGCCGGCGACGACCAGACCGGTGACCTGCTCGGCCTCGGCCCCTCCTCCTCTACCGCTGCGTCGAACATTCAGCTCATTCCACAAATAGATCCCGTCTTCACGCCGACGACTTCACAAGCCGGCGACGATGATCTGCCACCCGGCTATGATGAAGAGGGCACCACCCTTCTCTCACACCCCTCACACAGCATCCCAGCCGGCGTCACCAACTCCATCCCGAACGAGCCCCCACCTGACTTCACGCCCTATGTAGCCGAACATTTCGAGGATTCCGACAGCGGGCAGGTCACCTCCTACGACCCGCACCTCAACGAAGATGGCGAAGCTCTTTACCGCTTCCTTCTGACGCAAAACATGACTAAGCCGCACCCCCAGGTCCGCATGCGGGGCACGCACATCGAGCGACACCACCACCATCACCGTCACCGCAACGATAACGAGAGCCGTGACTCGACTGAGCAGCGCACAGTGGTCGACTTTGACGTCACAATGGACTTCCACTCTCTCATCCTAATCGAGCCCGGTCAACAAGGCATCATGCAGGTAGTCGACGAAAACGTTAAGGCTTATCGTGGTGGACGGGTTCGCAAACTGGGACGAAATAATGTTTCGCTACCTATCGATACACCCATCATGCCGAAGAGCGTGCGCGACTGGGCCGACGACTATTGCGCCGATCCGAGCATCTGCAAAGAGTACATTTCCCTTCATGATACACACAATTTTATTCACATGATCTGACCAACGATTTCCCTAGGTTCGTAATGGAGAAAATATGCCCGGGCTACGACACGAAGTATCTTGAAAACCGCTTGTCTCAACTGATCCAATCTACCAACTACGCCGGCGACATTGCCATCTCCTTTCCGACAACACACAACAGGGTCAAGATCCGCCCATCCAACAAGCTCACTGAGCTGCGTTACAACCGCGCCGTTCGCTGGTTCTGCTATCTCACTTTCCTCTGGCTGATCACCTGGCCCATCCTTTGGATTATGACTCACAGATACAATGTCGTCCGCTCTGTATGGCCCATGTCTGCGGTCGGTGTAGATGGCCGTCGCCGTGTCAAGATGACAGAGGACCAGTGGTTCGACTACTGGCGGCTGGCAATTCGACGGGCAGTGCTGGGACGCCGACAGGGCAGAGTGACCGAACAGGACCTCATTGAGATTGCATCAGAGGCAGGGATGCCGAGGATGCCAATCCGGACGGGAAGTCGATTCGTGGACGGTGTGATTGGTGGGGCGGCGGACTGGTTGAATGTGGTTAGTGAGCAACAGCGGTCTCGTGGCTGGGGGTGGAGCGACTCGAATAACAACGGATGGACCTTTCGATGGGGAGGTGATGAGAGCCACTGGGACTGAATGTAATCAGCTGGGCGGCAGGTGAACACGAACACACGGGTGAGCTTATACGCCATCAAGAGGAGGGGTGCCCGGGGAATCGGAACAATATATGCGCCTTGTATATTTCTTTGCTTTGCTTTCTTTTTTGGTTCGGGCTGGTTTATCAGGTTGAATAGGTGGTTATGGGCGTTGGAAGTTGTATGATACCACTAATGGGGCATATATCAATCGTGAACAGCGGAGACGGTGTCAACTCCTCTCACCAGGTTCTATTTTATTGCGACTTTTCGTTCATCATTTGAATGTGATCAACTTGCTTTCACTTTTCATTCTTATTCTTGAATCCATCGTTTTTTGCTCATTTTCCGGGGGCGTGTTACGAAGACTTCTATACTACGGAATTCGCATAAAGATCGCTAGCCAGTGTTCGAAATCAACTAGTTAATCTACCAGAAGGGGGCCACCTGGACCACCATGATATAATGTGATTCACACAACTCGTTAAATAAAGTCTTAGCAGGTCTATAGTTAACTTATCCAGATGTGAACGGTGCAGTTTTGTCGGAGATAGCTATCCCCTAACCTGCCATACGTAAAGAAACCACCCATATGATCGGTTCAGGCCCCAATGTTTCAGTACAATCCTTAAACGACGGTGCAAATAAAAAAGTAAAAATTCTCATAATATTAAATTGACTGCCAGCGCTAGTAGATTTGTAGGTGCTCATGGCAGCGGTGGATCCATGAAGCCTATATAAATCTTAGCACCGAGACCAGGCACTGCATATAGATCGACGTTTCTTACTAGCGAATGCATTTCATTGTCGCTGAGATTAGCCGCACCAATGCCCTGCTGCTCTATACCGGATCCATCGACGTGCGGTCTTCACCTCAGATTGACGGATATGCAGCAGGATGTCATAAGTATTTGATCAAATCCTGGGGTAAACCGCTGTGTAAGCTCGTATTGTATGGTCTTCAACTTAATTCTGAAAAGTAAGGTTGCTGCTTGATATTAGAATAGTACAATAAAGTTCAGAGGATAATCTGTGTTACATACTGCTGGATATCATTATCCGCGATATTTCCCCCTTGGACGATAGAAGTTGGGTGATTCACACGGCACTTTCCAGTCGATTATGATCTGTATATTGTGTCGAGCGCTGAACACGAACTCTTTGCCACAATCTTATATATAATCGGAAGCTCCTATCGATGAAAGGGGTCATGGAAACAGTTTTGGATGTTGATGTGCCAGCGGCCAGCATGGATTTTCGAGGCTGTCTCTAGTTTCTTCTTGAGTATGTTGTGAAAGCATGTTGTGAAGATGCGTCGATTATCGGAAGATTCTTCAGCTTCATGACAGCGCGCTGTCTCTGGGCTTGTGTACAATTATTCAGGCACGATAGGTGACATGCATATGTGGAACTGGATGACGTCTTGGAGTTTCCAGGTCGTGATCTTGTCCCATCAGCTTTCTGGCATTGTCTAACGGATGGCAGGCTGGATAAGAACCCATAGTACCTGCTGCAGGATAAAGCCGCCTATTGATATTCGCGCGTCTCGAACACATTGACGACTGGATGACTGGTTGCGTAAATAGTGGTTCCATGCAAGCTTGCAAGATGTTTTCGTAAGAGTCGGTTTTCGAAATCTAGTAGGGCATCTTGTAAAATTTCGGAAGATGGGTAGTTACTAATCGTGGTGCCTGGTCTCGCAATTCAGGCTCGCCGGCGGCTCATGCGAGTGCTTCGGTATAGGGTCAAAGATCTCATATGTTGCAACGATATATATGACTTTAAAATATGCAAGTCTGAGCATTGATTCGGTCGCGTATTGATGCTTAACCCTTGCTGAGAGGTGCGAAGTTTCTACCGTGTTCAGGATGTCATGGCGGATACCCGCTGTCAGCTTCTCGATACGTGTTTATCTGATATTCCTTTTTCTGGATATATGGAAGTAGCATTCAATTGAGGATGTCTCGTCTGACACCTCCTTGTTCAAACTAGATATATTGCCGTTATATAACCTGCATACCCGATGGTGCTTGTCATTGAATTTGATAATAATATTGCGCTAAATTTCATTTTGAGCTCAGGAGCCTAAGAAGAAGAATATAGATGTGTGTCAAAATCTGTTGGTTCGGAGACCGACTTCATTTTTTGACTGGGCTCATAAGGTATTCGGATCGATGAGGTGCTGACCACTATCCACCCACGCGAGTACATTGGCAATTCTGGCTGCATAGATTTGAAATCGATAAGCGAGACGTCCTCTATGAACCCTTTGAATAGCTTGGACCAGCGAAAAAAAGCACAGAATAAATGCTAGCATGCTAGGGGAGCCTTACTCAGTTAGTGGTTATCAAACTATAGAGTCTTTTGAAATGCGACTGGACCAAGTTGGGCAGCTGTCTTTTGCTGTCAATATTGACATAATTTGCAGTTTTGGTGTAGGATTAGTAGTCGGAGAGGTGGCCATGCCGGGTAATGAAGCGATGATTGCCAACAAATTTGAGATCCTGCCGTGGGCGCAGAGAGAAGCGGCTCATAAAGTGTGGATACGACCCGAAAGCCATCTCGACATCGTAAAGCCAACGTATTTACAACTCCCATTTCGTCGATAAAATGAATATTCGAATGCTCATGGAGTCGACCGCTGAGAAACTCCGTTTTTTAGAGAGCAAGCCAGAGTGTGTCCTGGGTATCTAGAGGTAGGAGTAGCGTTCTTCTAGGAACATTTAGCCTTCCGGTATTTAAAGAATTGCTTCAGCTAGGAGGCCGAAGGTCGTCTATCAACGCTCCATAAGGTGTCACGCCTTTCTTTGACTCTGATTATTATTTGCGTCATATCATGCCGATTGCGCAAATTGGCTTATGCATGATTTATCTTCTTTGCCACTTTGGTGTACATGCGCCTATGCAATCGGCTTGCCTTGGTGCCTCATATGAGAGCTCGATACGAATAACTGTTGCCGTCTGTTTTGTCTCGCGTGGTGAGAGTCCATGTGACTTTTATGTGTCGTTGCATTGATTCAGGAGACCTCGTCCCATGTAGGGCGGGTTGAAGATTCATGAACAGCCTCGCGAGGTGGAATTCTCGACCACATGGCCATGAGTCATGACGTCATCTCGTACGCTCCATAGAAGCGCTGTCCAATATCGATAGATCTAGCATCCCCCTTAAGTGATATTGTTGACTATGTGTTTTTGGTAGTGTATTTTCATGGAATATAAAGTGATATCTGGGTTGTACCCATGAAGTAGTAAAGTTCTCATCTAGGGCTTGCTTAGAGGTGGACGAGAAGAGCTCAATCAAAAATAAGACATTTTTCAAGAGGCATCTTCTGTCTGTAAGATGTACTCAAGGAGAGCAAAGTTGCGAACCGTGGAGGTCTCTTTCAGCATCCTTATTCTTAAGCCAAAGAGTATATAGACATACGAGCTGGCGTGAATATATTGGTATCGCTGACTGTTTGAAGCGAAATGTGAGTAGATGGTCTCGTAAACCAAGCCCCTCCTTGCCACTAAGTAGGTATATCTAAGAGTTATTATAGAGGCAAGAGGATCGGCGAATGTTGAAGTATGCGTCGCTGAGCTTTATACCGGTCCTAAAGAAGGGAGGTGCGGAGAGAGAAGATTCCAGAGGCTCCGTATCTATGGATCTAGGGAAATCATAAATTTGGACTAACGTCACCAACTGGAATATTCCGAATTCACACCCGTCTGGCTTCTAGACTAGGAATGTTCTAGAATCAGAACTACCTGTCAAGGGTTTGGTAGATATACACGCCATGGTAAAATGTATCACTGGGGTCTGATCGAGGGCTTGAGCACAATATCATATCGATAGATTATTGGCTAATATTCTAACAAATACTAAGTACTTAGGGGCCTCTTCTGTAGACCTTTAATCGACGTAAACCAGTCCACAACCAAGATATATTGATAAAAGTAGCAATTTTCCTATCAGAATCCATATATATTTGGGCTACGAAGGCAGAGCAATTCAAAAAGCTTGTCATGCTTAGAGATGCGGTGCGTTGCGAGCTCAAGATCCAACGCTTCGGCTGACATCTCGAAAGATTTGACTGGCTGCAGCCTTCTAGCTTGCGCCTCCGCCGTCAAATCCCAAAACTCGGTAAAACTTGTCGGGGCCGTTGGCTCGCATCGGCGGTCACCAGGTACCTAGATGTAGACGTATACAGGTACCCGTACTCCGTTGACCGCATCGTGTCTCTCCAATTTGTTTCCACGTATGCGATGTCAGGCCACACGTGAGCGCCACTCGGCGTTACAAATTCGGAGCACTCCTGCAGCGAATTTTCGAAATATTTGGCTGGTCGAGGCTAGGAAGCTGGATGCATCGCCCATGCAGTAAGCTGAAGAGTGTCTATCGTATCGAATGAACGTGGTGTGATGGATTCCCCTGTGGAGAGCTAAAATTAAGCCTTCACATACCCGTCCGGGTATAGCATAGCCTTAACGGCGCCAAAGAATCCGGCCTGCTGTACCTTCCTTCGCTTACTGCGCGGCGTACGAGACCGGAGCCAGGATCTCAAAATCGACAGAGCTGGTTCATGTTCCTTAGTCAGTAGTAGGTTTAGAAATCCGCATGTCCCCCAGCCCGGCTGTTCTGCAACAATTAGATTGTTTAGACGCCTGGAGGATTCCGGGGTGCTGCATCGCCATTGTGCTCTCGATGCTCATATGCTCCATTTAGCATGAGGGACAGCGACGGGCTCAGACTTCACATTATTCTGGCAGGCGACTAATTGGTCCAGCGGGATGGGCTTATTTATACATACCGGCACTTGGGCCGTTGGCGATCCACATGCACCGTTTGTCGGCGGTATCTCAGCCTCGAAGGTATTTGGAAAATCAGGACAGGGGATCCCGGCCCAGAGAGCAGCTCGGTAAAAGTTTACCATCTCGGGACCAAGACCTTCAAAAGCTGGATTTCGCCCCTCGGGTCATCGAAGCGAAAGCATCAGAAGGGAAAAGAAATATTAAAAGTCATGCCATCGGGTCGTATCGATTTATTTGAACAAAACTCTGGCTTCAAGCAGTTCTCTCCTCCAATCATCTCAGATTCACCCGTCAACCTCGAGCGTTCTTTGATTTTTCTCGCTCTCAACCGGATTTCGTTTTCAACCTGCATCGTTATGCGTGTTGAGCGGGAGTCGCCCAGAGCCTGTCGATTCATTGTCAGCAGCATTTAATCTGATACGATCGATAACGCAAGGATTAGAACGCTCAAACGAGGGGTCTTTCTAGCTCCCAGGCGCCGAGTTCTTAAGCAGACGAGCACCGCTGGGCAGTGAGACAAAGAAGATATCGAGAGGAGGCATTCCAAGCCCTGTTCCTCTTCAACAACCATCTGGTTGACCGCTTTCTCGGCCCAGAAACCAGCTTATTTGAATTTTCCGCTGTGCGGGAACACAAAGAGCAGTTGGGGCGACAGTTATCTCAAATACCCAGCTTGCAATAGCTTGTCCTCACGCCATTTTAAAGAGCTAAGCTCCAGGCCCTTGTGAGAGCCCGCTTCTAGATTTGGCACCTTGGCTCAGCCGCAAACCGTCAGCCTTAGCTACCACGCAGCAAGTGGCCGCCAAAAATCCTTCGGACATATATAGAATCACGCACATTCGTCTTGGCTTTTTTCCTCTTTTTCTCTCTTCTTTTTCAATATGGAACAACGACTTCCTATGCATACTAGAGAAGGGTCTTTCAGTCCGTCTCTAAATTCACCCGAGTCGGATACCTTCGCCGGTCGACGAGCTTCAATATCCTCGAACACAGGGTCCGCCTTCTCGCTAATCCACCATCCAGAAAGCGACTTTGGTTCGGCCAGCGGCAGCCCACCCCGCCAACAGGTCGCGCCCCCCACTCTCAGAAAGAACCCAGCGCATCAACGGTCCTTCTCCGGAAGCTTCTCCGGATCACCTCCAACCTCCCCTCGTGTCCCTATCATTAAATCAATGCGTCCGTCGAGCGAGAAGACAAAGTCCCACACGCCGCGAGGCAGCGTGGATGAGGACCCTCTGAAGCCCACAAAGCTGCATATGATTCGCGGCAAGTGGTTCTACGCTCGGATCAGGACCATCTTGTACATGTTCAATTGGACATGTGCGTTGACAACTTTGATACTCGCAGTGTACGTCTGGGTGGACGACTATCTGCCGTTTAAGAATGAGCTCTCGACGCCGCGCGCGTTTCTGAGAGGCTCGTGGCAAGAATTGACGCAGGCGGATATGGATGCTGGGGTTCGAGGCATGCAGCTAAGGGCTTGGCCAGAGGATATCGACCTTACTGGGGTATATCTGATCATTGCGTAAGTTCGAGATGTCATCGCAATGCATGTTTATGTTGAGTCTGCTTGGGCGCATACTAATATGCAGATGTGTTGTTGTAGGTTCTGCGGCACTGGGACCGTCGTCTTCTTTGGCCTGTGGCTCCAGAACATCTTCCGGAATGCGAAGTCATACTATACGCTCTTCACGCGGACAGAATATTTTACCCTCTCCCTCTTGATCATTTGGTCTCTTGGATTTGGTGCCACGTAAGAATCCTTTGGCCTGTTGGTAATTGTTTATAGATGTTCTAAGGTTCTAACTCGATCGCGACTCGTGCAGTGCTGGTTATGTGACCCATGTATTCAAGCTCGACAACGACGACCGTGACTTCTGGAGCTGGACCTGCACACGCACGGGCATGGGTCATGACATCGTGTTCAAGCGACAAATTTACTATGATGGTGACTGCGACCTCTTGGTAAGCTACCCTAGAATCATTTCCTGATATAATGTATTGCCGGACTTTGCTAACTTTTATCTGATTAGACCGGTTCATGGTACACCTTGCTCTTCCTATGCGGGTTCTCTCTGCTCGCCCTCCTCACCTTTCCGGCGAACATTGTCTACCACTCGCAGACAAAGAACTCTGGCTACAGCCGCTTTGAGCAGAGGCTCGGTCTGCAAGCTGACCAGGAAGACCGCGCTGCCCGCCGAGCATCGCTGCGACCCAAGGAGCCGTTCAAGGTCCCCGCTTGGGCAAAGACGAAGTGGTCGAAGACAAAGTGGTAGATGGGCTATCATTTTTCACTCTCGCACATCTGTGGAATACCGGTCTCATTCTCGTTCTAACCTAAATCATCTTCTCGACATGTTTTCTATAAACAGATCTCATTTCGATATATCATCTGCGCTTTATCTTTGTTGGGGCTCTCCCTTTCGGAATTTGCTTAGCGGGACTGCATGAGTGTATGGAGTTATATTATATGTATTTCAAAGCCGAAGATAAAAATATCCACGATCGCTCAAAAGATCTCTTCTCATGGCTCTCTCCCAATTAGTCCACGACACGGTGCATGATGGCTCTGTTGGCGCCTATGAATTTCAAGTAGATCAGCTGCTTCTCGTGAAGAAACATCGCAGGACTGAAAGGCAGGTCGTATACATCGAGCAGCGCATTGATTTCCTCATCTGTAACTCAGCCTCACATCAGCCCTGAACTTTTGTCTGTTGTAGAGGTATATTTCGAGGGATTTGATCCCGTGACGCTATAGGCGAATGCCGATTATGGTAATGCAACTTACGAGAAAGATTCTTTAGCTCGACGCCATTCACGGGATATCGCGCTGGAAGCTCCCCGTTTGACTGCAGCAGAGGTTCGAACGACTCGTTAATCTCTGTGACGTTTTGAAAATTGTAGTTTCGAGAACGCAGTCGATGCCTGTGTACCACATCCGCAAGGTTAATCAGCTATCAATCCAATATCTTTATAGCCATATGAGTATCGATTAGAACAAGTGGGCATCCATACTTTTCTACTTCGAAGCTTCGGAGGTGGTCCCGTCGAGCAAACCCCCTCGCCACGAACTGCTTCATCTCAACAATCTGGTTCTCTAAGTATTCCAAATGTGCGATGATCCCCAAAGACAGCGTTGTCTCTTCCTGAATTGCTGAGAACCGATCAACCTGAGCCGCCAGGGCGCCGGTATTCACACTCACGCCGTCGCCGGGCGAATTCATATGCATTGGGGTGTTGAGCAACAGATCGGAGCTAGAAGTTGAGTTGGTAAACCCACTCTCGGGGTCCATGATATGACTGGTGCTGTTATCCCTGTCGAAGATGATATCGCCCAGCATGTCATTGTTGATAAGGTATTCCTGAAGAGAAGGGTCTGAAAAGTCTATCGCGGATAGATCGTCATGTAAAGAGACCGTGCCAGGTGCAGCGGTTGCAAGTTGCGGTTGAAGTTGAGTCCCTGGTATTTGGCTCGTGCAGACGCGGTCCGGTGCATCTCCAGGACAGCCAAGAGGGTATGTCTCTCCGGGATACATCGTGAATCCGTTGATGGGCCAGCGTAGATTGAAAGGTGCGATGTCGATATCAATTAGACGACCCAAGACGGAACGAGGGATGTGGCTTCTGGATATCAGAGGTATTGGACGCGTTCGAGCTAGAATAATAGATTCTGGGACCAGATGTCACTCCTGGCAACTGTCAATATATAGTTCCAGAACCATATATCTATGGCGTTGCAACCATGGTATTTGTCTCATGGGCCACAAGCATGGTATCTCTAGATATCGGACACCACGCCGGGGATAAGGGGCTTGGAGAGTATAAAGGACTCATTGGGGTGCTTTGGGATCTAATGAGCCGTGGAAGCTCATATGGACGTATCCAGGAGGTGAGAGACTGCCTCAATGGGCTTGACGGTCTTTGTTGAAGCTGGAAGCGTTCCTCTATACAAGCTCCCCGAGGCAGAAACCTCTAGAACGTCCATGCATGATCGCTTTATTTATAGTGCCACATCAAACGCCGACGGACAGAACTCAAGGTACTCTGCAAGCTCTGGCATCGATGCAGCTCGTTCACCGGACTCGCTTACACTTCTGTATGCTTGTTTCTTTCAGATTGCCGTGGAATCTCACACCCGTTGATTGCCCACAGCTCTTTGACACAGTTTCGGATGGTATTGTCAAAGCTGTTTAGTTTCAAGCCACTGTCGCCGTCGCGTCACGAGATCTAGTAAAGCGAGCTCTAAGCTGATATATCTCGTAGAAAAATGGCGTATCGTTCGCTTCTTTGCTAATATACATGTCAACATCCCTTGAGCTTCTATATGTACAGTACATACTCCGTATCTAGCGCGGTTTGCCGGTCGCCCAGGCCTTACGACTTGGAATTCCGCTTCCTCTCTATCTCCTCAAGCATTTGCAGAAGCTTGGAGTTGCCCTTCTTCGCCTCTTCTCGCTTTATCCTCTCTAGCATGGTGAGTTCCTCATCAGGCTTCTCCTCCTCCTCTACTTCCTTCTCTTCCTCGTCGTCGTACCGTTGATTCCAAACGTCGGTCATCTGTTTCCAGATGGCCTGGCTTGGTAGCATCCCCTCATAGCGCTTGTTGGCTTTGACTTGCTCGGGAGTAGGTTGAGATGCGAGAAGATACAGCAGACCAGGATGGCCATGTTCCTAGATATGCGATGTTAGGGCCCTTGCAATTTCTTGACGGGTGGGGAGAAGCCTGATAGCTCACCGTCATGACATGATTGACGCAATACACAGTCGTGCAGCAGAGGCCGAAGGTGTAGAAATCCATCTTTCGAGGCGGCATAAGGATCAACAGCGGACAGAGCACAGTGCAGACAACGGCAGTTTTGTACTGCAAGGCTTTCATGGATTGCTGCCTTGGTGTGAGCTCGCCGGGTCGGAGCCTGTGGCCGCTACCATCGTTGGAATCACGGTCGTCGTCTTCGGTCGACATTCTGGACTGCTGTGGTCACGACGTCACCAGGTTGTCGGGGTCCTCATCGCAAAGGCGCGGGAAGTACCACAAGATGCGAGCAGTTCAAATTTTTGATGTCGGCCGGCGCAACACTTTGTATACAACAGGCAACGTCACGCAACGCATTCGCCCAACCACGCCGAGTCTCTATCGGTACCGGCCGCGGTGCTGTTGAAGCTTGAGGCATGAAGCCGAGACGGTCAAATAGATATTCTTACAAGTTTGCAAGAAGTCTAT
Organism: Drechslerella dactyloides; assembly: GCA_020064725.1. Taxonomy (NCBI): domain Eukaryota; kingdom Fungi; phylum Ascomycota; class Orbiliomycetes; order Orbiliales; family Orbiliaceae; genus Drechslerella; species Drechslerella dactyloides. Next base: position 1,466,849 of record JAGTWJ010000008.1, on the reverse strand, counting down.
AGGCCAATTGATGATACTTGATCAGATGTGTCGAATGTCACTTGCGATCAAGGTACTATCTGTGTAGGCGGACGAAAGATTTCGATCCCGCGATTGACGTGACCTCTGCGCAGCGAATTCTTGTTGCGGGTTCGGATATCGTCCGGTAAGAGCGAAATTTAATTAGCATTGCCACATTAATAAAAAGATGAGTGATCAGATTAACTCGAGCTTCACAGTTCTGGGGCCCCTCCAAACTTTACATGCAGCAGAGGTTTAATTTACACGGGAATGGGTGGCAGTATGGGCACGAACGCATACTCGATACCACTTGCTCCCCGGGCCGCCGAAACATCTTCTAATTCGGGGCCTAGCTGACTGACAAATATACATAGAACATGAGTGTGTCTACAAAGGGTGGGACGCAGAGCGTAGAGCCGAGTGTGGATATGGCCAGGGTCAGTGTGGCAAGGACGAGTCATGCACTACCTTCCTCCTTGATATCTTCGAATTCAGGGCTCGGGACTTGGCGGATCGCACTCACTGATACTGCTTAACCCATCGTACTCCCTCCTCTATTCTACCTTCATAATTTGCCGACTTAAGATCGTGCAATCACTGTCGGGATTAAATACCCGGCTTCAACATATGTGAATGGATAATATGTGTTGTTGCAGCCACGCGGCCCGGAACGCGGGGCGTTTGGACGTCATCTGTCGCAGTTGGGCGGTGGAGAGCGGAGAGCGGAAGGTCCACGGGCTGCCACGCCCTTGTCAACACCAGGCAAACACTGTGCCGGCGCGGGGTAGACCGGCAGCTTCTCACCATATAAAGCGACCGCGCCCACGATCCTCAGATCCTGCGAGGAAGCCAGTCGAATCTTCAACCTTGTTCAGGAAGCCAGGAGTCTTTTGGATTCGATTTATTCCACTCAGGATAATCAAAGCTCGCGACGACAGTAAGCACTACCTTGCATTTTCAGTGCATTGGACTGGGCCCCGTCATTTTGTAGCTAGGTCCACGCGACGGTGGTATTATTAGGGACCTGATCAACTGACCGGCTGGGATATATCCGGCCATAGCTACTAGCAGCGCTGCGGAGTGGGAGATACGCCACCATTGATATCCACACGCCAACCTATATATCGCAGCAAACTATTGAAATCTGATAACACCGGAAGGCCAAGATGGCAGAATCTGTACGTACCGGCGATATCGTGATATGCTCGCTGCATTGTGCATATCCGAATGCGCCCATTCCTAATCCCCACCCATCCAAGCGGGTGCAAGCTCCGTGCGCCTACACCTAACTGCATATGCACGCACTCTCGCTCCCACGTACATATACATCCATTTAGCTAGGTGTACATACAGGTCCAATCGGCTAACATGTACCACGAAATCTTCAGCTCAAGTTCTCGAAGGCCCAAGTGACGGCTCTTCTCGTACAGGCTAAACAAGCAAAAAAAATCAGCTTCGAGGAGCTCGGTAAAGCTATTGGGCGGGATGAGGTAGCCGTTGCTGCCATCTTCTACGGGCAGCATCATGCATCCCCAGAGGACATTACGGGTCTGGCGAAAGCGCTGGGGCTGGATGAGAGCCAGCTCCCGTATCAGCTGGCGGACTACCCGGACAGGGGGAGTGGTGTCGATATGCCGCGTGCGTCACCGTGCTCTCTCTTTGAATTCACTTGATTTGCTATCGTGCGAGAGAGGATTACAGCTTACACAAACCAATTGTTGGGAACATGTAGCGAAGGAGCCATTGATCTACCGACTATACGAGATCATTCAGAACTATGGGCAGGCTTACAAGGCAGTAATGAACGAGAAGTACGTACAGCAGTGGTCAGGGCAGCACGATACATTTACCGGAGCAGATGCTAACCTGAGCCTTCAATTCTTTCGTTGTTTAAGATTCGGGGATGGGATTATGAGCGCCATAGCCTTCTCGACCAAGGTTGATAAGGAATTTGACGAGCATGGAAACACTTGGGTCAACATCAGCATGCGGGGTAAATGGTAGGATGCAATTCCATCCGTGGTATTCGGGTATATCCGAAGAATCTTTTCTAATCATCTCGTACAGGTTGCCGTACTCGAGGTTCTAATCAAGGTGGGTATTGCGAGTGGAGAAAACCAAAGAGAAAAGAGGAAAGATTTAACGAATGACAAAGCAAGAAGCAAAGGAGGCCAGAGCGGCCGCCAGCGTGATAGGAAAGCAGACGAACGAACGTAGGATCCTGTCCGTTACTCATGCCAGCACAGAGCCAGGAATAGTATTATGAAACACAGCATATTTTGTATATCGTCCGCAACTTTTAGATTTGGGTGCGTATTGTAAATTGAAAAAAGTCTCACCTAGACGCCAGACACCAACAAAAAGAAGCATGAATATCATTCAAAGAGTGGCAAAATTATGTGGGGTTCCTTAAGCGTTCGCAGATAGTATGACACCTGGTTGACCGTTATCAGGGTATTGGAACTTGGAGTTCTTGATAGCCTCTTGCCGTTCTTTCTCACCTTGGGCGTAATTTCGCTTTGCAGCGTCCAGAATGAAATCTTTGGCTGCCACAGGCGGATACTTCTTCAGAGGACCTTGTATGACAGCACTTCTCATGGGCTGGTTGAAGTAGCTAAAAATCGAGAATGAAGTGACAGAGTCGATTAGAAATAATCACGTAATTATCTCGAGAGTGTGACTTACGCGATGCTGTGTCTCGCTTTCCGGCTCTCATCGGCGCAAGGGTTTCTGACTCGGTGAAAAAGACTCTTGAGTCTGTCGTCTGACAAGGACATCAACATGTCTCCAATGTTACCTTTGATACCCCAGGTCAGCACTCTATGCGTGATACGAAGTTCCAGCAGCCCTAGGTCTTACAAACGATCTCTCCGGTTTTTGCTTCCACGGGTGTCCAAGTATCGCCCATGCCAAAGCTTGTGTAGCACTCTCGCCCCGGACAGACTTCGAGGCCCTCTTCGCCGGTGCGTTGGAACAGCAGTGTTAGGACATCGTAATCCGTGTGAGCGCCAGCACGAATATGGCCTTTCGGAATTTCCCGCGTTTCGCTCTCGTGATAGTGAAGTAATCTGAGAGTTGTCATTGCTTCGTCCGAGTTGACGTCGTGGATTTTAGCAAAGTAGTCTTCTTCCAAGCCGAGTCCGACCGCAAGACAGGAGAGGATTTTGAGGGAGACGGCCTGGGTCTTTTCCATGAAGCCCGAGACTACATTGTGGAAGTTTGGGATCTGGTCGTCCACATGTGGCCATGTTTGGTCATGCCGTCTGTGGTACTGAAGCTGGATAGATTCCTTTTGGTCTGGGAGATTGGTCGATGGTCGGATCTGGGCTCTCTTTTCCCAGCCTGTGTTCTGCTCCCGAATAAACGGGGTCTCCTTCTTCACATCATCGGAGAGCTGGAAGAATGCCTCTCTTTTGCCATACAACTATGTCAACATCTTGTTCCCACTGATACAGAAGACCCCGTGAGGCGTTGAGACTCTGGTCGGAGTGGTGCTTGAGCCGACCCTGCCGAAGCTGTGGGATAAATGTGTTGCCGCTCGGGGAAATGCAACAACAACTTGCGAGGATTCAGGAAAGTATATTATGTCATGGGAACTCTCGAACTTACGATGCCTTGAACGCCTCCTCAATATCCGCTACCGATGGTGTCTCCTGATCCTTTATTATGAAGAATCCAACGTTCTCCGCCGCCTCCATGATCTGTCTCTGGATCTCATTTTTGCGGGTATCCCAGTCGCGGAGGGAGATGCGAGGTATCGAGCGACCTGTTGGAGCGCTTGTAGCTGTCATGTTGCCTACTTGCGATTATAGGGAAAAGGATACAAAGGAATTGGATTAACTTTATACGACCGTTTTGATTTTTGCAGGGAGAATGTCGGCAGCTCGGTCTTCACCGAAGGAAAGTTCTCCGGCTGCTATATATGTTACACCTAACCTTGAGGATGGCTAGCACGCCGACCCGGTCCTAGGGAAACATGGTGCAATCCTCGGCCAGTCAGTTTGGGGCTCCAAACCGTTAACCGTGCTAGCATTTTCGGCATACGATGCGAAATGATATCGTACGATACGATTTCGACTCCTGCGGCTTCTACATCAACTCAGCCAAATGATTCCGGCAGTGCTCCCCGGCCCATCCAACAGGCTTCTAGTCGCTTTTAGGTTTTGGCAAGCTACGCAAGCTTTCCTGCAAGGCTTATCCAGGTCGACGTCTTGCGACATGGACGCACAGTACCAAGTCAGCGCTAAACCCGTCGGCCGTAAGTCCGGATCCGATGGCGAGTATCCGCCTCGAAGCCAAGCTTGCACGGCGGCATGTCCTGACCAAACGGGTCCTGAGCTGCTCGAGACGTAGGGCAGCCCGGTATAAAAATTTTCCAATATGGACAGGAAGAAGAAAAGAAAGAACAGCAGGTTGGAATTCCGGGTCACAGGCGTGCTTGTCCCGAGCATTTATGCGCATCGGAATGCTGTCTTTAGCTTCAGATTCGGTTTACAAATTCCCCGTTTCCAATCCTGACCACCGCTGCAATGCAGATGCTTAGTGTCTGCCGACAGGTCCCACAAGATACCTTGAGGCCTGTCTCGGTCATGTCCGAACTGATGTCAATTAGAGGTCAACCTCATGGCCGCCGCGAACGACAATTTTTCTCATCGACAATGCAAGCATTTTGTTTTGTCGCTTATCAATTGCGAGTTGCACAGTGCCGGACACTAGCAGTCTGCAGCTGCTCCAATTAATCGGCCTTCGCGACTGCTGAACGGCTTTGGCGATTCGCCAGGAGTCTTCGGGCAGGGACTCTTATGCAGGTTCCAATTTCGGCTATTGTCGGTCGCGTACATGCACGTACATTGCATATGAACCAGAGGGTAAAGTCGTTAGTTTCTTCTTGGGGCGAACGTGGTGGTGCTTTACGTCGTGTGCGTGGGACAGAAGCAGATATCTGATCAAGCTCGACGGATCCCGCTTAGAAGCCTAGCTTAGGGGCACGTTAGAACCCGACCTCGGATTTCTCCGCCACAATACCAATTCAGCTCAACAGAGCTGGGAGCTTGATCTCGCTAGTCAGCCTCAAACGTGAATTCGAAACGCGAGAAGAACCCACAGGACGGTCCACGCGCACGGGTTCGAAAACCCCTCACCAGCCTCGCTATAGAACCCCGATTAACGGGCTGCTTCCCGCGTGATAAAACCAGACTGTCGGTCGAAGCCCTCGCCAGTCCAAGCGTGAACCTCGGGTCAGCTATATCGTTCATGCTCTATTGGCTATATCAAGGCCTTGATATTGCCTCTTCTCCAGAGACTTGCTCTTTCACATTTCTTGACATGCAGAATTGATCACAAATTCTGATATATTTAGCTTATGAATACGATAGAGAGCGCGTGTATAAAAATTGAGAAGATTCTTTGGTCCTATTTTCGGCAGTCTGCGCCGAACCGTCTATTCGACCCACCTCGGATCCACCAGTCGTCCCCATTTCCTCCCATTGCCAGGGTGCTGCGATCAGGACTCGAATTTGAATCGGCCGAGCTAAAGCAAGCTAATCTAAATTCTCCAAGAGGACTTTTGTGATGGCGTCTATATTTGACATCGCACAGACGATAGACTTGATTTCGTATGTTGGGACCTATCAGAACCAATGCATAAAGGGAGCGCCACAGCTATCCACAGCCGAGGCTGGAATGCCGTGTGTCGGACGCATTGATAGTTTGAAGCTGAGCTCCAACCGAAGCGCGAATGTTTCCTGTATAGACTCTTGTCCTACGCACCAGTCGACTCCACTTGGTAATGATCATCTCGTCGAGCTCGAGCTATTGATTTCCAAGCCAGTCCTCTGGGCTCCGGTCGAACCTATGTCCCGTGTCTGGAGTTTAGCACATCGGCAGAGCTGTAGAGCTATGCAAAGCTCCTTCGATCATATGACCACAGGAAATGAATCGCCTAGCGCTAGCTCAATGCCAGGGGCAGAGCTTCGCAACAGGATACGGCTGAGCTGAGTGAAATCAATCGAATGAGTGACGCGACCGCAATCCCCCGAAGTGCGGTGGAATCCTCACCTGGTGAAATTCTCCTTCTGGCTCAGCCATGAAACTGTGACGTCCGTTCCCATTGGCTGTCTCCGGATGCATCCAAGCCGAGGTGAAAGAAGCCGAGCGAGCGCGGATTGATAAGTGATAAGGCTTCCCCGCACAACAGGTTAAGAGGTATCCTGTGATAGATCCAGCAAAATCGTGGACAAGAATAGCAGCCCTACGGCTGGCGGATGGATGTACATTCCTGAAAATCGATGTAGTTGCAGTGGCTGTTTTGATGGCTGTCTACATTTGACATCGGAGGGGTACCGTTCCGGCTGGCGTTACCGAGCGATTACATCAGTCCCCGCTCTTGGAATCTGCCCCACGCCGAACCAATCAAATCAACATATCTCGAGGTCTCCCTCTGAACACTCATCATCGATCACCGTGTTACTCTTCCGAGAACCGCTCTCGAGAAGCAAGGTCCGTGCATGCTTCCAGTCGTGTCCATTTGCTCGTGCGCTGCGGCCATCAACATTTCATACGCTGTTGGGACAGCCTTCGAAGTCTAACTTCTGCCGATTGGATGCTGACCCCTCTTCTGCAGTCACTTCGAGTAGTCTCAAGCAAAGATGGGCAGATCCAGGTCCCGCTCCCGCCAACGGGAACAGTACGATGACAATGACAAGCGTCGAAGTTCTAGCGGTCGGCATTCCCGACAAAAGTCTAAGGACCGTTCGCGCTCTGGAAGTCGCGACCGCGATAAATACGAGTACGAAGGGGAGTCCAAAGAAGAGAGAAAGGCGCGTAGACACAAGAAGCGAGAAGAAGAGAAGGCCGCCGAATACGCGTCTAAGGGAGGCGACTACGATAAGTCTAGCTCAGCTTACGGAGCTCACGGAGGACCACCAGGAGGATTTGATTACGAAGGATCTTCCGGGTATGCTGCTGCTCCTTATCCGGGGGGTCCCACGCCGTACCCTGCGGATTCACAAGAGACGCGTGCATATGGCGAGGGTGAATATCAGCAACAGACCTCATATCAAGCCGATAGCTATGGGCAATCTCAGTATGCCGGACACGGTCAATACCAGGCTCCCGCAGAGTCTGCCGACTATGCGGCAGGCTATCAGGGTTACACCAGCCCTCCGGAAGGCTACCCAGGTCAGGCTGGCTATTCTGCTGCAGATGCACAAGCCTACGGGCCTCAAACGCAGCACGATTCCTATGCAGGCCAACAGCAGCATGATTCTTACGCGGCCCAACATCAGCATGATTCCTACAGGGCCCAGCAGCAACACGACTCGCATGGACCTCATGAGCAGCATGAATCGGCTACGTACTATGGGCATACATCCCCCGCGCCAGTGAGCCAGTACAGTGACCCTAGTTATGGTGGCTCTACCTACGCCACCGCGGACCATTCTTACGCGAGTCCGCCTGGCCAATATCCAGCTGAGCAAACTCACGGAGCTTCGCAAGCTTACTATGGAGGGAGTGGTGCGACACAGGGTAAACCTCTCACGCCAATTATCGGAAACTGCTACTAACGTATTGTCCAGACTATCGAAGCGGAGAGTATTCTCAGCAATCCTATTCGCAAACTAATTATGATGAAACCCCACGTAACCCATCATCTCATCCGGGCTACAATCCTCGTCCCGAGCCATCTGGCGCGCCTCCAGAGGTCGAGCCCGAATTTGAACTTAGTTCACCAATGTCACCCACTGAAGAGAAATGGCAACCAACCGCGGAACCTAAACAAGAGAAGAAGTCCATCTTCAGCTCCTTCACATCAGACCTCCATAATGTTATGCGCGGGATCACTAGTTCTTCCAGCAACAGAGCGCATCATAGTTCTCACGAAGGTGGAACTTGCACCAACGCAAATCATTTCCACAGCGACAATCGATTCGACAGCTTCGCTGATATCCATCATGGCAATAGAGTCAAGTGGTTCGTAGACGGGTATGTAAGCTATCAACTCATAGCCGCTGCACAAATTTACTAACTTCTGGCGCGATCTTAGAAAGGACTATTGTAAGTCTGATGCCAAAAAGAATATTCAGATTCTACCGGCTAACCTTATCCAGGCTGGGCCGTCGCAGAGGCTATCTCCCATGCTCAAGAGAGTATTTGGATTCTGGATTGGTGGCTCTCTCCGGAGCTCCATTTGCGACGACCTGCTGCCAAATACGAGGAATATCGTCTGGATAGAATGCTCCATGCCGCAGCTCAGCGAGGCGTTCAAGTGAACGTCATTGTGTATAAAGAAGTCACCCAAGCCTTGACTCTCAGTTCCGCCCATACCAAGCATTTCTTAGAAGAGTTGCATCCGAATATTTGTGTCTTCCGACATCCCGACCATACTCCCGATGGAAAGGTCGTGCTGTCGAAATTAGTCTCGGGCAGATTGGTGGAGACCCTCACGAGCTTAACTAACACTGACCAACTGGTGTTGTATTGGGCTCATCACGAGAAGCTTTGTCTGATCGACGGTACCATACCCGGCAGAGGGCTCGCCTTCATGGTAAGTTGGACCCGACGGAAATTACTGAATTGACTAGTTTCTGATAGTTTCGCAGGGAGGTTTAGATTTATGTTTTGGTAGATGGGATCTTGCGCATCATCCCATTTCAGATGTCCACCCGACAGATATCAAGCAAACTCTCTTCCTCGGTCAGGACTACAACAATGCTCGTTGCATGGACTTCCACACTGTCGACCAATGGTCACAGAACAAACTTAAAAGAACCGAAAGTAGTCGGATGGGTGAGTTAAATGCTCATCGATGCAAGAGTTGAACCTCTGGCTAACGGCACTGTTTAGGCTGGTCCGATGTTGCTTTGTGTTTGACCGGCCAAACCGTCGAGGACTTGAAGATCCACTTCATGGAGCGTTGGAACTTCATTTGGAAATCCAAGTACAGCAACAAGGACTCCAGGTACAAGGAACTCCGAGTTGAAACTCATCCAAGTGGTGGGCGAATACACCATGCGGCAAGTAAAATCAAGAGTGGTATGAAAGAGTTCATCCATAGCTCTGAAACTACTACGCAGGAGCGGAGTTTCCGTGAGGAGCGAGGCTACGAAGAAGAGCGAGGCCACGGAGAAGAGCGAGGTCAACGACGGCGCAAGAACGAATATGAGGACCCACTAGCATTCCCAGATTCAGACGAAGAGAAGAAAGAGCGCCGCCGACGCAAACAGAGAGAACGACAGGACATCAGGACATCGGAGCGTCACTATGCAGAGGAGCAAACGGAAAGTTACCAATACGTTGGACGTCACTCGGAAATCCAGATGCACCAGAACCTTCAAAGCTCGCACGGAGCGAAATGTCAGATCGTTCGAAGCGTGAGCCCGTGGAGTCACAACACGAAGACTGAGCACTCGATCCAAAACGCCTATATCCAGATTATCAAGAGCGCTCATCACTTTATCTACATCGAAAACCAGGTGAGTGAGCGGGCTAGATATTGTGGCCCAGGAATTTTGAAAATATATTCTAAGATCTATCATAGTTTTTCATCACTGCTACGACGTCGGATGGTGGGTGGCCTGTTAAGAATAGGATCGGTGAAGCCCTTGTCAACAGAATCGTCCGAGCTCACCAAGCCAACGAGAAGTTCCGCGTCATTGTCATCATGCCCTCCGTCCCTGCATTTGCTGGCGATCTGAAAGACGACGCAGCCCTCTCAACGCGTGCGATCATGGAATTTCAGTACGACTCCATCAGCCGAGGGGGTAAAGGACATTCTATCTATGAGAGACTCAACGCCCAGGGCATCAACCCCTTGGATTACATCCGCTTCTTCAACTTGCGCAACTACGATCGTCTCAATATCTCTAGAGAGCTTGAAAATGCTGAACAAGCTGCCAAGTTCGAGTACGAAGTTGCCCAGCAAGCTCTGGAGAATAAAGTTGGCGCTGGATGGAGTACTACTGAAACGCATGGTGGAGAATTGGATAAGTGGGGCAGAGTCCAGGGTGGTGCCAGTAGCGGAGTCTGGGATAGCGTTGCCCAGTGCTCCATGTTGGGTGGCGGAGATATCCGCGACGCTCCTTGGTCTGGTGACCCAGACAAGGAGATTGATGCATTCGTCTCTGAGGAGCTTTACATTCACTCAAAGGTAAAAACGCCGTCTTTCGACCATGCAGCAGACTACCCCGCTAACCTTACTCACATAGGTTCTCATTGCTGATGACAGAATCGTCATTTGCGGTTCTGCAAATCTTAACGACCGCAGCCAGAATGGCGACCACGACTCCGAAATTGCCATTATCATCGAGGATCATACGCCTATCCAATCTTTGATGAACGGACAATCATACAATGCCTCGCACTTCGCAGCTACCCTCCGCCGATATCTATTCCGCAAGCACCTCGGTCTCGTCCCAGCCCAGAGTTCAGATACTCTTGACGCAAATATGCTCCCGGTTCCCGAACCGAATATCTACGACTTTGATTCCGAAGAAGATAAATTGGTCATGGATCCTCTGAGCGATCGCTTCTGGGATTACTGGAACTCCACGGCCAAGAAGAATACAGATGTCTTCGCAAAGGTTTTCCACGCAGGTAAGTAACACACCACAAGAGATATCGACGATACAGCCTCATACAAACGCTGACTAATATACCCCAATAGTTCCATATGATGGCGTCCTCAACTGGGAAGAATACGAGAAATACTTTGGCCAATACTTCCGCCCGCGCGGTACAAAGGAAAAGCCGGAGCCACCGATGTATCCCTTGGGACACGTTGTCAAGAACGAATTTCCTCCAGGTGCCGAAGGTGCCCGCGCCGTCAAAGCTGAACTTGCGAAGGTTCGCGGCAGCTTGGTTGAGATGCCGCTCAAATTTATGCAAAATGTGGATTTCGCCGTTGAAGCAGCGAGCTTCAACGCTATGACTGAGGCGGTCTACATCTAAGTGAATCCGGCGATTTGTACGAACCTTGGAGCGGTGGCACGTAACATCATGAAATAGCAAAAAGCACACATGCATGTAGTAACTTTATCGCATAGCAGCCTCATATACGTAACCTGTCATCAGAAATCGAATGGAAGCGCCCTGACATAAAGTGAACTCATCTATAAGAACTAGAGATCGTTGGAACCTGATTTTATATGTACATGATCTAGCTCGCGGCAACAAATCCGTAACCGATATTGGTGTAGTGCAGTTGTCTCGCAAGTCAGACGTCTCCCTGGTCCGGTTTCACCAGACGAGAAGTGCATTCAAGTATGCCCAATCTCGTCTGAACCTGCTTACAGTTGACAAGCATTTATTTTGCTATACGCCGAATTCAAATGTTCAAGTTGGCCATTAGTTCCTAGTTAAGCTATAGCAACATCTGAAATGAGTCTGTTCAGCGATCTCGCGTCAACATCTACATAATAAGACTTGGTGTACGAGGCTTCAAGCCTACTGACGGTTGATTAATTTCGGACAAGCTCCACTGACGGCACGAAACTCCCCAGGGGTATATGGTCAAATGTTTGTCCGTAACGTGGACTCGGCATATGCAATGGTGAAATCGGCTCCCAATTAATGCGCCATAGAATTTGCTGCATATCTTTAAACCCTCTGTTTATTGATATCCATTGCAATGTCGGAGGCTCTTTCCGTACCATCTCAGACCAATCGCCGTATTCCGCTGCGACATCTGTGACAAATCTTCGGAGCAATAGCAAATCCATATCACCATTAACGAAGTTTGTGCTGCTTAAATTTGCCGCGATGTATGGTACGTGGATCCGTCTGAATTCACTACTATCTGGCAGAAGGCGAATGGTGCGAAGATTAGTCAATCCGTTGAATTGGTTTCTCTCGAGAGGTAAAGGGATCCAATGCATCCCCTCAAGCAGACCGATAGAAGCTATGCGATAGGGCTGACTAAAAAAATGCGACGTTGGCCGTGACTGTTATCCGCAGGAATATTAGTATGAGACTTGTAACAGATTCTAGGTGTAATAGCGGAGGGGTTGTGTATACGTATACAACAGTCTCGGGGCCCGCAGCGGCCGACCAGGCAAGTCTAGGCTCGAGACCACGCATACAGAGGATTGTTAAACTAAACGAACCTTCTCAATGTGGAAAGAAATGCGGACTTCTGAAAGCTGACTCTGGCAGCCATGGAATTCGCGGGGGATATTGAACCTGGGGCTCATTACTGAATTATATATACGACCAGTTTCAAAGAAAACAGAGGTGTCAAGTACGCCAATTCCTAGAGTTTCAAGAGTCCTCGCGTGACGAACACTAAACTCTTTCGACAGTGGGAAGTCTAGCATTTGCCTCACGAGATCTTCTGTGACTACTCCCTGGAGGATATAGCTCAGACTTTGAAGGCCGGATGGAAGGCGTTCGAGAAACTTGGTGACTTCCGGAATGTTTAGAATATTTCCGTCGAAAACCGGTGCGACTGTGATTTTGCAAGTGTGCAGTCGCATCCTCTCTGCTGGAAGCGCTGCCCAAAAGCCTGGGTCCTCTTTGGACGAGCATAGCTCGAGGAATCGTAGATTCTCGACTTGTATTCTTGTCGCGACCTTCCTCTGGTAGTTTTGGCCAATAAGTGAAAGCTTCTCGAGCTTATATCTTGAGATGCCGGCAAATACAACGTTTTGAAGAAACTCATCTGTAGTCATAAAAGGCTCAACCTCTGTGTCAGATTTCCGTAATTGACAGCCGTAGCGCTTTTGATCATCGGAAGCCGGATAGACGAGACCGACAAGCACAGAAATGTGTAGCATCTGTAGCGATGGGCAAACTCGTATCAATCGGTCTAGTCCTACTAGCCCTGACCCAATCTCCCCATATACTTTAAGCTTTCGTAAACAAGGTAGGCCCCCTCGAGGGAGAAGGAATTCCGGTTTCCCTTCTGACATGAAATTGCCGGGTAAGCACAAGCAAACAAGATTCTCTCCCTGGCTGGCGAATATTTGGTTTGCGGAGGCGCTAGGGTTACTATTCTCAATATACCATCTTTTGCTTAATGGTCAGCTTTGGATGACTTGCTAGCTTGCACTCGAATGTGGGCCCGTGGGGCCACCCTGCTCTAATCGCAGCTCCGGACCGCCGACTGTGAAAAGCAACTTTTATCTGGATCCGGATAAGGTAGCGCAGGTAGAATAACTCATTATACTGACTTGAAACTTTTGATCGGACCAGTACAAGCTCCCAAAAACGAGTGGATGTATGGCTTGGAGGTCTTCCTGTAGGGCTCAGGGCCGTCTCTCATCAGGAGTTCAGCGCGGTGGCGTCTTGTATCTATCGAGATGCAAACAAAACGTATTTTACGGACAAATTTCGCGTGTTTCACTCCAAAGGAGATAAAAAGGTTCGCAACGTCGTGCGGGTCTGGCCATTTTGGCAAGGCGATCTCCACCTTGGCGTAAATGAACTCCGTCGCTACAGAATTCATGAGCTTATCACATCGTGCGACACTGCAGAGGTCGGAAGACGATAGCTGATACGTCGAATGACAATTAGCAATTGCCCACCAACTATCTCCCGCTTGCATTCGGGAGAGAGCTTCATAGGTCTGGTTAGACCAAATGGAAGTACCTACATATCCTAATACTTTGCGGACTATCTCAACTGGAACTTGGCCGAGCATCTTCGATCGACACACCGATGGCGTTAAATTTGGGGCCAAAATTGAGGTTCCGGTGCATGCGGGCGAGCTTTGGTTCTAGATAGCTAGAATTCTCATCAAGAACGCTTGAGTTGACGTCTGAGCAAAACAGTCATTATTATACCATCACTAGGAATTCCAAAAAAATTGGGCAATCGCTGGATTGCGCGGTTATGCGTGGGATTCTAGAAATTAACCTCTCAAATCTCTTGTCAAGATCACAGGAGGGTATTGAATTTGCGTTGCGAAGTATTAAGCATTTGTGTATAATTAAGCTTCTACGAAGAGTAGTATACATCTCAGCAGCGCAGAAACACCGATATCGACCCGTTGAATTCATGATGGTCTAGTTAACTTCCTACGTCTTGAACGGCAGTGGCTGGATATTTAAATGACTTTGGAACGATGCCATCAATTATTTCAAGACTACAAAACCTAAAGGATTGAAACTCAGCAATGGATATCATGAGTTAAAGCTGCACCTCAGACCAAGTTAGCCGATAGCCGACTTAGCTATTTACTCGAATTCGTCAATTGGTGTGTGTAACAATGAGATTGTCTTCGATAGTCAACAATAGCTCAACAGCAATTGCAAGCGCAGCGCTTACGCGGCCACTCTCCCAAACGATATGATGTTATATAGCTAGAACAAGACTGGAAATCGTATATTAGAGGGATATTCATTTTCTCAAGAATAACCCAGCTTTCTCAAGGCTGCCACTCGCAGGTCGACTACTTTTTGTTTAGGCGCGCCTGAGGCACGGCGCCTTAAAGTCAACCTTATGCAACAGCACAGGTACGCTCGCCCCGTGTTGACTCACGGACAGCTCAGAGTTCGGCTAGCCTGGGTATCAACATCTCCAATACAGTGCCTCTCACTATCCAATACAAAATCTCTAGCTGGAAAACGAGTTTCATCGAACTCGGGACAAAAAAGCTTCTATAGAGACGGGAGAAAACTAGGACAGTTGACTCATCTTTATTTTAGCTAGCTAGTCAATGTACCATGTCAATAGAAATACATATAAAGGAATCTTCGAACTACTGGCCGGCTACTCAATTATCAAGATTTAGCGGATCACATTTGCGCCCGTCCTAAAGCGCTGCTTTCAGCTAGCACCAATAACTTGTCAATTTCAACATAACATCACAGAGATACTTTTATATTGTTACAGGCTAATAAGCCGTCGATTGCAGTTCATCCAGCAGTAAATATGGCATCATCTTCTAAGGCGGCAACATCAACCGGCGAGCAGTATGACCTCTGCCTTATCACGGACGCCACGGGCTCCATGGCGACATACCTCAGCGCCCTGCAGCATTCCTTACCCCAGATTCTTGCGCTCAGCAACCTAACCTCCGCATTCACCTCCATCTCGGTCCTCGCGTACCGCGACTATGATGACGCGAACTACAAACATGGAAAGCAAATTGAATTCAGCGGCTGGTATGATGTTAACGGGAAGCAAGATAGCAGCAGCGGCAAGCAGGTCAATTTGATTGACTTTGCGAAGCAGATTGATATCTGCGGCGGTGCTGACTTTCCCGAGGCGTCGAAGAGCGCAATATGGACGCTTATCAAGAATGTGCATCCGGGGAGGCGGACGTTGTGTTTCTGGTATACGGATGCGCCTCCGCACTCTGAGACGAGTCGCTCGTGGGGTGGGCAGCGGCAGAAGGAGCTTGCAGCGCTCAAACAGGACCCAATCGGTCGCGAATGCATGGAGTAAGTGGTTCCTTCCCAGCCCACCTAATCAAGTCTTCGAATGAACCTAAGGATCGACTCTATTCATTTTGATCAAGAACTGAAGCTATGGATTGAGTTAATATGTTTATGATGTAAATAGTTGGATCTCATGTTGCCGCCTCATGGCGAAACATAGGGTGCAAGTCATGAGTATTCTGAGCAGTTCAATTGACGTCCACGCCTCATGGTATGCCATGCTAAGCGCGGCGACCAATGGCGTCACTGTTACTCTTGACCGCGAAGATGCTCATGAGATTTCACTCGTCTCGATGGACCTGCTTATGGCTTGGTTGAATCAAACGCCTCGGAACACAGCCGTGCCTGGCGTGAAAACGCTCAGCTGGCCCATGTCGCTGGCAAAGAAATTCAAGAATGTGAAGGATGAAACTCCGAAGAACAGCAGTGGATTCTTGCCAAAGTTCGATAACGACAAGGTGTTAGCCCACAAGCTGCAGAAGGAGCAGTATGATGTTAAGAGAGATGTTCATCATACTCGGGAGCCTGTTCAGGACTTTGCGCTGCACTTTACTGCAGATGAGGATTACCAGAAGCTGGTGTACACCACACTAGAGGTCAGGATCTTAACTAGCTCCTTTTAGGTCAATATGTTGCAATACTAATCAAGAGGACCTGTTAGACCATTATTGACTTTGACGTCTCCACGATTTCTCTTAACCCGGTCTTCGGAGAGCTATGGAGGGTACGTTTAGTTTCTACTGATATCTACTGAGAGTATTTACAAGTTTTGACTGATCCTGATATCACGCGCGCTACGAAGGTTGTATGTGCCCAACGTGGCTCCGACGCCCGCGAGAGGGTAGTAAATGCATTCGCCGTCGGTGTCAACAAGATGGAAGCCGGCACGATCAAAGACAGCATGAAAGTGTGGCTTGAAGAAAGCTACAACCAGACCAAAGAAATCGAGCGAATCATCGCAGAAGTCCCTCCTGAGAAGGCCTATCCTGCTGTTTGCATTGACCCAACCGAAGCAGGGGTCGGCCCGATGCACTGGGCCCGAGGCGACCTTCTCGAAATCGCACGGTCTTGCCACAAGAGCGTTCTCAAGCGACTCGGTAAGGTGCTAACCAAGTTGGTGCTCATCCCATCGAAGGAGGAATGCCCGGAGCATCTTCGGGATGACAAGGTGGTAGAGAAGATTCCGTTCGCGCTGGCGGAAAAGGAGTACAAGAGGTCGTTTTGGAAGATTCTACTGCACCTTGTGCTTCCAGGCACGTATCTGTCTGCCCGCGCTGGAGCCTTGTTGGCTGCTCTGTGTATGAAGATTGGCGTTGAAATCCCCGGCCTTCAGGAAGCTGCCAGGGCGACTCTCGTAGCGTTCCGGGGCCAGTGGGCGGACATTGAAGTTGGAGAGAACTGGAGCCTGGAGGTAAGATGCTAATAACCCTGAGATGATATATGCCTATTATGACACCGAAACGTCCACTGACACATACCATCCGAATTTCATATGATAGTGCATGCGGCTTCTACTGTACTGCGACCAGAAAGACCGTCGGAGCGGTAAGGAAGGTATACTCACCGACTTTGAGCAGCGTCTCTTCAAGAACCTCAACGGCTACAAGCTCGCCGAACTCAACTTGGACACCGAACTCACCGCCCGCGTCCCATTCACCCCGGAGAAAACCCAAGGCTGGATCGGCCCCACTGTCAAATGCCTGAAATGCTACCAGAACCGCAGCGTCACCATGATGGCCAGATACGGCATCTGCGGCATCTGCGCCTGCGACGAATACACGGATAAAGACGCCAAGAAGCGCGCCCAAACCATCCGCGCAGAGACTGATCAAGGAGAGAAGACTCCCAAGAACTGGGTCGAGTGCGGTAACCCGGAGTGCCGCTGCGGGTATGTCGTGTACGATATCGAAGCGCTAAACGTCAAGCCAAAGTGCCACTACTGCCGATTCCCAAGCGCTGGCAAGGTGCCTTTCGTCTCCTGCAAAACATGCACAAACCGCGTCATCTGGCCGATGGAATACCGGACCGAAGCGTCCAAGGACTTCCAATGCGTCTTCTGCGAGGAAGGTCGCCCGACCGTCGTCGACAAGTCCACCACCGCCCGCCAACTCTGCAAGGAAAATGGCACATCATGGATCCTGGGCGACGAGGGCGCTAAGCTCGGATTCTCCGGCCGCTCAGTCTACGCCACCGTAAAGGACCGCGGGATGGAAACCATGCACGATGCTATTTCTCTGTTCACGAAGGACCCGACAGCTCTGTCCCTCACCATACTCCATAAGCCGATCCAAAACACCGCGGACCTCCTGGAGGAATATAAACGGTGGATTTCGTCGAACACGATCGAGTACAAGACCTGCGACCTATGCTTCGACTCCTCGTTCAAGCCGCAGGACCTGCACGACGCATGCGGTAGACGCGGCTGCCGCCACCGTATCTGCGTGGACTGCATTAAGAACTGGTACGGACAGAACGCACCGGGTAAAATCGTCAACCTCAACTCGCTGCAATGCCCGTTCTGTCGACGCGCACCTGCCGGCAAACTACTCCGGGGATACGGAATGAACGTCGCAACTCTAATCGGTGTGCAGGAGGCTCTTGAGCTGCGCAGCCAGTGGATTTTCGGTTGGTGTAAGTATAGCCGTACCCCCCAACTCATCTCCATGTTGCATTTTAGCTCTAACAAATCTGCGCTTCGTAGGTATCAAATGCGACACGGCAAAGCAGCACGTCGAACGCGTGTGCGCAGCCGGCGGCCAACCGATCGAGCTAGACAACTTCACCTGTGAGTCATGCGTAGACGACGATAAGAAGCCGAAGCCGAAGCCTTGCCCTGGCTGCAGCGTGATGACCGAAAGGGCGGCCGGCTGCAACCACCTCGCCTGTCCGTGCGGTGCACACTGGTGTTACATCTGTGGTGAAATGTTCGGGCCGGATTGCATTTACGAGCATCTAAACGAAGTGCATGGCGGCGCTTTTGCTTATGTTGACGAAATGGAAGACGACGATGACGAATACGACAGTGATTATTACGAGCCATGAGCAGCCAATTCTCTATGGTTTAAGCATTATTATTATATGTATTAGACAGACGAAAACGACAATATGAAGAAATAAACAGTGGACTTGCAATTTTTTTTTTTTTGAGTTTCCCTAGTTTGATTAGAGACCTACAATGCCACTAGCTGTTTTTGACGAGACAAGCAGTGAGTGCGTTTACCTGTAGATTTCGATCTGGAGAGCACAAAGAATTTAACGCATCTTGGATACTTAAGTTCAGAAAGTAAAGAAATATGCTCCCCACAGAATAGCTTATGTAGGCTTGCGCCTGAAGAAAGATATTGGGGAAGCCACGCAAATAGCCTTGAACAGGTTATAGAAAAGTAAAACAGGAAAAACGAAATTTAGTTGTGAATTTTATGAAAAGCAAATGTAGAAAACCTGCGCTCCTGCTGTCTCAACCTCGTTTTCGTTGAAAAAGCTAGGCAGTATTGCAATTCAGAGACCATGATGACAAGAAGAAGTCCGATCAAGTGGGAAGCTTGCTGACGTCAACGTCGCAGGCATCACGGCCCCAAAAAGCTGTCACGACCGAGTTCGCCCTAGCCGCATCGTAGACTTGAATCGATGGTCCGAGCTCGCCTTGGACGCGCTCAGCATAGAATCCTTCTGGTTCCTTGAGACCGTTAAGAGCCGATTTGACCCTAAGCGCAGAAACTGTCAGTCTCGGATATAATTTGGCAACGACACAGATTTCATATAGAAAAGAATATGCTGACTTACATCAAACCCCAGGCGATGCTTCGCATTCCGATCAGTGCTTCAAGAGCACCCGAATCCCCAACGCCAATTTTACAAGTGAGGATGTCGTCAGTAATATGGCATGGATCCTTGAATCGGTACCTACGTGGATCTTCGACACGGACCCTCTCGACGCAGGTGACAACCAGCTGGCGAACCTTCTGGGGCGTCCAGAATCGGCGATCCAAACCCTTCAGGTAGACCATGCGAGTGCAGTTCTCAGTCACGATCTTGCGGAAGGTAGAATAGCTGATACGGTGCTCAGATTCGGTCTGGTCGATTACAACCTCGATACGGTTCGGAACACCCTTAATCAGCAAGCCCTTGTGCCCTTGCGCAAAACGGAGGAATGCGAGTGCGTGTTCGCGGTGGATGAAAGTGAGGCGGATGTTTCTGGTTTTTGCCTTCTCGTCGATGGGATTCAACTGGACACGGTAGAGTGGGCCGCCAGCTACGCCAGCGAGGATATCTTCAATGCTGACGGAGGCGGGGATATTGCACAGGCGGATTACAGGGACTCGCTGAGGGTCGTAAGCGGACCTAGCGCACAAGTAAGCTTCACCAATGAGCGTCCCGACTTGCCCGGGAAGGCTGCCGCGATGATTGAAGTTGTCAGGGATGCGGGTGATGAGAGTTGTAACCGGGGTGCTAAGGGTTGAGGTGATAGCTGTTTCCAACCTTCCACCAATCATGTTGGCTAGAGCTTGAGTATTTCCTCCTGCTGCAGCTGGCTTGCTTGGAATAACCGTAGCAGAGGAATGATCACTAGTCGCTCTGGTGCTAGCTTGCGATTGCGGGGCCAGATGACTCGGCCTGGCCTGATAGCTGGCCATGACAGCCGCGTCATCAGCCGCGAAGACATCGACTGCAAGTTTAGCCCGTTTCGGTGCAGCTTGGGCAGGAGCTGTGGGAGCTGCATTGACGGTGCCGTGAGCAGGAGTTCCCTTCCGCTTATCCTGGAAGGTATATTGGACATTCTGTGGCTTACTTTCGCCAGGGAGAGGAGCTTCAAATCCGTTAGGACGACGACGACTGTCTGGGTCCGCAACGTAGCTGTAGAGTTCAGCCAAGTCGACCGGCTCAGGCTCAAAGACGGGAATCGGCAGGTTCTGAGTCGGGCTGGGTGGAGCTGATTGGAACTCGCTGCCACCGATCTCAGTGACCGAGGGTGCCTTGCTAGCAGCAGCCGGAGTAACACCCTGAGCCTCAGCGAGTATCGGTATGACAGGGGTCACTGCAGCCGGGACAGCATTCTCAGACCGTATACCTAACATTGTGCAACTTAACATCAGAATTGATCGCATTACCTTATGCGCTCACAGAGTGTAGGACGCATTCAAACTCACCATCTGCTGGAGTCCCAATCAACCTGTCGATAACCTATATCAAGCGTACTCATCAGCCCGCTGCCAATATCAGCCATCATCTCCAAACAGCTCAACCTACCGAGAAGGATTTGTGAAGCTTGTCGAATGCAGCCAGAGACAGCTTGCAGTGATTCTGGCCTTCTTCGATCTGAGACTGAGCCTTCTTTGCCCATGCTTTGATCTCATCGATTTGCTCAGTCACCTTGGTGGCTTCAGACTTCTGCAGGCCCAAGTTGCTGTTCAGGTCGTTGATACGTCGGTAGAGGCTCACAACAACACTGCTCCTCATTTCCTCGTTGTGAGCGAAGGGCTTTGGGAGGGATGTAGTGAACGTCATGTTGTTGGCTTATCCCGGAGGGTTTGGGGAAGAGCTTGTCGGTGGCTCGGTGCACTATGAGTGCCGAGAATGGGCAGAAGGAACTGCTGATGCCAAATGCTCGTGAAGTTAGTAAGGACATGATCCCTATTTCCAGCTTGACCAACCCAAGTCCTCCAGAGCGTGCCCTTTGGCAAGCTCGTCTGCATAGGTATAGAAGAGGTAGAGACTCACTTCGACCAGATGTTGAGCTCAAGAGGAGATACTTGAGGAAGCAAAGGGGGGTCTGTCAGTCTAGGGAGAAGGTTGCCGTGGATGGCGGATGATTCTAGGGCCCCTGGAAGTCTGCCAGTTGAGATTGAGAAGTGATATTGACGTGGTGCTAGTAAGGAGAGAGAGCAGGATCAAGATCAAGACACCTGAGAGCGATCATGTTTAAATACTTTCCGCGCTGAAGCCCATGAGGGTTTCTTCCAGGCGACATACATGGAGACGCCGCTCGAGCTGACTTGGCGGCTCTCCCCAGCCGCAGCCTAAACGGAGGGAAACGCGCCATGAAATGGTGGCTTGTTGTAATTCTTGTCGATTTATATCCCATTCACGCAGAATCGCCTGTTGTCTTGTGAACCGGAAGCATCGCCTGGGAGCACGCTAGAGCTTTTATATATCGATATATCAGGTATGGATACTGGTATTTCCAAGCCCTTCAGGTCCTGGCAATCGGCTTCGGTGTTATTCGAATCGTCTTAAGCTTACGATATGATGGTCTAGGGCAAATCTGTCTTCAATTGAGGTGGGTAGATAGATACTTACATAGGTAGATATCCACGAATATAATCGATATCCTACTATGCACGCGGATACCCAGGTCATTACATATACACAACCAACTGCGTGTGATTCGTATATAATCGGCGGGTATATTTACCAGTGAGCTGAAAGCCGGGTAGCACTTGATAAGTAAAAGACTACGTTCCCTTATATCTGTTCGCCAACGTTAACGCTATCTGGAGGCTTCCAATATTCATTTGGGCCGGTATTCCAGCCTAGTATACTACCTACTTACTCAGGTATAAATCAGCTACCGACCATTCGCTCAATCGAAGTAGGCTGCACACATGCATATGAGACCAACCCAGACCAAAAGCGAAGTGATACGGAAACGGGCGGCTAGATCTATGGATGCAATATGCACAATGGAGAAGGTATCCTCTCGATCTGATTGGGGCAAACCCAGATCTGGACACAGCTAATCCCAGTAGGCTACTGCGACTCGACAGAGCCTCATCATGTGCAAATTTATCGCAGTGAATCCTACGATGACATACGACGGTAACAGCTTTGCTAGCCACCAAGACCAGACCAAGAGTGCAAGAAATGACAAACGGGAGAGCGTGTGTCTTGTCTCTGGCCTGGGCATATAGCCAAAAGAATAAAACCCGCATCCTCGGAGTGGAGAGCACCGAGCCTCGTATACGCGCTGCACGCAAAGAAGACGACTGCGTTGGTTGTTGTATTAGTCATCCGAGCCTGGCCATTGTCGCTCGAAGGCTTTCAACCTCACCAGTTCAATTCTCGGTGTCAAGGTCCGCCTAAGCCTCTAGCCTCTGCGAAACAGCGATGCACTGACGCCGTCTGCAGCTCCGGATGGGGCTTTAGCACGAACGAATGTATCCACATGGAGCCTGTCCGTCATCTGTTCGGGAACGCTGTGGCTTGGTTCCGCTGACTTAGCAGGTGACAGGCAAACGCCCGGCTGCAACCCCACCGCCAGCCTGCAGCAGCCCATGCGCCCAGCCATGCCCGCAGATGCACTCGAAACGGCGTCGGACAGGATCTAATCAGTCCCAACCCCAACGGCCGTCATGCGTCAGGCCCGGCGTGTGGACGCACGCATGCTTGTACCTCAGAGTACAATCGAATGCATGACACGGGCTTCGACGTAATCGCCCGTCAATAAGGTCGTCGACTGTATGTCGGAATCCGCTGCTGGTGTTTGGTTCTCGGCCCCAAGCAGAAAAGTAAGCGGCCCGAGCGAAAACCTGGCCACCGCTAAAAGAGCGAAGGGAAGAAAAAACCCGAGACAGAAAAAAAAAGCTCGGGGGAGAGACAGAAAATGGGCAGGACCGAGACCACCTGAGAGGAGAGCTTAATTACCCGTTCGTGAACTATGCCTCCTTCCCAGTTCTTTCGTGTCCACTCTTGTCAAACATGACCCGTCTCTTCATTGCGACAACCTCTGGACATATCGTGGGCTCGAAAGGGGAGGGAGGCTGAACTCGGATCCTGGACAGCCGCCGGTTTGTTCGTTCGTTCCTTCGTGTCCGCTCGTCCAGCGCGGACAAGAATGCACCATCCAGAATGGCGGATGCTGAAGCGTCGGCCGCGATGGCCCAGGACGGAGGAGAGGAACCGCAGACCAATTCGAACACCATAGACCACGACAGCCCCCACTCGGACGCCGGAGATCGCGAGGTCACTGTCACCTCGCCCCAGAGGAAGAAGCGCACGAGATTGCGACAGGCCTGCGACGCCTGCAGGCTCAGAAAAGTCCGTTGCGACGAGGGCAATCCGCCATGCAAGCCGTGTCAGGCGCAGGGCTTGCTGTGCGCCTACACACGAGCTCGAAAGAAGCCTGGACCGCCAGTTAGGTAACTTGATCGCTCCCTCGTCCTCCGGTTGATACCGATGATGTCCCGCCTGGGGAATCCGACGTCTCGTCCAAAATCGCACGCACGATTTGTTTGTTTGTGTGAGCTGACCGAGCCCCCACAGGAGAACCAAGGATCTACCGCGAGCGCTCCCGGAACAGAATGGACTGGACCAGTCGCCTATGCAGATATCCGATGTCGCGAACGTCGTGGGCGTATCGGCGTCGACGCCGACGAAAGCCAGGCTTGTGTCACTACCTCCCGGGTCGGACCAGTCCGAAGGAGTGCATAGATCCCACAGGACGTCATCAAACGCCACGGTCTTTTCGCCGTCCCTCGGCCAGCTACCCGATGTCATCGGCCAAGGTTCGACTGGCGGTGTCTTCAGCGCGCTTTCACCCGTGATCAACAGCTCGGGCACTGCGTTCCCCGCTCTGCCCGCATATCGCATGGATATCACGACAGACCTATTATTGCCGAGGGACGTGTTGAGGCTCTTGCTGAAGGACTTCTTCTACTACATTTATCCGCTGAATCCGATTGTCCATGAACCATCGTTCACCACGGATTTCAATAACAACCGTGACAAGGCCGATCCCATGTTCCTGTCCTTGATATTCGCCATGTGCACCATCACCATCATATCTTTCCCCAGGAAGCTCCAATCGTACTGCCAGGGACGGTACTACAATACCGCCATACAGATGGCAGAGCGCTCACACCGGCTCGCCTTGCTTGCCCGTCCCGTGGACTACCTCGAGCGGCTGGATGTAACCCTACTGTCATCCCTGTACTTGCTCTCCTTGAGCGCCTGGTATTCTAATAACACTAATCGGGGTTCCTTCTATTTTGCGGAGCTATCACTGGCCCTAACCATTCTCGAACGGTCCTCGCCGTCGAGCCAGTTCAATAACCCGGACTTTTCGCATGGGTTCATGTCCTCGAACAACCTTATCACCATGGAACTCCGAAAGCGAGTCTTCTGGATCACCGTCGTTGGAGAGATATCCCGCTATTCCATGGAAGGCAAAATAAACTTACCCTTGTTCCTGAGATATAATTCCGCGGAATTAGACCAGCTGTACCTGGACACAGCTCCTGCGGAAATAGATGATTCCTTCATAACACCAACAAACTTTGACTTTGCTGGAGCCCGGCTGGAACCCAAGATTAGCCACATGGTAGGATTCAACGCTTGCTCCAAGATCCATCTCATCTACGCCAAGTACGTGGCCACTTGTCACAACGATGAAACCGGCGTCTGGAGATCCGCAGACCCAGAAATGAAGCGAAGAGTCCTAAAGACATTCCTGAACGATATGAAAAACGCCCTGGACTGGCTACCAGATGAACTCAAGCTGGACATGCGGATGGCCGAAGCCAACGCCGGAACCGATGCCGATGGCCTTCCACTAGAGATAGTTCCATGGCCTGCGAACGCCACCACTGACGGCGACATTTACCTCAGCATGCAGGCATTCCTCGGACGGAAAACCCTATACCAAACTGCCGCGGAGCTCCCGGATGGCGTCAACATCCCAGACCCGGACCGGCATGACATCTCTTACGAGGTCCAGAAGGCGAACCTCTACGTAACTCAGCTTTATCTCTTCTCCATTTTCTTGTCGGACTACTCTCGCGTCATCTCGGACCTCTCAAACGGATCGGGCAAAATCAAGTTCGTCAATCCTAACGATGAAATCGACGTCACCCACGACACAGACTTCATCTGTCGCGCGATGCTCGTCGTCATGCGATGCATCAAGTTTGAGCATCTAGAACCAAACGGCCAGAGTATTGTATGTCCCGAATTGCCCCTTGAGACCCGGAGCGCATAAAATACTGACCGAATCATGTCCCATTTGTCCAGATTGCCAAAATTCGTATAATCGCCGCGGGGCTCCTGAATGACATCCGAAACGATATAAGCTACGGCCAGCAGCCGTCAACGCCATCTTCCACCTCGTCATTCGCAAACAAAGCACGAACAGAAGCATATCTTGTCGCATTTCTCGAGTTATTGAACAAGCTGGCGGGTGAGAACAACGCCGAAGACCGGGGATGGTTGCAGGGACTTCGGAACGAAAACAGTTAATGGAGGAGGAAGCTTGTTGCACTTTGCAAAATTCTTTGGTCAGTTGTCATATCAGCTGGAATCGGGATCGGGATCGGGAAAAGCACGCGATAGTGCCATCCGCACTTTTTAATTTTTGTTACAAGGATCTTTGAGTAATGTCCATACGTCGTTTCTTGTTTGAGTACATATCCTGTTGAGTTGAGCTTGTTGACGCGTTTCAAGCTGGCTGTGCTTGGTGGTCTCAGGTCAGCATTTACGAATCGTATCCTCCAGGCGTTCTGTGTATATTATATAGCCATGACGAATGTTAATGTTAATCCTGCATATTATAGCATGCATAATGTTTCACAAAAATAACTTCGATGTCTGCGAGCACGGGATGTTGGGATCCGTCATTTGGCGCTAGAGCGGTTTGGAGGTTGGAATCATCGTGGCTCGCAAGATCTAAAATCATCAACTCTGAACATATGCCGTATTTATCCATATCCCATTGCAAATTTAGTGAAGACAAGGTCAGGCCAGCTGATACGCGTAGATTGCGGATAAGATATGTACCACCAGCATTGTTCAAGGTTCTTGATCAACAATATATAACGGCATACTCAATATACCCAGCTCCAGGCCGACTTTACCGTGATAGTTCCAGCGACTTTCAGCTCCTCCTTGACAGAGCTTGTACCAACCAGCACTTCATATTCGCCAGTCTCAACCACCCACCTGCCGTCTTTCGCGCTCCAAACGCCCAACTCCTTATCACCAACGACCACCTCAGCGGCTTTCGTCTCACCCGGTTGCAAATGCACCTTCTTGAACCCTTTCAGTTCCTTCACCGGCCGCTTCTCCACCGTCGACGTCGCCGTCTTCCGTTGTACATACAACTGCACAACTTCGGCGCCGGCAACAGCGCCTGTATTCGTCACGTCTACCGCCACGGTAAAGGACCTGCCTTCTCCAAGCTCGCTCGCGGATAGCCCGGGCTTCCCCAGTGTGAATGTCGAATACGACAGCCCATACCCGAATGGAAATTGCGGCTTGACGTTCGCCGTATCGTAGTAGCGGTATCCTACCATCAGACCCTCCTTGTACTCGGACTTCAAGTCTTTACCCGGGAAAAGCCCGTGTGTAGGGTTATCCGCCAACTTGACGGGGAACGTCATCGGCAGCTTGCCCGAGGGGTTTTGCTTCCCCAGCAGGACGTCAGCGAGGACGTGGCCCGCCTCCTGGCCGCCGTACCATGCCTGCACGATACTCTTGACTTTCGGATTGGCAGACCATGGCATATCGACTGCCGAGCCGCTCTGGTTTATGACGACGACGTTGTCATTTATGGCTGCGATGGCGGCGATCAGGTCATCTTGGTCATTCGGGAGCCTTGTGTCCGTGCGGTCGTAGCTTTCGGATTCCCATTCATTGGTGAGACCGACGACGACGACGACGGCGTCGCAGCCCTTAGCGACGGCCGCCGCTTCAGCTATCAGTGCGGCGTTATTGGTGACTGGTGCGACGCCAAAGCGTATGCCGAGGGCGGCGATGTCCTCCATTGGTGGATCGCGCGGGGACTCCTTTGGCCACAGGGAGGCGTTCACGATGCTGACGTCGTACCATTTGTTCGCGGTCAGTTCAACAGTCTTGACGACTTCCTCGGAGCCGACGTTCATCATTAGGTCGCCACGTCGGTTGAAGTCCCAGTTGTCGATTAGCAATGCGCCGTCGAAAAATAGCTTCGCGGCCGTGATGGTGCTTAGGCTGATATTGTATTTGCCATCCGCAGAGACGGAGATACGGCCGGACACCTTTGCGGAGAATTTCTCGGAAGGTGACAGTTCTGGCGGCCGCTGGTCGATGAGGAAGAGGTTGCCTGATTTTTGGATGCTGGAGGAGACTACCGGCCCAGTGGCATCGTAGCCTCTGAACCATTCCAGACGAAGACCAGGGATGGAATCTGGTGTGGTGATCTTGCAATGGCCCTCTTCGACATCGACAACAGGAACCCAGCGATCTATATAGATAGCATTGTTAGTATATTTTTCAAGGCAGCATATAACTTGTATAAGAATGCATGTGAAGAGCATACCGAGGATGCACCCCGTCGCATATGGAACTTCGATGCCGCTGTTCAACTCTCTAACAGCTGTAACAAACGAGTCGTACGGCTGGGTCAAGTAGTTTGGATTCAGATGCGCGGAGCCACCGCCTCCAGCAACAGTAGCCTTTGCATTCGGGCCGATAAAAGCGACCTTCTTCAACGACGCAGGCTTCAAAGGTAACGTCTGGTCATCATTTTTGAGCAGTACGACACCCTCACCACCTGCCCTTCTAATGAGCTCCGCCGTCTCCGGGGCCTCCCGCGACACTTCTGGTGCCTCGGGCGTCATATCCTTCCATTTACCAACCTTCGCGATCAACGTTAGAATCCGACGAGCGGCCTCGTGCACCGCCTTTTGGATCTCGACATCGCCCTCCGCCTTCGCGAGAAGATTCTTTGCCGACCGCTTCTTCGCTGGTCCAGGCATCTCGAGATCCAGCCCAGCGAGCAGCGACTCCACCGTCGAACTCGTCCCGAACCAATCAGACATCACCAGTCCATCGTACCCCCACTCTCCACGAAGCACCTGCTTCAACGTGAACGGATGCATATCGCAATGATGACCATTGATGCTATTATATGCCGTCATGACAGCCCACGGCCGGCCTTCACGCATCGCAATCTCGAACGGCTTGAGGTAGATCTCGCGCAGCGGCGTCTCGTCGATAATCTCGTCGACGTAGAGCCGCTGGGTCTCCTGCTCGTTCGCGACGAAATGCTTCATCGTTGCCGCGACGCCCCGCGACTGCACGCCGCGGATGTACCCGGACGCCATCTTGCCAGACAGCAGCGGGTCTTCGCTGTACGACTCAAAGTTGCGACCGCCGAGCGGGGACCGGTGGCAGCAGGCGGTTGGTGCGAGGAGGACGGAGGCGGATTTGGACTTGACTTCTTCGGCAAGGTGCTGGCCGACCTCGAAGGCTAGGTCTGGGTTGAAGGTAGCACCCATGGAGATACCGGAGGGGAAGAAGGCCGCCTTCTGGCCGCCGCTGAAGGTGTCGCCTCTTGCACCGCTGGGGCCATCTGGATAGACAGATACATTAAATTAGTTAGTTGAATTGGATCCAGCACACAGTTTGGGTAGCTTCGATATATATATATATAGTGATATATAAGTACCGCTCAGCGTTGGATTTGTACGGACCGGAAACCTTGATAGATGGAATCTTCTTATCCGGCACGGAGACCGTCCGCCAGAAGTCCCTGCCAGCCAGAAGAGAAATCTTCTCCTCCAGCGTGAGCGCGGCGAGCGTCGCCTCAATCTCGTTCACCGCAGCCGTATACATGGTAGTTATTCCGCGCGTCCA
Source organism: Drechslerella dactyloides (assembly GCA_020064725.1). Taxonomy (NCBI): domain Eukaryota; kingdom Fungi; phylum Ascomycota; class Orbiliomycetes; order Orbiliales; family Orbiliaceae; genus Drechslerella; species Drechslerella dactyloides. The sequence goes on along the minus strand of JAGTWJ010000008.1, from coordinate 1,437,867 downwards.
CCAATTAGATCAGTAAACATGAATATACGCCGGATGCACCGGAAATCTGATATCCGGGAGCTTGAAGGTGGGATGTTGATATTTATATATCCTCAATCGAATTGCGATCAATATCAATCGCCTCCCGTGTGCTATAGCAATCGAAAGGCCTTAAGCTTGTGATATAACATATATCCCCGCCTCGTCTTCGGAAGAATTCAATCGGTAACCAGGTACTCGAAAGCGAATCCCAATCGCATTTTTCGAATTTTCCCGTCTTGGTCTACACAAAATTAGTGTGCGCGTGCCCCAATAATCCCCAAGCATGTATGTATACCTGCATCAACGGTCATTAAACCACATTAGCACTGCAACCCTGCCGGTGAGAATGCGTCCTTGTGGAGAAACTCTAGCTCGGATGAGGGAAGCACCTGCTCCTTAGCCAGGTTTTCCGGGGAGTGGAGCAGACGTGCGAGTCAGTCCGCGCTAGTTACGGAGAGCCGCGCCTTTACGCCCCATAGCTTCTTTCGGCAGCATGGGTCCGGCTCCGGCTCCAGAATTCAAGGATGCGTCGTCGATGCGGTGCCGTCGACAGTGCAGCTGCTTCTCTCGTGGTGCGTTTGGTTCCTTGGTAGTGCGCATGCAGAACAGGCCGTAGCGAGGCCTTCTGTTCAGCCGAAGTCTCTCCGCTGCATCTCGCGAGGTACAGTACAACATCACTGTCCTGTCAAAATGACACGGCATCAACGCGGGTAGTACCGCATTCGAGGGCAGACAAACCACCTTGACGGTGGCACCGTTGTCGGCAAGTGCTTTCAAGTCCGGCGTAGGCCGAAATGCGGATGACAAATCGATTCATCGACTTCGTTGGTAATCGGGAAGGTCCTGGTTAGCTAGACAATGGAAAAGAATGTTAACTTGCACATGAAGGAACAAGCATCTCTGGAGGATGAAATCGGGCTGACGGAGCAAGCTTTACGCAACTCCAAGTGACCCGATTTGATTGATCATGATGTAGAGCATCTGACTATAAATCGGTCAGCTAACCAGATACAGCTCCAGATATATCTGATTTTGCAATATATACAAGCAAGTAAGAGTTAGCGTATTCGCGTATATTTCCGAGTTGTGCATAAGAAACGCAGCTTAACAGAATACGCTCAAATAATCTATAGGACAAACTATCATTACATGGAGATATATGGTTACGGTGGCGCCGAGTCTATCATCATATCATCGTAAGTTGAACTTATACGTAGCTTGACTTATACATACTTAAGTACTTACTGACCAAATTAATATTCGGCCTGACAGCTAAGTCCAATCCTTTATTCGCCCAGCGGCTACTAATAACTCGGCGTGAAGCCTCGCAAAGCCACTGGATCATGTTACGTAATTGAACGGATATAAAACCCGATTCCACATGCATACACAATCGATCTTCTAGAGAAGGCTGGCAATTGACGAACTAATTATCTCAGGATAAATCCATCGGTATTGTACCGTCGTCCCCGCTCATCGAGCTCGATGGCATCCGCATGTACGTCTCCATTTTCCGGGCAGATTCACCGTGATAAAGCAACATACACTAAACAGCTCAAGCTCATCCGGTTTGGTCAATTGACTTGAAGAGCTCTGGAGCATTGCAACTCATGAAAAATGCGCTACCCAAACATTAACACGTATGATAACCTGTTTCGACGAAAACCCAATCCAATATATGCAATATGTAATAATATCGTAATGCCGCAACTCGTCTCCAAGTATCACAAGCCTCGAGAGGAAGGCTGCCAAGCATCTATATTTATATTCAGTGGGATCATTGATCATCAAATTGGATATACATATGATTCGGCTATCGTAGGGTTAACGCGATGGTCGCAGTGGCAAAGGGGTTCGCACCATATAGATATCACTCAATGCTCGATCGGTTCATGCACAGTGGAGAACGCTCTGATTAACGTTAAGCTGTTGCCTAACGAGGCTCTTTTAAAGCACCGCAGACGGCCCAATCGCGAAATTCCGAGACGGCATGTTCGCCGATAGATGATAACGAGTGTGGGCTTTTTTTGCGAGAAAATCGTGAAATAGAATGTAAATAGTCCCTTATGATATCAGGCTGTGGCTATGTGCGCCCGAAAGCCTTCTCCACAAAGCCAAGAACCTTACGTTATCTATGCATTTCATGCTCGCTTCGATACCGAGGTAGAGTATGCAAATATAAGGTATCTATCATGCATGCTGCTAACCATGGGCATATATGTACAGGCCAAGCGTCTGGTATCCCGCCAATCTACCTGCACTGGAGAGCTCCAGCATGCATACATACCGCCGCCTAGCCTGCAGATGGGAACAATACTATGGATACACCCTCATACCCTACCTACATATCAAGGAAGTGTCCAGGGAAACAGCTAAAGAACCCATCCAACTAAAAATCGTGTGCCACGAGGCTGTAAAAATTGCTTACGTACATACATGCATCACAATAGCGCCTGCTATAGGGGCTGCATCAACACTAGGAACCGAAAACAACGCCGTGCATGCATGCAAACTCGAACATAGCTCCAGAGGAAGTAAAAGAATGAGGTATTTTGCCAATTTGAAGGGGCAATAGCAGGATAGCTCAACGAGTGTAGACTACATACATGCGAGCATGCATCACACAGTGATGACAATCCTGTCCCCCAAGACCGCACTATCGCTTATGATAGGAAAATCTCAACCACCAGCACGGTCCCCGTCGCGGTCTCGTACAGGCCCATATGGTTCATCCGCCTCATGCTGACTTCCTCAATCCGTATTTCGATCGGACCGCGAGGGACAGGCGGCGGTGTGATCGGTGCAATGGGGACAGGCTCGACTGCCTTCTCGCTCGAGAAGGACCTGCCCCATGCCCATCTCGATTTCTTCTGTGGTGGTGGCGAAACCGGCGTGACAATGACAGGTGGCGGCGGCGGCGGAGGGTCGGGGAGCTGGAGCCTGGCCTTCAGTTGTTTCTTCAGTTCTTCAATCACTTGCCCTTGTGTTAGGAACTGGACGGTATTGCCAACACCCTCTAGCCGGACGAGCTTGACGTATTTGAATAGAGCAAGGTTTGAGGACGAGAGGCTCATGACTTGGTCTTCGGGCTGCTCGTAGGACGACCCGGCATCGTACATGCTATGGAAGGCGACGCTTGGCTTCTGCAGTGTCGCGCTATTCGACGGGACAAGGATGAAAGCGCCGTTGTAGATACCCGATGTGGCTTGTCCCTCTACAAGAGGTAGAATGTGCTCCATGAGGAGGTTCGTAAGCCTCTCCTCTACGGCCAGGGCAATCTTCTGTTGAATCGTCAACGGCTCGTTCTGGATCTTCCCGAAGCTCAGCGTCGGACCGGAGGCGAAGGAGGAGGCGGGCGCGACAGATTCGTATGTCGGTGGGCGAGCATCTGCAGCAGCTGGTTGTGAAGAGCTGCCCGACGGGTAGGCGGGAGTCTGGTATGCCATCCTGTTCGCCTGTGACAATTGTCGGTATCTCAGGTGTTCGGGAACGGGGATTTGGAGAAGTTCAAAGATCTTAAGCAGTTTTGCGAGCTTGATCTCATCACGATCATCAAGGATTCCCGTCTCGAGATACTCTAGCAATCCCTTAAAATCCTATCGAACGCAAAGGTGTTCAGCTATAGCACTACGACTAGATATAGGAGTCCTGGCAACCTTGGCTAGCTATGGGCTGGCTTACATCCACGGGACAGTCGATCGTGGCAGTCTCGCCCGGTAGGCTATAGCTGGCGATGTCCGCAAGCTTGCTATACGGATATTTCAAGATGAGCTCTTCCGAGATGGATATCGGCGTCCCAGAGACGAGGAAGGTGACTGTTCTAGGCGGGGGAGCGTAGTCCTCCATGGTGTTGCGTTGAGGTTGACTCGCCCTTAGCGTAAGATCGAACTTTGATTATGCTTCCAACGAGTATTTGAATCGATCGAGCGACTCGACGTTAACGCTCGCTCGGATCTTCGACACGAACAAAGAAGGTTCTGATAGACTTTCAAGCGGGCGCAGCGCTCCACCGACGAATGAGGCGAATGGCGATGGTGAGGCTCAAATCTGGCTCGTTCGAAGAGCAAATTGCATCACTAACCATGTGACCGTGCCGGCAGGTCACCGCTCAGATGGACGGACGAACGAGAAGTTTGAACGTTTGTCCGGGGGGCTATGTCTGTATGACCCTCTCACGGCGAATTTAATGATCAGGGCTCTACAGCCAAGGTTTTGTTTGCCAGGCCCAGCTGCCCTGCCTTAACTTTTACGCTGGGGAGCAAGAGATCGCGGAGGATCGAATCAGGCGGGGTGACAAACGAAGGTTTCTCGGCAGGCTCATGCAAGCTACCACCGACCAGCGAGGCTTAGACTCCAGCGACCGGGAATCCTGCGGGATCAAGATGCCGACGTACGAACGACTCGTCGGCGCCGGCCTTCACAGCAAATTCCGCAGCAGATCCTTAATTGGACAATTCATCCAGCATATTCGGAATGCTAATTAAAAAGGCTGTTTGCATTGCTGAGAGGCCTTGCACATTATTGCCTTCAGATGCACAATGATCTCTTATCATCTAAACTAAAGTTAAGACGGGAAGTTCCAACGATTAACCTTCATATCTGCCGGTATTGGCCACAAGGCGGTGTTGTTTCGCCGCTGCGAGCTCCTTGGAGTTTCATTGTAGTGAGTCAGCCTCGCTCTAGACACCCCGGCTGCACTCGAGATACCCGAGATTTCCACGTCCTGGATGCAGTGTTTCTACTCAAGCAAGGCAAGCAAAGAAGCATGAACTGAATACAAAAATAATATATCGATAATAGGGCGGAGGCTCATGGGTTACTAAAAGTTTCAGCCGCCCCAAGTGAATTTCGGGCCCATGACTGTTACCTAGAGGCGGGCAGTCCAATCAAACAAGACGACGGTAGCACTTGCGTCCGGTCGCAGGGACAAACCATGCATGACTCCACAACGACGTGTCGCTTAAGCAGCAACAGGCTTCAACGGCGACGAGGCTGCCAGCCTAAACTCTCCGAGCTTCTCGCGCTCTTCTACAGGTTTTGATATCATCAAGAGGCCAAGTGGCCGGGTAGTACCGTTGGTCGTCTGGGCTCTTCAGCTAGCTTTCTCGGCAATTTGGCTCAGGACGGCGGTGCAACTGAACTATGTGAGGCAGATGTTCAGTCACCTGCTTGAGCAGGGCAAAAGATAACGAGATCGTAGATGATCAGTTGAAACATGCGACATCATAGAAGGCAGAGTTCCGAGAAAACCGCAGCATTTGAAGAGAGAGGTAGCAAGCCGGGCAATACTCAGGGTGCGCCTGACGGCTAGGCAAGGCATGCGGTTAGCTTGGGGGTGGAAGGCTGGTTGGAATTGAGGCATTGCAGGGCATAATTTAGTCTCATGAAAGACGCTACCCGGCGCAATTGGTGCTGGTGCGGTGCAAGTTTTAGCAAATTCAAATCACCTTGCAGGCGGAAGTCTAGGCTCCTGAACTTCGGAGCCTCGTACGGGTGTATCAATTGGTGAATCAAGGCGCAAACCCATCAATGGCAACCGTGAATATAAATATTCGGATCCCCGCTCGCGTCGTCGCTCGAGCCGTTGAGCAGAATCCCATCTTTTCCCCGTTAGTGTATCCAGCCATAATATTCGACAGCGTCGTACACATAACGTTACGCCTGTCTGTCGCAATCTCCCCCCCGCCTTTTCGATATAAATTACAAACCCCCTCAAAGCGAAGGGACAGAACTATATCTCCTTCCAACCCTCTCCGGAAGTAATCGACCACCGGCAAGCTTCTATCGTAGTCGCGCCCCCTTCGCAGACGAATCGTCGCTCCAACCATCATGATGTGGTATCATATCTCCGAGGTACGTACACTCCGCGATCCCAGCCCTACGACCTAGGCGAACTCATGGGTCCGCCGGCCGGTTGTATGCATCGGCGGCGCAGGATGGCTAACATGCGCTCCTTCTCTCTAGCCAAATCAATACCTCGCCCTCACAGGTGCAGGTATCGATGGCGTCAAGATCGCAAAGAAGGCGTTTGTCCTTCCGTTCCAGAAAGGTATCCCCTACTCCCAGCGGCGCGCTCGAAATCCTTCCATTCAGCTCGGCGAGCCGGCTGTCGGCATCACGCGTTTCGCTTATGAAATAATACGCACCCCATATCCCAATCTGGTACCGTGGCGGTCGCTCTTGGCAGCGCCGACAAGGCTGTGTATGTTGGACTCCGGATTGCTAACAGACACGCGCGGAATGAACAGTCACACGTATCTCGATCACACCGTTCGACTTCAGCTTGCAGTTGCAGGCGATGACGATAGAGAAGCTGTCGTTCGCCCTGCCCGCTGTCTTCACAATTGGCCCCAGCGACGGTAAGTCACGTGCCCACACGCCGCAACAGGCACAACACAATTCTTCCCGGGAACATCCCTGTAGCTAACAGAGGCGTCGATGTCTACAGACCTCCAGGCACTTGTCAAGTATGCCACGCTGCTCACCGGTGGCCGTGATGGCACCAAGGCGTCCGGCCAGACCCACGTCCAGGACATCGTCAAGGGTATCATTGAGGGTGAAACCCGTGTGATCGTCTCCGGCTTGACGATGGAAGAAATCTTCAGAGAGCGCCAGATCTTCAAGCAGAAGGTTATCCAGAACGTCCAGGAGGAATTGTCGCAGTTCGGCCTCAAGATTTACAATGCCAACGTCAAGGAACTCCAGGACTCTCCTGGTAACCAGTACTTCTCGTCTCTCGCTCAGAAGGTGCGGCGGCCCAATCATCCCTATCTCTGAATCTCATTAGCTCCACTCGATGCTAACAAAGTCATTTGACCGTAGGCGCACGAGAGTGCAATCAACACCGCTCGTGTCGATGTCGCCGAGGCGAGGATGAAGGGTGAGATTGGTGAGAAGGAGAAGCAGGGTCTTACCAAGCAACAGATCTCCAAGATCGAGGCCGAAACATCCATCCGTGAAACCGAGCGGAAGAAGGAGAAGGCCGCTGCTGAAGCCGACCTCACCAACCGACAAACTGAATTGGACCGTGATATCAAACTCGCCAGGATCAGCGCAAGCCGTGCCGCTGAAGCTCGCGATGCCGAGTTGCACAGGGACGTCGAAGCTAAGAGAGCGCAGACGGAGCTCGAGAGACTTCGTGCCACCGGTAAGAGACGTGCTCTCGAAACTGCATCATAAACGTGCTGCTAACAAGAATATCCTGCAGATGTCACCAAGGCTATTGCGAAGAGGGAAACCGACAAGGAAGCCGCCGATGCGAAGTTCTACACTCAGAACAGAAATGCCGATGCGCACATCTACGAGAAGACCAAGGAAGCCGAAGCAGCTTGTAAGTTTCTTCTTAGCATCTGTCATCATTGTTTTGCCGGGGGGGCGAAGACTTACCACTTTTTTTGTGAACAGACCTCCTAGCTACCAGAGCCGCTGAAGCCAACTACTTCGCAAGGGAGAAGGAGGCCCAAGCCAACCTCATCACCCGCAAGCTTGAGGCCGAAGGTATCAGCGCCTTGGCGAAGAGTTATGGCGAGCTCGCTCAAGCCTTGGGCGGCAGCGATGGACTGCTCAAGTATTTGATGCTCGAGAAGGGAACTTACGGCGAACTGGCCAGGGCCAACGCCGAGGCTATCAAGGGTCTCCAGCCCAAGATCAACGTTTGGACCACCGGAAGCGGTTCCGGCGAAGGTGGTGCTGGCGACCCGGCCGCTGCCATCCGCAATATTTTCCAAACGCTCCCGCCGCTATTCTCCACTATCGAAGACCAGACTGGCATCCGGCCACCAACCTGGATTGCCAACGTACCACAGACCAACGGTGGACCAGCAGAGAAGCAGATAGCGAAGTAATTTGCAACTCTGTGTGGACCCATGCTACATTCCTTATGACGTCGTATTTCCTTTGTTTTTTTCGGGCCATCGGATATGAGTTGATTGATTGATTGATTGAAAGATGCTGTGCAAAGTTTTGGTCATGCTTCAATGGCGTTCGTTGTATGGAAGGTTGTTGCTTTTTTTTTGTCGCTACCGCCATTGCCGCCCCGTATAGTGTCTTTACAAGTAGTAGTTGTACTTAATCACTGTCTGTCTCCTTTGTTAATGCTCAGGAACCTTTGTTGATGTTCAGGTTCCTGTCTGTCTATCACGTTTCAGATTTCCTGCAGTATATAATACGTTAATACGTTAGTTTATTATTGTTCGGCTCTTGTTCTTGCTCTCCTATTTGTCTCACTCCGAAATGCATATGTGCACGCGCTCTTGAGAGCGAATTTGCATTTAGAGTGCCGCTCGTTCCGACCTGATAGTCCCGTGCAGGACAAGGTTTGCTCTCTATGTATGTTCGTACTTAATATGTAGTTCGCAGGGACTACCCGAGGGTGTCCGAGGGTTCAATGCAGTACCTGATTTTCTGGGCCTCCCGCGATATATTTCACTACATCGAGATCGGTATAGTGGGACACAAACCAATAGTGCATACCTCCTCCCTAGTCAGTTTGGGAAGTGGGTGTCTATACTTAGCGCGCTTGTACCGCCATGTGTACGGAGATACAAGGCGTGTGTGCTCCTTTTGTTAATGGGTGTGTACATATCTCCAAGTTGCATGCACGCTGAACCTCCAACCTTGGGTCTGATGACATGCTTACATTCCAATGTGTGTCAGGAAACGAGTAAGGGAGCATGGATCGGGAAGCAACGGGGTGGATTCAACTGATGTTATCAGATATCATGATGCGATGATTCGCTGTCACTCTCTGAAGTATGGGCATGCGCAATGTATCGCAGCTGCGCCAGGTGTTGCGAATTCGTCCTCGTGATATCGCGGAATACTGTGCATAACGTCTGATGCATGCAAGCATGCATGCAAGCGAAGCAAACAGGAAAGCAAGAAAATGTTATCAGGCTGGATCATTGGCGATTGGACTGGCGCCTCTTCGCGGACTTCTTGCATATATGTGCAATATCTGCGAAAGAGGAACATTTAACGGCAAAAGTGGCGAATCCGTGGAGAACCTCGATTCGACATATTTGCCGGTCGTCGGGAAGGCAGGCGATTCGCCGGGTTGGGTACGGACGCAGCCATGACTAGCATGATACATGATGGTGGGGGCCATGGCAGCAGGATGGTGGCGTGAAAGTTCGTCCGATTCTAGTAAATTTCGACGCCAGCCGGGTATCTTGAATGTTCGTGCGAATTCGAAAGTTTGCATTTATGGCTTCGGTCGAGGGGCAAGGTTGAATCAAGCCCACGACTTGGGCTTGTATGGAGCGCGCGAGCGTACGGCGGTAGGATGATGCAGCCCGGATATCCGGAGCAATATAGTTTCGTTCAATAGGAATTCAGAAGCCGGTCTGAAGCTTGATTGCTGGGTGGCGCGAGTTGCATGGAATCGATAGGTCGCGAGAGGCCGGCTGGTCATCGCGGAACGCGAAGGGAAAAATAGCCAATTCCAATCATTTTGCAACGAGGAACTCGCGTTACACAAGGAAGCGTTGGTTTCGAGAGTCTTTCTTTTTTACTGATTGGAGATACGGGATCCGGGAGGCAAAGATATAGATGCGGATGCAATGGGGCCCATCGCAGATTTGTGATTGGATCGGGGATCAGGGCCGATGGAGACAGCTGAGTCGGTGTGGCTTCGTTCCTCACCACCCCTCACAAGGGCCGCAAGCGCTGTAATAAATTCCACCTATGTCTGAACATAGGGTACGAAGCTCGTATGCGTAAATTCCGAGCGCTTCATTGAATTCTGTGATATTGACTGTTATGTTATGCATTATGCATCTTTCTTTTTCTTATAATAAAATGTATTATATTAAAACTCCCTCCTGTGCGCTTGGCTATATACACAAAAAAGCGAAACCAGGTGCCGCTGCGACAACAACATCGGGTCTTGTCGAGGTTGCAAGCTTGGCTACATGGGCAGCTGGGCAGCCAGCTCACGGGCGAATAATCACACAAGCAGCTCGCTTTATCGCGGTTGAAAATGTTGCCTCCGAGGGATGCTGGCTGAGGATCAAGTGCAAGTTGCGTCGTCATGAGACATGTGGGTACCAGACTTGTGCTGCATCCGTCAGAGCTGGGGCCCGTGAGAGAAATGTTGGGGCGTAGCAAACGGACAGCGTTCGTAATATATTATATCAAGCGTTTGGGTCGCACAACGTGCGATCAGAATGCAGCGTTCGCAGGCTAGGCTCAGTTGAGCCATGTAACGTATTCCTCCTGAGACTTCTACATTTGCACGTCAGTAGCTATCGAATAGGATTCTCGTAAAGGCCGAAACATCTACATCCAATTGTCTCGATCACGCTGGCCATATGAGACCGAAGGAGGCGATGCGGAATCACTTCGGAGGGATTGTGGGTGCTGGATCTCATCGGGTTTTGTTCCGCAAAGCATGGCCAGCGTAGCGGATCAGGAGCAACTGGAGGTCGCGGTTCGCTGTGGCTCGGATGCTTTCCGAGGGGTAAGATTCAAGTGATCTGAGATTTCCGGACAGCGACTGAGCTGAGCTGAGGCAAACTGTGGACCTAATCGGCCGGCCGACCTTGCTGGAATGTGAAAGTGGACTCGAGGCGAACAATCGCAGCCGATCGACGGAATCGTACATTTGATGTTCAAGATTGCATCTTTTTTCGTGGGTGCTTCAGCTAGTGGTGTGGGTGTGGCGGCGGTACGCGCACCGGGGCTTGCCTGCCTACCTGCTTCCCACTCGAGCCAGTCCAATAAGCATGGACGGTGAATGCTCTGCTCTGTATGCTCCGGACTTTGTTTCCTGGAATTGAATTCTTGCGTCCCGAGGTTGCGGGGATTTGGCAGCTTATTTCAACTAGCAATCGAAGTCGGAGTGGATACGGCTCATGCAGACGAGTAAGGCGACAGCACGAAACAAGAATAAATATCCCTGGCCTGCGCTCGCGTTCTGCTCTCGGCGCAGCTGCGCAATCACGCCCGCCCGCGAGCCGGGTGCCCTCGGTTGAGAACAAGCCGGGTCGTATTCAGACATGCTGCTGCTCATGTGCGTGAATAGAGAGGTGCTTTGACGTGACATGACATGTCAGCTCCATGGATCCAGCTCAACCAGAGCTGAGCCGAGCTAGGGTCGTTGGCGTTAATAGTGAGCGGAGTGCAGTTGCTGAGACAAATGTGAGGGGCATCAATGTATCATGGACGGAGTGAATTGACACGTATATCCTTGATCGTGAGAAGTAAGGGAACGAGCGAGCGAGCGAGCAAGTGAGGGAGCGAGAGTGAGAGTGCGTCTTCATACATACATACATACATGATTGCACATTCTGCAAGCAAGGTGCAGCATGTGGGTTCAATTCTTGCATTTGCCTGCTGCAAAGCGGTGATAGCGCGACGCTTGGTCCGGACATCGATCCTTCCGCCCTGCTGCATGCCTCGATCCTACGTCCCGATCATGATGTCAAGGCACTCAGGAAATATGATACGTATCTATTTTTTAAACATGTTCGGCGTGGGCGGCAGTCGACAGGGCGTTGTATGCACTGTGTAATAATTCAGATGATCAACTTTTTTTTTTTTGGTCAAATGCACCCCTCCACACCCTTGCCTCGTGCATGCAGCGTGCATGCAGAAGGAATGCAATAATTTGATCTTGAACGGGAACGATTGAGCCAACGAGGTGTTAGCTCCCCCGGCAGACCATCCTCAACATCAGACCAAACCTGCATATGTCGCAGCGATGATTCCTGTTCTTTTGCCGCTGAGGCTGCCTGGCTGCCGGTCTGCTCGTTGGCAGCTGGCCATCATAAACTTCTTGGTCCAGTAGAGTATTGAGGTTAGCAGCGGGAGCGCACTGCCGATGCATGTTTTTGTTCTCGTATTGATATTTCGTAGGAAATGCCAACTGTATCTGCAATGCACATGCGCATGTTGTCGATGATATGAAGGACAACCAAGGTCATGCATGCGCATGAGCATAGTACATGTAGATGCGGTGAGACTCAGACCTTTGCTGCAGCTCGCGGTGTGACATGTCTTCCATTCTCTTTTCTTTTAGCCCCTCAATGGGATTTAATATTTGCGCGGTTTCCGAAAGTTGGGATATGCATGGTAACCGTTGCGAGCCTAGTTTTTGAATAGAATTTTAAAGTACTGGAATGTCGGTTAGTTCATGCATGAAGTGATTGCATTTTCTGCCTATCCCCGCGCGGTCTGAACGTTGTTCATGATATCATGCTTTCTGTTGTTCTTAACCTCGTTACCCAACTGCAAAGACTTGACTTTTCTTCGTGTTTTTTTTTTTTTTTTTTTTTTTTTCCGCGAGGCTGTTTTTTGTATGCAAGTGCAGCTGTCAGTCGCGAAATGGACACACATGATACGTACAGCGCAGCCATGTCCAGCCATATGTCATGTAATTGATATGACAGAGGAGTCGCTTACGAATCTATTTCCGGCGCCTCGAATTTTCCGCAGAATACCCACGATAGCCGACAGAAAAATCCCGATCGGGCGAGGTGCAGCTGCCCCCAGCACATTCCTCGCTTTCTGGAAGGCTGCACGTTTGGACAGAAGCCAGGAGCAGATGGAAGTGGCATCACGTTGTGCGGTCTGTGCTACGCTCGGTCTCGACCCAGGCCGGCCTCGGTAGTTAATCATCGAACTAAAACTTCGAACCTGGCCGGGAGGAGCTTAGCCAGAAAGGCAAAGCAAGAGATCGATGGTTTCAAGCGATCGTCTGGTTCGCAGCCCCTTTTTTCTTGAAAGGAGAACTCTTTTTGAGGCGCACGACCATGGCCTCGAGCTCCGGACCGGAAGCAAGGGGAAATTCTAAAATTGTAAGAGGACAAGCCATTAGTATATTTTACATGGGCAAGGGGAATATGAATCCTGAAGCCTGATCTTGAGCTGGATCGATCATACGGGAATTCTCCAGAACTCACCAAACAAGGCATATCCCACCAAGCTGGCACACCCGGGTCCCCTCCATGTGCGGTGTGTGTATGGCGACAGATACCAGTAGATTACGAATCCGAGTATGCGTATCGATGCAGCCTCGAAACTTTGCAAAGGCGGGGCGTGCATTGCCCATGCATCTGTCCATTACGTATTACATCATCTCACTTTCGTCTCGACGGTCTTTGTGCAGGCTCGCAGAGGACAAGAAACGAAAGGGAAGTGCACGGGAGGAGTGATAAATTCAGACGAGACGTTGATGCAGGTCTGACAAGCAGCTCCCGTCCGCCCAATTGCGTCGGTTGACTCACTCGCTTTGCCGTGCGGCTGTCTGCCTGCCAGCGGATTGATTGCATCTGCATCTGCATCTGCATCCTCTTACTCCGTTCATGCCGCAGCCTGGTCTGATGATCATCGTCGGTGAACTGTGCTTCTGCGGTTGCTGTTGCTGTTGTGGCCGTGTGCATGGCCTGTACGTCGCTTCCGGTAGACGTGTGCCGGCGGCATGGGGGGCCGGAGACGGAGACTCGTCTAGAGCCAACGCAGCTGCCGTGCATCGTCCACCAGAGGGAACTCCATCAATGCATCCGGGAGACGACGACGACGACACCAGGGAAGCAACGCCGGCGCGCCAGGCATGGATGGAAAACATGCCTGCTCGGGGAGGAACGGTCTCCATCTGTAATCTCCACGTGGGAGGAAGAAGGCTCCCTCCGTTCTGTTGCAAAGTGGGGATTGCAAAAAAGACCGAGCAGATGAGACGCAGGATTGCCAATGGGGCGGCCTCATCCATGAATTCCACAGCTGGGTCCAAGCCATCGATGCGAAAAGATCCGGCCATCGCTCCACATGCGACGAAGGGTTTGCAGTTCCGTCTCTCGGTTGAGTTCGATTGATTGGACAGCGACACTCATATCTCCTGGCATGGCACAGCAGACGCAGACGGGCAGCTGGCCTCAGCTGATATCATGCTCGACATCTTTCCAAGGTTTCCTCTCGGAGAGGAAGAAAAAGTGTGGAATGTGGATGCCGGCCGGTACCACTCGGCTGGACTCCTTGAACGCTTCGGGCTTATCGCCACCTGGTGGTATCCCGAAATTCTGTTTCCTTTTATTTTGCTTTTACAAGTAAGGCCGCCCCAGCCCGAGCTATTAATGTCGTGTATTATTATTGACGTCGCTGTAATAGAGGAGGAGGACGTCCGACGTTTCTGCCTGTCAGTTGAGAGCCCAGGCGCGGCACCTGCCTCCGTCCACAATCAGCCCAGCCCAGCGCGATGGCTGTATTTTGTCTTTGATTGCGGTGAAAGTGAGGGAACTCAGTGAACTGATCGTTCGTTCCCCGTAGAGAAAAAAGCAAGGTCCAGATGTAGTGGAAAAAGCTTGGCCATATTGAGTCGAGGCGACAGGGATTCAAACCTTGGGCTCGGTTGCAGGCCCATCTTTCACACTTGTTCCTTTCTTCTTCCACGATTCCAGCCAACGGGATACGCTACCGTTCTGATGGATTCGGTAAGGTTCTCGTTCTGAAACCACCTCTGGACTATTGCTGCGCTGAGGAACCACTAAATCGACTCAGAGAAAAGAAAAGAAAAATTGTCTAAGGGCACAGCAGAATGGACTATTGATTGACATTAATAACAAGGTCTGCCAGGCACAGATGGGCCTCCTCGTCGGCTGCATTGTCTCTTGATGTATGCGGCCCTTTTTTTCGGTTCTAGTTCTGCGCTGCCTGACGTCGACCGGAACAGGACAGGGCTGCATCGGGGGGGCTGTTCGCGAGAGCTGGCCCGGAGACATATCGCGATCCCCCGCAAGCGCCAGTCTTCGCGTCGAGCTCCGAGTCACTGGGCCGGAATGGTAGACGGAAGACGACCGAGGCTTTTCAAGCTGCGGATCTAACCTCAAAGGTCCAATCTGAGGCACAAGTGTTTGAGGGAGATCTCAGATCGTCACTTATTTCGAATCTGAAATATTGATGTCTCCCTGACCGGGGAAGAAGAAATTAGGACCGGATCGTTGGGAAGAGCAGAAAACGCCATGGAACCAAAGATTGGCTTTAATTGATTGCCCCAGGTCTTAACAAAGTTCTGTTAAGGGCCCAATGGAAGGCCCAACGGCGTTGCTTAAGGTTGCTTCTCACTCCGCGGAATCGGTAGAACAGAGCACGCGTCAACGGCTAGTCTTCCGGGCGCCCTTGACCATGACCAGTGGGCGGATGGGGAAGAAGGAAAGAAAAAAACCGTTGACCAGGTAGGTTTTTCCTTCCTCGACAGCCCACCTTGCGTCCCGCTTGAGCGGTTTCCTGCTTTTGCCCAGCTAACCAGCCTTTGATGAGCATGGCTCGACTTGAAATTAACCACTATCTTCTCGTTCGGGCTCCTAGTCGATTTGTCTCGGGCCTGCTGCTGTCCTCCGATGCTAGTGGAGCTGGTGGTTGCTCGCGCGTGCTTTTCTTTTTCGGACTTTGCGACTTTCGTCGTCGAGGGGAGCCAGGGCTGTCCCCCGGGGACGCATCCCAGTAGCTTTTGCGATGGAGCCGACCAGGTCAGGCCGTAGCACAACCGCTTCGTCATCATAAGCTCTCCTTGCTTCACGACGCAAAGTCAAAAAAAAAAAAAAAAAAAAAAAAAAAAGTAAGCTTGCACTGCACTCTCTCTCACACACATTTTTAGTACCATTTCGAGCTTATTTCCTTTTTCCACGCAATGCCCTTTCATAATATCTGTCGGCTTTCCAGTTAGTCGCCCCGTTCTCCTGACCGTGGCCGTATCATCGTGTGTGGGGGATAACATAAGGCCTGGGTTGCAAGTGCGCGCCGGTTCAGAAGGTTCCGCAAACAAGTGTCGCTGCGCTACATATATTACCTTCAGCTGGCCCTTCCCTTTTGTCCCAAATCCTTCCCAATTGCTCTTATGACAAAATAACTTCCTCTTCATTCTTTGCTGCTACCCATTCATTCCTTACTTTCTTCACAATGCAGCTGATTTTAGATTCAAAGACATGGGCGGAGCAGATTATCAAGGGCCTGACCCTTGAGGAGAAGATATCACTGCTCTCCGGCGCCGATGTTTGGCGGACAACACCCATTCCTCGTGTTGGGATTCCCGCGTTGAAGGTACGTTCGTGATGTCCAATAGCAAAGCAGAGGGGATGGAATGTTATAGCTGACGGATGGTCTCTATCGTGTATTCATGTAGACAACCGACGGGCCTGTTGGGGTCCGTGGCAGTACCGTTACCGATGGCACCACTGCTGCTCTCACGCCCAGCGCAGTATCGTTAGCCGCAACGTTCGATACCGATATCGTCACTGGCATCGGCCACTTGCTGGCTACCGAGGTCGAGGACAAGAAGGCAGACGTGCTCCTGGCACCTACAGGTAAGCATTGCGCACGAGTGCGCGGGAAAGTTACGGGAAGGCCAGACGATAGCTAATCTAGCGATATTTTGTCCCGTTATAGTATGTCTGCATCGATCTCCGTTAGGCGGCCGGAACTTCGAGTCGTTCTCTGGAGACGACCCTTTCCTTGGA
The DNA here is from genome assembly GCA_020064725.1 of Drechslerella dactyloides. NCBI lineage: Eukaryota > Fungi > Ascomycota > Orbiliomycetes > Orbiliales > Orbiliaceae > Drechslerella > Drechslerella dactyloides. The sequence continues at coordinate 1,421,398 of JAGTWJ010000008.1, read as the reverse complement.
GGCAAGCTTGCAGCTGCCTACATCCGCGCGATACAATCCCACGGTATAGCCACGAGCATAAAGCACTACGTAGCCAACGACCAGGAGACTCGCCGATTCATTCTAAACCAGCATATACCCGAACGTGCTCTCCGTGAGATGCACTTGGTACCTTTCCAAATCGCTATTAGAGAAGCCAACCCTTGGACGCTCATGACTAGCTACTCCAAGATCAACGGAACATACGCCAGCAACAACAAGAGACTGCTCCAGGGCATCCTCCGTGACGAATGGAAATACGAGGGTCTTGTTATCAGCGACTGGTTTGGCACGAATAGCATCGTGCCGAGCCTGGAGGCCGGGATGGACCTTGAGATGCCTGGTCCGGCTAGGAAACGCGGCCAGAAACTGCTTGATGCCGTCCGCCTTGGCCACTTGAAGGAGAGCACGATTGAGAAGAGCGCCAAGAGAGTCCTCGAGCTGGTAAGCGCCAGCTCAAGTATCATGCCCATGTCAATGAGGCCGAATGCTAATTGGATGACCATAGGTGTACAAAACCGGCAAGCACAATTATCCTCACTGGATCGAAGAGCCAGAGGAAGCCATCAACAGAATCGAGCACCAGCTGTTCCTGCGGGAAGCGGCTGCCGACGGCATTGTCCTGCTCAAGAATACCAGCAACATCCTACCGCTTAGGCTGGCGCCAGGACTCCGAGTTGCATTTATTGGTCCAAACTCGAGGGCATCTGTTGCTGCTGGTGGCGGGTTAGTCGCACCCATTCATTCGTGAAGCTATATCGCATGATGTTGTGTCTAATGTCCGTTCTGTCCTTAGATCCGCAAACCTGAACCCACATTATCGACAAACCCCGTATGATGCCTTCGTCCAGAACGCAGAGCTCTTCGTGCCCGGCGTCGTCGTCAAACAGGCAGCAGGCTGCTTGTCAAACAAGTGGATACCGTTGGTCCCCGAGACTTGCGTGTCCCCAGCAAACGGCCAGCATGGGCTGTTCATGGAGCTGTTCGGCAACACAACACTCAGCGGGCTAGCTGTTGCAAGCTCACACAGAAAGACATCGATGCTCACGTGCTACGACAACCTGCCAAAGACGTTCACGCCGGGCAAGAGATATTCGTATCGCGCGACGGGGTTGATCACTCCTCACACAACCGGAAGGCACACCTTCAGTCTAGGGAGCTGTGGACCTTCCCGCATGCTCATCGACGGTGTCGAGGTCATATCACTATGGAGCCGCACGAAAGACTCGGAGAGATCAGAGCTCTTTATGGCCTATGCCTCTCCGGAGCAGAGATATGATATGTACATGGAAGCTGGCAAAACGTACACACTCGTTGTGGAGGGAATCTCGAGGGAGATGGATCCAATCCCCGTAGAGTACTTTGCTGAGCTCTACCGCGAGGAGGTCATGGATGGCGCCAGAGTCGGATTCATGGAGGAAGTCCAAACTGACCTCATGGCAGAGGCCGTTGATCTTGCCCGGGAGTCCGATGTGGTCGTCATGGTCGTCGGCAGGAACACCGAATGGGAGAGCGAGGCTTATGACATGAAGTCCATGGACTTACCGGGTGAGCAGAACAAGCTCATTACCGAAGTTCTCAAGGCGAATCCCAGGACTGTCATCGTGAACCAGTCCGGATCGCCGATTTCGATGCCGTGGGTCGACCAGGCATCGACAATCCTTCAGGTATGAAACCCCATTTTGTGCCATCTCTTGATCGATAACAAGGCTAACAGAGTGCAGGCTTGGTACCAAGGACAGGAGCTCGGAAATGCCATGTTCGACGTTCTGACTGGACTCGTCAATCCTAACGGCAAGCTACCGGTCACCTTCCCCAAGCGACTGGAAGACACGCCTACCTATCACAACTTCCCCGGCGAGAATGACCAGGTCTTCTACGGCGAAGGCATCTGGCTTGGCTACCGACACTACGATAAGGCGCACATTGAGCCCCTCTTTCCCTTCGGCTTCGGACTTTCCTACACGAACTTCGAGTACAGCAACGTCACGGTCTCCAGCCCGATATTCCACAAAGAAGTCACGGTTTCAGTTGACGTGACGAATACTGGGTATCGTTTTGGCAAAGAGTCCGTGCAATTCTACGTTTCACAAATTTCGAAACCTGGTCTTCCTCGGCCAGTACGAGAACTGAAAGGCTTCGCCAAGGTGGCGCTGCAGCCTGGAGAGACTAAGAGCGTGTCCTACAAGCTGGACAAATACGCCCTCGGCTACTTCAACGAAAAGATCAAAAAGTGGGTCGTCGATGAAAATGCCGAATTCGAGGTTTTCGCCGCCGCGAGCTCGAGAGATCTGCGTGGATCCGCTATCTTTAGCGTTATGAGCGGCATGCACTGGATAAAATGAGGGGTCGCCGTTGATTGGGCCTCACAAACAATAATGTCTCGTATTCTTTTTTTCTCTCTTCCCTGCAAAAGAGACATCTTGGGTTTCACGAAGCTGGTCTCGTCATGCGTGATTCGCCCAACGGCGACATTCATGGTGAACTCGCTCAATAGGCAGCTTTGCCCCCAACGTTGTTTCTGCAAGCCCTCGGTGTTACCTACCTGGGCAAATTCCGCCGCCTTGCCTGCTCTTCTACAATTACAAATTTTTTCTAACGACTCTTCTTACTCATGCATCTCATCGCGTTGGGTGTTTATTCTTCTCTGGCATGGCATTTCAATTTCCTTTTGTTGGAAAAATCTCTATATCATTTGGGAGCGCTGCATACTGTTTTTGTTTTTTCTTTTCCTTCTCGAACTATATACACTATGATTTTGTAGTATTTTCTTCGGTTTTAATATTCTTTTTTTCGTCTCTACTCTGCTTTACTGTAATAGGTCGATATCATGCATAGACAGGAGGGATTTTGGTTGTTTTTTATCTTTCTTTTTCTTGACCCTTGCGTATCTTTCGGCTAGCTTCGCCGCTTTGCACTGCAGTGTTTTTTTTCTTTGGCTAGAATATACCATGATTAGGGAGCGCTATACATCTTTTCTATCGTTTTTCCTTCGGCTTCTATTGTTTGCAATCAAACTCGTTTTTTTGGTGGCTATACCTCGCGTTTACCGCTATCTGGTTATTACTCGTTTTTTTTTTTTTTTTTCGGTATTTTTTTATATCCGTGTGCGTGTGTGTTTTGCTCTCGGTATTGCAGTATAATCATTGCTCTCTTAAGTATCTCTTTTTGATCATCCGTTCATTCCGTCTATCGTTTTGATATTCTTGTTCTACTTGAATCTTATTTCTTTTCGCATACAACGAATTCCCTTGGGAGCTGGTAGAAGGATCTAGGTAGACCAAAAACTAAAAAAAAAAAAGCCGCTATCGAATCTAGTACTACTTGATGAATGCACGAAGTTTGTTTTTGATTTTGAAGTCGGGTCCGGCTGCCGTAAACTTGATTTTGTTTACCAATGATAAACTATCCAGAGCTGTGGATGCAAGAGTTGAGCGGAGCTGAACTAAACTGAATCCATGGACTAGACCACCCAAGTCAGCCTCATCAAATTTTGCAACTGTCATGTCATTTCCACCCTTATCTTTTGATAGATGCCATACGGCCACAGGGAGTTCCGTAACACAAGCACCAAACAGTAATATAACGGCAGTTCATTCTAGGCGTAATCCGACAGAACGAGGTATCAATATCCAATCAGGCATCGTGGCATGACATCCCGAGCTCGACCAAAAAAAAAAAAAAAAAGAAAAAGAAGAAGGCTCGGGATCCTGTCTGAGATTCGCAATTTCCAGCCTCAGCTCCATCAATACCATCGGGAAAACGCACATACGCATGGAAGCCTGTGGGGGCATGCAGGTGATGCATGATGTGACATGGACAGTGCAGTTCGGTCCCATGCCCACTCCAACCTGGTTGATAAATCTCGAGATACGAACATCCGCGGGCTGCCAGCGTGCACGCATGATGTTGCTTGGTACTGGGCAAGTGGCCAAGTTGTAATTACACTTTGTGGGTGAATGAATATACATGGAGCTGCAGTAGCGGTATGGTGCGCTGTGCCTCCTGGTTACACAAGTCAATTGATGACTGGCTGGGCGGCACTCGCGGCCGGACAGCAAGAAACTCTCTCTCTCTGCAATCATGTGCTTATACACACGCTAATGCTCGTATGGAATTTCCATGACGCATAGAGTGGACTGCCTTACGGACTCATTATTCAGCGGGCTAACTTGCAAGAGATCTTGGAGCGCCTGTATGCACAAGTGTATTGGACCAAGGCTACTGGATGGTCCGGCACGGAATAAAGAATGGGTGGTCGGGCAAGTGTTTGAATGGACGGAACTCTCCCGTGGAAACAAACTTTAGTTCGTAACGGCTTTCCGTTGAGGCCGGGTCACGTACGCCGGACGTTTTACTTGTACAATGGCCGTTCCAAGCGCGTGCGTACCGGTACCCGGTGTCCGCAGTCTTTATTGCAACTGATCTTTGCAACGTTCGTTCGTGTTCCATTCAACCAGCCGACCAACCAGCCATTCAATGGGCCGGCATTTATGCATGCATGCATGCAGCACCGAACCCCACCATGCAACCACCAACCCTGCGGGTCCCCATTCGGCCTAAAGATAGCCGGGTAGACGAAAGGAGGGGTCACATGGCCTGGGAGGCCAACAACATGCAGCTGCATTGATTGCTTGATTGCCATAGCTTTTCTCGCTGTCGCGTTCGCTTCCCCGCCCAGATGACCGAATCGACTATCGATTCGAGGGAGGAGTGAAGTGGAACACCCTAGCCAGCGATTGCATGCTCTGTGCGACGCGCACTTCGTCACAGTCTTCCTATTTCCATATGGTCCATGCAGTCGATTCCTTTCGGCCGTACTTACTTTGCTCCCTTGTCCGTATGATGTACTTCGTATGTAGGAATGTATGTATGTATGTATGTATGTACACGCATACAGATACATGACATTGCAGTTGCAACCAACTTACGTACCGCGTGTACATAATATCTTGCTCGTAGGACGTCAGCGTGCGCGCAAGCAGCACTGGCAATTGGTCGGCCTAGGATTCTGGATATCCGAAGCTCGACGAAGCACTGCGGAGTAGCACGGTCGGGAGGCTATTCATCATTCATTCATTCAATCGATCAATCAATCGATCATTCATCCATTCATTCATGTTACTTGAATCGTGCATGAGTGAAAATTCTCCCAGCTCCGGCCGAATCCGGCCACCGGCACCATCTCTTGAGGATCGTCCTGTTAGCGTCTTGTCGGTTCAGCTCGTCCTGGCGCGCAGCGGCTTGATGAACTGTCTTGTAGTGCGGTGAGCTAACGAGGAACCTCGCCAGTGGTCCAGTGCAGGACGCGAGACATTGGATCAGGCCATCCAGCCAGATGCACCACTAGAATCCTCAGAATGCACCGTCCCCACCTTCACTATATCTGCGACTGTGCACGATATACATTACATCTGTTATTATACTGGCAGCATATTAAGCCAAGTACAGACACAACTTTCGGTAGCGCACATGCAAGTACTCACTTGAGGCTTTCTGCGCGAAACGAGGCGCTCGACATGTCTTGAATGTATGTAATATCCGTATCTATCGCTAGGTAGATGAAGTTGGGTATGATGTACCATCTATACCACAACTGCACTATAATAATACATCGTCGTATGGGCAGTTGTCGAATCGAATCGATGCTGTAAATCTATAGTACAGGGGCGCTATAACTTGCCTCGCACAAAAAGAATATTCCCGATGGTGCTATGCCAAAAGCAAACAGAACGCCGCGGAGAAGATACGGAAGATAGCTAAATGGGTGATGCCACATAAAAATTCACCGAATCAATAAATGAATGCGAGTCTGTATGAAGTATCGACTGGCAGCGCCAACACTCGCTCGCTCACGCACAGGCAGGCAGCGACATTACATAGCTATAGCATGCGCCGTAAGGATGATATGATATTCTTTTCCGTCCACGGCGAAACTCAGCGGGCGTCTGCTCGTCCAACAGATCTCTGGTCATGTGCCAGGATTTGGGAGAATCTCCACTCAGCGGCCGCACTGCGGTAGGGCACCCTTGCATGCAGGGAACTTTTTCCTGTTCGGAAATCGGACAGCGTCACAAAACTGATTACTCTGTAATTAAAATACGCACGCAAAGATCTTGGTCAAAATTCTAAACATAAACGAGGAATATCAGCGAGCGCAGACACAGCTCCGACAGGATCTAACGATGCCATGGATCCGATTATCGAAAGTCTCGCCATACCCATGCTGGCAGACCGCAAAAGAAACGACAGCACCTGGTCCTTTCCTTCATTTAGGAAAAACCCGTCCTATGGCTTGGGCCGCTGGCTTCTGAAAGACGGTTTTTCGTTAATCTCTGTCTTAATATGAGCGAGAGAAAAACTTTCAAAACCGTACTCTTCATTTAATACGGGGTTGTTGGTTCGCTGCACAGACGAAGTTAGTCGATGCTAGCGCCGCCGCCTTTTTATCCGAGCAAACCACGTTTCGATTCGAACTGGTTGGAGGGAGGCCATGTCGACATTCTATTTTGACGTTCCATCAGCCCAGGTTTCTTACAGCTCTCGGACCTATAAGCTCAGCCAGTAAAGCAAATCCAGGGCACGGGCGTGGCAAAAGCCCAGGCATGGCTCCCCCATGCCTTGCCTTACTTCTGCCCTGCCATGCAATGCAGTCTGTACCTCTGTCTATCTAATAATAATAAAATGCACGGACTCCAACATTAACTACATTTCGACAGGAGTGGTGCGTCGTGAGGTGGAACGTGGCTTCCATGTCTGCCTTTGTCGCATTATCATTTCGCATCGATATCATTAATTCAGAATAGCCATCGACCTCGAGCCGGCTGGCCGAATTGAGATAAACGGCCGAACGGGCTAACGAAGTTGCATTTGCATTTATTTCCCTCCGAGCTAACTTCGTCTACAACGTCCGAACTTTTTTTCTAGCCCGAGATGAACAAAATATTGAGAGCACCCGCTCCCGCGAGGCTACTGGAACTCGGGAATTATGGACGGAGCGTTTTCTTGCCTTTTAAGCAGGCCGTCCCTAGCGCCGAAGACACGGACAATGAAGCTAGCTTCGCTGCTCCTTCCAGGCTAAAAGGCCTCTCCTGGTCGATTCGGCCGCACAGGCTGGATAGGCTTCCTCGTTGCATGTCTCACGTCAACGGTTGGACCCTCTGGGGGGCAACTGGCAAAAGTCCGGCCGGAAGTTAGACTCTGGTCTCGAGAGAACCGGGTTCTGTCGCCGAGCGCATCAACAAGCAGGCGTTACCTCCAACCAGAGGACGTTGAGAAGACGAGCTCGCACGGGCGAGGGGCTTTGATGCTAGGGTGGAGTTGGCTCGAACGGGGCTCCCCTTCGCATATCATCAACCGGACGCGCCTTGGCCCCTTCGCGAATTTGACTGAAGGCATCTTAGCTTGGTGAACAGGTTAACTTTTTCTCCAGCTGGAGCTTTGAGCGTCGCAACCGGGCTCAGGCTTTCGTATTCTGGTTTCAAGCTAGAAAGGCGCGAAGATCGTCATACCGTTAGCACCGGCGGAGTTCAGTGCTTCGTGACCTCGTCTGCCTGTCTGCCCGAAGACAAGAGTGGGCAAGTTTTTAGTCGGGGGAGCTGATACTAGTGCCAGGCTAACTTATGTTTTTTTTCTTCTTCGTCGTCTTTGACTTGCCAAAATGGCTTCTTTCGGAGAAAAATGCACATAAAAAAAACCGTTCCAACCGCAACTTCCAAATTTCGAAGCGAGCTTTTCGGCCGCCATGGATATCTGATTCGCTCGCTCGCCAAAGGCCAATCGATATCATCTCGCGCATGCATGCATGCATCTTCTTGGGCAAGGTGGATCCGCCCCCGTTTATATTACATGTACCACTCTTATTCGATTCTGATAAAAAAATGACAAACCAGAGTTACGGGTCGGCGTAAGCCATGTGAAAATCCAACACTTGATCTGCCCTCTTGACAGTTTATTCTCTCAATACGGGAAGTAATGTTACTGTTTCAGTATTTGTTTGTTAACACCAAGCCAACAGGCTTCGGCTTGGTTGAGAGAAGTGAAAGAGACAGAGTGGGAGAGAGGCAGAGAGAATGAGTGAGAGAAGATGAGAGTGAGAAGCTAGAGAAAATGGAAGGGAATAGAGAGAGTAGCAACCTGGTCTGGACTGACGAATCCGTGACTTGCAGGCATGCTTAAGCTAGCAGGTGACTTTCAAGGAAGATAAGAAAAAATCGGAGGCCCCCGTCAGCCAAAGGCCCTTTTCTTCATAATGTTTGATCCTTCCTTGAACTGGCTTGGTCGTCAAACCTTGTCAACTTGTCAAGGAGAATTAAGGAAAAAAAAAGGACTTTAAGCAGTCACAAGACTCTGCCCTTCAATCAAGGGTAGCTGGCAAGGTTTTCGAGGCTGCGCGGTCGGTGCAGGTATCCAATTACACACAAACTGGGAGAGAGAAGACAAATGAAATTTCGAAAGGATAGAATGTGGGATAGTGGGGGAAATATTGGGTATGTGCCTTGCCTCACACACAAGGGTAAAGTGGCGATCGAAGGCGATAGTGGTAAGGATATCAAGCTCTCGCGCTTTTGAAAGAAAACGGGAAAACAATTTCCTCATCCATCATGACACCGCTCCTGAGAAAAAGGAAATAGAAAATAGAGAGTGCTGCCCAAGACAAATAAAGTGGAAGACACTCAAACAGAAAGGGTATTACCAGTTGGAATTTCGCAGCTCTTGCGCGCTATCTCTAACAGAATTTTACAAGGGCAAACAAAATCGACGATAGCCTCCCATCCAAGTGTAAAGTAATCCGAAAATGAAAAGCTCGCTTCCAACAGATGAATATCAAGAAACCAGAAAGGTGTGCAGATCGATATCAATGAAAACGCGAGGAAAGCAGATAGCCGAACAACAAATGAACCAAAAAAAAGCTTAGGGAAATCAGTCATGCACCGTACACTATGCAAAAGGTCACATCTAGTCGAAACAGGGGGCGGATGGTATCAGATTTTCCGAGTGGTGCATGATTTTGACACCTAAGGACCCGGTAATATGTTGAAGAAATGTTGTAGGAGTAATTGGTCTCTTGGTGTTAGACCCGTCGTGAAGCTCAAGTCGAGAAGTCTAGTTTCGATGCTGCGTCTTCAAGAATCAAGACATCCTGAGCAAGAGAAGGTGATATAGGAGCCAATGAGCGAAGGAAATTTATGGTTTTCCAAAGGAGATCTCTGAGGGTCTCGCCATCAACGAATTGCTTGAGCATTGGATGCTTGTATGCAGCTTGTAGAACAAGAAGATTACCGAATTGCCTACAGTGTTTTCATGGTATTAGCTTATGAACGAACCTTCCAAACTGATGGTGACATTACTTACGCATGGGCAGTTCCAAATATATTGGTCAGGATAGCTCGGTTAGCCAAGGCGTCGAAGCCATGGAACGCAGAGGTACTTTGAACGGCTGCCTCAAGACATTTTCTGCACGATTCAATAAATTTATCTTTAGTATCATCGCCCGCGCCACTGGCTCTGCGACCGTCTAATCCAAGCGGGGTATGGACGGAGGCAGACGGCGAGCCTTGTGATACAGAACTCTGGGACAACGCCGGCGATGTCATGCCGCCTGGGTTAAAGAATGCCGAATTTGGATTCCCACCCCGGTGAATAAAATGCTCGACGAATGGCCGGTTGATGACGTATTTGGCACCGTAGTATTTTGCGCGAAGACGAGCAGCGTTGATGTCGTTAGAAGGGGGGTCGGTATCCTCCCATTTGAGAAGAGGGGGGAGCGCGTTTCTCCATCTTTCTAGCTCATCTAGCAGAATGTCGGCCGTCTTGAGAGAGTTGATCGCGCTGGATGGCTTGTACAATTCGGAGTGTACCTGGTTGAGAATCTTGCGGATGTGGTACTGGGCTAGAAAGTAGAACCACATTTCGACGCTCTCAGTGTCCCTGTCTTTGTATGTCATAGTAAGGTCTTCCGAGCCTTCTAGTCGTGTTATTCCGCTTCTTGGAACATCGAGTTCGGCGAGAAGATCACTATTTACATGTTAGTTAGTGACGATGTAGGCAAGCGCCAACGGTCTCTTGGTTCATACCTTTCCAGCTGGACGCAGCTCCAGAAAGTCAGAATCATGGTGTCACGCAGGCTATCGTTGACACCTTGGGGGGGTAACCGACTAAAGATACTAAATTAGCTTTGTGATGTAAACCCAAGACGGACGGAACATACTGATTGATCATTATTTGGCATTCCATACAGGCCGAAGAAATCCACTGCCAGCTATCCATGGGGCGACCGAGCTGGGCCCAATAAAGCCCAGCAAGCAGAGCAGCCTGAACATATTCCACCTCGCTTCTGCCTTGGTGTTTTGATAAGATCTCAAGAGCTTTCTCGCAGTACGCCAGCCCCGGTATGACATCGATATTTTGCAAGATTTCTTCGGATTGAAAGGGCGGCGGCTGACCCCCAGGAAGCATATGGTATTGATCCGGCATTGCATAACCTGAATTCAATAAATGCATGGCAGGCAGTGGACCGGGTACTGGTGTTTTGTGTCCCGTGATTGCGCCCAACGCAAGCACAAGAAGGACAAGCGCTGATTGAAGTGTTGTCGGAATTCGTTGTTGCGGCAAATCCACAGGCGTCGTCTGGCGATAAAAACTCCGAGGTTCGCCTTGCGTGAACGGAGGAGGCCCCGGCTGAATGTTCGAATCTCGCTTCCTTTTGGATCCAGCCTTGGATGGTGGAGGGGCAAGAGGTGGCGCGCTGTAAGGCTGGGTATGCTGATTGATACCTGGATATTGGCTTCTGTCCATCATCGCCGACGACGCCATCGATCCGAACGAGTTGTCGGGACTGATCGCATGAGCTGAAACCAATGAATGTTCGTCTTGAAATGCTTCATTTATTCCGGCTCCATGCGCGTGCGCGAAATTCTGGACTAGACCCACAAGCTGAACCTTGTTGAGGAAAGGGTGCAGGATGTAAATGTTCTCCAGAAAGTAGTTTAGCAACCGCGTTGCCGTGTCGAAATCGACACGCAAAATTTCTTTCGGCCCATGTCCAATCCTCCCACCGATACCTTTCATGGCATTATAATCATAAGTTCCTACATCCATTGAAGGATAGTATGCACCGTTTTGCAGTCCTTCAGCGGCCATGGGTTGCATCACAGCATCCTGAGCTGGATTGCCTTCCCCTCTTCCTCTGATCTTCAGAGAGCCCCGTTCTATCTCTCTTTCCATTACATAATTATCAGGGTACCTCTTGCCCAAGAGGTCTCTGATGCTTTTCCAACGCAAAAGCTTGTGCGCCGCCGTGTTGTGTTTGTGCGGGATTGTGATATAATTGTCCTCCTCTTTGAGGCCATTGATAGGTCCTGCGGCTATCCCGCCTGCAGGCGGCACAGCGAAATTCGCAGGTGCTTGCGTTGGGGTCTGGACTTGCGACAAGGCAACGGCATCCACTGGTGCCGTTTGAGGTGCAGGGTGTGTCGTAACCTGATCGCTCGGAATAGCTGGTGGTACCGGCTGGCCTAGTATTTCTGCCTCGTGCGGAGAAGATGCCGCTGAACCATCTCTTGCTTGTCCGTCCTCCTCCGTTTTCGTAGAAACAACGTCGAGAATTTGTTTCAATAAGTTAACAACTGTCGGATCGCCTTGTTGCTTTAGCATTAGCGTTTCGATATTCTGGACGCGTTCCTGTATCATAATCATGGTTCGGTCTTGCCTATAATTTGAAATATGGGGTAAGCAACATGGCCCTTTCGATGAACTTCAAAGATCGCTTACTTTGGTGGTGGCACCTCCCTATAGACGCAGGGGCTATTGTTATCCTTGCAGAAGCTACAAGCAGGTCTGCCTTCATCGCACTTCGCTTTCCGCGTCCGACAAGCATCACAGGCCTTTGCAGATGGGGTAGATTAGCTCGGATATCCACTTTGTCGCTTAGCCCTATCAAATAGAAAGGTCTAACTCACTTGCGCTGCTCTCACAGCTTTGCGCCGCGTGGGAAATGGCGTTCCTGAGCTCATATGATACGGAAATGTGCCCGCCATAGGGCTCATCTCATCTTGCTCGGGTATGCCTTGAGCGACGCTGAGTCTCCTAGGGTTTGGAGGCGGCTGCGGCGGGTATCCACCCATATGCATCGGCGCACCATGATGGTAAGGTTGCGGCGGTGCCGCAGGTGGCCCTGGAGCGATCATCTGGGGAGCGGGCGGTCCGGCCGGCGCAAAAGGTTGTAATGGTGGATAACCCGGCGGCGGGTGCGATACTGGTGGAGGGGGTTGGTGTGAGGGCGGCGCGGGTTGTAGCGGTGGAGGAGGATGCGGAGGAGGAGGATAATGTTGTAAAGCTGTTGACGGCGAAGGTGGTGCTGTCTGTGAGGGAGGAAGATGCTGGAGAATCGGTTCTCGCTTTGTCACCACAGGCGGAACAGTCGTCGGCCTATGCTGCATTGGAGGAGGCCCCGCCGCCGCAGGCGCATGAGACGGCGTTTGTTTCTCAGGCCCGGAGAATGGTTGGGACGGTGGTTGTGGTGGTTGTTGTTTGTCGATATCGTTTGAAGGTGCGGTTTCTATTGCCAGTGAAGGACGTCGACTAGATGATAGAGGAGGAGGTCTTGCATTGATTTGAGGAGGTAAGTTGGGTTCAGACGGGGCCGGACCTGTGGAGCATAAAAATACAAAAAACCGGGGATTAGTCCATCAGCATCAACCCTAAAATGAGCTAGGTCCCGAGGTATAAGAGGGTTCTGGAAAAGAGGTGGTTGCGTTCAGAGTGATATAAAAATGCATCAGGCAGTTGGGGCACACACCATTTGTGAGATTCCTGAGACCCGGCGCTGGTTCATAGGAATCCACTCGGGCACGTGGAGCAAATTCCCGATGAGGTTCTGGATGATAATTGTTAATTGGTTGGAAGGTTGAGTCGTGCTGTGGTGGGTTCGGTGGGTAAGAAGTTGTTGTCGACGCCATCGTGGAGAATCAGGATCGTCAAGAGCAAGAATCCCAGGCGATCATGAGCTTAACCTTCCGGGTCCTGTGGTGCCTCGTGTCTGGTCAGCGTTTGAGCACGGAAACAAAAAGAGGCCAAAAGGTGGCCTTACGTCGCTTGAGTTCTGTGGAGACGCTGTGCTGTTTCTCACCCAGGTGCGTGGAATAATATCTCATCACCATTAGGCGTCGGGTGCTTTCCCTACGCTACATGGACATTGCCCCTCCCACGGGTGATTTACTGGTACAAAGACGTCCTTGGCTGGTATCGATGGGGCCAATGGATATCCAGGGGCCCGCCTCGGGTCCTTCCTTGGTAATGTTTTCCGGTATGTCTTTGTTTTTTTCTTATTTTTTCTCCTGTCGGTCGATGATGCGATTAGAAAAAAAACCTGGCTGGTTGTGAATTATCGGAATCGAAAGGGAACAAATTGTGAGGGACCGACCTGACCGATGAGAGGTGAGCAAGTGAATCAGCAGAATGAAGTCTAGTAGTAAACTCACAGGGAAGAGGCTTTCTTCAATTTCCTCCGCTGCAAAAAAGCACTTACTCGTTGTTATTCTTTTTCCTTTTTTTTTTCTCTACTTTTTGTTTTTTCTTCTTCCTTACTTGCCTCGTTCAACCGCACTCTCAGAGATTCTTTTTCGTTTCGTTCGGGCTCCTCGTTTAGATTGAACTCCATGTCCCCTGTTCGTTGTTAGTGGGGAAGGGAATTCGCTGTAACGAAATATGGACGACCCACTTGCGAGCACGAGAGACCTGTGGCCTCCCCCAAACCCCTCGAGCACCACCTGTTCGCATTTCTCACCCACACCACGCATCCAGGCTGAATGCTGCTGCTCTCTCAAGCCAAATATGCCAAGAGTGCCAAGATATATAGTTGGACCACCTCGACCACCACTCAAAGGATGGCCAACCGCCTGTCCAGGTACCGGTACGGACGCACCGGAGCGGTATTCAGGTTCGGTGGGCAGCAGCGACGGTTCCACCAAGGCGGAGAAGCCACTCACACGGCTTTTGTTCAGCCGTCGACTCGCCCGAAGCCTCCATTTATGCCGCGCCCTCTCAAGATGTCCCAAATCGCCTGAATGCGCGGCTTGATCAGCCCCGGTCACAGAGGCTCGCTTTGGCGATGCGCCTCTTGGGGAGAGCGTCGTCTCGCGGTGGGCAAAAGTCCCATCGCGATAACCGTCGAGTGGACATTTCCCGTTTTCCCATGCAAGACACCTCGCCTCGCACTGCGAAGCAACAGAAGCACCTAGCCAATTTTCTTTTTGCCCAGTCCAACGGAAATGGTTCAGGTGACCACAACCCTCTCTCTCTTGCTGCCTCCGAATCCTGGTACAGGACGCAAAAGAACCTTTTTGAGCCTTCCAAGCTGTGGATACTCTTTTTTCTTCCAATCACGTACCAGATCGCTGGTGTTTGTTGTCCCTTCTCCTCCCTTGATCCGTGAAGCAAGGTTCTAGATTGTCTGGTCATGCCGCACGGCGGCGTGGTGTCGACGCAATGTGTTGTGGTCGCGTCCCTTCGTTTTTGGCGGTGGACGGCTGGCCGTCTGGCAGTCTAGCTGTAGCCTGTCATGTGTCTGGGAGGGAGGAGGCCCTCTCCAAGGGGAACTCCCTTCGCTCGGTACGTGACCCCGGGCGCTGCTGCTGCAGCCAGCCACTTTCGCTGTCCCGCTAGATGCGACTTGGTAGAATTGCTTCGCTCGCTCGCTCGCTCGCCTTGAGAGCTCATGCCGACGAGCCGTCGTTCGGTCGGTCATTCAAGGCTCCGGGTCGAAAGTGGCTAGCGGGACCACTGTGCATTTTCATTTGATGTGCGCCTTGCAATGACACCCCATCCACTCCATCAGGTGTGGACAGCACTGGCATTAATTTGATATTAGCCAAGACTCGGGCTCAGGCGATCTTTCTGAGGGAGAATTGGTTTTAGTCCAGTTGGACAGGAACGGGAGGTCTCTCAGCCGGGGTCGTTTTTCCTATCTCCCTCCTTGATGGATGGGATAGGAGCAGCGATTACGTTTCGACCGCTAGTTTGTCCAACGTTTCCAACCGCTAGCTTTCTCTTGTATGACCGTATCAAACGAGGACGAGAGCCGTTGCCAGCAGTTGGAAGATTTTCCAACGGCTTCAAGGCCACGGCGGTGTTTTCCGTCTGGCCGTTTGCTCGGAACATTCAGCTCCCCGCTAAACATTCATGCAACTGAGAGCGGACCCCTCACTCAACATGCCGATGACGTCCCGGGATTTTGGGACCCCATTCGACCGCATGGCATTGTTCTTCGCTCTTGCATGCAGACAGAGCATGCCCCGTTTCCAAGGATTTCCCATCGGTGTTTGAGAGTATCCAGCGGAACGGTAGCAAACTTGAAAGAACGAGCTTAACTTCCTTGGTAAGCTCGGTTCCGCTGGAAATAGTCTCTCATGCACTCGCGGGACAGTTCTCTTGTTGATAAGCATGGCAATTGAGGCGCGGCAATGTCGCATTGAGCAGCTCCGCTTTGAAAGTGGGCGAGGACCACTCAAAAAGCAGACGCCTTGGATCCCAAACTTTGGAAGATCCCAGCAAGACGGCCGGTGGGTCCCGACAGTTTGGTCCGTTTCCAGGAATGGCAGGTTTAATTGGACGGACTGCATGATGGCTGAACCCAAAGGTTCCTGCCAAGTTTCAGCCCCCTGGGACTCTGAGCAGCTGGATACTATTGAACCGGGCTCCTCTGGAAGCTTTCTCGCATGCAAGAGAACCTGCAATCCGCAGGCGCAGGTGAGCTTTCCCCAGAACTTCGAATGTGGGAAGCCTCCGTCGAGTGGCTGTCGAACCCTGATGTCAGCGGCTTCAAAGTCTCCGTCGCGCAAAGTACAGTTGTCCACATCGCAAGCCATCACGTACCACATGTCTACCAATGCAGCCTCATAAGCCATGACTCGGTATCAGATGCCTGTCCTTGCTTGCGAATTTCGGCGCGATGTTCTCCTGGCGTTCTGACGATGTCCTTGTCTCGGTGTGTGCCTGGTGCTGGTCGTGGCGTTCCAAGTAGCTTCGGTTTTGTGGTTCTTGGGTCAGGAGGAACACCGAAGAAGAACAGGCTTCTCCTCTCATTAATTGCCAAGCTTAACGCACAATAAGTGATATGAGCTCAATTGATCAGGCCATCTCTCCACTGAAACCCTTCATTCTCTTCAAAACGAACACCAGAGAAGTGATATCTCAGCAGTGGAGCAATATCGCTTCAACTAAGCCTCCTGAATCCATGAACCAGTCCGCTGGACACGATACCGCCAGCACGGGATACTCTTCACCCGAACGCAACTTTTTGTGGATCACACCACAGCTAGCAGCTTTCGCAACCATCTTTCGGGAACCAGTTGCCGACCAGACTTATCTCCACCGGGTTATGGTGGCTAGCGGCGTCGTTTACTGAAACCTGTCAGCTCCTGGCTCTGTTAGTGATCAAGTGATAACTTGCAACAGCTGCGCAGCTGCACGTTGCCGTATCCAGTCGGCTGATAAGCGATGGCTTAATGAGCGCTGAGCTATCTACGATAACATTACCAAACAATGCCCAAATACGTGCGACTCAGCAGCTTCCCTGGACTTAAACTTGGAGTGGCCGTGAGTTCTGGTCAAAAAGGTAGCCCTTGGGGTCAAAGGGTTAAGCTTACCGCATCCTTTTACAGTATTGGTTCCGCCGGTCTCGCAAACCAGATGCCTCTTTAAGCAGACCTCAAAGCCTGGGGCATTGACTTAGCTGCTTGTGGGCGACCTTGGAGTCCTGAAAGTTCAATTCCCGGCTACCGGGCAGTTCAATTGGCTCCACGTGCACGTGGGCGGTAGAGGGAGGAAAGGGAAGGAAGCATTCCGTCGTCGAAAAGGACCGATGCCGCCGGCAACTAAAGTAGGAAACAAGGCTTCCCAGAACTCTATCCTCCCGTCCGTCTCGAGCAAACAGCGGCCTCGTTTCCTTCTCTCTCTAGCGTGGGATTCCAAATCATTAGTCAGTTCGCCTGCTAGATTATCTCTAACTGCAGCACGGGGCTCCGTCCGAACAAATGAGTTCAGATAGCTGTGGGGCAGTCCAATGCAGGGAGATCGCCTCGTCTTGGATTCTGACAATTTTAGCCTGATTGTATGCACACAGGGAAGACAATGTCTTATGTGACGGAGCGGGGCTAGTTCGAGCTTAGACTTCGACATGAGCGAGACCTTGAAGCTCCAATATTCACATATCGATCTCATTGAGATATCTGATGCCCAGTTTCAAGGAGTCTGAGGCCACTGCTGAGAGAGGGGGTCCTGCACTTCGCACAGTCTTCCCAATCCAGTTGGCGATCTCTCCATGAACCTCTTCCTTGGGCCCGCCTCGGAGGACCCGAATGCTCCACTCGGCTGGGTGTGCCAGTCAGCACACAAGCGAACAAGGATTAGGATTCCACCATTCGTAATTTGCTGCCAATCAGAGATGCCTTGGAGCACCGATGGGTCGCAAGGGAAAACCCCCCCAATACACCACTCTTTACCACCTGGTTGGCTCTCCTCCTTCATCAAAATGCGTCATTCAGTGGAGATGAGCCCTACAGAAGTCCAGATTAAATTTGATATCACAATTTTCCTCTCTAATCTGTCTGTCCGTTGGTGTGATCGAGAGCTCGAACAGGGAATACATGACGATGCCCTGAGAGTTTCGAAGTCACGACTCGAAGCGAATTGTCGTGATCTCCATCACCGTGCATTCCCATGCGCATTGCACACCTTGCATTTCCGCCCGCAGGATCGCCAAGACGCCAGTGACCCACTAGCCATCTTGAGAGTAGTCCGAGCATCTCCCTTTTTTTCTCCCGTGCACGACTTGTGACCGGTTGCAAACCGGGATAGCCCTTGGCCTCTGTACCGGCAGTCGCTGGCGGAACCTTCATGCCCCGGTACGTATTCTGCTCTCGGGATCGATCGTATAGACGTGACAGATGTAGAATGGTTCACTCCGCCGTCGCCAGCGCTATATACAGCCATCTGTGTTAAGAACATATTGCATTGTGGCGCCAGGTGAGGCATAAAATTTTCAGAGCTCAAGATTTTAGACTCGCACGACAGAGTTTTCGGTTTTCACGTTTGTTCGAAAGTCGGTAGCATGGGGATCGTTGGCCTTTGCCCACTTGAACGAAGCGAGATCGTCTTGCGTTCGACAGCTGGAGCCAGCTGTTTGGCACGCCCCGCAAACTTGCGGTCGCCATGCTCCGGTCCACAGCGGCGGAAGCGAGAACGACATGACAACGCAGTGTCCCCGAAAATGCAACATCTGCCGTCCGAGCGACGTCAGCCATATCGACCCTTGGTGATCATATCGAAGTCGAGCGTCTAAACGTCGTGTTCAGCCGACGAGTGCCAACACCAGCTGCGTTAATTACCGCTGAATAATTTCGCCTTCGAGGTGGCAATTTGGCAAAATTAATGCAGGAGACGCGTCGCGTGGTCGCAGTTGGACGAAGCTAAATTCCATAGCGCGAACGCTAACTGCTAGCTCGTGTCTGTGCGAGAAAATACTTCTGAACAGGACAACCGATCAAAAGTGCTGGCGAGGATCGACTCTGACCTCAACGCGATCGATCTCCATTCCATACCACGATCACCCCCCATGCATGATCTCTCTAACTAGTGTCCGTCGCCCAAGGGTATTTCCAACAGTATTAATTTCAAGATATTGCGCGGGACGGATCGCGACCCTGAGAACCAGAGGTTCGCTATTATATTCCATTGAAAGTGGTGCACTAATGACGCTTTCAAACTTGTGAAGAATGCTGGCATCAGCGCGGCACGCCGTAATTAGGCCCGTTCCGGCACACGTACTAGCCTTAGTATACAGCGCATCAATATAGACGAGGATCAGTAGTCTGGTTAATGGAACAAACTTGGATACGGAGGCAATTCGAACTATAGCGCCTGTCGTAATTAATAAACTGCGACATCTAAACCAGGAAGCCATTACTTTGTAGTCTGGCATTCCAAAGACGGTCTATGTAAATCATGCTATTGAGGGATTTTAGCTATATTCGGTGTAAAATCTAGAAACAGAGAAACAGTCTCAGCATTGACGACATACAATACTTGTCAGCTAGAACTGTCTCAAATCCTGAGATCGTCGACATCCAACTCCGTCAATCCCCAAATCCATAGCAGATACTTGAGGAAGTACAAGTACATACACATATCTCGGTTTGCTTGCCGCGGACTATGCTACCAACATTGCCACACGCCCACGTGGACGTATTCATGCAACCGCGCGGACAATGCAATGCCTACCCGCCTATCCGACCGACCACTGTCTTCACAAAGAAAGTGTCCAGCACTCTAGCTAATCCCGGGCGTGCTAACCTTCCCCGAGACTACAAGGTTACAGTCTAGCTAGCTAGCAGCGTCGATCCACTTCACCGACGGGAAGGACTGTAGCCTGCCGCCAAGCCGGACGGATGCGTCCACGAAGCAACAATTGTTGCCTTTAGCCTCAGGAACCCCAACAATTCACCTTGCTGCATACAAGACATGATGATCAACTGCATCTCGGGCCCGGCTGCGCGTGCGCGGCTAAGAGTCTCCAACCAACATCGAACAAATCCAACGTTGTGCCCAACGCAGCGGCAAACAAAGCCCGAGCACGCGTATAACACCGCATTGTGAAAGCCATGCATACCATGCCGCCGGTTCAGTTACCCCACTCAACCGGATGTCACCCGGGACCAAGCCCGCAGTTTAGCTCTACTCCCCCCTCGCTGCAGGCTCCCTTCTAGAAAATGCTACCACAGCATCGAATTGACCCAGAGTGCACCTGCATTACAACCTAATCAGCTCCACATACCCCCAGCGCACGACACGGATACCCACTCACTCCCACAAAGAAAGATGGTGACACAAGAAACAACGTTTTGTTAGCATATCCCCCCAGATTAATCCACAGCCGTCTAGTGCACATGCATATATGTATACGGATATAAGTTTAGAGAAAGGAGAAGGGAAGGGAAGAGACCCGCCTGTAGATCTCACAACTTGTGACATTGTCCAAACCCAGGTCCATTTCCCCTAGGATAAGCCCTGCACTCCAAGAGGCACGCATGCACAAGCTAGAACTTTATGTTCACCCACATATCTGGGCGCAAACATGTCCCTCGCCGGTAGTCTAGGTGGGGTAGATATGTGTACAGTTACATCTACCTACCCGGGTCGACACTTGCCCTCGGGAACTCCATCCGAGTTCAATGAAGCACAGTTGATATATTTTTGGATCAAGACGACGCACAAACCCGTCAGGCTTCCGATAAGGTGCTTGCATCATGCAACTGTTCACGTGGGGCCCATTGTATCTGGGTGTCTTGCATCATGTGCACTGGGGTCTCTGCACCAGTTCGATGGATCAGATCAATGATGGACCGGACACCCAGGTCTGCTGGATCTGATTGGTAAGCTTCCGAATTATACCGTAACACAAGCAACTTCCTATTACAGATCTAAGGTATACATGTATACCTAAAGATAAGTACCTCGAAGATTCAAATCTGGTCTCGGAGACGCCGCACTCCGGTTTGAATCAGGGTAAACTTGCAATCGGTGGCGAATGCGACTTGATTTATCTTCATGCAGGGGCCTTAAGCAGTGAAATATCTCCGATATTAATTACATTATATTTGCCGCCGCTCGAGACTGATATATGCTTCTGTGCGACTATTAATACAACCGTAGGTCAGACATCCCGGACACGTCAACGCCCCGATAACGTTATGCCCAGCAGCCGAGGAAGACAATGCAGGGCATGATCAAGAAAAAAAAATCGAATCGAATGGAATCGAATCATGCGATCATGACATCAGGGTGCTTCATGTATGAGAAATGGCTTTTAGTGGTCGGACAATACCCTTATTTACTCCGTGATTTTCGTATATCCGGAGTATACCCTTTTCAATACATGACGAGGGGACGATACGTTCCACAGCCTGTTTGATGGAGGTTGAGTTCGATATCACGATATATCACACGTTATTATATCCCCACCCGCAGCCCTCCACACGCGGACCTGGGGCTAGGGATAATCGGGAAAGAGTGTGGCACACCGATTATACGACCGCCCTCGGGCGTATATGGTGCGATGCAAGAGTAGCGTGACCACTGTTAAATTTCTAGGGTCCATCGATGCGGTAAGGTTAACGCGCAAGATTCTCTCTTTGTACTGTACATAGGCGCTAGGTGATGTGGCACAGGGAGGATCAGAAGAGTCAAGATTCTACCAGGAGCGCCTGTACAAGTACACCTACGTGTATACCTATTTTCGACTCAGACAACGGATTTAGCGGTATTCATCTCAGCTGTTATAACTTTGATCATCCTGGTATTTCCTATTTCTCAAAGTTTATATCTCAAATCTCGATTGGCTGATCTAGGCTGGTATGTATCCAATAGCATAAAGCTCAACCAACGACCTGCCCTGTATGTATCGACAGTCCGGTGTGCATGCAAAGCTGACAACCCCGGACTAAAGCTCATGCTCAAAATGGTGAACACCAAGAGTGGCGCTAGCTAGATTTCATCACTGTGTATAAAAACCGCCCGTTTCTTCCGAACGTAGGCGAATGATACGTCGTCGTAGCTGCCGGGATGTATCATCTATCGTAAGCGCCGGGAGTCGGTGACTCGAAACGCCATTCGGGGGGGAAGTGGCGTCGCCGAACACAGGCTCGATCTACCCGTGTGGAGGCATATTGCACTTTCTTGTGATTAGGATGCCAACCCAGGCACTCAAGATACAGATACTCCGTACGTATGCACAGCGGTAAGAAGATCCAACCTTCTTACTTTTCTCCAGGACGTCAGGGCTGAGGGGCGCTCCTCGTTGCATAAGCTAGGTAGCGATTTAATTTCTTTCTTGTACGACAGAGGGATATAATTGCCATCATAGCAGAAAAAAACGTTGACTGTTTCAATAAAGACAGTTGATATATGTGCCGCTTGTCACGCATGTCGAATCTGCGCGAACGGGACATGTTGCTGCCCCTCGCCCTGCAGGCCTGCCATGCCACCTCCCAGCTCTCGGTCTTAGCCGGGTGTGCACACATGCTTCATTACGCGTTTTCATGATCACGGAGAGAACCTCCTTCGAGATGGCAGCAGGCATGCTTGTGCCATGGCCGCTAACATCCAACGAATGGCGACGACAAACCATCGCTTAAATGCCGCCTAATAACTCGATAATTATACATTTGCCTAAAAGTGGATCGAATATGATATAAAAGGCGTTGATATAACCAAATCTTGTGAGCCGTGTGCCATCCAGCGCGCAGGAAACATCCGTCCTGTCAGAATGCATGAGGGATGAAGGGCGAAAATTTTCTTCAGGAATCGGATCGCAGTTTGTGAATCGAGAGAAAATCCTTCCATGGAGAATCACGCGAAATTTACATGGAATCGGAAGCGCAAAGTGAGATATTAACCATCGTGTGGGGCCTCGCCGGCATGCATGGCGGCGCCACTGGATTATCATTATCGGTATAATGTAGCATGACCTTCCCTATATATACATACATGCCTCTATATTTCCATATCCGTTGAAAACACCGTGTGATGTGGCTCTAACCACCGAAGAACAAAAGTTTAATATATTGGAAACTGTACGCCCTGTCTTCCCTGGCATCTTGTCTTTCATAGCGATCGATTTCCGTGTCGCGATTGGCTCGGTTGGCCTATTGCCCCGCTATTGACTTCCCCCATTCTCTTCTCGCGATGGCTATTTCTTCCAGGACGTGCAGGCTGGTCAGCTTGCCTTCTCCTGGGTACCTTGCAGATACGTAGTGGTGCGTGCGTGCAGAGTGGACGAATGGCTTGCGGTTCGGCGGTCCTGCATGATATAATGTCGGGTTGCCGAGCGATTTGACCACCTGGCGGGATAAAGTTAGTTCCAACCGTTCTTACTTTGTAAACTCCGGCCCGTAGACGAATACGAGCGAACTCACCTGTGCTTGTGTGCTCTTTGAGTAGGTTTTGAACATGTTTTTAAAACCATGTATGGCGCCAACCGTTGTGCCGAGGTTCTCAAGCCAGGCGGGAACGGTAGTTGTCTCAACGTCGTAGATAACCGATCGGAGGGTGGGGGCTGCGGGGCAATCCTTTGGTGCCTCCGCCGGCTTCTTGCCATCCGCATTTGTTTTTGTAGGTTTGAAGTAAGACCCGGTGGTCGCGGAACGTTTCAGCGAAGGTGAATTGATTTTTAACTTTGCTATCGGATTGGATGTAGACCGTCTGGCGAGGTCTTTCTCTTCCTCCTCCTTCTTCCGCTGTGCTTCAAAGGTCTCAATTCTATCGGTGCACTCCTGGTCGACACTACGTCTTTCCTCTGGTGTCAAGTTATCAACAACCATGGACATTGATAACGCTAGAACACCTTTGCCCATGGCGGCGACGACTTTCCTGGGTCCTTCTAGCTGATCGAGCTCATCTTTGTGCTTTTCTGTGATAACAGTTGGCAGAATAGGATCCTCAGGTGCGGCCATGGATCTCCTCTTCAGTTTGTCTGATATCGTCGCCGAACGCTTAACAAACGCCTTTCTTTTCGACAGTGGAAAGTATGCAGCCAATAGCCTGTGTAGGGACTCAGACTCGACGAACTGCCGCAGGCGAGTATCGAACCCCGATGTCAGATAGACAGCGTCGTATGGTAGCAGCGAGAAGTCCGGCGCTGACCAAGCTCTGGGATTCAAGTATTCGTCCGATCCAGCCATAGCGAAGAATCTCTCTACATCGTCGGCCGTTGCACCCTATAAACCGGATACCTGTCAGAG
This sequence comes from Drechslerella dactyloides, assembly GCA_020064725.1. Taxonomy (NCBI): domain Eukaryota; kingdom Fungi; phylum Ascomycota; class Orbiliomycetes; order Orbiliales; family Orbiliaceae; genus Drechslerella; species Drechslerella dactyloides. The sequence continues at coordinate 1,397,585 of JAGTWJ010000008.1, read as the reverse complement.
TCTATATTTCAGATCAACAAACTCTGCGGGTGAGTGTATGCATACTATGAGATCTCGGAACCTCGACCTCTCGAGCATTCGCTGGTCGGCCTTCGGCACATCGCCATTCTCGGTCGCGAATTCTATCACGCAACCTGCTCACGAGATAAGTTGCGTTAGTCTTGGTATAATCCCAATGGGAGATCGACACCTTGCCACCCATGCGTTTCACTCACCAGCTTCCTTGAAGATGAACCAGGGTTCTGATGCAGCATAAGGTGCTAACGCCTTATCAGGACAGAGGATAAGTATACGCGGGGGTGTAAAGCTTTCGTCCTGGGGAAGTATCGATTTTATGTCTTTCTCCGACAGATCCATCATGTTGGGCGGCTTTGGGTATTCCGTGTGTGTTTTTCCCTCGGCAGGGATTTGAGTTTCGAGATACAGTCGACTAGAGTCGACTCCGGCGGCGGCGGGGATATATATGGTGACACTACGCGTGCTGTAGATGTAGGGCCGGGGTAAAACAAACAGAAAGATTCACGCGATAACGCGAACGAGAACTTGACTGTCGACCGCTTGTGAAGTAAGATGGCGACGGAGCCTTGTTCTTGCGATCCGAAAATTACCGCGAGCCAGGTACACTGGAATTTGCGAAAGCTTCTTTGGAAAGTGATCGCCAGAAGGTTTAGGCCTCGAGGTAACAGCGAGAGGCTAGTGACAGTTGAGGAAGGATGATATGATATCGTTTCGTCTGATGAAGTTCAGATGCTTACGTTACCATGTGAAGAAGGATGCTGTCAAGGGTTGTTTTATATCTTTTGACGGCTTCGAGAATCCCCGCCACAGGCCGTATCCTCCGTGTCATCCTTACCCGTCAGGAGCTTGACGTAAAAAGACGGTCGGGCGATAGCAGCTACCGCGGCGGGTTCTGAAGGGACCCAAAACGGCGATTTTTGCTGGGTCAACGGTGCAAAATCCGGAGCACGGGCATTTCAACCTGCCGACGCGGTAACATTCGCTTGGCCTTTCCGCGAAAACCCACCCGACAGAGCAAACAGGCCGGTGAACGGCCGCCGATAGCCTCCCATTCTTTGACTTCCTGCAAGAGTGTGTATGAGTAAGCAGGAAATCAAGCCCAGAGCGGGATAGCGGAACCTGAGTCGCAGACGGCTGGTCATATCCTGTTGCTCCAGCCTGCATATTTCATGCCTGCTGACTTGGACATGCAGCGCTGCAGTAAGCGGCGGGCACCCTTTCGACTGACTGGTCAAAGCTTAGCGTTCGAATCAGATGGAAAACTGGACTTAATCGGTACAGCCGTGCCCGTTATCACAGCTGGCAGAAGCTTGAGTTCTCTCTAGAATCGGGTGGTTAGCGTCCCGACTGTGGCCAATGGAGTAAATTTTCCCATGAGGTGAGAGTATTTATATGTACCCACTGCTCATGCGTCGAAGCTAGCCCACGATGCATCGGTGGGCCGTAGGGCCGATTTGCCCACTTGATTTTCCTGGAAGCGAGAAGTCTTTGCCTCTCGGAGTCCAAGCCGGGGTTTGAGCATCTTTAGCACGCAGCAGAAGCTGGCACTGTGGGAACATGATCGAATATCTAATTCGGCTCGGAGTTCGCGTGCGTTCGGTGAGATGGTGGCGTCGACTAAACGAGCTCTTCGAAAGGTTGTGGTTTCGAGCGCTGGCAACACGCTTTAACACTCGGCATGCAGTTTCTTCCTCGTTCTCATGCGCATGCTTGCAACTGCAGTAGCGCAGTCCAATACGGAGTGTGACAAGCACAATGTGAAGCTATTGAGCAAACAAATATATGTATATTGCCATTGTTATACCACTAACTATAGCAGAATGTAAATATTGTGACGCCAGAGAAACAGCCAATTGTCCAATTTTGAAGATACAAAAACCCCGTATAGCCTAAATACGAAAACACCTGTTCCGGATCACACCCTGAATGAGCAAAGAAGAAGAGAAAAGGAAGAAGAGACCCACTAAGTACCCAAAAGGAAGAAGAAGAGAAAGAAATAGAAGGATGAGAGGAAACATAAGAATAAGAAATAAGAAGAATGGAACGATATTGCCACAAAAGAAACGGATAGTTGTACAAAGTAAATATAACGTGAAAAAGGTATACAAAAGAAAGTAGGTATTTGTCTCGTAAACCAGACGCGGGACGCGTAAGTTCGAGTCCCCACAGTGGTGACCAGCCAGACGTCGTATACAATTCTGTCAAAGAACGCTGTGACAAACGCCTACAAGCCTTGTTGCGGTGGACTGTACTGAGCCCTTGGCTCGACTCTTCACATTCTTCTCATGCAGAAGTTCATGTTCACCAGCTCAACATCCTTGAAATGCTCAGCATATGCCTTCGTCGGCGAAAGATCCAGGTTGATAGCCGACTGCTCTCCGACAAAGTCCCACTCGCCGTCGCCCTTAACGGATGTTGCCATCAAATCGACGATTGTTTTCGTTGAATGGAATAAGAAATCCGGGCGCACCCATTCGCCCCTTTCGTTCTTCGTTGGTGCGGCGAAGTCTGCCTTCATGAGATAACCGCTCGGCTTAGCCGTGCCGGAGGTGTTTCCGAAGATCATGGAACCGGTCTTTGGCTTGAGCATCTGGACCAAGTTGTTCAAGATCTTCGGTTGCTGGGATGGTGGGAACAGGTGAATGAAGTATCCGATATAGATCATGTCGTATCGACCTCGGTGGATAGAATCCTCCCCGAAGAGGTCTTCGTCAGTGATGTCACACCCGCCAAAGAACTCTCCTTCGAATGTGTTCTCGTCTCTGAATAGGTCGAATGACAGCGGGAACCATCGGTCTTCCAGGTCCATGTTGGTGATACCCGAGCTAGGGGCACCATCTGCAACCAGCTTCCTGCCGTCGAATCCCATGAAGCAGCCCATGTCGAGGATACGCTGTCCCTGCTTCAATCTATCGACGATCTCTGGGTATGTGGAGTGCTCTGTCATGCCGAACTTGAAGAACAGCCATTGACCCACACAAGGGTAGTATTTGATCTGCCATGCCTTTAGTCTGATGTCTTTGAGGACACGGATCATGGCATCTCGATCTTTGATATCCGGCCGGAAGTATTTGATGAGCGCCTCAGCGCTGGGATGGTCATTGATGGGAGGCTCTTCAACCCAATACTTTAACCTCGCGGTTTGTTCGTCGATTATCCTGGCCTTTACCGGGGCTGCCGGCGGGGTGGATGTGGAGGCGGGCGCGATTGTAGGTGCAGCTGTAGGTGCGGGTGTCGACGAAGCCATCGCAACTGGCTTGGCCTTTTTGCTTCGAACTAGACGGCGGATATAGTTGTAGATGAGGGCGAGAAGTTTGCTGATGCGCGCTAAGGCGGCGTTACCAGCCGGCTGGATAGGTTGCACAAGGGGATCCATAATCCCTGCTTTGTCAACACCGATGAGGTGGAACGGTATAAGCTTTGAGAAGGAGAATTTAGTTTGTTGTTGTTAGAGGTAAAGGGTTGAAGGATATGATAAGCAGTACTATAGACAAAGAATAATAGTGAAGATAGAAACAAAGAATAATATGAAGCCGATAGCCTGGATACTGAAAAGATGCAAGCCTGGGGAGGGTAGATGGGGTTCTTATAGCTGGATGACGAGGCCAATTTCCAGTATTGAATAGAGAGAAACAATTGTCTCGTAAAAGGAAGACCCCTTCGGCAGCAAGACAAGGGTTGGATGTAACAATCACGGCATTCGGGTTACTCGCTGCTGTCACTACGCCACCGGAAGATCCTGATATGCCGTGTCGTCAAGCTTCCTTGCTCTAGAAGCCGAATTCAAACTCTATACACACGTCTGCAGCTGCAGGAGCCTAGTTTTTTTTTTTTTTTTTTTTGTTCTTTCTTTCGTTTGGTCAGATGTCAAGGGCAAGGTCTCATCTCGACGCTATCCTGACCACTAGTGTTCGACGACAGAGACACGTCACTCAATGGAAAACAAGAGAATTCGACTAAGGAAGAGCTTACCATCATGAGATTTCAGGGCTTCGGCGCGATGTTCGGTTTTGTATTGTGGGGAGTATTTTGCCTCTTGGCATTGGCGTCCCCATATCCAGACGTTTGATTGTTCGAAATCCTTGAGACTGCAAGGCAAACATAGCAGGTCTAGGGGATTAATGCACATTGCCTTCACATTAGACCTTGTTGGTGCAGATTGCATCCTACTAAGTTGAGCTGAGAATTAGCCTTTGTGACGCTCATATATCATTCGCTCCTGCCTCTAGCGTAGTGTGAAGTTTCCACAAACGCTGCATATTCACAGCTGCCCACTTCGGGTCTGGCTCCGTGGGCCATGGGTTTTGCCCCAATATTTCCCAGCTTCCAAGTTGTGGGAATTGCGAAGGCTTCGGCTTACCCATATCCTCGGGGAATGCGATACTATAGCGTACCACGGATAGTTTATTTCTTATCTTCAAGGGCGCGGTTCCAACCTTGTGGACAGAAAACGAAGCGCCGTTTTGCCCAGATGTGACGCCGAGATGCTTCTACAGGCCACATCATCTGTGTCTTTTTCCTTTCCGTCGACCTGCACCAGCGTGCATTTCTGCGCCGATGAGTTTAGCTTGGCTGCAGCCGCACCTCCAAGTTTCGGGATCGTTCCACGTGCATCCGACATCAAGCTTGCTCATGCACTGCTGTTTGTTTGCTGTTCATTTGTCAATTATTGCGCCGCGAAGAGTGTGAGCCGTGAGTGGCCTCGCTGATAGTGGTCCGATAGATTCAAGCGACCATACCCCCACCGGAAATTGATGTTCGGTGCACACGAGCTCGTTCCCGGTTCGCGAGGAGAAAAAAAAGTTTTTTAGGATGTGAGATGCAACGAATCGAACGTGCAGCTCTGACATCGCATACTGCATTGCATAGGCTTCGACGTTGTCTCATTAGCACCTTCTGTACCTACCTCTATTTTGGTAGTCGGTGCCTCCGGTTAAGCACATTCATGGTGAGTGCATATAAAGTTAACGTTATGAGCCGGTATTCCGTACGTACTTATTGGAGGACAACTGGAGGCCGCCCACATCTCGCGTGCCGTCATTGGCTCGGCCGGGGACGTGCTGGTCGAGCTATCTGCATGTCGACGCTGTCAAGACCGTCGACTATTCCAGGGGTGGGAGCCAGGAGCCAGGTTACGAAGGACGAGTGCAACCAGCGTCAGGTTCGAGCGCGGCGCAGGTGTAAGGGATGTGAGATTGGCGAAAACGCCGACAAGGCCAGGCTGTGGCGATTCAATTCCAACGGACCGCCAATTACCTGGTTTGTACTTGCCACGACTCGATGCGATGCCCCGCCCAAACACTCTACATAGTCCCATTGCGATACGGACGCGCCCCTTCAACGGTTTTCCGGATAACCGTGCCCCTCGATCTTCAGTTTGCTATAACTCCCGGGTTTCATTTCCAAGCCGCGATATCTAATCTTCGAAGGGAGCGGGAGAACGGATCATTTTAAGTTTCCCGTAAAGCAAGCAGATTCTCCTGCACAGCTGCCGGACGAGCCTCCTGCAGGACCTGTAAGGACGGCGTCTAACTCGGCTTTCCTCACTCACACCCGCCGCCACGACCACAGCTGCAATCATGTGCCAGAAAATCATCTACAAGATTGGATTTGCTTTCCCACGGGCTTGCATTCTGCTGCAGACACCAATGAATGTAACCGATTCCTATTAATAATTAATTCTCCCGAAAGGAGGCCCCAAAGCCGAGCCGTATCCGATTAAAGCGAGTCTCACTCGGTTTTCGAATGCCGGCCGCTTCCTTCTGGCGTCGCCAAGGAGGATGCTCTGACGTTTCACACAGACAAACACACTGACATATCCTGTGGGTCCAATCGCACGTCAGCGTGGAGCCGATACATGCTCATCCTAGCTCTTGTCGGGAAAGTGCCAGCCATACACGTGTGAGGGCGTATATGCACGAGACGTCTCGCATTCGCCCACACGAAAGAAAGCTGCAGGTTAGCCTAGCCAGCGCGTCAATCGCTCTATGTGCCTTGCCACGACGGCACGTTTTTTGGGGATTGCTTTAGCTTCGTATATGCGGAGTGTCTATCAATGCTGCGTTTGCTAGTTTCTGGCGACATCATCCCTGTATCCGGCCTCAGCCGCTGTGGAGTTACTACCTATTAAAGTTCATTATTGTTCGCATCCATTATCATAGAAATTAAGCCGTCTCGACATGTGGATGGTCTGCTGTCCCTATATAACGAGCGCAAGTAATCCTGTGGAGAAATTGGGTCATAATGTCGTGAAAGAACAATCAAGATACGCTGATGGAAAGGAAAAAAAAAGTGGGTATCTCTGTTCGAAATGGGGGCTGCGAGTTGAAGAAGGGAAGTTCCGCCAGATGAAGAAATAAGTATAGTACAGATGGAAAGAAGTGAAAACAGACGGCGGATAATATGCAAGTGCTGGGGTTGACACTGGCTTGTTGATCCATCCAGGACAATGAGCTCGTGAGGGGAACGGCAAGATGCGAATGCCCGACGGGCTTGGAATATTCAGGCAAATAACGCGCATATGCATCGCTTAATGGTGCAGAAAAGCATGCAAGAGAATTCTTCTTGCATGAATACAGGGAAGAAAAAATTTCACTGTGACAAGTCAGGAACGGGATTTCCCCGCTCCGCGTATATCTGAAAATCAATCGTGTCCTCCACCACCAGTCTCCAGATGTGGACCGTCTTCTTTTGCCCGTACCGTCGAGCTCTTCCAATTGCTTGTGTCTCCGTCGCTTGATACTGCTGATCGTGGATGGCCAACAGCGGGGACAAAAAGACGACGTGGTTTGCCATCGTGAGGTTGGCGCCAGCCGCCGTCTCACCCATCACCTCGAGTAGAAGAACTCGTGTGGATTTGTCGCTCTGAAAGTAAGCGAGGTCGGAAGACTTCGCGCGAGAGGAACCGGATAGTCGGGTCACCGTAACACCGGCGTCTTGCAGTACGTATTCGACCTTCTTAAGGAGGTCAGGGAATTGGATGAACACCAAGACGCGCTCGTCGGATGGGATGTCCGTTCTAAGATAATGCTACAGTTAGCATTTTGCTTGATTGGCCGGGTGCTCGTATAGCTAGGATTCTTACTTCAAGAGCTCGACTAGGGCATCGAGCTTTGCGCCATGCGTGGTGATGGTGTCGTTGTCAGCGCCTAGAGACGAAACCCGAATCAGACTCGCGTCGAGGACCCGGCTTTGGCACCCTTCCGGCTTTCGCGGGCACTCGTTACGGAGACCTGCGGCTGTCGCCATGCAGTCTGCGCAGGCTGAATGTCCACAGCTGCTGGACACGATCACCTGATCGATTGTAGGTTGCTTCTTTCCGCAGATGCATGTGTCGCCCGGCCAGATTGATGTGTGAGCTTTGGATTTTCCAGAAGTGTGTTGGACTTGCCGAACGAGTTTGAAGAATCGAAGTGAGCGGCAGCGGCCAACGAGCTCCTTGAGAAGTCGCGAAACTTGGTGTTGAATCGTTTTTAGTAGGGCGACTGAGTCGACTTCGGGCTGACCCGACGAGACCTTGTTGGATTTGTTTCGAGGGTTCTCGTCGTCCGCGTCGTCTTCGTCTTCGTCGTCCGCTTTTGATTTTGTGGGCTTAAAGTTGGCGAGAATGCTGGGGACTGTATTTGTCTTCACATGAGAATCCGCCCAAGTCTTAGCTCTCTGGAGGAGTTCTCGGAAGAGATCTGTTGCCTCCTTGTCATCCAAAGAGTGTTTTCTCTTATCCTCGAGATACTTAAGGAATGGTAAATCACTGTTGAGGACCACCTCACGGCGAAGACGCTTCGTAATGAGGAGACCGTCCTGGAGAAAATTTATCAGTTCATCCTGATTATTCTCCAACTGTCTGGTCCGCTCTTCGATTATTGCGTCGCAAGCACTATACGCGGAGGCGTCTTCGCTCAAATTTTCGATGTTCAGTGAAAAGTGACAGCAGGACTTGAGTAGAGCTTCTTCAGCGCTGGAGCTGCCTCCGATCGCTGAATGAAGCCGGGCTTCTCGGTCACCACCACCTTTAGAGTATCCCTTCCTCGTCACGTTCATGTCAAGAGCCTTCAGATGATGATCTAGCTCAATGTATATGGCTCGTTCAGCGGCGGGGAGCTTGACTCTGATAAAGTGCTCCTCCCAGGGAATCTCGTCAATCTCGGCGATGTTCTATTGATAGTTCACATAGTTGTTAGAGTAGAAATTCTCGTGTATTCACAAGGCGAGGGATTCTTTTACCTGGCGCATAAACTGGTTGAGGAAACCCTGCGCATGACTGTGACGATCTTGGTGCCATGCTGCTGTGCGCAGCTCTTTGAATGCCTGGAACGACTCGACGGCTTTATTTACGTCAGCTCGGCGCTCACACACATCATCATCATCATCACCACCATCGCCATCTTTCCCCACTTACCACTTCTCTCCTTCGCAATCTTCTTGTTGTTCACCTCACTGTTCGCCGTATCGTCGTCGATACCTAGAAGGATACCCAGAAACTTCGCAACCTTCTTGATGTCGGCAAAGTCACCCATTGGAGGCGTACCCGAGAGGACCCATCGGTAGGTCGCCAGGAGGTTTGGGATGACCTCCAAGGGCATCCCTACGCAGTAGGTGAACTCATCCAACACCAGCCTGTTGAAGTGGAAGAGTTCGAGAGGCGGACAGATGGTGTTCTTCCAGTTGGTCTTACCGCTGAATTTGAGCTTCCATCGTCGTTCGTCGTATGCACTCGGCTCTTTCTCCGCTGCTGTTGTCTTCGACTTCTTTCTGGCAGGCTCATCATCGAAATCATCAGCATCACTACTCTGAAGATTGGTGTTGTTAGACCTGCTCCTCGCCGCCTCGTTGTGGGCTTTCCGGCCCAGAAGTCTCTCCTCCTTCTCCACACTCTTTGCCTCCTGTCTCTCCTTACAGCCTTCGGTGACGACGGCGATGGCCTCCGCCGCTCTGCCGGACTGCATACGCTCAGCCTGTGCCTTCAATCCCTCGGTCACATCTCGAAGCCAGTCCTGGAACCTCCTCCCTCCCGCCGTCGGGCATGCCTGACAGCCAGAAAGCTCCGCCAACCTCTGTAAGTACGCGTTGCTCTTGAACAACGACCCCGCCACGATCACGATGTCTGCTTCCATGAGGTTCTTGATGGAGCAGGAGATCAGATTGTTTACCGTCTTGATGTTAATCACCTTGAACAATTTGCCAGTGAACTTTCTGACTTCCGCCTCCCATTGGTTGCTCAGGTGGCCGGGGACAACGATCAAGGTAGCCTTCAGCGGAATCCGGCCGTGTGTATTCACAGGTGGAACGTAGCGATTCTTGGTATGTGCTAGCAATCCCAGAATGATAGCCGTCTTGCCATAGCCGACTGCGTCTGCTAGTACCCCTCCTTTGGCATTGTTCGGTCGAGTAGCTTTGACGGCGACTTTCCATGAAAGCTGCGGGTGCAATGCCTCCACGATCTCTTCTTCAATGAACTCTTCGGCGTCGTCTGACTCTTGTGCTCGCATCCAAGATAGGGATCTCAACTGCTCTGGACGTAGATCCAGGGCAAAACCGGGTGGCTGCGAGCTTTGCGGGTCTGGTCGGTTGCTGCGGACCTTGAAGTCGGGGAGGATGAGACGGGGCGGGTTGATATAGTCGGAGGTAAGTTTCCAGACGATTAATAATGATCCAAGACCGATCCCTGATGGGAGAAGGTCTACGGCACGATGGCAAAGAGAGACTAAGTTTAGTCCGATGTGTAGGTGCAGTGTGTTCGAACTGTCCTTTTTCAGGGCTGTCACCCAGGGAGCAGGACGGGCTTTCATGGCACGTTCCCATATGGCGGATTCTTCGGGGTCCTCGATCGGGCCTGACCTGTTTCGGCCCGCGCCCCAGAGAATCTTTGGCTTCGGCGGGGCGCAGGAGGGGCAAGAGTGGTTACCCTTGAGGGTGTAGGGTAGCCAGTCACTGCCCTTCTGGCCCAACTTCATCCTTTCCACCAGCCAGTTGATTGAGGAGAAGGTCTCCTCCGCACGGGCGTCATCGACGACTTGCCAACTTGTTGGCCAATTGTTGGCGAGCGCGGGTGTCAGCGGCGCACTGCAAACCAGGAAAGCAGCTGGAAGATCACAAGCAGTATGTGTGGCAATCGTAGCCGGACTGGCATACGAATACTGAGCTGTTGCCCGTGTAGACGGCATGAGCTCGAGGTCTTCAGCAGATACCCAGAAGACGTTCAAATTGAGCTGTGTTTTGATAGCCTTGTTGGCCGTTGAGGGTCTGAATGCAGCATCGAATCTGGCGACAATGGATCTGTGTTCTCCGAATGCAATGCGCTTGCAGCTTCTTGAGATCACGAAACTGTCGCTCTTGTGGTCTCCCAGTCGGTTGGGGTCCAAGAAGAGAAACAATGGGCTATCGTCATTGCCCGACTTGCGATGAAGTGCCCGGTTTGCTGTTCCGCACTTTGGCAAAAGTTCCCATTTACCGGTGATATCTTCGTCGAGCAGGGATGCCTGCGACGGATCTCCAAGACTAAGATGGAGCTCGGAATAGACCATCTTGTTTGCGAAGGATGACTCGACAAGACCGACGGATTTCTCCCAAGAGTCGACGAGCTCGCCTTGCCCCTGGACGTTCACGTTAACAAAGGCAACACCGGGAACACCAATTCTCCACGACCCTTGCAGTAACGAATTTCCGGAAGTCTTCATGAACATTTGCGCAATCGGCCCCGCGAACAGTCGACGTAGCTGTTTCCACTCTGCGGATGTCCAGTCAATCTTGACGTACAGCCTCCACTCAACTTGGGCGGGATCAAGAATCAGGTGGAGTTTTGCCCTGGGACTTTCATACTCTACAAGCCAGATCTCCTGCCTTTTCATCGCTTTGAAAGTCAGTGTCGATGATAAGGCTTCACTAGCGTGTTTCTGCCAGATGCTCCAATCTTTGTTCTTGATGGGCAGGTTTTCGGCACGCTGAATGCTTGCCAGGAGCGCACTCGGACCACCTTCAAATTTGACGGTCATCGGCAGCATCTCCTTTAGGCCATTCTCAAAAATATTCGGCGGCATTCGTTGGATATCGTTCAGAGGGTGGTACATATGCGTTGGCTTGCCTCCGCACTTTGTACAGGAGCGGTGTCCGCAAGCGTCGCAGATTTGTGCAGTGTGCGTGGATATCAATGATCGGCCCTCGCAGACACACATTCTCGCGCTTCTCATTGCGATTTTCAAGAGATCCTTAACTCTTAGTTGTGATGAGCCTGCAAGGTCCAGATTGCTGAAAGTCTGGTGTGTGGGTAGCGCGACGAGAGGCTTCTCTGCGTGTTTGCCTGTGCTTGTCGACGTGGGGGACTTCAGGTCAGATCCTTCAAGGAGCTTCTTGCCTGTGATGAGCGCAGCGACGATAGCGGTTCCGACGACGGTGCTGCTCATTGCGTTACCTGCCAAATCTTTGAGGTTTGCCTCGGTTTCTCTGGTTAGGAGGAGCTGTTCGACGGGCAGGCCTTGGAGAGACAACAGCTCGACCCCGATCATCGGTCCGCCTCTGGCTGTGAGGTATGGGATCATCGTGGGTGTGAGGCACTGCGAGATTCCACCACTCTTGCCCTCTGTGTCTCGGTCGACATTTTGGCTCAGATTCCAGAGGCGGGCCTTGTACGAAATGTCCATCCCTTTCTTGACATTGCGAAGATATGAGATGTCGAGAAGGTCGTTGACTCGGTCTACCTGCATCCCGCCCCACTCTTGCCAGGTGAAGTCAGGATATTTGGTGGTTCCGGACTCTTGCCAGTCGGTTAATGGCCTCTGGCGACCCAAGTTCTCACTTGTCCGGGCGTTAGTATGCCGGATCTCACACGCAGTCCATTCATGTGCTTTTGCCTTGGACGTTTCCTCTCGGATTAGCTTTTGTCTGGCCTCCAACACTCTGGGATCGTCAGACTCCAGCAAGAAGGACTCGAATGAGACGGAAGCGGGTCTGGTCAGGTCGTTGACCATCTGGACCCAGGTTGCTGGAAGAACACCGTTGTCCGTGTTGAAGGCGACCAGGTAGCCGCGCTGGCGGGTGTGCGGAATGTAGTAGTTTTTGGTATCGAAGCGGGTGTGCCCGGCCGCGTACCCGATGCCTTCGAATTCAGTTACGACCTGTCCCCAAGGCGCCTTGCAGACGTTCTCGAGGATGACGATTTTCGGACGGTGTTTTTGCACCCAGCTGAACATGCCCCAGAATGTCCGCCCGGACTCTCCACCGTCGTTCAGTCCTTTGCCGAAATTGTTGAGACTGCTGTAGTCAACACAGGACGTTCCGGCGACCAGGAGATCGCAGTCACCGGGCACCTTCACTTTGGCTCCGTATGCGGTTGTTGCATACTCTTCTCCGAGCTCACAAACATCGCGGAAGAGGATTGGGGGTTGGAAGTTTCGCTCGATGTACGCCTGCTTCCACGGCTCTATCTCGCAGGAAAATACGTGGTCGATCTTCATCTCGGCGCCGAATATGGATTTGAGGTGTGTGGTTATCAGCCCAAGTGCCAACAAGGGGCTTTCTGTGCCCGAACACATGGTTGCAACTCGGAGCGGGCGGTCATTGAGATGTTTGGATACTTCGACAAGCGACTTGTTCCTTTTCGTTAGATCGAAGAAAATGTCCTGGATGGATGAGAGCGGCGGCAGCTCGTTGATGGTCTCCGGCGTCCACTTGCTCCGGGGGGCACCCTTGATCGCGGCGGCAATTTTGACGGATCTGTGTGCGCCAGCGGATACATTCAGTTTTTGAAGCTTCTTGGTCGTGTGCCTGAATATATCAAACGTCGCCTTCGCAACCTTGGTCCTCGCCTTCCCTTTCGTGGATTGACGCGAAGCAGACGCATCACTATATGCATCAGAATCAGTGGGCGGGTCGTCAAAGTCGGACTCGTCTCCGGAGGGATCTGAAGTCCCGTATTCCGATTCCCCCTCCGACGACGGCGGCGGAGTTTCAAACTCCGAGCCGCCATCATCGGAGGGGGCTGGAACTGCAGCCCTCTTGCGTTTTCCAAGATGAGGTACGACATTTTCTTGTGGAACTTCAGCAGACAGGCTGTTCTTAGCAGCTCTGTGAGCAACGGCAGTCGAATTAAGAGCACCGGTGATGGGTTGCAGAATTCCAGACACTGCACCAGAACTCAACCTCGGAACTGTTGTGACACAAGATGTGTTAGCGAATCTTGTACTTCTTCTTGGAAAACGTGAGAGGACTGCATTCGCAGCGCCCGTCGATGATGGCGGGTTGGAGTTTGCAACTCCGCCACCGTCATTGGAGGGGGAGAGAATACGGAACTTCGGATCTCAAAAAGCCGGACTCGATGATGTCAAGCGACCAGTATCCCAGACGGAGAAGGCTTCAATCAACTTACCACAAACGGACTCTAAAAACTGAGCAGTAGGTCTACTCTGCCAGATTTGAGCTTCAACTTGGTCCTTAGCCTCCTTGGGCTCAAGTGCAAGTTCCGAGTAGTTCACAGAGATACGAGCACGACGCGGACGGGTAGCAGCAATCGTCTGTTCCGGGGCGCGGTTGTCCGCAGCTGCAACAGGCTCGGCCGCATCTTCACGCGGTCGCTTGGCGCTGACCCCTTTCCTCATTATGCTCGCGAGCAAGCTCAAAACTCGGTCAAACGAATGGGGAAAAAAGAAAGAGATAGATTGCAGAAGATGCAATATCAAAAGATAGATCGAATGAAAGGGAAGGTGGAACTCGATTGCGCCGTAACCTGCGGTCCTACGCTATCATGAAGGGAGTGTGATGGGAGCGATGGGATGAAGAGGAGGAAGGAAGGATTGGATTCGAAAGAGACGCGTCGAGGGAGGCCAAAGAAATACGAAAGACTCGGAGACAGCAACACGGCGGCGCATATTTGTGGGTGCGGAAAATAGAGGGTTTAACGATTACATCGCCGTAGCGGCTTATACATTCTGCGGGTGCATTTGAGCAGTCGTTCTGGAGACGTTGGTGGAGTGCTGAGCATGCGCGTTGAAGTCGTGTTCAGCGTAAAGATCAGGGCATCTGCGGCTGGCGGCTAGTGTTTTGGCCCATTCTTACTACGTTGGAACCGAGAGCCTAAACCAAGTAGGTAGGGCTACATCATTTTACCTTGTCTGTAGGGGTGGTGGGGCAGTATATGTATGTACAGGAATTTTATATCGATGGGATATCTCCACTTGATAACTCGAGTTTTCTTATCTTTCAACGTGCCCGCAATGGACCAACTGAATAGGAAAAGATATGGCTGCGGGATCGAGTGAGGGAAGGTGGGCTCGCGTCCACTCAGCCGAAGCGCGATAAATCAATAACGTTATAGCAAACAATATCAACCGGATTCGCGAATACGGGTGCTTTGCGCTGACCGCGAAATAGTACGTCTGGAATTCGACTCGATGTTCTTAAAAGTCTATAGTCGAGTCCTGCGAAAAGCATATTTTTATCCAACATATCACTTGGTGTAACAAGGTTGGGACCAGAGGTTTGGCACTTTGTCTTAGCTTATCTGATCGAGATCACAACTCCCAGTCGCAATAACCGAATAGCTCAGATTTCTCCGGCCGGAGGGCTGAACCCGACATTTGCATCTCGACGTCCGCAGCCCACACGGTGCAGCACCATTGCGATTGCGTTATACTACATCGCATCGGTTTTTGTTTCACTCCAGAATTCAGAATTTCGAAATCAGCCTCATGGTCTGTCACTGAATACGCCCTACGACGAATCGCATGCCCGATCTTCATGGTTCAGTGATCGCGCCAGCGAGTTATTTTTCATCTACGCCTACGATTCGCGTTCCCTTCCCAATCCGTTCGGATAGATCCAATACAGTGGATGGGAACGGCAGCCGCTGAGGTAAGGCCGACGCACCCCACTCTGCACGTCGCCCGGTGTCACCGATGACACTTTATCGGGAATACCTGCATCAGCAACGAGTTCAATATAACATCTGGAACCGACTACGGGAGGTTAAAGAATTGCGCCAGTGGAATCAACCTACATGAATGCACGAATGGAACTGTCTGCCTGCTAGAGCCCCATTGCGCACTGGCATATAATACGGTAATTGACGCCTCTTTTCCTCTTTCGCTCGTACTCGCACTGGAGGCTGAGCTGCCCGGCCGCGCTGGCGCCTCGGTTAACCGGCTCGTGGCTTGATCAAGCTACTTCTTGCCGTCGTCTTACGTAGCTTACGTACTGCTACGCCCGTTCATGCTGTGGGCATGTTGTAATCAGTTCGATTGGCCAGGCTGCCTGGGCGAAGGCTTGAGTCGAACAAGCTTTTGCTTTCCTTGACTAATCGGGTCGGATAGCTGCCCCGTAACCCCCCTGAGCCTCAAGAACCAGCGAAGAACAGAGTTTCGCTAGTGAGTCTTGCTGCCCGGGAGAGAGTTCCGGGTGCCGGATTCGGTCGTACTCGCAGCGATAGGTTATGACAGCATAGCTGACTAGCAGACCTGCGCATTGGCGCCAGGAAGTATAAGAAGACCATCGTGGAACGTCGACAGTCGAATCATCAACTTCAGCAGCACCTGTAAACAAGCACGCCGTCTCCTCAATTCCCAGTTACCCGCCACCAATCGCAAAATACAACATCAACAACACAGTTCCCAGTCAGAACTCACGCGTCGTCCGCGACCACCGCCTCCGCAATGGCGCACGTCCCCTTCTCCTCGATCGAGATCACGTCGGTCGTCTTCCTCGCCATCTTTGCGATCCTCATGATCCCGTCATCCTACATCTGGATCTCGTACATGCGCGCCGGCTACCCCTGGCGCTACGGCTTCTGGGGCGCCTTCCTCCTCTGCGCGGCGCGCCTCGCCTGCTTCATCTCCGAGCTCGTCTTCTACGGGTCCAACTACCGCAACACCTCGGCCGCGATCGCGTTTATCGTCACGCTGTCCATCGGATACGTCGGCCTGCTCGAGTGCGAGTCCGCGCTGTTCGCGACCTGGGCTGAGCGCCACGGCATGCTCGCGAGTCCCACGGCGCAGCAGCTGCACGGCAAGATCCGCCTGTTGAACATTGTCGCGTTGGTGCTCCTCATCTACGGTTCGACGAATTACGACTCCAGCGGGAACGTGTCCGGGACGGCGAAGGCGTGCATTCAGGCGGGTACGATTCTCTTCCTGGTCCTCACGATCGTGCAGGCGGGATACCTAGCGTACGGCTGGCTCAAGCGCGGGCGCGGATCTAACGTAAGTCCATCTCCCGATGACCCATTTTTTCTCGTGACTTGAATCAAAGCTAATCGACGCGTAATCGACAGACCCTCGCCCTCCTCACCGTCACAATCGCCGCCCTCTTCGTCCGCATAATCTACGGCGTCTACTCAACCTTCAACCGCAACGTCAGCATCATAACCTTCAACCACAAGAACGTAAAATACCTCGTCGGCGCAACCCTCGTCCCCGAAGTCGTCGCCCTAATCCTCATGATCACCATCGGCTTCATCAACATTCGCGGCGAAAAACTCTCGCCCGCACGCGGACGCGGGCATCCCGAAGCGTACGACGTCGAGGCCCTCGACGCGCATCGCAAGCAGAATCGAAACGAAAGCCGGCAGTAGTGCGGTGCCACTATAGCTGCGGATCACGCGCGCTATGCATATCATCGCGCATGATTACAGCGCGGTGTTTAAAGTTTGGGTAGTCTAGTATTAAGAAGCTTCGCGTCGGCCTCGGGGACATGTATCCGTGGGCAGCCAACTCACGGACTGAGCTCGAGACCGGCAAGCTTTTTAATACTAGACTATCGACGCGAAGCTTCTTAATACTAGAATATATACCTGTGTGTGCGAGTTGGCCAGCAGGCGGGTGTACAGGCGGCGGGGCAGATTGTGTATTTGGCGTGGCATTCGTGATGGTACCGGCGTTTGAGGAGTCATGGCGGCATTTACTGGTATCTAGCGGGCAACATCTAGTATCTGTTCTCTGTCTTCCATTCATTTATCTGTTATTGTCTTCATTTCCATATCATCTTCCTGTAATGAATCAGTTGAATTATAGGGTTACCAGTAGCGAAATCTCATACCTGGTTTCATATCCCATGGTGTGAAACGTCGCATATAGGATGGATACATCGATGGATATAGTGAACACGAAATCAGGATGTATACAAATAGAGTGGCGCTCATGCAATCAGTCTACCGATTGGTACAGAAATGCCGTTCACGTGCTCCCGTGCCCCGGCGTCTGATATCGATCTTAAGCTAGCGCGTGGCTGGATATCTGGATCTCGCAGCATGTCGGAACTAATATCATATCGATCGTATGGGTATGCACGTAATACTGATTGCCAGTACGCCATCCTATCCCTTGTCATGTCAACCGTCCAAGACACGCATACATGCAGGCTACCAGGATATATAGCTTACCTAGTGACCTGCATAGCCCCGAGGCATATTCTCCGCCGGGGGGTTGCGTCCCCGAGGCTACAGGGGGCCTTCGGGCTAGTCTAATGGGCGCCACGCACGCATGCGTATATTACGTACCCCCATGCCCCGTGAACTGAACCAGGCTGCTAGCTATAGATACACGGAGTACGGAATCACAAATACATGAATCACATGCCCGGTATTTAGATCTAGGATACTAGTACTGTTATCCCCGCAAATCGATTCTTACGAGTACGATGGTCTGAAAGAATGCATGGTGAGATATACGCATAACCGATAGACCAAATCAATTAATCACATAGAGAAGCTAGCCTCCGATCGCGATATCGATACATACATACTTTTCGTCCCCGGAGCTTCAATCTCGTAACTTAAGCCTGGCCAGCTGCCTGCGGCCAACTATTCCATTCAATATATTACTATTTTAAAATATATAAAATCTATTTTAATAATATTAAAGAACTAGTTTTAATTAAAATTTAAATAATTTATAAAATAAAAAATATAGAAATTAAAATAATATATTTTATTATTTAGACTAAACTTGAAATAAAATTATAAAATAAATAATTAGAATAATTAATTATAAAATATTTATTATATTAATTGATTTAGGATTTTTTAAAGTGTTTTAAATTAAGGTTAATTAAATAATAATATACCTATATAATAAATTATCTTTAATAAAAAAAATTTTTTATTTAAATTTTTAAAAAAATAAATAAATTAATTTAATTATATTAATTATTTTTAAAATAGAAAATAATATATATTTTAAAATATTTTATAAATTATTTTATAAGAATATTTTTATATATAATTTTTTTTTTATTTAATTATTATATATATATAATATTATTTAAATAATAAAGAGTTAAATAAATTATATAATTAAAAATTTAGAAAAATATTTTTATTAACTATATGTTACTGTTACACTTCGGCCCAGGACCGGGTCGAACGCACTTCACTCTAAAGTCCCTGACTCTCAATCACTACTGTACAGGTTTCTTAATAAAAAAAGATAAATATATATTAAATATAATAGTAATTATTAGAATAAAGTATATAATAATAATAATAGAATAAATTATTTATTAAGATATTATAATTTAAATATTAATTAATAAAATCTAAAAAAAAATTATTAATTAATTAGTAAAATAGACTAGTTAAATATATAATATTTAATATATAAAATAATAAAAATATATTAATATATTATTTAAGTGGTTTATAACTTATAATTCTACTAAAAATTAATTTATGATCTATAATCTATAGTTTGTTATATGTTTTTGATTTAATATGGCAGTTTTTGTTTTGAGAGAAAAATTATATAAGTTATCTTTTTATATAATAATATATTTTATATAATTTTAATATCTATATAAGATATACTTATATAGATATATATCTAATATAAAAGATTAATTTATAAAATATATAGATATATTATTATTTTATATATTAGGTGGATTAGATATTAGTATAAGAATCTGGTTTATATAAGATATGTAAATATTATATTTATTATTTTATAATATTATTTTTTTTTTTATAAGAATTAGTGGTATACTAATTCTAATATAGATATAAGTAGTATAGAATAAAGTGGTATAGGTTTTTTATATATAATAAGATTAAATAATTAAATATAATATAGTATAATCTTAATATTCTTAGGTAATTTTATATTTTTTTTTTTTAATATATTTTTTATATAATATAATTTTGTTATATCTATTAATTATTATAAAAAATTTGTTTCTAAGTGTTATATTAAATAGGTTTATTAGATTAAAAAGTAAGATTAATATTTTGTTACTATATATGAGTTTTATAATAAAAAAGATATTGATTATTTTTTTTTTTTTACTTAAAGTTAAAAATATATATTTTATATATATTTTAGTTTTAGTTATATTATAATTTCTAAATATAAATATTTTTATTTTTTTCTAAGGTTTTTTTATTAATAGATATTAATATAATTATAATAAATCAAATTCTTTAACAAATTTAAAAAAAGGAAGAGAAATTAAAATTCTTGAAGATTAAATAAATTAAATTATTAAAAGCTATTTCTAAAGCTATTAAAATATCTTCTTAGATTTTTTATATTAAAAAGAAAATATCCTTTCTTAATATTAAGTTAAATAAAGTTATATATTAAAAAAAAAAATTTATAGAAAAATAAAAGATTTTTAAACATAAAATTAAGATATTTCTAAAAAATATTTAAAATTTAGAATCTTTTAATTTTAAAATTTTTCTAAATAATAATAATATAAATTTTAATATTTAATATAATATTTTTTTTAATATATATATATTATTAAATATAATTAATACTAGTTTATACTATATTATATATATAATTCTAAGAATTATTTTATAAGATTTTATTATATAAAAAGGAATAAGATAAATAAATTTGTTATTTTTATATTTTTTATTCTTTTATTTTCTTTAACGTCAATGATAAGCGAACGGATCAGACAAGCAAGTGGATCACCTCACCACACCTATGTGCCCACCACTCCTCCTATACCTTATACCTCTACAACTACTATAATACCTGCCTCTATAACTAAATCTAGAGTTCTTTTAACTATTGAAATTATAAAAAAAGACCAAAAATTAAGTATTCAAATTATTACTAAATATTATAATATTTTTTATACTATCTTAGTCTACTAATATGATAACTATTCTTTATAATATGATAATATCTCTAAATTATAAAACTTTATAAAATTAGAGGAGGATACTATTATTTAATATATATTTAAGTTATATATACAGTCTTTTTATCTTAGACTAAGTAATATAGAAAATATGGTTAACTAGTTATTATTAATATATAGTAATAATAGTATATAATATATTGGTAAAAAATGAACTAATAACTTTATTAAATACTATCTAAAGTTATAGATATATTTATCCAGGAAATATAATTATTAATAAGTGAAATATAAAGATTCTGTATTTATTAGTAAGTGGTTTTAGTTAATAAAAACTATAAAAATTAAATATAGTATTATAGATAATAATATCTACAACTTTAACAAGACTAACTTTATAATAGATATAATATCTACAACTATTATTATTACAAATACTAAAACATATAATAAAACTAAGCTAACATAGCCTAAGAATCACAAATAAGCAACAATTATCCAAAAAATAAACACAGAAGATTAGATAATACCACTATTTATTATCCTTACTAAACAACACTATTTAGCTAACTAATATACAACAACAAAATTATCAACAAATTAGATTATTATACTTTCTAATAACAGTTAAACAACAAATAAGCTTACTTTATAATAGTTAAAATACTTTAATAAGTTTATAGCATAGTACTACATTTTAGATTACTAATTATTAATTTTAAATAATTATAAAAGCTACCACTTTGTTATCTTTGAGCTATATTGTTAGAAACATAAGATTATTATAATCTATATGCTATTATATTTATTATATATTCTTCAGTTACTGGATATTAACTATTTTAAGCTATTAAAATAGACATATAACCATAAGATAGAAAATTTAATATACATATATATTAATCATATTTCTAAGCTAGAGTTTTTTATTAGATTCTATAAGGTATTTACTACTATAATAATATTTAAAAACATATATAGTAGTTTTATTAAAACTAATATTATATCTTATAATCTTAATAAAGTTTTATTAAAGCTAAATATATAATTACTAATAGTTATTCTAGTAAATTCATATCTAGATACTATAAATATAGCAGTTATTTAGACTACAAAAACACTATTAAACCTATTAAAAACTAATCTATAAATAAACCTAATCAAAAACCAGATTACCCAGTACCAGAATAGTTTTCCTATATTACTACTAGTAGCTATAGACCAGCTATCTAAAGAAACACAGACTATAATATATTAATTAATATTTATATATATAAAAAACACAACACTACACTCTATTAATAAAATATTAAGTAAATAATAATAAATAAAAAAATAATATATATAATATAAAAACATACTTACCATATATTAAACAAATAATATACTAGACCAAAATACCATAAATAAATAGTATAAATAAATAAAACCAAAAAACTATCAAGACAATATATAGTCAAAAAAAGACTCTAAAAAAGTATTACACTACAGTTAATATAGTAGAACTAGATATAATATTCAAACATATTAAAAAATATTTTAAACATATAAATAAACTATTTAATATATATCTAACCCAAAGCTATAATATTATAATAATAAAATTAATATTTTCATTAAAATGGGGTGGTAAGGTGATCCACTTACTTGTCTGATCTGTTCGCTTATCATTGACGTTATAGTTTTTTATTTTCTTTATTTTCTTATTATAGTAATAGTATATTTTATTTATTTTAATCATCAAAGAGCACTGACTCTTAAGCTAGCTATATCATATTTTTATTTTAAGGTCTAAGTAAATACTAATATTTTAAACAAGATTTCTTATTATCACAATAATATTTATAAAATTATAAATAAATTAATTTATATTTTAAAAAAAGATAAATTCTATATATATATAAATTTCTTACATCTAATAATAGTTTTAATATTAAAAAATATAATCTTAAAATAAAATAAATCTATTTAATATAATTATATAATTATTATTAATTTTTTATATTTCTAATATTCTTTTTAAATTTTTTTTAGGATTATTATAATAGCAGATCTTATCTTATTTAATAAATATTAAATTTATTAAAATATTATTTAATAAATTTTAATAAAATATTATCTTCTAATTATTATAAGTTTTTTTTTGATAAATAGTCTTTTTATTTAATTAGAAATTTATTAACTAATATCTTTAAATTATTTTTATAATCTAAGATTTTTTTAATTTTATATTTATTATATATGTCTTCTTTAATTTCCAAATTATCTACTTTTTTTTAAATTTATTAGATACAGACTTAAGTAGAATAATATAAAATATTTTATAAATTCTAAAATTTCTAGAAATATAGAGTTTAAAAAAATATTTATTTAATTTTTTAATTATAGTATATAGTTTAAATTTTTAAAAATTAAATTTTTAATTAAATTTCTTTATTTTAATATTTTTTATAAATAGATATATTTTATTTTTTTCCTTCAAAAGAGGTATTTTTATTCTTTTTTTATTATAATAATAAGATATAGTTTAGATTATAAAATCTAAATTATTTTTTAAATATTTATAAAATTTATTTATAAATTTAAAATAGTTTCTAATATTAAATATTTCTTTTTTTATAAATAAAATTAATTATATAATTTATAGATTCTAGTTTCATAATATCTTATGAAATATATAATTTATAATTAAATATTTTAATAAATTATAAATAAGTTTTACTATAAATAGTAGTTTTATCTAATTATTTTATATATAATTTAAAAATAATTTAAAGTAAATTTTTATTATCTAAATTATTTATTTTAATATTTTATTAGTTTAGATTTTTTTTTATTATTATATTAAATTTAGTATCTAAGATATTTATAATATATTTCTAATATTTACTACTAAAGAGAAAATCTTTATTATAGATATATTTTTTTTATAATCTATATTAATTAAATATTTATTTATTATAAATTATTAAAAATTATTTTATTCTCTAAAAATTATTCCAGGATTCTAAGATAATAATTTTAGTAAATTTATAAATAATAATCAAAATTTTATTATAAATTTAATTTATTAAGAGATTTTTTAAATAAGGTAATCCTTATATAAAATTATAAGTTATAATTTAGAATAGTTTACTAAATATTTTATTAAATTATAAATATCTATATAGTATATATTTTATTAATTTATTTTTTAAATATAAATTATATATTTTAATATATTATTTAATTTATTATCTTATTTTAAATTAAAAATATTATTATATAATAAGTTTTTATATTTTTTTAATTTTTAAATATTTATATATAAATATATTATAGTATAATTATAAAATTTTAAATTACAGTTTCTTATCTAAGATATAAAAAAAATTTTAAAAAAAAATATATTTATTTTTTAAGGTAAAAAGTATAGTAGTTTTTTTAAAATTCTAAAGTATTCTTTTTATTATTATATCTCTTTAATAATTTTCCTTAAGTTTAGTAATTATCTTAGATTTAATTTTATAGATAATAAAGTTAAATTTTTTATTAATAATAATAATATTTCTTTATTATTCTAAGATTACTTCTTTATTTATAGAAACATTTTTTATTAAGTTTAATTATTAATGTTATGGGATAACAGTGCAACATCCGAATATCCTGTATAGACCAGATTCCTATACAAATATTTAGTCTATATAATATGTAAAGTAATAATATATCTATATATTATGTAGAATAGATTTTTATATAAGATATATAACTATATAAATTTATTTTATATAGACTATTGATTTATATAGTATATCCTATTATATAAATAGCAAAACTATATAACGTGGTCCATAAGCGAGCGGTACACCCAAGTGAGCGGTACACCTCAACACCCCACCTGAATGAAAATACTGATTTTACTACTATAGGTATATGATTATTTAGCTTGGGGCTAGAAAATTACTTATTTATATTTTTAAGAAGTATCTTAATATGTTTGTTTATTATGCCTAGCTTTACTATATTTGTTATAGTATAATATCTTTTTAGATCCCTCTTTTGGCCAGGTATTATTTTAGCAGGTTTCCTATTTTACCTATTTATCTATGTTCTTTTAGTCTAGTAGCTCTTATACCTAGTATATAGTAAGTGATCTTTTATATTGTAACCATTTTTTTTTATTTGCTGGTGCTTGTTTAATGTCTTATTAGCAGAGTGAAGTCTAAAATTATTTGTATATAAAAGTGTTATTTTGTGTATTGTAGATTGTATTCCCTTAATAAACTGGTTTATAGCTACTAGTATGCTTGTTGGAGAGCTATTTTGGTGTAGAATAATTTAGTTTTTAATAAGTTCTGATTGTAGGTTAGCTTCTATAAGATTTTTTGGTGTTTTTGTAGCCTAGGTAATTGTAGTATTAGGGTGGGAATTTGTTAGTGTAGGTATTGGTAACTATATATTTAGCTTTGAAAATACCTTTTTTAGATTGTAAGGCATGATATTAGTCTTAGCAAAGCTGCTGTGTATATTTTTGTTGGTTACAGAGGTAGTATATGCTTTATGGAATCCAAAGAAGAACTCCAGTTTACTAATATAGGTTATGTTTGTGTGTATTAAGTTTTTTACTTGGCAACTATATGCACATTTTAATGGCTTAAAGTACCCAATATCCAGCGGCTGTAGAAGATATAATAAATGGGATAGTATATAAAGTGTAATAATCTTGTATTCTTGATAATAAAGTTTAAAGATAGTTGAATGGTGGTTTTTATGTCTATTGAGGATTAATAGTTGGTAGTTACTTTTATAGTATGGTGTTGATGTTTTGTTAAAGTGCTTAATCTATATGAGGACTATTTCATTTATTATTTAGCTATTATTAGAAAGTGTAATAACCCAGTTTTTTGGTAGGTTGGTCTTTATATACTAGTTAGCTAAGTGGTACTAGTTAGTAAGAATAATGAATGGCTGTACTGTCTAATTTGTTGTGTTTATATCTTGAATAATTGTTGTCTATTTATGGTTCTTAGGCTGTGTTAGTTTAGCCTTATCTTGGGTTTTAATACCTGTAATAACTGTAATTATAGAGATTATGCTTATAGCAAAGTCTATTTTGTTGAAGTTGTAGATATTATTGTTTGTAATATTATATTTGGTTTTTGTAGTTTGGATAAATTGAAATTAATTGCTAATAAACTTAAAGTCTTTGTATTGAGTTTGCTGGTAGTTGTATCTCCTGGATAAATGTATTTGGAGTTTTAGGTGGTGTTTTATAAAATTTAATACCTAATTTTTGCTGATGTGTTGTGTATCATTACTAGTATATGTTGATAGTAACTGGTTGGTTATATTTTTATATTATTTAGTTTGGGATGAAAAGATTGTGTATAAAGCTTGAGTATCTATTGGATAATAGTCTTTTCTTCTAGTTCTGTAAATTTTTGTGATTTGGGTATAATATTGTATTTTGAAGAGTGGTTCTTATATTGGTAAGCTAAGATTGTGTGAGGGACCTTGTAAAATTTAGTAGTAGCTCAAATATTTAATTCTTGGTCCTTTTTCATAACTTTAATAGTTAGAATGATTCTAGATTTAGTTATAGAGGTAGCCATTATAGTAGTTGTAGAGATATATAGTATAGAAGAAGAATAAACATGTAAGTGTTGAGAGGTATACCGCTCACTTGGGTGTACCGCTCGCTTGTGGACCACGTTAGATAATATGGTTATATAGAATCTTAGATTATATAAAAGGATATTACTATATAAAAATATTATTATTATAATATTTTTTTTTAAATAGGAACTATTGTAATGATTTATGGTTATATGAGTATTTAATGTTTAGGGTGCTTAGTACTTAACTGAGTACTAAATAAAATAAGTATTAAATTATTTAAATAATATATTAATATATTTTTATTAGTTTATATATTAAGATATTATATATATAATTAGTATATTTTATTTTAGAATTAATAACTTCTTTTTTAAGAATTATTAATTAATATTTAAATCTTAATATTTTAATAATCAGCCTATTTATTATTATTGTTATATATTTTATTTTAATAGTTATTATTATATTTGATATATATTTATTTTCTATTATTAAAAATCTATATAGTAGTAACTAAGAATTAGAGATTTTAAAATAAAGTATATTTAATCTGGTTTTAAGTTAAAGTATAATATTTTAACTAATTATTTTTAGTAAGTGAGGAGAAGTAATAAGTATATAATAATTTTTAATATAATTTATAAATTTTTTTTAGTATATAAAAATAAAACAGAATTTTATAATATAGAATTATAAAAATACCTTACAAATAATAATAATTTTAAATTAGTATTAGATAACGTATTCCACAAGCGAGCGGACCACACAAGCGAGCGGACCACCCCATATAAACCAACACCCTACCAAAACACTTTTTATTAATAACTTAATCAATAATTAATTTAAAATTAGAATAAAATTAATCTTATTTATATAAACTATTACAAATCTATAAATATTTTTTTAAATTTTTTTTATATTAAATTAAAGAAATATACAAGGGGGGTGGTCCGGTCGCTTGTCTGGTCCAGTCGCTTATCGTTGACGTTAGTAAAAACAATAAATATAGAAGATTTATCAATAATTTTTATATTTTAAGAATATATAAATAAAAAATAACTATAGTAATAATTTAAACAATACTATATATATAAAGAGATAATAATATAAAACCTAATTTTTTTAAATTAATTAATAAATATATAGATAGTTTATAGAAATACTAAAACAAATTAGTAATAAATATTAGAATACAAATTTTAAAAAAAATAAATAGTATTATATTAAAAAATAACACCAAATAAAGGTTAGAATAAAACCTTAAAATAGTATAGTAAAAAACTATTATAATATATTAATAATATATCTAAATAATCTTAAAAACAGTTAATAATATTGAAACAATTATGTTAAAAAATTTTAAAAAAATAATAAAATATAAAAAAACTCTAATTAACACCTAAATAAGCAACATCACCACTCAAAGACCCTTATTATTTACTACATCCAGATTTGTATAAATTAGTGAATTAGAAATCTAAAAAATAAGAAATTTAGCTACTTTTGTAGTAATATCTAATAAAATATCTAAAATAGAAAACCCAATCAGATATAAAAGATAATTTAAAAAATTTAATTAATTTTTTAATTAGTTTAGTAATTATTTTTTTTTTATTTCAAACAATTTTTTATAGACTAGTATAAGATTCTTTTTATAGAAATATATTTAGAAGGGAATATCTTTAATATTTATTTATTATATAAATAAATATATAATAAAATAATAAAAAAAGACTATAAAATAAAAATCCTAGAAATCTCAAAAGTTTTTAGTAATTTTTGGGAATTTATAAATTATCTTAAACAAAAGTACAAATATAAGAATAAAATTAAAGAAGCCCTTAAAAAATTTGACTAACTCAAATAAATTAGATCTACATAATTTTTTTTTAATAATTTAATTAATATATACCCTTTATTAATTATAATAATGATACTTTATTCTATAAAGTTAGAAAAAAGCTTAAATTTAATTTAAAAATAAAGATTATTAAATAAAAACTTATCAACAAAAATATAAATTATTATAATATATAAATTATAGTAATTAAATTTAATAATATATTTTATTAATTTTAAAAGAATATTTATTAGAAGAAATTATATTATAATTTAAATAAATATAATTCTAACAAATATACTAAGAAACTTTAGTAAAATTGGACTAAAATTAGAAAATTTTTTTAAAAACCAAACAAAATATATAAACCAGAATCTATAAATCTTAATATAATTTAATACTAAAAACTAAAGAAATCTAATATATTTTTTTACTATCAATATAATAAAGCAAAATATATCAAAAAAGATTATCCTAAAAACAAAAGAAAAAAGAATTTTTAAAAATATTTTTAGTAGAAATAAAAATTTAGGATAATAAAACAATTATTTACTTTAGAAGATTTTAAAATAGTTATAAATAAAATTTAGAAACACATATATTTTGGAGCTGGATCTATCTAACACTAAGATATTGTTTAAGAAATCAATACAACTATTAAATAAAACCCTATCCTATTCAAAAACATAGAACCAGAAAAAAATAAACTTAACTAATTATAGAATAATCTAATACCAGGATCCTATTTAGCATATAAAAAAAGCTTAGACAAACACTTATAAAAAAAATACTAAAATAATAAAAAAATCTTTATAAAAATAATCCAGATATTACTCATCTCAATCATACCCCCTAGATAATTTAATTAGTTACAACAGAAACTAATCCCCAAAAATCTTAAAATCTATTATAAAAAATATTATACAAAACAAAAATAAAAATCAGAAACTATTAACAAAAACACCAGAAGAATTATCTTATAGGTAGTTTTCTCCTAATAATATATCTAATTATACAAACAACAAAATTATACAACATACAAACTTATTATCCTAATTAAAAAAAAATAACATATAGAATATTGGAAACCAATATTTACCAAAATTACAAACAAACCAAAAAAATAAACACTATTAAATAACAAAATACTATAGAAAAACAATAAAATACTTATTAATTATATTAAAAAATCACTTACTAATATATAACCCAAAAATATAGATAAACCTTTACTAACCAATAAAAAATATATTGATTATAGATTAAAAATAATAAAAATCCACTATAATACAACCCTAAAAATAGAAAATAGTTTTTTAATAGTATAAAATATCTTCTATATACTAAGTAGAAATATTAGTTTTACTAACAAAACAATACTAATATATAATTATATAAATATTTTAATTTTTATAATAAGTACTATAATAAATAAATATATCAATATTATCACTTCCTACACCTAAATTATATTAAAAAAAAATTATTATAAAAAATTTTTAACACCTTTAAATATACTTATTATATAAAATATTTTAAAATATAATCTAAATACTATAGATATATCTACAACAATATTAAGTAAAAAGAATAAAAAAAAATCCTAAAAACACAATAAATTAACAAATATACCATAGCCCAAATCAAGAAACTTATATAAATATATCAAAATTATAAAAAAATATATAAAAAATTAATAAATAAAAATAACAACTCTAAAAAAATAAAATACACCATTAACAACAAGTCTAATAAATTACTATATATATCTTATACTATCTATACCTTAATCTTTAGAATATTTAAAAAATAAAAACAATATTTAAAAAACTACTTCAACTAAAAATACTATAATAAAACCCTAAAAACTAAGACTAGATATTTTTGCAAAAATTATATATAATATTTCCAAATTTATAAAAAAAAATAATATTATAACTATCACTATCCAAACAAAAGACAAATCTATTATCTAAAATATCTTTATAATTTTAATAAATTTAAAACCTATAAATAGTATATTAAATAATACTACAAAAAAAAAGAATAATACTACTTCTATTAAAAATATTTTAGAAATAACTTTATTAACCAACAAAAAAAAAACAAATATATAAAATAATATCTTATAAAAATATAGTAGAAAACAATTAATAACCCAAACTACAAATCAAAAAACTAAATATATTTTAAAATCAATAAAAGTATACTAAAACAAAAAACCTAAGTTTTTATAGAAAATTTACCCTTATTTTACTTATATTCAAAAAACCTATAAAAACCCTAATTAACAACAAAACCAAAAAAAATTATATTTCTATTACAACAGTACAAAAATACTAACTCAAAACACAACAAAAATTTAATATTTACTAAATAACCACTTTCTCACACCAAACCTTAGAACAAGTTACTTAAGAAACTATATTTAAACTATTTATCAATAAATACCTAGAAGAATACACTATTAATATCCTAAACTTTTTAAAAGATATTCTATTAATTTTAAGATTTTTATAGTTAATAAAACATAACTCTGACATCAACTAAAAGAAAAAAGAAATTATTTTTAATAACTATAATTATTAAAAAATTATTAAAAAACTACTAAATAACAGAAATATTTATAAAAAAACATATCTACAACTTACTATCTATTTATTTAATAAGAAAATCTAAAATAGATATAAATATAAACCAAATACTTTATAGAAAGTATAAATTTAGGTCAAAAACCTATATATAATTTCAAAAACAATAAAAATCCTTAAATAAATATTTAAAAAAACAAGAAATATCTTCTAACCTACACTAAAAAAACAAACCCTACCTAAAATTAATTTATTTAAATACTTGATATTTTTGTAAAAAAGAATATAGCCCTAATTTATACTAATATATAAATACACTAATTAAAAAATAGTAGTACTCTATAAATATATTAAAAAAAATCTTAAAACTAGATATATATAATCTTTTAATTCATTAATAAAACATTCTATCTTATTTATAAAAAAAAAAAATTCTAAAAAACTATAGATTTATATTAACTATCAAATTCTTAATACAATAACTATTAAAAACAGAGGACCTTTATTTTTTATCAGCAAATCTTTTAATAAGATATTAGATATTACTATTTATATAAAATTTAACTTTATTAATATATATTATAATATTAAAATTAATTCTAGAAAAGAATAAAAAACTGCTTTTAAAATTAGATATAAGTTATTTAAATACCTAATTATATTTTTTAAATTAACTAATACACCCATAATTTTTTAAATATTTATAAATTATATTCTATAAAAATATATTAACAACATATATATAGTATATTTAAATAACATTTTTATCTATAACAAAAACCCTTCAAAACACCAAAAACATATTAATTAAATCCTCAAAACTCTAAATTAATATAAATTTAAAATTAAGCCAGAGAAATTTAAATTCAAAATAACTAAAGTCAAATTTCTAGAAACTATTATTACTCCTTATAATATAAAAATAAATCTAAAAAAGATATAAACTATACAAAACTAATCAACATCAAAAACACTTAAGAAAATATAAACCTTTTTAAAACTATATAATTACTACCAACAATTCATTCAAAAATACAGTTATTTAATAATTACCCTCTCAAAACTAACAAAAAAAAATATCCATTTTAAAATAACAAAAAAAAAAAAATTAAGATATTCCAAATACTAAAAAATACATTTATTTCAGCACCTATCTTTAAATTTTATAACCCAGAACTACCAATATAAATAAAAACTAATACTTCTATAACAATCTTAAAAACTTACCTACTATAAAAACAACCCAACCAAAAATAGCACCCAATTACCTACTTATTATATAAATTTAATACTATAGAAATAAAATACCCTATACACAACAAAAAACTTATAGCTATCTTATACACCTATAAAAAATAGAAAATTTATCTATAAACTATAAAACCATTTAAAATATTCTCAAATTATAAAAATCTTATTTATTTTCTAACAACAAAAGAACTTAGCAAATACCAAATTCAATAATAGAAAACACTCAATAAATATAATATAAAAATCACCTATTTCAAAAGAAAAGAAAATATCAAAATTAATACTATTAATTAATAATTAAACCTTATAGAAAATATTTCTATAAATAAAAAAATAATTTTAGAATAACAAAAAAACATTATTACTATTAATAAAAAACTTAATATTATTATTTATAAAATAAAACCAGAAATAACTACCTAATTTAAAAAAAATTACCAAAAAAATATAACAACAAAAAAAATACTATAAAATCCTAAAAAAATCACTACCTTTTTCTCTATAAAAAATAGATATATTTTTTTTAAAAATCTCTTTTATATTTTAGAAAAGAAAATATAATTGAAAATTTTACAATTACATTATAATATATTTATATATAAATACCTAGGAGTTGAAAGAATACAAAAACTTATTATATAATAATACTTTTAGTTTAAAATAAGATAATAAATTAAAAGCTATATTAGAATTTATAATTTATATTTAAAAAATAAATTAGCAAGGTATACATCATACAAATACTTATAACCAAATAAAGTACCAATTAAATTATTTTAAATTATAACTTATAATTTTATATAAGGATTACTATACTTAAGAAACCCCTTAATAAATTAAATATATAACAAAATCTTGATTATTATTTGTAGATTTATTAAAATTATTATTCTAGAATTTTGGAATAGTTCTTAAGGAGTAGAATAGTTCTTGATAATTTATAATAAATAAATATTTAATTAATATAGACTACAAAAAAAACATATTTATAACAGAGATCCTCTTTTTAGTAGTAAATATTAGAAATATATTATAAACTTATTAAATATTAAATTCAATATAATAACTAAAAGAAAAGCTTAAACTAATAGAATATTAGAATAAATAATCCAAATAGTTGAGATTTATTTTAAATTATTTTTTAATTATATACAAAATAATTAAATAAAACTACTATTTATAGTAAAACTTATATATAACTCATTAAAATATTCAATAACAAATTATATATTCTATAAAATATTATAAGGTTGGAACCCACAAACTACACAACCAATTTTATTTATAAAAAAAAAAATACCCAACACCAAAAAATACTTTGAGTTTATAAATAAATTATATAAATATTTAAAAAATAACTTAAACTTTATAATCAAAACTATATTCTATTATTATAATAAAAAAAGAACAAAAATACTTTTTTTTAAAAAAAAAAAAAAATATACTTGCTTACAAAAAACATTAAAATTAAAAGATTTAATCAAAAGTTTGACTTCCAAAAACTTAAATCATATACTATAATCAAAAAACTAAATAAATACCTTTTTAAATTTTATATTCCTAGAAACTTAAGAATCTATAAAATATTCTATATCACTCTGTTTAAACCTATACTAAATAAACTTAAAAAAAAGATAAATAATCTAAAAATCAAGAAAAACAACTATAACAAATATAAAATTAAAAAAATCCTAGACCACAAAAAAAACCTAGAAATATTAATTAATAAATTTTTAATTAAATAAAAAAATTATTTATTAAAAGAAAATTTATAGTAACTAAAAGATAATATCTTACTAAAATTTATTAGACAATACTTTAACAGACTTAATACTTATTAAATAAAATAAGACCCACTATTACAACAATTTTAAAAAAAACTTAAAAAGAAATATTAAAATATAAAAGATTAATTATAATAATTATACTAAAAGAATCTATCTTATTTTAGAATCATATCCTTTAATATTAAAACTATTATTAAATACAAGAAACTTATATATATATAGAATTTACTTTTTTTTAAAATATAAACTAATTTATTTATAACCTTATATATACTATTCTAATAATAAATAACTTTATCTAAAATATTAATATTCACCTTAACTTTAAAATAAAAATATAATATAGCTAATTTAAAAACCAACACCTATTAATAATTAAAATAATCAAAACACACTACCACTATATTAAAAAAAGATGAAAAAATAAAAATAATAAAAAAACAAAATATCTTTAACAATTTATTTTATTTTACTCCTTTTTATATAACAAAACCCTACAGAACAATTTTTAAAATTATGTGTATAATATAGTATAAACCAGTACTAATTATATTTAATAATATATATATATTAAAAAAATACTATATTAAGTATTAAGATTTATAATATTATTATTTAAAAAAGCCTTAAAATCAAATAACTTTAAATCTTTGATCTTAGATAAAAAAATACTGATTTTTTTTTTAAAATTTTCTTATTTTTTAATTAAAGTTTTTTTTTCTTTAAAAACAGCCTTTATTTTTGAGAAAGCAGTGTCTAATTTTTGATAAAAACAAGCTATCTTTATTTAAACAATTATTAACTTTCTAGCTAATAATAACAATTCCTAGAAAAATTAAAACTAATCTTACTTAATCCTCTATAATTTTTCATGTTTGTGATTAATAATCCTAAAAGTGTGCTTTACTAAAATAAATCAAATAAATTATTAATACAAAAACTAGATAAGAAAAACTATTTATTTAAATTAAAAAAAATATAGTAACACCCTTAACACACATAAACAGAATATTTTTTGTTAATATCTAAGTTTATTTTATAAATATATAAATTAGATATATAAAACTTATATACTACTATAGAAATTGTTAAATATTTCTTAATAATTTATATCTAATCAAAATAATAATTAATAAAAAAATTTTTATAATGATTAATAGGTATATTAATAGAAAAAATTGTATTAAAAAAAATTAATTATAGAAAAAGAGAAAAATATGGTGAAAGAATTTTTTGATTAAAAGTTATATTACTTGGATTATATAATTATATTATATATAAAAAACTTATACTATTTTATTCTACACTATTTATACTTATATTTAAATTAATATATCACTAATTCTTATGGGGGAAGAGAATAGTATTATAGGATAATAGTATAATATCTGAATATTTTATATAGACCAGATTTCTATATAAATATTTAGTCCACATAATACACAAAATAATAGTATATTTATATATTATACAGAATAAACTTCTATACAAAATATATAATTATATAGATTTACTTTATATAGATTATTAATCTATATAGTATGCCCTATTATATAGATAACAAGATTATACAAATAATATAGCTATATAAAATTTTGGATTATATAAAAGAATACTATTATATAAGAATATTATTATTATAATATTTTTTTTTAAGTAGAAGCCACCACAATAATTCATAGTTATGTAAATACTTAGTACTTAGGATACTTAACACTTAACTAAATATTAAATAAAATAAATATTAAGTTATTTAAGTAATATATTAATATATTTCTACTAATTTATATATTAAGATATTATATATATAATTAATATACTTTACTTTAGAACTAATAGCTTTTTTCTTAAAAACCATCAATTAATATCTAAATCTTAATATTTTAATAATTAATTTATTTATTATTATTATTATATACTTTATTTTAACAATTATTATTATACTTGATATATACTTATCTCTCACCATTAAGAACCCATACAGTAGCAACTGAGAGTCAGGGACTTCAGAGTAAAGTGCATTCAACCCGGTCCTAGGCCGAAGTGTAACAATTAATTAATAATATTAATTTTAATATTTTTTTTTTTTTTAAAATAAATAATTTTCATATTATATTTATTAAGTATTTTTTATTATTAAATTTAACATCTACTAAGTTTTTTTATTATTAAAAAATATATAAAATTTTTATAATTTAAAAATATTTTAAACAGTTTAATAATTTATAAATAGATTCTTTATTTTTTATAAATTTATAAGATAGTTATAAGTTCTTTATTATATATTAGATATTTAATTTTTATAGTATTAAATTTATATAATAAATAAATAATAGAGTATTATTTCTGGTTAGTTTATTTTTATAATAAATAGATTTTTAGAATTATTATAGAAATATTAGTTTTTATTTATATTAGTAGTTTTAGGTTGTAAAATTTAAAAATTAATATTAAAATAAAGGTATTTTTTAAAGTTTAGAAAACCTTAATTTTTTTGTTAGTTATTTTAAATTATATATTTTTTTTCATTAATTCTAAGAGAGTAAGAGTTAAATAATTATATTCTTAAATAAATTATTAATAATAATTATATAATTCTAAAAAGGTTTATATTTTTTTAAATATTTTAAATATTAATTAATTTTATATAATTTATATTTTTTTTAAATCTATTTATATATTATATAAAGTTATAATAATTCTTAAAAATTTGATTTTAATAACTTTAAATTTAGATTTTTCTGGCTTAATTTTAAGTTTATACTAATTTAGAGTTTTAAAAATTTAATTAATATATTTTTAATATTTTATAAAATCTTTATTATAGATAAAAATATCATTTAAATATACTATATATATATTATTAATATATTTTTATAAAATATAATTTATAAATATTTAAAAAATTATAGACATATTAATTAATCTAAAAAATATAATTAAATATTTAAATAACTTATATCTAGTTTTAAAAGTAGTTTTTTATTTTTTTCTAAGGTTAATCCTAATATTATAATATATATTAATAAGATTAAGTTTTATATAAATTATAACTTTTAATATTTTATTAAAAGATTCATTAATAAGGGATAAGGATCCTCTATTTTTAATAATTATTATATTAAGGATTTAATAGTTAATATAAATCTATAATTTATTTAAATCTTTTTTTTTTATAAATAGAATAGGGTGTTCTGCTGATAAATTAAAAAATTATATATATTTTATTTTAAAATTCTTTTTAATATATTTACAGAGTACTGCTATTTTTTAATTAATATATCTAACGTGGTCCACAAGCGAGCGGTACACCCAAGCGAGCGGTACACCTCTTGATATCTACATGTTTATTCTTCTTCTACACTATATACCTCCACAATCACTGTAATGGCTACCTCTATGATTGAATCCAGAATCATTCTAACTATTGAAGCTATGAAAAAGGACCAAGAATTAAATATTTAAGCTGCTACTAAATTTTACAAGGTTTTTTATATAATTTTAGTTTACTGATATAAAGGCCACTTTTTAAAATATAATATTATATCTAAATTACAAAAACTTACAGAACTAAAAAAGGAAACTATTGTTTAATATATACTCAAACTTTATACACAATCTTTTTATCCTAGGTTAAATAGTATAAAAAATATAGCTAACCAGTTACTATCAACACATATTGGTGATGATACACAACACATTGGCAAGAATTGGGTATTAAATTTTATAAAATATCATCTAGAACTCTAAACACATTTATTTAGAAAATATGATTACTAATAAGCTTAATACAAAAATCCTAAGTTTATTAGTAATTGGTTTTAACTTATCTAAGCTATAAAAACTAAATATAGCATTACAGATAATAATATCTACAATTTTAATAAAATAGGCTTTACTATGGGCATAATCTCTACAGTTACAATTGTTATAGGTGCTGAAACCCAAAATAAGGCTAAACTAGTGTAGCCTAGGAACCATAAATAGATAACAATTATTCAAAGTATAAATATAACAGGTTGGGCAATACAGCTATTTATTGTTCTTACTAGCTGGTACCACCTAGCTAGTTAGTATATAGAGATTAACCTGCCAAAAGACTGGGTTATTACACTCTCTAATAATAGCTGGACAATAAATGAAATAACCCTTGTATAAATTAAGCATTTTAATAAAACATCAATATCATGCTGTAAAAATAACTACTAATTATTAATTCTTAATAGGTATGAAAGTTACTATTTAGCTGCCTTTAAACTCTATTGTTAAAAATATAAGATTATTATGTTTTATATGTCACCCCATTTATCACATCTTCTGTAGCTGCTAGATATTAAGTATTTTAGGCCATTAAAACATATATATAGCTGCTAGGTAGAAGACTTAATATATACAAATATAACTTATATTAGTAAGCTAAAGTTCCTCTCTGAATTCTATAAGGTATATATTGCCTCTGTAACTAACAAGAATATATATAGTAGTTTTGCTGAGGCTGGTATTGTGCCTTATAATCCAGAAAGAGTACTTTTAAAGCTAGATATACAACTACTAGTACCTATATTAATAAATTTCTGTTTTGGTACTATAATTATTTGGGCTATAAAAATACTAAAAAATCCTATAGAAGCTGGCCTGTAATTAGAATTTATTAAAAACTAAATTATTTTATACTAAAATAACTCTCTAATAAACATACTAATAACCATGGACCAGTTTACTAAAAGAATATAGTCTATAATGTACAAAATGGTACTTTTATGTATAAATAACTCTAGACTTTGCTTTGCTAATAAGGCATTAAATAAGCACCAGCAAGCAAAAAAAAAGTGGTTATAATATAGAGGATTATTTATTATATACTAGGTACAAGAACTACTAGACCAAAAGGATATAGATAAGTAGGTAAAGTAAGAAACCCACTAAAACAATATCTAGCCAGAAGGAAGATCTAGAAAAATATTATATTATAGTAAATATAATAAAGCTGAATATAATAAATAAACATATTAAAATACTTTTTAAAGATATAAATAAGTGATTTTCTGACCCTAGGTCAGATAATTATATACCTATGGTAGTAAAATCAGTATTTTTGTTTAGGTGGGGTGTTGAGGTGTACCGCTCGCTTGGGTGTACCGCTCGCTTGTGGACCACGTTATATATTAATATAAATTTTAATTGTGTTTTTTTTTATAAAAATATCAAATATTTAAATAAGTTAATTTTTGATAAAATTTATTCTTCTAATATAGATTAAAAGATATTTTTTTTTTTTTAAATATTTATTTAAAGATGTTTAATTCTTTAGTTATTATATATAATTTCTTAATTTAAATTTATATTTATTATAAAATCTTTAATTTATATTTATCTTTATTTCTAATTTTTTTTTTAAATAAATATATTATAAATTATAAATAGATTTTTTTTAAAATATTTTTATTAATTAATTATATTTTAATAATTTTTTAATAATTATAATTATTAAAAATAATTTCTCCTTTTTTTTAGTTAATACTAAGATTATATTTTACTAATTATAAAAATCTAAAAATTAATAAAATATCTTTTAAAAAGTTTAAAATATTAATAGTATATTTCTTTAGATATTTATTAATAAATAATTTAAGGGTTGTTTTTTAGGTAACTTTTCTTAAAGTTTGATATAAAAAGATAATAATTTAATAAGTATTAAATTTTTGTTATATTTTAAATTAATATTTTTATATTATTATAGTAAAAATATAATTTTCTTTTATTTTATTATCTATTAAGGTTTTTATAAGATTTCTAAAAATAAATAAGATAAAAATAAGCTTTTTTTATTAAAGACTTAGGTTTCTTATTTTAGTCTACTTCTATTAATTCTAAAGTATACCTAGTTTTTTAATTCATAACTTAGGTTATTAACTACTTTTTATTATATCTCTATAAAATATTACTTAATATAACTATCTTAATTCCCTTAGTTTATAAAATTATTTCTAAAGTATTTTTAATATTAATAATATTTTTTTCTTTTTCTATTATATTAGTAAGTATATCTTTTTATTATTTTTAATTTATTAAAATTATAGAGGTATTTTAGGTAATAGATGTGTTTTTTTTTTATAGGATATTTATAATTATATTGTTTTTTATTTTTATATTTTATAAAATAATATATATAATATTTATAAAAATATCTAGTTTTTGTTTTTGGTGTTTTTTTTTATATATTTTTAGTAGAAATAGTCTTTTGAATATTTTTCTTATTTTTTATATATATTAAAGAGTTTAATATATATTATATATAATATATAAGATAATTCTCCAGATTCATTATCTATAGTATATTTAGTTTTATTAAAATTATTATCCTAATTAAGATAGTTATTTTTTATTATTTTTTTATAAATTATTTTATTCTTTTTATATTTTTATATTAATTTTTAATTTGTTTTAAAATATATTTTAAAATTTATTTAATTTATATTATTTTTTTCTATTCTTTTTACTTAGTATTATTATAATAATATATGTAGTAGTTATTCTATGTTTTAAAATATTTAATATAGTAGGTATATTTAAAAGTATTAAAAGTTTTTTTAGATAATCTTTATTAAATATAGTTATAATATAGAAAGTATTGATATTAATATATTTATTTATTATAATAGTTATTATATAGATTAAAGTATTTATATAATTAAATATTTATATTATTTTTTTTATAAAAGTGATATTTCTAATTTTTATAAAGAAGATATCTTATAACGTGTACGATAAGCGACCGGGTCAGACAAGCGACCGGGTCACCCTCCTGGTCAAACACCCCACCAAAAACCCTTTCATTAATATTGTAGTCAATATCTATTAGAAAATTATAAAAAAAAATATTTTAAATAAACATAGATTAAAATAATCTAATATTATTTTTTTTAATTTTTTAAACCTAATATTAAATTAATAATAATTATTTTAATTTTTTAAAAAACAACACATTTTTTTAGGTGTTTGACTGTAAATATCTCTATAATTTATTAATAAAAATCTCTAAAAATGTAATATATAATAGATATCTGTATAATCTAGGTTTATACCGAGCCATTACTTAATATATTAAAAATTAAGGTCTAGAAAGTCTGCTAAAGTCGGTACAACACATCCAACTATTTTCGATAAAATTATATATAAAAATATAATAAAAAAATCTAAAAAAAATTAATTTTAATTTTAATATATTAAAAATTAATTATTATATTTTTTTAATTTTTTTTATATAATATTGAATTTATTCTTAATTTTTTAATTTTTATTATACAAAATTTTTAAAAATTATAAAAAATTGAATTTTTAATAAAAAAATTTAAAAAATTATAAAATTATAATTTAATCTTATTTAATTTAATATTAATTTTTTAAAATTTTTTTATATATAATTATTAAGAAAAATAGCTAGAGTGTTGTGCCTGTGTTGTACCGACTTTAGCAGACTTTCTAGACCTTAATTTTTAATATATTAAGTAATGGCTCGGTATAAACCTAGATTATACAGATATCTATTATATATTACATTTTTAGAGATTTTTATTAATAAATTATAGAGATATTTACAGTCAAACACCTAAAAAAATGTGTTGTTTTTTAAAAAATTAAAATAATTATTATTAATTTAATATTAGGTTTAAAAAATTAAAAAAAATAATATTAGATTATTTTAATCTATATTTATTTAAAATATTTTTTTTTATAATTTTCTAATAGATATTGACTACAATATTAATGAAAGGGTTTTTGGTGGGGTGTTTGACCAGGAGGGTGACCCGGTCGCTTGTCTGACCCGGTCGCTTATCGTACATGTTATAAGTTTCCTAATAGAAAAAAATAAATATATACTAAATATAATAATAATTGTTGGAATAAAATATATAATAATAATAATAGAATAAATTATTTATTAAGATATTATAGTTTAGGTATTAATTGATAAAATCTCAAAAGAAAATTATTAATTAATTGGTGAAATAAACTGGTTAAATATATGATGTCTGATATATAAGATAATAAAAATATATTAATATATTATATTTTTTGTTTTTAAGTGTTGCTTGCTCTTTGCTCCTGGTTTCCTAAAAAACAAAAATAAAAAATATATTATGTATTGTGAGTCATTGTGATGGTTTCTGCGCCAGATCTATACTGGAAAGAATATAATGTAAATTACCTTTTGGTATAATAATGTGTTTTATGTGGTTCTGGGTTCTATATAAAGTAAACCTATATAGATATGTATTTGATATAGGAGTTTATTTTATAAGGTATATAAATATACCATTACTTCATGTATTATATAGGAAAGATATCTATATAAGAATCAAATTTATATAGGTTATTTGGGTGTTGTGTTGTTATTTTATAATACTATTTTTTTTCTCACAAGAATTAGTGGTATGCTAATTTTAATATAGATATAAATAATATAAAATAAAGTAGTATAGATTTTTGTATATAATAAAATTAGGTAATTAAATATGATATAAAATTTTTAATATTTAGGTGGTGTCAGATTTTTTTTTTTTTTATAAATTATTTTTTATATAATATATCTTTTTTTTATTTACTATCTTAATATGTTTACTAATTATTAAAAGAAGTTTTTTTATAAATATTATCTAAAATAAGTATATTAAATCAAGAGTTGAAGTTTGTATTCTTAGATTACTTATAAATTTTATAAAAAATATAGTTTTCTTTATCTAGTTTTTCCTTGTTTAAGTAATAAGTATAGTAATTATATTTATCAAGATTATAGCTATATTTTTATTAATCTAAATAGATTTTTTGATTTTTGTTTAGATTAAAGTTGATAGATACTAATTTTATTATAATAAAACAAATTCTTTATTAATTAAATATCAAATAAAAAGAGTTTAAATAGGTTAAAAATGATTAAACTCTTTTTTTTATTAAGATTATTTAAGCTTAAGTAAAAGTTACTTGTTTATATAAGGAGGTTAATTTAATTAATATAAAAGTAAAAGTTGTTTTTTCTGAGGAAAAGGCTTTTATTAAAAAAACAGAGATTTTTGAAAAGGAGTTTAGTATTGATCCTTTAAAGATTTTGGAGAAGAATTTTGATTTTGAGGCTTTTTTAAATAATAATGGTGTGAGTTTTAATGTTTAATATAATATTTTTCTAATATTTATATATTATTAAATATAATTGGTGTTGGGTTATATTATATTGTGTGTGTAATTCTGAGAGTTATTTTATAGGATTTTATTATATAAAAAAGATAAGATAAATAGATTTGTTGTTTTTGTGATTTTGTTTTTTTATTTTTTTATGATTCTTATTTTCTTTATTTTTTTATTATGGTAATAATATGTTTTGTTTGTTCTGATTATCAAAGGATGTTGGCTTTTAAATTAACTACACCATATCTTTGTTTTAAGATTAGAATAAATATTAAGATTTTAAGCAAAATTACTTATTATTAGGATAGTATTTATAAGATTATGAATAAATTAGTTTATATCTTAAAAAAAGGTAAGTTTTATATATATACAAGTTTTTTGTATTTAATAGTAGTTTTGATATTAGAAAATGTAATCTTAAAATAAAATAAGTTTGTTTAATATAATTATATAATTATTATTAATTTTTTATGTTTTTGACATTTTTTCTAGGTTTTTTTTGGGGTCATTGTGGTGGTGGAT
Source organism: Drechslerella dactyloides (assembly GCA_020064725.1). Classification (NCBI taxonomy): domain Eukaryota; kingdom Fungi; phylum Ascomycota; class Orbiliomycetes; order Orbiliales; family Orbiliaceae; genus Drechslerella; species Drechslerella dactyloides. The sequence goes on along the minus strand of JAGTWJ010000008.1, from coordinate 1,354,722 downwards.
TTTGTCTTATTTGGTGAGTATTAGGTCTATTAAGATATTATCTGATAAGTTCTAATAAAATATTATTTTTTAGTTGTTATAAATCTTTCTCTAGTAGATAGTCTTTCTATTTAATTAAAAATTTATTGGTTAATATTTTTGGATTATTTCTGTGGTCTAGGATTTTTTTGATTTTATATTTATTATAGTTGTTTTCTTTAATTTTTAGATTGTTTATTTTTTTTTTAAATTTGTTAGGTATAGGTTTAAATAAAGTGATATAGAATATTTTATAGATTCTAAAGTTTCTAGGGATATGAAATTTAAATAAGTATTTATTTAGTTTTTTAGTTATAATATATAATCCAAGTTTTTAAAAATCAAGTTTCTAATTAGATTTTTTTGTTTTAATATTTTTAATAAATAGATATACTTTATTTTTTTCTTTTAAAAAAAATACTTTTATCCTCTTTTTATTATAATAATAGGATATAGTTTTAACTATAAAGTCTAAGTTGTTTTTTAAATATTTATAAAATTTATTTATAGTTTTAAAATATTTTTTAGTATTAGGAATTTCTTTTTTTATAAGTAAAATTGGTTGTATAATTCATAGGTTTTAGCCTTATAATATTTTATAAGATATATAATTTATAACTAAGTATTTTAATGAATTATAAATAAGTTCTACCATAAATAATAGTTTTATCTAATTATTCTATATATAATTTAAGAATAATTTAAAATAGATTTTTATTATCTAAATTATTTGTTCTAATATTCTATTAGTTTAGACTTTTTTTTTTATTATTATATTAAATTTGATATTTAAGATATTTATAATATGTTTCTAATATTTATTATTAAAGAGGAGGTCTTTATTATAAATATATTTTTCTTATAATTCATATTAGCTAAATATTTATTTATTATAGATTATCAAAAGTTATTCTACTTTTCAAGAATTATTCCAAAATTCCAAGATAATAGTTTTAGTAAATCTATAAATAATAATTAAGATTTTGTTATAGATTTGGTTTATTAAAGGATTTTTTGAATAGGATAATTTTTATACAAAATCATAAATTATAATTTAAAATAGTTTGCCAAGTATCTTATTAGATTATAGATATCTATATAGTGTATGTTTTACTGGTTTATTCTGTAGGTATAGGTTATATGTTTTAATATATTGTTTAATTTATTGTCTTATTTTGGGCTAAAAGTATTACTGTGTAATAAGTTCCTGTGTTTTTTTAATTTCTAAATATTTATGCATAGATGTGTTATAATGTAATCACAAAATTTCAAATTGTAATTTTTTATCTAGGATGTAAAAAAAATCCTTAAAAAAAATATATTTATCTTTTAAGATAAAAAATGTGATGATTTTTTTAAAGTTCTGAAGTATTCTTTTTATTATTATATTTTTTTGATAGTTTTCCTTTAGTTTTATAGCTATTTTAGATTTTACCTTATAAATAGTAAGGTTGAGTTTTTTGTTAATAATAATGGTGTTTTTTTGTTGTTTTAGGATTGTTTTTTTGTCTGTAAGGATATTTTCTATTAGATTAGGTTGTTGGCTGATAATATCAGTTTTAATGTTTTTTTTTTTTTGAAGTGGGTGATTTTTATGTTGTATTTGTTAAGTGTTTTCTATTATTGGATTTGGTGTTTGCTAAGTTCCTTTGTTGTTAGGAAGTATGTGAGATTTTTGTAGTCTGAGAATATTTTAAATAATTTTGTAGTCTGTAAGTAGACTTTCTATTTCTTGTAAGTATATAAGATAGCTATAAGTTTTTTATTGTGTATTAGATATCTAATTTCCATGGTATTAAACTTGTATAATAAGTAGGTAATAAAATGCTATTTTTGGTTGAATTGTTTTTGTAATAAACAGACCCCTAGGGCTGTTATAGAAGTGTTGGCTTTTATTTATACTAATAATTTTAGGTTATAAAATTTGAGAATTAATATTGAAATAAAGATGTCCTTTAAAATTTGGAAGATCTTAATTTTTTCTTTGGTTATTTTAAATTATATATCTTTTTTTATTAATTCTAAAAAAATAAGAATTAAGTAGTTGTATTTTTGGATGAATTATTAATAATAATTATATAATTCTAAAAAGGTTTATATTTTTTTAAGTGTTTTTGGTATTAATTAGTTTTATATAGTTTATATTTTTTTTAGGTTTATTTATATATTATATAGAATTATAATAATTTCTAGAAATTTGATTTTAGTGACTTTGAATTTAGATTTCTTTGGTTTAATTTTAAGTTTATATTAATTTAGGGTTTTAAAGATTTAATTAATATATTTTTGATGTTTGTTGGGGTTTGTATTATAGATAAAAATATTATTTAAATATATTATGTATATATTATTAATGTATTTTTGTAGAATGTGATTTATAAATGTTTAAAAAGTTGTAGATATATTAGTTAATTTAAAAAATATAATTAAATATTTAAATAATCTGTATCTAGTTTTGAAAATAGTTTTCTATTTCTTTTTAAGATTGATCTTAATGTTATAATATATATTGGTAAGGTTAAGTTTTATATAAATTATAGTATTTAATATTCTATTAAAAGATTTGTTAATAAGGGGTAAGGATTTTTTATCTTTGATAATTATTGTATTAAGAGTTTAATAATTGATATAAATTCATAATTTATCTAAGTTTTTTTTTTTATAAATAAAATAGAGTATTTTGCTGGTAAATTAAAAAATCATATATATTTTATTTTAAAATTTTTTTTAATATATTCACAGAGTGTTGTTGTTTTTTAATCAATATATTTATATATTAATATAAATTGAGGTTATATTCCTTTTTATAAAAATATCAAATATTTAAATAAATTAATTTCTAATAAAATTTATTCTTTTAATACAAATTAGAAGATGTTTCTTTTTTTTTTAGATATTTATAAAAAAATATCTGTTTTTTTAAATATAATATATAATTCTTTAATTTAAATCTATATTTATTATAAAATGTTTAATTTATATTTGTGTTTGTTTTGGATTTTTTTCTTAGATAGATATATTATAAACCTTAAATAAGTTTTTTTCAAAATATTCCTATTAATTAACTATATTCTAGTAATTTTCTAGTAATTGTAATTATTAAAAATAATTTCTTCTTTTCTTTAGTTAATATTAAGATTATATTTTGCTAGTTATAAAAATCTAAAAACTAATAAAGTATCTTTTAGAAGATTTAAAATATTAATAATATATTCTTTTAAATATTTATTAATAAATATTTTAAAAGTTATTTTTTAGATAATTTTTCTTAGAATCTAATATAAAAAAGTAGTGATTTAATAAATATTAGATTTTTATTATATTTTAAGTTAGTATTTTTATATTATTATAATAAAAATATAGCTTTCTTCTACTTTATTATCAATCAAAATTTTTATAGGTTTTCTAAATATAAGTAAGGTAAGAGTCAGTTTTTTATAAAGACTAGAATTTTTTATTTTAATATACTTTTAATAGTTTTGAAGTGTTTCTAGTTTTTTAAATTACATTATTAAATATATTTTTTATAAATTTTTAAAATATTAAATTCATAAAGGTATTTTAAATAATAAATTTTTTTTTTTTTTGTTAAATAGATATAGTAGTATTATTATCTTTTATTATATTTTATAAAATAATATATATAATTTTTATAAAAATATCTGGTTTTTGTTTCTAGTATTTTTCTTTTATATTTTTAGTAAAAGTAGATGTTAAAATATTCTTCTTATTCCCTATATATACTAAAGATTTTAGTATATATTAAATATAATATATAAGGTAATTTTTTTGATTTACTATTTATTGTATATTTTATTTTAATAGAATTATTATTTAAATTTAAGTTATTATTTAGATTAGAGTTATTAGATTTATAAGTTATTTAGTTTTTTTTGTATTCCTTTATTAGGTTTTTGATTTTATTTAGTGTTTTTTTTTGAGTTTATTTTGTTTAGATAATCTTTTTCTATTTTTTTATTTTAATATTATTATAATAGTGTATATAATATTTTTTCTATATTTTAAAATATCTAATATAATAAGTATATTCAAAAGTATTAAAGATTTTTTTAGATAATTATTCTTTAATATAATCAAAATATAAGAAGTACTAATATTAATATACTTATTTATTATAGCAATCATTATACAGGTTAAAATACTTATATAATTAAATATTAGTACTATCTTATTTACAAAAATAGTATTTTTATTTCTTATAAAGAAGATATCCTATACCTTTAAAAAACTATTATTATTTATTAGAATTATACTAAGGTAAATTTTTATTGTTTTCAATCCAAAACCAATAGACTTCCCATTAATCAGCAAAATTTTGTTTATATAATATAATTATATAACAATAAATAGATTCTTAGTAAAATCAAAAATTACTATATTTTTTATTAATTATATTTTTATACCCAATAATATTATATTCTAGTTATTATTAATAATTTTAGTAAAAGTTAGTTTTAAACATTCCATAAATAATTTATTTTTCTACAAATACATTAAATCTATACTTAATATAAATCTATAGCTCACAAATCTAAACACATCATTAGAAGAAAACCATCTATAAAATTAGTCTATTTATATTTTTATTAATAATTTCTATTTATTATTTTTACTTAATATAATAATCTCTATTGTATTTTCTAGGGTTTATAGGAATAAATTCCTATTATAATTAATTAAATTAAACTAAAGGTATAATTAAAATCAAAAACATTTAGATTATTTTTATTAAGATTTTTATATTTATTTAATATTTTTCTTATAAATATCTATCTAAGCTTTTTCTATATACTAAATATATTCCTAATATAGGGTTATTCCATAGCCAATTAAGTTTTTTTTCTTTTAATTAAATATCCATAAATAGGACAGGATTCTATTTAATAATTACATTAATTTTTTAAACAATATCTTGGTACTAGACTAATCCAGCTTCAGAATATATATATTTCTATATTTCATTTATTATAATATCAAAGTCTTCAAAAATAAACAATTATCTTATTATCCTAAATTATCTTTCTTAGTATAATTATTTTTAGAAATTTCTTTTTTCCTTATTCTCAGAACAATTTTATTTAATATATCCTGTTTTATTATATTAATAACAAAAAAATATATTAAATTTCTTAGATTTCTAGTATTAAGTAATATTAAGATCTATAAATTCTAACCCATAGATTTTATTTAATCTCTAAAAAGATTTTCTAATTCAAATCCAATTCTACTAAAAATTTTTAATATATTTATTAAGATAATATTTATTTAAGTTATAATAAAATTTTTTCTATTATAAACCCTTCTAAAACTAGTATAGTACATCATCTAATTTAATAACTATAATCTGTATTTCATAGTAAGTCATTTCCTTTTTTAAAAATTTCTATTTAATAATCTCCATTTTTAAATTAAATTTAAATTCTTTTTTAGCTCTATAAAATAGAGCATTATTATTATATTTAATAAAAAATATATATTAATTAAATTATTAAAAGTAAAATCATACTAATCCAGTTTATTTAAATTAGTCAAGTTTTCTAAAGGTTTCCTCAACCTTATTCTTATATTTATATTTCTACTTAAAGAAGTTTGTGAATTCCTAAAAAATATTAAAGACCTTGTTGATTTTAGGAATCTATATTTTTTAGTTTTCTTTTAGGGTATTTTTGTATATCTATTTATATACTAGATAGATATTAAGAACATTCTTTTTAAGGTATATTTCTGTAAAGCAGATTTTATACCATTCTATGGTAAATTATTTAAAATAGAAAAAAAAATAATTACTAAGTTAATTAAAAAATTGATCAAGTTTTTTAAATTATCTTCTATACCTAATTAAGTCTTCTATTTTTAGTATTTTATTAAATATTACTATAAAAATAGCTATAGTTTTATTTCTTTAGGTCTCTGATTTGTTGGCTAGTATAAATCAGGATTAAGTAAATGGTGTAGGGTTTTAAGTGGTAATATTACTTATCTAGATATTAGCTGGGGTTTTGATATATTCCACCATTTTTTTAAAGTTTTTTAATATAATTGTTTTAATATTTTTAATTATTATTAAAACTATTTATATATATTATTGATGTACTGTGATTGCTTCTTGTTGTACTATCTTAAGGTTCTATTCTAACCCTTATTTAATATTATATTTTAGTATAACACTACTTATTTTTTTTAAGGTTTGTGTTTTTATATTTACCATAAATTTATCTTTATGTTTTTATAAACTATCTATATATTCACTAATTAACCTAAGAAAATTAGGGTTTATTATATTACTACCTTTTTATATATATAATACTATCTAAATTATTATTATAATTATTCTTTGTTCATATGTTTCTAAAATATAAAAGTTATTAACAAATCTTTTGTATTTATTGTTTTTGTTATTTAATATCAATTTAAAGTTATTATCATCTATAAGTTATTCTTATAATTCCACATTATAGAATTCTATATTATCTTCATATACTATAAAGAACTTATAAATTATATTAAAAATTATCATATACTTATTATTTCTCCTCATCCATTAAAAATAATCAGTCAAAGTATTATACTTCTACCTAAAACCAGATAAAATACACTTTACTTTAAAATCCCTAACTCTTAATTATTATTATATAAATTTCCTAATAAAGGAAGATAAATATATATTAGATATAATAATAATTATTAGAATAAAATATATAATAATAATAATAGAATAAACTATTTATTAAGATACTATAGTTTAAATATTAACTAATGAAATCTTAAAAAAAAGTTATTAATCAACCAGTGAAGCAAACTAATTAAATATATAATATCTAATACATAAGATAATAGAAATATATTAATATATTATATTTTTTATTCTTAGATACTACTTATTCTTTGCTTCTAATTTCTTAAAAAACAAAAATAAAAAATACATTATATATCATAAATCATTATAATAGTCTCTATACCAGATTTACACCAAAAAAAATATAATATAAATTACCTTTTAGTATAACAGTACATTCTATATAATTCTAAATTCTATATAAGATAAACCTACATAAACATACATCCAATATAGAAGTTCATTCCATAAAGTATATGGATATGTTATTACTTTGTGTACTATATGGGAAGGGTGTTTGTATGGGAACTAGGTCTATACAGGTTATTCGGGTGCTGCGCTGTTATCCCATAACACAAATAACCTATATAGATTTGGTTTTTATACAAATATCCTTCTTATATAATATATAAAGTAATAATATATTTATATATTATATAGAATAGATTTTTATATAAGATATATAACTATATAAATTTATTTTATATAGACTACCAATTTATATAATAGACTAGACTATATAAAAAACAAGATTATACAAATAATAAAATTATATAGAATTTTAGATTATATAAAAAAATATTATTATAAAAGAATATTACTATTATAATATTTCTTTTTAAATAGAAGTTACTATAATAATTTATAAATATATAAATATTTAATACTTAGAATACTTAGTATTTAGTTAAGTACTAGGTAAAATAAATATTAAACCACTTAAATAATATATTAATATATTTTTATTATTTTATATATTAAAATATTATATATATAATTAGTATATTTTATTTTAGAACTAATAGTTTTTTTCTTAAAAATTATTAATTAATATTTAAAACTATAATATCTTAATAGTTAATTTATTTATTATTATTATTATATACTTTATTCTATAGTTATTATTGTATTTAATATATATTTATCTTTTTTTATTAAGAACCCTGTATAATAGTAACTAAGAATTAGGGACTTTAGAGTGAAGTACATTTGACCCGGTCCTGGGCCGAAGTGTAACAATAATATTATTTATTTGAATATTAATTAAAGTTTTAATATATTCTACCATTTCTTTAAAATTTCTCAACATAATTATTTTAATATTATTAATTATTATTAAAATTATTTATATATATTATTAATATGCTATAAATATTTTTTATTATATTATCTTAAAACTCTGCTTTAACTTTTACTTAGTATTATTTTTTATTTTTATTATAGTACTATTTATTCTTTTAAGACTTATATTCTAATATCTATTATCAATTTATCTTAGTATTCTTATAAATTATCTATATATTTACTGATTAATTTAAAAAGATTAGGATTTATTATATTATTACTTTTTTATATATATAGTATTATCTAAATTATTATTATAATTATTTTTTATTTATATATTCTTAGGATATAAAAATTATTAATAAATCTTTTATATTCTTTATTTTTATTATTTAATATTAATTTAAAGTTACTGTTATTTATAAGCTATTTTTATAATTCTATATTATAAAATTTTATATTATCTTTATATATTATAGAAAATTTATAAATTGTATTAAAAATTATTATATATTTATTATTTCTTTTTATTTATTAAAAATAATTAGTCAAAATATTATATTTTAACCTAAAATTAAATTAAATATATTTTATTTTAAAATCTCTAACTCTTAGTTACTATTATATAGATTTTTTAATAGAAAAAGATAAATATATATTAGATATAATAATAATTATTAAAATAAAATATATAATAATAATAATAGAATAAATTATTTATTAAAATACTATAGTTTAAATATTAACTAATAAAATCTAAAAAAAAGTTATTAATTAATTAATAAAGTAGACTAATTAAATATATAATATCTGATATATAAAATAATAAAAATATATTAATATATTATTTAAATAGTTTATAATTTATAACTCTATTAAAAATTAATCTATAATTTATAATCTATAACTTATTATATACTTTTAATTTAATATAACAACTCCTATTTTAAAAAAAAAATTATATAAATTATTTTTCTATATAATAGTATATCTTATATAATTTTAATATTTATATAAGGTATATTTATATAAATATGTATTTAATATAGAAAATCAATTTATAAAATATATAAATATACTGTTATTTTGTATGCTGGGTGGACCGGGTGTTAGTATGGGAATCCAGTCTGTACAGGATATTCGGGTGCTGCGCTTGTTATCCCATAACAATAATATCTTATTTATAAATTTCTATATATTAAATATATATATTATAAAATAAACTAGATTTATAACTTTTTTATTATCTATATATAAAATTTTATCCTATTTTTATTTTAAATTTTTTAAAATTTTAAGATCTTTTTATCATAATTTTTTTTATTATTTAAAAAATCTATAATCTTATATTATTTTATTATAGTTTTTATTATATTTTAATTTTTCATAATATTCCTAAAATATATAATTAAAAATAGTAAAAAATATAAACAAACTAATAATAATAATAAAAATAAGTATCTTAATAAAGATAATAAAAATAAATAAATTAATAATAATAATAAAAATAAAAAACTTAATAAAAATAATAAAAATAAACAATTTAATAAAAATAGAAAAATATCTTACAAAATTATTATAACAATAAAACCTATATTATTTAAAAAAAAAAATATACTAAACTAAAAAATAAATATTAAATTTTATATATATAAATTACTATTATTTTATAAATATAATAATATTAAAATAATTTTATAATTAAAACTTTATAAAAAATATAATAATAATAAAAATTTATAAATATAGTTTTACTAAAATTATTATTTATAAAAATAGTCTAAGATATTATATATAATATTAATAATATTCTAAATTTTTATTTTATAATTAATATATTTAATATTCTATAAAAAATAATAAAATAATTTTTAATTACTTAATTTAAAAATATATTTTATTTTATTTTATTAAATTTAATTATATTATTAATATTTTTATTTTTATTATAATTTTAAATATATATATAATATATAGAAAATACTAAATAATCAAACTAAAAAATATATAAATTTATTATTATCTCTTTTTTATTATTTATAAATATAAGATTTATTTAAATAAGATGTTAACTTTTAAAATCAGACACCTATATATCTAGTTTTAAAAAAAATAAAAAAAAAATAAATATAAATAAAAGTTTTTAACTAAAAAAAAATAAAAAGGATAAAAATAATATTAAAAATATAAAGAAATATATAAAGATGTTAATAGTAATAAAATTTTTTTTTTAAATAATATTAATAATAATAATACCAAACTAATAAAATACTATTAATATCTAATTATTTTTAATAATAATAATAGTTTTAGTATTTATTTTAAAAACTTACTATTATTAATAGATCTTTTTAGTAATAAAAAGTTAGAATCTTTAAAAAATAATTTAAAGAAATTAAAAAAAATTTTTAATTAATTCTTTTATAAATCTTTTGTATTATTTATTAATAATACTAATCTATTATTAACTAAAAGAAAAATTATTCTTCTATTTTTTAATAACTTTAAAATCCTACTATTTATTATTTTATTTATTATTTTATATACAAAAACCATCTTATATAAAAAAAGAATTATTATCTTGTAAACTATTTTTTTAAATCTTCTATTATAAGTTTCTTTATTTATAATTAATCTTTAATTTTTTTTTAGAAAATAAGATCTTATTATTCTTATTAAAAA